>JARJIL010000004.1:74276021-75545396 GCA_038502395.1 Dittrichia graveolens | reverse complement strand
AGAGGCTTGGTGTGTGTGTATGTGTCATGATTTGCAATCAAACAAAGTATAAACACAAGTACAGGATTTGTATATAAGAACACCAACTTGGATTCACACAGAAATTGCATTACAAATTCACAGCAGATGTCATGTATAAATACCTGTTCTACCCGATTCGAACTACTCGAAACCCGAAAATATACCCGAAAAGACCCCTGATTGAAATACAAATAAAATTCATAAAAAGAAAGACATAAGCACTTACAACTTGTACATTGGATTAGGTTTTTTTTCAAGCAATTTGTTCAGTTGTTAGAGCCTAAATTGCGGTTTTATACCTAGCGCAAAAATACATGTAGCATACAACTATAGAGTTCCAAATGCTTCTTGCATTCGTGTTCCAATAGTTAATATAGTGGAATTAATCTACATTCCAATGTTTTTAGTAAATATACAATTCTAAGTTACTGTTTGTTTCGTAGAATTCGAAAGAAGGGAATTGATTTACATTCCATTCAATCTACACATAGAATGAACTTTCCATTACTTAAGGGAATGTAAACATTCAAACAAATGAGGTTTCATTGAAAAACAAGTTTACCCAAATGCAATACAACACGAAATTTGATTTTAATTCCATTCCATTTATTCAAATTCCGCGAAACAAATGAAATCAATCTTTGTTATATGTAGAAAAACTATTGGCAATATGTTCATCAGTTTTAATTGATAGCTACTTAAAATGCATGATCTAACAAGTCTTAGAAGCTAACAAAAGCACACAAATACAATGTGGATGTGGCTTTTGATGCATGGTTACCACAATTACAAGATGAGCATACTATACCTATGAAATAAAAAATGCATGAATTCCTATGAGTATCTATAACTGTAGTTACATGGATGTTTGTTTATTAAAAAGGATAAAAAATACAATATGTTCAACAATAGGACTTGTTATAAATGAAAAGTTCTTTTCCACGTGTGTCGGTTGTATGTGTGTGTGTGTTTTGATGTGTGTTCAAGTGTGTATTCATATATATGATGTGTATGTCCAAAGTGCTCTGGTTGTGTTGGCTATTGTGCGTTGGATTGTTGTTTCTTATGGTGACCACGATGGTGAATAGCGAGGAAAGCTCATTGTCAGGGGTAGAACCATGATTTTTATGACCGGTTACCGGTGGCGGATCCAAGATTACAAATGGGTGGTGGCACCATTAAATGAGTGGTAGCACTGCTTCAAAAAAATCGAAATTTACACTACGAAAAATCGAAATTTACACTACGTGGATAAAATTGACTGGTTGCCGGTTACACCATATAATTGTAAAATTAAAATTAGTTAAGATTAAGGGTGTTGTTCGGGTTTTTAGTTAATCGGATCAGGTTAACGAGGTTTCAGTTGTTGTTCCGGTATTTTAGAGACAAAATCTAAAACAAAACATAATTTATATGAAGCTATGTTATTTAAATTGTTATTTTTGGTGTAAACTAGGCCTTGCAATTCGGGTCGTGTTCATGTTAAATGGTTCGTGTCGTGTTCGTATCAACCGTTTTGTTGTCGACCCATTTTCGACCCAGTTTAGTTTCGTGTCGTGTTCGGTTCGTGTCACTTAATTCGTGTTCGGTTCGGGTCGTGTTTTCGTGTTGACCCACTTTTTGGATAAAAAATCAAATTATGTTTTCGGTCAAATAACTTGATTTTCATATCGAATTATAATGTTGCGGACAAGCGACGACCAAACGACGGACGACGACGATGGAGGTGGGCTGTCGCTGTCGTAAGGGAGGGCTAGAGGCTAGGGTTACGAGTTCCTATTTTCTTATTTCTATTCTTGTAAATTGTAGTCTTGTTACATAAATTTGTTTTTTTAATTACTATTTTTTAATTTACCATAATGAAAATTTTAAATGACACCAAACCACCAACTTTGGTGGTTAAAAACTTAAAAACCGTAAAAGTGTCATCACTTTTATATTGTAATTAGTTATCTATTTATAATTTCAAATTTCTAAATATTTTTAAGTTAAATGTTTTTTGGGTTTTTTTTAATTATTATTATAAAAAAATCGTGTTAAACAGGTTATCTTCGGGTTATCGTGTTCGTGTCGACCAGTTTCGTGTCATTTTCGGATCAACCCATTTCTGACCCAATTCAGTTTCGTGTCGTGTTCGTGTCGACCTAAATCGTGTTCGGTTCGGGTTGGGTTTCAGGTCGTGTGAGGATTTGCTAGCCCTAGTGTAAACTAAAATAAACTAAAGGTATAAATCGAATATTAAACTATATCTTATCATTTAAAAAAAAATCATTTTTATTATATTTTGATGGCATTAAAAATGACACCCAATAATTTGACTGGTGACACCTTCTAAAAAAAGTTGAAATTTTTCATATCGTCTGTAAAATTGACTTTTAGCCGGCCCGTGCCACCACCATATGACACTTGGGTCCGCCACCGTTCGTTTTTTCGGTTGTGCATTATGAGTTATATGTTACTATGTGTAAGTGTTTAGGTGTTTGAATTTGTTGTGTTTCTTTTTAAATCTTAGTTAAATGGTTGCTCGTGATGGTGGTTACCATGGTGAATGGTGGTAGAACGCGGATGTTTGGAAAAGTGTTTAAAGGTGATTAAAATCATTCGAAAACACATTAAGCTAATTGATATCGTTTAAACTATACATATTATTTATATCCGATATCTTATTCTTTGATTGCATTATTATGATGAATTAGGTTATTTATTTGCTTAATTTGTTGTAAAATATGTTTTAGGGTTCTTGGGAGAAGAAATAAAGATTTAATGAGAAATGATGAAGAAAGAAGATAAATTAAGTAAAGCTGACAAAGTTGATACACCTTTAATGATTTGGCCGTATCTCACTCGTTTAAACTCGGATCAAGTTGATTTAAAAAGCTACATAAACTAGACAAAATGTGACATAACAATATTATGTTTTTTCCATTTAATTGGGCCGCTCCCGGTGGACTTTTGAATTAAAGGGTAGAAGAATTAATTAAGAAAAGGAGGCATGCGATTTGGGCTTAGGACTTGTTTGGTTGGAAGGAATCTGTGGGTTTTTATGGGAATTGGAATCCAATTCCCAACAAATCCAGTGTTTGGTTGGCAATGGAAAAGGAATTACAAGGAATTAAATTCCCTTATAAGTGGGAAAGTGAAATCCTTCCAAATGAGGATGGAATTTTAAATCAACAGATAAAGGAATTTGATAGATTACCATTATACCCTCTTGACCTACCTGCTTCTTTAAACAACCCACCAGCCTCCAAAATCATGAGTTCTGCTTTCTACCAACAAAACCCTAGACTGTCGTGAGTTCTTCGATCGTAACAGCTGGGTAAATACATGATCGTTCTCTGCTTTCTGTCGTGGCTGTGTTCTTCCCGTTCATGACTGTGTTCTTCGATCGTAACCCACCAGCCTCCAAAATCGTTCTCTGCTTTCTGTCCCGTCATCCACTGCTCCTCCGCCTGCCCTTCCGTCGTCCACTGCTCCTCTGCCGCCGGTAAGTTCCCTTCTCTTCTCTCTCTCCCTCACTCTCTCCCTCGTATATATTTCTCCTTTTCTCTCTCCCTTTATCTCTCTCTCTCTTGAAAAGCACATCCTTGAAAATTAGACTGATGATTTTGTGGGTTACTTGTTATCTCAACTGATGATTGTGTGGTTAACCGATGATTTTGTTATTTGCAAGAACTTGTTATTTCTGTGAACTGTAATGGAGGTTTGATTTTGTGATTTGCAAGAACTTGTTATTTCTGTGATTTGCAAGAACTTGTTCTTTTGTGATTTTGTGATTTGCAAGAACTTGTTATTTCTGTGATTTGCAAGAACTTGTTATTTTAATATGGTTTTCTTTTCTGTGATGGATGCAACACCATACCACTGGGGATAACAACTCATTTGACTTATGGTTTGAGTGTATTAAGAAAAGAAAGCAATTAGTCAATTACAATGTACTTGCAATTTGGAAGCTTATTGCCCCATTGTTAATTACATAAGTAAAGAATGATTATGTGGCTGATTTTAGCAATTGTTGCTTGATGATCATCTATACGAGATCAAGTGAAATACATTGTCAATTAAATAGATTTTGATGGCTTAAGGGTACTTGGTGTAACTTATTTGTGTATAGGAACATGCATAGTTAAAGATAGTTATCTGAATGTAGTTATATGTTTTAGATTTACACAAAATTCTCATTAAATTTTATATTGGTAAATACAAGAGGGAAAAAAAGAAGTTTTACATATATATATATATATCACAATTTATTTCTTATTAAATACAAGAGGGAAAAAAGAAGTTATACTATTGATATGTTATCTCAACTACTGATTTGTATGCGCAGGAAAAAATGTCCCGACTTAATTTAACAACACAAAATCGTAGACAACGACAAACATCATTGATTTTGACATGGTGGAACGTGGTTTTGCACATTGTTGTAGTCCTCTTGTTAATGATGTTTAAAAAACATAGAGATAGACCACGTCTTAAACATTTTCCTTCAAATGTAGATCGATACCTGATTCTACATAGATATGTTTATGAGAGTGACACCATGTCAATATCACAAATTAGGATGTCTCGAAGTTGTTTTACGAAGTTGTGTCATATGCTTGAAATATTCGGAGGCCTAAAACCAAGTAGGAATATGAATATCGATGAACAAGTTGCTATTTTTCTCCATATTCTTGCTCACAATGTTATAAATCGTGTCATCATATGTCGATTTCGCCGTTCGGGAGAAACAATTAGTAGACATTTTTCTCGAGTTTGTAATGCAGTCATACGATTGCATACTCGTTTGCTTAAGAAACCTGAACCAGTGCCCGATAACTCTACCGATCAAAGATGGAAATGGTTTAAGAATTGTTTAGGAGCTTTAGATGGAACGTATATAAAGTGTCTAGTACCAGCCGAAGAAAAGCCTAGATATAGAACAAGAAAAAATGACATTGCGACAAACGTTCTAGGGGTTTGTTCCCAAGATATGCAATTTATATACGTGTTAACGGGATGGGAGGGGTCAGCCGCAGATGGTAGAGTTCTTCGGGATGCTCTTCTTAGACCACATGGATTAAAAGTTCCAAGACCGGGTATGTAAATATACGTATTAACTACAATTTATCACTTAAATGGTTATTAACTACAATAAACACAAATGGTTATTAACTATAAATCTGATATATAGGTTATTATCTGGTTGATGCCGGATACACAAATGGAGAGGGTTTTCTAGCCCCTTATAGAGGTCAAAGGTATCACTTAAATGAGTGACGTGATGGACACCAACCAACTACAGCAAGAGAATTCTTCAATATGAAACATTCTTCAGCAAGAAATGTTATCAAACGATGTTTTGGCCTTTTGAAGGGAAGATGGGGAATATTGAAGGACAATTCGTATTATCCAATTGATACTAAAAATAAGATAATAATGGCATGTTGTTTGCTTCATAACTTCATAAGACAAGAAATGGAAGTAGATCCATTTGACATCGAATGTACAAACGATGAGAGAACAGGAGATCTTGGACATGAGGATGTGGATAATATTAATTTTATTGGGACTTCAAACGAATGGACCACGTTTAGAGATAATTTAGCCGAGTCTATGTTTGCATCTAGGGGCACTGCTGATTAAATAAAAATGTATTGTATTGTATTGATTACCTCTAAACTTATCTATATATAATGTATTGTTGGATTATTTTGGTGGATTATTTATGTTATAATTGGTTAATTGAAATATTGTTGGATTATTTTGTTGAATTTATTTTGTTGGGTTATTGAAATATTATCTTTATGTTTATAGGTATGACAAGTCAAGTTAGAAAATATAGGCCATGGACAAGTAATGAAGAAGCAAAGCTAGTTGAGGCTATGGTGAATATGAAAAATGCGGGAGGATTTAAAGCCGATAATGGTTTCAAATCAGGTTACTTAGCATATTTAGAGCATGCCTTGAAACAATCACTTCCAAATTCCGGTATTTTAGGTAATCCACATATTGCATCGAAGATAAAAACTATGAAAAACGATTGGAAATGTGTGTATGACATGGTAAACGGTTCAAACACGAGTGGGTTTGGCTATGACCCCGTAAAACAATGTGTTACTGCGGAGGAACCGGTTTGGGAAGCATACCTTCAGGTATGAATTATAATAATTATATTGTTACTTAATAAGCGATTAAATAAAAATATTACACTTCTTGATTTTTATATAAATAATAATGTTGAAATATAGGTGCATAAGGATGCGTCTAGATGGAAAAACAAAACATTTCCTTACTATGAAGATCTTTGCATTGTTTTTGGGAAAGACCGAGCACAAGGAAATAGAGCTAACGATTTTGTTGAGATGGAGCAAGAGGTGAACTTGGAACATTCACAAGAGTCGGATGATGATTTGCTTGATTCAGACAATGCCGTTAGCCGTAATATGAACGTGCAACATGATGAGACTTCGCCAAGTGTTCATTCAAGGAAGAGGAAGAGTCGAAGTGATGACAAGTTTAACAATACGGTTGGGTTGATTACAGAAAGTCTTAAAGAAATATCAAAAGACTTGAGCCAAGGTATTAAATTTGACATGAAGATCAACGATTTGAGTGAGAAGATCCCTCCCGAGATTTTAAAGATGAATTCACTAACCCAATTCGAGAAGTTCAAAGCTTTGACCAAGATAAGAAGCGACCCTATTAACGTACAAAACTTTTGGCAATTGAAAGAAAGCGATAGAGAGGCTTGGGTCAAATACATCTTGGAAGCGTAGTATTTGATTGCTTAATTGGGATGTTATTTTGGATGTTGATTGATGTTGGATATGTAAGTTTTTGATAACTATATTTTGGTAAAATCATCCAAAGTATATCGAACGATGGATGTATCGAAAGATTACTAGATTATTAGCATGTTTATTATATTAACATTAACATGTAATGATTTTATCTTATTATGTTTATTAACATGTTTATTAGCATGATTTTATAATTTATATTTGTGTTTTCTTTACATAAAAGTAATAAAACAAACTAAAATTAAGTAAAAAAACAAGAAGGGCAATTCTGTCTTTTTATATTACTGAAATCAAATTTATCTAAATTATCTACTAACCAAACAGAGTATGGAATTTGATTCCAATTCAATTTCCTGTCAACCAAATAGATTACAGATTCAAATTCCAATTTCTGACAGATTTCAATTCCATCAGAGATTCCAATTCCTTTAGAAACATTCTGCGAACCAAACGCCTCCTTAGTTTAGAAAACTTGTGATGTGCAAAGCCACAAATTATTTATATGCAGCGAAATCGAGAAGCCCATGTACACAAAATTTGTTGGCTATGGAAATAAAAGGGTTTTCATGGGGCAGCCTTCAAAAGAAAAAAAGAAGATATACATATATTTAAAACGGCGGCTACACATTAATTGATATATTCGAGCGTCAGCAGTCGACGACAATTTTTTAGAGCGGCAGTCACGGCAGGAAACGAAAGGTGCATAGCAGATCTTGATTTCATCACTATTGAGTATTTTATTACTTGTAAGCTTTTGATAATGTTACATTTAATTTAATTTTTGATTCATGTTTGATATCTAATATGATTATGAGCTAAGTTTTATTGTATTTACCATGATTAACAACCTCTAGGTTTGATATGTAATCATATAATTTTATATTTTATGATTAGTTTTGTTTATGCTTATTCGTGATCCTTGAGTTTTTAATCTTAACCTTTGCTGAGTAATATGTTAGATATAGTTTATGCATGATCTGAGACAATGACTTGCGTGTGTATTTTCTTCTAGAATATTGTTTGCTTGTTCTGAGACAATGACGTTTGCATGCAATAGGATAGATAACTTTTCTAAGATAATGAGGGTTAAGATTATTCAGTAATACCTTAGATAAAAGTTTGAGTCTGATTCACCATACAACGAGAGTTAAGTGCGTTTTATAAAGATTAAGTCATAATCGGATTAGTAGGACCGATGGTTGTTGGTTCGAACGCCCTTATGAACTTATCATATTAACAGTGCTTATAACAAATTGAACCTAGGGGAAGTGATTCATTGGTAAATATATATCTGTCATCTGATTTAAACTACTTGAAATTGTTTCCTTAGTTTATTGTTTTAAACCAATCTTCAATACCTTGGTAGCGGTTAGCTGCTAGTTTCAAAAACCCCATTTTATTTTTCAAGCATTTGAGTTTAGCTAGTTAATTTCTTGATAGTACATTCAATTCCTTTTCCTTGAGAATACGATCCTGGTCTTGCCCTGTTTACTGCTATACGATTGGGTTCGCTTGCCCGTTAGTGTGTCAGTCAAATTAGGTTAGATTAGTGTTAAAATTTAAGACTGATATTCGCGTATCACTAATTTTATTTTATATCAATCATATTTGAATAAATTGGGAAGAATTAATGTTTTATCAAGGTAGTTTAATTAGTTGTGATGATAATAATAAGTCCATGCGTATAGGGTCACCCGAAGGTCTCGGGTTCCTTTGGGAATACCCCTACGCCCCCCCCCCCCATTTCGGGTCCGGGGGTCGGGTCTGCGAAACCGATTGAAACCGAATTTTTTTTCTTTCTTCGAGTAACGTATACTTTTAAAAAAAAACTTTTTTTACCTTCAACGGACATATATCCGTTGTTATATATGTATATATATATATATATATATATATATTTAATTCTCCTATAAATACCAAACACTTCTATCTCATCCTTTCATTTAAAAAAATTTCAAACTTTCATATTTTACTTCCATCTTTCATCCAACTCTTCCATCTTTCATCTAACTCTTTCATCTTTCATCCAACTCTTCTAAAAAAATTACACTCTTCTCCTATAAATACATAACCACCCCTCAACACTTCATATAAAAAATTCTCCTTCAAAATATGGCATCACCACCACATGCTTCATCCAGCGGTTCGTCGGATTCCGTATCAACCGACGAACAGATCCGGCAGGAAGAAGAATTTTATGTAGAGTTGCTTCGAGAGGCTGAAAATTTGCTTAATGAGAGCACCGCGGAGTCATCGAGCAGAATTACAAGTGGAAACATAGAAAGAGGTTGGGTAGCTGCAAACGAGCGGTTGTTAAATGACTACTTTGGCGATAACCCTGTCTATTCTGCGGAGATGTTTAGACGACGGTTCCGTATGAGCAGACGGCTATTCGAACAAATCGTTAACGATCTACAAGCAGAGTACGAGTATTTTAGAGATGGATGGGACGCGCGAGGGAAAAAAAATTTCTCCAATACAAAAGTGTACTTCCGCTATTCGGAAATTGACGTACGGGGTAGCCGCCGACTCTCTTGACGAGTACTTGAGGATGGGAGAGAAAACATCACGGGATTGCCTACACAATTTCTGCAGTGGTATTATTGAGCTTTATGGTAGAGTTTATTTACGGAAACCTACTTACACCCATGTTCAACAGTTATACACCGTGCATGAGGAATATCACGGATTTCCCAGCATGCTCGGCAGCGTAGACTGTACTCATTGGGCGTGGGCAAATTGTCCGGTTGCATGGCGGGGTCAGTTCATGAGAGGTGATCACGAGCATCCACCAATAATGCTAGAAGCGGTGACATCACAAGACCTATGGATATGGCACGCGTATTTTGGCGTTGTGGGTTCCAACAACGATATAAATGTTCTCAACCGGTCACCCATCTTCAACGATATCTACGGCGGAAACGCCCCCGTGTGTCCATTTGAGGTGAACGGAGTCACCTACAAGCACGGATATTATCTAGCTGATGGGATATATCTGGAATGGGCTACATTTATAAAATCATTTACGTGCCCACAGATAAGCGGAAAAAGTTCAAGTTGGCGCAAGAATCGGCACGAAAAGATGTTGAGCGTGCTTATGACGTGCTCAAACAACGTTGGCATGTACTTCATTATCCGGCACGCGGATGGCATCCAAGAAGACTAGCAAACATTATGTACGCTTGTATCATTTTACACAATATGATACTTGTTGGGGAGATAATCACTTCACCCTAATAATCAACTCTGCCTATTCTAAAGCATAGAATTTGATGATAACCAAACCCTACATTCAGTATGACTTAGAAAGAATTCAAACATGTGTTGTTTGAATCAGTTTATGTAAAAATATGCTAAGTATGGAACCATCAGAGGATAATAAGCCATCAGCTGAGCATCAGATCCTACTCAAAGTATCAGCCAAAGGATATCAGCCAAGGAGCATCAGATGAAGAAAACAAGTAAAGAAGACCATCAGCTGAGGAAAACAGTCTATCAGCTGAGCAAAATTGTTGATCAGCTGAGGAAAATATTCCATCAGCTGAGTGAAGAAATTGATCAGCTGAGTGAAGAAATTGATCAGCTGAGTGCCTACTCTATCAGTTGAGTGAACAATTGGATCAGCTGAGGCCCGGAGCATTAGCTAAGTAAGTCTTCCTTTACACAAGTCATCTCCCCTTTTAAACTGATGTATTTGATTGATCAACTGAGCACTCTTGATCAACTGATCATCCAAATACATGAGCTTATGTCCTCCTAAGCTTACTATTGATCAGCTGAGCATCTATATGATCAGCTGAGCAATATGTGTCAACTGAGTCCTAGCAAAAAGTGATCAACTGATATATTTTGTCAACTGAGTAGTGAATATCAGAGTTCCTAGTACAATCTGTTAGCTGAGTCGTGAAAAATGTCAAATCTACTCTATCTTTTCAGATTGTAAGTCATATGTAAAAGGCAGAACATGTGTTGTTCTATTATGCCTTAGATCTTTGTTTGTAAAAGTAAAAATGCACTTTTTGGATCAAGTATGAGACAAAAAGGTTTGACCTTATCCTCTAGAAAAGGATAATGATACCTCAAACAGACGAAGATCTTGAAGATTTGTTCAAACAACTAAGTATGGATGGCAATCCCATACTTGGTAAAGTCAAATCAATCAGAAGCATGGTGTTGATTAAAGTACAATTATGGAAAGGGAAAGATACTTCTACAGGACAGTAGATGTGGACTTTAATATTTTATATTGTGAATGGGTTTCACTTTTGCAGAAAAGTACAATTACTTTTATCAAAACATTTGATTAAAGTAACTTTACTTTTCACCCACTCCTTTATAATTAAAATATAATATTTCCACATCCTCTTTGTCTCTTACCTTCATGCAACCGGATCCACCAAGACTTCTATATATACTCATGCATGGTGGACATGCAAAGACACAATACACAATACAACAAAGTGAAGTCTCTACTACACAGAAAGAAAATCTCATCAGTTGAGAAATTCGTAGAGTATAAGCATTGTGTAGAATCAAACTTGTTCATGTGTTGAACACTCTATATACATTAGTTGTTTTAGAGTTAGCTTGTCTATGTGTTAGACAAATTGATTGCCACCTTTTATTGTACTTAGAATTTCCGCTTCTAGTACATGTAATTCTTGATTCAATATCAATAAGAATTATATAAAAGTATATCAGTGTGTCTTTAATTTTTAAAAGCTAAAGTTTGTATTCAACCCCCCCTTCTACAAACATTTGTTGTTGCGTACTCAATTTGGGACTAACAACTGGTATCAGAGCAGGTTAGATAATCAATATCTAGATCTGTTTTGCTTACTCTACAACTGCTTCTACCCCTCTCAATATGCCCTCATCCGCAAATAATATGAATATCTCAAACACTGGGTCCTTAACTAGATGTCCCATGTTTGATGTTGAAAATTTCTCCATGTGGAAAAGTAGAGCACATCTTTTCCTATCCACCCTTGATATCCAAATGCTTGAAATAGTCACTGATGGTCCTTATGTTCCAACATCAGTATTATCTATTCCATCAGAATCTGAAGGTCAAACCTCTACAACTGAAAGAATCATAACCAAACCCATGCATCTGTGGACAGATGAGGATAAAAGGTTGGTTAGCCTAGATGTTAAGGCTAGATCAGCTCTTGTCTCTGCATTACCCAATGAAATCTATCATCAAGTGCTTAACTGTTCTTCTGCAAAAGAGATGTTAGATACACTCACAGTTGCATATGAAGGGACTGAAGAGGTGAAGGAGAACAAGAAGCTCCTCCTCAAAAGAGAGTAAGAATTCTTCTTTGCTCAGAAAGGTGAGAGTCTTACACAGACATACACCAGGTTCAACTGCCTAGTTAATGACTTGAAAAGGGCAGACATAACCAAGAGCAACTTTGTCTTGGTGAACAAGTTTCTAGACTCCTTTCCTGAAACATGGGATCACTTTGTCACTGTTCTAAGACATAGTGAGAAGATTAAGGGAATGTCTCTGGTTGCTCTCTATGGTAACTTACTCAACCATGAGCAATCAGTCAAACAAAGGAAGTTGTCATCCAAGGAGATGAAGGAGGTTGTGAAAGCTGCACCAACTGCCCTTGTATCAAGAGATACAAAGATGAGAAGCTTTGCAGCTATTGATTCTGGTTCTGATGAAGAAGGAGATGGAGAGGAGAGTGCTGGAGAAAGTGATGAGGAGAAGGATTGTGAGGAAAGTAATCTGGAGGAGTTGGTTGAAGGTGTAGCTATGCTGGTTAAGAAGTTCAGACCTTTCAAGAAGGGAAAGGGTGTCAAGAGGATCAACAAGAGGTCATCAAAGTTTGTCAAGCCCAAATCCACTTTTGATGCCTCCACAGCAGAGTGTTATAAGTGTGGCAAGATTGGCCACATAGCCAGTGACTGTAAGTCCAAATATAACACTGGTTCTTCATCTGTGCAAAAGCAGGAGGGCAAGATTGATTATGAAGCCAAGTATAAGAAACTCCTTGTTGCTGTCCTTGACAAGAAGAAGAAGAAAGCCCAGGGCCAAGTTCTTGTTGCTGAAGAAGAAGATTGGGCAGAAGAAGATCTCTCCTCAGATGAAGATGAGGTGATCTCTGCTTAGTTTTGCATGATGGCCAACAACAATGATGGTAGTTCCTTTGATGAAGACATGAAAAAGACTGCTAAAGCTTGTTCAACTACCAACTGGGATCCTTCTTCTATGTATCAGGTTGGAAAATTTATTAACTATGATGATAATGAGAAGAATGCTATGCTTGATTACTTGTGTATTGATTTCCAGTCTGCTATTCAAAGAGAGAAGAAGCTAAAACTAGAAGTAGAATCACTAAAGGAAAAGTTAATTCTTAAGGATGAGGAACTTAAGCAGATAACAATCTTAAATGATGAACTAGCTAATCAAAAGATACTTAATGAGATCTTAGTAAAAGAAACTAGTGAAGCAACCAAAAAGTTTAATGACCTCCAAAAAGTAGTAAAGTCTTGGTGTGTATCTGTAGAAAAGACCACTCAGTGTGTCAAGGAGCAGATACCCAAACAAGTTCAAGCTATTATTGGTGGAAATTACTATAAGGCTGCTAACTATGTTGATTCTAGTAAGAACCTTAATATCTTAAACAAAGCTGACATCTTGCCACAGACCTTTCACAAGACTGTTAAAGGCAAAAGTGTGTTCACAAATAAGTTTGTTAGAAGCAAGAATTCCCACTCAAAAGAATCAATTATTCCTTCTGTCGAATCATCCTCTAGTAAGATTTCAGAATGTAAAAATACTAATAACACAAAGTCAAAGGATGTGATTAAAGGAAAGGAATCATTAGTTGAGACCTCAGAGACATTATGTTGTCCAACCTTGAAAACAAATGACTTAATTCTTAGCATTTCACAAACTGAAGAATCGTTAGCTAATACTACTCCATCAACTGATAGGTTAGTAGATGATAAATGCTCTGCTGATAACCTGTCAACTGATCATAGCTCATCTTCTAAACAATCAGTTGATCTAGAAGTAATCAACTCTCTTTCATTAGAAGAAACTATGAGTAAAAAGAATGATGTTCACATTGTTCCCATTTATGCCACTCCAAAGATTGGTCAAAAACTTTCCAAAAACAAAGATCAATCTAAGATGCCTATAAATTTAATAAAGACCTAAGAAATTTACAGGATAAGCTTCATAAGCTGAATGGTTAAGTTAGTCAAATAAGGACTGATAAGAAATCTCATAGGCATTCAAACCATGTTGTTCAATGCTCCAAGGCCACAAAATCTCAAAAATGTTATAAATGTGGAAGCAAAGAGCATAAGGCATTTGAATGTTCTTTAGAAGGGAATTCAAGACAGCGGACTTGTGATGATAACATAGTCACTCCTCTCATACATAAGAAACCTGAGATGAAGTGGAAAGCTAGGTGCCTTCCACAGGGATCCGCTGAGTAGTGGATTCCTACTTGTGTCACTAACTCTTCTTTCATTCAAATCTGTGCAGGGTGTTGGTTCTTGGTTTCTTGATAGTGGATGTTCAAGAACCATGACAGGTAACAAGGCTTTGCTCAGTAACTACAAGAAAGAGAAAGGTCCAAGGGTGACCTTTGGTGACAACAACCATGGGCAAACTGAAGGCTATGGTGAGCTTCATAATGGGAACCTGAAGCTATCAAAAGTTTCATATGTCAAAGGGCTGAAATATAATCTCATAAGCATAAGTCAATTGTGTGATGGAGATAATGAAGTCCACTTCACAAAGAAAGGAGGCTCCATCATAAATAAAGAAGGTAATACAGTGTTTAGTGCCAAGAGAACCAAGGATGTGTATACACTTGATATGTCCTCCTGGTGACCCTTCAAAGGAAACATGTTTATACTCCAAGAATTATGAGGATACAATCTGGCTTGGCACAAGAGGCTTTCCCACCTTAATTTCAAAAACATCAACAAGTTGAGCAAGGGTGAACTAGTGTCAGGACTACCTTCACTGACTTATCTTAAGCCTAAACCTTGCACTGCTTGTGAGAAGGGAAACCAACATAAGACATCATTTCCATCCAAGCAGTCCTTCTCAATTACAGAACCTTTCTACATGTTGCACATAGATCTCTTTGGTCCTGTTGCAACTGCTAGTATTGGTGGAAGTAAGTATGCTCTTGTATTGGTTGATGAATTCTCAAGATATACTTGGATTTTCTTTCTTAAATCAAAGAGTGAGGCTGCTGAAGAGATTATCTTTTTTATCAAGAAGATGGAAGTGTTGAATGGCAATCTGGTGAGGAGTCTTAGAAGTGATCATGGAACTGAATTCAGAAATCAAACTCTAGAATCTTTCTGTGATGAGAAAGGGATATCTCAAAACTTTTCTGCTCCAAAAACCCCACAACAAAATGGTGTAGCTGAAAGAAGAAATAGAACATTGATTGAAGCTGCTAGAACCATGTTGTGTGAAAGTGGGTTACCCTTTAATTTCTGGGCTGAGGCAGTAAGTTGTGCATGTTTCACACAGAACAGGTCCCTTATTATCAAGAGGCACAACAAAACTCCATATGAAGTGCTCAAGGGAAGGAAGCCAAGCATCAGCTTTCTGCATATCTTTGGTTGTCAATGTTTCATACTCAATCAAAAAGATCAATTGCAGAAGTTTGCTCCTAAAGCTGATGAAGGAGTGTTTGTAGGTTACTCAGTGATTTCTAAAGCATATAGAGTATACAACCTCAGAACCAAAGTCATAGAAGAATCCATCAATATAAGTTTTAATGAAAATGACTTTGTTGCTTCCTGTTCTTCTAATCATGTTTCAGGTGAAGAATTTAATGATCTTATGCAAACTGGAGAAGTTCCTCCAGAACAAGTAGATCCCTCTCCACCAGCTGGTCATGATATAGATGAACCTGTTCCTATCCAAACTTTTAACCATGTACAACCATCCTCATCCAATCCTATACCTCTACTGAATCATGTGGAAAATGACTCAACATCATTGGATTCCAATTCCATATCACTCATTCCCTCTTCAGTAGAGATACCCATAGATTGCAATAATGAAGTTATATCAGCCACTCAAAATGAACTCATTTCTACTACTGATAGCCAACATGTAACTTCTTCTCCCCAAATCCAAATGAATCCTAATTCCCAAGAAATCCAAAAAGCCTTCAAAGACCTCAAGCACCATCCTCATAATTTGGTGATAGGCAACATAGATGATCCAGTTAGAACAAGATCAAAAGCTTGCAACATCTGCTTGTATTCTGGATTTGTCTCAATGATTGAACCAAAGAAGGTTGATGAAGCTCTCAATGATCCCCACTGGGTGTCTGCCATGCAAGAGGAACTGGCAGAATTCAAAAGAAATAATGTATGGACTTTGGTACCCAAACCAAAGGATAAATCCATCATTGGAACAAAGTGGGTGTTCAGAATTAAGCTAGATGAAAATGGGCAAATCATCAGAAACAAAGCAAGGCTAGTGGCACAGGGGTACTGTCAAGAAGAAGGTATTGATTTTGATGAAACCTTTGCCCCTGTTGCAAGATTGGAAGCTATCAGACTATTCCTAGCCTATGCTGCCTTCAAAAGCTTCAAAGTGTTTCAAATGGATGTGAAGAGTGCATTTCTGAATGGAGATTTGAAAGAAGAGGTGTATGTCAAACAACCTCCTGGTTTTGAGGAGTCAAGCTTACCTGATCATGTTTACTTTTTTAAACAAAGCTTTATATGGTCTTAAGCAAGCTCCAAGAGCCTGGTATGATACCTTCTCTTCTTTTCTCATTAACAAAGGTTTTACAAGAGGATGCATAGATAGCACTTTATTTATTAGGAAGTACAAAGGTGATGTGATACTTGTGCAGATATATGTAGATGATATAATATTTGGGTCTACTAATTTGGAACTATGCAAAAAGTTTTCTAAACTCATGTCTGATAATTATCAGATGAGCATGATGGGTGAGTTAAACTATTTTCTTGGTTTGCAAATTAAAAAAGAGGTTGATGGTATTTTCATTCATCAAACAAAGTATGTTAAAGATTTACTCAAAAAGTTTGATTTTGAAAACTGTTCTTCAATGAAAACACCTATGTCTACTTCTATCAAGTTAGGAAAGGACACTGATGGCAAATCAGTGAACATTACTACTTATAGAGGAATGATTGGGTCACTTTTATAGCTTAGTGCAAGTAGACCAGATATAATGTTTTCAACATGTCTCTGTGCAAGATATCAAGCTGATCCTAAAGAATCACATCTTGCTGCTGTTAAGAGAATATTCAGATATCTCAAAGGAGCTCCTAATCTTGGTCTTTAGTACCCCAAAGACTCATATTTTGAGTTAGTTGGATATTCTGATTCTGATTTTGCAGGATGCACATTAGACAGAAAAAGTACTCCAGGTGGTTGTCAACTTCTAGGAGGAAGATTGATTAGTTGGTCTAGTAAGAAACAGAATTTAGTGTCAACATCTACTGCAGAGGCATAATACATTGCTGCAGGAAGCTGTTGTGCTCAAATTTTGTGGTTACAAAATCAACTACTTGACTATGATATGAAGTTTGAAGACACTCCAATTCTATGTGACAATACAAGTGCAATCTCCATCTTAAATAATCCAGTCATGCATTAAAAAACAAAGCATATTGAAATCAGACATCATTTTCTCAGAGATAATGTGCAAAAGAAGAAGGTCACTTTGCACTACATCAACACTGATTTACAACTTGCAGACTTATTCACAAAGTCATTAGATGAAGCAAGGTTCAATTTCCTAATATCCAAACTAGGTATGCTTAATTTTTAGTTTAGAATAGTGGTTATTTAGTTTGTGCTAATTTATAAGTGTTGAAAATTATAAGTTACTTATTTAAGCATATCTAAGTCTTACTTAATTTGTGTAAACTGAGTAACTATGCTCAGCTGATACTTATCAGCTGATCAAATTTACTCAGCTGATCACTTTAAGATAAGGAAGACATGCTCAGCTAAGTACTTTACTCAGCTGATACCCAAATTCTCACTAACAGCTGATACCCCTCAACTAATAGTTTTTCATCAGCTGATACACTCCTATGATCAGCTGATGATTCTACACTTAGTAAATTTTCACTTTTTACTCTCATTTAATGCTTTTTAACCCTAGTTATTTACTCCATTTGTCAGTTTTCATTTAATAGCTAATTAATATGTTTTCCGTTAGATCTTTTGTCAGTATCTAACGATCTCTGTTAACTAAACTTCATAAACCCTAGTTATTTCTCACCGCTGATGCACACTACATCTTGAGCACATTCCTGTCCCTGCCATTGGTGAAAAGATATTCCATTTCTTAAAGGCAAACAGAGGTCCTCCAATCACTGCCCAAATGCAAGAGCTCATAGATGCTGTAAATGGTGATGAAAATGCTGATGATAGTGATGAAAATGATGATGATGATAATGGTGATGATGATGTTGATGAAAGCCACACTGGCTCTAAGAATGATGATGATGATGCTGGTGATGGTGATGCTGGTGATTTTGCTCCTCTCAGTCTAATGGAGCTAAGTCCTCAGCAACTTCTGGAGCTCATTGACAGAAGTAGGCACATCATGTCCCAAGGTAAGGACAATACTAATTCCACCTCTGAGGATATTCAAATGGTAGTCCCAACCTTTGATAGCCCATCCTCCTCTCCAGTCCATACACCACTCCAACAGCCAAGCTCTAGTGAACCTCCTGTGGTCACTAGTTCTACTCCTATCCGTAGCCCCATATATACAAGGTCACCAGAAGTGACTCATTATGAGCACTTTGAGGGAGTGCAATCCACACCTCTGACCTCAACTAAATTACCCTTCCTCATGTTGAGGGGGAGCAATTGGATGTTGCAACCTTTGAACCAGTGGATGTATCCTCACAATAGGATACATTTGTAAAAATGGGACTTAAACCGTTAGCTGAGACAACCTCCCAAAAGGTTGATCTCATTGAAAGACAGACCTCAACCCAAGGTCACACTATGTTTATCCCACAATTGAGTCAGCCTATACCATCCACATTCTCCCAACAGAATGTGGATCCAATAAGGGATTCCCTGTTATTGAGTGTATCCCACACTCAGTCCACTTATCTTGCACCCATCATTGATTCTATTCTTACACAAGCACAACCTGCCAATGCTAGTGGTACAAACCAACCACTGGCACAGGGCTCAACACTCTTCCCCAATGAATTTGAGCTTATACACCAAGGCTCAAATGAGGGGACACAAACCTTACCCAAGTTCTTTGAACCTCTATCTACTCCTTCCACCTCTACCCAATCCATATCTACCCAAACCCCAAACCTTACCCTTATCCAGACAATTAACCAAAACCTTGATCAACTAACCCAAACCTTCCAAACTTCCAAACCCAAACCTCTGCTCAATTGTCTCAACTTACCAAAGACATTGAGTCTCTAAAAACCCCATCCACACCCTCCCCTGCACCTATTAATCTTACCCCAATCCTTACTAAAATAGACCATCTTTCTACCCTTCTTCCCTCTCAACAACCAATTCCCATCCTTCCTCAATCTACTATATCTACCCTAAACCAAACCATATCCAACCTCCTATCCCAACTCCAAACCCTACGCTCAATCAACCCAAATATTTCTGTACCCATTCCTGAACAACTCCTTCCAAACAGAGGCATCCTTGATGCCATAGAAACCTTAACAGAACAATCCAGAATGAGTCATCTCTCATTGTGGAAAGCCATTAAAGATCTCAAGGATGACCTCTCCCTTCAACTCTCTAAAATTACCTCTACCCCTACCCCTACCTCAACCCATACCCCTACCCCTGTCCCTACCCCATCCCATAAGCCTGCAGCAGGTGACTCCCCTCTTCCTTTTGATGATGCCAAAAAGGGGGAGAAATTCTCAAGTTCTTCAAGGGAGGATGATGCCAAAAAGGGGGAGAAATTCTCAAGTTCTTCAAGGGAGGATGATCCTGACTCAGAGGATATTGATGCTGCCTATGCTGAAACTGCCTCAAAAATCATGCAGCAGGAAGCACCCAAAGCAACAGCTCCTTCACCTATTAAAAGAAAAGCACCTTTTGAGGGGGAGCAAAGGTTTCCCAAAAGGCTGAAAAGGATGGCAAACCGGCCAAAGCCTAAAAGAAAAGTTGTTGAGGGTTGCTCTCCACAAATCAACATAGAGTCTAATTCTGATGATGAGGATGATACTCCACTTTCTGACATCCTCAGAAGAAGAAGACAGAGCCCTAAGCCATCTGCTCCACCAGTCCAATCAACCCCATCAGTCCAAAAGGCTTCAACCTCTGCTCCTAAGGATAAAGGCAAACAAAAGATGGCAGATGAGCAAGTTGAAGCAGATGCTCAAATGAAAAGGGAGCTTGCTCTTAAAGAACAGGAAGAAAGGGAAAATGCTCAAATGGCTCAAGCATTGGGTGTTTCAGTTGAAGAGATCTACCAAGCCAAAGAGCTAGCATATCAGCAAGAGCAAGAACAAAGTCAAAATCAAGCTGCTGCTCAACACAAATTGGCAAGGGAAAAATCTCAGGCTGAACTACTCAAAGCTAGATCCCATGCTGATGCCATCAAAACCCTCTTCAACCTTGATTTATCTGCTCCCATCAATCTAAGTCAACAAAGACTTCAAAGCTTTAGAGAAAGGATTAATATTCTGAGAAACAGAACAAAACCAACTCCAATAACAAGAGCCACTGTCCATAAAGGTGATGGTGAACCCTACCTCAAAGCTATAAGACAGAACAACTTCAACAGCTGTGAAGTTGTATCCTATGAGAGGTGTCACATATATGGGTTCACAGAGTTAGTTGAGATCCTGTACCTTCTCTTCAAATCCAAGTCAAAGCTCAAAGTTCAATTCATTCAGAAAATTCAGAATTGGATAGCTCTAGCTGTGTCACAAAGGGCCTTCACTCCAGATGACTATTACAGGCATGTGCACACAGTTGATAATCTTCATAAGAAAGGCTCCAAGCCCTTCAAACCATTTGATCTAAGAGAGGTACTACCCCAACATGAATTCTTATCAGATTTTGAGGGTCTCAACACATTTCTTCCACTGAACATCACTCTTGAGTTGTACAAGTTTATAATTATGCCTATTGAAGGAATATTCTTTCTGGATAGAGCTGGCACATGGAGGTTCTTTAGACAGTCTGAATCCTTAAAGCTAGCAAGAAGTTTCTATTTGGGCTAAGGATATCTATAAGAGGCAGAACTGGAAATGAAAACTTTGAAGCCCTTGTTCAAGCCCAATGTGAAGTCTTAGCTGAAGCTGATCCCCATGCCAAAGATTTTGAAGTTAAAGAAGAACCATGGTGGGATGATTGAAGACTGATTCTAACTCTGAAGATTTTGCTGTTATTTAGTTGATTGTACATTATAGAATAGGTAGTTAGTAGTTAATCTATGTAATCACTTATATACATTTCCTTATTCTGTTATTTCAAGTGATGTTTATGTATATCAGAAAACCAAAAACATATAAAAATGGAAAAATGAAAAGATACCACAAAAACTGAACAAAATAGTACAACACAGAAAAAGATTCCACAAAAACAGAACAAAATGGAACATTAGAAAAGAAACCAAAAACAGAACAAGGTTCAAATAAAAAGAGCTACCAAAAACAGATAGCTAGGTAGCCAATTGTACTTAAAAGTTCAAATCTTTTGTATTCGAAGTCAAACTGATTCTTCAAAAAGAAAAAGGTTTTGTCATCATCAAATAGGGGGAGATTGTTGGAGAGATAATCACTTCACCCTAATAATCAACTCTGCCTATCCTAAAACATAGAATTTGATGATAACCAAACCCTACATTCAGTATGACTTAGAAAGAATTCAAACATGTGTTGTTTGAATCAGTTTATGTAAAAATATGCTAAGTATGGAACCATCAGAGGAAAATAAGCCATCAGCTGAGCATCAGATCCTACTCAAAGTATCAGCCAAGGAGCATCAGATGAAGAAAACAAGTAAAGAAGACCATCAGCTGAGGAAACAGTCTATCAGCTGAGCAAAATTGTTGATCAGCTGAGGAAAATATTCCATCAGCTGAGTGAACAAATTGATCAGCTGAGTGAAGAAATTGATCAGCTGAGTGAACAATTGGATCAGCTGAGGCCCAGAGCATCAGCTAAGTAAGTCTTCCTTTACACAAGTCATCTCCCCTTTTAAACTGATGTATTTGATTGATCAGCTGAGCACTCTTGATCAACTGATCATCCAAATACATGAGCTTATGTCCTCCTAAGCTTACTATTGATCAGCTGAGCATCTATATGATCAGCTGAGCAACGTGTCAACTGAGTCCTAGCAAAAAGTGATCAATTGATATATTTTGTCAACTGAGTAGTGAATATCAGAGTTCCTAGTACAATCTGTTAGCTGAGTCGTGAAAAATGTCAAATCTACTCTATCTTTTCAGATTGTAAGTCATATGTAAAAGGCAGAACATGTGTTGTTCTATTATGCCTTAGATCTTTGTTTGTAAAAGTAAAAATGCACTTTTTGGATCAAGTATGAGACAAAAAGGTTTGACCTTATCCTCTAGAAAAGGATAATGATACCTCAAACAGACGAAGATCTTGAAGATTTGTTCAAACAACTAAGTATGGCTGGCAATCCTATACTTGGTAAAGTCAAATCAATCAGAAGCATGATGTTGATTAAAGTACAATCATGGAAAGGGAAAGATACTTCTACACAACAGTAGATGTGGACTTTAATATTTTATATTGTGAATGGGTTGCACTTTTGCAGAAAAGTACAAATACTTTTATCAAAACATTTGATTAAAGTAACTTTACTTTTCACCCACTCCTTTACAATTAAAATGTTATATTTCCACATCCTCTTTGTCTCTTACCTTCATGCAATCGGATCCACCAAGACTTCTATATATACTCATGCATGGTGGACATGCAAAGACACAATACACAATACAACAAAGTGATGTCTCTATTACACAGAAAGAAAATCTCACCAGTTGAGAAATTCGTAGAGTATAAGCATTGTGTAGAATCAAACTTGTTCATGTGTTGAACACTCTATATACATTAGTTGTTTTAGAGTTAGCTTGTCTATGTGTTAGACAAATTGATTGACACCTTTTATTGTACTTAGAATGTCCGCTTCTAGTACATGTAATTCTTGATTCAATATCAATAAGAATTATATAAAAGTATATCAGTGTGTCTTTAATTTTTAAAAGCTAAATTTTGTATTCAACCCCCCTTCTACAAACATTTGTTGTTGCGTACTCAATCTGGGACTAACAATACTTGAAGACGAAGACAATGTCATTTGTAGTTTATACGCGCACGACATTATATCGTCGGATATCGAAACACAAATAAGTGAACAAGCACGCACAACTAACGTACGAGAAGTCAAAAACCGAGAGACGCATAATAACCTTCGGTCGGATCTGGTCGAGCATATTTCACGTATCTAACTTTCGGATAACGAAGACGAATAGCTTTTTTTAATTTATTAATCTAGATTTAGAGTATTGTAATTTTTATTTTATAATAATAATATTTTTATTAAAATCTTTTGAATTTGTTAAATATATAAATATATAATTAAATAAATTAAAAAAAGTGGGAAAAGGTTTGGGTTGATTTGGGAAAGGCTATACTAGAGTTTTGGGTTGATTTGGGTTGGGTAGGAAAAAGTAAAAAAAAAACTGATGTGACGCTGATGTGGTATTTGAGTTGCGAAGGGTAAGTGGGAAGCCATACGGATGGCCTAACAATAATAATAATTATTATATTATAAATAAATAATAAATAGTAAACTAGATATGAGTATTTAAATCATGGTTTTAAAATACTCATCTTGGTTTCGCTATGGCTTTGTTAAGGTTTGAAACTTGACCATGTTGTCATGATATGGTCCAAGGCTTGGACATAAGTCTTAGCGTACGTTAAGATCTTACATCACATGTTTTTACTTTTAAAAGCCGTGTTTTTTAAGCGTGTTCGAGTTATTAATTGAGCCATATGACCCGGATATATATAATTATTTAGTTATAAGGATGGTTGGATATACCGAAAATAAAGAAAAATATTGATGAACTACGTTATAAAACTATAATTATTTGTTTTTAATATTTGGTTGTATAATTTTATTTATATAACTATAATTTATATACAAAATTGCCGAATTAAGTCATACCTTATGAACCGCTATGACTTCGTCATGGCTTCTAAAACTTGAGACTTGATCTTTCTACCATGCCACCATTTACATTATTTAGAACCTTGATTTAAACTAAATATTTTAGTTAAGGGAAAAAATAGAAATTAATGCAAAACTTATAGGACTGCAAGTGAAACTGTGAAAGCCTTAAAAGTGCAAAATGGTCGGTTAAAATTTTTTAATAGTTGGATGTGTCAGTTGTGCAATTTAAAAATCTCTAAATTCATGTGAAGCTTCAAGAAGATGTGTACATTGTATTTTAAAAAGAAAAAGTAGTTCAATTTGAAGTTGAATTTGACCATTGAATACTTAAAAAAATTCACATTCATGCTCATACTCATATATAAGAAAAGATAGAATAATGGCCAGCTATGGAGGCAACATAGACCAACAAACATACTCAAATGGCAGAAGACAAAGTGAAGCTACTGGGATTTTGGGGAAGCCCTTTTGTTCTTCGTGTGAAATGGGCACTAAGTTTGAAAGGGGTTGAGTATGAATACATTGAAGAAGATATCTCAAACAAAAGTTTGATGCTTTTGCAATACAATCCTGTGCACAAAAAGGTTCCTGTTCTTGTTCACAATGGTAAACCAGTTTTAGAGTCTCTTGTTATACTTGAATACATAGATGAGATATGGACAACTCATCCTCTAATTCCGCAAGATCCTTTCGAGAAGGCCAGATCTCGTTTCTGGGCAAAATTCGTCGATGATCAGGTTAATTAAACATCTTACACCTATAAAGCTGATTTTCGTTAATTAGCTGTTTCGGTTTTGATACTTTTTAACTCACTACTACAAAAAAACATTTTCGATCCCCCATTTTTTAGATTCAGTTTTGTTAATTAAAAAACGGGGTTGAAAGTTTGCTAGCTCGGGAGGAATTGGGATAGGTGAATCAAGTCAGATTTTTTACCAACGGAAGTTTAAAACTTTCAAGCCAGGCTTTTTAACCAGGTTTGATTATAACTCTGTGAGTCCAGACTCAAAATCAGGTCCAAAGGCTCAAAATCGGGTCCAAAGGCCTTTAAAAACCTGGGCTGAACTGTTTTTATGTAATAGTGCTTGATAACGACGGTCTATGATAAATTCGTAAGAAAATAAATGATTTTCGACAAAAGACGTATTATATTTGTTTATATAAAACCCAAAATAGATACCTTTTTATATCTTTTGAGAGGTGAGTGAGTACCTTGTTTAAGAACTCAAGGTACCATTTTTCTACTTGCCTTGGACTGTAAGCCTGTAAGGTGTGACTTCTGCAGAAGTAGTTGACTTTGTCAAATGTGTGACCAATCTCATGGCAATTGAAAAGTAAATGAAATCATATAAGTTAAATTTAGTTAGTAGCCATATTTTCCAATGAATATATAATGAGAAAATAAATGAAATTAGCTTTCAATGGACTGAAAACTTCGTGTATTGCATTAGGGAACATAAATAGGTGATTGTTTTTTTCCCTTGTAGTGTGTGCCAATGATTTCCAGGATGTTGAGATGTACACCAGACCGGAAAGAAAAAGACGCGAAAGAAGCTCGTGAGATTCTCAAGACTCTCCAAAGTTGTTTGAACTCGAATGAGACCTTCTCTAGAGGCAAAACCTTAGGCTATATGGATATTGCAATCGCTTGGGTTGGATATTACTTTGAAATGCTTGAGAAAATCTTAGATATTAAACTTTTGGATGAGGAGAACACACCATTATTAAACAAGTGGTTTAGAGATGTACTTGATGTTCATGTTATCAAAGAGAGTCTCCCCCCTTTTAACAAACTAGTAGCACATTACAAAGATTTTCATGCGCGACATATGGCTGCTTATAAAGCTTGAAATCCGAATCTCAAGCAAATAATTTAAGCCGTGGTGATTGTTAATATTGACTATGTATTGTGAGAGTAAATTGCTCATAGGATTTCAAAGGATTGGGCTCTCATGGGAATTGAGCACTATGTATTGTGGTGTTTTTTAATATTTGTGACAAGTCTTTTGTATTCGGATGTGTCAAACCTCATGCTGGTCTTGTTGACTTATATATATATATATATATATATATATATATATATATATATATATATATATATATAAAGAGAGAGAGAGAGACACACACACACGCTCTAGTGGGGTGCCCGCGTAATGTGGCTACGATTAAAGAGGGACATTAGTGAGACTTTGTGGTGGTGAGTATTCAAAACCTATTTCTTTGTGGTTTTAAGTAGGAATTTCGAAATAATGGATGGTAATTGGATTAAAACTCGATGGATTTGTAGGGTTTGTTCGACGCTCTTGTGTTATAAATGCATAATTGGTTGTGTTTTTGATGTTTAAAAATGAAAATTGATGTTAAGGGTGTGATGTATGGTGTTAACTATCTATATCTCTTATAACTTAATAACCTTTCTATCCTATGTGGCATCCTTCATTGATCCCTAATTTTTGAATCTAAGTTAATTAGGATGGGTGGATGAATGATGTGGCACCAAATTAGAAGTTTGGGCTTAAAGTGTCACCAAGATGAATTTGTAAGGTAAAATTATGTAAATAGTGTTCTTCTTTAATACCCTACCGTCAGTTACAACTAAGAATATCAATTATGCAATTAGTGTATTAATGAGGTAGAGTTATGCAATGAGTGTTCTTTCTTAATGCCCTAAGGTCTATAAATTCGAAAGCTTCCTTTTTTCTTTCTTGGCTTTTTGTTCAAAGATAATGATAATATTAGTGAGGTGGTTTGTTTAGTTGGAATGAAGTTCACTATTTGTGCTAAGTATTTTATTCTTTACGTATGAAAATTGATCTTTATGCTTTGTAGGTGAAGAAAGTAAATGAGAATAGTACTACATTTGAGCTCCAGCCGAAGGTTTATAAATTTTAAAGCTTCCTTCTTTCTACGATTTTTGTTCAAAGATAATGATAATATTAGTGAGGTAATTTGTTTAGTTGGAATGAAGTTCATTATTTGTGTTAAATCTTTTATTATTTACCTATGAAAATCGACCTTTATGCTTTGTAGATGAAAAAAGTTTTCATTGTTGTTTTCATTTGAGCTCCAACCGAAGGTTTTTAAATTCGAAAGCTTCCTTCTTTATTTGCTTTTTGTTCAAAGGTAATGACGATATTAGTGAGGTAGTTTGTTTAGTTAGAATGAAGTTCACTATTTGTGCTAAATCTTTTATTCTTTACCTATGAAAATTGAACTTTATGCTTTGTAGGTGAAGAATGTTATCATTGTTGTTTTCACTGTTGTTAATCTAAGTGATGAATATGGAGGTTGAATTATTGAAGGTATATTATGTCTTGGTTATTTAACAATGATAAGTACATTAAAAGTACAAGGAATTATGAAGCTTACTTTATTTTTTTTCTTAATTTTAATGTAGGATGATGATACAGACAACAAAGTTGTGATTGATAGTGATGATTGTGAAATTGTGAGTCCTAAGGTTGGGTTGAAAACAAATACCACGGGTCCATCCGGAAAACATCACAATATTGATGATAAATATGGGATGTAGAAGGATCTACTCTTGTGAATATGAAGCTTATGTTTGTGAAGAAAGAAAAAGTTTGAAGGATTTGAGATGACTACCGTTTAGATTAATGTCTTTTATTTTTTACTTTTATAAAATAAGTAGGTAAATTATCTTTAGTAGTATTTCTCAAACACTAATCAATTTCACTGTATGATAATTAGGTCATTTGGAAATAATATACATTGATTTGAGTTTTAAAATATAGTTTTTATGTTTGGAATTATTAAGCTATTTGGTTTGAGTTTTAAAATATATGGTTTCATGTTTGAAATTATTAAGTTCTTTGTGTTGTGTGTCAGTATATATGTGTGTATTGTTCAATTAATCTCTACACATAATATGTTTGTATTTCGGCTTTGTTATACAACGATTTCCTAATTTTAGTGTAGGATGACTATACAAATAAATAGTGATGATTGTGAAATTGTGACTCATAGTGGCTCAAAAATATTTTTGACTTTTATCAAATAAGTAACATAGTTATCTTTGGCGTATTTCCCAAAACACTAATCCATTTTACCATACGATAATAGGTCATTTGAAAATAATATACTTTGGTTTTAGTTTTAAAATATCAGTTTTCATGTTTAGAATTATTAACTGAGCTTGATAATGATTTACGTTATCTCTATTGAAAATGTTGTTGTAACTTATATGTTACTATTGTAACATAACAACACCCATAAAAACAATTCAAATTTATTACACATTAATGTTAATTATTACACTTAAATAGCAGCCTGTAACTATAAAATTATAAAATTTTACCCATGTCCATAATTGTTATATATTTTTGATAAATTATTTGTAACTTATATTTTACTAGAATAACCTAAGACATATATTAAACTACACAAATTTATTAGACATTAATGATAATTATTACTATTAAATAGCAATTATTATTTATCATTAAAACATCAATTATTATAGGTTAATAGTACTGATGTAAATATCAAAATTTATTACTCATCAATATTAATTATTATTCTTAAATCATAATTATGATTTATCATTACTTATACTCTATAATTTATATACAATTCATATGTACAAGATTGTATATGAAGATTCCTAAGAAATCCAACAATACCATAATATAATGAGGGAGAATCCAAGTATTTCTCATTTACAACAATGTAAGTTTTTATCATAAAATGCACTCTTTATTGTTTTACCTACTTCAATATTGTTGTATGTTTATTGATTCTTCTAATTATTAAAATTGTTAATGTCAAATACATTTACAATCTAGAAAAGGCAAAAGATTGATTCTCAAAATATCAATTATTATATGTTAAAAATACTTTTGTAATTATCAAAATATATTACTTATTAATATTAATTATTACTCTTAAATTGCAATTATGATTATCATTACTTTATACTCTATTACAATTTCTCATCCCAAATCTGTTTACAACTTCATATACACAAGATTGTATGATAAGATTACTAATTATGACTTTTTACCTAAAAATTCTCTCACAAAAACTACTTTAAATACTAAAAACCATGTTTATAACACCCGATTCATAAAAATTAATCAATGTAGAATTAGAATGCATGGGATGGATTGTATATACTATACAAGACAACAATTTCTTAGGACACCACATTTAGTGAACAAACCACAACATATCAGGTGTGTACAAATTATAACCTTATTCTACATTCAAGAAATATATTGTGATTTCATGAAAGATAACATGTCAACAATCTCAAATGTAGGACTTAAGCAATTCATTTCTATAATCAATCAACTTTGACACCACCACAAAACATGCAATATATACTCATTTACGAGTGTATGAGGTTGATGTGGCATTCGATGAATCTCTACCAGTTGGTTTATGTGGACCAACATGGCAAAAATTATGTAAAGACTTTAAAATCATTCCTGGACATTGTTTTTCCCGAAAGTGAATAAAACTAATTATGAACAAAATCAAAGTGCGGAAATAGTTTTAAAGCAACGAACACACGAAAGTTTTCAAAGCAAGATTATATTAATAACCAAACTTCAAAGAGTGCACAAGAACAAACTTGAGCACCGAGTACAAACTAAACAAGAACAAACTTGAATACAAATTAGCGAACAAACGCTTAACTTTTACTCGTTAATCGAGCAGGTATTTATAGGCTAAGTAAACTAATCCTGACCATCTAATTTAATTACACGTGTACCGTTCTACACCTAATTAGGAACATAAAACAAGATTGCCGTTTCGAGCTCCTTCAGAATGCGCAGATCATGCACTTTACATAACAGGAAGATCCTGGTTATCGGATGCATCTTCAGTTCAGAAGACCCTTTGATGACTGAAGACAAACTTCAGCTGACGTTCACTTCAGAAATAATCTTCAGATGAACTACGGGCTTCTTTCTTTAGATGTAGTCAGAACAGTTTACAAAAGAATGATATATTACACCTTCAGTCGCTTTCTTCGAAAGCTTCTTCAGGAATGAAGTATATACAAATAAAAGGACTAACAGACATTATCTCGTGTTTGATCATAATGGAAGGAATGATAAGTCTTACACACTTTGACATATCCGGCAAATAAATTATCCCTACATATGAAGAGGTGAATAAGGCTACAGAATATGATATCAAAACAATGAATGATGGAAGAACTGATGGAGGGATTTCAAAAAACCTTTAAAGTTAAGACAACGTACTAAGTTGCTTTTTACAATTGATGTGAATGTCTTACAAAACAATCATCAAGTGGTATTTACGGTTACATCACCTTGTCGCTGCTAGCATACTTACAAGTAACTATGATTGTTTTCAGTGCTTTACTTTAAAAAAGAAAATACAAATAAACAGTTTTAAGGTGGCACAATAATAACCATATATACCAAACATTGTCTACTTTAGAATATATTTTGGTAGTATAATTCTTTGCAAAATAAACAAATAAGATATTTGTATAATAGTAAATTATATTTTGAGAAACACTTTCTTCCTTTTTCATATACCAATAAATGGATATGGGCTTACTTAGAGCAACATAACAAACTAAAAAAAGAATTTCATAACAAAGCAAGATAATTTATACAATTTGTGTAGAATGTTAGCGTATGTACTCTCCTTATTTGAAATGTGGTCGGTAACTTACTTTAAAAAAACATTAATATTAAACAAAGTTAATAAATACATTATAACCTGGCCCGTGTTTACACGGGCGTGAGATCTAGTGAATATTAGAACTTGAAATCATTGATATTGTTTGTGAATAGGGTTTGTATTCGAAAACAAGGACCCGAAGGCTTCGACTATTTGAGATTTAAAGCCTCAATTAAATGGGTAATTAGTTATAAAATTTGAAGTTTAGGTCGGGTTTTGATCCTTAGCGATTTCTAAGAACTTTGATGCTAAAATCACAACACTTGGTGATGGAATTTTGGGGTTAATTGTTTAGAAATTAGAATCCGTTCATCTATTGATGGGCTGTGATTTGTGGTTTTAGCCATGCTATGAGATTAATGATCCGTAGGTGGTGAGACTAGATTTGTAATGGTGAGGGCGATATGTGATTCCCCTTAGAGAAATCGATTTGCAGTTTCTATTTGTGATTTCCCCTTGATGAAACCAATTGCGATTTTTGTAACACCACGATTTCAAGGTCAACTTTGGACTTTTTTAAAACTTACAGTCAAACAATTTTTCAGTTTGATAAACAAAACAGTGGAAGTCTTAACAAAGTATTTTCTTTATTTAAAACAACCCAACCGAGTTTTCAATTTACAAACGGGTATTACCAACACATACCGACCGACCATCATACCTGTCAACAAGCAACAAGTGTCCGAGCACCACAAAAGTAACCCCGAGCACAAACAAGGTAAGCGTCTGCAAAAGCATACATACTAGAAGGGGGTTGGCTTTAAAAGCTAGTAAATATAAACTTAACCATAAGCATCATGTTGTACACAGGACATCACATTCCTTAAATCATATCGCATGGCAACACAAATAGTGCTATCCTATCACATAGTTGGAGTGCTAACAATATCAGTAAGAGTCATATCTTGCCGGATAGCCAGTCTAGCTCAACGACCCAAACCAGGGAATCAGACAACCATCCGCGCTGGTGGGTGAGCGTATAGCGGTCCACCAAGCATCGTTATGAAGCCACAGGCTCCTTTGGGCGCAACGAATAGCCGATTACCCCAACTTTGTTAAGGAATGGTGGTCTTGCAGAACTTACTACTCAGAATGGACCCTCGAGTAGCCACCGTTGATCCCGAACTATGGCCCAAGGGCCCCATGGGATCCAGTCAATGAATGACCTTAACCAATATAGCCGCAAGAGGTCCGCGGACAATTCACATACATATAGCTGATCCAATCAGAATCAATCAATAAGAATGCTTATCAACAAGTTCAACAAGGGGATCCTATCAGGGTCCAATAGCATGCATAGCCATAAGTTCTACATGTTCAAATAAGTAGAATACATAAGTACAACATGAGTGATCCAATCAGGATCCATAGTATGTATGCATTTGCAACATAATCACAATTCGACATAGGTAATCCAATCAGGATCCGATTGTTGGGATTCCTTGGGGATCAAAGCACGTAACGGAAGCAACAAAACACACAAAAACGATCCCATGAAGTCCCAATGGTGGTGAAAACTTGTAAGAACAAACATGCAACCAAAACAAACACAAAGAGAAGAAGGGAATCAAACCATACCCTTGAAGACTTTGATAATCAGCTGGTACAATTCGAACTTGGGATGTATGCTTGAAACAAATGGCTCCAAGCCCTAATGCAAGTCCACACCAAGAAAGTCTTCAATCTCTTTGTACTAGCAAACCAAAGAACCACCAACACTTGATGAGAATCCTCTGGAACAGCCCTAGAAAACCAATGTACACAAACCACCAACACTTGTTCTTGCTCTCTCTCACAAATGAAGAACGCACAAAATGTATGTCTTGCACAAGATTAACCAAGAGTCTTGAATGAACAAAGAAGCCTTCTTTTAAAGGCATTCTCCCTGTTCAAAGAGGCCGGAGTCGGAGCTAAATGGCACAATATCATTGGACCAACAAAATGGTCCAACCAAATACAAGTGTCACTTAGAATTCTGCCTTCACGACTTCTTCACGGGCTCTCACGGGCCGTGAAGGATAAATGCGCCACGACCGGCCATTAATCCTCAACGAGCCGTGCCACGCCGTGCAAGAATCGTGAGGGTTGTGCCTTCACGACCTCCTTCACGGGCCATGTAGGGTCGTAAAGCCCTAGGGTTTCATGAACCATGCGGCCCACGACAGGACTCGTGGACACGAGCTGCTCCACGACCCGTGGATCATCTTTCACGGTCGTGAAGCCTAGGTCAAGTGGAATTTAACCATATTGACTCTTTCCTCTTATAGTAGGCTGTCGAGATTGAAACTTGGTGTGTGACTGACACGCGCGTACCGTCTATATATTTTAAGTGTAAATATTATAGAGTACACACGGTGTTTTAAAAGTGGTTTCACCTTAAAAGTAGACTACACGCGTGATAGGCAAGTATCACCTATCCGTATATAGTATAGCTCTTTTGGTAAGACCGAGTATCGAACTCAGGGAACGGAGGCTCCTAATAATCAACCTTCACTATTATCTAGTCGACAACAGGGCAAGAAGCGAAACAAACGAAAGACTACAACTAAGCAACTAAAAGCAAGGAAACAAAGGCAACACAGGAGCAATGCAATAGGAGAGAATTCAAAGCAAGAAGGTACTCATTCGGATTAGATACACTCTAGTTAAATGTATTAAAATACATAATCATGTGATACGACTATATTGACTTATTGAGCACAGAGGATACGAAGTATACACGTTCCAATTAGTAATTCATCTATAGACACAATGAATTACACCAAACACTTAAGCATAACTTCTTGATGCATAAGGCTTTTAAACTGGAAAATAATACCAAATACCCAATCATATATGGAGATAAGATATCATGACTCAACCCGTGATTAGCCAAATCATAAGCATAACTTCTTGATGATTCAAACAACACACCAAACACAAATGAGCATAACTTCTCATAGCATAAGGACACATACTTGGTTTAATATCCGAAATCCCAAACCATCATCCATGAACCTCATGTAATGCCACAAATGCACATACCAAGTCTAACTACACCAAGATCCACCAACCTAGTGCCAATATTAACATAACTTAAACTTGTTTAAATATACATACACTTGAAGATAAGCATTTCACACATAAAGTCAACCTAACATAGATGCATAAAACACTCACATGGGCTGGAAGTAACATCAATACCACCAAATATAGTTGTCATTGAGTCAAAACACAATATCATCCAAGTCAACACAAGTCAAACCATCATAGATACATAATACAAACAACTAGAACATGTCTAATCCAAATGAATCAAAGTATACAGCTCATAGTTCCTAAAAACAAACCCAAATCATACAAACAATCGGATTCAACATAATAAAAAATGAGAGATTATACTAAACTCGAAATAGAGACAAAATGGGATGTATAATGAGCTACACACTCCCTTGTAAGCTTGAATAACCTTCCATTGCACCAAGAATCACCCTACAATCATTTGAAATGAAAGGAGGAGCTTCAGAGCTCCTGGAAGCAGAGAACAACGAGAGAAAACGAAAATGAAACTGAATGCCCTGTTCTGAGGCTGAGATTCTGTCTTGAATTGCTAAATTATGGATAACACGGCCCATGTTGACCAAAGTTGACCATAGGCGTGTAGCATATACACGGGGGAGGCAGAATGGGATGTGCACGGCCACCTACACGGGCCGTGTTCCAAGCCGTGTAGGCCTACATGGTCATGTAGCAGGGTGTGTTGGCTGCCGTTTCACGCTAGGCTCGATACTTTTTACGGATCTTCGTCTTTTATACTTCATTTATCATCGATCCATCATCCTGAGCCTAGAAAATAGATTTATAAGATATTAGGCATCAAATCGCGTAAATCTGCCAATAAAAGTGCCAAAATACAGAAAATCCATTATAATAAATATGTATAATTCAGTGCATATCAAAATCCCCACACTTAAGATTTGCTTGTCCTCAAGCAAACTCTAGCATAACAATTAGCCCAGAAAATATCAAGTAACCTCAATTAGTGTAAAAAGGTATCCTTCCGACAAATTAAAGATCTAAAGGCATAACAGATATCTGAGCAAAGGACTGAGGACACACTTTCATATCTAAGCAAACCTAACACGCACACAAGAATTCTGACAAGTACCTGACTTCATACCTCACCAGGTGGTCTCTCAAGCACTCAATCTGTATGTATATCATGGCATGTGTATAAGTGCAGTGATGCCTAATTGAAGCAGAGATAAACATAAGCTTGATCATACATCAAATCTCCACCAAATAACATGAACATATGCAAATATCAAGAGGTCTTTGATTGGGTTGTAACGTGGCTGTGGCTATAGGTAGGATAGAGGGAATATAAAGGTGGCTAAAACAGAATCCAGAAACCGAATTTAAAACCATCTAAGCTGCTATTATTGAAACTGAACAGAAAAACTACAATATTTTTGCTAAAGAACACAGTTCACCGAGAAGAAGTGAAATCAGACCCAACCAAATGATGGCTAACACTCAGATAAGACTGACAAAAAATTGCAACTCAATGTATGACAGGCTTCAAAAATAGCCAAGGAAAAACATACCAAGCAACTGAAGTTCTCATTTGTCTCATTTTCTAAATTTTTTTCTGATTTTTTGATTTTTTTTTGATTTTTCGATTTTCAAACTCAGTCGCACGCAACATAAACAGAACAAAGCGAGGGACAAATGAACTTTCCATGTCCCGCTAATCGGTGCATGACCAACTGAAGGGTAGAATACAACTAAACGTAACTAAGAAGCTCAAACGGGTCAAATTGGTTCTGAACACTTAAAAACAAAAACAAAACAAAAACATGGATTACAAGGGTGGTGAAATGAAAGGCTAAGGCTCAAATTGGCAACTAAGGGGAAAATGATATGAAAAGTGGCTAAAAACAAAAACAAAAAGACTAAATTGGGGTTTCCTAGTGCCTCTATCATGTAAATGCAACAAATTCAGTTCATGGTTTTGAAATGCATGTTATAAGCAAGTTCTATCATCAAAGCAACAATCAGCATGTATATGAGCAATTCCATAAGCTAATTGAATCAAGAAACGAAGTGTTATGGCTTAAATGCTCAGGAATGCAAGTGTAGGTGCGGATGTGCAATTGAAGTCAGATAATTAACAAAACTCAAGTGATTTGTGAAAAGGCAGCTTCATGAAAGTTATTTGTGGTGCAATCCTCCTAGTGTCACTTTACTCAAAAATCTATCATGCAAGAGGATCTGAAATTTTCCAAAAGGACACAATTTTGCAAAAATTTTGGTTAAAATCCATTTCTGAGCTGTTATGCACGCAAAAGTATACAAAAGGACAAACGCAGCAAGAAAATGGCAAAATATAAATCCCTCCCTACACTTAAGTTATACACTATCCTCAATGTACAAAAAGATAAGCAATAACCATAATAGTGCAGGAGAAAGGGAATCGAGAAACTCCCCTGATTTATGAAGTTGACAGAACAGGCGGTCCATATTTCGTTCAAAATTCCTCAACAAAACGGCGTATCATAATACAATCCAACGCCAATGGTTTCTCAAGCAAGGGACAAAAAGAACGGATTAGCACAAAAAGAAGCAACACAACAAAAACAAACAAACAGAAACACATAGATACCTGAAATATGATAATATAATAACATGGTTCGTACAAATATAATTACCAAAACCGTACAACCATGAAAGTTAGCCTAAAGCTAAACTAATACAAACTACTACGAGGCTTGTACACATATAAAAACAAAATCGGTACAACCTCAAGCTAAGCTATACATGTCCAAAATATACAAAATATGTGAAACGGGGCCATCAGACTAGGCCCCTCATGCGGGTGGTGGTGGTGGCGGGTCGTCCTGCTGCTTTGGGTCACCGAATGCTGGGGGAGGCGGGACCTCTCCAGCCACGGCAAGAAACACCTGGCTCATCCAATGCACCTGGCCGCACAACTCATCGACCCGGCGCTCCAGCCTCTCAAATCTGGCCGCAGTGACTCCTCCCTGTGGCCCTCTAAATAGAAAACGCTGTTGCGGATGCCTGCGGTCTGCCGCTCCTCCAGCTGGAGCATCTCCCCCAGCCTCTCCCTCTGCCGCGACCGCTGGAGTGCCCTCTGCCTCTCCTCCAGCAGGCTGCCCCTGCTGCTGCTCCAGAGGCCAAGGCTACCTCCGGCCATCTAACAACTGGAAGCCTCCCTTTGGACGCTTCCGGATAACCTCCATATGAAGTAAAATAGTCGAATCGATAAGTCGGGTGCCCGGGAACTCCTCCATGAGAGAAACTGGTGGACTAGAAAGGATGCCATAAGATGAGGCAAGGCGCGTAATGAAAGATCCACCGCAGATAGGGCTGTTGATCCTTTTGGTCGCCATGCTGGAGAGGTAGGAAGCCAACATGTAGGCCACGTTGCACGTGGCGGGGGCAGTGAAGCAATATAAAAAGAACACCTTAGTCATAGTCACCACGCCTGTACTGTCTCTCCTGCCCGTAATGGAATGGGCAAGGGCTCTGTGCAGAATGCGGAGAAGAGGGTCGCGGAGAGCTGTGCTCTTGGTCCTGGTCGGATAGTAAGGACCCTCTCCGATCTCTGGCCAGTATGCTGCCGAAGATAACCCCTCGGGAAACTCAATGATGGCTTCTGTGAACAGCTCAGTAGCAGTCTCCTCTTGAGTGTATAAACCCATGCGGACCCCAAACTCGGCCAATGATAATGTCCTAGCCACCCCACCCAGACGAAATGTAAGAGTGCGTGGGTGGGTAACGCTCCTGATCGGCGTCTGGAAATGAAAGGTAGAGAGGAACTCGTAGCAGAGCTCCTTGTAGACAACCCGGCGAATCGAGAATAGCCGCTCCCAAACAGGGCCAATCATGGCCCGAGCCCGCTCTGCCAGCTGCAGAGCCTGCAAAGTATCCCAACAAAGATTCTGAGAAACCGCGAACTTACGCTGCATGAGCGTAGCTAATCTATCAATGTGGTCCTCATCATCGAATCGTAACCACTCGTGGACCAGCGGGACCTCGTCGTCAGTGCCCGGAGAATCAGGATCAGACGGAGGTGGAGTCGGAGGGCCACCGCGCAAACGCTTTCCCCTACCGGGGCCCTGGCGAGAACTAGAAGCCATCTCTGTACAAAGCAGCGAAGTATAAGATCAGAAACGCAAAGATGAGAAGAAAAACGATCAATCGAGGGCGCGGCGAAGCGCGAGTATGAAAAAAATGTGAAAATAGTTGAAAATGTGCCAAAAAGGGGCTAAACACAGGCAGTGTAAAGGTACACGGCCCGTGTACAGCACATGAACACAGCCCATGTGGGGCTCCAAACGCCCGTGTAAGGAGGACTAAACACGGCCCGTGTAGGTAAACACGACCCGTGTAGGTAAACACGACCCGTGTAGAACCCTAGACCAGAAAGCATTTTAGGGCCTTACACGGCCGTGTATTTTGGTACACAGCCCGTGTAGGGCGTTCGGCGAACATATATATATAAACCCTCTAAAATCGCGTTTAAACCCAAAATCACGAACATTAAACTTAAATAAAAGGTTCTAGGAGTGATAAGCAGCAAGAGAAACATACCTTTGTGTGTTTGATCGGTGGAAAACGAGAAGAAGAAGGAGAAAGACGGTGGCAGCGATCGAGAGAGAGAGAGAGAGAGATAGAGTGAGGGATTTGTGGTGGTGGTGAATGAAACGGGGAGTGTTGAGGGAGTATAAGTCGTGTACATGGAACACGGCCCGTGTACCTTTACACGGCCCGTGTACTGTATCTCAAACATGACCCATGGAAGGGGTCAACACCGGCCATGTTTGACTAGTCAACACGGCCCGTGTAGTGTTACATGGCCGTGTATGACCCATTTGCAGAATTATGAATTTTCCAGTCTCTCAAACAGCACTACATTTTTGCTCAAAACTCCATACTCAGCAGTTTATAACCTCAAACAACCTATATAGAATACAGTTCAAGCGGAAATAACAACATATTAGTTCACGTATCTTTTCTGCGCGCAAACGCAAAAATTAAGCGCACCATAATCCACAATCGCAATTGAAATGATGAATTGGACATGCAAACAAGCTCAGCAATACTAAAACTAACTAGCAAATGCAGAAATATAAATGTCCTAGCATGAAAGTCAAGCATACACGCATAATCAAATAATTGACTAAGCATTTTCAAAAATTGACTTCTAAAGGACGCGAGATGCGTTTAGCACACGCAACAAGCCTTTTAAACCTCTCGGTAGCCCGAGTGGACGAGTGAAGTCTTGTGAGGGTTTATAGCAAACAATACCCACAAAGTTTTGCAAAAAATTAAAATTACACTACAGCACGGGTTGCCTCCCGCGAAGCGCTTGTTTTTGTTCGAGTCACTAGCTTGACTCTAGCATTAATATCCAGAAATTGAAGTGCAAACCCCGTCATTTGCAAGGAAATGAGGGTGGAAATAGTGATACGCACCTGAGATGAATGAATTACCTACGCAAGGCGCAGCAGGTGGTACAAAGTGACAGAAATACCTGGTTGCATCAACCGTTGGTCCTCGTGCAGAATGGACAACACGATCGTTTTTCGGCTCTAAGTAGTACTCCAGCACATTTTCAGGGTAGTTGAAGATGTCATCCGCGCAGTTCTCCACATCTTCACTTTCCAACAGCCCATGACTTGACATGGCCTTCGGTTGTACAAGAGAAGCATGATTTGATACTTGTTCTACAATTAGAGATACAGCTTGGACTTGTATGGGCGGATCAGCATGTGTTGTTTCCCCTTCCACTAACTCTTCCATATACGAGGTTTCTTCCTGCAAATCTGAGAAAAAATCATCATCATCAGGGTAATTATATTGGATTTGCGAACTTACCTCTTCATATTCGAGCACAGGAGGTCTGGGTTGCACGGTACTTGCTAGGCCTAAGCCGTCATGTGCCTCACCAGATTCCTCTAACAGCATCTTCATAATTTTACCTACTTTTGCTTCCAACTCTTCCAAAGCATAGGTCTGCTGATTTAGAGTTTCCTCTTGTGCTACCATCTTCCCTTCTATTTCACCAACAGATCTCATTACCAATTCTTCAAGATCAGGTTGGGCATGTTCATAACATGGAATTAAGTTAGGAGGGTTGGGTGGACCATATGTGTACCGATCAAATTGAGGATTCACCCGAACAACTGTACTATTTTTCATCCGTTCTAAGGCTGCATTAGCTTTCTCTACGCAGTGTTGCATTAACTCCTCTAGGATGGACTTGGTTTTTCAGAGGGAGTTAGCTGGGGTTTGGTGGTAGATTGGTAACAAGAGTATGGTTTTCTGTAGTCAAACCTACCAAAACACCTTGGACATCTACATGCTATGCTGTAACTACAAAATAACTGATTTTTCTGATGATCCATGAACCTGCAAAAGAAACAGCAGAAACAAACAACCAGCAGACAGAGAGTACAAGAATAAAAACAAAAACAAGAAACAAAAACACAAAAACTAAAATATGCACAAAATGACTAAATTAACAGCTTTGGCCTTTCTTAGAATCACCGTTCCCCGGCAACGGCGCCAAAAACTTGACATGCGCGTACCGTCTGTATATTTTAAGTGTAAATATTATAGAGTACACACGGTGTTTTAAAAGTGGTTTCACCTTAAAAGTAGACTACACGCGTGATAGGCAAGTATTACCTATCCGTATATAGTATAGCACCTTTGGTAAGACCGAGTATCGAACTCAGGGAACGGAGGCTCCTAATAATCAACCTTCACTATTATCTAGTCGACAACAGGGCAAGAAGCGAAACAAACGAAAGACTACAACTAAGCAACTAAAAGCAAGGAAACAAAGGCAACACAGGAGCAATGCAATAGGAGGGAATTCAAAGCAGGAAGGTACTCATTCGGATTAGATACACTCTAGTTAAATGTATTAAAATACATAATCATGTGATACGACTATATTGACTTATTGAGCACAGAGGATATGAAGTATACACGTTCCAATTAGTAATTCATCTATAGGCACAATGAATTACACCAAACACATAAGCATAACTTCTTTATGCATAAGGATTTTAAACTGGAAAATAATACCAAATACCCGATCATATATGGAGATAAGATATCATGACTCAACCCGTGATTAGCCAAATCATAAGCATAATTCAAACAACACACCAAAAACAAATGAGCATAACTTCTCATAGCATAAGGATACATACTTGGTTTAATATCCGAAATCCCAAACCATCATCCATGAACCTCATGTAATGCGACAAATGCACATACCAAGTCTAACTACACCAAGATCCACCAACCTAGTGCCAATCTTAACATAACTTAAACTTGTTTAAATATACATACACTTGAAGATAAGCATTTCACACATAAAGTCAACCTAACATAGATGCATAAAACACTCACATGGGCTGGAAGTAGCATCAATACCACCAAATATAGTTGTCATTGAGTCCAAACACAATATCATCCAAGTCAACACAAGTCAAACCATCATAGATACATAATACAAACAACTTGAACATGTCTAATCCAAATGAATCAAAGTATACAACTCATAGTTCCTAAAAACAAATCCAAATCATACAAACAATCGGATTCAACATAATCAAAAAGGAGAGATTATACCAAACCCGAAATAGAGACAAAATGGGATGTACAATGAGCTACACACTCCCTTGTAAGCTTGAATAACCTTCCACTGCACCAAGAATCACCCTCCAATCATTTGAAATGGAAGGAGGAGCTTCAGAGCTCATGGAACCAGAGAACAACGGAGAAAACAAAAATGAAACTGAATGCCATGTTCTGAGGCTGAGATTCTGTCTTGAATTGCTAAATTGTGGATAACACGGCCCGTGTAGGTAAACACGGCCCGTGTTGACCAAAGTTGACCATAGGCGTGTAACATATACACGGGGGAGGTAGAATGGGATGTGCACGGTTACCTACACGGGCCGTGTTCCAGGCCGTATAGGCGTACATGGTCATGTAGCAGGGTGTGTTGGCTGCCGTTTCTCGCTAGACTCGATACTTTTTACAGATCTTCGTCTTTTATACTTCATTTATCATCGATCCATCATCCTAAGCCTACAAAACCGATTTATAAGATATTAGGCATCAAATCGCGTAAATCTTCCAATAAAAGTGCCAAAATACGGAAAATCCATTATAATAAATATGTATAATTCAGTGCATATTAGTGACCCAATAGGCCTGCGCTTCATTGGCAGTGAAGTTGGCCTACGTGTGTCGGTGGGCAGATTCCAACAAACTCCCACTTGCACATGACACACCGTACCCATGGGCACCACAGACAGGGAGCGGCCTCTAGCAAGGCATCCCTGCCCCCAACTAAACACGGGGTATGTCATCCCTGACAAGTACCAAGTTAAACTAAAAGAGTTTGACATGGTCCTATAGATAAGTGATCAATTATCTTATTGTTCGCGATATCCAAGTGAAAACGAGACATGGTACAAAGTCATTCTCCGATCGTTCACGATTATGTTTCTCGATCAAGATTGGTGGTGACCAAAAAGGTGAGTTGCAACTGATTAACAATCATTGGAAGCTCGAGCATGGCCATGCATTTTTGGTGTCAGCGCCCAATCATCGAGGGGCAGGGATATCTCTCAAAACAGAGGAACAAATTCCTTCGACTACATTGCCTCCAATACAATGGCAATACTTTACCCAAATGCCTCCTTTATAATAGCTAGTTATGACCTACGTTTGAAAGCAGTCAGAATATAGCAAACCAAAATAGTGAAACACATGCATCTCCGGTCTAAGGATAAAAGATATTATCATCCTGATTTACTCTTGACATATACCATGAAGTAAGATCAGGTGTGGGTCATCCAATCACTTGAAACTCTTTTCAAGTATAGGCGAAATATTGTGTCCCTTATATTCAATCCCATTGAACACTATAACCAATCATTTCCCTCGATCTTCGTTCATACTTCCTTCCATGAAGAATGACCGACCGTGGACTATTTAGAATGCAAAACATTCAAGGAAGAGATAAAACATGCAAAGTTGGAACACAATAATGATTTAAAGAAAGTATTCGCTACACGCGTATCATTAAATCTCCATTTAATAATCAATACATTCAAAAATACAATATTGCTTGATGTTCCCAATAACATAGTAAATACATCGAATACAATAACCAATATACAACTCAAACCAAGTCACTAGAAAATCTAATCCCAATAGCACGTGTGTGGGGATCATGCTTAGCTTGTGACAACGGTTTAGTGAACGGATCCGCCAAATTGCTATCCGTGTGTACTTTGCTGATGACGATGTTTCCATTCTCGACCACGTCCCAGATAAAATGATATTTCCGCGGAATATGCCTCGTACGTCGATGAGACCTCGGTTCCTTTGCTAAAGCAACGGCATCCTCGTTGTTACAGAAGATCTCAACAGGGTCACTGATGCTAGGAACCACTCCCAAATCAAGCAGAAATTTCCTCATCCATACGGCCTCCTTAGCAGCTTCAGTGGCCGCAATATATTCCGACTCGGTAGTGGAATCGGCCACGGTGTCTTGCTTGGAGCTCCTCCAGGATATAGCACTGCCGTTTAATAGGAACACAAACCCCGATTGTGATCGGCAGTCATCCCTATCGGTTTGGAAGCTTGCGTCAGAGTAACCCTTTACTCTAAGCTCTTCCTCACTTCCGTACACTAAGAACATCTCCTTAGTCCTCCGAAGATACTTGAGAATGCTCTTCACCGCTGTCCAATGAGCTTCGCCTGGGTTGGTTTGATATCTACTCGTCATGCTCAAGGCACACGATACATCAGGCCTCGTACATAGCATGGCGTACATGATCGAGCCCACAGCCGAAGCATATGGCACTCGCTTCATTACTTCCCATTCCTCTGGGGAACTAGGGGATTGAGTCTTACTCAATACCAAACCATGTGACATAGGAATGAACCCCTTCTTGGAGTCCTCCATCCTAAACCACTTTAGGACTTTGTCAACATATGTACTTTGGCTAAGCCCAATTAGCCTATTGGATCTATCTCTATAGATTTTGATCCCAAGAATATAAGTCGCATCTCCTAGATCCTTCATTGAAAAACAATTTCCTAACTAGGTTTTTACACCTTGAAGGGTCGGGACATCGTTCCTAATAAGGAGTATGTCATCGACATACAAGACTAGGAATACAACTATGCTCCCGCTAGCCCTGACATATACGCATGGCTCATCCTTGCTTTTCGAAAAGCCAAACTCTTTGACTTTTTCATCAAAGCACAGGTTCAGCTTCGCGATGCTTGCTTAAGTCCATAAATGGATTTCTTAAGCTTGCAGACCTTATCCGGATGCTTGGCTTGTACAAAACCCTCGGGTTGAGTCATATAGACTTCCTCGCTAAGTGTCCCATTAAGGAACACGGTTTTTACATCCATTGCCAAATCTCATAATCATGAAATGCGGCAATTGCCATAAGTATCCGGATAGACTTCAACATAGCCACCGGGGAAAAGGTTTCATCATAGTCTACACCATGAGTTTGCGTGAAACCTTTAGCCACCAGTCGGCTTTGAAGCTGTCTACCTCTCCATCTATGCCGGTCTTTTTCTTAAAGACCCATTTGCACCCTACGGGTCTACACCCGGGTACCGGATCTACCAAATTCCAGACTTGGTTATCTGACATAGATTGCATCTCGGACTCCATAGCCTCTTTCCACCTAGCGGACTCAGGGCCCACCATGGCGTCCCGATAAGATGATGGTTCATCATGATCCACCACTAGGTCGCAGCCCTCAAACATGAGAAACCCATATCTCTCTAGCTCATTACGACTCCTACCGGATCTCCTAAGAGGTAAAGGATCCGTGTCAGGTTCTCCAGGAGCACCGTGCTGAGAATCATCTTGTGAACTAGCGCCAACTTCAGGTTGGTCATTGGAAGGTTCTTGAACTTCTTCAAGATCTACCTTTCTCCCACTAGCATCTTTGGATAGCATCTCCCTTTCAAGAAAGACGGCCCTCCGAGAAACAAATACCTTGTTCTCGGAAGGTTTGTAAAACAAATATCCCATAGACCCGGCAGGGTATCCAATGAACAAACACCTCTCGGCTTGGGGTTCCAATTTGTCCTCCACCTCACGTCTCACGTAGGCAGCACAACCCCAAACCTTTAGATATGAAAGCGATGGAACCTTTCCATGCCACATCTCAAAGGGTGTCTTCTTGACCTTCTTAGTTGGTACGAGGTTAAGGATTCTAACGGCCGTTTCCAACGCATAGCCTCAAAAGCTAATGGGTACATCCGTATGACTCATCATACACCAGACCATATCCAACAATGTCCGATTCCTCCTCTCGGCGACACCATTTAATTGTGGTGTCCTAGGAGGTGTCAATTGCGAAACAATTCCACAATCTTTTAGATAGTCACGGAATTCCGAACTTAGATACTCACCACCACGATCCGATCTGAGCATCTTAATTCGTTTACCCAATTGGTTCTCAACTTCGTTTTTGAAAGTCTTGAAAACCTCAAAGGTTTCCGAATTTTGTCTCACCAAGTAGACATACCCATACCTATTAAAATCATCGGTAAAGGTTACGAAGTACCTTGAGTTATCCCTAGTGACATGCTTGAACGGACCACACACATCCGTGTGAACGATATGCAACAAGTCTTTGCCCCTCTCACAAACGCCGGTGAAGGGTGCTTTGGTCATTTTGCCCAATAAGCAAGATTCGCATACATCATCCGACCCATGGTCAAATGATTCCAAGATCCCATCCGCTTGGAGCTTGGCGATGCGTTTCTTGCTTATGTGGCCCAAACGACCATGCCATAAAGATAACTTATCCAAATTACATTTGGATTTAGAACCAACATTCATGATTGATCTATTACTTTGCAAGCATACGCTTGTCTCATATATGCCACGACATGGATGTGCTTTAAAATAAAATAAATCATTATTAAAGCATTAAATAATTCCATTAGAGAAATTAAAATTAAATCCATCGTCAACGAGTGCATAAAATGATAAAATGTTTCTTGCCACGCAGGGCAAATAAGATACATTTAATAAAGTAATAAATAAGCCGGATGGAAAGACGAGGTCCACGCTCCCTATCTTCTCAACCGGGACAACCGCCTTGTTTCCCATGATGAGATCCAGCTCCCCATCAACCACGTCCCTACTTCTTCTTAGTACCTGCACATTATTAACTATGTGAGTACCACACCCGGTGTCCAAGACCCAAGCGTTAGAAGTAGAAGTGTTATGGAGTTCAATCATATACATACCGGAGGCGCCTTGTCCCTTGGCGCGTAGCCTCTTGAGCTCCTCCGCGTACTTGGGGCAACTACGCCGGTAGTGTCCCTTCTCCCCGCAGAAGAAGCAGGTGCCTCTTCCGTTGAGAGGGCTATAGGAGCGGGTTCCTTCCCCTTCGGCTTTGGCTCCGGCACCGGGAGTGGTTTGGGCTTAGGTGTTGCCACCTTGGCCTTCCCCTTCCCTTTGCCCTTGGAGCTTGAAGCGGGCCGCTTCCTCTTAGCACCACCCTCATGGATGGCTATGTTGGTTCTATGTGCACAAGACACAAATTAATACGATATTACTGATAATAAATAAACCCATAGGGTCACACATTTACAATCAATGGACACCAATTACATATTTGAATATGATTTAAATATGTTTCCAACTCATTATATATATATACATATATATATAAGTATATATGCATTGTTGCATATTATTATTTATGTGAAATAATAATCACTCTTATATATTGATATAAGGTAATGCATATCAAATACATAAATATAAACATATGATTTTATATATATGTATGAATATATATATATATATGTATAAATATATATTTGTTACAAGTAAATTGTTACTAGTAACAATTATATAAATGTATGTATATCCTTGTTACAAGTAAAGAGTTACTAGTAACAATCAAGTATGTATATAAAATACATGTAGATGTATTTTATACATAGTATGACATATCTAGTATATCTTTTATATATTAAAAAGATTAATAGCTAGAAATTCTCACAATGAGCAAGAAAGGGGCCATATGGTGTATTCTTGCATAAGACTTAACCAAGACATGCATGTATGGGACAAGTAAGGAAGCAAGAGGCAAGAGGGGACCCTCCCCCCTCTAATTTTCGTCCATAATGCAAGGGAGGGGGTCCTCCCTCTCTTGCTTTGCTTCTTGACTTTTATAATTACATGCATGGTCCCTTTTGTAACATACTTGAATGCAATCACCTTTCTTTGTGTTCTTAGAATTGTTCTAATTGTTTTATACTTGAAAAACATCCTTACTCTCTAGTATTGGTGTTCTTCAAGTTAGCAAAGGTGATACATAAACACATACTCAAAATACATACATCTAGTTCAAGAAGAAGAACAAAGGTTGTTGCTTGCATTCTTGAATATCAAGGGTTGGAGAGACTAGCATCTTGGAGGTGTTGGACTCATTGATTTGTGGATACCTTGGAGGAAGTCTTCTCTTGGATTCTCATAGATCAACCACTTCACCAACGGTTTACTCATGCTACAAAGGTTGTAGTTCTAAACACACTATGGTTGGTTTTGTTTCTTAAGGCTTGCATATGGATCAATGTGGAGAGTTTTAAAAAGTTTAAAATTGTTGTTCATGCTTCCGTTGCTAAAATATATTTTTAAAAATCGAACAAACCCCAACAGGCTAGGATGAGTGCGGAGGTCGATGGCTTTTCCTTGGCCATGTTAGACTCAGCGGTCTTCAACATGCCGTGTAACTCCATCAAGGACTTGTTTATGTTGTGCATATGGTAGTTCACAATGAACGGACCATATGCTTGAGGCAAAGATTGGAGGATAATATCCGTAGCTAACTCTTTCCCCATCGGAAAGCCCAACCTCTCGAGCTGGTCCACATATTGCTTCATACGAAGCACGTGGGAGCTCACGTTCCCACCTTCCTGCTTCCGGCACCCTATAAAGGCCTTGACACACTCGTAGAGTTCTTGCTTCGCTTGCTGTTGGAACATTTCCTTTAGCTGCGAGATCATGTCAAACGCACCAATGTCCTCGAATTGCCTTTGCAACTCGGAACTCATGGTCGTCAACATGAGGCAAGTCACCTCATTGGTGTCTTTAAGGCGCTTTTCATAAGCATCCTTAATGGCCCGCGTAGCAGTGGTAGCAGGAGCCTCCGGAAGAGGTTCCTCTAGGACGTACAATTTGCTTTCATGGCGCAATACAATTCTCAATTTCCTATGTCAATCCATAAAGTTTACGCCTATGAGTTTCTCTTTTTCTAAAAATGGACGGAGTGACATGTGCGTCGCGGTGTTGCTTGTAGATGCCATCTAAAAGAAGGAAAAGCACACAAAAAAGGTTAGTTCGACATATTTTAATCCTTGTTAAATAATTACCCAATACTTTAACACTTAAATTTAACAAGGGCGAAGAACCCAACATAACTTCACTACATGACAGGTTTACCGCGGATCACTTCGTGAAGGTATTTAGGCCGGTAAACGCTTTACCAATTGCAATCCGTGATTACAACTCTTAGACACTTGCGGGATCCATCGGTACTCATAGCACTGGGTTGGCATGTTTGATCCCTTCCCACACCGATTCCTCAATAAGCCACTTTGATAACTCGGTATAGGCACGAAAATTATCAAGGCGTATTAAATTGGAATTGCAAATCGTCCAACAAGATACACGATGACGCCCTTGACAATAATTGGCTCGTGCTAAGCTCGACAACCAAAAATTTCAAGATGCCACACGCACCTTCCACACAAGTCCACATGGAACAACTCGTGCTAAGCTCAACAATTGTCCCACGCTTCATTAGATGTGGGTGGTGTCATCTTTTGGATGGCGTGTGATTTACGTTTTTAAGAAAAACGAGACTTTTGTTTTTCCGGTTAAAAACCTCTTTTCGTTTTGATTAACAAATAAGTGACAAAACGCATTTTTCACCATTTGAATATAAACAATTTATATTCGTTTGTTAATCATGTGAGCGAGCGGGGTTTGTTAACCAATTAAGGAAATTATATAGTTTTATTATTTTCAAAAGATTTTCTAGCATGCGAAGATCCTACAACCATGCAAGAAAATAAATAAATAAAACTACACAACCACGCATACAAAACCGGTTTGAGCCAACCTAAGCGTTTCCCGGTGAGCCAACCGAGGATAAGTCTACTAAGGACAAGGAATCCAAGACTTGGTGGCGTGCTCCCACTCGATCCCGCGCCTCCGGATTTGAGATAGCCGAGATGTCTCCCAAGACTCCCGTTGGTGCCTCCGATCTTCTCTTCTCATTACATACATAATATAAAGAGAAATGACATGCAAGCCACACAATCTATTCTAAGCTAATATACAAATTACAGAGAATAAATACTTTGGCGTGCAAGCCACAAATAAATAAATTATTACAAACCGGATTAAATAAATTATTACAAACCAAATGTGGTACAAATCACCAAATGAATGAACAATAAATAAAGCAACCAAACAACCACACAAAGGTCTAGGCTCAAACCGGTGCTTACAACAACGAAACAAACATAAAGCATGGTGTGCCACACCAAACCATGCACAAAACAATATCCCAATTAAGTTTATTCAAAACTAAAGGCACAAGAATAAACCTTGTACATATGCATTAGGATTCCAAACACTTTGAAATCCATATTCATATACACAATATACATGTATGCATGTGTGCATTTTATGCCAAAATCACCCAATACATACATATACAAAAATTAGGATATTATGGGGCTTAATCTACAAGGCTAAAAAGCCTAAAATGATTCTGGAAACACCAAAAGCAAATGTTAAAATCCATATCAAGTTTTCTTTTTCAAAAAGGCCAAAAACAGCCTGTTCACGGCGCCTTCACGAGCTACTGCTCTTCATGGGCCCTCACGGGCCGTGAAGACAGTGCGCTCTACGACTCGTGAAACAGATTAAAAACCTTTCACGACCAACACCCCACGAGACTGGTCGTGTGGCCTTCACGACCCGTGAAGCAAGCTCCACAGCCCGTGAAGACCTTCTGGACAGTATGTCCAAAATCAAAAATATGGATTTTCAAGCCACAAAGGTGCATGCATCTTACAAGTATGGCTCTGATACCACTATTGGGATTCCATGGGGATCAAAGCACGCAAAGGAAGCAACAAAACACACAAAAACGATCCCATGAAGTCTCAATGGTGGTGAAAACTTGTAAGTACAAACATGCAACCAAAACAAACACAAAGAGAAGAAGGGAATCAAACCATACCCTTGAAGACTTTGATAATCAGCTGGTACAATTCGAACTTGGGATGTATGCTTGAAACAAATGGCTCCAAGCCCTAATGCAATTCCACACCAAGAAAGTCTTCAATCTCTTTGTACTAGCAAACCAAAGAACCACCAACACTTGATGAGAATACTCTTGAACAGCCCTAGAAAACCAATGTGCACAAACTACCAACACTTGTTCTTGCTCTCTCACACAAATGAAGAACTCACAAAGTGTATGTCTTGCACAAGATTAACCAAGAGTCTTGAATGAACAAAGAAGCCTTCTTTTAAAGGCATTCTCCCTGTTCAAAGAGGCCGGAGTCGGAGCTAAATGGCACAATATCATTGGACCAACAAAATGGTCCAACCAAATACAAGTGTCACTTAGAATTCTGCCTTCACGACTTCTTCACGGGCTCTCACGGGCCGTGAAGAATTAATGCGCCACAACCGGTCATTAATCCTCCATGAGCCGTGCCACGCCGTGCAAGAATCGTGAGTGTTGTGCCTTCACGACCTCCTTCACGGGCCGTGTAGAGTCATGAAGCCCTAGGGTTTCACGAACCATGCAGCCCACGACAGGACTCGTGGACACGAGATGCTCCACGACCCGTGGAGCATCCTTCACGGTCGTGAAGCCTAGGTCAAGTGGAATTTGACCATATTGACTCTTTCCTCTTATAGTAGGTTGTCGAAATTGAAACTTGGCGTGTGACCCAATAGGCCCGCGCTTCATTGGCAGTGATGCCGGCCTACGTGTGTCGGTGGGCAGATTCCAACACCGATAACATACATGCATATCATACAACACGTATTCGTTCACTATCATTGTGAACTTAAACAATACGGGCATCATATCGATCATATCATCAAGATCCTAAACATATTAGGCATTTAGGTATACACCAGCCTAAAGTATTCCTAAATGACCTTCTTATCTTTTGTCAGCGTTTATATTCTGTGTTTCTATAAACACACATTCTTGAATTATTGTCATTTGCACATTCACGATTATTAGTAATATTAGCTTCTTTTAGTTGAGAGCGTCTTTAATTATCTTTAATATTTATCTTTGAAGATATTGGTCAATATCTAACCAATAATCGATAGCAACTCATATTCATTCCAATAGTCTAACAACAATCTCAACTAGATTATACATGTTCATACTCAATATTACAATCATGATAATCATAATCGTGACTATCATGTCTCATATATACCTAATGGTAATCAACAAGTCCATACATACGAGTTAAGTCGGTACTCACCTGAGTCCTCTTATATTAATCTTCTAACAATTCCTTTAGTCCATATATATACCTATAATAATAGCCCAAGCATCGGTACGCGAAAAACAATAAAACTGCCAACTGACGGCGGGACGCGTTGCGTCCTAATTACTGACACGTCGCGTTGTGCCGGTTGCGGCACGATCCCTTAATGTGTCGCGGCGCAACGCAGAGATTTCAGTCGCACCTAAATAGCTCGTCGAGGCGTGATCTTATGGTGTCGCGGCTCGACGCATGAACAACAAGTAACCACCATTATTTTTTGTAGATTAAAACTCGACCAAAATCATCCAAATCAATCCCAAACATCTCCTAACGCTTACAAAGCTTATTTGGGACCTTTTAGACACTTTTAAATATCAAATCTTCAACTAAAAACTTCAAAATTTATAAACTTAATCAAGAACCTATTTAATCCATTAATACTTTAAACATCAAAATAAGAACACTTAGTTGTTCCTAATGATAGGTATGATGTTCGTCCTTAAATCTCCAACTTAAAAACTCTAAAACCTTAAATTAATGCAAGAAGCATATTTCTTTGGTTACAAATCAAAGCTCAGGTACCTTCTTATTTAACCCAAGAATAATAAATAGTTTCCCCACTTTAATTCTCATGTCATGCATTTTCTTCTTGATGGGGGTTTGTCATTAGCCCCAACTCCCAACATGTATTTCTTCATCAAATTCCCTTTGTTTTTATTTGTAAGTGATGATGAAGATAGAAGGAAAACATTAGATATATAAAAAATGGAGTAACCGACCCTCTCATCTAAGTCGGCTAATAAATTGTTTCTCTTTTTTTCCCATCTAAATTGATATTGGAGATGTCTAGAAACAATAATCTAACAAGCAGTTATAACCGACTCCTTTTTTTTGTCAGTCAAGAATACTTTATTTAAAAGGTTGGTTAATTGCTTGCCTATTTGATTTACAACTTTTATTCAATACCTCTTAGTGACAACATATCTTCATCTTTTAAATTACAAATTCTTATTATTTTATAAAAATACAACCCTAAATGCAAAGGGTACAACTAGGCCCATTTTGGGGTGTTACAAATCTACCCCACTTAAAAAGGATTCCATCCTTGGAATCCTACCATGGCTATACATGTAATTATAACTACCCCAATCCTTTTAGGAAGAACAACACTTACAATCAGACTTAATACTACCAATCAATTTTGAATAGAACACTTTGGGCTACCACATTCCCCATGCCCATTTATCACATCATAGATTTCTCAAGATATTACATATGGGTTACCATTTAACTTATGCTGAAACTATACATACAATATTTACTTCTCTTATCATAATTCATGTGTTCCCTTCTGTAGTCATTTTTGACAACTTAATTAGACTTTAAACACTCATTTCTCTAATCCGTGCTCGTACACGTACAAGCAATGACACATATTCTCATAGTTCTATCTCTTCCTTTCATTGGATTCATATACTCACATAATCAATTAATTGTCTTTTATCACACTCTACACTAACAACGTTTTAAAATTGACTATGTAACATTAGTCACACATTCAATACTTAGACACTTTATTATTGTATCAACATCACTGATACTTATATTATACTTATGAATGTTTCATATCTTTCAACTTAGGTAGTGTTCAGCAGAACCTTTGTCTACTTGGACACTCTATCTAACATTCATCAATAATGCACATTTCGCACTTTTGGGTTTCGATATTTTATTTATGCTTCCCTTATCAGGACAATCTTAACTCCTTCGAGTCACCCAACAGCTCATTATCATCATAGCCACTTACACTCATAGGGGTAATTCTTAACTTACTTAAAAGTCACATTACACTTGGAACGCCTCCAAGTATTCTTTTAATTCCACAATTCTTTTATTACACATATACTTTGCTTGATAAAACCTTAACATATTACGTAATACCTCACATATCATTGGTTCTAGCATTACTTACTTTCACATTATTACTTTCTAAACAATTTCTTATGTTTCATCTTTGTTAAGAATGGTGTTTATCAAAAACACTACCCATTCATAACATCAGCTAAATTTCATTTGATATATGCATCACTTATTTATTATCATCATCGCTATACATTTTATTTTAGTAATCGCATTTTACCACTTTAACACATATTCCTAATTACATACTTGTTCTTTCTTAATTCACCTATAAGAGTCTCTACTCTTATGATCACTTTTACACCCGTAGGTGAACTTAATAACTTTCGGAAATTCATACCACACTAGAATTCCCGTGCATCATTTCAATTATACACACACGTTTCATCTTATATGCCTCATAATTTCAGATTTCATTTACAACCAAATGGGACTATGCGTCCCCACTTTCGTTATAATTACTAACTTCACTCGTTTATCTATAACCACTGATTATTCAAGGTTATCTTCCTATTCGTTTGATTCTTTACTTTTAGAAATTATCAACTCTTCATTTACATACTACTTGTACATATGGAACTTCATGTGCATAATTTATTGTTCATTTTAACTATAGAATATCTTATATACTTTTGGAAGTTATACATGTTTGATCGGGTAGACACACAATCAAAAATCGAGCCTTTAGCTCATTACACTAAATCTTAACATGATTTTATGATTACTATTCGTTTCCACGTTCTATCCCACGAATGGTTCATCCTTAAAGTTTTAATTACACTTACACAATTGTTTAGGTCACCTAAGGACCTCATTCTTACTTTTCATCTCTTGTATATCTCAATTCAAATGACTTCTGACTTCGTTTTAATACCAAGGAGGACTACTAACTCAATAGAGTAATCTTACTTCTTTTTAGTTTCATCCAACATTTTGGGTTAACTAATTCATAATCCTTCTTTTATTGACCACTTTATATTTCATCGACCCACCTATAATATTATAGCGTTTTACACGTCATCAGAATTTCATTTAGCACAAGATATCATGTACCATTGAGGTACCACATCACATCTAATGTATACTTCTTCCATACCTTTGTATTTTAATTCTAACTCTTATCAATTTATGTTAATTTAACATTTCTCTACAATCATTCTAGTTATTCAAAATTAGAACGATTGTAAACAATTGATAGTTAAATCTAATCAACATTTATCTTAATACCATTATTCATCATAGCTTTAGTTCATACTTCAGGATTCAAAATAGAATCCGTAATTGGGCTTTCTTACTTAATGCTTACTCTTTTCATAATACCTGGGAACAATTTCCTTTATAGATACTTTGATATCTATCATGCTACTAGTAGCAACAAGGCTACTATGATTTTGTTATTCATCAAGTATCACTTCTTACTTAATATCATCATTAATCTGATTATATCAGATTGTTCCAAACATCACTTTCCACTCGTAATTCGTATACACTTGGTTATTTACTTTTAGATTCATCATTGCCACAAGTTCATATCTCTTGATACCTTTAATCTCACACTTTGTTTTCTTAACTACCTCAATATGTAACCAATATATGTATCGGTACTCTTGTTGTTAAACTTTTACCATTCTCATTTTGAGTTGTCTCACACAATTTTGTCAATTTGTACCGTTGAGGCACTTATCATAAGTCTTATAGATATATTTAAATTTATGGTTCAACACTTTCTTGCTTTCAATCAACTTCTTGTTGTTTATGATTAGGCCTTAGATTTTATTCTACTAGGCAATTCTATCTTTCGGCAACCTAGTTTAGCAATACTGAAGCATGAAGCATTCTTATCACATAAGTATATGTACATAATGTACTCACAACAACTCTAGGACATATGATGGTCGGGCCCGAATTTGAGACCGAACACCAAATCAGATGTGTCCAATTCACTCAAACTTAGGCTCTGATACCTAATTGTAACACCACGATATCAAGGTCAACTTTGGATTTTTTTAAAACTTATAGTCAAATAATTTTTCAGTTTAATAAACAAAACTGCGAAAATCTTAACAAAGTATTTTCTTTATTTAAAACAACCCAACCGAGTTTTCATTTTACAAACGGGTGCTACCAACAAATACCGACCGACCATCGTACCTTTAATCCATTAATACTTTAAACATCAAAATTTATAAACTTAATAAAGAACCCATTAAATCCATTAATACTTTAAACATCAAAATAAGAATACTTAGTTGCTCCTAATGATAGGTATGATGTTCCTCCTTACATCTCCAACTCAAAAACTCTAAAACCTTAAATTAATGCAAGAATCATATTTCTTTGATTACAAATCAAAGCTCACGTACCTTCTTATTTAACCCAAGAATAATAAATGGTTTCCCCACTTTAATTCTCATGTTATGTAATCTCCTTTTCATCTTGATGGTGGTCTGTCATTAGCTCCAACTGCCCAACATGTATTTCTTCATCAAATCCCCTTTGTTTTTATTTGTAAGTGATGATGGAGATAGAAGGAAAACATTAGATATATAAAAAATGGAGTAACCGACCCTCTCATCTAAGTCGGCTAATAAATTGTTTCTCTTTTATTTTCTTTTTTTTCATCTAAATTGATATTGGAGATGTGTAGAAACAATAATTTAACAAGCAGCTATAACCGACTCCTTTTTTTTGTCGGTCAAGAATACTTTATTTAAATGGTTGGTTAATCGCTCCCCTATTTGATTTACAACTTTTATTCAATACCTCTTAGTAACAATATCTCTTCATCTTTTAAATTACAAATTCTTATTATTTCATAAAAATACAACCCTAAATGCAAAGGGTACAACTAGGCCCGTTTTGGGGTGTTACAATTTCCCCATGATGAAAGCAGAGTTTCGGTGTGTAGCATGTGATTTTTTATTCCATCTTCATGAGGAAATATTCGCGATTCTTAGCTTTAAGGGAGTGATTTGCGATATGAAACAAGGGGCGTTTATATGGTTTCCAATTTGCTTAGAACTATGGTTTTTAATTTAGTCTTCATATAAAGTTTTCAATTTGGTGTGCTATGTGGTTTTTGATTGGTTAATGGTGTGACTGATGGTGGAGATGGCGAGGTCTAAATGACGAGAGGAATGGAGGTCAATGGCACAACCTATTTGGCGTGAGAAATCTTCGATGGCTAGAACCAGACCCGACGTGTCCATTGTCATTATAATTATCTTTTGTTTGTGTAGATCGATTTATTTATATGGTTTCATTTACTCTTATAGGTGGTTCAGTATATGGGTGTATTGTTTAGTTTCTACTTATAGGACTTCAGGTGAGTTCATCAAGTTTTCAAAACCAAGTACCAAAAAAAGATATTTTTATAAAAGTTTATGAATAAATTACTTATCTTACTTACTATGTTGAAAAGTGACATATATGATGTATATCTGATTATATGATTTGTGTTGTGTATGATTGGCATGAAATATGATATGATTATTTGAATATGATATGCGGTTGTATGCTTTATTTACTGACATGAATTATGATTATGTTGTACTGTTATGAATGTGATCTATGTATGATCTTGTATGCTTTATCTCGTATGATATGAGATTGTTGCTGCCAAAGGTCCTAAGGTGCTTAGGAGTTCCTGATTAGCTTTAAGGGAATATGAAATACAACAAAAATAGTTAGCCTCGCCACGACTACAGACTCGTGACCAAGCTCGGGTGTGCGAATCAAAATATAATTTAGGGGAACCATATTTAAGAGAAGTGTAGAAGCGGACTAAGAGAATTAAATGAAGGAATGTTTTCTTACCCATGCTGTATTGGATTATGCCCACCGACACACCCGAGTTGGCTTCATGGCTGATGAAGCAAGGGCCTGTTGGGTCACACGCCAAGTATCGATTCCGGCATCACGATGATCAAATGAGAGAGAAAACCAGAAACACGCGAGTTGGCTTCATGGCTGATGAAGCAAGGGCCTGTCGGGTCATACGCCAAGTATCGATTCCGGAGGGCCAAGGCACGCCTATGCCTCAATGAGGTACGACCATGCCCTATGGGCAGGCACGAGCCCAAGTCGGGCGTGACTTGGGCGTGACCTGTGGCTAGGTACGCCCATGCACAAGCACGAGCCCAAGTCGGGTGTGACTTGGGCGTGGCCTTTTGGGCTAGCATGCCCGTGCCCTGTGCAGTAACAGTCTCCTTAAACAACTTTCAAAGTTGTTTATGAAGGAGATAATGGCATTTAATCTTGTAACTGATGTAGAATCAATGTTTGCATGAATTTGAACTTAAATATGGAGTCTATAAAAGGTGCTACATGACTACATTGTGATGTTCCAAGTTCTTGACACACATACTAATACATATTGCACACTAAACTCTCTAAAACACTTCAGGAACACAAGGCTTTGTGGTTCATTGTGAGAAGGCATTTGGTGGTGTAGAGATTGGCACATCTAACACTCTAGCAAGTGGGAATCGATAGGAGCTTGGTGTGGACTTCATAAGTGGTGTACAAGTTAGTACACGTATCTTCCAAACTCCAATCTCAATTGCATAGAGAAGATAGATTAAAGGGTATGGCACTATTTCTTTGTCTCTTTATTTTGTTGATTTACATGTTTAGAGTTTTGGTACATTTGGTGGGTGTTGCGTGGTCAAAATTGAAATTCATTTTTCCTACTCGTTTTGCTTCCGCTGTATTTTTGGACCACCAAATCCCAACAGTCGTATCAGAGCCATCTCTAACATGGCTTTGCATTTTTGGAGTTTAACCATATTTTTCTATTTTTCTGTCAAAATTGGTTTTCCGGCGACCGAGCACGGCCGTACCTCTAGGGGTACGGGCCGTGCCGGCAGAATTCTTTAAACGAATAAAACTGTTTAAATTGTACACCGATAAAAGAGCAGGCAAGCCCGTACCCTTTGGGGTACGCCCGTGCCTTCTAGTTTTTTGGTCATATTTTGTTTTGAAACAGTAGGTTTAAAATTTATATTAAAATCCGGTTATATTGGTTTTAGACTAGTCATGATTCTGGTTATCCCCACTATACTTTGATTCCTAATTCTATATGTTTTGTATGGCTTGGCATTAAGTTCATTAAAACATATATTTTTAGGTGTATATATGAATATGTAATTTTAAAGGTGTATTAAAATTACTAATGCATATATACAAGGATTGCTTGTTGTGCCTTAAATGTTGTTTTGCAATCTTGATCAAAATATATAAAATGTTTGACATGGTTTTGTGGCACACCATTATTTTCGTTTGGTTGTGTTTGTTGTGGTTGCCCGGTAACTAGATATGCCCTTAGCCTTTGTGTTGATTGTGATTGGTTTTGGTTTGGCCTGCGTGCCATATGGTTGTAATATTTATATTTTGGTGCGACTTGCATGTCGTTTATTTAAAATCTTTGTACTCGTAATAGTTTATTAGGATCACGACTTGCATGTTGTTTTCTTATTATTATGTACTAGTAGTTAGATTATTATTATATATATAGGATCAAACCGATCGGGAGGCTTGGTGTTGGCGTCTTGACGAACCAATTCCGGAAGATTCGCCGGTGTGAAGATCGTGATGGAGCATTTATTGTTGTCCCTAGATTACCATGTTTTTCCCCATTTTGGCTCAATGGGAAAACATTTAGAATTTGGGCATGTTACCGGGTTTTTGATTATTTTATATGCGTGGTTGTTTTATATTTATTTCTTGCATGATTCTTTAGGATTTTCATGCTAGAGAATTTTTGAAAAATATATAAAACAAAGAGATTTATAAATGAGTTTATATTTCTACGCGCATAAGAATTAACAATATTAATATAAAAGACGATTATATTAAATGGTGATCGAAAGGTGTTTTTATCACTTAAATTGTTAATTCGCAAAATTGTTAAAATATTTTTTAACCGGAAAACAAAAACCCGTTTTTCAAAAGTAAGTCACGCGCCATCCGTAAGACGACACCACCCAAATCTAACGAAACTTGGATGATTGTCGAGCATTAGTACGAGTCATGCCTTGTGGAGTTATGTGGAAGGTGAGTGTGGCAACTCGCAATATTGGTAGTTGAGCTTAAGCAAGAACCAATGATTGGGTTAGAGTACCAAGGTGTGTCTTGGCATACGACTTACAAATCCTTTTATAACGCTTAAATGATGTCAATCTCTAGCCGAGTCATTTAAGAATAATAAAAGGATTGGTGTAAGAAGGGATCAAAAATGCCTTAGACATTTGATGTCAAAAGGATCCCACAAGGATCTAAGAGTTGCAATGGTTGCAATCGGTAAAACGGTTACCGGCCTAAATAACTTATTTCGTGATCCACAGTAAACCCGTCACAGGATAGAGTGAAATACGGTTCTTAGCCTTGTTCAAATAATTGGTTTTATAACTATTGGGTAATTATTTCTACAAGGATTTGACAACTAAAATTGGTACTCTAATTTTGTAGATGGCATCCAACGACACTTCTACATCATCGAACTCAATTTCCCTGAAATGTTCCTCGAAAAGGAGAAACTCGATGGCCAAAACTTTATGGACTGGTTCATGCAACTAAGGATAGCCCTTATGTATGAACATAAAATGGGGCCATCGAGGAGCATATGCTGAAATCACCTACGGCTAGTGCGACTAGGGCGGTCCGAGACGCGTATGATAAGCGCATCAAGGAAACAAGCGAAGTGGCTTGAATCATGCTTTCTTCGATGATTCCCGAGCTTCAAAAGCAAATGGAACATCTAGGAGCGGATGATATGCTTAACCAGCTGAAGGAAATGTTCCAACAGTAGGCTAAGCTAGAGCGCTTCGAATGCCTAAAGTCCCTATTCGACTGCCACATGCAGGAGGGCGGAAATGTTAGCGTTCACGTGCTTAAGATGAAAGCATTGGTTGATTGCTTGGAGAAGTTCGGATTCCCATTAGGGAGGGAGTTAGCGGTGAATGTGATCCTCCGTTCTCTGCCCAGTTCCTTCTCACAATTTATGTGGAACTATCATGTCTATGGCATGGACAAATCCCTAATGGAACTTCATGGAATGTTAAAGACCGTCGAGTCGAACATGTCCAAGAAGCCCTCCATATCCAAATCCGTCCTAGCTATCCAGGGATGTGGAACCAAAAAGAAAGGCGCTCCCCCCTCCAAGGGAAAGGGTAAGGGGAAGGTTGCAAGACCTAACCCGAGTCCGGCCCCGAAGGGCAAGGGGAAAGCCATGATGGTTCCACCGGCCGAGGACCCTGCGGAAGCCGAGTGCTTCCACTGCAAGGAAAAGGGGCATTAGCGGCGTTCTTGCCAAAGTACCTCGAGGAGCTCAAGCAGGTAAAACTGAAGGGAGCTGGTAACTCAGGTACGTTTATGATTGAACTCCACAACGCCGCTACTTCTAACGACTGGGTACTTGATACCGGTTTGCACTCATATTTGTAATAATATGCAGGTGCTAAAAAGAAGTAGGGTTCTGGGTGCTGGAGAGCTTGACCTGATCATGGGAAACAAGGAGGTTGTTCTTGTGAAGAGGATTGGGAGTGTTGATCTCACCTTTCCTTCGGCCTTGCTATTACTTTACTTAATGTTTGTTTTTTGCCCTGTGTGCCACACAACATTATTTCTTTTCATGCATTGTTTGACGATGGTTTTAAGTTTGATTTTGATAATGGAATTATTTCTTGTTTAAGAGATGGTGTTCATTATGTTAAAGCTTATCCATGTCGTGGTATTTATGAAACAAGTGTGTGTTTGGATGGTAATAAATCAATCATGAACATTGATTCTAAGTCCAAAGGTGTATTGGACAAGTTATCTTTGTGGCATAGTCGTCTTGTCCATATAAATAAGAAACGTATCGCCAAACTCCAAGTGGATGGGATTTTGGAATCGCTTGACCACGAGTCAAGCGAAGTATGTGATTCTTGTTTCTTAGGGAAAATGACTAAAGCTCCCTTCACTGGCGTTAGTGAGAGGGGCAAAGACTTGTTGGACATTGTTCACACCGATGTGTGTGGTCCGTTTACGTCTGCTACAAGAAATAATTGTAGGTACTTCGTTACTTTTACCGATAACTTTAGTAGGTATGGTTATGTTTATTTGATTAAGCATAAGTCTGAAACCTTTGAGGTGTTTAAGACATACCAAAACAAAGTGCAGAATCAATTGGGCAAGCGGATTAAGATTCTCAGATCCGATAGGGGTGATGAGTATCTTAGTATCGAGTTTCTTGATCATCTTAGGGGTTGTGGAATTATTTCACAACTTACTCCACCCAGGACACCACAATTAAATGGGTCGCTGAAAGGAGGAACCGAACTTTATTAGACATGGTTTGGCCCATGATGAGTCGCACAAAGCTACCCGCAAGTTTTTGGGGCTATGCTTTGGAAACTCCTGCTAGGACCTTAAACCTTGTACAAACAAAGAAGGTTGCAAGTACACCATTTGAGATGTGGCATGGAAGGGTTCCTTCGCTAGCCTATCTCAAAGTCTGGGGTTCTGAGGCTTACGTGAAACGTGAAGCTCAAGACAAACTTGAACCCAGAGCTGAAAAAGTGTATTTTCATTGGTTACCTAGCTGGTTCTATGGGATATTTATTTTATAAACCTTCCGAGAACAAAGTGTTTGTTGCTCGAAGGGCGGTTTTCCTTGAAAGGGAGCTGATATCTGTAGAAGCAAGTCAATCTAGAAGAAATTCTAGATGATGCCAATGTTCAACCTGATATTGGCACTAGTACCGCTTCTGAGTTCGGCGTACTAGAAGAAGTGGAACCACAACCAATGGAGGATGAGATACCTGACACACAGCCATTATTGCTCCGTAGATCTGGTAGAGTTCGTAATGAGCCGGAAAGATATGGGTTCCTCATATCCGAGGGCGATGAACTATTGGTCGGTCATAGTGAACCAACCAACTACCAGGAAGCCGTAGCGGGCCCTGAGTCTGCTAGGTGGAAGGAGGCAATGGACAGTGAGATTCAATCCATGGCGGATAATCAAGTCTGGGACTTAGTTGATCCAGTACCCGGCCACATGACAGTAGGGTGCAAGTGGGTCTTGAGAAAGAAGACCAACATGGATGGAAAGGTAGACACTTTCAAAGCCCGATTGGTAGCAAAGGGTTTCACTCAAACTCGTGGTGTAGACTATGATGAAACTTTTTCTCCAGTGGCTATGTTAAAGTCTATTAGGATATTAATGGCTATCGTTGCATATTACAATTACGAAATATGGCAGATGGATGCCAAGACTGCCTTCCTTAACGGGAAGTTGGCAGAGCAGGTGTACAGGCACAACCGGATGGTTACGTACATCTCAAATATCCTAATAAAGTTTGCAAGCTTAAGAGATCCATTTATGGTCTTAAGCAAGCATCTCGGAGTTGGAACATTTGCTTTGATGAAAAGGTCAAAGAGTTTGGATTTTCTAAAAGCAAGGATAAACCTTGTGTATATGTCAGGGCTATTAGGAGGACCGTTGTTTTCCTTGTCTTGTATGTAGATGATATACTACTCATAGGAAGTGATGTGACTACCTTGCAAGAAGTAATGGTTTGTAAATATTTGAATTGTAGCATTTTTAAAAAAATGGCTTTGGTTTTCCGGTGTTACAGTTTTGGTATCAGAGCCTTGGTTTGGCGATGCATGCATGGCTACAGTGTTGCATTCCTAAATCTTGGCTCGTGACGGGTCAAACTTTCCTTCGGGGGAATTAGAGTGAGTTGGAGATGCTTGTGGTAGTTAGTATTTTGTGTACTAACGGTTTATGCTAATGAATTATGAGATGATATGATTGTTACAGATATGACTGATAGAGAAACCCCCATCCTTCCTCCTGCGACCCAAGCATCAGCAGAGGCACTAGTGATCGAAGATTTGGATACTATAAAGTTAGCAGGAACGTCTGGTCGGGAACAGGAAGAAGACCAAAGTGAATATATATATATATACAAACTTGAGAATGAATTGCTGGAACTTTGAAATAAGGTTCACAATATGGTGCAGCAGAGGCAGACACAAACTGAACCAATTCCAATTCCAACTGCGATTAATACTCAATCAACTACAGAACCAGTGACAACACCACTACCACCGGTAACCCAGATGATGCAACAACCATTCTTCTATCCGTATGGACAACCGGGAGCTTACCATTTTACGTTTCCTGGATATAAACAACCCTGCACGTACAAGCAATTTTTGGATTGCAAGCCTTCGGAGTATCGAGGGAGTTCCGATCCCAATGTTACACTGAACTGGTTACGTGAGGTGGTGAAGGCGTTAGATGCCTGTAATTGCGAGAATGAACTAAAGGTGAAATACGCTACAAGAATGCTGAAGGGGGATGCTATGGTTTGGTGGGATTCAATTACTGCTCATTTTACTGAACAACAGGAGAGTATCACCTAGAGTCAATTCCAGGAAAAGTCATGTGAACAATACTACAGTTCCTTTGAGATTGCCAAGATCAAGAAGGAATTTATGGATTTACAAATGACAGGAAATATGTCGGTGGATGATTTGATTAAGTAATTCAACGAGAAGTTGAGATTTGTAAAACAGTGGGTGCCGGATGAGGCATCGAAGATTGCACATTTTGTGGGGGCGTTACATCCTGACTATCGCAGTGCTACCAGATGGGCCAACACACTATCCCAGGCTTTCACGTTCGCCAAATCGGCTGAAGGGGATATTCTTGTGAGAGATAGGGTGAACAGGGAGAGGATTTCCCAACAAAAGTCAAAGTTTGAACATTACAATACCTAGCAAAGGCAGGGAGGGCAGAGCAGTGGTAATAGGCAAGGAGATCAAAATAGGAGGCCCGCTTCGGGTGGGTCTACTCAACGGGCACCGTGGTGTGGTTAGTGAAAGTCTTACCATAACGGGCAGTGTACGCCCCAAACTCTAAGATGTGTGAAATGTGGAAGAGGGGCACAGAGTTGGTGAGTGCCCCATGGGAAAGAGAACAGGGTCAGGGTCAGGGTCAGGAACGGGAATGGCTAGGGGATCATCTTCAGCGTCAGGACCCACTGCTGAGGGTAGGGCGTTTAGAATGATGGTGGATGATTCCACCACCACAGACGATGCTATAACGGGTATGTTTATGATAAACTCTACTCCTGCTAGAGTATTGTTTGATTCTGGAGCTAATCGCTCATTCGTATCTGTGGAATTTTGTGGTAGATTAAATATGCCTATTATTAAGCTTGCTAATGGTTTAGAAATAGAAGTAGCTGATGGCATGATGGTTCCGGTCACGACTGCTATGGTTGGAGCTAAAATTGATATAGATGGTGCATGTTTTCCTGTTTACTTTCTTGTCATGCCTTTATTTGGTTTTGATGTGGTGCTCGGGATGGACTGGCTGAGTTTAAACCAAGCCAGTATTAAGTGCCATAAGAAGTTGATTTACTTCCCATTGGCGGATGGCACGCATGTGGTAGCAAGGGGCGAGAAAGCTGGGTGTGTGATCCCAATTATTTCTTGTCTAAAAGCGAAAAAGGCGTTGGATAGAGGATGCGAATCGTTTATGGTGTATCTTATTGACGGAAAGAAAGAAAAGCAGACGATGAATGATATTCCGGTGGTAATGGAATACCAGGATGTATTTCCAAGAGGAATTGCCAGGGTTGCCTCCCGTTCGCGAGGTAGAGTTCAATATTGACTTGATCCCTGGGTCTCGACCAGTGGTGAAGTCCTCGTAGAGATTGCTACCTTCAGAGATTAGAGAGATGATGACGCACATTCAAGATCTGTTAGACAAGGGTTTCATTCGTCCGAGTTCGTCTCCATGAGGTGCTCTAGTATTATTTGTAAAGAAGAAAGACGGTACGTTGCGCCAGTATTATAAGTATCCGTTGCCCAGAATTGATGACTTATTCGATCAGCTAAAGGGAGCTTAATTCTTCTCAAAGATTGATTTGAGATCGGGTTATCATCAAGTACGTGAATCTGAGGAGGATGTGTCAAAGACAGCTTTTCGTACGCGTTATGGTCACTACGAGTTCTTAGTTATGCCGTTCGGCTTAACTAATGCACCTACGATATTCATGGATATTATGAACAGAGTTTGTCGACCATTTCTTGATGAGTTTATTGTTTTTATCGATGATATCTTGATTTATTCGAAGACTGAGTTGGAACATGAACAGCATATGAGACAGGTTTTGGAGACTCTGAAGAAAGAATAATTGTATGCAAAGTTCTCAAAGTGTGAATTCTGGTTGAGAGAGGTTCAGTTTTTGGGGCATGTAATCTGTAACGAGGGAGTAAAAGTGGATCCTTCTAAAGTGGAAGCAGTGATAAACTAGAACGCTCCAAAGACACCTTCAGAAATAAAGAGTTTTCTTGGTTTGGCAAGATATTACCGCAAATTTATCAAGGATTTCTTCAAGATTGTGGGTCCGTTGACTAAGTTGACTCGGAAAGATGTGATGTTTGTGTGGGGTAATGATCAGAACAAAGCTTTTCAGACTCTGAAGAAGGTGTTATGCCAGGCTCCCATCCTAGCTTTGCCAAGTGGAACAGATGATTTTATTGTATCTTGTTATGCATCATTTGCTGGATTGGGATGTGCGTTAATGTAGAGAGATCGGGTGATTGCATATGCTTCCAGGTAATTGAAACCTCATGAAAAGAATTATCCGAATCACGACTTGGAGCTAGCAGCTGTTGTATTTCCGCTAAAACTGTGGAGGCACTACTTGTATGGTACCAAATGCGTAATCTGCACTGATCATAGGAGTCTACAATATGTGTTTACACAGAAAGAATTAAACATGAGACATAGGTGATGGGTAGAGTTGATCAAGGATTATGATTGTGAGATCTGATATCATCCTCAAAAAGCGAATGTGGTGGTAGATGCCCTAAGTCGCAAAGGAGCTGGAAGTTCTATGCAATTCATGCGTATGGAGATAGTATCAGATTTACTGGATAGACTAAAGTCTGCACAGTTGGAAGCCCTAAAGGAAGAGAACCTGAAGGTTGAATTAATGAAGAAACGAACGGATGAATTAACTAATGATTCTCGTGGATTGAAAATATATAAGAATCGTGTTTGGGTGTCTATGCTTGGAGAGCTGAGGAAGTTGATTTTAACTGAAGCACATAAGTCGAGACTGTTAGAACACTGAGGAAGCACTAAAATGTATAAAGACTTGAAAGTGCTTTACTGGTGGCCAACGATGAAATCAGATGTGTCACATTTTGTGGAATCGTGTCATATATGTGCACAAGTAAAGGTAGAACATCAAAAGCCTTACGGGTCATGGAAACAGTTGGAGATTCCCGAGTGGAAGTGGGGACACATAACGATGGATTTTGTAATGAAACTTTCGAGAACTCAGAAGAATCATGATATGATTTGGGTGATAGTGGATCGTTTGACGAAAAGTGCTCACTTTCTGGCTACTTGTGAGACAGCTTCCTTGAGTAAGTTGGCACAACTGTACATTGATGAGATTGTTGCGAGGCATGGTATACCGTAGTGAATAGTATCTGACAGAGACTCCAGGTTTGTTTCTAACTTCTGGAGGAGTTTACAGAGAGAGTTCGGGACGAGAATTAACTTGAGTACTGCCTATCATCCCAAGACTGAACGAACCATACAAACACTCAAAGATATGTTACGTGCCTGTGTAATTGAGTATAGTGGATCTTGGGATTCGCACCTGCCGTTGATAAATTTTGAATATAACAATTCTTACCACTCCGGTATTGGAATGCCTCCGTATGAAATGTTGTACGGTCGTCGTTGTCGTTGTAACGTCCCAAATATTTTTTTTGAAACACAATTCATTCATAAAAGATATCCGTAATCAATGATATCATAATTACATGACACATTGTTAATTGAATATCCACACAATATTCTTTAAGTTAGAATCATCATCAATGTCTGAAATTGAAACTATTACTATTGAAAACTAAGTTAATAAATTGCGGAAGCTTGAGTTTTGAGCTATCATCACCGAGCTGGAGCCCCGCCATGGTCATTACCTGAAAAGATGTAAAACAACAATTGTAAGCCAAAGGCTTAGCGAGTATACTACTTACAAACCAAATAGTTCTCATAACTACTCAACTCATACCCACTACCATAGTAAGTGGTTTCATCATACCCGTCACTAGGACGGTCTCGTCTCACCCGTTGTCGTCACAACGGTCTAGCATACCCGGCACCGAGGTGCTGGTCTCATACCCGACACCGAAGTGTGCGGTCTCATACCCCACACCGAAGTGTACGGTCTAACATACCCGTCACCGGAGTAAACGGTCTGACATACCCGTCACCGGAGTGAACGGTCTAACATACCCGTCACCGGAGTGAACGGTCTAATCATACCCGTTACCGAAGTAAACGGTCTAAACACATTCAACTATAACTCATATATTCATAAATATCTGGTATTCACATGCATATATAACATCTGGAATCTATTCAGGTTATAAGTGAGAATACTCACCTGTCGGCTGTCTTAGCTACTTGGTTCTTACTGAAAGACTTTACTTGCTTAACTCTGCAATTGACTACTACCTGAGCCAAGTCTAAATAGGGTTAATACTGGGTTTAACTGCTACTTACTGAAAGTCGCATGGCACGCATGCATGGCCTGAAAGTCGCATGAACTTAACTCTACACACTGAAAGTCGCATGGACTCATACTTACTACATGAAAGTCGCAAGAACCATCACAAGGTCGCATGGACTTATACTTGCTACATGAAAGTCGGATGAAATCATATTGGATACATGAAAGTCGCATGAACTCATATTGGATACATGAAAGTCGCATGAACTCATATATACTACATGAAAGTCGCATGAGCTTACACTAGCACATGAAAGTCGCATGAGCTACTACTAAAAGTCGCATGGCACAATTTCAAGAACTGAACGTCGCATGGATCATCTTAAAAGTCGCATGAGCTTGTACAAACATATGAAAGTCGCATGAAGCATATACAAGGTCGCATGAACTGATATTCATCACATGAAAGTCGCATGGCATACAATTTGAAAGTCGCATGGTGTCTCATTCACTAACTGTAAGTCGCATGAAGCATGCACAAGCTACTAAAGTCGCATGAAACAACATACATATCAACTGAAAGTCGCATGGGACATACACTTGGTCTAAAAGTCGCATGGAACAACATACATATCAACTGAAAGTCGCATGGACTTACCCAGTACTCATGTAACTGTCGCATGGCACACTCAAGTGTCCATGTGACTGTCACATGGTGTATCTTCTTCCCTATAAGTTCATCATTTTGAAAAACCCAGACTCCATATCCATAATCAAGCTTTCTAGAAACTCAACCAATTTAACTCAAACTTGTTGCAAAACATTTCTCCAATTATATAAAACTTTCCTTTAAACTTACAACCATAATTTTATCAACTTACAAGGTGTTCTTGGTGAGATACTTTTCCTGGGTTTTTCTTAAACCCTCAAAACCCAAAAACCCAGACTCTAAAACATTCAACTATCACCTTAATATAGCAAGAATGACGTCTACATGATTAATAAGAATGGAGAAACATTACCTGATGATTCCTTTGAATGATTTCTTAGTTCTCCTACAACTCTTACTCTCTTCTCCTTCTGTTCCTTTGAGATATCTTCACAGCACACACACACACACTCTTTCAATGGAACAGTGATATGATTTTTGTGTGGGAGGCTGTGCCCTAATTTCTTATTTATACCCTCATGCCAATCTCTTGTGGGCCTAAGCCCAATTCAAAACCTCTAGTCCAAAATCCATTAAACTTTCATTGGATTAATATATACATAAGCCCAATCTACTTAATAAATTCCCATCCACAATATACACATATTCAAGACATAAGTCCCATTACTTAAATAATTTCCAACCACAATGTGCATAAAATCACCATTAATACACATTAAAATATTCTTATATATTTTATGAATTACGGGTATTACAACTCTCCCCCACTTAAACACGATTTCGTCCTCGAAATCCTTATTCGAATAATGCCGGATGTTTCTCTTCATCTCGTCCATTCTGATCCCTTTCGGTGCTCCCACTGCACCTTAACCATCCCTACTTGCTTGTTGCATAGTTGTTTGATTCTTCTTTCAATGATCACAATTGGCTTCTCAACATAATTCAACTTTTCATCCACGGTGATGTCCTCCAAAGTGTAACATCCTAAAAGTTGAATGAATTTTGCTCGAAAAGATCCTAAAAGTTTTCGAACCAATCTTTTGTTCTCTATTATAGAACCAGGATTGTTTGCCTGTGACACAAGTTATTCATCCAGTGATTGTGAGTCTTTCATCTTTAAGGATTCAAAATCTGATTCTAATGTCTGTAGTGCCTCTTTGACTCTGTCTTCACCAAGAAATCTAGCTTTCAAGTCTTCCCATATATCTGCGGCTTTCTTATGATGAGCAACTTGTAGAACAAGTTGTTCTGGCAAGGCTTGAAACAGATAAGCAATAGGCATTGTGTTTTTATGTATATCTATGTCTCCTTTTGGTTCGAGCGCTTCCCATAATCCATAAACATTAAAAAGTACTTTAATCTTCACGGCCCAAATAGTATAATTCGTAGAATTCAGAATTGGGCATTGGAATGTCATGGACATCCTTACTTCTGTTTTCTTAGATGTTCCAAAATCCATCTCTTCTTTATTTTTCTGGGGTATTTCAGGATTCTTCGATTTCTTCTTCCTTCCAATTTTCGGCTTCCTTTCTTGAGCAGAAAAACTATTCCTTCTTGTTTGCGAGGTAAATCAAACCAACTGCCTCTAACAGCCCCCTCGTTCTTTTTGCACATGACAAACTTCTGACTTCTCTTATTTTGTTGAGCGAATCAAACCAACTGCTTCTGACATTCCCCTAGTTCTTTTTTCACCGAACAAAAATAAAAATATACTGATTTTCTTGTTTGCGAGATGAATCAAACCAAATGTTCTGAACAGTCCCCCGGTTCTTTTTTTACCGGACAAACGTTTCCTTCTTCTATTTTGAGGGGCGAATCAAAGTTTTTTTTCTTCTGAGGTGAGTCAAACCAATTGTTTTGGATAGTCCACCGGTTCTTTTTTCAACCGGGCAAAACTACTTACTTCAAAGTTTTTCCTTTTTTTAAAACTTATAAACTTATTAATTTCATAAAAAAACTTATTAATAAACACAAAACTTTAATACTATATTAATAACTTATAAAATTAAATAATACGAAATTTAATTATTTAATTAAAACAAATATATTTTTTTGGTTTTTTCTTATACTGAAACGTTTTTTTTAATGAATAAAATAAAATCTTAATTAAAATCCTTTTTTTTAAAAAAAAACTAGGTTTCTTGTTAAAAGATCCGCTCCCCTTTTTTCAGTCGTTCCTTTTCAAGATAGTTGTGGTTCTATTCCTCCAAAAATTCTCGATGGTTTTCTTCCTTGGCGATTCAGTTTACCGTCCCTTCTTGGCCGACAATTTGTGCTCCGGTGGTTGTCCCTTGCTGGATTTGCGCTTATGCTCGGGTGGTTGACCCTACTCTGCCTCCGACTTTGTTCTCTCTACCGGTTGCTCCGCTCGTCTTCTCCGATCAAAGGTATGTCCTTTTTCGGATGCTCGGGTGCCAGGTTGTAGTTTCTCGGTGAACAGCCGCCTTAGGTATCTATTTGTGATGAACAATCGAACCCAAAATTCCGATGGTTTTCTTCTTCCACCTCCGATACGAAAATTAGGGTTTCGATTTCTTGTGGGAATTTTGAAATCAAAAGAAATAACACAAGATAATCCACCAACAACTTGTTATATTTATGTAATTTTCGGTACATATTTGGTACAATCGATACATGTATATATACGGGTGAGAATGGTGGTTTATGTGGTGGTTTCTGGTTGTTGACGGCGGCTAACGGTCATTTGGCGGTTACCGGTGGCAATGGTGATGGTAACATTTTTCTAATCTAAATACATAATACATACTAATAATAATAATAATAATAATAATAATAATAATAATAATAATAATAATAATAATATTGTTTAGTTTAACATCTAATAATAACAAGATTACCAGAATGCAGTGTTGTAAAAATCGGCCTAGGCGGCCGATTAATCGGTGCCTAGGCGGTACTCGGCGGTCTACCGACCTACAAATCACTTGATCGGTCAAATTTATCGGTCAGGTCAAAAATCGGTCCTGGGCGGGCCTAGGCGGTCCTTGGCGGCCCTAGGCGGTCAACGAAAGGGTTTGACTTATTTTTTAATTTTTTTATAAAGTGAAATCAGCTTAGGGTTTTAAAGGAACGGGACTCATGGTTTTACTTTTTTGAGTTTATTAAACTAATTATGAACTTATGGTTTTTATTTTTCAAGTTTATTATACTTTTTAATAGTTATCGACTGATTTTGTTAGGGTATTGCTAATATTTATTTTTTTAAGATAAATTTCTTTATAACTACGACTGATTTTTAATAGTTATCGACTGATTTTGTTAGGGTATTGCTAATACATTTTAATAGTTATCGACTGATTTTGTTAGGGTATTGCTAATGTTTATTATTAGCTCTAATAAAGTAATAAGCATTCTTCTTGTAGAGTGGCATGCACACCACCTCCAATTACAGCTTTGACAGTGTTTTCATGCACATCAAATCCGCTTTCGGAAGTAAGACACTTCATTAGTGTCCTTTGTCAAAGACATGGGCCAAACCATAAATCTTCCACGGCTATGAGGAAAAGAGAATTAATCCGGTAATATCCCAACTAACCTTAATTTTAAAAGTGACTATGATCCACATATTTTACAATTTGTTCTAAAAGCATAGCTTTAATATTTGTTTATTGTATACCACCGTAAATATTAGAGATGGCAATATTTATTTACAATTTGTTCGAAATTGCCACTTGTGATTAAAGGAAACTAAACCCTCACCTCAAAAGATCGCTGAGGCGTTGATCAAGCCTTTCCCTCCATATACACATATAGGGGAAGGTTAATTTGATAACAATTTTTATTGCGAGAGTCACGAGAACCAATCTTAGCCGATCATTTTGAATAATGAAATTCATGGATGAAGAGCGTTGGGGGATTGAATGTGGCAAGGTGCATGTAAGGAATTCATAGGTGTGCAATCCAATTGAAGGAGGGAGAATTGGACATCTAAGATTGGTTTCCGCGGTTCTCGCAATAAAAACGGTTCTCAAATAAACTTTTCACTACATATATAATATACATATACATATATATACACACATACGTATACACACACACACACATATATATATATATATATAGGGGAAGGTTCATTTGAGAACCCTTTTTATTGCGAGAACCGCGAGAACTAATCTTAACCGTTCATTTTGGATAATAGAATTAATGGCTGAAGAGCGTGGGGGGATCGAGTGTGGCAGGGTGCATGTAAGGAATTCATGGGTGGACAATCCAATTGAAGGTGGGGGAATTGGACGGCTAAGATTGGTTCTCGCGGTTCTCGCAATAAAAATGGTTCTCAAATGAACTTGTCACTATATATATATATATATATATATATATATAGGCAAAACTTCAAACGAGAACTGTTTTTCGTACGACAACCGTGAGAACCAATCATAGCCGTCCAATTTCCCCTCATTCAATTGGATTGCCCACCCATGAATTCCTTACATGCACCCTCCCACACCCAATCCCCCACACTCTTCATCCATGAATTCCATTATCCAAAATGAACGGCCAAGATTGGTTCTCGCAATTCTCGTATGAAAAACAGTTCTCGTTTAAACCCTCCTCTATACACACACACACACACATAGACAAAAGTTCAAACGAGAACTGTTTTTCGTACGAGAACTGCGATAATTGTTTTTAATGCAATTAATGACTCATTAATAAGGTTATTTTAGTAATCTAAATATTTACCCAACAGTGAATTACGTTCGGGTGAGCCTTCATTAATTTGCGGAGTTTGATTTTTCCTAACCCTCATTAATGAGTCGTTAATGAGTCATTAATGAGCCGCTAAAAAATCTTAGCCATTGATTAGTTTATTGGTTCTCGCAGTTCTCGTATGAAAAATAATTCTTGTTTGAACCCTCCCCTATATACCTATATACATACAAACACACACACATATATATACATATATGTATATATATATATATATACGGGGAAGGATATACTAAAAAGAGAAAAAAACTATCAAAAGTAAGAAGTAATCTTAGCCATTGAACTTTTTAAATTTGTTCCTAAAAAAGTATATTTTTTTTCCTTTTCTATTAATTATAAAAAAGTAGTTAATGGTATAATTGACTTTTAAAGTTTTAAAATTTCAGTTCCCTGTAGGCACCGTTTTTAAATTTATTTACATTCTCCAAAATACTGATTTGCTTTAAAAATGTTCCCCATAACTATTTTGTTGCACATTGTAAAAAAGAGATTCACGAGACACGATATGTTGCATAAGACACATGTATGCCCGGATTCAACAACGGATGCACAAATCAACAAATAACACGTCATGATTTGATGAAGTCTTAAATTTGAACTTTCATCCAAAAAAGGAATCGATACGTAAATCAACATCATACTGATGCATCATGCATAAGAACTCAAAATTGGATGAATGATAAACACCCGATCAAGAAAGTTTATAAATTGATGCACATAAAAAGTTTATAAAGCAAAACCCTAAATCTATAGGGAAATTCTAAATAAAACCCAATACAAGATCAAAGCAAATAATTTACAAAAATTTAAATTTACACAAGAACATAACTCGATCCAAATCCAGAAGCATTTCAGATCTAAACATAAATGTGAGGATGATGAATATCCTTCGGCTCTTGAACACCTTAATGGTAGTAAAACCGATGAATATCCTTCGGTTCTTTACATACCCCGATCTACAGCCACATCTCACAGATTAAGAGATAAAGAAGAAGATAGAAACAAGATAGAAAGAAGCAATGGTGAAGGAAGCGGAAACAAGGAAACGAGAACAAGGGCGACGGTTTTATTGAAAAGTGATCGATGTCGAAGTGACGGTCAAAAAGAAACCTAATTACCTTATACTAGATAGGGTAAGTGGGTATCGAATCCACGAAGAGCATGTGGTTAGCATTAAAATCCAAAGTTGTGATAGAGTTTAGTAATTTTCTAGATTAACTACTAAGTATGGAAGAACAAGAAACAATAATAAAAGATTGGTTGTAACAAATATGTGGAGAATGTAATCGCTAACAGTTTCGGGTCTAGTTAATATGCGCTCAAATGATTACTAAAACATGTAAATAAATAGGCTACATAGACATAACCATTAACTCATTAGTTGACTAGAATTTAGGTACGGATTATGACTTACCACACCAATCGTCTTATCCTTAACTACACTACACTAATTGTGGAATCGGAACGATTGCGGAGCTCACAATAACAACGTCTTAATACTCAAAATCAACCAACAAGTGTTCACACAAGAATGAAAGATATAATCAAATGGAACTAATCTCAAAACCAACATTCAAGTATTCATGTACACAATTGTTCATCAAGTATAGACATAAATTAACCAAAGCCTAATCCCGGTTGCGATCACGGGGTGCTTAGCCGAGCATGATGGTGTTGAAGGATGCAAATATGGTAGTAGAAGACATCTTCAAATGGTTGACTAAACTAGGGTTTATAGTGATGGAGAATTGGGTGAAAAAATGATGGAATCCAACTAACCGTATGACTATTGAAGGTGTTGGAGAGGTAATCATCCAAAAACCACCTTTATAGTGATGGAGAATTGTGGTTGTCGATCGAGAACAAGAGCGAACAGAACTAGGGTGTTTGTGTTCTCGAGATTTTGATCGATGGAGGCTGGAGAGGTGACGGCAAGGAAGTCACGGTGATGGCTCTATGTTGGCCGGCGATTGTGACGGAGACGGTGGTTAGGCAGTCGGCCGGATAACTAGGCGGAAGGGAAGGGTGGCGCTGGTGGCTGTGGGCAGTAAGGAGAGGAAGGGGAGAAGATGTCGGGTAGAAGGGAACCGAGAGAGAGAGGAGTGATGGTTAGGCCTTCGGTATAGCTTCCCCTCTTCCCTTTCCAACCCCAATGCCACATCAGCGCCACATCAGCTTTTTTTACTTTCTCTTCCCAACCCAAATCAACCCCAAACTCTAGTATAGCCTCTCCTTTTCAACCCAAACAAACCAAATATTTTTCTCTCTCCTCACTCTCACCAAAAAACCAAAAAAGAAAAAAGAAAAAAAATAAAAATAAAAAAGCCTGACACCACTTTCGGTTTGCCTAGGTTTGGCGGACCCGAGGTAATTTTTTTTGTTGGTACCCGAAACACCCGTATGGGTGTTCCCGATGCTACCCTTTGAACCTAGCACAACCCGAGTGACTTCGGGCTAGGCCATACGGAAGGACTTAGAGTTTAGTCTTTTTTTTCTTTTTTTTTAAATAGTGTTACTCTTAAGCAAAGATATGGAGAAGCACCAATACTCTTGTGCTCTCTGTCTCTGTCTTTACCCTCGGTAGAGCCACTAAAATTTTATTTTTTTTAGCATTTTAATTTTATGTTTTGTTTTATAATATGAAAAAAATTGAAAAAAATAAAAAACATATAAAAGAAACCAAGAACTAATAAAAATAAAAAATAAAACATTTTTTTTGTTTAATTTTAACGATTTTTTTTATTATTTTTGTAATTTTTGATTTTTATATTTTTGTGTTTTAAGAACTTAATAAAATTAAAACTCCTTATTAGACCCACTCCCCAACTTTGAACATTGCATTGTCCTCAATGCATAAAATTGGAAGAAAAAGTCATTTATTTTGGAGAACACGATTACTTAATAAAAATAAAAAAAGAAAAAAACGAAAGCAAAGTGATTACCTCACATGCAACGCTAAGTTTCAGGTTGTTAGCTCGACATTACCTCGTTACGTCTCTTAAGTAGACTGATTGTGCATCTGTTTGAAGATTTACCACATGAAATTTCACACCTTTTCGCATCGCAGATACAATTTATGGTTTCAACCGGTGTCCATTAACTTTAAACGGTTGCCCGCCTTTCCGGTCTTGGATCTCCACCACACCGTAAGCATCCACACTCCTTACGACATAAGGACCCATCCACTTACTCTTTAACTTACCCGGAAAGAACTTTAATCGTGCGTTGTAGAGCTAAACCTTTTGACCTTCTATAAACTTTTTGATCCTCAACTTGGAATCGTGAAATGCTTTCATCTTCGCTTTGTAGTTTTCTGCACAATCGTAAGCTTCTTTCCGGATCTCCTCCAACTCGCTTAGTTGGAATTTTCTTTGCACACCTGCATCAACATAATTAAAGTTAATATTTTTCACTTCCCATAATGCACGGTGAGCTATCTCAACCGGTAAGTGGCAACCCTCCCCATAAACTAGTCTATAAGGGGTCATCCCAATCGGTGTTTTGTAAGCCGTTCGATAGGCCCACAACGCATCGTCTAGTCTCAATGACCAATCTTTGCGGTAAGGTCTAACGGTTTTTTGTAAAATATCTTTTATTTGCCGATTGGATACCTCAACATGACCGCTAGTTTGCGGATGGTAAGGGGTCACAATTTGATGATTAACACCATAGTGTTGTAGAAGTTTGCCAAATTTCCAATTTTTGAAATGATAACCCCATCGCTAATGATAACTCAGGGAATTCCATGATAAGAGAATATATTTTTCTTGACAAACTTACACACCACACTATGATCATTCGTTCTGGTGGCTTCGGCTTCAACCCATTTAGACACATAATCAACCGCCACTAGAATATACAAATTACCAAAAGATGTGGGGAATGGACCCATGAAATCAATCCCCCACACATCAAACAATTTAACAACAAGTATAGGGTTCATGGGCATTTCATCTCTTTTGGAGATACCCCCAACTTGTTGACATTTTAAGCAACTTTTCACAAATACATGGGCATCACGAAAGATAGTAGGCCAAAAGAAACCACATGAAAGGATACGATGACCCGTCTTCTTAGCATTAAAGTGACCACCACATGCATAAGAGTGAGCATGAGCTAAAATTTCGTCAATCTCATGATCCGGGATACACCGGCAAATAATTTGGTCGGGACCAATCTTAAAAAGATCCGGCTCATCCCAAATGTAGTATTTCACTTGTGAGAGGAAGTGTTTCCTCTGTTGACTTGACCAATGCTCCGGCATTTTCCCTGCGGCTAAATAATTGAAAAAATTAGCAAACCAAGGAGCTTTAGAAATAGAAAATAATTGCTCATCAGGAAACGAGAGAGGTGGTCGGCCACAACATTCTCGGACCCCTTTTTATCTCTAATCTCAAAGTCAAATTCTTGTAATAACAAAATCCAACGAATAAGCCTAGGCTTAGCGTCTTTCTTTTGCATAAGATACCTCACAGCACTATGGTCCGAATAAATAATGACTTTGGTTCCCCATACATACGACCAAAAATTATCCATGGCAAATACCACTGCTAGTAATTCTTTCTCCGTAGTTGTATAATTGAGTTGTGCATCCGATAAAGTTTTACTAGCATAGTAAATGGCAACGGGCTTTTTATTCACCCGTTGACCCAACACCGCCCCAACCACATAATCACTTGCGTCACACATTATCTCAAAAGGTTTTGACCAATCAGGAGATTGTAAAATGGGGGCGGCGGTGAGTTGTGCTTTCAGCTCAGTAAATGCCTTTAGACAAGCATCATCAAAGACAAATGGTGCATCTTTTAAAAGTAAATTGCATAACAGTTTAGAAATCGCACTAAAGTCTTTGATGAACCGTCTATAAAACCCGGCATGCCCAAGAAATGAGCGAATGCCCTTAATGTTAGTTGGGGGAGGTAAGGTTGAGATGACTTGTACTTTGGCACGGTCTACTTCCATACCTCTTCCAGAAACTACATGCCCAAGTACAATTCCCTCTTTAACCATGAAATGACTTTTCTCCCAACTCAAAACAAGATTTGTCTCCGTACATCTTTTTAAAACATTTTCTAATTGACGGAGACAAAAAATCAAAAGTATGACCAAATATTGAGAAGTCATCCATGAAAATCTCAAGAGACTCCCCCACCATATCTGAAAAGATACTCATCATACACCTTTGAAAGGTGGCGGGGGCATTACACAATCCAAAAGGCATCCTTCTGAAAGCAAAGGTACCATATGGACATATAAATGTAGTCTTCTCTTGATCATCAGGGTGAATCAGTATTTGGTTATAACCAGAGTACCCATCAAGAAAACAGTAATATTTTTGACCAGCTAATTTCTCAACGATTTGATCAATAAAGGGAAGGGGAAAGTGGTCTTTTGATGTAACCGCATTCAATTTGCGGTAATCAATGCATACCCGCCACCCGGTAACAGGCCGAGTGTGTAACACCGGCATTGTAATCACTAGGTTTTAGCAAAAATTTGCGTTTTTAATAAACATGAACTCAATCACGATTAAACATCATTATATTAAGCAGCGGAAGTTATTTATAATCAAGCTTTGGATCAAGTGTTGGTGTTACTCTACATACAAACCGACCATAATGTATATATTACATCACAAAGTGTTCCCACAAAAATATCCAGTAGAAGGCAACCCAGCTCACCAGGCAACCTAATCTTTATGTGCAAAAAGAGTTAACATGGGACCATTAGCTATACACTTAGCTAGTGAGTACAAACTTAACATAAGCATCATTAGAGTAAGTCATGCATCATAGGAATAAGCACAAAAGGCTATCCTATCACATTGTGGTGTGCTGATAGGATCAGTATAAGTCATTTCTTACAGGATAGCTAGTCCACTCAATAACAATACACCGAGGGACCAGGCACAACCCTCCGTGCTGTGGGGGAGCATAAAGCAGTCCACCAAGCATCGTTTACGGAACCATAGGTTCCCTAATCCCAGCCAGATTCTGGTTGATTACAATCTCACGTTAAGGCACGGTGGTTCTACAGAAACTAAGATCCGGGATGCACCCCGAATCACCGTTAAGTTCCGAATCACCTGATTAAGGATCTTTGGAACCTAACTACAGAGTTGACCTTAACCATGCAACAGTTGTTCGCGAACATTTCACATACATAAACTGATCCAATCTGGATCATTCACTTAGCATGCATATTCATTTACTTCATTAAGCATGCATAATTATTCATTACATCATTACAGATCCAATCTAGACCCCTAACATACATATCATTCATCTTTACTAGGCGGCTCCAATTCTGGATTCCGTTGGCATACACTTAACTTACATATGACAAGTATTTAGCATGGCATTGTGCATTAAGCAGCATGGCAACACTTATTAATTTACTTTTAAGCATACGTGCACTTAAAACACTTAGCAAATAATTCGTCCTCTACTGAGGCTAACAGAAGTCGGTACTCACCTGAGTGGCTTAAACAGATAGGTAATTCACTTCTGCTTTACTTAGTATGTCAAGTACACCTAGAACATTATGGCTTACATTAATTACCTTAACATATAAGAATGACCACTAAAACCAACATAGGAATCCCCAAATCCGGACCTCACACAAATCCGACAAAACTGTCGGATTTATGGAAATCCGATATTTAGGGAAATCTGACAATTAGGAATGTCGATAGTTACGAAATCCGGAACATCGGAATCCGATACAATGGAAATGCGACACCATCGGATTTCGATACTTGGACATTTTTAACTTGTGAACTTGACAATACAATGGAATCCGACATTCTATCGGAATCCGATAAATATGAAGAAACCCGACACTTTGTCGGATTCCGACACTATCGAGGAAATCCGATACTTTTGAGGAAATCCGATACATCATCGAATTCCAACACGTAGCCATCTTGTGGATTGACAATTCAACGGAATCCGATAACCACAAAGAAATCCGACACCATCGGATTCTGATACGAGGAAATCCGTCACTATCGGATTTGGCTATCGGTTTTGGACAACATGCGGATTCCGAAACATTCAAGGTCTCGGAATCCGACACTATCAACCCCAGAATTCCGCCACCTTCATTCTCACATTTCCAGAATGTCTTTCTTGTTAGTTTTACATTTAAACACTTTAAAACATCATTATTGATTCATATGAACTTCATAAACTCATCAAACCCAAGCAAGAACACCAAACAATCAAAACCCACTTTTGAATGTTCTTTTAGGATGTTTTGCATGAATTTGAGTTTTAGTTATATTCTCAACATAAATCTGATTTCAAACATGTTTAATCTTGATAACAAACAAATGTTTACCTTAGTTGGAATCCAAAATCACCAAATCTTCAACCTTCAAGAAAATCCGAGAGAAAGAGAGAGACACGAGAGAGAGAGAGAGAAGGAAGTGTTTGTGTCTTTGCATTTGATATCAACTTTGACTATTAAGTCAAAGTTCACACATATATATGAAATTATATCCAGAGGCGGTTTCCTCTGGATTTTTATCTCTTTCTCTTTCTATTTCCACTTAAAACATATATATACATATATATCACATAATACATATACATTTTCACTTAATCACAAATACTTCATTATTAACATAATTAATCTTACAATCAATAATACAATTTGGACTTCTTTACATAATCTACTAACTCATGTACACTCACACACGATTTACAACTAGGCCCAAATCGAGGATGTTAAAGAGTGGCTATTTCTTCCCCATCTTCCCCATGCAGAACCTGGATGCCAGATTTTTTTGGAACCGTTTGGGTCGGACTAACCCAAACACTATCAGAAATGGGATAAATAATCCCAGCATCCAACCATTTCAAAACCTCTTTTTTTACCACCTCACGCATGTTCGGATCGAGTCTCCTTTGAGCGTCACGAGCTGGCTTGGCAGTTGGCTCGGTTATGATCCTATGCATGCAAACAGAGGGGCTAATTCCCTTGAGATCGGCTATGGTCCATTCCACAGCCGCTTTGTATTTGGAGAGCACCTTCAGTAGTGCCTCCTCTTGATCACTTGAAACATCCGAAGCAATGATGACCGGGAGTGTCTTATTATCCCCCAAGAATGCATACTTCAAATGATTCGGTAGCGTCTTGAGTTCTAATGTTGGTGGACTCTCCAATGATGACTTTAATTGAGAATCAATCCGCTCCGGTAGACTTTCCACCTTGTGAGTCCATGGCGGTTGTCTAGCATCCAAAGATTGCAAAAACTCCTTGTGAATTTCTTGGAGCTCCACCATATTCAGCATCTCCTCCCTGTCATCACTAAAAAACTGCTCCAAAATGTCATCCGAAATGATACACGGAGTGTGTACTCGGATATATTCGTCAATAGCGTCTGCTATAAAGCAATCACTACTAACTGGAGCGTTAGGAGTAGTGTTGAAAACATTTAATCTCATTTTTCTATTCCCAAATGTAACATCAATGGCTCCCTCTCGACAACCAATTTGTGCATTGACGGTTGCCAAGAAAGGACGACCAAGAATGACACTTGGTTGTTTGTCCTTGTATGGTGATTCAGAGTCCAAAACAAGGAAATCCACAGGATAATAAAAATCCTCCACCTTCACAATAACATCGGTTAATACCCCCTAGGAAGTTTGAGTGAAAAATCGGCCAAAACGACCGTTGTATCAGTTTTTCTAAGAGGACCAAAATCGTGTTGGTCATACAAACTTCCCGGGAGAATATTAACACTAGCCCCTAGATCAAGGAGTGCCTTTGAAACTTTAATATTTCCAATTTGAATCGAAATTAAAGGCGCTCCGGGATCTTTTAGCTTTGGTGGCAAAGAATTTGACAACACGGCGCTCACATGACCACTCAAATCAAGCTTTTTTGGTAACTTGTGGCGCCGTTTGTGAGTACACAAGTCCTTAAGAAACTTAGCATAGGCCGGGATTTGTTTAATTGCCTCAATAAGTGGTAAATTGATCTTAACTTGTTTAAAATTTTCCCACATATCTTCGGCTTGTGGTCCTCGTTTCCCAAATGGAAAAGACTCGGGTCCTACTAAAGCGGAGGGGTAAGGGGTGGTATTATTCTCCACAACCCTTTCCTCCCCAACTTTAGAGGACTCCGGTTTTTGCACAGATTCTTTAGGAATTGATTTTTGCTTTTCACTTTTATTTTTATTTTTATCAACAAATCCGGGCTCATCTTCCTCATCAGACAAATAGTCCTCCACCACACCCTCAACTAGGTCGGGTGTAGGCATATGAACATTATTATCATAAGTCTTACCATTACGCAAAGTTTTTACCTCATTGACGTGTGCATTCCTTGTGTTCGGATGAGGTTGACTTTGGTGTTGTGGATTCACTTGAGTAGTGCTCGGTAGCTTTCCCGGAGCACAATTTGCCGCTTGTTCCGCTAATTGCCCCATTTGCTTCTCCAGAACTGCAATTGACTTAGCATTGATTTCGGACTTTTGCTCGGCTCGTTGGGACACCTCAAGGTTCTTTGTCATCATCTCCATCAACTGATCCATCCTTGATGAAAGCATACTCATTGAATCCCTTGCTTCATCTCTTGGTGGACCTGAGTTGTGGTTTTGATTTTGGAATTGATTATTTGAAGAACCGGCTTGTTGATTAGAACCTTGATAATAATTCCCTTGATACCCTTGAGATCTTTGTTGACCTTGACCTTGATTTGACCCTTGGAAATTTGGATTGAGTTGATTGGCCGGGTTTTCATATCTCAAATTAGGTGATTCCTCATTCCCGGATGATAGACATTTGAGTTGTAGTCAAATTGCTTTCGACCACCAAATACTTCATTCACCTCCTCATACTCGGGAACCGTCATTTGGCATGAACTAGAATCATGTCCCATATTCCCACAAGCTTGGCAACCTTCTTGTACCTGCGAGACATTAACACTACCTTTCCCAATGCCTTGGAGAATTAGATCAAGTTTCTTTTCAAGTTAATTGATCTCAGCCCTATCATTGTTTTGGATAATAGTGGGGTTGTTTAAAGTTTTAACCGAAGATGAACAAGAAGCATTTTGTCTATTAACCGAAGCTTGGGTCTTAGAACCCTTACTTAGTTCTTCCAAAAAGTTCCATTCAAATTCCATTGGCCTTCTTAAAAATTGACGCCCACTAGTAGCAACTACAAATTTTTGGTTTGTAGGATCCAAACCATCATAAATTTTTTTTACAAGTTCCCACATAGGGATCTCATGATGAGGGCATAATCTCAACATATCATTTAAACGATCAAAATCCTCATGTAACTGCTCACCCGGTAATTGACGAAAAGATTTTATACGGTTCCGGACTTCAGCAGTTTTACTCATTGGATAAAATTCATCCAAAAACAATTTTTGAATCTCTTCCCAAGTATGAATACTAGCAGGGCGAAGAGATACATACCATTGTTTGGCTTTATATTTCAAAAAAAATTGAAAAAGATAGAGTTTTACCTCGTCGGAAGAGAGACCTTGCACATTGTGTGTGTTACATATAGCAAAGAATTCGGACAAGTGAGTGTAAGGCTCCTCCGCTCCAAATCCATGAAATTGAGGTAGAATGGCTAGCAATTGGGGTCGAATCTCGAAGTGTCAACCAACTCCACCTTGTAACACAACCGGAGAAGGGTTTTGAAAAATTGTGGGCCTAAAGTATGTATCCACTCCCCGTTGGAGTGGGTTGTTGTTGTTTAGATCACCACCATTATTAAATTGACCTCCTTGGTTGTTGTAATAACCCCCAAAATTGTGTTGGTTATGTTGATAACCTCTACCATGGTTGTTGTTCGGGTTTCCGCCTCCATAGTTATTGAAACCTCCACCTCCTTGATTGTTATAACCCATTCCACCTTGGTTGAAGTAACCACCACCGTTGTTGTTGGGATTTCCAAACCCTCATCCACCATTATTATTTTGAGCTCCTCCACCCATGTTATTTTGGTGTTGGTAATTGTTTGGGGGTTGGTTTGGGAATTGATTGTGGTTAGGGGGTGGGTTATTTGGTGGTGGATTATTGTTTTGAGGTGGGTTTTGGTTTTGAGGCGGTTATGAGCTCCATCCATATTCATCATATTTAGAATTGGAAGGCGTGGTGGGCCATCATCGGGATTAGGAGCCTCCATATGGTTAACGGTAATTTCGGGTTCGGTGCTGGAATCAGAATCTAAGGTATAGGCACAAGGACCTTCAAAATCAACAGGTGCAGATGAAGTAGCCAGTGATATCCGGTGAATCACTCTTTGCTTTTTATTATTTCTTGCGGTTTTTTCAATTTCTGGATCAAAAGCAAGTGGTGAAGTACGCCCCGAGTATCTTGTATGCATGCACTGTTAAAACAACCTACACACCACAATCAAAACACCCAAACGTAAAGAGGAACAAGAGAGCAAATTTTTTTTGTATTTTTAATTTAAAACTAGCACTAAAGACAAAATCAAACAATAGATAGAAAACTAAGCGCACTAGCTCCCCGGCAACGGCGCCAAAATTTGATTGATGTCGAAGTGACGATAAAAAATAAACCTAATTACCTTATACTAGATAGGGTAAGTGGGTATCGAATCCACGAAGAGCATGTGGTTAGCATTTAAATCTAATTTTGATTGTAAATTAAAATCCAAAGTTGTGATTGAGTTTAGTAATTTTCTAGATTAACTACTAAGTATGGAAGAAGAAGAAACAATAATAAAAGATTGGTTGTAACAAATATGTAGAGAATGTAATCGCTAACAGTTTTGGGTCTAGTTAATATACGCTCAAATGATTACTAAAACATGTAAATGAATAGGCTACTTAGACATAACCATTAACTCATTAGTTGACTAGAATTTAGGTACGGATTATGCCTTACCACACCAATCGTCTTATCCTTAACTATACTACACTAATTGTGGAATCGGAACGATTGGGGAGCTCACAATAACACCGTCTTAATACTCAAAATCAACCAACAAGTGTTCACACAAGAATGAAAGATATAATCAAATGGAATTAATCTCAAAACCAACATTCAAGTATTCATATACACAATTGTTCATGAAGTATAGACATAAATTAATCAAACCCTAATCCTGGTTGCGATCACGGGGTGCTTAGCCGAGCATGATGGTGTTGAAGGATGAAAATATGGTAGTAGAAGACATCTTCAAATGGTTGACTAAACTAGGGTTTATAATGATGGTGAAGTGGGTGAAAAAATGATGGAATCCAACTAACCGTATGACTATTGAAGGTGTTGGAGAGGTAATAATACAAAAACCACCTTTAGATCTTGACAAACCTTGATTTCACCATGGGAGGATGATGAGAGATGATGATGAAGTGCTCCAATGGTGTCTCTCTACAGCTCCTTGATGAAGAATGCTCAAACTGTTAACCGGGTCGAATGGATCGAGTGGAGATGAAAGGATTATTATTGTGTGTTCTAGGATGAAGGAGATGAGTTTTGGGAGAGAAAACTAGGGTTTTGGGGCTGCCAAAAATCGTGGTAGGGGAGATGGGGGAGAAGAAAAGGAAAGTGCTTACTTATAGAAGGAAAAAAAGGAAGGCACCAACACCACTCTTAAGCAAACCGTCTCTACTCCCCACTGTGTAGGCTTTGAGAGTAATGTTGAGTAACACTACTTTAGGCTTGTTTTCTTTGTTCTTCCTTCTTAAACTCTCACATCATAACATATTCATCCCTATTTCTTGTAAGCTATTATCTTCATTTTAAACATCAAATATCTTCATTTAAGCTCCATTTCTTGCACACCTATCACGAACACAAAAGCTAATCAAAGCACAACTATTCTAGACAAAATAGGTTCATTATCATCAAATTATGCATGTGAAAAGTATATACAAAAGACACCCATCAAAAAGATCCTGTGAAAATTGACATGAAATATTTGGAGAGATAGAAAGAAGCAATGATGGTCGATGATGACCACAGCAGAGGCGGCTGAACACGGCAGCCGTCGTCGTGAGCACCGGGGAAACACTGTTGTTTTAGGGAACGGTAGAGGGATGTGAGGCGGTGGTCAACTGCTCTCGGATCGGTATGAGAAACGCCGTTGTTTTGGAATGAGAGTGACTTTAAAGTTAAGGTATTAATTTAAATTAAAAGATTTGTGGGCCGGGAACAATATTTAAGGAAGAGGGAAGAGACGGGAGGTAATTAAGAGATGATGGGGCGATAATTAAGGGATAGAGAGAGGGTGTTTAATAAGTTACCTATAATACACCTAAACTATATTTGCCACATGTCAATCTCATATTTCTCCTTATTCTTTTTACAATAATCTTCTTTTTATTTGAATCAAACTCTCTCTCTCTCTCTCTATTTATATATATACATATAGACAAAAGTTCAAACGATAACTGTTTTTCGTACGAGAATTGCGAGAATTGTTTTTATCGCCATTAATGACTCATTAATAGGGGTATTTTGGTAATTTATATATTTACCCAACGGTGAATTACGTCCGGATGAGCCCTCATTAATTTGCGAGGCTTGATGTTCATGAAATAACCCTCATTAATGAGCCGTCAAAAAATTTTAGCCATATATTTAGTTTAATCAAGGGCTAAGATTGGTTCTTGCAGTTCTCGGTTGTACCCTCCCCTATATATAAATATATATCCTTATATATATATATATATTTATATATATAGGGAGGTTCATGCGTTAATCACTTTATTTGCGAAAAATACGAGATGCTTTCTAGACTTTTAGATTATTTAATGAAGGATTAAGATGATATATGCAATTTTGTAATTAGTTTAAAAACAAACGCACCACCGTCGGATCTGAGTTGAAAGAACGCACCACCGTCGAACCGCCGCATCCGCTGAACCGCTGGCACCGCCTCAAAATGGGATTAATTTTTATATTTAAATTTAGTTTTTTTATTTATGTATTTATGTTTTTTTATATAATCTGTATTTATGTTTTTTTCTTTGTATAATCTGTATTTATATTTTTTTATTTTTGTATTTTAATCATTTTTTATTTTTGTTCTATATGGTTCATCATCAATGAATAGTAATATATTTCATCTGAAAAATGGTTATCTTAGTTTTTCATTGCTAAACTTTTGAAAAACTGAAATTTTAATAGGTTCATTATTTTAAGTAAATTGTTGGTTTAGTAATAATTAATTAAGATTTGTGTTTTAGGTGCATAAAAGTCATTAAATTTTTTGTTTTAAATCATTTGTTCATCAATGAAAAGTACGATATTTTTCGGAAAAATGGTATTTTTTAGTTTATTCATTAATGAATACTAAAAATGTATTTTTAATAGGTTAATTGATTTAAGTTAATAGTTAATTAATGGGTGATTAAATAAAAGGTTTTGTTTTTTAGTTTGTTCATGGGTGAATATTTGAAAAAAGGTACATAAATATATTAGTTCACTAGTAAATGTTCATTTTTTAATTATTTATTAGCCATTATTTAAAATAGATAAATATAAAAAAAGTTATAAAAATATACACTAGAAAAATGCACGAAAGAGAGATAAATGTGAAGAAAATTATTTATAGAAAGAAAATTAATTAATTAAAGAGATGAGAGGGAAATATTTTTGTTCACTAATTAACCTTTTGATTTAAATAAAATTATTAATTATGATTAATGTGAACCACAAGATGAAAAACCAATTTGGGGCTGAAATAACTTCTCGCATTTTTCGCAAATAATACACTTTTCGTATGAACCATCTCCTATGTACACACACATACCGGACTAAAAGTTTCAGCATATATTATCTGACCCCTACAGCCATACCTACCCCTTTTAACAACTATGATGTTACCCGACTCGACCGTGTTAGTGCTACACCCCTAATGAAAAGGAATGAGACATACCTTTGCAAACTGAGAGAAGTTGACTTGCAGAGAAACGAACCCTGAAAACAATTTTTTTTTAAACAAAATGAAATGCAGAGTCTAAATGTTGAAATCAATAAACAGTAGTTGCCTGTTTGTGAACCTAATATCCTAAATTCGTGAATAATCTATTAAATCATATTGGGGGTTCTCTTCAATTTTCTGTTACAATTTGCATATATGAACACCGGATGTGGCAAGGCGAGTCGGTCAATTTTTACTTTTTTAGCTTGTTGCATTTTTTATAAATTTTTAACACACTGTTGATGGACAAAATATGATTAAAAATAATATTTATTGCAATAAAAGCATAATTTACATATTTGAACAAAATGATATAAAAGGTTGTATGCCTTGAAAACACTCCTTAGGAGACTTTCAACCTGTTCATCCCGATTATGATCTATTTGAAATGTTCCCTTCTTCTACACTACTTTATAAAAAGGGTATATAACTTGTTTTCTAGTGTGACATGACTTGTGAGCAGATTGCTTTCTTTCGCGCATGTAATATTGCAAGGTAGATGCTCTTAAGTAGTGATACGTAACAAGTTACAAGTATTTGCACTTAAGTAGTACGTAGTGATGAGTTATGAGTCGAGAATAACAATAAAAACAAACCAACCCTTATGACTACACACAATGATAATCTATACCTAAACTTCTAATAAAACATGAAAACAGATGTTTATTAATACCTCGGCTCGTAGCACTATCACATGAGCTTTTCAATGAAAGCCAACATATGTTGTAAAGTAACGATGCATGCTCGATTGCAAACACATTTCTGGTCACATTCTTTCTAATCAACTCCCCCACGAAAGTGAATGAAATTTTATAATTCAATGGGCGAAATGTGCTCCTGTTGACCAATACAGATATGCTCTCTAAGAATACTTCCTGGGCTCTTTGAGTTTCGCCACGGGCCCACAAACATCTTCCTGTAAAAATAAAGCACTAAATATTATAATTCGTAGAAATCAGCATCTTATGTCAGTTGCAACCAACTTAAAAAACTTTAAGGAGTGAACTGTAGGTTTAGATTTAAAACCAAGAACAGCAAGATTCAAGAAAATGTATGCAAAGGTTCATCAACCTGGCAGATTCTTGATTAATTTGACAAAGGTGGAAAAATAAGCTGGGAAGGCAGGTCTTATCACGAGTCAGAATTGGTACCTTTTGATCGGGGCAAAACATTTAAATTATTTATCACTAGAAAAGTGTCAAATATGATTACGAAACCATAAACTTATTTTTCAATAAAAAGATTTAGGAGCTTTTATGCAGTACAAATACATCCCGGACAACTTTTGAGTTTTGATCCATTTGTTAATTTTTTTCTTGCTTTAACCTTTTGACCCTTTAGAGATAAACATAACCCAAATTGCCCTTAAGTAAATGTTGGAATTTATATGGAACAACTTGAATGTTGTCAAGTTTTTCTTGTCCCACATAGGAAGAGAGAACAAGTTTTGGTGGGTTTATAAGGGATTTGCCTCCCTTATCATTTAAATTAAAGCTACTTGCTCTCATACCAATCGGTGTGGCTATATGCGGATAATTTTTGTTAAAAATTAGTTTGTCTTTTTCTAAGGGTATTATAGTCTTTTCAGCTAAAAAGCATTTTCCTAAATACTTATTAATTTATTTCCACTTTCTTTATTAACTCCCCCTACTTACCCATTATCTGTAGTCATCTCCCCATTTATGGTGGTGCTGATATATGGAGAAGAAGGTTCAGAAAATTGCAATCTTGATTTTTCTTTTAATAAAAATCAAAACCCTTCATCAGAAATCAAAAATTGAAATCCATCCTTTAAAAACCAAAATCGATAATCAAAGAGGGAGAGTGATCGGGACAAACAAAATCAAAATCACATTCCTTAGATCGAAGATTTTTGTTTCGTTCGAATGGTCCATCTTCGACGACAAGAAGGAAAACAACAAAACTGACCACAATCGATTCAAGAAACCTAGATTGATGTTCCATTAGAAACCCAGATCCATGTTCGTGGAGCAAAATGGATTCAAGAAATCCAAATTCAGAAAACCCATATATCTGTAGAGCAAAATCGATTCAAGAAGGAAAAACAACAAAACTAACCACGATCGATTCGAGGAACCCAGATTGATGTTGCATTAGAAACCCAGATCGATGTTCCATTAGAAACCTAGATCAATTTTCGTGGAGCATAATGGATTCAAAATCCAAATTCAAAAAACCCATATATCAGTGGACGAACGATTCAAGAAACCCAACTCGATTTGTGGGTTTCAGGCCATAATTTCAGATCCTTGAATGTTCGATGGCAAGATTATATCTTCTACCAGCTTAAATCTTTACTATGATCACTCCTTCTGGTAAGGCTTTGAAGCAACATCGATTGGGTGATAGTGGGTGCAGTGGTGGATATGAATCAAAGAGACGGGAAGAGATGGATTTCTGAATATATGGGTTTTCTGAATTTGGATTTCTTGAATCCATTTTGCTCCATGAACATGGATCTGGGTTTCTAATGGAACATCAATCTGGGTTTCTTGAATCGATTGTGGTCAGTTTTGTTGTTTTCCTTCTTGTTGTCGAAGATGGACCATTCGAACGAAACAAAAATCTTCGATCTAAGAAATGTGATTTTGATTTTGTTTGTCCCGATCACTCTCCCTCTTTGATTATCGATTTTGGTTTTTAAAGGATGGATTCCAATTTTTGATTTCTGAAGAAGGGTTTTGATTTTTATTAAAAGAAAAAACAAGATTGCAATTTTCTGAACCTTCTTCTCCATATATCAGCACCACCATAAATGGGGAGATGACTACAGATAGTGGGTAAGTAGGGGGAGTTAATAAAGAAAGTGGAAATAAATTAATAAGTATTTAGGAAAATGCTTTTTAGGTGAAAAGACTATAATACCCTTAGAAAAAGACAAACTAACATCCATTCTTAACTGCAGGTCAAGTAAAGGATTAAATGAGTCACGAAAATGCAACCATAGAGACTACTGGTGTAATTTTTGATCTTAAACGACTAAACCAGCAATTTTTAATAAAACACAGGGACCATTTCAGTAATTCACTCTTAAAAGAAAGTCATATGAGCAACCAGAAAACATAATTAAATTTTGCAAGCGACTAATATTCCAAATTTGCAAGTTAATCATAAATTATGGACCAAAAGTGTAAATTACCAAACTTTAAAATTTCAAACTCATGGCGTAACGGTTTGATATCGACATGCACCGTATGTCGTACCAATGCAAACGAGAACGCTACTCCCGCTCTCTCACATCAAAACCCTTGGATTCTTCGTCCATTTCAAATCACACCCGATCGAAATTTCTGCAACAAAAGCTTCGAGAAATCACAATTCAGCAAATTGTAGGTTTCAATCGTTTGTCAATCGCATATTCGCCGATGAATCCGAATCAATCATCAAATTCAATACAAAATCTGGCGATGCCAGACGGATCGCACTCCGTCAACTCCGCTCCTAACGTTAACGGAGATCGGAACGATAACGTTCCTCCGTCTCGTCCTGTTTCCGGTGATAATTGGACCTCCGTCGGCCAACCGTCGCAGAACGCCGCTTCAACATCACAAGATCCGCCCCCAATTTCCGGTGGTAGCGCCACCACCTTGTCTGCCGCGAATCCTTACGTGTCGGCTGCTCCTGTTAGGGATTCTTCCACCAGGAGTGCGTTTCGATATGATATTGATCTGTTTTTGTTTATTATTTTGCTTATTTTACTGTTTAGGGTATTGGAAACGCATCAAATGTAAATTCACAATGATTATAATGATTTGTTTGTTTTATGTTTTGTGATGATTTTCTTATTCCGTTGTGATGCTTAGAAGATTGATGGAATCTGTTGTTATTGGGCAGAAACAATGGAGACGGTGAAGATTTTGTTTGGGAGATGGGCGAAGAAGGCTGCAGAGGCAACAAAGAAGGGCCAAGAATATGCTGGAGATATGTGGCAGCATTGTAAGTTTCTTTCACATTTGACTGATTGATTGAATTGCATGATATAGTTTAATAGCAAGATGATCTTTATGTAAATTGAATTGAAACCCATAATATAATATATTTTATTCAAAAAAATATTAAAATTAAGAAAGTATCAATAATTAAACTATAAAGCCATCACAAACTTACAATATATTCAGTAAATAGTTATTATTAACCTGGGCAATCATCAACAGAGAATAGTCATGCGAGCTAGAACCTAGATTAAAACTCATCAACAGAGAATAGTCATGCGAGCTAGAACCTAGATTAAAACTCACAACAGAGTATCAAAACTTCTTGAATGTTTCAACCTGTCATAGAGATGACTTGGTCTTAGGTTCTACCAGAGCTGACTCTAGTGTAATTTGAATATTTGACATCTTCATCTTTATATAGACATCATTATTTTGGATGCATAACAAAGATTGATTATTTGTTACCTCCAAGATGATGTTGATCAGCACCGACTCCTTGAATTAGGCATTTCAAAAGAACAAACGAGGTCTAATTGACTTTTCTCAACTTATATGTGCCTGTTAGTTGGAACTTCCCTTTGTTTACCAAGTCTATGAATTATCCACAGCTTTACAATCAGAAGAAGATCCTACGCTTAAATCACAAACTTATTGAATGGTTGTGGTTATTTCGTTATGTTTTATGAAACATGTAAAAGCTTGCCTGTAAAGCATTTTTAGTTAAGCTGCATCTACCTTGGCTATTTAGAACATCAAAGATTAAGGCTTTATTCTTCAGGTTCCCTTGAAACTTGACATAATGTTTATAGGTTTATCATTGATTTTTCCTCATACCAAGAAAATATGGCTTTAAATCCTTTAATGATGTCGCAGCTTGCTATAATTTGAAGTTGTAATGCACTAAGGCCAATATGTTGATATCAATATTCAGCTATTCTGAATTTATATAGTAATCAAAACATATAGAAAATTCATCTTATCCTAAAGCTATATGTTATGTAATTTGTCGAGAAACTCATGGAATATAAGTAGAGGTAGTGCTTATACAAGATTTATTGAAATTTGAAACACATAGGAATGGTTTATCAACCTTTGGTCTATTGGTCCTACTCACACAACCCATTGGGTAAGTCTAAAAAAATATTTAGCAAGGATGCACACATCCGAAGGATAATCAACTTCCAGGTGAGAAATACACTATAGTAAACCTCTAATGGAACCAAATAATTGTTAAGAAGTATATGCAAGCCCAAAAGGGAGCAAAACCAAGTGATATAACCTATGAAGCACTACAATAACTCGTAGTACACTTGGATTCTTCACTTTGAACATTGTGGTATGAAAATATCCGTACAGGCCACCCTATGGTTAGAATACCTTTGAACATCGAGGTATAGGTTGACAAGAAGTAATATGGGCACACTTCTTTATGCAAACAACAACATTTAAAGATGTAGTGGTCTTATTTGCGATTGACAAACAATGATCATACCATTACAACGACTGTAAGGAAGTTGAGCCAGGCCGACTGCTACGACAGGCATACGATTAGTTCGTGCTCGGCTCGTTAATCATATATATTTTTTATTATTTACTTATTTTTCGTATATATAATTATGTTTTAAATATATGTAGTTAACTTAAAATTATATATGTAGTAATATTTTTCATTTAACTTTTTTATTATGTAATTATATACTAATAGGTTCTTTTACGCCACAAGCCTAATCGAGCTAAAGCGCACTTTATTAAGGATGTAAACAAGCAGAGATGAGTTTGAGCTTAGCTCATAAAACTTAAGAAAGCTGAAACTCATTTCAAGCTTCTTTTGAGCTCATGAGAATCATTATAAGCTCGAGCTCTGCCCATTAATTCAATCTATCTTTATTATTTAATTATCTATGCAAATGTATATTTATTTTTTAACCAGTTTGCTATCTCCTTGCATTGTTTGAAATTTCGAAGGTAATAAACCATCCATGGCAGCCTTCTTTTTCATCAAGGATAACACATTTGCATAGATAATTAAATAATAAAGATAGATTGAATTAAATATATATATATATATAAACTGAGATAATCATCTTTGTCTTGTAATATGTTCCTATATATAGATGTCAATTGGTTAACGGCAATTGAAAGCCGCCAATTCACCGGTGGTTTTTCCCTCCAAAAACCGATAGTCATGTGTGTATATACACACTATACACATACAATTTATTACATAATTAGCCTAATATTTAATTACATAGTAGACTAAGTATAAGTTCAATAATAATACTACTACTACTAATGTTTTCCAAATGATAAATAATATTTAACGTGTCTAACATTGTCCCCCCTAAATATTATATCATTTGTTCCTTCAAATCTTCAATCTTTGTTCTTCAAATTATGATGAAAAAGTTATCACTGTCCTTGCTACCATCACCATTTCCTTCATCCGAGTTGTACGGTTCTTGATTGTCACTATCCTGAGCTTGAATATGATCTGATCTTTGAGTATCGCAATGTTCTGATCATTCTGATCCTGGCTACCAGCTACACCACCTTTTGAGCCAACATTGCTTGAAATGATCCTGTTGATAAATTCTGCCGAATCTTTTTAACCCAATCTCGTAGTGCTCTTAAGAATCAATAAATGTTGATCAAATAGTTCCTTCAAAGTTTGTCCGTAACCATCCGGATATCCAAAATTCATTGCCATTTCTCCCCACTCATTTTCCTTAGATATTGAATCATGTCCTCTTGACTTCATAAGTTTGTAAAAATCAAATAAACAAACATCTAAACCAGCGATTTTGGGTGGTAGTGCAAGGTCCAATCCATTCTTCATTTTGTGAAACCATCCAATTGTCTTCTCAAATTTTCGTTTGAACAATCCTTTGTTCTTGTAACATATCTTATCACAATTTGCTAGTACCATGAATGAAATGCAGTCATCAAAAGTTTTAATGATCAAAGGTTCACATTTCCTTCAACTTCCACTCCATCCTCTATCGTACTTGCTTCACTTTTTCTGTCATATTCCTCGAAGTAGACTCGTACCAATCATCCTCTTGATTTTGTTGATTCATACACATATGAGTGATCACACATCCCATGTCGTTGATCTCAATCTCAAATCCTTGTAAGATAAGTTGTTTCAAACTTAACACATTTATGTTAATCCTAGGTGCATACGATGCATATGGTATAGAAAACCTTATGTCATTCAATTCCACTTCTATTTCACCAACACCGTGTATTGTAATTTGATCATGATGATCTTCGCTGTTGATGTTGTAACAATCCTTGAAAATTGTATACAAATCATGATTAGGAGTCATGTGTTTTGAAATCACGGAGTTAATGTACCAAATCGAGTTCATGTTCCATTATCCGATCCTTCCACTTGATAAAAATCTCCATATATGATTGTTCGATCAATATAAGATTGCGTGAAGGGTTGTAAGGGTCGGCTTTCTCAATTGAGTGTGAAAGTCGTATTTGAAGTAAGCCTAACATCTTCCTGCACATATCGATGGTCGTGTATTCTTGATTGGTTGCCTCATTCTGAATATTAAAGTGTTTGGGGATTTGTGTGTTCCATTTGTATGTATGCACCGATTGATTCTGGTGGTATTCCAATGTTCTTGTTCCTAATCAATGCTTGTTCACTATAGTACCTAAGATATTTGGTTGTAATTGTTTTGTTTTAGATACTCAGCCTCACGTTAGTAAACCAGATCCAAAGTCTAGTAAGTGTGTTTTTCTTGGATATTCTTGTCTTCAGAAAGGTTGTAGGTGTTTTTCTACTACCCTTAATCGCTACATTGTTTCATGAGATATCACCTTTTGTGAGAAAGTGCCTTTCTTCTCGGTTCCCACCTCCCCTGATCGTGAAAACCATGACGATTTACTCATTTATACTACACCTATTGTGAAATCCCCAATTCCATCTACCTATGAACAATCTTTAGAACTGCATCCGAACAATCTATACGGCTCCAAGTTCTAATCATGCTCCTCCTTCCTCTATAGACATCCTAGATTTAATCCATCACCTAGTAGTGATTCAGATATAATAGGAGACCGTCCTGATTCATCATCTCAAGAGTCTAATCATGAAGTTCCTATTGCCCTTTGGAAGGGAAATCGTTCGTGTATGTATCTGCTTGATTCTTATGTGTCTTATGCTAAGCTGTCTACATCTTCTCAATCATTGGTTGCTTTATTAGACCCATATCCACTTCTGAAACTATTGGAGAGACTTTAGCTCATTCTGGATGGCGTGTTTCCATGCTTGAGGAAATGAATGCCCTTGATCAAAAGGGAATGTGGGATTTCGTAAGGCTTGATTGGTTGCTAAAGTCTATGTGCAAACTTATGGAGTGATAACTAAGTTATCATGTGTTCACTTGTTTATCTTCTTGACTGCTACTTATTGTTAGGTCCTTCATCAACTTGACATGAAGAATGCATTTCTTCATGGTGATCAACATGAGGAAGTCTATATGGAGCAACCACCCGCATTTGTTGCTCGGGTGGGAATGGCAAAGTTTGTAAATTAAAGAATGCTTTGAATGGATTGGAACAATCTCCTGGTTATTGGTTTTGACTGATTCATACTGTGATGACTGAGTTTTATCTTCGGAGTAGTTCATGCAATCACTATGTGCTCTTCAATTCATCTATTGTTGGATGCATTTTTCTAGTTGTGTATATGGATGACCTTGTGATAATTGTATGATTCCAAATGTGAAGCTAAAAGATGATGATGGAGATCCTCTTGTTAATGGGTGTTGTAATATTAAACCATCTTACTATCTCTCAACAAGATATTGCCTTTTTAGTGACTATTGTGAGTCTGTTCATGGCGAGCCTGAGAACCTCGCATTATGATTCAGTTATATCTTGAAATAATTGAAAGGTGCCCCTAGTCACGACATCCTGTATTAAAATCATTGTCATCATATCATTAAAGGGTTTACATAGTCATCATATCATAAAAGGGTTTACATATGCAGATTACAATGAAGATCCTACGAGCAGTTGTGTCTTTGATAATGGAAATCTTATCTTTTGGAGAAGTAAGAAGCAAAATGTCGTGTTGCGTTCTAGTTCCGAAACAGAGAAAATTGAAGCGGGTTGTTATGTTACGCGAGAAAGATTGAAGATGGAACCATCAATACCCCTCACGTGTTAAAACAGGAAGTCAGCTAATGTTTTCATAAAAGCTGTGCCTAGAGAGCCTAATCAATATCTATGCTCCAACTTGAGGGAGAGTGTTAAGAATGTATATATTATTTAGTTTGTTATTATTTTTTAGGTTATGTAGTTTGCTTATGAGTCCTCTCGGTCTTATATATATATATATATATATATGGAAAAGTTCAAACGAGAACTTTTTTTTGTACGAGAACCAATCTTAGCCGTTCAATTCCCCTTCTTCAATTGGATTGCCTACCCATGAATTCCTTACATGCAACCTGTCACACTCAATCCCCCACGCTCTTTATCGATGAATTCTATTATCCAAAATGAACGGCTAAGATTGGTTCTCGCAGTTCTCGTATGAAAAACAGTTCTCGTTTGAACCCTCCCATATATATATATATATATATATATATATACTTGTCCTCTTGCCCTTGTAAGTAGTGATCAATTGATAGAACAAGTTTTTCTCTCTCTGGTTTTATTTGACTACGCATACTAATCCCGACTCTCCTTAAGCAACAAACCTAAGAGGTTGCTCCATATATTTCTTCTTGTAGATCACCATGAAGGAAGGCTTTTTAATATCCATTTCATGAAGAGACCAATTATAGATAGCTACCATTGACAATAGAATATGAATGCTAATAGGTATTAGTGTAATCAAGACTGTTATTAAAGAGAGAGGGAGAAAAGTCTTGAACTTCTGTTACTGCACATCAGGAAAAAAAAGTACAATATATACATACGGTGAAGAAGAAAACCCTAAAACGACTATTCAGGTCCACCAAGCCCATAAGGAACCTAATGTGCACTAACATTGCACCCCTAAGGTAACCTGATGTGCACTAATTAATAGTACAAAGAATATTTACTACACTAATAAATTATACTAATTAATGCTAACTTTTAACACTCTCTCTCAAGCTGGAGCATAGATATTGATCATGCTTAGCTTGCTACAAATATTAGTGATCCGTTTCCTTGGTGAAGACAACTAATTGATCGCCAATTCTAATATGGGAAGAAATAGATCCATCCTCTAGCTTTTCCTAAGTGAAGTGACAATCTACTTCAACATGTCTAGTTCTTTCATGGAATACCGGATTATTTGCAATGTAAATTACTGCCTCGTTGTCACACCCTAGGTATGACCCTTTAAACCGACTAAATCCAATTTCACCTAGAAGATTTCGTAGGCCATCACATGACATTCAAATTCAACATTTTATCTTCATACAACATTCTATTTCTTGCTTCTCTAAGACACCAAATTTCCTCCCGTGAAGACACAATAGCCTTTTTGTTTGTAGGGTCTCAACTATAACAAGCATCTGTAAACCCTTCTATAATATGATGAGCATGGTTTTGAAATTTGGTGCCATAACCAGGGGCTCCCTTCAAATGTTTCAAAATATGACGAACGACATCGCAATGTAATGTTTTTGCAGATGACATGAATTGACTTACGAGATTCTCAACTCTTTATACTTCTCTGGATTCTAAAGAGGATCTCCATCGTCTGCTTTCAACGTCACATTCGGGAGGGCCTCACATGTGTCGATCATACCTGAATCATTCAGTATGTCTAAGTAATATTTGATTTGACAAACAAATTCCTTTGTGGTTTTGAGGCACCTCAATTCCTAAGAAATCTTTCAGTGGACCAAGGTCCTTAGTCTTAAATTGAGATGCAAGAAAGTCTTTTAATTTCTTTATTACATTATCATCACTATTGGTGACCACTATATCATCAACATAAACTACTAAAAAATACATCTAGAGTTAGACAAAGCAAAGAACATTGAGTGATCATACGAGCTCCGTTGTAATCCAAGGTCACTATAGAATCGAACCAACCGAAGTAGGCACGAGTTAGACGAATTTAAGAACACTGAGTGATCATATGAGCTCTGTTGTAATCCAAACTTGGTCACTATAGAATTGAACTTATCGGACTAGGTACAAGGAAACTGCTCGAGGCCATGAAGAGACTTTTGTAATTTACAAACTTTACCACACTCCCATGAGCAATAAACCTAGGTGGTTGTTCTATGTAAACTTCCTCTAGTAGATCACCATGCAGGAATGCACTTTTCACATCCATTTGGTAAATAGACCAATTATATCATTATATGGAGCAGCCACATAAATAAAGAGCCGGATAAAAGATAACTTTGCAACTAGAGAAAATGTTTCAAAATAATCTACTTCATAAGTCTTACCCTTTTGCAACCAAACAAGCTTTTAAGCAAGCTACTGAGCCATATGGATTAAACTTCACAATAGTGAAAAATTCATGTGAGAACCGTTTTTATTGCGAGAACCACGAGAACCAATCTTAGCCGTCCAATTCCCCCTCCTTCAATGCCACACTCAATCCCCCCACGTTCTTCATCCATGAATTCCATTATCGAAATTCAACGGCTAAGATTGGTTCTCGCAATAAAAACGGTTCTCAAATGAACCTTCCCCCTTCACAATAAATACCTTCTTACAACCAATAGCTCATTTGCGAGTAGGTAACTCTACCAAATCCTATGTATAATTATGATCAATGGCATCGAGTTCACCAATCATAGCATCCCTTCATCCAGGATGAGTCAAAGCTTCACCAACTGTAGTTGGAATACGTACAAAGTCAGCTTCACCAACCTTAGTTGGAATAGGTACAGAGTCGAGAGTAGAAACCAAAGAACGAGAGGACTTGGAGAGTTTATGATAGGAAACGAAAGAAGTAATAGGATACATACAAAAGTGTTTACGTTTTTCAGAAGGGCAATGGAAACATCATGATCAAAATCATGTTGAGGAGGCGTGGATGGAGGTGTGAATAAGGATCTAGAATGGTAGTATATAGTAACAAGTCATCATCCTTATCCTTTTGCGAACATGAAGGAGACATAGGAAAGAATGGCAAGATTTCCCTTTGTGGACATGAAGTAGTTGGTGGCCGATTATCCTCTAAAAGGAGGTGTGGATAAAGAAGAAGGCTCCGGAATGGTATGTATATAGTAACAAGTCATCATCCTTATCCCTTTGCGGACATGAAGGAAACATAGGAAAGGCAAGTTTTCCCTTTGCAGACATGAAGTAATGGGTGGCCGATTATCCTCCGGAGGAGGTGTGGATGGAGGATGTGTGGATGAAGAAGAATGCTCCGGAATGGTATGTATATAGTAACAAGTCATCATCCTTGTCCCTTTGTGGACATGACGGAGAGATAGGAAAAAATGACAAGTTTTCCTCGAAGGTAACATCACGAGATACAATGTATTGATTAAGTGTAGGAGAGAAGCACATGTAACCGTAGTTGTAAATTCGTAACTCGAAATCTTAAATTTTGACTCGCGACTTGACTCGTAAGAGTCAAAATATAAGTTGACTATAAATATATGATCGGTTTATAATTTTGACTCACGTAACAACAACAATAATAATAATAATAATAATAATAATAATAATAATAATAATAATAATAATAATAATAATTTATTATATAAATAGGAGATGGAAGTTCCCATGAAGACAATTGAGTCTTTACTTTATTATGCTAGACTTTTTAAAATAAAAATCTCTAGGAAGACATGAAGAGTGTAATCTAGAAGAAGGAGACAAAGATTCAATCTAACACCTCCAAGCTCGTAATAGAAAATAGAAATAGAAACGATGAAGTGATAGAAGATTGAGACAGAAACGTGAAGTCAAAGATGAGGACATAAACCCAGAAGTACACCTGATGCCTACACCAACACCCTGCTTCATTTTTTTTTACTTGACCGAGTTACAAATTAATTCAACTCGGTCCGAGTCTTTCTAGAAATCACGAGTCAGAGTACGAGTCAACAGCCCTACCAAGTTGACTCTTTTTAGTTGAATTATACTCGACTTAGATGAGTTTAACAACTATGCCTGTAAGCTTTTTGGAGTTGGAAATAGCCAAGAAACACACATTTCAAGGACTTGGAATCATGCTGGGTTATACACCGACAAGAATCATGAACAAAACACGTGCTACCAAGATCTTTGGCTCAACAGGAAATAGAGTTTTTCAAGAACCAAAACTGAAAATGGAGTTTCTCCACTCAAGACAACACACAACATTCTATTAATAAAGAAGCATGTTGTGGCTACAGCGTCAGCCCAGAAAGGCTTAGTGACGGCCACTTGAAACACAGGTTTAGTTCAGCTGCTTCATTCTGAGCCGGAGTGTCAAGGCATGAGGACTTGTGAATAATACCAGTTTGAAGCATATAAGACTGAATTGGTTTGGACAAATATTCCTCGGCATTATCACTACCTTAGATTTTAATGGATACTTGAAACTGTGTTTTAATCTCATAATGATAGGCACACAAATCTCATAATGATAGGAACACAAATAATTAAACACTTCCGATCAATTTTTTATTAAATACAACCAAGCAATTCAAGAGTAATCATTAACAAAATGACAATATCTAAACCACGTTTTAGACGTAACAGGACAGGGCCCAAACATCAGAGTGAATTAATTCAAACGGGGATGCAACCGCTTGTTGACTATAGGACTTAAATGAACACTCTAATGCTTGGCATATCGACCCGACTCACATTGTGAAGAGAGTAAATGGGAAAACTCAGGTAATAACTTCTTGAGAAGGAAGGATGACCTAGATGACAATGAACTTCATAAGAAGATGATGAACCAGAACATGCCAAGGAATGTAGTGTTTGTTGTTCAAATATATATAGGCCATCAAATTCCCCTCCTTAACCAATAATCCTCTTTGTTTGCAAATCTTGAAACACACATGATCAGGAAAGAATGAAACACGACAATTCAAAACTATGAGTGAATTAATTCAAATGGGGACGCAACTCGCTTGTAAAGAGAGTAAAAGGGAAAATTCAGGTGATAACTTCTTGAGGCTTTGTAAGGAAGGATGACCTAGACAACAATGAACTTCAAAAGAAGATGATGAACCAAAACATGCCAAATAATGTGGTATTTGTTGTTTAAATATATTTGACTGCAAATCTTGAAACACACAATGATCGGGAAAGAATGAGACACTCAATTCAAACGATGAGTAATTTTGCTTATAGACGGTAAATTAAATGAAAATTTGAATAAACTCAGGACCGAGACAATTTAATTATACCATAACTTATCCATCAGCCACCATGACTTGGGTTGAGGAGATACGTTTATTGAAATTAGAGAGAAGATTAGAATTACTTGTCATATGATCTAAGGCACATGAATCCACGACCCAGTTAGATGAGGATGATACTAAGCATTTATTAGACTTACATGTCTAAGAAAACGCAACAGTGGAAGTTGCGGGGTTCTTAGTTCTTGAATGATGATGATACAAACCCATCCCATACTAGGCTCGTATCACGCCATAAACCCAATTGTAGAACTCACCCATAAAAGCCAGCTTGTAGGGGGAGGGGACACCTAGACTAATAAGCCATCAACTTAATTTATTTTTGGCCAATGTGGAATCATAACAATATCCTACGCTTGAAGGATCAATGCCCTTATTGGTCATGGTGGTTGGTCACGCTTAACACCCCTCTTTTTGGGTCGAAGCCACTACCTCATAGGTTACCACTCCAAGTCATCGTTGGTCATGGCTATGTTGGCCACGGTTGGCATCCCTCTTATTAGGTCCAAGCCACCACTTCATAGGTTAGTACTTCGAGTGTTGGAACCTCACAAGATAGAGATGGCTCTGATGGTAATTGATATGAACCCATCAATAACTAGGCTCGTATCATGCCATAAGCCCAAGTGTAAAAATCACCCTTAAAATCTAGCTTGTAGGGGGAGGGGACACTAACTTAATTACTTTTGTCCAATGTGGGATCATAACAATACCCCATGCTCAGAGGACCAACGTCCTCGTTGGTCACGCTTGGACCACTCTTTTCGGGTCCATGCCACCACGCTATAGGTCACCACTCCAAGTCCTCGTTGGTCACGGTTGGCAGCCCTCTTCTCGGGTCGAAGCCACAACTCCATGGGCGGTTACTCTGAGTGTTGGAACTTGGCAAGATGGGGATGGCTCTGATATCAATTAATATGAACCCATCCCATACTAGGATCGTATCATGCCATAGGTCAAAGTGTAGAACTCTACTCTAAAAGCCAGGTTGTAAGGGGATGGTACACCTAGATTTATCATCACATAACAATATTGATATGAACCTATCACATACTAGGGTCGTATTATGCTATAGTCCAAGTGTAGAACTCATTCCTAAAAGCTAGCTTGCAAGGGGCGGGGACACCTAGATTTATAAGGCAACAACTTAATTTACTTTTGACCGATATGAGATCATAACAATACCCCATGCTTGAAGGAGCAGTGTTCTTATTGGTCACGCTTGGCACCTCTCTTTTTAGGTCCAAGCCACCGCTCCATATGTCACCGGTCCAAGTCCTCGTTGGTCACGGCTAGCACCCTTCTTTTCGGGTCCAAGCCACAACTCCGTAGGCCACCACTCTGAGTGTTGGAACCTGGCAAGATTGGGATGACTCTGATATCAATTGATATGAACCTATCTCATACTAGGCTCCTATCATGCAATAAGCTCAAGTGTAGAACCCACCCCTAACAGCCAGCTTGTAAGGGGAAGGGACATCCAAACTTATAGGCTGCCAAGTTAATTTTCTTTGGGCCGATTTGGGATCATAACAATATTGATAAGAACCCATCTCATAGTAGTAATAGAACTACAACACTATAAATGCTTGAGATATTGCTTTGCCCAGAATATATGAAGTCAAGGTACTCAATAAGCTCCTTTACATATTCATAACGAGTGACAAACGATGAGACCGTTGGCTCAATAGAGTTAATAACTTGTAGGAACAAACGAGCATCCTATTATTACTAAAAGTCATCGTCACTAATGTAGGAGGATCTGATGTAAGGTGAGAAGCCATTCCTATGCTTCTAATGTACTGCTTTGCTCCATTCAAAGAAGTTGGAGCCATTAAGTTTGTTGTTGCTGAGTCTATCTGTTGCTGGAATCTAATCAAGGATTCGGGAAAGAGGACTTGTCATGATTCTTAGTCAATTTCGTAATGATATTAATTAATCAAACACCTACACAACAGTGCACAAGTTACAAACAAAGAGACCAGCTAGAAACCCCTCCATGATAGACACACAAGTGACAGATATAAAAGGTAGTGTTAGGATCGAGGCACCTAAAACAAGCGTTAGAATAAATGCGGATAACAATCAAGACAAGAAACACGACACAAGATATAACGTGCTTAGGTCGTCGGGGTCACGACCTACGTCCATGGGCAGGACGCAGACTTCTTTATTAACTGAGACCTACGTCCCCATGCCGAGCAACATCGGTGTTGCGCTCCGTGCACCTTTGCTCTACGCCGAGAACCATATGCTGCGCTCTGAGCACTTCTGTTGCACGCCGAGCACCATGTTTTTTTAATTTCAAATATCTTCCAAGCCATTTCAAGTCAAGTCCCAACAATCTCCCCCTTGACAACAATCTCCCCCCGAAGGGACTACCTTCTTTCATGAGCCACAAAGTCCGACACCGTGTCACGCGATTTTACTAGCGACCATCTCCACCCGTGTCGTCTCGACTTCGTTAGGTCAATTTTTCATTCCAAGGACGGTACCACCGACGTTCCAAACACAGAAATGCCTTCCAGATCGTAAATACCACGTAGCAGCTTGCCCTATATTATCACTTGAGCATCCTTAGAAACCTTCAGTCCATTCCCTTTGCAAAAATATTCGTACCCATTCTTCGTTAAAGTGCCAAGGGAAATCAGGTTCCTCCGAAGATTAGGATGTACCAGCAATGCATCCGTCAGACCACTCCATTATGCATCCTAATCTGCACCGTACCACAACCTTTGACACTCTGAATCCCATCGTCCTCCAGCTTTACTTTACCATTCCATTCTTTGAAAGAAACAAACAGGTCTCGTGAATACACCATGTGATGAGATGCACCTGTGTCTAAGATCCAGGTATCAGCAGGACTATTAGTGCATATGGTCAATACATCGCCTATGTCACCATGTCCATGAACCAAACTCGCATCTCCCTTCTGTTGTGGACAGTTTCTCTTGATGTGACCGGCCTCTTTATTTTACCAATGGATTTTGACTTGGAACGCGATCCACCCACACCACCTTATGTGTCCTTCCTCTGCCCAAATACAGGTTAGAACCGGACTCCCCCTCATTATGAGAAACCCTATATTGAGTTCCTTCGACAATAAGGCATCCTTCACCTCTGCAACATAAATTGTTGACCTACATAAAACATGGTATCAACAAAGTTCTCGTATGAACACTAGAATCAAGGCAAGATCTTCATCTTCAATCTTCACATCTACCGCCTCAAGGATGATACGATTGAAATTGTCAAGATGATCTTGTACTTGGGTGCCTTCTAACATCCGGAGGGTATACAACCTTTGATTCTGATAAAGTCTATTCATGAGAGTATTTTTCTGATACTTGTCACACAGCTTCTCCCACAGACCAGCAACCGTTGTTTGATCCACCACCTCCCTCAACACCTCATCTGTTAAACACAGCAAAATCGCAGAATGTGCTTTTGCTAGAACACCTCTTTTCACGTCCTCCTTCATATCTTTTGGCAACTTGTCTTCACCTTCTAACGCCGCCGCGCAACCCTGCTGAACCAGAAGAGCCCTCATCTTTATCTTCCACAGTGTGAAGTCATTTCAGCCATTGAACTTCTCCAAATCAAACCTTAAAGATGACATCTTCAAACGGCAGATATGCGGGCCAGGTGAGAGCCTTGGCTCTGATACTACTTGTTAGGATCGAGACACCTAAGACAAGCGTTAGATTAAATGTGGATAACATTCAAGAGAAGAAAACGACACAAGATATAACGTGGTTCGGCTGTCGGGGTCACGACCTACATCCACGGGCAGGAACAGAGACTTCTTTATTAACTGAGACTGTGTATGTTGTACATATGACTGAACCCTAGGCGAGATATTTATAACCAAACAAGAAACTCAAGAAACCCTAATTCTAATTATGGAAAACATAATTTACCAAAATAGAAGATCCTTAGCCACCACACAACAAAGAAAACAACTTAGGCTCCAAGGTGCCTGCTCCACGTTGGTGGAGCAAGTCCCCATGCCGAGCAACATTGGTGTTGTGCTCCATGCACCTTTGCTCCACACCGAGCACCATATGCTACGCTCCGAGCACTCCTACTGCACGCCGAGCACCTTGTTTTTTTAGTTTCAAATATTTTCCAAGCCATTTCAAGTCATATCCCAATAGGTAGCTATGCTAGCTACAAAACCAGATTCATTTACCCTTGTTTTTTGGAACAAATAAAACCAAACAGGTAGCATATGACCAAATACACACAAGAAATAGAAACACGAAGTAATAGAAATTATTCGAGCTTTTCGAGTCAATCTCAAGCTAAGTACTAAGATCAACACTACTTTAACTTAGAGAACAACCATACTCGTAACCGGGTGAAACCGAGATCAATGCACCAGTCATATCATCACAACCTCGTTTGCTCAACCTGTGATCACCTTATATGTCAAAAAGTAACATTTATACCACTTGTAACCCCATTGGCTCCACACCCACGACTAATCCTTTAATTTGAAATAAGGAATAATCTTTCACATCAAGGTAAATGTTGTAAACCTCAATCTCTCTTACTTGAATACCCTTCATACAAATGTTTGTAGCGAGCGTTAGAGGGAATCATAAAGCTCTTAACCTAAAGTACTCTAGCCGAGCTCAAGTCACATTGAGCTCAACAATTCAACTCATTTGTAGCCTACTTTCTTTGTTTCACAGTGCTGATATACTTTTAAGAGGGTCCTATGCTCTAGGCCAAATTTGCAGGGTGGAGTGGTGGATCGTGGCATTTCCGGTTATGCTCCAACATGTAAAGTGAACATAAGCCTACTTCAAAATAAGTACTAAGATCAACACTACTTTAACTTAGAGAACAACCATAATCGTAATTGGTTTACACCCTCGGTTAATGTACCATTCATATCATCACAACTTTGTTTGCTCAACGTGCGATCACCTTATCCGTCAAGAAGTAACATTTGTACCACTTGTAACCCCATAGGCTCCACGACCATTACTAATCCTTGCAAATAAAAGGACCTTGGCACTTATAAACAAGGGATCACTTTTCACATCAATGTAAGCATTGCAAACCTTAATCTCTCTTTAATACTCTTTATACAAATGTTTCCACCGAGCGTTAGAGGGGAATCCCAAAGCTAGGTGCTGTGATCCCTATAACTCCTATGCTTAGTTGACGGATTTATTTGTGATAAGTGGTCCAGTTATAACCAATTACCCTTTGAACCATATAAACTAACACCTAGAACTCTCATTAAGAGAAAAATCAGAAAAATCAAACTTCCCACTGTACAAAATAAATTTTGTGACTGAGTAGAGATGTTTCTTTCTTCCCCACATGGATAGAAGTAGATAAACCAGAATTACTTCTAATTCCACATGATGAAAAAAGTAAAAGGTCTCCAGAAGAAAATGATCCTATTTGACCACTGTACATTACTAACATCAAGAAATGGAATAATCAAGAATCCCGAGTAATAGGCCAGGCCACTAAAGTAGCTTAAGTAGTAATCAATCCTGTTAATAAAACGTGTCCTATGGACAGCCAATCTATTCCTAATTTCCATCGGAAATCAAAAAAATTGATCCATTTATGTACAAACACAACTTTCCAAAAAAATTATCGTTGTATAATATGAGGAAACCAATTAAAATAATTTACCTTTTAGTATTCATCGAAAGTTAAGTCAAGAGAACTCCTAGAGAGAGTTAACAAAATGTAGGAACTTGATTAAAGATGTGTGATTTAGAATGCGAGACTTTGCGATTCGAAAAAAATAAAAATAAGAGTATATGGGTGATGTTTGCTTTTTACTTTCATTCTTGAAACATTTCCTTTATGTTAATAAAAGTCCTGATGATCATCAGTTTTCTATCTGGAGATTTGCTCTGAATTTGTATATATAATTATTTGACAAGCTTGCCATGTTAACCATTACTCTGAAACAGTGAATACGGGTCCCAGTATTACTGATGCTGCTGTTGGAAGAATTGCTCAGGGAACCAAAGTTCTTGCAGAAGGTGGATACGAGAAAATCTTCAGAACAACATTCCAAACAATTCCAGAGGAACGACTTCTGAAGTCGTATGCATGCTACTTATCAACTTCTGCTGGCCCCGTTATGGGAATACTCTACATGTCAACTGCAAAACTCGCATTTTGCAGCGATAATCCACTTCCATATAAAGTAGGTGAAGAGAAGAAATGGAGCTATTACAAGGTCAACATCCATCCATCTTCCCTTTATCATATATTTGTTCAATGAGTAGAGATAATTAATCATTTGAACTATTATGGAACAACAAATAGGTGGTTATTCCATTACTTCAACTCAAAGCAGTCCAGCCTTCAAGAAGCAAATCAAGCCCTGCGGAAAAGTACATTCAGATTATATCGGTTGATGATCACGAGTTCTGGTTTATGGGTTTTGTATATTACGACAGCGCAGTGAAAAATCTTCAGGGTGCCCTTCAGCCACACCAATATCCTCTCTGCGTTGGTAGTTCAAATTGTTGAACCATCTTTGTCTTGAGTTGGTGTGTGCTACATTCATATTTCAACTGTTATAATTTTAATAAAGATTTAATCAGGAAAAAGATATATTCGATCCAATCGTCTGAGTATTATCATTTAATAAATATTGAGCGTTACATTCCGTTATTTTCCTGAAATGATGCAGAAATAAGAAGAAAAAAGGTGTATCAGGATCAGTGTTTGATTTGCTATCTTGATCTATGAGGATAAGTTACATATTTTGACACTTTTAACTTAAAAAAAACATAATAACTTTTACGGTGAATCTCAATCCTGACCATAGGAAAAGGTGTATCAGTTTTATTATGGTTCTCATTGTCAGAGGGAAATAAATAAGTTACAAACAAGGCTTTGGGCCTAACAGTACAATAAATGAGAAGTAATGGGCTAAGGCCATAATACAAAAACATATACTAAATATACACGTAAACATCCCCACGCAGTTGAGATATCCGCATACTGAGAAGATGATGGAACATGAAGTAGCGGACTTGGCCCATGGCTACCTTGTTACAATCAAAGTGAAGATCAATCTCTATATGTTTCGTGCACTCATGCTGAATTGGATTAGATGATAAATACATAACATTGACATTGTCACAATAGACTAAAGTGGCTTTAGACGGAGGAGACTGCAACTCGGTAAATAAGTAGCGAAGCCAGATTGTTTTAGCAATAGCATTGGCGACAGCCCGGTACTCTCCTTCAGCACTAGATCGGGAGATAGTGGGCTGTCGTTTAGATGACCATGAAATTATATTATCTCCGAGAAAAACACATTAGCCAGATGTGGAGCGACGGGTAGACGGAACAGAGAGACCTGCTGAACGGCATAGGCAAGGTCCAGCAGAGTAAAGGTGAGATACTGAAATGCCCCGGCCAAACTACGATATAGAGTGGTGTCTTGATTGAGTATCCACTGGAGTAAGACACGGTCTACAATCTGTCATCTTGGCCCGCTCTAGAATTGCTAGAGCATACTTAGACTTGGATAAGAACAAACCATGTTTCAGAAAGTAGTTAAGTGATCCCAAGTCAGTCATAGAAAATTCCTTGCCAAGTTATGTGGTTATGTGTTGCAGAAGTGAAACAGACGAGTCAGTTAAAAAGATATCATCCACATACAAAAGTAAATATGCCATCTGTTTATCACTTTGAAAGATAAATAATGATGAATCGGCCCGAGAGCGTTAGAAACCAATAGTGGTAGCAAATGTAGCAAACGATGGAACCTCGGTGCGTGTTTGAGACCATATACAATTTCTTCAAAAGGCACACATGATGTGTGTAATACCCGAACCTTCAAAATAAATAAAAGAATATTTTATTGAGAAAATAATATTGTGTTGGATTATGGATTTAGTGGTGGACTAGTTGATTTAATTGGGCTTGAATATATATATATATATATGCATGTATAAATGGTCGGCATATTGGACAAAGGTAAATAATTTAATTGGGTTAATTATTTGGTGAGCTTAAGTGGCTATTGATGGGCCAATGCCTTTTAAGGAAGGTATAAAAGGGTGGCTAGAGCATAGCCCCCAACACCTTACTACTGTTTCATTCATTCAAACAAAAAAATCTGTGTGTGTTGTGTGTGCAAAAACCCTCACGAGGAACAGAGGAAGGAGGAGCCAAGATTCAGTTGTGGACTTAAAGAATTAATAAAAGGATCATCACGTAATGTTTCTTATCTCATTATGGTATTGTGGATATCAATTTTATCTTGTTTGAATGATGCTAACATGAGTTAGAATATGGGTTTTTGAGGTTCTAGGTTTAAGAAAGAACCAGAGAAAAGAATTGAGATGTGAGCTCTTAAAACTTGATGAAATGTATTTAAATCTTGAAAGAAGTGTTTAAATGAGTGGAGAAATGTTTTGTGACAAAAATAAAATGATTTGGTTGAGTTTTGAAAGAACTTGATCTTGGCCATGGAGCCTGAGGAATGAAAATGATGAACTGACAGGGATGAAAAACACTCATGCGACCTTTATACTTGTACCATGCGACACTTCCCTAAACCATTCATGCAACTTATACCAAATTGTGCCATGCGACTCTCAAACTTGAAACCCATCCATGCGACTTTCACATAGCCCAGCACCCATACTTCATGCGACTTTCATACTTATACAAATACTCCATTCCACTTTTACCTTGAAACCCCATGCGACTTTCGCATGGAAACCTCATGCGACTTTCAGTTGATAATATATGATACCATGCGACTTTCAGTTTATATATATATATATATATATATATATATATCCATGCGATTTTCAGTTGAGGTACATATATGATTTCATGCGACTTACACCACCTACATGCCATGCAACTTACATATAGTCCATGCGACCTGTACATGCTTAACCCATCCGACATTGAGGACCCTAGGTGGTCCAACTTATGAAACTTAATGACGGGGTCTAACGTGAGACCCCCAAATGAATTATGTGAGCAAACGAACAGGGGATTCGTGCATGATATTGATTTAATTAGACCTGTTGTAGGTGACAGCTGACTGCAAGTAATCACGAGTGAATTAGTGAACTAAGGTCGTGTGACTAGGACTGCAGACAAGTGAGTATTCTTACTTACTATCTGAACCTAATGATGTACGTGATTGACGTGTTGTATGTTATATGATTTGATAAACCTATGAACCAATGAATTGATGAAATGATGAAATGATGATGTGTTATGCTATGCTTAATGATGGGACCGTTCACTTCGGTGATGGAAATGATGGGACCGTTCACTTCGGTGACGGGAATGATTGGACCGTTCACTTCGGTGACGGGAATGATTGGACCGTTCACTTCGGTGGCGGGAATGATGGGACCGTTTACTCCGGTGAGGGGAATATGGGACCGACTACTACGGTAGCGGGAATGTGGGACCGACTACCACGGTAGGGGGGATGAAAGATGTAACATGATTACGGAAACAAATGATTTGATTTCATATGGTTGATTGTAAGTAAAAGTACTCGCTAAACTTCGTGCTTAGGGTTGTTGTTTAACCTTCTTTTCAGGTGATGAACACGGCGGGGTTCCAGCACGCAGTTGATAACTCATCTCCTACAAGCTTCCGCAATGTTTTAAATTATTTTGTAACTAATGATGTATTCTAAACAGTGATGATCGAATCTAAGTTTTCACGGGTTTTACCCTGGGTTGTACTCTAAGCTATACAATGTTCTAATTATGGTAGCTTATTTATTGTACGCTTTGGTGTTCGTTTATTTGTTTTCAAAATTTTTTTTGTGGGATGTTACAACTTGGTATCAGAGCCTTGGTTTAAGAGATTCGAATACGTTTCCGCATGTTTGAACTTAAACCTTGGTTCGTGAAAGATTTTTGACAAAGTTTTGAAACTTTCTCAACTATTAAATGTTACGATGAGCTATCGGCTGGAGCTAGTCCGAGTGGTTACACGCGAGTACGAGGTATGAGATTATCATATGATTGAAGGTATTTGTTTGGCATAAACGAGTAGCAATGGAAGCAAGATATAATACAAAATAATAAGCTAACCAAACAAAGACTTCCCATGGACCAATATCTAGACATGAAATTGCAACTAAAATATTAACAAGATGGAAAGAAATGTACCACAATGCAAGTATCACAATGTCCCTCTTGTCAAGCTTCAAGAATCAAACAAGTCAAGCTTCAAAAATCCAAGCTAGGATTTCTCTAGTGAAGTCCACCCTAAGTTGTGTTGATTCCCAAATGCTAGTAGGTTGGTGTGTGATCACCAAAACAACAAGATTAAAGTGTGTCTAACACCTTTGTGCATCAAACCTTGATCACAAAGTGTATGAACTCTAGAGAGAAAGTGTGTATATTCTTCATATGTTCTTCATAGCCATTCAACTCCCAAGAACACAGAGAATTCGTGATCCTTGAACTGCCCAAATTGAATGAATACTTAATCCCATTAAAATGAGCTTTAAAACCAATCAATTTTGCTGTTACAGGCACTGTACACGGCCCGTGTTGGTCAACACGGCCGTGTAGGCCCAAAGTCCACGGCCCCAATTGGGCTAAGACGGCCCGTGTCTAACAGGCACTACACGGCCCGTGTAGGCCCAAACTACACGACCTTGAATTGGGCTAATACGCCTCGTGTATGTTGGACTGGACACGGCCCGTGTTCAGGAACACGGCCCGTGTACCATCCTGCCAAAACCCATTTTGGCCTTTTCCTCTCTTTTGCTTGATCGTGTTGCCGGAATCAATACTTGGTGTGTGACCCAATAGGCCTATACCTCATCGGTAGTGCCATTAACTCGTTCGTGTCAGTGGGCATATTCCAACAGACTCCCACTTGCGCGTGGCACGACTACGAAAAATAACACAAACATAGAGCGGCCTCTAGCAAGACATCTATGCTCCCAAGTCAGTATAGGGTATGCCACTCTTGACAAGATCCCAATCATGAAATGATTGTCCTAAAGACAAATGAACATGTACATCCCTTTGTTCGCGATATCCTATGTGAACACAAGGCATGGAATAAAGTCAACCTTCAGATCGTTCACGATTATGTTTCTCGATTCTAGATTAGTGGTGACCAACAAACCAAGTTAACATCGATCCATCATCAATATAACTTGAGAACGGCCATGCATATGAACGTCAGCACTCAATCATCGAGGGGCCCATGGATACCTACTCTATACATAGAGGAACAAATTCCTTTCGACTACATAGTCCCGCCACATAGATAATACTCTACCCAATCATCTCCCTTATAACGACCAGTTACGGACCGCGTTAGAAAACGATCAAAGCAAAGCATATCTATGCTTTGGAATCACATGCATCTCTAGTTTAAGGATGAAACGTCATCATCATCCCGAGTTCTTATGACTAGAACCATGAAGCGAACTCGGGTGTGGGTCCTCCAATCACTTGAAACCCCTTTCAAGTATAGGCAAGAATCACGTTTAATAAAACCAACTCTTTACCTCAATCTTAATTTATACTTCCTTCCCATAAAGTATAACCGATTGTGGAGATTTAGAATGAAAAACATTCTCGGAAGTGTTTAAACATGCTAAGACGGAACACAAAAAGGATTCATAAAATACCCGCCCTCGGCATATTATTAAATCTCCATTTAATAATCGATATATTATGAATTGCAATATTGCTTAACGTCCCCAAAACATAAATACAAATCAAACATGAACCAAAACATATTCAAGCCGAGTTATACGCATTAGACATGCTAATAGACCTAGTATGACAAACACCACTAGTCCATAACAACGGCTTAACTAGTGGATTTGTTCCACAACATCCACAAGTTCTTTTGTTATTCAATTATATCTCTTTTGACAAGACTACTTCAAAAGTATGCATCAAAGAGATCTTACTTTTCAAAAAGGTTAAAGTAATCACACCCTCATTGTCTCAAAAGCCCACAATAGGGTTAGTGATACTTAAGAATCAACAAACAACACCACAAGTTAGGATCATCAACTTTGATCAAAGATCAACAGTTATCCTAGCAGAAACACGCATTAGAGTAACTACTTACTCCAAGCCTATTCAAGTCGTCAAACATCAAGAACATATCTCTATATTTCTTGAACTAAATACTATCCAATTTTGTATCTCTTAAATGCCCCTATGAAGCAGTAATTCCTGAATTAGGTTAGCAGACAACCTAATATCAGGACATTATCTTCCATAGACATTTAACACTAGGAATACAACAAAGCTCCCACTAGCCCTGACATACGTAAAAGGTTTTATCTATGCTTTTAGAAAACTCATCACTATGATTTTCTAATAGTAAGCAAATATATCTTTCCTTCAAGATGCAAGAATAAGCCCGAAGTGGTCTTATCCACTTTTGTAGACACAATTCGGATACTACGGACGTATATTAAGACCCTTAGAGAGTGTTATAAGCACTTCCTCATCATATTGTTCCATGATGGAACACGGTCATTAATATCCACGAGTACCAAACATTCTTCAACATAGCCACTAGGACAAGTTTTTCCACAACCATCATGAAAACTTTACCACTAGTCGGTATTTGAAGTTGTCTACAATTCCATCCATGTTAATCCCATCACTACCACCTTGGTACACACCTAGGTATGGGATCAAGTCAAGTCAAGCACTTGGACATTTCAAACGGATTGCATCTCTTTATCATCTACTTCTTTTATTTTTAGCGAATTCTGGACCCACTACGTCTTCCGATAGGTGGTGAACTCAACACGACTCACCATCAAGTCATTTCCATTTAGATATGAGAAACCCATATCTCTTTGGCTCTATATGACTCTAATCAGAATTAAAAGAAGTAATGATCCTTAGTCAGGCATACCAGCATAACCATGCTGATCATCTATCAAAGATATCAGATTATATGCTAGTATCATCATCGAGTCTTTCATTTAAGTTTCACGTTCTTCCACTGGAATGCCATAGTTTTAGTTTCTTTCTTCTTCCCCTTTTAAGCAACAAACATTGTTCTCAAAAGGCTAAATAACTAAAACTTAGAAGAACTCCTCAAATGTATTAGCACTTCTTGATTTCAAGTTTATCCATCTCCCACTGAATGTAGAATGGATAACTTTGAATTATAAGATAGACAAGAAAAGAACCTTTCTAGTCGTATCTCAATAAATGCTAAATAGACTATCAATTGAATTTAGATTTGAGGACTTAGTCACAATGGTGAATGAATATCCCAACAAATCGGACATACACTCTTGACCCGTCATAAACCGAATCATTAACACCCGGTTCCCTACTCCATGACACCATGTACCAATGTGTCTTAGTAGGATATGAATTGTGAAACAATTCCACAATTCACTATATGGTCATCCAATATATAGATAATAGATACCTTAGCATCTTAACTAGATCTAAGTACCTTGATCTATATGCCCTATTGATTCTTAAAGTTGTTTTGGCTAATTCTGAACACCAACAAGGTTTCAGACATATGCCCAAACTAATAAACGTCTCGCAACTACTACCATCAAGGTAGTGACGAAGAAGTTTCGCTTTCGTTATTCTTTGTGGTGTGCTTGAACGGATTATCTACAAAGTGTGATCAATATCCAACAAGTTTATAATCCTCTCACAAACTCCGGCGAAGGATCTCATAACCATCTTAGCCTAATAAACAAGATCAACATCAAAGCGTTTAGCCCGAGACTAAACTATTCCGAGATCCTAGCCACATGGATCTAGGCGATATATTTCTTGTTTATGCGGCTAAGTTGATTATCACACAAAGATAACTCATCCAAACTATTTTGGATTAAGAATCAATTATTCATGAATATTCTATTACTCGTAACAAATCCTTGTGTATGCCATGACATGGGAAATTTTGAACAAAATATCTCAGAATAGATTTTCATAATAAATTTCGTATTTTAAGAATAACCTCATTGTTACCACATGTAAAGTTGTACGCCACGCAGGGCAAAACAACACATGAGCTATGACATAAAAAAAACCTTGAATAAATAACATTTAAAAAGGTTCAACATCAATTCTTAAAACTTCAAAATTATGTCCACCATAAATGAAAACGAGCATACAAAGAGATGTCACTTGCCACGCAGGGCTATAATACAAAGTAATAAATAAACCGGTGACAAAAGCGAGATCAAGTCTCCTTATCTTCTCTTGGAGGACAATCACCATGGTTTCCTCGTTCGAGATCCGGTTCTTCATGTTTTTCTTTCAACAAAAGACCTACACTTTGTAACAAACAAATTTGTGACAAACATGAGTCAATCCGCTCGGGTCAACAACCCAGCTTATAGAAGAATAACAATGAATCATGAACGTACCTGAAGATGGAAAGTTAACTCTCTCTTTCATGAGAAGTTTTATATCCTCTCGGCATGTAGGGCAGGCGTGACGGCCCCAATTTCCAAATCTTCCACAGAAGTAGCAAACCACCTTTTCTTGAGTCTCTTCTTGAGGCACATTCTCTATGTCCTTCGACTCAATATTAAGGATAGGCTTGGAAACTCCAACCTTTCCTCTTAGGGTCGGTTTCTTCTTCCTTTTCTTTTGTTTCTTTAAGCCCAAGACGGGAGTGGTTGAGGTGGAATTATGCTTGGCCATGTCAGATTCCGCAGACTTCAACATGTCATGCAATTCGCTTAAGGACTTCTCCAATCCTTGCATATGATAGTTTGTGACAAACTATTCATATGATGCGGGCAGAGATTGGAGTACAATATCCACAGCGAGCTCTCTCCCAATAGGAAATCCTAACCTCTCCATTTGGTCCACGTTCGCCTTCATCTTAAGGACATGAAGACCAACATTCCCGCCTTCCTGCAGCCTACAACCGACTAGGCTTTTAACACACTCATAGTGTTCCTGCCTAACTTGCTGTCGGAACATGTCCTTGAGCTTGTTTAACATATCGTACACACTCATGTGCTCGAGCTGCTTTTGCAACTCCGAGCTCATAGTTGACAACATAAGGCAGGCAACATCGTGCGTGTCCTCAACACGTTTTTCATACCCGTATCGAACGGCCCAAGTCGCGTTGGTAGCAGGTGGCTTCGGAAGGGGTTCCTCAAGGATGTGCAACTTTGACTCATGGCGAAGGACAATCCTCAATTGCCTATGCCATGCAATAAAGTTCACCCCATGAGTTTCTCCCTTTCTAGGAACACTCGAAGTGAGATGTTTGACGTGGTATTGTTATGGTTTGACATCTATAAATAACAATAATACGAGTTTTGGTTAGTTTAGATAAACCTTGTTAAAATAATTACCCCATAGTTTTAGATAAAACAACTATTCGTAACAAGAGCTAAGAACCTTATTTCACCTCGCACCGTGACGGGTTTGCCGCGGATCACGTGGCGAAGCTATTTGGGCCGGCAACCATTTTACCAATTGTAATCTCTATTACAACTCTTAGACACTTGCGGGATCCGTTGGCATCCATTATGTCGGTTGGCATGTTTGATCCCTTCCTTACACCAATCTTAATAAATAATTTTTGTTTAGCTCGTGCTTAGCTCGACAACTAATCAAGAATTATATACTAAAATTGTAAACCGTCCGACAAGACACACGGGTGGCACTCCCATTGGCTCGTGCTTAGCTCGACAACCAATCATGCGAGTTACCCCACTCACCTTCCACACAACTACGCAAGGAATGACTCGTGCTTAGCTCGACAATCATCCTTGTTTCGTTAGATTCGGGTGGTGTCATCTTACGGATGGTGCGTGGTTTACATTTTTAAAAACGGGATTTTGTTTCCGGTTTATAAAAACCTTTTGTGAATTAACAAAGTAAGTGTCAAAACGATTTTAAGCACTACTTAAATATAATACCAAGTTTATATTTTCTTTGTCAATTCTATTCACGCGAGATTGTTAACCATTTTAACAAACGTTGTATTTTATTTAATTTTATAGAAAAATTGTCTAGCATGCGAATCCTAATCCATGCATAGAAAAATAAAACACAACCACGCAAATATATATATGTATAATTCGGTAACATGCCCAAAAATCCTATGCGTTTTCCCCGTGAGCCACAACGGGGAAAACGAGGCCAAAACCTAAGGACAAGGTAAAGTCTCGTTGGGTGAGCTCCCACCGAATACAACACCTCCAATAGCGTGTTGATTCCTTCTCGCCAAGACGTCATCACCATGACTCCCGTTGACTTCTCCGGTTCTAATTCTATACTATTTACATATACATAGAATATGTATATATATATAGGGATGGGATCAAATAAAAAGAAAATTAAAGTAAAAAGTGTAAAAGGGATGATTATTTGATCATTTTTCGGTATATATATCAACTGATAATCGTTAGTTCATCATCTTTATTGATTAAAACTAGTTCTTCATCAATTTCTTTTTTATTTCAAATACAGATTTTGAAAACAAAATTTTGGAATAATTTGTTGATGAACAAAATGCTTTCATCTAAAAAGTGATGAATATGTTGGATTCATCAAAAAGAAATTGACGAAGAACTATTTTTAATCAATAAAGATGATGAACTAACGATTATCAGTTGATATATATACCGAAAAATGACCAAATAATCATCCCTTTTACCCTTTTTACTTTAATTTTCTTTTTACTTGATCTCTACCATATATATATATATATATATATATATATATATACACACACATATAAACGACACGCAGGTCGCATTCCTACACTATTTATACAAATACACGGAATAAAATAAACGGTGTGCAAGCCACACCAACACCCCGAATCAATCAACCACCACAACACATAGGTCTAAGGGCACATCGTGTTACCGACTTAACATACACGCAACATAAGTGAAACATGGTGTGCCACACAAAACCATGATATAAATATATATCTATATTTTAGTCAAGATTGTCAACAACATCAAAGGCACCAAAATGACAATCCTTGTACATATGCATTAGTGTACCAAACCATTTTTGTGACACATATTCATATATACATTTATAAGTATATATTTGTGTACACTTCATGCCAGGTTACATCAAATATATAAATATAAAAACTAAAATATTAACAAGGCTACAAATAAAACAATTCTAGCACATCAAGAGTCTCAATGAAAAACCAATTTTAAGAAAACAATTTTTCTTATATAAAAGTATTTATATGGTTTTTCTCAACTTGATGTAAAACAACATATATTAAGTAGGCTACAAATATACCAATTTTAGCCCAACAAAGATCTACATGAAAAACCATTTCTAGAAAAAAAATTTCTAACATAAAAATACTTATATGAATATTATGTAGGCTACAAATATATCAATTTTAGCCTAGCAACCATCCATACCAAAATCATTTCAAGAAAACAATTTCTTGTATAAAATATTCATATGGTTTTTCTAGACTCATTAGTGCAAAGCCATGTTAGATATGGCTCTGATACCACTGAAGGTATTTGTTTGGCATAAACGAGTAGCAACGGAAGCAAGATATAATACAAAATAATAAGCTAACCAAACAAAGACTTCCCATGGACCAATATCTAGACATGAAATTGCAACTAAAATATTAACAAGATGGAAAGAAATGTACCACTATGCAAGTATCACAATCTCCCTCTTGTCAAGCTTCAAGAATCAAACAAATCAAGCTTCAAAAATCCAAGCTAGGATTTCTCTAGTGAAGTCCACCCCAAGTTGTGTTGATTCCCAAATGCTAGTAGGTTGGTGTGTGATCACCAAAACAACAAGATTAAAGTGTGTCTAACACCTTTGTGCATCAAACCTTGATCACAAAGTGTATGAACTCTAGAGAGAAAGTGTGTATATTCATCATATGTTCTTCATAGCCATTCAACTCCCAAGAACACAGAGAATTCGTGATCCTTGAACTGCCCAAATTGAATGAGTACTTAATCCCATTAAAATGAGCTTTAAAACCAATCAATTCTACTGTTACAGGCACTGTACATGGCCCGTGTTGGTCAACACGACCGTGTAGGCCCATAGTCCACGGCCCCAATTGGGCTAAGACGGCCCGTGTCTAACAGGCACTACACGGTCCGTGTTCATCTACACGGTCCGTGTTCATCTACACGGCCCGTGTAGGCCCAAACTACACGACCTTGAATTGGGCTAATACGCCTCGTGTATGTTGGACTGGACACGGCCCGTGTTCAGGAACACGGCCCGTGTACCATCCTGCCAAAACCCATTTTGGCCTTTTCCTCTCTTTTGCTTGATCGTGTTGCCGGAATCAATACTTGGTGTGTGACCCAATAGGCCTATACCTCATCGGTAGTGCCATTAACTCGTTCGTGTCAGCGGGCATATTCCAACAATGATGACTATGATAACTGAGATTTTGAACTTGAACTGCTCAAGTAGGATCAAACCAGGATGACCTGATAATGCTTACGTGAATAATGACTATATGCTGATAAGATGATTGATACATGGCCCAAGCCAGTGAATCGGGATTCCTAGTGGTAATGACCAGATCCAATACGTGTAGCGTGTTTGTAATAATAGGGCCCATATTATTACCTGCACACGACACTTGTTGAAACTTGTCAAAACCCGGGGAATCTTGTGAATCCGGTGAGGGGTACTTGTAGAGATAAGATGTCTGTAGCTAGGGTGCCTTAGAGTGACTAGGGTTGCCTGATAGGTGTACTTATGACTTGAAATACGTGAAATATGAACGGCTATAGTGATGAGGACTGTGTGGCAATGTCGTCTATTAATTAAGTGTATTGTCTATACATCCAGTATGGTGACTACAAGAAACCGATCTGTGATATCAACGGGTTTTGAGAACCCACCTAATGGAGAAAATGCTAGTGTAATAGGAGAGAATGACCCTCGTGCACAACCAGTCTTGAACCAACCTGAAAATGTGACTCTGGAGAATGTCATACCGAAAAATGTAATGGATGATGAGGAATATAGGAATGAGGCTATGACGGAATTGGTGACGACTATGGTCACCAACACGCTGAAAGAACTGCTGCCTAAGATCGTGGAGGATCTGAAACTGGATATGGGAACTATGATTGACCAGAAACTGGGAGCTCTATGGGCTGCAAAAGAAGCTACTGCGGCTGTTGTTGTCGCTCAACCGGTAGCACAAACTGCTAATCAGATGTCCCTACGAGGGAGTTTCAGGGATGTTTTGGCGTGTCAGCCGCGCGTGTTTGATGGAGTACCAAACCGGGTGCGGAGCACTAGATGGGTCTCTGCCATAGAGGGAGCTTTCTTTACCTGCTGTTGTGCTGAGGACTCAAAAGTTTGGTTTGCTTCTAACTTCTTAAGGGGAGCCGCTGGTGGAATTTGTTGAGAAAGATGAAAGGCGAGGCTATCGCCAGGATGAAGTGGGAGGAATTCACGACAATGTTCTATAAGGAGTTTGCTCCCAAGGTTGAGGTGGAGCGAGTGATGGATGAGTTCATGAAACTCAAACAAACCACGGAGACTGTTAATCAAATCACCGTGGTGTTCAAAGCGAAACTACTGTATTGTGTGGCTTACGCAAATGATCAACGACTGCAGATACACAGGTATATGCAAATGCTGAGAGAGGATATTCAGGAATTTGTGGGGAATGGCGAGTATGCTACACTGGACCAACTGATTGAGGGATCAAGGAAAAGAGAATTGTACTTGTTGGAGAGGAACAAGAAGAGGCCCGCAGAGCGGGCTGGTCCTGGAGGTAATGCAAACAAGCAACCGTTCAAGAAACCGAACGTTGGAAGTTTGAGGCCTGCTATGAGGAATCCGGGGGCATGATGTGGTAAATGTGAAAAGGGGCGCGCTGGGAAGTGCCGGGCTGGAACCGTCAATTGTTTTGTGTGCGGAAAGAGTGGACACTATGGGAAGGATTGGAGGGTCCACTTAAATATGTGCTTCAAGTGTAACAAGCCGGGGCACTGCGTGGCTGAGTGCCCGGAAGCGACTGGAAGTAGCGGGAGACCTGCCTGGCAACCACCGATAAGGATTACCGAAGGAGAAAAGGGAAAGAGGCCCGAGGTTCCAAAGCCTCGAGGGAGTGCATTTCAGATGACCGTGGAGGAGGCCAAGAAAGAGCCTGATGTGATTGCAGGTACATTTATTGTTAACTCTATGCCTGCACTTGTATTATTTGATTTCGGGGCAAGTAAGTCCTTTGTATCTTCTGCTTTTTGTAATAAATTTGTAATAGCACCGGTGAAGTTAGAAACGCCGTTAGAGGTAGAGATAGCTGATGATAAGGCTTTGTGTGTTACCACAATCTATAGGGATAATGTAATAGTGATAGATGATGTATAGTTTACTATAGATCTACTACCAAGCCCTATGAGGGAGTTCCAAGTAATAGTGAGAATAGATTGGCTGGGACGTCACCAGGCCAACATCTTGTGCAAGCAAGGGATTATACGGATTCAGAATCCAAGTGGGAGAGAAATCTTCATCTACGGTAAACGACAAAATGGATTGACGGCATGCTGCACCGTGACCAAGGCGGCGAAATATCCACGTAAGGGTTGCGCGGCCTTCATAGCTCATGTGGTTGACTCAAGGATGGAAAAGAAGAAATTGATAGTTTCGGATGTGCCAGTGGTATGCGATTTTCCGGAGGTATTTCTAGAAGAATTACCAGGGATCCCGCCAGACAGACAAGTGGAGTTCCGTATAGACCTAGTGTCGGGAGTGGCACCTATCGCCTAGGCACCGTACCGACTAGCACCGCCAGAGATGCAAGAGTTGAAGTCACAACTTCAAGAACTGCTTGATAAGGGCGTCATACGCCCAAGTAGCTCACCGTGGGGAGCACCGATCCTTTTCGTGAAAAAGAAAGATGGAACCTTCAGAATGTGAATAGATTATCGCGAACTTAACAAGGTGACAATTAAGAATCGTTATCCGCTACCAAGGATCGATGACTTGTTTGACCAACTACAAGGAGCGGCTTGTTTCTCAAAGATAGATCTACGGTCAAGGTACCATCAACTCAAGGTCCGGGAAGAAGATATAGCCAAAACAGCTTTTCGAACGCGCTATGGGCATTTCGAGTTTGTCGTTATGCCTTTCGGTCTCACAAAGGCGCCAGCGGCATTCATGGATCTGATGAACCGAGTCTGCAGACCAATGCTTGACAAGTCCGTGACAGTATTCATTAATGACATCTTGGTTTACTTAAGGACGGAAGCCGAGCACGAACTACACCTACAGGAAGTACTCGAGACCTTGAAGAGGGAGAAGTTGTACGCGAAGTTTTCCAAGTGTGAATTTTGGCTGTGGGAGGTCCAATTTCTCGAGCATTTGGTTAATCAGGAAGGAATTAAGGTTGACCCCGCAAAGATCGAGACTGTGATGAAATGAGAAACGCCAAATAGTCCTACGGAGATCCAAAGTTTTCTTGGGTTGGCCGGCTACTACAGGAAGTTTATTAAGGATTTCTCGAAGATATCGGTGCCACTGACCAAGTTGACAAAGAAGAACGTTTGTTTTGATTAGGGAGAAAAGCAACAGGAAGCATTGGAGACCCTTCGAGGCAAATTGTGTGAAGCCCCGATACTAGCCTTATCGGAAGGAATGGAGGATTTGGTAGTTTATTGCGACGCATCCCATGTGGGACTTGGCTGGGTATTGATGCAAAGAGGAAAAGTAATTGCCTACGCCTCACCACAACTGAAACCGCACAAATGCAACTACCCCACTCATGACCTGGAACTAGCGGCCATGGTGTTCGCACTCAAATTATGGAGACATTATTTGTACGGAGTTAAGTGCACGATATACACGGATCACAAAAGTTTAAAGTACTTCGCTGATCTAAACATGCGCTAGCAGAGATGGCTAGACCTAGTCAAGGACTACGATTGTGAAATCTTGTATCATACGGGGAAAGCTAACGTTGTAGCAGACGCGCTAAGCAAGGCGAGCCATGTGCAGTTGGATGTAAAGTGTTTAAGGATGACGGTTACGACTTCGCTATTTGATTCGATTTTAGCAGCGCAAAGCGAAGCAATTAAAGAAGAAAACCAGAAAACGAGACGGTAAAGGGCTAGATGGCATTGATGGTCAAGGATAGCCGCCGGTTGTGGACCCGATACAGACGAATTTGGGTACCTAAGATCACAGAAGTCCGGAATCTCATTCTTGATGAAGCGCATAAGTCAAAATTTTCCATACATCCGGGAACCACAAAAATGTACAGAGACTTGAAAATGGACTACTGGTGGCCGGGGATGAAGAGAGATGTGGCTAAGTACGTCGAAAAAGGCCTTACATGTCTACGAGTGAAAGCTGAGCACCAGCGACCGCATGGTAAATTGCAACCGCTGTAGATACCCATATGGAAATGGGAGCACATAACTATGGATCTGATAACGAAGCAACCGAAAACACCAAGGAGCTATGATGCAATGTGGTTGATCGGTTAACTAAAAGCTCTCACTTCATACCGATTCGAGAAGCTAGTGCGGCCTATAGATTCGTTGATATCTATGTAAAAGAAATAGTCTCGAGGCACGGGGTGCCGGTAACCATCATTTCTAACAGGGATGTACGATTCACCTCCTGGTTTTGGAGCAAATTCCATGAGGATTTAGGAACAAGGGTTAACTTGAGTACAGTGTATCACCCCCAAACTGACGGACAGAGTGAACGAACTATCTAAACGCTGGAGGATATGCTGAGAGCGTGTGTGATTCACTTCGGGAGAGGCTGGGATTTGTATTTACCCCTAGCGGAATTTTCCTATAACAACAGTTACCACGCGAGTATTGGCATGCCACCGTACGAGATGCTGTACAGTAGGAAATGTAGAACCCCGATTTGTCGGGGTGAGGTTGGACAGAAAGAACTTGGCAACACGGAAATAGTACAGAAAACCTCAGGGTATGTACAATGAGTTCGTGAACGACTTAAAGTGGCTCAAAGCCGGTAGAAGAGCTATGCGGATAAATGAAGATCGTTACTAGAATTCCAAGTTGGTGACTACGTATTGCTAAAAGTATCTCCATGGAAAGGAATAATACGATTCAGAAAGCGAGGGAAATTGAACCCAAGATTCATTGGGCCTTTCAAAGTTATCGCAAGAATCGGTAAGGTGGCTTATCGTTTGGAGCTACCAAAGGAGTTATCAAAAATACACAACACATTTCATGTATCTCACCTAAGAATGTGTTTAGCCGACGAGTCGGCGTTTGTACAATTGGAGGACATCACCATAGATGAAAGACTGAACTACATCGAGAGACCGGTTGCAATCCTCGAATGAAAGATCAAACGACTATGCAACAGGCAAGTGGGAATGGTAAAGGTACAGTGGGAGCACCGCAAGGGTTCGGAGTGGACGTGGGAGTCCGAGGAAGAAATGACGAAGAACTACCCCGCAATATTCGAAAGAAGATTTCCAGAACGAAATCGTGTTTAAGTGGGGGAGAGTTATAATACCCAAACCTTCAAAATAAATAAAAGAATATTTTATTGAGGAAATGATATTGTGTTGGATTATGGATTTAATGGTGGACTAGTTGATTTAATTGGGCTTGAATATATATATATATATATATATATATATATATATATATATATGTATAAATGGTTGGCTTATTGGACAAAGGTAAATAATTTAATTGGGTTAATTACTTGGTGGGCTTAAGTGGTTATTGATGGGCCAAGGCCTTTTAAGGAAGGTATAAAAGGGTGGCTAGGGCACAGCCCCCAACACCTTATTACTGTTTCATTCATTTAAACAAAGAAATCAGTGTGTGTTGTGTGTGTAAAAACCCTCACGAGGAACAGAGGAAGGAGGAGCCAAGATTCAGTTGTGGACTTAAAGAATTGATAATAGGATAATTAGGTAATGTTTCCTATCTCATTATGGTATTGTGGATATCAATTTTATCTTGTCTGAATGATGCTAGCATGAGTTAGAATATGGGGTTTTGAGGTTCTGGGTTTAAGAAAGAACCAGAGAAAAGAATTGAGATGTGAGCTCTTAAAACTTGAAGAAATGTATTTAAATCTTGAAGGAAGTGTTTAAATGAGTGAAGAAATGTTCTGTGACAAAAATGAAATGATTTGGTTGAGTTTTGAAAGAACTTGATTTTGGCCATGGAGCTTGAAGAATGAAAATGATGAACTCACATGGATGAAAAACACCCATGCGACCTTTATACTTGTACCATGCGACACTTCCCTAAACCATTCATGCGACTTATACCAAATTGTGCCATGCGACTTTTATTTTGGAACCTCATACGACCTTTGAACCCATGCGACCTACAGACCAAACACCCCATGCGACTTTCGCATGGTTACCCCTATCTGACTCTCAAACTTGAAACCCATCCATGTGACTTTCACATAGCCCAACACCCATACTTCATGCAACTTTCATACTTATACAAATACTCCATGCGACTTTTACCTTGATACCCTATGCGACTTTCAATTGATAATATATGATACCATGCGACTTTCAGTTGAGGTACATATATGATTTCATGCGACTTAGACCACCTACATTCCATGCGACTTACATATAGTCCATGCGACCTGTACATGCTTAATCCATCCGACATTGAGGACCCTAGGTGGTCTAACTTATGAAACTTAGTAACGGGGTCCAACGTGAGACCTGAATGAATTTTGTGAGCAAACGGACAGGGGATTCGTGCATGATATTGATTTAATTAGACCTATTGTAGGTGACAGCTGACTGGCAAGTAATCACGAGTGAATTAGTGAACTAAGGTCGTGTAACTAAGATTGCAGACAGGTGAGTATTCTTACTTACTATCTGAACCTAATCATGTACGTGATTGACGTGTTGTATGTTATATGATTTGATAAACCTATGAACTTGATGAATTGATGAAATGATGATGTGTTATGCTATGCTTAATGATGGGACCGTTCACTTTGGTGATAGGAATGATGGGACCGTTAACTTCGGTGACGGGAATGATTGGACCGTTCACTTCCGTGACGGGAATGATGGGACCATTCACTCCAGTGACGGGAATGAGTAAATGAATGCTGAAAGGTTAGTTGTTCATTGTAGGTGATACATATTATCACTAAGATCGTATAGACGAAAGTACATTACTCGCTGATCTTTATTAATCTACTTAATCAGGTGAGTTTTACTATGCTGCCTTACACGTGTAATGTTACATGTTACGTGAAATACTTAATCTGTATGTGTTATTAATTCATTATAAATAGAGTTGTGGCTTGAGTAGCCATAGAGACGTTTGAGTGGCAATAGAGATGCTAGAGTGGCAATCTATATAGAGTACTCATTATTTAGCCTGAGTGGCTTATATAAACCAGAGAGATAAAGGTCATTCTGTGGGTAAGAGTAAATACATGTGATATGTAACAGCCTTAAACCCGAGCTTGTAATTAGCGGGTTGGTGGTGCATATTTTGTGTGTTTACAAATATTTTAATTTGTGATTAAATATCCTAATTAAGTGATACCTCATATTTAATAAATTATGTATGTCTGTATGTAAAAAGAAAAGAAAAAGGATCATGTATGTATGTATGCATGTAGGAATGAACTTATGATGGATTAATTTAAAGTACACCACCTCATGCTTATATTAAAGAAATCATGTTGTGTACGTGTACAATGTATATAGATATTGGATATATCTTGACTTATTAAGTCTTCTTCTTCTTGAAAGTGTAAGTGTGTGTTTGTGTGTTTGCTTTAAAGAGAAGAAAGCCAATAACAACTAACTTAAGACTTTGAAATCTAGGATTGAGTGTTTCATAATTTAAGCTTAAGATTGGTATGAGTTTCCTATAGATCTAAATCATGATTCATGATAGTTTTGTTATATAAGTTGCTGGGTTTGCATGTTAAAAAGTGTTGAACTCCATTGATGAAGTTTTGAAGAAAACTTGCTAAATGGGTTTTGATAGTTTTGTTATTATAAATAGATTTGATGTGTTTTTGATGATTGTATACATGTATATGAAGTTTGTATTGGTTTAGAATTGTTAGAAATTGAATTCTAGATTCGTAGTTCTATTTTGGAAGTTTTGAATGTGTTGGAAGAAGGTAGAAAAGTTGTAGGTCTGGCTGTTCTTGGCGCAACACGACGCGTCCGGGTAAGGGACGCGACGCATCCACGGCTTTTGGTCCAACCTTGTGTCTTGGTCCGACTTTATTGGTGCGACTTTGAGGGGTCCGACTTAGTGTTCCGATACTTGGCGGTCCGTGGTCCGACCTTGGTAGTCTGACTTTGGTAGTCCGACTTGAATGGTCCGACCTATGCGATCCGACTTTTCGGGATGCGACACGTCCGTTGTTTTATGAGTATGAAAGTTTTTGTTTGTTGACTCTTTTGGAGCACACATTATATGTTTATTATATGTGAATCTAACTTGTTGTACATGGTTCTATTTAATATAAATATATATGAATCAAAAATTGATTTCGGTGTTGTGTTTTCAAGAAACACAAAGACTCCGTGATATTAGATATCTAAGTGCTGCAATCGAGAAACAGAGGTGATTGGATGTAGACTCACATATGGTAAAGGTTATGATTGATATGATTGATGTGTTGCATGCGATTGTGATTGGTGGACTGTTTAGTTTGATGTTTGATGATTGTATAACTGCTTGTGAAATTATTTGGCCTATACGTACTCTTGGGATGATATCGAGCAATGTTTTAGAAGTCAGCTATACATAGAATTGGGCTGAGCCTAATCGCTATTGATTGAGTAGTTGTAGACCCTCTGGTGCATTCGTTGTATCTGAGGGGATCTAATTGTGCCAATTGGCAGTAGGCTATCGGTAAACCTTTGCTTTGGCCCGCATTAGTTGTAGGTTCTGCGTCGAACTGCCGATCATCTGGATTATGTGATTAAATGCTTTTGTATTGATTGTTGACGTTTGCTGTTGTGGTTTAGCTTCCTCTCACTTAGTTTCGTGCTAATTCCCCACCGTTGAACTATTTTTGTAGGTTTAGTGTTTGCAGCTGTTTAGCTGGGTTTTTGTTAGAGGAAAGATTGACTAGCACTCTGGTATATATATTTTTAATTGAGACGAGCCATATTTGTTTTGTAACACAACAAATGATATGATGTTTGTATTTTGTGGATGATTGTTTATATTTGTTATGTTAAACCTTTGGAATATGCTTTCGCAGCGAGTTTCAAAAAAATGGCTTAGGATTTGATGATGTTACATGATAATATTAATCAAGAGTGTATTGCTATTATTGCTGACTATGAGATAGTGAATTCACTAAGTCTAGTGCTTATCAGTGTTGATTCTTTTGTTTCAGGTAACGATCGTGACAAGGCTCCAGCCACATATTCAGTCCTTGCTTCCACTAACTTTTGAGAAACAATAACTTTTGTGTAAATAAGATAATAATGACAAATGAGCTAATATATATATATATATATATATATATATAGTGAAAACTTCATTTGAGAACCGTTTTTATTGCGAGAACCGTGAGAACCAATCTTAGCCGTCTAATTCCCCCTCCTTCAATTGGATTGCCCACCCATGAATTCCTTACATGCACCCTTCCACATTCAATCCCCTCACGCTCTTCATCCATGAATTCCATTATCCAAAATGAATGGTTAAGATTGGTTCTCGCATTAAAAATGGTTCTCAAATAAACCCTCCCCTATATATATATATATATATATAAAATAATGACGAAAGAGCTTTTATATCTTATAACCTACTTAAAAGAAAAGGATGATGATATCATCATCCTTTTCAAAAAATCATGTTTTTAAGAATGATGACATCATCCAATTTATAAGGAATTTTATAAATAGGTTATAGAATTGGAGGGAGCTTGATGAAAATTGTGAGGGGCTTTTATAAAACATGTGATGGACTTTTAATAAAATGTGAGGGAGTTTTATAAAAATTGTATATTAATGTAATTAATTATAGGTTATTTATAAATTATGTTTATTAACTTGTGATATATTTTGTTTAGGGAAAAATAATTATATATTTGCGTCTGTCTCGTATTTATCTACGTTTTGGTAACGCCCATGATTTTTTAAAATTTCACCATTTATAAAAAACTTTAATTAATAGCAAAAACATGCAGCGGAAGTCTTAAAAGTCATCAATGGAAATAGTTGTTTTCGCCATAGAGGCGATTACATAATTTTTTTTCATAATATAAACCACGGGGTTACGACCGCAGTTATTCAAAAGTAAGTACAAGTTCAATGTTATGAATTTATTACATAACCGGATTGTTCGTTGATACCAAAACATAAACCAGACTAATCCTACCCTCCTCGCAGAACCACAACCTCTAAGCCACATGCGCGAATACAAGACACATTTCGAAAGAAACAAGTGTCAGCTTACGCTAAGTGAGTCAATAGGAGTTGTAATCAAAAACCATAAAACGTGTTTGTAAGTAGAATATGACATGTAAATAAATACCGTATCCCACCCTTAACGTATTTGACCCGTACCGAGAACCCGCAGAGCACATAGCACCAAATGGGTCAAATATTCACAAGTCATTTCATGAAGTCAATCGCACATAATCATAATCATACCGCATAATATTTCATAGATCATATCGCATATATCATATCGCATAAATCATATCGCATAGATCATATCAATAGGATAATTCCATTGTAGAGCCTAAACCCACACTAGAAAACCCAAGGTTCACTACTTGCATGCACGGCCAACCTATGTTTTCAAGCGGGGCGCGACTCCCACCCGAGAACATAAATCCCGAGACTCCACTTTCGCTACTCCGACGGTGCGAGTACAAGTACTGCGATGTCGTTCTAGTACGAGTCCAAACGAAGCCGATCGTATTTCAGCTTCTACTCACACTCACGTGATGTATGATCTAGCCTGCTTGGCCTACATCACTCCAGTACTTGAACACCGAAGTGTCCGCGTACCACATGTCAAAATAGTCGACTAGAAAGACCAAATGACTCTTGTTTGCTAGCACTTTAATCCTAGAAGGTCAATCATGCCAACTAGGCCCACAAATCTGCAATATGGGTGATATTGTATTCTACCCCCGCCACAGAATACATGCATGCAATAACTCGTAAGTAGTCATATGTAAATCGCAGTAAAATCGTGAATAATAATAACATGCGTATTTCGTGTTTGATCATGCATGCAACGAGTATTTAACTTAGGACACATAATATGTATCATCAATCAATATGTAGATATACGTATAATCGTCTTTATTTCGAAAAATAAGGTTTTGTCTATGTACTCGGTTTTGTAAAAGTCTACAGAACTCACCTCAGTCCAGAAAATAAACGCACGATCTAGATTCGACGAACTACACTCTCGAATCGTCAAGAAATCGACCTCAACCGCCTCGAATAACCTAGATATGTAAAAATATACTTTCGATCAAAGATATACGCGTCGTGATCTTAGAAAGTCCATCAAAACATGCTAGAACGACATGCATGTATAATATCGAGCCATACAGCTGAAATGTTAGCTTAAGTCTAGAAGAATATACCTTTCGGGGTCACAAAAGCGAAACCACGCTCAAAACTACGCCCGAAACGCTATCTCCGTTCACCCCGCACCTCGAATACGAGTTCTAACGAGACTCGACACCCTTGAAAGTTCACTAAATTTGATATCTCTCGAAAAATGGGCAGAGTAACGAAATGGTAGAAGTGTGTGGGTGAAAATCGGATGGAATGAGCTGAATTTATAGCCTGCCGACGCGTCGCGTCGCAACCCCCGGACGCGTCGCGTCGCGACGTCCTGACACACGCAACCGACCTGACACACGCTACCGCGTGTCACACGCAACCGACATGTGTCGCCCCTACGCGTCACGCCGCGACCTCAAACGCGTCGCGTCACGACCTTGACTTTTCCATAATTTTATTCTTTTCTTTTCTTTTATTTCCTCTTCTTTTCTTTTCTTTTCTTTTCTTTTCTATTCTTTCCTATTCTTTTCTTTTCTTTTACTTTTCTTTTAAATAATAATATCCCTTTATTATTATTGCTAAGTTTTAACTTCGAAAATAATATTCATTTTCTGATAAATATTATTAAAATATTCGGGTCGTTACAGTTTTGATGTAAATTTTATTGTAATATGATACTTTTTTAAAATTAGTATATTATTAACTTTTTGTTATACATTAATAGTAGTGAGTAGGTAATTTTTTGTTTAGCTGAGGATTTTTTTGGGATTATGGTGATTAGTTGAGTGATCAACTTGAATATGCTATTCAAAGTGTTTAGTTCTTGATTTTAAAACATTTTATCTTATCTTATAACCTTATTAAAATAAAGGGATGACAAAACTAAATTTCCACCTATCACAACATCCCATTTAAAAAAAATTAAAAAATTTGTGTTTAAGAATACAATGACGTCATCCCAAAAAAATCAATTTTTGAATTTTAGATTAGTTACAAATAGCAAACTATTGTTAAGGGTTGTGTTTGTCGAAGAGGTAAACATCGGAAGGAAGCCTGGTTGTCGAAGAAGGTAGCGTAGAAGGAGTCGCTTTTTGTTTCCAGAAAATCTAATAGTAATCTATTTCAAATCCGGGTTACCCGTGACCCGCGTTTTTTCTTAAGCTGTTAGAATGAGTTGTGTGGCATAATTGTATATAACCACGATTTTTTAGTTTTTTTTATGGGAGGTTTTGATTGGTGAAAATTTAGTTTTGAGAAGGATGATGGTATATCATCCTTTTCTTTTAATAAAGTTATAAGATAAGATAAGATACTAAATTTTCCTAACACAAAATTCTTTGCAACTCCTTGAAAAGATTGAATCATTTCTTTATTGTTCTCAAGGTAAATAAGTTTTGTTTACATTTCATGAAAATGATTCACATATGCTAATGTAATATATTTTTCTTTTTATTATAGCCATTAATTATGGAGAATAAACAACCTCCTTCATCTACTCCAAAGCGATCTTCATTAGAAGAACATTCAAAAGAAAAGAAGAAATCAAGGGTGACTCATTTTATACATGACAACTCTGTTTATAACAGTTTAATAACTATTGAAAATGATAGAACAAGTTCACGGATTACTTTAAATAATATATCTAACGGCGCGTTTAATTTCAAATTATAAATTAGTTTAAAATTTACATAAAGTCCAATAGATTTATATTCATTTATATGCTTCATGATGAGAGTATATATATATATACTACTATATAAACCATTTAACATTCTCTCTCCTTTTTAATTTTAAGAGTTCTTAGAATTCAATCAATACAAAATCTTGACCATTCATTCTATCTAAATTAATCTAATCCACTCAATATTTAACCATTTCATTCTCTCTCTTAATTTACTTAAACTTTTTATTCATTTTAAATATATTTTCTCACACTAACATAATTTTCCACCCATATCAATATAATTTTCAAAATCTTATAACTTCTCTCTCTTTATTTCATCAATATGAATCTTTTTTCATACTTTAATGTCTTTTAGAATTTATTTTTAAAATGAATAAAATAGTTAGATGCAAATAAAAAAAATTTTAAAAAAAGGACATGTTGCTGTAAAAAACTTTTTCGTGACATTGAATCGCGTGAATAACATATCATTACATTCTTGAAAGCGACGTGTTGTAAAACAAAAACTATTTACCGCCGTAGCATTGCGCGGGTACGATGCTAGTGTGTGTATATATATATATATATTTGTGTAAATATATACACATATGATTGAGTAAATGATTCTATCGTTATTTTATAGTGACTAATCGTTTTAATCTTCGGATGATTTTCAATAGGTATATATTAAAGTTAATGAAATTTTTATGTAAAATTAAAGATATGAATTACAATAAACTAATGAACTTAAACCTACTGTCATAATTAAAATTGTTTTTTGAATCTGCCAACCATAATTGTTTGTTAATCAGAATTGTTTTAATTTATTTTTAATTATTTTTACTGTACGTATTAGTACTCCTTAAAGCTATATAAGTTTAAATTTGACTTAAATCATTCCCGTATTGATACACGGATCGCTTAGCTAGTATATATATATATATATACACATGCTATTCATTAATTTTTTCTTGTTCTTCATTGATTTGTTCATTGTCCATCTTCAATTAATGGATTTCTTTATGTTCATGTTAATTTAATTCTATCCATCTTCATTGTTGTTCATGAACATTCAACTTAAATGAAAAAAAGGTAAACAATTAATGTTTCATAATTATTTTAATCTCTTAAAGTTTTTTGAATTTACAGTATAATCTTCTAACTTTATGCTTTGATCCCTTAAATTTTTTATTCATTTAACTTTATTGTTTAGTTTGATAATTACTTTGATCTCTTAAGTTTTGTTTGCTTTTCGGTTTAGCCTTTTTTTAAAACCTGATGTTATAGGTTAACGGGCTAAACCAAGAGGTTAAGGATGTGTTTGGTTATTGGAAAATTCTCATGATTTCCGGAAAAAAAATTCTAGAAAAAAAGTAGAACTTGAAAAAAAATAATTTAATTAGCGATCAAATTTCAAATTACGTTTCTTCACTTTACAATTTTTAATTGTGCGCATTAAATTCTATTTTGTGTTGTTTTAAATTTTAATCGTTGGCTAGGAATAGGCATGAAATTAAAGTCAATAATGATGAAATATGATTTATAATTTATTTAGTTTTAATGAATATTTATTTGAGTTATTGCAATATTTAAGATGAGAAACAATAGAATCAATCTTAAAGTAGTATTGTTTATTACTATAGCAAAAAGTGAAAAATTGAAAACGGATAGAAATACACTCCAAGCATGTTTTCTAATTTTTTAAATAAAAAGTTCATCACTTTAAATCAAAAGTGTTTTTTAAATTTTCTACGAAAAACTAAAAATGAAAACTTCATCCTTTTTTTTGGAAAACTTTTCTAGAAAACTAAAAACAATTTTCCACAACAAACGCAACCTAAATCATTCCAGAAAAAACATTAGAAGTGAAACCAAACTTGAATATAAACTTTGGGGGTTAAATAATTTTTAACCCAAATTCTAACAAATAAATATAAGATTAAGAATTTAAAAATGATAGTAATACTACAATACAACTCAAACATTTATATTTAATAATTAAGTACTATAAATTTAGATTTTATAACAATGAACCCAAATAATCTTTATATAGTTTATCTTTATTGTTTTATGTTAACAAAATTGATCCATTTGTAAAATATTAATTTAATAAATTAAGCCAAGTAGAATTGAGATCTTACGATTCTACGGTCAAGATTGAGATTCACTATAAAATCCTATGCTTAGAGAGATCCAATCGATGATCAATACATTTTACCTTTTAAATGGAATCGTAAAATCTTAAAATGAGTATTAATGTGTGTATGTATATGTTTTTGTATTATGGCTTTAACCCATTAGTTCTCATTTGTTGTATTGTTAGGTCTGAGGCCTTGTTTGTAACTTATTTATTTACCAAACCCTAGATCGCCCACCCTCACCTCCTGCCGTGAGTTGTCTCGACTACCCCATCCCTTCTCATCGTTGTCTTTCCCGCCGCATCCCTCTTTTCTTCTCATTATGGCTGGCACTCACTGTTGGTCCTAAAGAGGGTGAACAAGCAACCGATACAGTGTAGAAGGGGGGGTTGAATACACTTTAAACAAATAATCAAATTAATCAAACGTATATTCAATGATCAAACAAAACAATAACTATTATCACTCTCTAATCAAATCAACAGGATGATTTGATATTACAATGATTATAACCTCAACTCTCTCTAAACACTCTTGAATCACAAAGTAATTGATGATCAAACTTCTTGTTAAAAATGATTAACAAGAACTCTTGAAAACTCTCTCGAACTTTGAACTTACAAAGTTATCGCAACACATGCGTATCAAGTATGACGAACACGTCCTCGTACGTTTTGCAACTTATGCAATCTTGCAACTTATGCAGTATCACGTACTTGTTATCGTGTATATTCGCACATTCGTTAGTCTGTGTATTCGTCTATGTTAAACGCATAAGAAGGTTTTATACTTATACTTGATATATCTACAAACAAATCGCAGTTTAAAGATAGAACTTATCTTTTCTTTAAAACCGTAACAAACTCCTTAATTAGAACATATCTAAGTAATTCCGTTTGAGATCTCTATCCAACTAATAGATAGTTTAAATTAGGTTTATACATCCTAGTTTAAATGTCGTAGATATGGAGAGTTTATAACCGAATTTAGAACTTACTTAAATTCTTGAACTGACTTCTGACGCTGAGCTGACTCACTCAGTCTTGACCTTGTCAAGCTGAGTTCTTGAATCTTGGGTTCTTGAATCTTCAAGTATTCAAGTCTTTACTCCTAAAACCTATCTCAGCTGAGAAGTCACTGAGCCATTTAGTACTTACATAGAAAACTCTATATCTGTTTATACGCTGACTACTCAGCCTAAGCTGACTAGTCAGTTTATAACAGACTTACATAATTCCTAACTCTTAACCTATCATTTATACATATCTATAGTTTGTCTCATCAAATCTAATTATTCTAAACATGGGACTAACAATCTCCTCCTATTTGATGATGACAAAATATTGAATCAAAGTAGGTATAGGTTAACTGAATTATGTCGAACCACTCTAGAACTGACCAAAGTTAGTTCATGAAATAAGTATTGAACTGATCCATACTTATTCATCTTATCTTGAACTTACAAGATTTTTATATTACAAATCCATTATAAGACTTGTATTCTAAGTATTTGGATATACAACTACTTAGATACTGAACTTATAAGAATTAATTTAAGTTCCGAACTTACAAAACTTATACTACTGAACTTATCACTTTACGATTGAACACATCAATCCTCAGCTTAAACTTACAAAGCTGTTTGTTTGAACATGTCAAACATAATTTTGAACATATCAAATAATAAAACAATTGAACATATCAAACTTGAGTTTGTATTAATGAACATATCATTTACATTGTAGCTTAATCTTTATGATTAGCTTCTGCAAACTTAGTGCTTATAGAATCATAGAACTGATCTATTTAATCAATAGGATCTCCAACTTTTAACCACATATCATAACATTTAAGTTCCCAGATTGCAGCTTTCTTGATAGCATCATTCACAATCTCTTCACCTTCTGGAAGCTCTCTCATCTCAGTTTTTCTTGATCTGATTTCTTTGTGGAGATGGTATCTGAATACTGAGTTCTGAGTTGAGTCATCACATAGAATTTTCAAGTACAGAATCAATTCCAGATTTGCCAAATGAAGATCTGCTACTCTCAAGAAACATTGATTACCTTCCACATCAAGATACAAGAATCCTTCCAAAGGTTGAGTGATATAAGTGTTTTCTGTGAATTCAACTCCCTTTGGAACTTGTAGACCGATGTTTCTTTTAGCTCGCTGGCTTGCTGCTCTAACTCTTGCAGCTTTGCCTCGATTCAGGAAAGTATCAATTTCATCAGCAGGAATCTCACCTAACCGATCAATTCTTATGAAAAGTGTCTTAAGCACATCAACTATCTCTTGTCTGATTTGACTCTTTTTCATCTGCTTGATAGTTGTAGCTTCGATTTTTAACTTTGAGAATCCCAACTTGTACAGACATCTCATATCTAGACCAATTTCTTGTTGGTTGTCTAGTACAAAGTTGATAATTACCAATTCTCCTTTTCTACTCAGTGTAATTGATTCAATCTTGTGATTAAAATGTTTTATTTTATAACAATGCCTTACATCCACATCTGAGTAGGGAATTGGGGCAGATCTAGGTCCAAAATAGTCAGCTTCAGCTTCAGCTCTAGCAGCCTCAGCTTTAGCCTTTTCTCTTTGAATTTCAGCTTGTCGTTGCTGCTCTTTCATTTCCTCCACTGTTATGCCTAGTTCTTTAGCCATCTCTTGTAACATTTGCTCAGCAAGCATGTCACTGGCTTTCTGTGCTGCATCAACTTCATCACTTGAGTCAGATTCATGTGCAACTAGTTGAGACTTACCTTGTTGCTCTGGCTCAGGCTCAACAATGATGACCTTTCTTCTCTTTACTAGAGGAATAACACTTCTTTTCTTTCTTTTTACCATCTCAAACACCTTATTCTTTCATTTATCTATTTGTGAAGTCGTAAGAAACTCAGTTTCAACAAATTTTGACAATTCAGCTTGAGGAAGGTTGGTGTGAGCAGCTTGAGATGTTTCTTCATGTGGAGTTTCTGGTTGAGCTTGTGAAGTTGTGGTAATTTGGACTGTAAGAGCCTGTTGTTGTTGGGAAGGCTGATCTATTGTACTCATAAACTGATCATGAGCTTGTTCCTCAAATTTTACTTCCTTTGTATGCTCCCCCTCAACCTTATCATCACATTTCTTTGATTCTTCCTCCCCCTTTTTGTCATCATCAATAGGGGAGGGTCTGAATGTGAGCACGAAGCTTTCCAAGTTGGCTACTGAAGTCGAAAGATCATGAAGTTTACGCATCAACTTGGCTTTATCATTTCTCCTCTTTTTATGCAGGAGCTCAAACTGAGATTGTAGATATTTCATAATGAATTGAGCATCGTTGGTCATCATCTTGGGCTCCTCATGTCTTCTTCTTACCTCAAAGTCCTCCTGTCCAGTGGAGGAGTGTATTTCCACCGTAAGAGTGGCTGTTGAGTGTTCCTCAATAGGTGAGAATGTTGGTACCATATCCAAAGGTTGGTGCTGACCTATGGAATCAAGGGGTCCAGAATGCGGACCCTGTAAACCTTCCTAGTGTATGAAAGGTTCATTGACAGGTCGTGCTAGAGTGTCTAAGAATGGAAGAGAAGAATGACCAATGTCGTGAGGTATGGTAGTGGGGCGAGCTAGGCTTAGTGGTGAGGAGGGGGGTATTTGACCCTGGGGATTGGTCAGTATTTCAATGTTACTTTCATGGGGCTGTGAAGTCACAAAAGTAAGTTCTCCCATGGCACTAGTAAGTATGGGTTGAGTAGACACCATACCCGGTTTAGGCGTAAGGGTTGAACTGAGCCTAGAAATTGGCACCTTAAGAGAAGGTGTCTCTCCCTCAGCTCCTGCCGGTGGAGGTATCAATGTGATATGAACTCCAGAGTCCTTTTGAGGTGAAGGACTACCTTTGGCAGACATTCTAGTATAGGTGTAGGATATTTCCTTGATAGTAGTGGGCTGACCAAGGTTGGCTTTAGATTGTAAGATAGATGGAGATGTTTGAGGTGGAGGAGAGGGGTTAGACTGAGTTGGGCTTGACTCAGGCTTATCTCCCAATTCTGGTGGTGGAGAAGTAAAAGAGAGAGAAGGAGATAATGAAACCGAAAGTATACCTGCTGCACCTAGCAGCGGAGATTCAGAGACAGACTCCTTTGCTCAGAACTCGAAGTGGTGGATGAAATTATTTGAGCACGGGGTCTGAGCTGAGTCCTAGGTTTATCAGCTTGAGAGGACGCAGCCTCAGAACCAACATCGTCACCCACTTCTTTCACAGCTTCCTCCTCTGTCTCAGCTTCACTTGACTTAGAGTCGGAAGCTGTACATATACCCTCATTTGAGCACTCATTTTAGGATGCTCATGGAAAATATCATGGGTGAACATTCTGTAGCTGAGAACAGGAGTAGGGGCTGACTCATATTGGGCAGTATATCTTCTACCCAACCTGTCCTCGATGACCATGGATATAAATCTTACGAAGGGCACAATGGTGTCCCTTATGTTCTTGGTCACCAATGACTTGAATGCCTCAAAGATTAACTCAGCGTAATCCAATCGTCGATCATAAAATAAGTTGTATAACACTTGCATTTCAAAGTCATTAACATTATCCAGGCCACCCACCTTGTATCCAAGGGAACGAACCACAGTGGATACCATAAATCCCCATGCCGTCTGGAAAACTGATTTCCGTATTACGCCAATAATGTGAGGATGACCCATTAAGGGTAAAACGCTTCGTGATTTTTCCCTAGAAACCGTCGCTTCATACTGATTATGAACCAGGAGATGAAGAATTCTACGGGGACAATTTGCATCGACTTCTATCGCCACTTGTCCACTTAGGACTGTACCCCGAATGACCGGTTGAGTTGCATCCAGTTTACACGTATACCAGAATTCCGTGAGAAGTTGAGGGATGAGCACAACAGGACCACGAAGAAATGCATGTGCCAGGAGTCCCTTACGAATGTAGGAGACCCACTCCTCATATCACCTACCAATTTTGGACTTTGGAATGTCGATACAGGCGATGACATTGTTTTGTTTGTAGGTGGGGAGTGCGTTGTTCTTGAAATTTCCACCACGGATCATTTGTTTAGTTAGATTAAGAGTATAACCCTCATCGAACTTATCGCATTGGATTGCACTTAGCAGTAGTAAGGATTAGCACTGAGCAATGAACTCTACACACAACAACATTGGGGTTTAAGAGAGTAGAGAAGAATATTTTGGAAGAGTAAAAGAAATATGATGAAAAATCTCTCTTATTTACACCTTTTCAATGTGAGAGAAAAGTTACCGTTATCGGAGGGTAATAGATATGACCGTTACCGTAAAAACTTCTACGCAGTTTGTTACAACGGCTAAATTTATTGTAAGTTACCCAAATGCACACTGTTATATTGAACCGGATTCTGACAGGATTAATGATATTTTTATGATAAGAATATATCATAAAAAATTTATAAACGACTGACGTTTATTTACAGACACACCGTAAATATGTTGGACTTACCATATTATTGGACATACCATTTCTTAGTACTAACCTAGAAATATGAAACTGACCACACTTTGGAATAGAGTACTCAGCTGATCCCGAGTGTTCAGCTTAGATGGAGCACTCAGATTCAGATTTAGCACTCAGCTCAGATTGAGCACTCAGCTCAGATTGACACTTAGTCAAATGTAGCACTAAGCAAAAATTTAACATAGATAAAGAATGGAACATACCGATTAAGGGTTGAGCATGCCAAGCTTGCCGAGTAGAGTTGTAAATCTTGTGCCTTCAATTAGTTTAGTGAAGATATCTACAAGCTGATCTTCAGTCTCAATGAAGACTAGCTCTATCTTTCCCTTTTCTACAATATCTCTGATGAAGTGATGTCTTATCTCAATGTGTTTGGTTCTTGAGTGAAACACTGGGTTGTGTGTAATGGCAATAGCACTTTAATTGTCACAAAATATGGGAGTCTTTGAATAACACAAATCAAAGTCCTTAAGTTGATGTTGCATCCACAGTATTTGAGCATAACAACTCCCTGCAGCTACGTATTCAGCTTCAGCTGTTGAAATTGCCACTGAGTTTTGTTTCTTGCTTGTCCAGCTAACTAATTTTCCACCCAAAAGTTGACATCCTCCAGTAGTACTCTTTCTATCAAGACCACATCCTGCGAAGTCTGAATCTGAGTACCCTATCAGCTCAAATCCTGATCCTTTTGGATACCACAAACCTAAGTTTGGTGTTCCCTTCAGATATTTGAGTATCCTTTTAACAGCTAGCAAGTGTGATTCCTTTGGGTCAGCCTGATATCGTGCACAAACACATGTAGCAAACATTATATCAGGTCTGCTTGCTGTTAAATAGAGTAATGAACCTATCATTCCTCTATATGTAGTCTGACATACAGATTTTCCATCAATGTCCTTGTGTAGCTTGACATGGTGTAACATTTGAGACTTTGCGGGATGGCTTGAGTCTAATCCATATTTCTTAATCAGATCAAAAACATACTTGCTCTGATTAATAAATATACCATCTTCTTTCTGATAGATTTGAAGTACCAAAAAGTAAGTCATCTCACACATCATGCTCATTCTGTATTGATTGGACATTATCTTAGAGAACCAATCACACAGACCTTGGTTTGTTGAACCAAAGATAATGTCATCCACATATATTTGAACCAGAATGACATGTCCTCTGCTCTTTCTTATGAATAGAGTTTTGTCAATACTTCCTCTAACAAAATCATTTGAGAGCAAATAGGTGGACAGTGTATCATACCAGGCTCTTGGAGCTTGCTTGAGTCCATACAAAGCCTTGTCTAACTTATAGACATAATCTGGATGTTTAGAATCAATAAAACCAGGGGGTTGTTTCACATAGAACTCCTTCTGTAGTGCTCCATTTAGGAATGCACTCTTAACATCCATTTGATACACTTTAAAGTTTTTGAAGGCTGCATAGGCTAGAAACAACCTTATAGCTTCAATCCTTGCAACAGGGGCAAAGGTCTCATCATAATCAATACCTTCTTCTTGTCGATACCCCTGAGTTACTAGCCTTTCCTTGTTTCTAATCACTACTCCATCCTTGTCCATTTTATTTCGATAGACCCACTTAGTGCCTATAATTGTTTTTCCTTTGGGGGCAGGGACAAGGGTCCAGACCTTATTTCTTTGAAATTCTGTCAGCTCCTCTTGCATAGCCTTAATCCAATCTTCATCTTTTAGAGCCTCTTCAGTCTTCTTTGGTTCCATTTGAGATAGAAAACTAGAGTAGGCAGCATAGTTTGCATTTGCCTTAGATCTAGTTAACACACCATCTTCAATGTTTCCAATGACATCATCAAGAGGATGATCTTTTAATACTCTGAAGGTTGTAGTGGGAGACTGAGGTTCTGGGTCTGGGTCTGAGCAGTGTCTCTCAGGCTGAATAGGACTTACTTCTTCGGTCTAAGTAGGAATTGAAAGATCACTTAGATCTTCAATCTGACATGTACCTGATGATTCACCGAGACTCTCAGGTTGATTATCTTCAATATTGATAGTTTCTTTCGATGATGCATATTTGTCAGATTTATCACCATCATCATCATCAGAATCAACCATAACATATATGGGATTTGATGTGAGATCTTCTTTGTTCCTCTCAAGCTCACTCAGACTAATTGGGTCAGCTTGAGCTCTGTTGGATTCATCAATACTTGTCTCATCAAACGTAACATGTACTGACTCTTCAATTACCTTTCTTTTAAGATTAAAGACTCTGTAAGCTTTGGAGATTGAAGAATATCCAACAAATATACCTTGATCAGCTTTGGGTTCCAACTTATGGAGCTGATCTCTTTGGTTTAGCACATAGCATGTTGAACCAAAAATGTGGAAGTATCCAATGTTGGTTTTTCTGCCATGATACATCTCATAAGGTGTTCTACCATGTCTTTTAACTATTATTGATCTATTCTAGGTATAGCAAGCTGTACTTACAGCTTCTGCCCAGAAGCTCAGCTTGAGCTTTGCCTCACATAGCATGGTTCTGGTAGCTTCAATTAAGGTTCTATTTCTCCTTTCAGCAACTCCATTTTGTTGTGGAGTTCTTACAGATGAGAAGTTTTAGATAATTCCCTTCTCTTCACAAAAGCCTTCAAGGGTTGAGTTTCTAAACTCAGTCCCATGATCACTTCTGAGCTGTTTAAGAGACTTACCCTTTTGCAACTCTTCTTGTCTTATGAAGCTGATTAACTCATATGCAGCTTCACTTTTGGCTTTTAAGAAACTACCCAAGTGAATCTTGTGAACTCATCAACAATCACTAGATTATACTTTTTGCCACTTAGGCTTGGGGTGCTAATAGGTCCAAATAGATCCAAGTGCAACATATGCAATGGTTCTGTAATTGAAAAATTCTGTTTGGACTTGAAGGATCCCTTATGATGTTTTCCCATTTCACAAGCTGAGCAGAGTTTGTCTTTAGCAAATGTGATCTTAGGTAGACAAGAGACTAACTCTTTGCTAGACAATTTGTTAATATATTTGAAATTTAAATGTGATAGTCTCTTGTGCCATAACCAACTTAGTTTGGGAGTTAAGTCAGAATACAAGCAGGTTTCAACATATGCTACCTTTTTGAAAGTGACTTTTCCAGCAGTTATCTTTCCATAACCTTTAGTCCTTCCTTGAGAATTATCCCCAAATGTCACCTTGGGTCCTTCATTGTTTTGGAATTCACTTAGAATCCCCTTGCTTCCTGTCATGTGCCTGGAGCATCCACTGTCTAGATACCACTTGTAGGAGCCCTGCACATGATCAACTAAACATATTAGTTTCTTTTTGGAACCCACTGTTTGGTGGGTTCTGAGGATGAGCACTTAGCTGATCCTTTAGAGTTTGACTGATCAGCTCGAGCAGATTCTGGGTCTGTTTTGGACTGATCATCCTTTACGTTTTCAGGTCTAAGATTGGTACTTACACAATCTTTGGCCTCATGACCTCTATCACCACACTTATAGCATTTTCTTCTAAAGATGGGTGTTTGGGTGATTTCTGTGAGTTTTCCAACATTAAATTTGGATTCAGTTTTAGGGTCATAAACTGTGGATAACCTTTCAATTCTTTTAGACAGTTTGTCTACTTGATTTTCACTGACTTTGGACTTACCTTTGTTAGCTTTATGGTTACCCTTATTTGGTGAAGTCTGACTTACAGACAACTTCCTGTTCTTAGACATTCTTTCATATTTGGCTTGAGAGTTATGTCCTTTTGAGTTGACGTGAGATATTCTGTCAAAAACAGTTGTTCTCACAGGATTGTAATCCAATCTTTTGAAAACTGACTTACAGTTTCTGTTGGATCTGGATTATTCAGCTTGATGGTTTGTATGAATAACCTGGGGACTTTGGGTTGGTCTCACAAACTTATTGGTTTTGACCTGTTTTCCATCCTTGTTCCTTAAAAATGTTTTTGGGAGTATATCATCTGATTTCATCGTTTTGTCTTCAAGACTAACTTGATCTTCGATGATTTCATCAGCAGCAGCACTATAATCTCCCCCTAGCACTGCTTTTACTTGATTTGGTATCTGCTAGTTAATACATTTTTCTGCTTCTCTTGATGACTTACACCAAGATTCACAGATCTTTCTTAGATTATCAGCTTGTTCTTTTGATTCTAGTAGTTCATCGCTTAGAAGTTTGTTTATATGAAGCTGACATTCATAATCGCTTTGAGTCTTTTTACCAGCATTTAAGAGAGTTTCAGAGTGTTTAAGTTCATCTTTTAATTTTGAAATTTTAGTTTTCAAACTAGATTGAACTGTGAGAGAGGTTTTGAAGTCATTCAACAAATAGCTGAACATTAGACATTTTTGTTCATCAGTGTAAAAGCTAAAGTTATTTACCTTATACATTGAGGCAGGATCCCAGTTACTGGTTTGCTTACTAAGATTAGCCGCTTCTGCTAGATCCTCATCAAAGGAACTGTCTTCTAACTCATAGTCAACTTGTTCCTCTTCATCCTCAATGGTCATCAAACACCTATTTGGCTCATCATCATCTGAAGTAGATGATTCAGTGTCCCAAGTCTCAGCAAGAAGACATTTGGTGTTTTCATCTAGCTTGCCTTTGAGTCTTTGATATTTCTTTTTATATTTATCAGCTCTGTAGGCATTCTTGTCAGCTACTGAAGTTGATTCTCCCTTCTTAACTCTGCACTCGGCAGCTATGTGTCCTATCCTTTGACAGTTATAGCACTTAGCTTTCTTAGGATCAAAAGTAGACTTACCACTTTTGCTTCTGTCAGGTTGACCCCTTCCTCTTCTGAACTTTCTAAAGTTTCTTGCTAACATTGCCATTTGTTCAGTAAGAGCATCCATCTCTTCATCATCTGAACCGAAGTTAGGACTTACTTCCTCAGATTCAGATTTAGAGTCAGTCTCAGTTTGAGACTTTTTAAATCCCTTCTTCTTCTTTTCTGCAATTAATGCAGATCCAGCATTGTTTATAGATTCTTTTAGTTGTTGCTGGGCCACTTTCTTCTGTTCCATGATCTTTTGATGATTTAGAAGGAAACCATAGATAGATCAGAGATCTTATTTTTCTAAGGTTCCTCCAGCATGAAGTGCAATGGTGATCTCATTAAATTGTTCTGGTAACACATCCAAGAACTTGAGTACCAACTCATTCTCGTCTTTCTTGACACCTACCAAGATCAGATCATTTATCAAGCATTGAAATCTGGTAAACAAATCTGCCAGAGTTTCATTCTTTTTAGCAAGGAAAGTCTCATAAGAACGACTCAGATTTGTCTTCTTATGTTGCTTGACCAAGTTAGTGCCTTCATACGTAACACTGAGAGTATCCCACATCTCTTTTAAAGTTTGGCACCCAGCCACAGTATGCAGAAGAGGATTTGTCAAAGCATTTGCTATAATGCTTTGTACCTTGTATCAAGGTTGAACAATTTACGATCTTCCTCAGTCCAAGATGCTTCGGGCTTGGGAGTTTCTCCGGAGGGAACAGTTTTGTCAGTGGTAGTAATATGGATCATTGGTATGATTGGGCCATCTTGAATCACGGTACTCATCATATGATCCACGGACTTCAGATATAGCATGGCTCTAAACTTCCACATAGGATAGTTAGTGCCATAAAAAATAGGACACCCTTTTGCCGCCATTGTTGGTATATGACTTGATTGCTTGCTAGTAGACATCTTAGCCTCTTGACAGCGGATCTTGATCTTCAACTTATGAAGAAACTTGCTCTGATACCAGTTGTTGGTCCCAAAGAGGGTGAACAAGAAACCGATACAGTGTAGAAAGGGGGTTGAATACACTTTAAACAAATAATCAAATTAATCAAACGTATATTCAATGATCAAACAAAATAATAACTATTATCACTCTCTAATCAAATCAACAGGATGATTTGATATTACAATGATTATAACCTCAACTCTCTCTAAACACTCTTGAATCACAAACTAATTGATGATCAAACTTCTTGTTAAAACTGATTAACAAGAACTCTTGAAAACTCTCTCGAACTTTGAACTTACAAAGTTATCGCAACACACGCGTATCAAGTATGACGAACACTCGTACGTTTTGCAACTTATGCAGTCTTGCAACTTATGCAGTATCACGTACTTGTTATCGTGTATATTCGCACATTCGTTCGTCTGTGTATTCGTCTATGTTAAACCCATAAGAAGGTTTATACTTATACTTGATATATTTACTAACAAATCGTAGTTTAAAGATAGAACTTATCTTTTCTTTAAAACCGTAACAAACTCCTTAATTAGAACATAGCTAATTAATTCCGTTTGAGATCTCTATCCAACTAATAGATAGTTTAAATTAGGTTTAGATATCCTAATTTAAATGTCATAGATATGGAGAGTTTATAACAAAATTTAGAACTTACTTAAATTCTTGAACTGACTTCTGACGATGAGCTAACTCACTCAGTCTTGACCTTGTCAAGCTGAGTTCTTGAATCTTGGGTTCTTGAATCTTCAAGTATTCAAGTCTTCAAGTCTTTAAGTCTTTACTCCTAAAACCTATCTCAGCTTAGAAGTCACTGAGCTATCTAGTACTTACATTGAAAACTCTATATCTGTTTATACGCTGACTACTCAGCCTAAGCTGACTAGTCAGTCTATAACAGACTTACATAATTCCTAACTGTTAACTTATCATCTATACATATCTATAGTTTGTCTCAGCAAATCTAATTATTCTAAACATGGGACTATCACTCACGACTCTCATTCTTCCCATAAACCTTTCAGAACTACAAACATTAAGGCGTATTTCCTACTGATTCTCGATCTTGAGGAGTTGAATTATGATGCATGGCGTGAGCTTTTTGAAACTCACTGTGTGAGTTTTAGTGTTTGGGGATATATTGATGGAACCATCACATCCAAAGGCCCCGAATGGAAGAAAATAGATTCTCTTGTCAAGCTTTGGATTCATGGTACTATCTCTGAATCTCTATTGCAAATGACACTAAAGAAAAATGTTAGTGCAAGAGACATTTGGTTAAGCCTTGAAAACCTATTTCGAGATGATAAAGAAGCTAGGGCTTTTCAACTTCATCAAGAATTGAGAAACATGTAGATTGGAAATTCTACGGTTACCAGATATTATCAACATTTAAAAACCATTTCTGATTTGTTAACAAATATTGATTCCCCGGTTGAAGAAAAGGCTCTACTTGCCTATATGATTAAATTGTTTGGGTGATAAGTTTGAACACCTAGCAAGCATTATTCGACATGGAGAAAACCTATCGTCTTTTTTGCGTGCAAGATCTACGCTTTTGGCAGAGGAGCAGCGTTTAAATCAGTCCTGAAACTCATCGGTTGTGTACCATGATCACTCCTCATCACCCATTGCACTCATGGCAGGTTCCTCTTCTTCTAGGCAGACCCCGACCAATTTAACTTCTCGTAGAAATGATAACAGCAGAAAGAATTTTGGCCGCCGGTAGCATAACGTCATTGCTGCTGTACCCACTGGTAAGTCCAGAAGGCCGGCGCCACCGCTTAGTGGGCTACCACCCATTATGCCCACGCCATGGGGATTTCCGGGCTATGGTTGGGCTTACCCACGCTTGTGGATGTTTCCATATGGGCCTCTTCCATCAAGCAACAAAAGTTACAGCCCATACTCCTCTCGCCATGGCTCTTCTGATCGACCACAGGCCCTCACGGCCTTGACTTGGTTTCCGGCTTAGTCATCGGAACAAGCATTCAACGCCCTCTCAATTAACCATGGTTTTGAGGTTAAGTGGTGTAATACCCGTAATTTATAAAATGTAAAAGAATAATTTTATGGATATTATGGTGACTTGTATATATATATATATGTATATATTGTTGGTTGGAAATTAATTAAACTGTTGGGCTTATATATATACTTGGTTGGAATTTACTAAGCCAATGGGATTGTATACATATGGATCCAAAAAGGAGTTACTAGTTGGAAAATTAGATTTGAGGCTTTGTTTTGGGCTTAGGCCCACAAGAGGTATTACTAGTAAGTATAAATAGGATTTTAGGGCACAGCCTTCCACCCAAACAATCAACTCACTATTCCATTGGAGAGAAAGAGAGAGAGTGTGTGTGGGTGTTGCGATCCTAGTAGAACAGAGAAGAAGGAAGCCAAGGATCTGTTGTGGAACTAAGAATCATTCAAGGAAACTAGCAAGTAATGTTTCTCCATCTTTATGAATCTTGTAGATACTAAATCTTGCTACGCTAAGGTGGTGAGGGAATGTTTTAGGATCTGGGTTTTGGGTTTTAGAAAGCTTGAGAAAAACCCAGATGAAGCATTTAACCAAGAACCCTCAATAAGTTGGTAAAATATAGTTTTAAGCTAGAAGGAAAGTTTTAAATAAGTGGAGAAATGTTTTGCAACAAGAATGAGCTGAATTGGTTAAGTTTTGAGAAAGCTTGATCTTGGCTATGGAGTCTGGGTTTTTCAAATGATGAACTTACAGGGAAGGAGATACACCATGCGACAGTCACATGGACACATGGGTGAGTCCATGCGATAGTCACATGAGTACTGGTAAGTTCATGCGACTTTTAAGTGTTTAAGTATGATTCATGCGACTTTCATGTCTATGTATAAGTTCATGCGACTTTCAGATGTGTATACATAAGTTCATGGGACTTTTAAGTGTTTGGGTATGATTCATTCGACTTTCATGTGTATGTATAAGTTCATGCGACTTTCAGATGTATATACATAAGTTCATGCGACTTTCAGATGTGTATACATAAGTTCATGCGACTTTTAAGTGTTTGGGTATGTCATGCGACTTTCAGCATGTATAACTAGTGTCATGTGACTTTCAGTTGGTATATGTGAACATCCATGCGACTTTAGTAGCCTATAAATGTGTCATGCGACTTTCAGTGTTACATACATGATTCCATGCGACTTTCAACTCTTACAATTGTGCCATGCGACTTTCAGTATGCAAGTGTGAGTCCCATGCGACCTTTAGTAGTCCATGCGACTTCCAGCATGCATCCATGCGACTTTCAGGCCATGCATTCATGCCATGCAACTTTCAGTAAGTAGCGGTTAAAACCCAGTATTAACCATATTTAGACTTGGCTCAGGTAGCAGTCAATTGCAGAGTTAAGCAAGAAAAGTCTTTCAGTAAGAACTGAGTAACTAAGATAGCTGACAGATGAGTATCCTCACTTATGATCTAAATAGATTCCGGATGTATACTTATGCACGTGAATACGTGAATAGCCATAAGTCATAATTGAATGTGATTAGACCGTTCACTTCGGTGACGGGTATGTTAGACCGTACACTTCGGTGTCGTATATGTGACCAACGCTTCGGTGTCGGGTATGTTAGACCGTTGTGATGACAAGGGGTGAGACAAGACCGTCCTAGTGACGGGTATGATGAGACCACTTACTACGGTAGTAGGTATGAGCTATGCAGTTATGTGAACTATTTGGTTTGTAAGTAGTATACTCGCTAAGCCTTGGGCTTACAGTTGTTGTTTTAACTCTTTTCAGGTGATGACCATGGCGGGGCTCCAGCTCGGCATTGATAGCTCAATTCCTAAGGCTTCCGCAAATATTAATGATTTAGTTTTCAGTAGTAGCAGTTCAGTAACAAACAACGTGTCAGTTGTAATTTATAGAGCATTGTGTACTTACCTTGATTAACAACTCTCATGTAATTACATTATCGTTTACTTTATCGACATCAATTTCTGATTGAAGTGCGTATGTAAAAAAAATTGGGACGTTACAAGTGGAGCTATCCTTGGGGTAGTAAACCTTGGTGAGCATACGGTTAGTAGAAGTTTATGATTGATACTTGTTTTAAAGATTGAGAATGAGTAGCCTGTTTATGCATGTACAACAATTATGTGGCTAAAGTGTTAAATGTTATGAAGCGGGAATCTGATTGGTTAAATTGAGAATAGGTAAGGTATAGTGTGTTCATAATAATGTAGGGCCTATATGATTATAAACACATGGTACATACTTAAGCTCAACAAGATCATGATGGACCCTGCAGATTATGTGTTTGATAGCATGATGATTTATGTATGTAGAGTAGTATACCTGCGATGGTACAGAGAAAGCTGTTATAGTATTGTATGTAGAGTAGTATGATGATTTATGTATGTAGAGTAGTATAACTAACGTAGTAGCCTGAGGTAAGTAGATTTCGGGATGCTAGAGACAGATATGAAGCAGATGAAATTCCTATTCCAACCACTAGACCTATGGGTAATTTTACTAGAGAGATTCCAGCTATAAAGGAATTGCAAGAGTATGAGAATAGTATAGTAAGAAAGACAATAGCTATAGAATTGGAGTAAAGTCTTACAAATGAACATTCTTTTTTTAAGCACTCAATTTGTTGAGTAAGTGTAAGAGAGATTGTAAGTGATGTTATATAAACGAATAGATGCAGCAGTGTAGGCTGCAACGATGTATGTGTAGAAGGTAGGAAGACTTGAAGTCAGAATAGATCAGTTATAACAGTTAGAGTGTACTTACAGAAATTTTCGGCAGGTAAAGCACCTCTTCGTGGAGGAGGTTATACATTCGATTGTGAACAATCGTTAGCAAGCAGAGACGTTAGGGGCATACCGTATAGTTCGATGTCCAGTAGAATGAAAAGTTATGTTGATTCAAAGTTATTATGTGAGATAGCAAAAGACTAGTGGACTTTGTTGTTACCAAGGAAAGAGAAGGCACAGATGGAGGCAATGATAAGGCTTCAATATAAATAAGTGTTAGAGGTGCAATTTGCACCAATCAGCTTGAAGAGATAAGATTACAAAAGAGTTTAGCCCTATGACAGAAGCGGTAAATGATATCACCAAGAATTTGATAGAATAACTCGTTCATTTAAAGTGTAAAGTGAGAGATTAGTGTTGTATTGTAGTGAGGAAGGCTAGTTCCTCACTCAGATGTATGAAAGAGTGAGAAGCAAAGACATGTGCTTAGAAATTGTTAGAATTCACACTAAGCAGGTTATTATTTTTACGAGAGGGGCATATTGAGATTGCCCTAAGTTGATAGCTTTAGTGAAAAGCAAAGTGAATCCTCTACCCCCACTCTGTTTTAGCAAGGGTAGAGATGTGTAAGTGAAAGTGCAGCATATGGCTGTAGAGAAAACGGTGGAACCGGATGTAGTGGCAGGTACCTTTGTTGTTAATAGCGCACCTGCTCTGGTATTAATTGAATCTGGTAAAGCAGATCTTTGTTGTAGTTTCACAGTATGTTCAGATGAGTGTTCCGCCCAGTATAGTAGAATTTCCTCTTGAGAAAGAAGCAGCAGATGATGAGACTACTATTGAGAATAGTAGGTGTAAAAAATAAAGTGATAATGAGAGACAATTGTCAGTGTTCCCATCAATCATGTACTAGTTGAGGTGAAAGAGTTTTGAGTACTTGTTAATGTGAATTGGCTGGATCAGTATTAAGTTCAGATAATATGTGATCAGAGAACAGAATGAGTTCAGACCCCAAGTGGGGAAGAACTGCTTAGTAGAGATGAAAGTATAAGAGTCAGTATTCCTGTTTGCTAGTAAAGTAAGGAAGTATATAGTTTTTGGTGGGACAACATTATCAGCTTTAGTGAGAAATTCTAGCAGGGAAAGGAGAAGCAGCAACAAGTCTGGTGTATACAGTAATTGATGAAGCCATTGCAGGAATTGGTGGATAAAGGTTTTATCCAACCTAGTAGCTTACCGTGAGGTATATTGAGTTTAGTTGTGAAAAAAAGATGACATGTTCAGAATGTGTGTAGATTAAAGAGTTAATGAGTATAGTTTATTGAACTATATTTGATAGATTAGTGATTGTGATTAGTGATGATCAGCTATTTACTCCAAGATTTCAAAAGTACATAGTGTTAGTTTCAGAGTGGTATTAGAAATGTCATAAGGGGAAATGATATGTGAAATTTCCCAAGTGATAAGTTCAGTTATAATAAGTGCAACCAAAGGGGCTTTCCCTGGTGGTAAGGGAGTTTTCCCAGTAAAGGAGAGGTCTTGGGTTCAAGTCTCTCAGGAGGGTTTCTTCCTAGGAGTAGCGGAGGGTCACTCCCTCGTTGGTGAAAGCAGCCCTACCGAATTAATAAGGGGGGTATAGTTGGAGTGGTTCGAAACCAGGGCCCGGATTAGATCAAGCGGTTTCGATCCTGTGCCACTACCGCTAAAGCGAAGCTGTTCAAAAAAAACTTATAATAAGTGCAATTTTTAAGTTGCTTTGTTAGTCAGAAAATAATTTAAACAGTGTCAGCCAAGTAGAAGCAGTAATGAAGTGGGAGTCGCCTCAGAATTTTGTAAAAGTAAGAATTTTCTTTGACCTTGCAAAGTATTACAGATGGTTTACACTAGACCTTTCTAAAATAGCAGTACCCTTAGTCTAGTTTACTAAAGGGAGCATAGAATTCAAGATGAATGCTGATCAACAATAAGTGGTTGATATGTTAAAGTACGAAAGATATAGTATTCCGGTATTAGCATTGTTAGATGGAATGAAAGTTGTAGTGGTTAATGATGATGTCCTTTATTGGGAGTTGGGTTATACAGAAAAAGAAGGTTATTGTTATGTTTTTCACTAGTTAAAGATACAGGAAAGCAACTTCCTAACTCATGATTAGAATTAATAGCAGTTGTCTAGCTAGAGCCAATGTGGTAGCAGATGTTTTAAGCAAAAATACAGAAATAGCGAGAAAGTTATAGTAAATTTGATTGTCAGATCACCTAGAACTTCTCGGGAGTTTGATTCTATCTGAGAATTAATTGATAGACTCATAAGAATGTAGATTTTTTTTCAATAAAGAAAGTGTATTCTTTAGAAAGAATGACAGATGTTTAGCTAGAAGAGATAGTAGTTAGATATGGAGGTCCTATTACACCTCAGCTCAGTATTCCACCCTCGGAGGAAGAACAGAGTAAGAAAAAGATACAAATACCAGAGGATAGACATGAATCATGTGTTGATGATTTTAGGGGTAGTTGGGATATCTATCTATCGTTATCAGAGTTCGTTTAGTTAACAGTTACCTTTTGAGTGATGGTATGTTACCATACAAGATGTTGTGTGGTAAAATGTGTAAGACCGTTGTTTGTTGGGGGTGAAGCTAGTCAAAAAAAGTGGAATGGTGTAGAAACAATACAGCGATAGACCGAGTATATATAGTAGATACGTGAGCAGTTTAAAGCGGGCTAGAATAGACAAGAAAAGATATGTAGATAAGAGGAGATCACTATTAGAATTCCAGATTGAGGACTATGAATTGTTAAGAGTGGCACCATGGTAGAAAGTTAATGGATCATCGCAAGATGAGGTAAAGTAGCATACAGACTGGAATTACCAAAGATGTTCCACCCTTGTGGGTGGTTAGCAGACGAATCAGCAGTTGTTCCACTATATGATGTGCTAGTGGATGAGATGATCAGTTATATAAAACAACAAGTGGCTATTTTAGAGAGAAAGGGTTAAGAGTTTATGTAAAGAATGGATAGAACTTGTAAAGGTACGGTGAGGATACAGGAAGGGTTCACATTACACTTGGGTGTATGGGTGTCATGTTATGGGTGATAAGTGTTTCATGATCAGTATGTTGCAGACCATCTACCTCGGTAGCGGATAGTATGTGATGTAAGACTATCGTCTGTGCGCTGACATAGCATTCAGAGATGAGGAGATATAAGACTACCGCTAGTGCGCTACGGTAGCATTCAGCTTAGTGTGATACAAAGTTATGTGTACAGTAGATTTCGGGAACGAAATCGTTCCATGTGGGGAAGAGTTGTAATGCCCCAAAGTTCTAAATATTTGTGACTAAGTGTTATAAAAGGATAGAGGTGTTTATAAAACTATAAGGGCTAAAGTTGCCATTTTGAAAGTGAAATAAGTCCAGGGGCTATTTTTTCAATAGTCCAAACTTGTATATATATATATATATATATATATATGACTTTCAAAGTGAAAGTCAAACATAAGCACATAAATACCTACGTGATATAGCTGGCAACTTTCTTTCAGTAGATCTTGGTCAAGAACAACAAATTCAGTACGTAGTAACTACTTTCAAGTGATCCATAGTAGCAAGGTATGATTTGTAGTATTGTTTTCAAGTTAGAAATGGGTCAAAAGATTGAATCAAGAATCAAAGCATGTTAATTATGTTTTAATGATGTTAGTGGTCAGTTGGGGTGTAGGAAAACACCCCTACAGTATTTGAATCAACTGAATGTGAGTTTAAAAGCAAGAACAGCAGTTGTATTCTTCACAAAAGTTGCAGGTCGGTCCTGAACACGGCCCGTGTACATATCTTTTAAGAAGGAGATAGGCCATGCAGATGAACATGGTCGTGTAAGGTGTAAGGTACATGGCCCGTGTAGAGGTTAAAGGCGGTGACAGTCCATGTAGGGTCACATGGTCGTGTAGCATAAGAGGTACACGGCCCGTGTAGGGTGACATGTCAACATAGGAATGTGGCCAAGAGTGGTCGTATAGTGTGCAGGGTACACGGCCCGTGTAGGCTTACCGGTTTAGCTTTCTACACAATTATCAGGTAAGTATACTAGTCTTTTAGCATGTTTAGCATATGATTATGCTTTAGATGAACAACGTAATATATGTGTTATGATATATGGATGTTATATGTACGTAGTGTAAACAGCAGGGTACAAAGTACACCTAAAGTGTAACTTTGTACCAAGAACAGTGTTATGATATACAGCCACGCAGTGGTGTAGCTGTATACCGAAGCCGTGTAAGTGCCTATGAGTTAGCATATGTTATGATATGACCAAATATGTAATGGTGTGACCAGATATGTAATGATATGACCAGATATGTTATGATATGACTAGATATGTTATGATGTGACTAGATATGTTATGATATGACCAGATATGTTATGATGTGACCAGATATGTTATGATATGACGAGATATGTTATGATATAATATATGATATATATATATATATATATGTGATGCCAGTATAGGTGTATAATCATGCCGTGAGCATAACTATGCACAAGAACAGTGACAGGGTATACATCAACCGTATACCAATAGTAGCTACGATAGGGTACACCCACGGGGTGTAGGTAAGCCCGGCACAGAGGATACCTAGTATGTGCAAGCGTAGCTTTGTATCTGAAAGAATGGAAAGGGGTATATTGAGCTCCTTATACCCAAAGAAAGCGCTGGGGACATTCTACACTATGGTGTAGATACACCCTAGTATAGTAACAGATTTGCAGGTTTGCAGGTAATACAGCTGGGATGCAAGACATCCTGAGGAGACTTTACTCCAGATGACACAGTTTGGATGCGAGACATCCTTATGTTGTTTATGTTCAGTTAGTATGCTCACTAAGCATTAGTTTATGTTTCAGTATTGCATGTTGCAGGTGATGTAGGTTCTAGCAACAGTAAGGCCCTAGTGTGATGTTCAGCGGGATAGCTCCTGGTTTTCAAGAAGCAAACTTTGACACTATTTTTGTAAATGTTAGCACGTGTATTTTTAGAAAGAGTATTTTGAAAAACTCTGGTATGTTTCTGGTGCTAACTCGTAAGATAATGTTTTTAAATTAAAACTGGAAAAGTGGTGCTATAGACCGGAATTGGAATCTAATACAAAATAAATTAATTCAATATGTATAAATTAAAATAAATTATACAATCAATCGCCCACCACTCCTACCCCTCTGCCACCATACCCTTACCTTATTTCCACCTTAACTTACTCCGTCTTACTCACCCTACCCTGCCCCCACCCTAGCTACCCTACCCTAACCACCTACCCAACCCTACTCCACCTTACCAGAACACACTCGCACCTTACTACTTGTTGGAATATGCCCGCTGACACTAACGCGTTAATGGCACTACCGATGAGGTATAGGCCTATTGGATCACACACCAAGTATTGATTCCGGCAACACGATCAAGCAAAAGAGAGGAAAAGGCCAAAATGGGTTTTGGCAGGGTGGTACACGGGCCATGTTCATGAACACGGGCCGTGTCCAGTCCAACATACATGAGGCGTATTAGCCCAGATCAAGGTCGTGTAGTTTGGGCCTACACGGGCCGTGTAGTTGAACACGGGTCATGTTGTGCCTGTTAGACACGGGCCGTCTTAGCCCAATTGGGGCCGTGGACTTTGGCCTACACGGCCGTGTAGATCTACACGGGCCGTGTACATTCGCTGTAACAGCAGAATTAACAGCATTAAACACTTGGTTTAATGGGGTTAACTTCTCATAATTGTGGTAGGCAAAGAGACCATGAGTTATTTGCTCTAAGTGAGGCTTTTTGCTTACACTTTGTCTCTTGGTTGATACTAGAACTCTCTCTCTCTTGTTCATCTTGTTCTTGGTGTTCTTGAGCACAAGAAGCAAGAAATACATACACTTGATTGTTGTTTTGGTGGTTGCACATCAACTTGCTAGCACTTGGGAATCAAACAAGCTTGGGGTGGACTTCATTAGAGGAGTTCTTTGTTGGATTCTAAGCCACTTGACAAGGAAGGTTGATTTGTGTTTTGCACTTTTGGGGTATAACCTTTCTTCTTATCTTGTTCATATTAGTTGCAATGTCATTGTTAGATTTTGGTCCATGGGAGTGTATTCATTAGTTTGGCATCGATTTTTGTTGTACATATTGCTTCCGTTGCTACTTGTTTTTGCCAAACGAATACCTTCAGTGGTATCAGAGCCATATATAACATGGCTTTGCACTATTGAGTCTAGAAAAACCATAAAAGTGTTTTTGGATAAGAAAAGTGTTTTCTTAAAATTGGTTTTTCAATTAGACTCTCGTTGTGCTAGAATAGATTTATTCGTAGTCTTGTTAATATATTTTAGTTTTTATATTTGTATATTTGTTGTAGCTTGGCATGAAGTGTACACAAATATATACTTATAAATGTATATATGATTATGTGTCTCAAAAATGGTTTGGTACACTAATGCATATGTACAAGGATTGTTTTTTTGGTGCCTTTGATGTTTTGACAATCTTAACTAAAATATAGATATATATATATATTTATATATCATGGTTATGTGTGGCACACCATGTTTCTATTTGATATGTTTGGTTTGATTCGGTAACAAGATATGCCCTTAGACCTATGTGTTGTGGTGATTGATTATTTTGATTTTTGGCGGCCTGCATGCTGTATTGTTGTAACAATATTAGTTTATTTGTTTATTGGTGCAGCTTGCACGCCGTTTCTTTTATTCTATTTATTTGTATAAATAGCATAGGATTGCGACCTGCGTATCGTTTATATATATTCTATGTATTTCTATAGAGTATAGAATTAAAGCCGGAATAGTCAACGGGAGTCATGGTGATGACGTCTTGGCGAGAAGGAATCAACATGCTATTGGTGGTGTTGGATTAAGTGGGAGCTCACCCAACGAGACCATATCCTGTCCTTAGATTTTTGGCCTCGTTTTCCCCGTTGTGGCTCACGGGGAAAACGCATAGGAATTTTGGGCATGTTACCAAATCATATATATATATTTGTGTGGTTGTATTTTATTTTTCTATGCATGGATTAGGATTCGCATGCTAGACAATTTTTCCTATAAAATTAAATAAAATACAATGTTTGTTAAAATGGTTAACAATTGCGCGCGAATAGAATTGACAAAGAAAATATAAAGATGGTATTATATTAAAAGTGCTTAAAATCGTTTTGACACTTACTTTGTTAATTCACAAAATGGTTTTTTATTAACCGGAAACAAAATCCCGTTTTTCAAAATGTAAATCACGCACCATCCGTAAGATGACACCACCCGAATCTAACGAAGCAAGGATGATTGTCGAGCTAAGCACAATTCATTCCTTGTGTAGTTGTGTGGAAGGTGAGTGGGGTAACTCGCATGATTGGTTGTCGAGCTAAGCACGAGCCGATTAATGGTCGAGAGTGCCACCCGTGTGTCTTGTCGGACGATTTACAATTTTAGTATATAATTCCTGGTTAGTTGTCGAGCTAAGCACGAGCTAAATAAAAATTATATATTAAGATTGGTGTAAGATAGGGATCAAACATGCCAACCGACATAATGGATATCAACGGATCCCGCAAGTGTCTAAGAGTTGTAATAGAGATTACAATTGGTAAAATGGTTGCCGGCCTAAATAGCTTTGCCACGTGATCCGCGGTAAACCCGTCATGGTGCGAGGTGAAATAAGGTTCTTAGCCCTTGTTACAAATAAATTGTTTTGTTTAAGACTATGGGTACTTATTTTAACAAGGATTTCCAAACTAACTAAAACTACTTTGCTATTTTAGATGGCGTCTTCAAGCAACACCAACACCACCAACCATTTTTCGCTTAGAGTTTTCCTTGAAAAGGAGAAACTCAATGGTAACAACTTCTTGATTGGTTTAGGAAACTTAAACTTGTCCTACGCCAAGAAGGGAAGATGGTTACCATAGAGGAGGCCCTACCCGAGGCTCCTGCTGCCAATGCCACTCGGGCTATCCGAGACGCTTATGAGAAGCGTGTCAAAGATACCGAGGACATTACTTGCCTCATCTTAAGTACTATGATCCCCAAGCTCCAAAAGAAAATGGATCACTTGAGTGATTTTGACTTGATCGCTCAGCTTAAGGAAATGTTCCAGCAGCAAGCGAGACAAGAGAGGTTCGAGTGTCTTAAGATGGTGCTTGGTAGCAAGATGGCCGATGGCGGGAATGTGAGTGCTCACGTGTTGCGTAAGAAAGCAAACGTGCAGCGCATTGAACGGCTCGGATTTACCATAGGGAGGGAGCTAGCCGTGGATTTGATCCTATGGTCCCTGCCCACCGTGTATGATCAATTTGTTATGAGTTATCATATGCATAGTATGGATAAGTCCATTATGGAGCTTCACGGTATGCTTAAGACAACCGAATCTAGCATGACCAAAAATAAGCCCGCCGTTCCAAATCCCGTTCTTGCTATAAGGGAGGGGCGAATCCAGAAGAAGAAGAAGAGATCCGCTTATACCCCTAAGGGTAAGGGGAAGGGAAAGATTGGCGCTGCCAAGTCTAGCCCCGCTTCGGAGGGTAAAGGCAAGGGGAAGATGGTTCCCCAAACTAAAACTCCGAATGAAGCAGAATGCTTCTTCTACGGGAAGAAGGTCCATTGGCGCCGTAACTGCCCGGGGTACCTAGAAGGTCTAAAGAAGCTCAAGGGGTTGAGCATCGGAGGAACTTCCGATTCAGGTACGTACATGATTGAACTCCATCATACTTCTACATCTGGTAGTTGGATATTAGATACCGGCTGTAGCACTCACGTTTGTAATATTGTGCAGGTGCTAAGGACAAGTAGAAGGATGGAAAGTGGCGAGCTTGACTTGATTATGGGAAACAAGGAGATTATCCCGGTCAAGGCTCGAGGAGAAGTTGAATTATCTTTTAATTCTGGTTTTTCCATATTATTATTGAACGTATGCTATTCGCCGCTTGTGGCGCGAAACATTATCTCTTTTCATGCAATACACGACAATGGTTTTGGTTTTTCTTTTGACAATGGGGTTATTGTTTGTTTTAAAAATGGTATTTGTTATTTTAAAGCTTATCCTTGTCGTGGTATTTATGAAGTAGATGCGTACGTTAGTGATAATCGTTCAATCATGAATATTGATTCAATGTCTAAAAATGGTTTAGACAAATTGTCTTTGTGTCATGGTCGACTTGGCCATATAAACAAGACTCGTATCGCCAAGCTCCAAGCGGATGGGATCTTGGAATCATTTGACCACGAGTCAAATGAAGTATGCGAATCTTGTTTATTAGGAAAGATGACTAAAGCACCCTTTTCCGGCGTGAATGAGAGGGGTAAAGACTTATTGGACATTATACATTCCGATATGTGTGGTCCATTTAAGCACATCAGAAGAGACAATTCTAGATACTTCGTTACCTTTATAGATGATTATAGTAGGTATGGGTATGTCTACTTGGTTAGACAAAAGTCCGAGACCTTTGAGGTCTTTAAGACTTTTCAAAACGAAGTAGAGAATCAATTGGGCAAAAAGATTAAGATACTTAGATCCGATAGGGGTGGTGAGTATCTTAGTCAAGAGTTTCGTGATCATCTTAAGGGTTGTGGAATTATCTCACAACTTACACCTCCTAGGATGCCACAATTAAATGGTGTCGCCGAGAGGAAGAACCGAACATTGTTAGATATGGTTCGGTCTATGATGAGTCACACCCAAGTGCCTATAAGCCTTTGGGGTTATGCTCTTGAAACGGCAACAAGAATCCTTAATCTCATTCCAATGAAGAAGGTCGATAAAACACCTTTCGAGATGTAGCATGGGAAACCTCCCATTCTTGCCTATCTAAAGGTTTGGGGTTGTCAAGCCTACGTACGACGTGAGGCAGATGACAAGTTGGAGCCCTGATCCGAAAAATGTTATTTCATCGGATATCCAGCTGCGGGTATTGGATATATATTCTATAAACCTTCCGAGAACAAGGTATTTGTTGCTCGAAGGGCGGTCTTTTTAGAAAGAGAATTAGTGTCCAATCAGCAATGCGGGACTAAGATTGATCTTGAAGAAGTTCAAGAGTCAACGGATGAAAGACCTGACGTTGGCACTAGCCAACAACCTAGTGAGGTTGAGTCTGAGCATGACAATGCGGAGACTAACGTACATCTGTTACCTTAGATCCGGTAGAACTTGCCATGAGCCAGAGAGATATGGGTTTCTCATATCTGAGAGCAACGAGTTATTGGTGGATCTTAATGAGCTCACCAACTATCGGGAAGTGGTAGCGGGCCACGAGTCTGCTAAATGGAAAGAGGCAATGGATAACGAGATGCAATCCATGGAGGATAACCAGGTTTGGGAACTGGTTGATCCCACACCCGGTTGTAAACCAATAGGGTGTAAGTGGGTCTTCAAGAAGAAGACCGACATGGATGGAAAAGTAAACACTTTCAAAGCCCAACTGGTGGCTAAAGGTTTCACCCAGACACATGGTGTCGACTATGATGAAACTTTCTCCCCAGTGGCCATGTTGAAATCTATTAGGATACTTTTGGCAATCGCCGCATTTCATGATTACGAAATATGGCAAATGGATGTCAAAACCACCTTCCTTAATGGGAAGCTCTCCGAAGAGGTGTATATGACGCAGCCTGAGGGTTTTGTACATCCGAAGCATCCTAATAGAGTGTCTAGACTAAATAAGTCCATTTATGGACTTAAACAAGCATCTCGTAGTTAGAATCTATGCTTTGATGAGAAAATCAAAGAGTGGTTTTTCAAAGAGTGTAGACGAGCCATGTGTATATGTTAGGGCTAGTGGGAGCGCCGTTGTTTTCTTAGTCTTGTATGTGGATGATATCCTACTCATTGGTAAAGATATTCCAACCTTGCAAAGTGTCAAAACTTGGCTTGGAAAATGCTTTTCAATGAAAGACTTAGGAGAAGCGGCATACATTCTGGGTATCAAGATCTATAGAGATAGATCTAGAAAACTTCTCGGGTTGAGTCAAAGTACATACATTGACAAAGTCTTGAAGCGGTTCAAGATGGAGGACTTCAAGAAAGGAAATCTTCCTATGTCGCATGGAGTGATATTGAGTAAGACTCAATGTCCTAGTTCTCAAGAGGAACTAGAAGTAATGAAGCGAGTACCATATGCTTCGGCCGTGGGCTTGATCATGTACGCCATGTTGTGTACTCGTCCTGATGTGTCATGCGCTTTGAGCTTGACTAGTAGATATCAGGGAAACCCGGGGCAAGCCCATTGAGTTGCGGTAAAGAACATTCTTAAGTATCTTAGGAGGACTAAAGAAATGTTCTTGATCTTTGGTGGTGAGGAAGAGCTCAAAGTAAAGGGTTAATCTGATGCTACCTTCCAAATTGATAGGGATGACTGCCGATCACAATCGGGGTTTGTGTTCCTATTGAATGGTGGGGCTATTACTTGGAGAAGTTCAAAGCAAGACACAGTAGTTGATTCTACTACAGAGTCAGAATATATTGTGGCAAGTGAAGCTGCTAAAGAAGCTGTGTGGATAAGGAAGTTCATCCGAGACCTTGGAGTGGTTCCTTGCATATCTGACCCTATTCAGATCTTTTGTGACAATGAGAGTGCGGTAGCCTTAGCGAAGGAACCGAGAGCTCACAAGAGAATGAGGCATATACCTCGTAAATACCACTTAATTAGATAGATGATTGAAAGTGGTGAAGTTTCCATTAGTAGAGTAACCTCGGAAGGCAATTTGGCCGATCCGTTTACTAGGCCATTGTCACAAGCTTCTCATGATTCTCACACTACGGCGATAGGTGTTAGATTTTCTCATGACTTGGTTTAGATTTAGTTTTAATTTATGTTTGGATCATTATGTATTTGGGAACATTAAGCAATAATGTTACTAATGTTTGTTTTGATTTATATAGTAGAGATCTATATATATGCGTGTTGCGGTTACTTACATTTAGTCTTTATTGTGTTCTATCTTTGCATGTTTAATTTCTTCCCTAGATTGTTTTAAAATCTTTAAGTCTCCACAATCGTTCATACTTTGTGGGAAGGAAGTATGAACTAAGATTGAGGTAAAGAATTGGTTTTGATAAAACGTGATTCTTGCCTATACTTGAAAGGGGTTTCAAGTGATTAGAGGACCCGCACCCGAGTTTACTTCATGGTTTTAGTCACAAGTAACTTGGGATGGTAATGACATTTCATCCTTAAACTAGAGATACATGTGATCTCAAAGCATAGGTCTGCTTTGCTTTGATCATTTTCTAACGCGGTCCGTAACTGGTCGTTATATGGGAGATGATTGGGTAGAGTATTATCTATGTGGCGGGACTATGTAGTCAAAAGGTATTTGTTCCTCTATATATAGAGAGAATATCCATGGGCCCCTCGATGATTGAGTGCTGACGTTCATATGCATGGCCGTGCTCAAGTTCTATTGATGATGGATCAATGTTGACTTGATTTGTTGGTCACCACTAATCTAGAATCGAGAAACATAATCGTGAACGATCTGAAGGTTGACTATATTCCATGCCATGTGTTCACATTAGATATTGTGAACAAAGGGATGTACATGTTCATTTATCTTTAGGATAATCATTTCATGATTGGGGATCTTTTCAAGAGTGGCATACCCTATACTAACTTGAGAGCATAGATGTCTTGCTAGAGGCCGCTCTATGTTTGTGTTATTACTCGTAGTTGTGTCACGTGCAAGTGGGAGTCTGTTGGAATATGCCCGCTGACACGAACGCGTTAATGGCACTACTGATGAGGTATAGGCCTATTGGGTCACACACCAAGTATTGATTCCGGCAACACGATCAAATAAAAGAGAGGAAAAGGCCAAAATGGGTTTTAGGAGGGTGGTACACGGGTCGTGTCCAGTCCAACATACACGAGGCGTATTAGCCCAGATCAAGGTCGTGTAGTTTGGGCCTACACGGGCCATGTTGTGCCTGTTAGACACGGGTCGTCTTAGCCCAATTGGGGCCATGGACTTTGGGCCTACATGGCCGTGTAGATCTACACGGGCCGTGTACGTTCGCTGTAACAGCATAATTAATAGCCTTAAACACTTGGTTTAATGGGGTTAACTTCTCATAACTGTGGTAGACAAAGAGACCACGAGTTATCTGCTCTAAGTGAGGCTTTTTGCTTACACTTTGTCTCTTGGTTGATACTAGAACTCTCTTTCTCTTGTTCATCTTGTTCTTGGTGTTCTTGAGCACAAGAAGCAAGAAATACATACACTTGATTGTTGTTTTGGTGGTTGCACATCAACTTGCTAGCACTTGGGAATCAAATAAGCTTGGGGTGGACTTCATTGGAGGAGTTCTTTGTTGGATTCTAAGCTACTTGACAAGGAAGGTTGATTTGTGTTTTGCACTTTTGAGGTATAACCTTTCTTCTTATCTTGTTCATATTAGTTGCAATGTCATTGTTAGATTTTGGTCCATGGGAGTGTATTCATTAGTTTGGCATCGATTTTTGTTGTACATATTGCTTCCGTTGCTACTTGTTTTTGCTAAACGAATACCTTCACTACTACCATACCCCTATCCCTACTCTACTACCCTACCATACCCGACCCCACCTACCCTACATACCCCACCTTACTCCAACTTACCCATAATCTACTCCTACACTACTTACTCCACCTTAGCCACCCTACTCTAACTTATTCATAATATACCCCTACCCTACCTACCCACCCCCACCTTTACTTCACCCTACCACCCACAATTCATCTCTACCCTACCCCTATCCCACCCCACCTTTCTACTATACTTCACACCTACTCTACCTTACCTACTTCACTCTACCCCTATCATAGGGTAAGGTAGGGCATAACATAAGGATAGGTGAGGTGAATAAAAATAGAGTTGGCTAAGATGAGTAAGGTGCCATAGAGTAGGGTGAAGTAGATAAGACAGGGTGGGGTAAGGATGGGGTGAATAAAAATGAAGTCGGATAGGGGTGGGGTGTGGTGGGGTAGGGGTTAGAAAAGGTGTCATAGAATACGATATGGTGAAGTAGGTATGATGGGTATGGTTAGGGATTTGATGAGTAAGGTGGAGTTGAGTGGGGTGGAGTAGGGTAGGATGAGGTAGGTAGGGGTAGTGTTGGGTATGGTAAGTAAAGATGGAGTAGTGTGAGGGTATGGTAGGGTAGGATGAGATGGTGTAGAGTAGGGTAAGGTAGGGGTGGAGGTGGGGTAGGGATAGGGGTAAAGTAGGGTGGGATGAGGTAGGGGTAGGGGTGAAGTAGAGGTGGGTAGGGGTCGGGTAGGGTGGAGTAGGGTAGGATGAGGTAGGGTGGGGTGGGTGGGGTAGGGGTAGGGGTCGGGTAGGGTGAGGTGAGGTGGGATGGGATGGTGGCGAGAGATGGGGTGGGAGACAACAATTATGTTTTAGGTTGCTTATGAATTTGAAGAATTCTATCCATTTTGAGAAGGAATTTCTAATTCCTTGATTTAAGGAATTCATTGGAATGGTCAAATTGACAAATTTCATTCCATAAATTCCGTGAACCAAGCACAAACAAGATTTAGGAATGCTCAACTCCAATTCCGTTCAATTCCATCCAATTCTAGCGAACCAAGCACCCCCTAAGTATCTTTTCTATTGGATGTTTCATAACAATTTTTAAACAAGTTTAATTGGTAACATAACGACTGAATCCAATGCAAGGATTAACTAATTAATACACGAGCCCAAGTATTGGTTTTAAGTTGAAGCTTGTAGATTGTCAATTACATTACAAACTCTAGAAATTAAGATTATCAAAATTTATTAATTACAAGATGTAATATTCCAAATTTCAGAACACTATCTATATTGCCTAATAAGGTGTTTTATATGTTGATGAACTAGATTATAGATAATTTGGAAAATTTAGCGTTTACAAGAGTGATTGTAGTTATTTAATAATATTTGGCCATGAGATATAATTTCTAATGCACAAGGTACAAATGGTTAAAGCTTTAAAAACTTGGTATTCTAGATGTTGTAGTTTGAGGGTTTTTTTGTGTAAAATTGATGAAACTTGGAGGGTAAAAGGTGTAGAGCTTGGAAACTAGGGGGAGTGTTTGTGAAATTGAGTATAAAAAGAAAAAAATAGAAGAATTGAATCATTTTGAGTCTTCTTCTTCTTCTCTGGAGAAAGATCAAGAAAGGCAAGGGAGAGAGAGAAAAATGGTTGCAAGTAGAGAAGGAAGGAAAACAAGAAGAAATCTAGGATTATTTGGTGACTTAAAGTGTGTTTAAGCTTAAGAGTGTGTTTTAGCATCCATACAAGCATCCAAACTTGGCTTTGAGCAAGGATGAGAGATCCATCTAGTTGGGGCTTGGTAATCAAGTAAGTATTAACTTGTATTTGTGTTTGATTTTAGATATACCTACAAAGACTCAGTGATATTAGACAACTGAGCAAACGGGATCGAGGATTGAGGTGAGTGGAAGTGTACTCACAAGTGGTGTTGGTGATAACATTTATGGTTATGTGATTTGAGATATTTATATGCTTTGATTTTCCATGATAGACTGTTTAGTCTGATTTGCCATGATAGACTATCTAGTCTGATATATGTGTTAGACTGTGTTGACTGATTTTGTCGGTAGTTGATTGTTGCTTGTTGTTTGAGATCTCTTGGTTTGTTGTGTGACCCGTGTACATGGTTAATGGTATGTGCACGTGGTGAGACCTGTACATATGGTTAATGGTATGCGTACATGGTTGGAGGTCAGCTATCGTGTGTTACTGGGCTGGGCTATCTGCTATTGGTTGCACAGTTCTTGATCTTCTATGCATTTGTTGCAACAGAAAGGGTTTAACTATACCAAGTAGCAAATAGCTATCGGTAAACCTTTGCTTTGGCTCGCATTAGTTGCAGGTTCTGCAGAACCGCCGTTCCTCTAGAGGTTGGATTGGTTTGTGGGGATTGTTTGATCTATTTGAGATTTGTTTGCTTGTTCAGTTGAGGATTGCTTGTGATTGTTGTTGGTGGTTTCTTGTTTGTAGCTTCCATTCACTTAGCTTTGTGCTAATTCCCCTCGGTTGATTGCTTTTTGCAGGTTTACCTGTTTAGCTCTGTTTGTGGGAAAGGGGAATTTGACCAACGCTCTGATATTATGTTTTGAGAAGAGACGAGCCCTGTTGTATAAATAATAACCCTTCCGCAGTGATTTAAAATAATGGCTTGAGAATTTACAGTGTTACAAGTTGGTATCAGAGCCTTGGTTTGGCGATGCAGGCACGGCTAGAGTGTTGCATTCCCAAATCTTGGCTCGTGTTTGAAATGGTGAAGCTGTTAGTATGTTATGTACTAACGGTTTATCTAATGAGATTGTGAGATGATGTGATTGTACAGATATGGCTAACAGAGATACCCCTGCTGATCCTCCTGTGACACAAACTGTGGTTGAGACTTCAGGGACTGATACTGTGGATACGACGAATCGTGTGGGTACTTTAGGTTATGAACAGGAAAATGATCGAGAGGAATATATTTACAAGTTAGAGAATGAACTTTAGGAACTCAGAGATATAGTTCGTGGTATCGGAAAAGAGAGGATTAATTAGAGTATGTCATCACAGATACCAACAACTGTTACTACCCAATCTACTACTTTGCCGGTTACCGTTCCACTTCCTCCGGTAACGCAAGTGACTCAACCGTTGTTTTTCAATCCTCTCACTTTACAGAGAGATTATCCTTTTGGATATCCGGGATTTAAGCAGCCTTGTACATACAAAGAATTTTTGGATTGTAAACCATCGAAATATCATGGGAGTACGGATCCGAATGTAACTTTGAATTGGTTGCGAGAAATGGTAAAAGCTCTTGATGCGTGCAATTGCGAGGATGAATCCAGAGTTAAATTTGTGAATCGTATGCTTAAGGGTGATGCGTGGTATGGTGGGATTCATTAACCGGACATTTTACCGAGGAAAAACAGGAGAATATCACTTGGAATCAATTTCAGGATAAGTTGTGCGAGCAATATTGTAGCTCATTCGAGATTGCAAAAATGAAGAAAGAGTTTATGGATTTGAAGATGACAGGAAATATGTCGGTAGACGATTTGATTAAATGGTTCAATGAGAGATTGCGATTTGTGAAACAATGGGTGCCTAATGAGGCATCTCAGATACAACATATTGTGGGAGCTTTGCTTCCAGAATATCGAAGTACTACCAAATGGGCGAATACATTATCACAAGAATTTACTTTAGCCAAGTCGGATGAGGGTGATGGAAAGGCAAGAGATAAATGAATAGAGAACGTATTTCTCAGCTGAAATCAAGGATTGAACATATTAATGATCAGCAAAGATAGAGTAGGCGGAGTGGCCAGAAATAGAAGAATCGAAATAAAAGACCTACGAAAAGTGGGTCTAATCAAGGTTCGCAATGGTGCCGTCGGTGTAGATCCATTCATACGGGGCCTTGCACACCCTAAACTTTGCGTTGCATTCGATGTGGATTGTTCGGACACGAGATTAAGAAATGTGGCTTCCCTCGGAGTGTGTGTTGGAATTGTCAAAAGGAAGGTCATCGTACGGGTGAATGTACTGAGGAAAGAAAAATGGGGTCGGGGTCAGGAGTGGATGCAGGTGGGGGATCCTCGTCAGCAGATGGACGAAAGACAAAGAACCCTTCTGTGCTAGAGAGGGTAGAATTTTTGATATGATGACTGACGACGATGATAATATCGACGATGATGAAACGGGTACGTTTTGATAACTATTATATCTGTACGTATATTTATTAACTTCAAAGTTAATTATTGATGTTTGATGTCTATGTGTGCTAAGTGTGTATGCTTACTTCTGAAAGAGTATGATTCCTTAGAAGTAGAGATAGTTGACATTATGTTATCTAACTTGTGAAATTATCTAGTACTATTGTCAGAAAATGAAAAGATGATACGTATATGATGTTTGAAATATTATGAATTGGGTATGAGATGCTAAAGAAAGAATGTTTCTAGAATAGTTAAATTGCATGCCATGCGATGTGTTGTAAGATTTGCTTTGCAAACTGTGTTTGTATATGTATTTATGTTTGTGCAAAGAAGAAGGAAAGAAGAAGAAAGTGAACAAGTATAGAAATTGAGTGATTTTGTGATACCTAGAGATATTTGGATAAAGATATAACTGAGATTACGAGTTATTGTTAAACCTAATGAGTAAAGATAATATATGATGATGATTGATGAACCTGAAGAGATTTATGATGCGATGAGATATGGTATTTGTTGGATCAATATATGATTTAAACCATGACTTAGGTTGTAATAGATGCGTTTATGTTGACTATGTGGAAAATATTGATTGTAAGGAAAAGTATGTGTGATTGACCTAATTATTAAAAGAAGTAGTGAATGCTTATATATGAATAAGTTGAACATGTGGCAGAGACAATGTTTAGTATGAAAGGAAGAATATGAATGAGAGATTTAAATATTACCTCGGAAGGATAATTGATGTTAGACATATGAAAATACGAGGGAGTCTATGATGATAACCTTGGAATTATGCGAGTTGAAGTATAATTTACTTGATGGATGGAATTGAAATTGCCTTTACTGGATGTTGATGACTTAAATAATTGAAATTATCAAGTATAAGAAAGAGATGGATTGCTACGGATTGAGTAAGCCTGAGATGTGCAGAATTGTTTGGGTAAAAGATGTAATTTATGCTTAATTACAAGGAGTTATATATGTGCAAGAGCTAGTTATAATAACAATTGATTCTTGTAAACTGAAGATATATGTGATTTGAAGAATGACATATTGAATTCATTAGAAAATGAGGAAGAGATAAGAGGAATGTAATGACCTGAAAATATGGAATGAAGACTTGTGGATCTTATGCATGAATTGTCTTTGCCTGGAAGTGCCTTTGCTAGGAAGTGCCTTTACTTGGAATTGGAAATTTAATTTGACAAGACTTACGAACTAAATTGCCATTGCACTTGGAAGGGCTAAGTAGTATAATGCCATACAAAGTATTTAATTGATGACTTAATAAAAGGAATGAACATGATATATTTAGTGGAAATATGACATGGTTGTGTATGAGTCAAAGCAGAGTATCAGAGAATTATGAACTGTTGAGGTGACCAGAGATACCAGAATATTGATGAAGACAAGTTGTGATGGAATTTATATAATGTACTATATATGATGAAATCCGGATATATTACAAGGGATTATGATTATTCAGTAAAAAGTATATGTATTCTACCACTATGGGATAAAAATGATGAGCAGAATTGTATATTGATGAGATGAATCGAATGTGTGATTAAAAGAATTGACTAAACTTCTAGAAGAGTTTATAACAAGCATTAAGATGTGAGATGAGCAGTGTGACCGAATCCTTATTGGATAGTAGAGTAGAAAGAGTTGTGTAGATATATGAGAATAAACTTGTGTTTTGTGTTGGATTTTGATGACTCGTGGAATTCAAAATCGGGTTGATTAGATTGGCGTGATGCGATTTCTAACAAGTGGATCTTAAAGTGTCTGTTGTGAGTGTTATATGTGAATATCAGGGTAATGTTTTGACATGTTAAGTTGAAGGCAACAGTGAAGCAGTATGTGGAATTGGTTAATTGAGATAAACAGGTTAATGTGAACAAGTATTCAAAAGATGTGTTGATATTGTCTAAATGCGTAAATGTGAAAGAAAGTGATTGAAAGACACGTTTATTAAGTTTATGAGTTATATGATGAGTTGAAGAAGAGATTTGAAAGAGAAGTTGTTAAACTCTAATGATTGTAAAGAAACAAAGATGTGTTGAAAGAGCAATTTCTGTGTTTGATAGTAAGATGTAAAGTGCGTATGAGTTACAATTGACTAGACAATCAGAAATGTATATGAAGAGTGGATATTTCTGTTTGATGTATGCTATGAGATTCCGAGGACGGAATCCTCTGAAAGAGGGAAGATTTGTAACACCCGCAAACCCGGGCTAGTTGATTAACACGTTAGCGGTGAGTATGTATTTGTGTTAAATTGCATTTATTGGTTAAGTGGTTATTTGGGATTAATTAAATTAATTAATGAATTGGATAAATATAATATATATATATATATATAGGTTACTGGAAGATGGCAGAAAAGAATTAATATGCTTACTATGTATGTGTGTTAGTATGTTATGAATGTATGTAGTATGTATGCATGGATGTATGTTATGTGTGTATACATGAAAGAATGGAAAGGAAGGAAAAGACACCTCCTGCTTAGGATTTGTCAATCTGAATGTGTATGTGTATTGACATGAGAATAGCTGGTCATTGTATTTCAAAGAAGGAAAAGTGTAAGTGTGTGTTTGGAAGAAATCTCTCAAAAGACAAGCAAACTTGAGAATTCAAAGTGAAGGATTTGTAATTGATAATTCGAAGTTAAGGTTAGTATGTGTTTATATCATGATTTTTATTCATTTTGATACATGAATCTGTTGAAATACATGTCTATATGAGGTTTCACCATTTTTGGAGCTTAAAGCTCAAAACTTGACATGTGGGTTTTGTTGGATGATGAGTTTTAATTAGATTTGATGAGTTCTATATGTTTGTTGTTGTGTTATATGAAGTTTATATATGTTTTGGGAGTGTTTTGGTAAGAATTACATGTTAAAATTAAGGTTGAATATGTTTTATGTCGATTGGGTTTTTGGAGAAGAAGATGAAATTGTTGCAGGTCGTGACGCGACACGTCCAACTATTTTGGCGGATTCCTTGAATTCCAACGAGTAAAATCCGATGGTTTGAATTCCGAGACCCGAAATCCGATTCTTGAATCCGACAAGTGAAATCCGGAGGTTGAAATCCGACACTAAGAATCCGGGATTTGAAATCCGGCGGATTCTTGAAATCCGAGAAAGGAAATCCGACACTCTGAGACAACGCGACGCCTCGGAGCATTAGACGCGACGCGTCCGGGCAATTTTCAGGATTTGAAGCTTTTTTATGTTAGTTCGATTATGAAGCATGTTATATGTGTATTTATGTGTAATCTTAACATGCTGAATGTGGTGATAATTGATATAAATATATGTGGATATTATATTTATGAATGGAGATTGATTTCGGTTTGTTGTGTTCTCAGGAACAATGAAGACTCAGTGATATTAGACAACTGAGCAAACGGGATCGAGGATTGAGGTGAGTGGAAGTGTATTCACGAGTGGTGTTGGTGGTAACATTTATGGTTATGTGATTTGAGATATTTATATGCTTTAATTTGCCATAATAGACTGTTTAGTCTGATATATGTGTTAGACTGTGTTGACTGATTTTGTCGTTAGTTGATTGTTGCTTTTTGGTTGAGATCTCTTGGTTTGTTGTGTGACACGTGTACATGGTTAATGGTATGTGCACGTGGTGAGACCTGTACGTATGGTTAATGGTATGCGTACATGGTTGGAGGTCAGCTATTGTGTGTTACTAGGCTGGGCTATCTGCTATTGGTTGCACAGTTCTTGATCTTCTATGCATTTGTTGCAACAGAAGGGGTTTAACTGTACCAAGTAGCAAATAGATATCGGTAAACCTTTGCTTTAGCCCGCATCGGTTGCAGGTTCTACAGAACCGCCGTTCCTCTAGAGGTTGGATTGGTTTGTGGGGATTGTTTGATCTATTTGAGATCTTTTTGCTTGTTCAGTTGAGGATTGCTTGTGCTTGTTGTTGGTGGTTGCTTGTTTGTAGCTTTCATTCACTTAGCTTTGTGCTAATTCCCCTCGGTTGATTGCTTTTTGCAGGTTTAGTTGTTTAGCTCTGTTTGTGGGAAAGGGGAATTTGACCAACGCTCTGATATTATGTTTTGAGAAGAGACGAGCCCTGTTTTATAAATATTTTGTAACACAACTCGATGTAGTGTTTTGTGAATAGTACATTGTACTTGTGGATGTTTTCGCAGCGATTTAAAAAAAATGGCTTGAGAATTTACAGTGTTACAAATTGGTATTAGAGCCTTGGTTTGGCAATGCAGGCACGGCTAGAGTGTTGCATTCCCAAATCTTGGCTCGTGTTGGGTCAAACTTTCCTCGGGGGAATTAGAGTGAATTGGTGAAGCTGTCTGTTAGTTAGTATGTTATGTACTAACGGTTTATCATAAAGTAGACGGCTATTATTGATTTTCGTAGTTCTCGTACGAAAAACAGTTCACGTTTGAACCATTCCCGTAACTACCAATTAATAATCTTTTAAGTAACAAATTAAGATACACACCTGAGTACCAGCTTTCTCTAACCACACAAGATATTCATGATGACCACCTAATAAAAATATAAATTTTATTTCCCATGTAAATCTCCGTAGTCACTTTATGCCAATAATATTTCATTAAGATGTAAACTACGAGAGTTTACATATATCATATTAATCTTATTTAATGACTAAAAATCATATAGGGTTTTGTTTAATATAGTCATAATTTAAATTATAATCCTGAGCGATAATTGTTAGCCATTAGATTTTAAAATTCAATTATTCATATTTAATTTTAGATAATAATCAAAATTAATAAGGGAAAGTATTTCTGGCTCTTTGCCTATTAGTCTCATTTTCTCTCTCCTCTAATTTATTTAAATTAATTATCTCACAAACCGTTAATCATTAGACGAAACGAATTATACTGTTGCGATTCTCATGTTTTCCACTTTTATTAGAGAGGTCACTTAATATACTTTCGACAAAACTTTTTTTTCATTTTGTTAGGTTGACTTAAATTTTATTAATGTATAATCATATATGATTCATAATAATATTACATATGTTATTTTGTTGATTTTTTTATCTTCATAAATTGTATATCATTCAATGTTTATTAATTTTGAATGTCTGCTTAAAAAAATCAATGTTGCTTAAAACCGTTTATACATGTATGTACATATTCAATTTCACCCAATTCAATTACATTGTCTACCAACGAATTGATATATTGTGTATTAGCAATATTCTATCCCCCTCTATCAAAGGTCTAGATGTGTTCTCCTTCGAATTCGATGTCGTTTATATTGGTTCTCGTTTGAATCATCCCCTATACAATCACATATAATTGAATACCAAATTTCATGTTTTTGGTATTCAATCACATGTGAATCTATACAAACTCTCGTGTGATTCTGTACAAAATCACAGATGATTAAATATGCAATCATATGTGATTGAATACCAAATCTTATGTTTTTAGTATTCAATCACATGTGATTATGTACAAATTCTCATGTGATTCTGTACAAAACCACATATGATTGAATACGCAATCACATGTGATTGATTATGTCAAATATGTGACATAAAAATGCTACATTTAACCAAATCACACGTGATTATGTATATGTATTAGAGATGGATAATCACATGTATTATGAAACAACTAATAAATTATAATCACTTTCAATTGTTGATTTTTTGTTACCAAACCATATAACTTCGCCGGATTATCAAACACCACAAATTACGTAGATAATCGTCTTCTTCTTACAAGAGAATTTTTATAAAAACTATATTGAGCACACCTCTATAAATCACATGTGATTATATATTAATAAAATTTAAGTTCAACCTAATAAAATGATTTAAATTTTTTTTAGTCGAAAGTATATCAAGTGACCTCTCTAATAAAAGAAAGGAACACAAGGATAGTAACAGTATAATTCGTTTCGTCTAAGGATTAACGCTTTGTGAGATAATTAATTCTAAATAAATTAAGGAGAGAGAAAGTGGGGACCAATAGACAAAAAGTCAGAAATGTTCTCCTTTATGCCCTTACATATAAATATATAAGATTGAATCTGAACTATTGAATCTTGAAATCTAATAGCTATAAATTATTCATCAAGACTATAAATTAAATTAATACTCTATTGAACATTTCTCAAATAACATAATATAACACTTTATAGTACTTGCTTTAAGAACATTAGACCATTCGCGTCCAACCCATGTTACCCAACTTACCTCACTGTCACATCAGCATCCACATCATCTTTCACCTTTAATTTTTTCAATTTTTATTTTCTATTTTTTTGTTTTAATTTAAACAATTTAATTGTTTCAAAGAAAAAAAATATAAAATAACTAATAATATTTCATGTTAAAGTTTCATTACATAATTTCAAATAAAAAGGTGAAAAATACATAATTTAGAACGAAATCCAATTGCTCACTCGAGAGATGAGTGTGTGGAGATAAGAAAAACTCGCGATCTTTTCGAAGCTCTCGTTTTTTTGCCGCTTCAGCTTTCATCTTTGTAGCTTCAACTTTTTCCTTCACGAGTTGTAATTTCTGTTGCTCCACGCTGAGCAAATTTTCGTTCTCTAAATTGAACTTGTCGACATACTTCAATACACCCGCTAGCACGTCATCTCTATTCGTGCTTCTTTCTTGGTTTGCATGTTTTGCGCTGTCCCGCCCCATCGGTCTTTGAGGTTCCTCGATCTGAACCTCATCATCCTCGTCGTTGAGGTCGAAGCGAACACGTGCATCGGAAGACGTCGTGTTCGGAGTTTCATCGGACATTGTCTTGGACCTTTTAGAAGGTATTTCAATACCCTCCTCCATCATGGGTACTGCAAACCAATTCGGGTGATCTTTCAATACCCTCCAAGCCTCCTCATGAGGAAAAATAGAGTGACTGGCTACCGTTGCCCGATATTGGGTGTTTGTCTTCGTGAGGATGTCCACCTCACTCCATCCGGATCAACAATTAGCAACGAAATTATTGTAAATCCCGTTGAACTTAGAAATCTTCCGGTTCATGTCACTCCACTTGGAGTGGAGTTTGTCTCTGGTGCGTTGAGTTTGGCTTCGAGCGTTGAAAAAGTCATATACCTTTCCCCAAAAATTGTCTACAAATATATAAATTTAAGTAAGCGTATATAAATATATAAATTTAAGTAAGCGTATATAAATATATAAATTTATGTAAGCGTATATAAATATATAAATTTAAGTAAGCGTATATAAATATATAAATTTATGTAAGCGTATATAAATTTATAAATTTATGTAAGCGTATATAAATATATAAAAACGTACATGTTTTTTGAGCTTTGCCGACCACACAATTTTCCGAAATTGTAACCCATGTCGTTGCTAGTAAAGCCTCTTGATCCGTAGTCCACGCCACCACTTTTCTTCTATTGGCGAATTTTTTTTGTGGCTTGACTACGCTCGGGTTGTGTTTCGGGAACCTCATCATCCTCGGGTTGGGTCTCGGGAATCCCCTCCTCGTCCTCGGCCTCATCCTCCCCCGGATATGTTCGGGTGTGAAGTAGTTGTTGAAAGTCTCCTTGAAACCCGCTATCAAATTGTTGAAATCCGAGGTTGTATTGTTGAAATCCCCTGTGTTGGATGACACCCGGCAAGGGAGTAGGTGAACACAAAGGCATTTGTTGTATGTCTTGGTAAATTGGGGGTGGAGTTGAAAACCCGAACATATTCTCCGGAGGAGAGGATTGCGAACTCGTGCCTCGCGATTTTGATACCTGCCGTGGGGTTTTGAAACCTTGCTTTTGTTTTCCTTTGTCCATTTTTTTATAAAGAATGAATATTTGAAGAATGAGAAATAGTGTATAAATTATAGTAGAAATGAGAAGATTGAAGAATGAGAAGATGTGTGAAATATATGTAGATGTGAATGGTATATATATATCATTTGACCGTTACCAACGGTAAAAAGAAAAAAAAACACCCGTCGGGTTCCACGGCTAGACGGGTGCTGAACCCATCGGAACCCCACTTTGGGTGATGGTGTTCCCGGCCAACCCGAGCCAACTCAACTTCAGGTAACTCTTCCGATGCGGAGGGTCTTAGTAAATTTGCCTAATAATATTTATGGTTAACAAAACTTATTTGTATTGTACATGGGCCTTAAAATTAAATTCCCAAATAAGTTAGCCTATTAATATGTAATACCTGTACAATGCGGCGGTAACAAATATTTTTTACTCGTTAATATATCCGTTTTTAAGACGTTTGGATTATAGTATTCATGTAATACGATGACAGCGAATAAATTTTGTTTGATCACATGTCTATTTTCTTTATCTTTTTTTCATTTCCTTTACTTTTTTTTTCTCCGTAATTGAAAAAAAAGAGTTATGAAAATATTTTTTAATATTAAGTTAATTTGTATTGAGGTTGACTTTCAACAAAATTGTATTGACTTTGATTTTCTTTAATATGTAAAGTTTAATTATTGAAATGGAATATAAGAATTTTATTAACTATATCTAATAGTTACTCAATTTAGTTTATATGAAGGTTAATTTAGTAATTTCAAAACACTTAAGAGTTTTAATAAAAGTCTTAAATACTTTATAATATAGTATAGATAACAAATAACATGGAAGAAATATATATATTTCTTCTACTTGTTTCATAGAACAACTCGACCAGCATGACCGGCAGGCAAAGAAGAAATTCTTGACCGATTTTCATCGAACAAAATATGGAGTTTTGATCTACACTGATTTTCTAACATTTTGTTACAAAGTTTAATGCTTTAAACCTTGTAAATTTGTAATTAGTTAAATGGCTCCCGATATATATATAGGCAAAAGTTCATTTGAGAACCGTTTTTATTGCGAGAACCGCGAGAAATAATCTTAGCCGTCCAATTCCCCCTCCTTCAATTGGATTGCCTACCCATGAATTCCTTACATGCACCCCAGTTCCCCCGCGCTCTTTATCCATGAATTCAATTATCCAAAATGAATGGCTAAGATTGGTTATCGCGGTTCTCACAATAAAAACGGTTCTCAAATGAACCCTCCCCTATATATATATATATATATATATATATATATATATATATATATATATATATATATATATATATATATATATATAGGGTTGTATATGATAGGATCAAAACTTCAAAAATACATAAATTTAGGCTTTAAACTTGCAAATCTTTGCTTTATAAACTAAAAAAACTGTTGTTCAAATCTCTATCTTCTATTACATATTTACAGGGTGTTGGCCGGCGGTTATACGACGGTTCTCTGTCACTTGACAGCAGTGGACGGGGGCAGTTGGCCTACGGTGGTTTGTACATATTACCTTATATACATAAGTTTCTTTACTAAATACAATAATAATACTACTAAAACTATAATTTTTGATAATTATTTGGCCATTTTTCAGCTTTATGATATAAAGTTTTTTTCTATAATTTGTATATAATTGTTTTCCTAACATTGTTGTGCAAAAACATTCAAGAAAAACGGATAAAAAAAGATTTTGAGCCCCAAAACAGCCCCTAGTACAAAACCCCAATTTAAGACTCTAAAACTATTCTAGAATAGTTAAACACCATGAAATGGAGATTACTAACCTATAATGAGAGAAATCTAGCTGCTAATCGCTTCTGATCAACATCGATGACTTGATCCATTGCTAATCTGCATCACTTGCTTGATTCTCTCTCTAAAACGCCAGTCTCTCCCTCAGTCTCTCTCACTCTCACTCTCACACCAAGAACATGTGTGTTCTAGTTATCTCTTCTCTCTCAATCTTGTTCTTTCTCTCTAGCACACTTCAACACTACATATAGAATGTCTAGAGAGTTTCTAAATTTGGGGTGTTATAAGGTGTGTCCTTGGTGGGCATGGGTCATGTCAAGCTCTACGTGGGCATACCTTACCTAGTGATACGTTTTGTGTTTATAGGGTTAGGCATAGGCGTGCCTAATAGAGGCACAACCGTGTTTATGTGGCACACTGCATGCCTAAGATACATCAACGCACCTTAGTCATATGAGTGTGGGCATGAGCGTGCCCTTCTCGTTCCTGAGGTTGTGCCCAATACTGACAGAGGTTTAAATGTGAAGATTAAAATTTGAAATATATTAATTAAGTGTAGACGATCATTGATCAACACTAGCTAAGATGTATCAAGTGTAACTGTGAAGAGTATCTAATTAGCTGATCAAGGTGAGTGACAAGATACTTACTAACTAGAAGTTATGTGTTTGCATATTATGTGCAATGTGATTAGATGAGATAAGTTATGATATGATGATAGGATTATTTAGCCCGAGTGGCATTCTGGGCCCCGAGTAGCATTATTTAGCCCGAGTGGCAATGTGATTACATGAGATGAGTTATGATATGATGATAGGATTATTTAGCCTAAGTGGCAGTATGTGGCCCAAGTAGCATTATTTTGCCCGAGTGGCAGTGTGTGACCTGAGTGACATTATAATAGCCTAAGTGCCATGATATGTGTCCGAGTGACATAATGATATTGATGACATAGGGCATACCTACGACCCGAATTAAGGTTCACTTGAGTACCAGACCCGAAGGTTACTTACCGATCTAGACCTTATGTGATATCCGATGTATATTATGAAGTAACCAACATGTAACACCCGAATTATGGATAAGTACCAAAGGCATAACCCTACACCATCCACCATCTCCTACAAAAGGAGATGCACCCACACTAGTTGAGGGGCCTCCTTTCTTCACTTACATTCTCTACTCACTCTCTCTCTCTCTCTCACTTTCTCTACACTTTCTGTCTATATATTTGTTCATAATACATCTAATAACGAAGAGATACATATATGATTTCTGACTTGAGCATTGGAGGGTGGATCCCCGGGCCTATGCCTCGATCCCCTTCTAACGGGTTTCTTTATGTTTGCAGCATACGATTCGAGCTCGGGCCATAAGGATGATGAAGAACGGTAGAACAAGATCATCTAAATCCAGCCCAACGGATCGATGTAGCAACATTTGGCGCCATCCGTGGGACTCAAGCAACAAGCTAACGTGTTCCATTAAATGATTCTTTGTCTCTTCCGAATCTACAGGTTCTAAGTATAAAACTAATGCTACAATATGACATGAGTACTTGCTTGTTTATAAATTTCATGCTGTTAGTCCTCACTTGTTTATAAATACGCATTCATATTGATACTTGCCTTATCTTATTCATAAGTATGCATGATACCCATCTTCATCTTTAGAACTCTACTTAAAAACAAGGGGTTATTAATTAAAAACCAATAGATAAAACAAGAAGTAGCAGATCGTATATTGAATTTAAAATAGGAAATGAATACTCAAATACATATGTACGGTTGCATATGGTATACACATACCAATGCATTACGTACAAACTAGGGAAGTATATCCCTTTTATACAGCATATATACCACTTCATAAATTCTACTTCAAAAAATTTTTTAATAAAAAAAAAGAAAGAAGAAGAAGAAAGAGGTTAGTCAGTTGTCAAGTTACCATCAAACCTGTACCATGCTAGTAAAGTTACCCTGCCAGGCTGGCCTTTTTAGTTTATAGGGTGGACTAAGTAAAAAAAACTGACAATTACGTGAGCGTAGTTTCCAAATATTTACTTTTACAGTTTCACCTTTTCACAGAGTAAGGTTGAATTAATTTGAAGTGACATCTCATAAAAAATTCCCTCTATCTTGATCTTTCTTACTCCTTTATTGCCGACCGGTCACCAGCGAACATATACCTCCGGCGAACACATGTTCCACCCTCACCTCACTTCACTCTCTTTTAGTTCACATCACCCACCTACAACGACTCTTTTCCTCCACCACCTTTGAAACAGCCGTGGACCTCCAACGCAAATGGATGCCCTCCATTTGAAGTGTTACCCGGAAACCTTCAGCCCTCCACAACCCTAATGTTAAAATCACCATATCACTACTCAACTCCACCGTATATCTTTTCCGGTTTAATAGTTCCAGTTTCTGAACTATGGGTGTTGTGTCAGCACGAATAAATCTTCCTCATCCCCTGAATTCCATTTGCATTCATCAAACCTAAGCAGAGCTCCGCTGCCGATGGACGAAGAGATAGTGAAAGAGGCGTTTTCTGAAACCCCAAATTACAACCATCCCCCACAATTGTTAGAAACTCCAGATCCGCTTTTTCTCCTCTACTTTCTAGTCGCAGGAAGATCTCACTCTCATCTTCTTCCTAGGCGACGGCAACCACACGTCAACTCTCAATCGCCGCCTCAAACTACCACCGGCACACAATGGTTTTTTCCAGCCACCTAAATGGTGTTTGCCGATTACCTACTACTTTCCAGTCACCATTTAAGTTTTGTGATATAAGCTTGTATTTAAAAAAAAGAATAGAAGAGTGACAGTAACCCTTCTATCATAGCCTGTGAGGTCAACTTTAGCTATAGGCTTTGTACCTTGTTGCTTGTGAGATGGGTTTTTGGCATTTTCATCGTATGAAAAGGAGACATGTAGGTGTGTATCTCACTGCCAAGAGGTGTTGCTTTTTATGCAAACCCAATATGTTAACCATTTAGTTAGTTTTGAAGTATGAGAAAATTAAATAGCTGACTAAGTGAAGTAGGACATATAGGTGAATTTTTTTCACAAATAATTTATTTAACAAAAAATGTAATAAAATTAAGTTTGAAAATTTTTGATTATCAAAACTAATATAACCGTGATTTCGAATCCCGGTTTTACATGAAATCGGATTGTCAAATCCCGGTTTTCTACCAAAAGTCAATTGGACCAAATAAATTTAAAAAATATAAAAAAATAAAAACAGGACTCTCAATGCCCGGTTTTAATTAGAAATTAAATTTTTTAAAAATATATAATATGCAAAAACCAGCCTTTGAAGGCCCGGTTTTATATTTTGATTTTTTAAAATTGCCCGACATATATCTGACTTTGATTTGAAACAACAAATAAAGACAGCCATGCATTTTCATATGAATAGCACGCACACTCACGGGATTCAAATAAGAAGTGATTCACAGCCATATGAAAAAGATGCCTCACAAATATTCACGGGAAAATTTTCTTTATTCATTCAACTTTCAATAATATTTTTAATAATTCAATGACATGTTCACGAGACTTAATTAAGAACCATTCATTTAATATTCTACAGACATGCTACACATTAAGTTGATTGTTTCTGTCTAATGCAATCCTCTCCTTCCTCTCATGAATCTCTATATAGTTTACTTTCCTCTACACAAGAATATAACAAGAAAGAAAGAAACAGCAAGTGTAAGAACATCTAAAGCAAGCAAGACATAAACAGCAAGGAAGCAATCAATAACATACACTGCAATATTTAGTAAGTAATTTTTTGATTTCAGACTTTTAGTTATTATTTGTTAAAAAATAAAATTGGTTTTGACAATGATGATTGTTATTTTTTCTCTATGGCAGACAACAATGGCGAATACTAGAATTACGCCTGGTCCGACTGAAAAGACTTATTGTGGTTGGGGAATGATCACAGAGCGTATAAGTTATTTAAAGGTGAACTAAATGATGAACCTTTGGATGTTAGAAGATCTGACCAGAAATTATGGAAAAGCATCAAGAGGCATCCAATCCCGACGAAAGTGATGCAGTACATTCGGGACGCTGGATTCAGAGGTGTGTTTGACAGTGGTTACAAGTTACTTGACCACAGTCTTATCACCGCACTTGTTGAGAGATGGCGTCCGGAAACCCACACCTTTCACTTACCAATTGGAGAGGTGACTATAACCCTCCAAGATGTTCAAGTTATGTGGGGTTTGCGTGTCCCTAGTGCTGTTGTAACGGGGATGTAAAGGAAGTGGAGTTATGATCTCATGTTAGCAATGTGTCAGACATTGCTGGGACTTACACCAGAACCCGGCCATTTTCGAGATGGTAAGGTGATAAGTACTTATTTATATAAGGAGTTGGATAGACTCCCTTTATCCGAAAACGCCTCTGACGATGAGTGTAGAAAAAGAGCCCGACTGTATATACTACTTTTGTTAGATGGTGTCCTTTTTGCGGATACGTGGGATAGCTATGTACATATGTGTTTATTAACGTTAATAGAAGACTTAGATAGATGTAGTGAACTTAGTTGGGGAAGTGCTGTTCTAGCATGTTTGTACAGAAACTTGTGCAAAGCGGCATCACCAAATGCAACACAAATCGCAGGGCCGCTTATGTTGTTGTAGTTGTGGGCTTGGTGTAGGTTGCCAGCCACTTCCTCAATTGCTCCAAAATTTGAAGTGGACCCAAATAATCCAAGAACCGAACCTTATGGTTCTAGGTATGTTTAATTTGTGTATATATTTTTTTTATTAACCTTACAAAAATAATTATTTTTCTCTTCGTATTAAGGTGGAAGTGTCAACTTCGTTTTGGAGACAACGCTCGATACAGCCTAACGGTGTACCGGGAGAGACTGCAGGCGTTACAAGAAAACGAGGTATTGTGATTTTTTGTAAATGATGATTTTTTATTGGTTAATGTCATAGATAAAATAATCAAACTATTTGTTGCAGTTTTTCTGGACTCCTTACACGGATGCTATATCCTCGCTTCCTGCAATGTGCAAACGAGATGTGTTAGATTGGATTTGTGATACATTTATAATTTATTGGGAAGTTTTGGAGGAGTGCCAACCCAGTAGGGTAATTAGGAAGTTCCATTTCATACAATCAATTCCACCCAATCCCGAAGTAAGTGTAACACATCATATTAAATTACACGCGATCTCACGTAGAGGGGCATCATTAAGAGATTGGGCGATGTATCATGCGCAATATATAAGTCGGTGGGAAGAACATCTCCAGCATGTCAGCGTAGGGGTTTTCTCCAATTATCCGACAACGGATAACGATTATATGGGATGGTATTGGCCTCGTACCGTCCTGTTTATTAAAAACCCAGGGGTTGTTCCAGAAAACTCGTATCGGTTTAGTAATCTTGGAGGGACTGTTGAGTTAGCAGTACGTTTTGTTTCATAATTATTTCATATATGTTAGTTTATTTTAATATTTATTTATAAAGATACTAACATATATATTAACTATTTACGTAGGTCGACGGATTTAACCGTATGTATCAAGAGATGGGGAACATGATGGGAACTGACCCCAACAGTCAGCAGTACATATAACTATGGTTTGATATGTCTTAGCAGTATTTGCATCTAACACATGCAGAGGACCGTACTAACTACGGGTCTACACATGTGGTAGATGCAAATACTGCAGTCCCAAATTCTCCATTGGAGATGCATGAAGTGCAAAGAGTGCGAAGGCGAGGTGCTCGTAGTCAAGCGCAGACTGAGGAACAACTTGAGGCAAGTATCTCGAACCAGTACGAGTGGGAACCTTCGTTTCAATATGAGGCTGGTACCTCGAACGAGAGGACACCTTCGTTTCATGGAGAAGAGAGTGGCTCAGGAAATCAATTTCATCAACAAAACATGTATGAAAGTGATCCTCGGTTCCAATATATGACGCCCCATCAGGATTATCAACTTCAATCCGAAGAACCCTCAAACTATAATGATATTTTTGGTCATTGTTATCAACCTTTGCGAGCATCTGGTGAAAATGTAAATAGACGTGCTAATTCACCTGTACCTTTTAACAATTTTGACACGGACATAGATATTAATCTAGCTTGGAATCCTAGTTTTGAATAACAGGTAGAAGAAGAAGGTAGACCTAGGAGAAATAGAAGAGCACCACCTTGTGGTACAAGAGGTAGAGTAGGTCACAATCATTAGTTTATTATTTATACAAAAGATGTAATTTATAATTTCATTTGTATTTAATTATTTACAATGTAAATGATCATATTATAAAGTTGCATTAAATGTATTTACTATTTATGACTTAAATTATGAAATAATATTGTTAATTAAAGTTGCATTAAATGTATTTATCGAATAGACATTATATAGAGAATCTTACTGTTTACGTTGATGCCGGTTCTTCTTTTCATAGAGAATTTTACTATTTACTTTTTTAAAACCGGGGTTTGAGATGCCGGTTCTTCTTTTTACTGAATAGATATTTCACAGAGAATCTTACTGTTTACGCTGATGCCGGTTCTTCTTTTCACAGAGAATCTTACTGTTTACGCTGATGCCGGTTCTTCTTTTCATAGAGATTCTTACTATTTACTTTTTTAAAACCGGGGTTTGAGATGCCGGTTCTTCTTTTTAATATTTTAAAGATGCCAGTTCTTCCCTATAAATGCATACTCTACTTGTCCCTAATACGCATCTCATTATATTTTCACAAAATCAGTAGCATTAATTTTTCTTACTACAATATGGTTTTGAATCGCCCATTCGCTGTGAACCTATATTGTGGTGGAAACATGCAATTCGAAAATGGGCGGGTGCAGTGTGACGAGTCTACAAGGAGAAGTTCAGTTGTATTCACGGAGAGGCTTAATTATGAAGATTTTAGTGACTTGGTTTACAGGTATGTCGGGGCTAGAAAAGAAGAATATCGGTTAAAACTTTTTTTATGTTTTGAAATTCATGGGATTTCAAATGTATCAGAAATTTTCGGTGATGAAAGCCTTGAAACATTATACTATCTAGCCGGTCTCCAGGAAAATTACTGGGGAAATGTTTTAGTGAATTTGGAGTATATGGTACCTCCACCGCAACAAACGGGGTTTGTCGAGATGCTCCGAAATTTCACTGTAACAGAAGCTGATGCAGTCCCCTCACAAGTTCATCAACAAGGTTCGTTGGAGTATCAAGGCTATCATATGCCAGGTGCATCGACATCTACTGCTTATTTTGATGCTTCCCCATAAACACTAGCATCTGGTGGTTATGAGAACGAGGATGGTGGTTTTGACCATTCCGACAAGTTTAGGTCAGAAGAAAGTGATGACACGAGAGATGAATTTGACGATGAAGACGAAGACTCTGATGACAATGATGGACACCATGCAGACCAAGGTGGGTCCCCTTCTTTGCATGACTTTAGTCAATGGTCAACGCAGTCAGACACTGAGGCTGATGTATTTGATGACGAGGAGGAAATGGATTTTTGGAGCGTAGAGTCACCAAATGAAGTTCGGGTTGGTATGTATTTCTCAAGCAAACAAGATCTCATGTATGCCATTAGGAGTTGGAATATAGCCCGGAATAGGGAGCTTCTTGTTGTTGAAAGCACATCTGTATTATGGATAGCTGCTTGCTACACTCGGCATAAGAGAAATCCCGATTCTAACACACCCCCATGTAAGTGGGCTGTCAGTGCAATTAAAAAGAAGAAGCAGCAGTTGTGGCAAATCAGAAAATGGGTTGCGGGTCACAATTGCTATGGGACAGTTGTTGCTAACAACAACAGAACTTTGAAATCTTCAGTTATTGCCTCTCATATCCTACACTCGATACGGGCTGATATCGCTTACCCGGTTAAACAGATCCAAACCTATATTAAAAACACCCTCAATGTTGATATCTCTTACATCAAGGGATGGCGGGCAAGGAAGAAGGCCATAGAGAGCATATATGGGAGTTGGGAGAGCAATTTTGAGGAGTTACCGAGATATTTAGGTGCTTTAATGTCGTCAAACCCTCGAACGGTGGTTCAGTGGTCGCATCACTCAAGTAGCTCGTCCAATGCTTGTACCTTTAAATACGTTTTTTGGGCTTTTGGACCTTCTATCGATGCTTTTAACTACTGTATCCCTATGATTTGTGTGGACGGAACCCATTTAAAGGGTTCCTACAAGGGGAAGCTCCTTACCGCAGTTACAAAGGATGCCAACAACTACATCTTACCTCTAGCCTATGCCATTGTTGACGAGGAGCCAGTGGAAAGCTAGTCTTGGTTCTTTGATCACATACGGTGGTACGTTGCAAATAACAGTAGTAGAAAACTTTGTGTCATTTCTGACAGGCACAATGGGATTATTAATGCAATGAACCATCTAGACGACTGGAAGGAGCAATGGCGTATCACCGGTATTGCCTCTGTCACGTCCAAAGCAACTTAAATAAGAGATTCAAGAACTACAGGATCAAGAAACTGTGTTGGGCGATGGGTGCACGACTCAGAGGCGAAAGTATACAGAAGCCCTTCGCGAAATGAAAAGGATCGATCATAATGCGTGGGAGTATTTGAAAGAGATTGGAACCGCTAAGTGGTCGCTTCTACATGACACAAATCATCGTCGTTGGGGAAACCTAACGACCAATATTGCAGAGAGTTTGAATAATGCATTGCGGGGAGCTTGGCTTTTTCCAATTAGGGCTTTAATTGATTTCACTTTCAATAAAACAGTACAACATTTAGAAAGCTTATGGAAATTGCAACCAACTGTGAAACGCCGCTACCCCCACGTGTATGGCGTCTTTTCAACATGTACGACCAATATGCGCAACAACACGACATTACAGAGTTTGACTACACATCTGGTGTCTACAGAGTGGTGTCAAGGTTGCAAACCAATGACACAAGTGGAAACCACTACACGGTCCAATACGGTGAAAGTGAGTGTACGTGCGGAAAGTGGCAAGTCTGAAGGTTCCCATGTTCACATGGGATTGCTGTTTGTCGTCATAGGGGTGAAACCTACACACCCTTGTGAATAAAGTGTACACAACACGTACATACAAACGGCAATACCGTAGTGACTTTTCTCCCCTTCCTCATGTTTCTTACTGGAATGATCCGGGTTGGAGAATCAGAGCCAACACATCAAGACTATCAACAGGTAGAGTTAGGAGACGGGCACGTAGAATACGTAACTAAATGGACGTCCGTGATCCAAATGAGCCCATTGTACGAAGATGCGGATTATGCAAGCAAACCGGTCATAACATTACCACATGCCCAAACACTCATTCTTAAATTTTTTGAACTACTCATGTTTTAGGTATATTTTCATATTTTAAATCTATGTTGTAAGGTCATTTATCAAGTTATTTATGAATGATAGTTATGAACGTTGCCTTCTGTATACACGAGCAGGTGTAGTGACAAAATAACCATGGTGAATAATTTTTTATGTGTAAACATCATCAAACTTCGCTATTTAAACGCACAAAGTGTTAACTATTTACATATAGTAAAATAAAAATAATAACTACAAATTTATAAAATTATATGTAACACCATCACAAGCCATTTTTTTTTAAAACGCGTTGCGGAAGCTAATTAAAACAAACTTGATTACATATAATCAATATTTACAAATGTACAATCACTTGTTCAAAAGACATCAACATCTACAACTATTTTGTGTTACAAAATACTGGCTCGTCTCTTTTTTCAAAATATGTATCAGTGTGGTCAACTCTTCCTTCTTCAACTCAAACACAAACCTGCAAAACATCAACCGAGGGGAATTAGCACAAAGCTAAGTGAGTAGAGGCTAAAGCATCAAATGCAAACATTCACAATCAATCATCAATCATGTAATCACTTATCCAGAGAAGACTGGCGGTTCGGCGCAGAACCTACAACCAATGCCGGCCAAAGCAAAGGTTTACCGATAGCTTTCCACTAAATTGGCACAGTAAACTCCCCTTTGAGCAACAAATGCAACAGAAAGGCTACTACTGTTCAACCAACCAGTTAGACAAGCCCAGCCCAAGTCCACGTATAGCTGACTTCTCAACGCAACTCAAAATCATCCTAAGAGCGCGTATCGACCAAATATTCATGCAGCAGTTATCAACATTCAATATCACAATCAGCAGTTCAATCTCAATCCACAATCATGCTTTACATCCATAATATTAACTATAATCTTTACCATCCGTGTTTAACGTCCACTCACCTCTGATTTCAATCACGTTGCTCAGTGGTCTAATATTACTGAGTCTTCGCAGTTCCTGATAATACAACGATCCAGAAATCAGTCCTCGATTCATAAATATATCTTCTCATATAGTATATCAAGTATACTCATTTTCCACTAGTTAGATTTACATATAAAATACACAATCAATATACAGTTCAAAAGATTCATCAAACAAAAGCTTTCATCTTAAAATACACCGGACGCGTCGCGTCAAATAACTCAACGTGTCGCGTTAATCATCTCATGCGATAGTCGGACCAGAGGTCCAAGCGACTGTCGGACCAAAGAATATCATGCGACATTCGGACCAAGGAACATCATGCGACTGTCGGATCAATGGGTTCATGCGACATACGGATCAAAACAACTTCATGCGACATTCGGATCAAAAAAACATCATGCGACATTCGGATCATAGGAAAGAAAGTCGGATGATACATATAAAAGTCGCATGACTCATCATCTTCTTCATCTCAAACTTCCAGACAACAAACTTAAACATACATGCAACTTTAAACATCTTAAAACATCATAAAAACACTTTTAAACACATACAAAGCTCATATAACATGTGAAGAAACATCAAGAACACATCAAAGTTAATTAAACATCATCATAAATCAAAACCCATTTCTCAAGTTTTATCAACTTTCACCATTAATGGTGTTTCTATTTATACATGCTAAATTCATCAAACACATATCAAAACTTCATGAATCTTAATAATAATCAATAACAAACATATACCAACCTTTGATCTTGAATTAGACACAAAATAAAATGGAATCCAATTGTTTCCTTGCTCTTGTTCTTCGGCCAAGAGAAACACACAGAACACACACACAATATTTTTTCTAAACTTTTGAGATAATGAGGATTACCTTACTAACCACCACGTATACATACATAAAAGAAGGAGGTGGATCACCTCCTTAAATTTCATACACGTACACAAGTACATACATGCATACATACAATAAAATACATACATACTACACATGCATAAATATATATATTTATTTATCTAGATTAAATAGTTAACTAAACAACTAACCATTAATCACAATAAAATAATTAAACACGTACCGCAAACCCTACTAATCTCCTAGCCCAGGTCTGCGGGTGTTACAAATCTCTCTCCCTTAAGAGGATTCCGTCCTTGGAATCTTTTCCGGCTCAAACAACTGGGGATATCTTTCCTTCATCTCTGACTCAGTTTCCCATGTTAAATCATAACCAAGACTGTGCTTCCACTTGACCAATACCATTGGTATCTGTTTCTTTCGGAGCTTGGTCACTTTATGATCCAACACTTCTATTGGTTCTTTTATCAATCTCTTCTTAGAATCAACGTTTAGTTCTTGCACCGGGAGAATCTGGTTTTCATCCTCTACTTTGCACTTTCTCAGATAGTAGACGTTGAATGTATCATGTATTCCTGCAAGTTCTACTGGAAGATCCAGTGTAACTGTCTGGTCATTCACAATCTGACGTATGCGGAAGGTAACAATGTAACGGGGAGCTAACTTCCCGCGTTTACCGAATCGAATAACACCCTTCCATGGAGAAACTTTCAAATACACTAACTCTCCCACATCAAACTTAACTGGGCGACGACGAGAATCTGCATACATTTTCTGTCTATCTCTGGCTGCTTTCAACTTATCTCTGGCAATAGCAACCTTATCAGCTGTCATCTAAACTATCTCGGGCCCTGCAAACTGTTTCTCACCAGCCTCTAACCAACACGTCGGAGTACGGCAACGACGGCCGTATAACATTTCGTACGGAGGCATCCCAATACTGGAGTGGTAAGAATTATTATACGCAAACTCTATCAATGGCAGGTGCGAATCCCAAGACCCACCATACTCAATTACACAGGCTCGTAACATATCTTCAAGTGTTTGTATGGTACGTTCAGTCTGACAATTAGTCTGGGGATGATAAGCAATACTTAAGTTAATCCTCGTTCCCAATTCTCTCTATAAACTCCTCCAGAAGTTAGAAACGAATCTGGAGTCTCTGTTAGATACTATTGATAATGGCATGCCATGCCTCACAATAATCTCGTTAACATAAAGTTGAGCCAACTTACTCAAAGAAGCCGTCTCACATGTAGCTAGGAAGTGAGCGCTCTTTGTCAGTCGATCCACAATCACCCAAATCATATCATTATTTCTCTGAGTTCGTGGAAGTTTGGTTACAAAATCCATCGTAATATGTTCCCATTTCCACTCAGGGATTTCCAATTGCTTCAAAGATCCATAAGGCTTCTGATGCTCCGCCTTCACCTGCGCACAGATATGGCATGATTCCACAAACTGTGCCACATCTGTTTTCATAGTAGGCCACCAGTAAAGCACTTTCAGGTCATTATACATTTTTATGCTTCCTGGGTGTACTCACAATCTAGACTTGTGTGCTTCTGTCAAAATCAACTTCCTCAAATTTCCAAGCATAGGCACCCACATACGAGTCTTGTATACTTTTAATCCACGAGAGTCATCAGTAAGTTCATCTTTACGTTTCTTCATCAATTCACTCTTCAAGTTTTCCTCTTTCAAAGCTTCCAACTGTGCAGACTTTAGTCTATCCACTAGATCAGATACAATCTCAATACGCATAAACTGGATAGAGCTTCCCGCTCCCTTGCGGCTTAAGGCATCTGCCACCACGTTTGCTTTGCCTGGTTGATATCTAATTTCGAAATCATAGTCTTTAATCAATTCCACCCAACGTCTCTGTCTCATATTCAACTCCTTCTGTGTAAATACGTACTGTAAACTCTTATGGTCAGTACAAATCACGCACTTGGTGCCATACAAATAGTGTCTCTACAACTTCAGGGCAAAAACAACGGCTGCCAGTTCCAAATCATTTGTCGGGTAATTCCTCTCATGGGGTTTCAATTGTCTTGAAGCATACGCAATTACCCGATCCCTCTACATAAGTACACAGCCCAATCCCGCAAACGATGCATCGCAATAAACTATGAAATCCTCTGAGCCACTTGGCAATGCTAGAATAGGGGCCTGACATAACAACTGTTTCAACATCTGGAAGGCTTTATCCTGTTCACTATCGCATACAAATTTCACATCTTTTTGAGTCAACTTTGTCAACGGACCCGCAATCTTAGAGAAATCTTTAATGAACCTGCGGTAATATCTAGCTAACCCGAGAAAACTCTTGATCTCGGACGGTGTCTTCGGAGCGTTCCAATTCATAACTGCCTCCACTTTTGAAGGATCCACTTTTCACCCACTCGTCACTGATTACATGCCCCAAAAACTGTACTTCTCTCAACCAGAATTCGCACTTAGAGAACTTAGCAAACAAATGTTCTTTCTTTAGTGTCTCCAAAATTTGTCTCAAATGCTTCTCGTGCTCTTCCTCAGTTTTTGAATATACTAGTATATCATCAATGAAGACTATCACAAACTTATCCAAGAAGGGTCGACAGACTCTGTTCATTAAATCCATGAAAATCGCAGGTGCGTTGGTTAAGCCGAATGGCATAACCAAGAACTCGTAGTGCCCGTAACGTGTACGAAAAGCTGTCTTTGACATGTCTTCCTCTGAAACCCTCACCTGATGATACCCTGACCTCAAATCAATCTTGGAAAAGAACGAAGCTCCCTGTAGTTGATCAAACAAATCATCTATTCTTGGCAATGGATACTTGTTATTTATCGTTCTCTTGTTCAGCTCACGGTAGTCAATACACATACACAACGTACCGTCTTTCTTCTTTACAAATAATACCGGTGCTCCCCACGGAGATGAACTTGGACGGATGAAACCTTTATCTAACAAATCTTGTATCTGTGTCATCATTTCCCGAATCTCTGAATGTGCCAATCTGTACGGTGCCTTTGCCACTGGTCGGGAACCAGAAATTAGGTCTATTTTGAACTTTACCTCACGAACTGGAGGTAGTCCTGGTAATTCTTCTGGAAACACCTCCGGGTATTTCGTTACCACCCGGATGTCGTTCACTGCTTGCTTCTCTTTCTTTCCATCAATAACATAGGCTAAATACGATTCACAACCTCTATTCAACGCCTTTCTAGCCTTTAAACATGAAATCATTGGGATTACAGATCCAGCCTTTTCACCCCTTGCTACTACTCTCGTGCCATCAGCCAATGGGAAGGAAATCAACTTCTTGTGACACTTGATACTGGCTTGGTTCAGACTCAGCCAATCCATCCCGAGCACCACATCGAATCCAGACAATGGCATTACAAGGAAATAAACAGGAAATCAAATACCATCTATATCTATCTTGGCTCCAGCCACAGCAGTTGTGACCGGTACCATCATACCATTAGCTACCTCTATTTCTAAAGTAGTAGCTAGTTCAGTTAAAGGCACATTCAACCTACCACAGAATTCTACAGATACAAAGGAGCGATTTGCCCCTGAATCAAATAACATTCTAGCAGGTATAGAGTTTATTAAAAACATACCGGTTATCACATCATCTGTGGTAGTGGCATCTTCCACAGTCATCTTAAATGCCCGACCCTCAGCAGTGGGTGGGTTCTTTCGTTTCTGCCCGGCTGTATTTGACCCTCCAGCACCTCCCCCTCCTGACCCAGATCCGACTTTTTTACTCAATGGGCAATCACCTACTTAGTGCCCCTCCTTCTGACAATTCCAGCAGACGCTCTTCGGCAGTCTGCAATTTTTCAAATCGTGGCCAAACTGACCACACTTCACGCATCTCATGGACTGGGGCGTACACTATCCATGATGATATGACTTGCACCTGTTACACCACGGTGCCCTCTGAGTAGACCCACCTGTAGTAGGCATCCTATTCTGACTTCCCTGACGGTTTCCACTGCCCTGCCCTCCTTGTCGTTGTTGAGTGTTATATTGTTCAAACTTTGATTTCTGCTGGGAAATTCTTTCCCCACACAACTTGTTCCTTGCTATCAAATCTCCTTCAGCCGACTTAGCTAAAGTTAATGCCTGAGATAGTGTGGTAGCCCACCTGGTGGCGCTACGAAGATCAGGATGCAGTGTCCCTACAAAATGGGCAATTCTCGACTCCTCATCAGGTACCCAATGCTTCGCAAATCGCATTTTCTCGTTGAATTGTTTTATCAATTGATCCACCATCATATTCCCAGTCATCTGTAACTCCATAAATTCCCTCTTTATTTTAGCAATCTCAAACGTTCCACAGTATTGTTCACATAACTTTTCGTGGAATTGACTCCAGGTGATACTCTCTTGCTGTTGTTCTGTGAAATGGCCGGTAATCGAATCCCACAGACCATGGCGTCTCCCTTCAACATCCTTGAGGCATATTTTACTTTCAGTTCATTCTCACAGTTGCAAGCATCTAATGTCTTCGTCATCTCCCTAAGCTAATTCAAGGTGATACTGGGATCAGAACTCCCTCGGTATTCAGAAGGTTTGGAGTCAAGGAATTTCTTATACGTGCAGGGTTGTTTGTATCCCGGAAATGCAAATGGATACCCTCCAGGTTGTGGATACGGATAGAAGAAAGGTTGTTGTATTATCTGTGTCACTAGTGGTAAAGGTACTGATACTGGTGGTACTGTTGCTTAGGTGGTTATCGCAATTGGTACAGGTGGTGGTTCAGGTTGACTCAATCTTTGTTCCATGTTAAGGACTTTATTCCTGAGATCCATCAATTCATTCTCTAGTTTAAAGATATATTCACTCTGATCTTCCTCTTGTTCTTAACCAGACGTTCCAGCTTGGTTCACATCTTCAATCACTGGTGCTTCTGTAGATTGGGTCATAGGAGGTAGGATGGGAGTCTCTCTGTCAGCCATAATCCGTTATAATCACATCGCCTCATAGCTCATTATCATAATCCGTTAGTATCCAAAATACTAACTACTAAAACAACTCTAACTCACTCTAATTCCCCCGAAGGAAAGCTTGACCCGCCACGAGCCAAGATTTGGGAATGCAACACTCTAGCCGTGCATACATCGCCAAACCTAGGCTCTGATACCAAACTTTAACACCGTAAAATCACAAGCCATTTTTTTTTAAAACGCGTTGCGGAAGCTAATTAAAACAAACTTGATTACATATAATCAATATTTACAAATGTACAATCACTTGTTCAAAAGACATCAACATCTACAACTATTTGGTGTTACAAAATACTGGCTCGTCTCTTTTTTCAAAATATGTATCAGAGTGTGGTCAACTCTTCCTTCTTCAACTCAAACACAAACCTGCAAAACATCAACCGAGGGGATTAGCACAAAGCCAAGTGAGTAGAGGCTAAAGCATCAAATGCAAACATTCACAATCAATCATCAATCATGTAATCACTTATCCAGAGAAGACCGGCGGTTCGGCGCAGAACCAACAACCAATGCCGGCCAAAGCAAAGGTTTACCAATAGCTTTCCACTAAATTGGCACAATAAACTCCCCTCTGTGCAACAAATGCAACAGAAAGGCTACTACTGTTCAACCAACCAGTTAGACAAGCCCAGCCCAAGTCCACGTATAGCTGATTTCTCAACGCAACTCAAAATCATCTTAAGAGCGCGTATCGACAAAATATTCATGCAGCAGTTATCAACATTCAATATCACAATCAGCAGTTCAATCTCAATCCACAATCATGCTTTACATCCATAATATTAACTGTAATCTTTACCATCAGTGTTTAACGTCCACTCACCTCTGATTTCAATCACGTTGCTCAGTGGTCTAATATTACTGAGTCTTCGTAGTTCCTGAGAATACAACGATCCAGAAATCAGCCCTCGATTCATAAATATATCTTCTCATATAGTATATCAAGTATACTCATTTTCCACTAGTTAGATTTACATATAAAATACACAATCAATATACAGTTCAAAAGATTCATCAAACAAAAGCTTTCATCTTAAAATACACTGGACGCGTCGCGTCAAATAACTCAACGCGTCGCGTTAATCATCTCATGCGACAGTCGGACCAGAGGTCCATGCGACTGTCGGACCAAAGAATATCATGCGACATTCGGACCAAGGAACATCATGCGACTGTCGGATCAATGGGTTCATGCGACATACGGATCAAAACAACTTCATGCGACATTCGGATCATAGGAAAGAAAGTCGGATGATACATATAAAAGTAGCATGACTCATCATCTTCTTCATCTCAAACTTCCAGACAACAAACTTAAACATACATGCAACTTTAAACATCTTAAAACATCATAAAAACACTTTTAAACACATACAAAGCTCATATAACATGTGAAGGAACATCAAGAACACATCAAAGTTAATTAAACATCATCATAAATCAAAACCCATTTCTCAAGTTTTATCAACTTTCACCATTAATGGTGTTTCTGTTTATACATGCTAAATTCATCAAACACATATCAAAACTTCATGAATCTTAATAAATATCAGTAACAAACATATACCAACCTTTGATCTTGAATTAGACACAAAATAAAATGGAATCCAATTGTTTCCTTGCTCTTGTTCTTCGGGCGAGAGAAACACACAGAACACACACACAATATTTTTTCTAAACTTTTGAGATAATGAGGATTACCTTACTAACCACCACGTATACATACATAAAAGAAGGAGGTGGCAATCACCTCCTTAAATTTCATACACGTACACAAGTACATACATGCATACATATAATAAAATACATACATACTACACATGCATAAATATGTATATTTATTTATCTAGATTAAATAGTTAACTAAACAACTAACCATTAATCACAATAAAGTAATTAAGCACGTACCGCAAACCCTGCTAATCTCCTAGTTCAGGTCTGCGGGTGTTACATTATAAAAATACTAACAATAATAATCTGAATTTTCTAAATGAATTCATAAAAAATATTGATCCACATATATCATTCATACTTCTATATACAAAAACAATTTTTTAAATAATTAAAAATTTGAAATTTTTTTGATAAAAACAATATATCATTCATACTTCATATGGTTGTGATTCACTTCTTATTTGACTCTCGTGAGTGTGCATGCTATTGATATGAAAATGCATGGTTGTCTTTATTTGTTGTTTCAAATAAAAGTCAGATATATGTCGGGCAATTTTAAAAAATCAAGATATAAAACCGGGCCTTCAAAGGCCGGTTTTTGCATATTATATATTTTTAAAAAATTTAATTTCTAATTAAAACCGGGCATTGAGAGTCCTGTTTTTATTTTTTTATATTTTTTAAATTTATTTGGTCCAATTGACTTTTGGTAGAAAACCGGGATTTGACAATCCGATTTTATGTAAAACCGGGATTTGAAATCACGGTTATATTAGTTTTGATAATCAAAAATTTTCAAACTTAGTTTTATTACATTTTTTGTTAAATAAATTATTTGTGAAAAAAATTCCATATAGGTGGGCTTCTAGTATCCGTAAATATTGAACCTTCAATGTATAGGCTTTAATTGGCAAATGTATGCTAACAAGTATAGCAAATCCACTCTTCCACTACGGGATTGTATTCTATGTTTCATTTAGTAGCTAATTATTGTGTCTACTAATAATGTGTAATTGTTGATACTTAAAAAAAACTTGACCTTTAATACTTTTATACATTTACATAACTTATTATTAAGTATAATATAAAAAAATCTTAAGGTTTCTAAAAAGGAAAACAGACACACACTAATCTTGCTCTTAAATTTATACTTTATGTTCATTACGGAACTTGAACACATGATATTGGAAAACACTTAATACACCGAATATCACCAAATAAAATAATACTAGTACTCAAACCAATATAGTTAAATGCCAAAATAAAAAGTAACCACCCGCCTATTTGATTAAAAAATAATAATAATAACAATACTATGAAGTGTATTGTTGATTTCTTGCTATGTGATGGAAGATATTGAAACAATAAAAACAGAGTAGTACAAGAAGCAAGAGTAGAACTTTTGACCTGAATAACAAAACTAACATCTTTGCTAGAATCCAATAGATTAACATGGGCCAAATAAAATATATAAACTGCACTAAAAGGTGCAAGCTAAAAAAATCAATTATAAACGATATATCTGACACATGTTAAATCCTTATAATTGTATATATTATAAACCTTCTAATATAAACTCTTTAACTATGCCTTATTATTATGTCTCATTAAATATTTAAGCCAGTTTAGACAGAGAATGGTTTCATGTTATCCCACTTACCAAATGAGAAGCATTAATTAAAAAAGGGCCATATACATGTTGCATGTATTTAGCCTGGTTAAACTTAGAATATAGAAAATTAAATCTATGATCATGGATGTGCAAAAAGACCATTTTCAGGGCATAACATGCTAGTCTAAAAGATGCAAAAGCATATGCATATCTTTTAAAGTTGAATCCGTAGATGATGAAATATTTCATATTATGATACTTTAAGAATTATTTTAATATTTGAGCATAAAACATGTAACTTATCATAAAGCATATACTTATCTGTTCACCAATGTTATTTAAATACACGTAGACTCTTAGGGTATGTTTGGTAGGGGAAAAAGAAAAGGGGGGAAATGGAAATGGAAATGGGAAAGAAATAGAAATAGGGAGAAATGGAAATAAGTAAAACATGTTCTTGTTTGGTACCATCAAGAAATGAAAACGAGAAATTAGGCTCAGGTCGCCGGAAGCTTGTCGGCGGCGGCGGTGACCATGCCGACGCCGGAACTCATCATCACCTTAGGGTCCATCGCAACAGTGTTAGGGTTCCATTGGCGACGACAGACATCGCAACAAAAGCTCGTCGGCAACGTCGCAACAAACGAAGACATCGCAACGATTAGGGTTACATCGCGACGACGACAACGGCGACATCGCAACAGACGACGACGGCAACGACTAGGGTTACATCGTGACGACGATGGCGACATCGCAACAGACGACGACGGCAACGACTAGGGTTACATCGCGACGACGACAACGAAGACATCGCAACAGACGACGACGGCAATGACTAGGGTTACATCGCGACGACGACGGCGGCGACATTGCAACAGACGACGATGGCGACGATTAGGGTTACATCGCGACGACGACGACATCGACGCCATAGACATCGCAAGTACACAGACATCGCAACAACGACGACATCAACGCCAAATCTCGCCTTTTCTCCTCAAAATGGAGAGAAATGATTTTACAAAGACAACCAGGAAAGAGAAATGAGATTTATCTCCTTTTCTCCGCCTCAAATACACCCAAACAAGAAAAACCCTCTTTTCCCTTTCCCTTTCCTTATACCAAACACCCCCTTAATATTGTCACAGCAATTCCTGTTTTGATAAAAGCTGCTAATAATAAATTATCTACATGAGTTGGTAGTTAACAAAAATTTTAATGCTAAAGTAATAAATCACATAATTAGCTTCAACATATCAGTGATGATTTTAAAGCTCCAACATCACCAAAACTTACGTGTTAAATGTTATAATTAGGAATGGCAACGGGGCAGGTTCGGGGCGGGTTTTGGTCGCCCCGTCCCCGAACCCGAAATGAAAACCCGTCCCCGTCCCCACCCCGTTCCCCGTCGGGGATTATTTCGGGGCGTCTGCCAAACCGGACCCCGACCCAAAACCCGATCATAAAACCCGACCCGACTAAAAACATGTTAGTGAAGTACGAAACTACATAAAAACTTAATAAGAACGTGAGATGATCATTTTATAAATAAGAACGTAAGTATTATCATTAACTTAAATAAAAAACTTAACTAAATTAGAACTTAAAATAAGTTAGGAGATCAAAATTCAAAATTTAACAAAAAACTTCATCACTTTAGAAACTTCTCCATTAATAGATATACAATCATTCTCTTTATATATTCATACACATTATTATATACATAAATATATAAAACATATATGTATATAAATATATAAAAATATATATATAAACATATATCGGGGCGGGGCGGGGCGGGGATAATGTCCCCGGACCCGAACCTGAAAAATCCCCTAACCCGAAATTATTATCCCCGACTCGACCCGACCCAGAAACTTGTCGGGTTTGGTTTTCCCCAACGGGTTCGGGTTGTTTTGCCATCCGTAGTTATAATTCTAAAGTCACCTCATAAATGTCTAGTTTGAGGCTTAAACTGTATGAGGCTCGTCTAATTTAAATTCATCCTACTCTATGTCCACATCACTTGGAATTCAAACACTATAAGTAGTAATCACAATAGAAGTAATTAACCAATACGGTCTAGATATAGCCGCTAACCTGATTATCTCCATGTCCGGAACTGAACCTCTGAAATCATCCAAAATAATGCTTATATCAATCCAGACCTCGCCTATGACCTCTAAGATTCCTTCCTCTTAAAGCACTACCAAAATGTTATCTCTAAATCGCTACTTTCATACTGAAAATTGAAAGAGATAAGCTTGAAACGGTTTCCGAACCTTCAAAAATCATTAAGACATAGTCTAACCTTCGACGTTTGTCTCTAACACTTTGTTCGCTTGAAAATAACCATAATGTTATACAATTCAAGAAAGTCATTGAAAACGCAAACTCTCACTTATACTTACAAATAACCGTCATAACTAAAGTATGTTATATTATCGAACTAAGATAAAACCGTTCTACAAGTAGGTCCTCTATTGCAATATAATGTCACAACAATTATGAGATGCTACTAATGGTATTCCTAGTTTATCAAATTACTTTTGTTCCGTCATTATAAATTGACCACAATTTCCGAACATTATTCTATTACTAATTCAATTTTCTAGTTTGACGACTATCCTTCGGATATTATTGTCCGACACTCATATGTCAGCACATTTCATATTATATTTACAAACAATGTATTTATATTTTAAACAATCGTAAACTCATGATAGTCTAACATATTATGAACAATTATAAAAAAAGGGCGAAACCCTCACACGTGGATACATGTATGAAATAAACTTATTTGAGTTCAATAGTACTAATAAGCTAGTACAATTGAACTGGGGACTATAGTGGTATTGTACCACCATACTTGCCAAAGATATGGTAATTTTATAGCTCTTGTATGTGGAATGATATTTTATTTCCTCAATTATTATTATTATTACTATAGTGACTGACAAATAAGAAAAGAAATTGTATATATGCTTGTATCTATTTCAGGACAATACTGTAACACCCTGATTTTCAGCCCAAATTTAAATTTTTCAAAAATCAATTTGAAAGCATATTTAAACAAAACCCTTAAAATTTAACGCGGAAGCATCATAACATTCTTGCAGTATTTCAACGAAATACAGTACAATTTATCAATAAACTTTTCAATACATGAATCCCAAAACCTTTTGGTGTTACTACAGTCAATCTCACGACCATAATCAGAAAGAGTAGGAAATCCAAGATTACCGGAAATGCAGTCAATCCAATACTATGCCCAGGCATCTACCCGCCTCACCAAGGCCTCTATACAACCTGCGGATACAAAACATTTTTATACACAATGTTAGCTATAAACATAGCTAGTGAGTACAACAAAAAACATTTGTTTTTTCAAAACCAAGTCATCCTTTTCTCTTTTAAAAACACAAGTTTGGAAATCAATTAAACTCTTAAAAGCATACATAATAGCACATAAGGATGCGGGTCTGTCCATTGGGCCACAATGTATCCACGTGGTAGCTAGCTACGGTCAACACATGCCCACATGGGGGATAACCACATCACCCCGTCAAGGTGGGGGATGCACGAAGCATTCCACCATACAACGGTTACCTGGAGTGTAAGCCCTGTTCACCAAATTCACACATGTTGCCCCGGGTTTGGTGGCTCGTCATCCCAGTGAACCCACACGGTCATGATGGCCTACTGTCATACCCCTCCACTCTCTGCACCGATTCCTCAGCCACCCGTACCTCGCAGTTCCTCAATTGCCGAAGCCATATGAACCTCTGTGTACGTCTCAATGGCTAGGAACCCTATGGTACAGAGTTCATATCACACAGTGGTCCGGACCAAAACACATTCCCCGAAGGGTCACATAAGCACATACCCCGAAGGGTCACATAATCACTTACCCCGAAGGGTCATAAAATCACTTACCCCGAAGGGTCACATGAATCACATGCCAACAAGGTCAAATATCTCAAGCATACAAGCTTATCACAAATGCATAAGTGTCACAATCATATCCCTTGAGCATAAATGCTCCATATTCAATATCACATTTGGCATATCAATGCCCAAAATTATCATCAGTAAAACATGTTTTTCAATAATCTCAAACAGGTTTGTTGTTTCCAAAAATCAAGGTTCACTCCAACATGGAGTATCAGGTTTCAAAACCATTATGTAAAAACACACTTTAACATAGACCATCTCCAAAATGGAGCAATGGTCATATTTGAAAACCATTTTCTCAAAACATTTCATAGTTGGCATCTCAATGCCCAAAATATATCAGAAGTGTAAACATATCTTTTATTTTCTCAAAACCACGTTTGTCATTTCAAAATCAAAGTTCACTCCAACATGGAGTATCGTGTTTCAAAACCATTAATAAAATCACAATTTAAACATAGACCATCTCCAACATGGAGCAATGGTCTTATTTTGAAAACCATCCTTTAAAACACGTCACATGAGGGTTTCACAGTTTACATATGCTTTGAACTCAAAAGCTTCACAAAAAATTTGGAACTCATATGAATCACAATATGACACAATTCATATTCCACATCCTTTGATTCATCAAGATTCATCAAACAATTGCCAAACAATCAAAACACATAAGTGACGACTTGAAAAACTTTAACAATTTTGGGTATCCGCAGGGTGTACTCAGCTGAGGGTGTGATGAGGATCACAACCCCATCCAAATCATAGCTCAAACACTTGATTATAAACCTATGATCATAAAACACAAGGTTAACTAACATAAGTTAACCAAAAACAAGGTTTCTAGACTCAATTCTAGCCTTAGACACATTTTCGGGTCTAAAAAGACTCCATTTATCCTTTATAAAACCTTAGAATCAATCCCCAAACATGAACATAGTCAAATGGGGACACAAACATGAATTTTGGAGGTTTTAGGGTGCCTCGCGCCGCGAGAAAATCTCTGGAAAACAAATTCCATCGACCACGCTGTGTCGCGCCGTGACGGGCCTGCACAGGTCTGGTTTCTTCCTTTTTCTTTACTGTAGCTCACAAAAACCACAATTTAACACCCAAAGCTTAACCAAAGACATAAAACTTCATCAAACTCACTCCTAATATCATATATCATCTACTTTTGGTCATCAATCAACATCAAAAACTCTATCACAAGGATCAATCCAATATTTGACCCATTTACTAAATCAAACACCATAAACTCAAATATTTGAGCTAGAAATCACCAAATATAACATCATAACTCAAAATCAAACACCAAATGAGATTTAGAACTTACTTTTCTTGTAAACCCAACTTGATTTCCATCTTCTTGCTTCAATCCAAGCTCAAGGATGAAGGATATGGTGTTCAAACATCACAAGCTTGAGTCAAAACACACCAAACACCCATTTTCTCCTTGATTTCTTCTCCTTCTCTTGATTTTTCCTCTAGAACTCTCTCTCCACTCTTGCTCACGTCTCATTCTCTCTCTTTTCTCCTGATTCTTCTTCTTCTTTTGACTTCAATTGATGAAGTCAAGATATATATATACATATTTACTAGATTGGTCCTCCTTCTTTCACTCCCTTTACACTTATCTACCATTTTAGTTTATAAAACCCAAATACACTACAAATAACCCATAAATACCAACAAAACACATAACTTTATTATTTTTCAAGTAAATTGGCATTTTATATATATTTTTATATTTTTATAAAAATACAGGTTTTACAAATACAATTGCAAATAAGTCTCCGCATGTTATACATTGAAGCATGTCCTACAGTTTGATAAAAATATTCGAGGGACCGTTGTGATCTCTTTCAAATGTCCTTTACTTGATTGAGATGTTATCCCGATCGATGATATTATGATTGACAATATTTAACATGATCGTATTATTCCGATCAACATTATTTTGTCCAAGTAAATAGCCGATGGGCTAAACCGGGATGGGTATACCCAATAAATGACCCCATGATCTGAGCAACGGCTAAGACCATTGATAGGTTGAGCATACCTCATAATTCGCTCCGTAAACTTCGACAACGGTCTTGGTTATGAAAAACGCGTTTACAAGGCAATAGCCAAACAATGTTCCAGACAAGGCAATAGCAGCAAACCAATGATTATGTACACCGAAGTATTGACTGTTATGAAATGCATAAGGCTAAGGCCAGATGATACAAACATCGTTACAAACGAAAACAAATGGATTATCACAAAATACATGTATTACAAAGGAATATCTTAAAGCATGTTCACCCACGAGTTAAATCTATTGATGCTCGTCGCAGATTTGATACAATAAACAAAAACGATCCAATACATTTCAATCAACAATAGATTGTGTGAAGTAGATACATTTGCTACCAAATATTTACATATACACAAAAACACGACACATGTTCATGGTTACGCAGAAACAATCGACCAATAGATAATAAACAAACTAATTTTTTAGTCGAGAGTAACTCACCAAATTGGATGTCAAGTCACTCTAGACTGGGGGACTTGTTGGTCTATGTACCATATTAGGCTCAGCCAGACCTCACGACCATCCGACCAAGAGCTCTGACCAACTACAGGAACAACCTTCCGTAGCTAAATCTTATGACCATCGGACCAACAGCTCTAACAGTTGATCCATAGCTGAGTCCTATGACTGTCGGACCAACAGCTCCGACAGCTGATCCATAGCTGAACCTCATGACCTCCGACCATTTGAACCTTACAACCTTCAGCTTCGGAAAGAAAGACACAAACAGAATGGTGTAAGAGGAAAAACTGATCTGCAGCTTACCAAATATGTCATCTGAGGATAGATAGAACCACTGTTCCATATAAAATAAATACAACCTCCCAAGACACCTTCATGATCCGTCACATCAACAAGAGATGAATGTTGGTCATCTGCCCATAAGGTTTGACTAGAAGCCGGAGCTACTTATCAACTGCTGAATAATAAGAGGCACCCTCAAACCTCCAACACTATATATATAACAACCACCTTACCTTAGATCGTTCAAGGCTTACGAGTTCCAGATGAGCCTCCTCCTTCTTACGTTGACCTCAAGAAGATCCTTGTTTCAACACATGTAACAAAGAGAATATGATTTATCCCTACATTTGACGAACATAAACATGTAACATGAGGAATATTGAGTCTAGCATAACGTGGCAAAACCACATCATTCTAGACTGGGGGACTTGATGACGTAGGGCATACCTACGACCCGAATTAAGGTTCACTTGTGTACCAGACTCGAAGGTTACTTACCGATCCAGACCTTATGTGATACCCGACGTATATTATGAAGTAACCAACATGTAACACCCAAATTATGGATAAGTATCAAAGGCATAACCCTACACCATCCACCATCTCCTATAAAAAGAGATGCACCTGCACTAGTTGAGGGGCCTCCTTTCCTCACTTACATTCTCTACTCACTCACTCACTCTCTCTCTCTCTCACTCACTTTCTCTACACTTTCTTTGTTTATATATTTGTTCATAAAACATGTAATAACGCAGAGATACATATATGATTTCTGACTTGAGCGTTGGAGGGTGGATCCCGGGGCCTATGCCTCGGATCCCCTTCTAACGGGTTTCTTTATGTTTGCAACATACGATTCGAGTTCGGGTCATAAGGATGATGAAGAACGGTAGAACAAGATCATCTAAATCCAGCCCAACGGATCGATGTAGCAACAAATATAGAGATGAAAATTTATTATATAATGAGAGACTTATTTTAGAGAATTACATGTGTATATGTGCCTTTGCAAATATGTGTTAATTTTGAGATTATGTACTCACTAAGCTTAATGCTTATCAAAGTTATGTTTTCTTTCTATTAACTAGAGTTGAACATGGGAAGGCTCTAGTCAGAAAGTGATAGGTCCTGCTTCACCTTATACTTACCTTTTGAGATATATATTTTATTACACGCGGTTAAGAATTCTTTCATATTTAAAAATGTACTACTTATGTTTTAATGTATTTGAAACTTAAAAGAAAAATAGATATATGCTTCAAATCATGAAAAGAAACTTTTAGATTTAGTAAAGAAAACGGTAAACAATTTTCAAATTCTTTAAAATACACATTTGAATTAGCTCAAGAAAAACAATGTCTTTCTCGAGAAAAAAAATCAAATCATTGAAACTAGAAAAGAAAAACTCAATTTGCATATATTTGAAGTATGTGAATAACTTAAGAATTAAGAAAGTGAGAATAGTAAGTTCTTCCGTATAGCTTCCCAACTACCCAAATCAACCCAAATGCACATCAGCGTCACATTAGTTTTTTTTATTTTTTTCTTTCCAACTCAAATCAACACAAAACCTAAGTATAACCCTTCCTAAATCAACCCAATCAACCAAAATAACCCAAATATTTTTCTCTCCCCACTTTAACTAAAAAACAAAAAAGAAAAAAAAAACAAAACAAAACAAAAAGGCTGCAAGTTCATCGGGTTGGCGGACCCGAAGTGAAATTTTTTGAGAGGAACCCGAAACCCCCGTAGAGGTGCTCCCGAACAAGCCATCCTTACCAAATGAACCCGAGCCCCTCGGGTAAGGCTTTACGCATGCACTAACAATACAATGGGATTGAATTCCCTTGGGGTTTGAAATCTTTATATGAACCATATACCCCATAAGTGTATATTCTGGTAGTAAATTTCAAGTCAATTTTAAAGATGGATTGAAAAAATTCATCGTTTTTTACCTGTGTCACTAGTTAAATTTTTAGGTGGCACCAATTTTGATGTCACCAAAATATAATGAAAAATATTTTTTTTAAAATGATAAGATATAGTTTAATCTTTGATTTATATTTTTTTAAATACTTTATTTTACCTTAAAAATAACAATTTAATTAACATGACTTCATATAAATTATATTTTATTTTAAATTTTGATCATAAAATACCGGAAAAACAACTGATACATCGTTAATCAGACCCGATTAACTAAAAATCCAAGAAAAACGGAAACAACACTCTTAATTTTAATTAATTTTATTTACTTTGATGCTCAAAGAAATGATCTTTATGCCAAGAAGTATATTCTTTAATAGAGATTGAAATGACGTAAAATTAAATTTAAATTTTGAAAAAAAAATATCTAAACTTTGAATGGTAAAAAAAAAAAAAAATTCAAGAACCATAAAATTAAGAATCTTCTAGAAATATCTAAACCACAATTATCTTATGCCTAAAATGTTTTAAACGAGTGGAGCAAGCCCATGCTTTTCTACGGATTTATAGATCTTTTGTCTGCTAATAATATATAAATATATAATAAAAAATGTATATTTTATAAAAAAGAAATTGTTGAAAAAGATAATTTAAATATAAAAAATTGACAATAAATATAACGTTCAATTTTTTTGGCCGAAAAAATATTATAAATTTTAGTTTGTAACAAAAAAATGGTATAATACTTGAAATTAAAAATGTCTAGAGATCAGTTTTGTTTGCGTGTTCTTTAAATTTTATTTACGCGATTTACCTATTTTATGTTGACATAAGAATTGGTTAATGAAGACCACCAAAGAATAGATTACCGTTAAAATGAGAATTTCATAATATTACAAATACATAATATGTAAATTTGATTATAGTGGACACTTTAAATACAAATTCAGTAAAATTATAATTCAATATTGACATGTGAAGTAACTCTAAAACATTTAAGTAAAGTCTAACAAAACAAATTAATATTTTAAAAACTTTGACTATATAGAATGAAAATTCATCGATACTCAAAAATAAATTTTGATGAATTTACTCTAATTTAAGACTTGCCAAATTGGTTAGATGAAAACATTAACCTTAAAGTATACTAATATTAAAATTGAATGCAAATGGTAAAATCTCAAATTATATCGATAACAAATCAAGAAACATTAATATAAATTTTAAACAATTATGGTGTGAAACCTTAATTTCTTAAGTATATAATAAATCTATATATCGATAACAAATCAAGAAACATTAATGAAAATCGGAAGACGAAGAAAGAAAATTCATATACTCACAGATTTGCGTCAATAGTTGTTAGTAGAATTAAGAATTATCATGGGATCCAATAGTTTTTGGTAAAAGTTTCCCAATAAATTTGTGAAAATACTTGAATTATGAATTAGGGTTTCGTTGAATAATGTTTTAAATGACACGAGATCCGACTAAGAAAACAGGTAACCCATTTCTAATTAAGATATGTGCCACCCTCAAAATTCACAGTTTAAGGTTAGTAACGTCTAGAGATCAATTTTGTTTGCGTGTTCTTTAATTTTTATTTACGCGATTTACCTATTTTATGTTGACATAAGAACTGGTTGATGGAGACACCAAACAATAGATTACCGTTAAAATGAGAATTTTAACAATTAATTGAACATAAATTAAAATCTCAAATGATGTCTTTCAAACATAAATTAATTGAAGATAAATACATATTTGACAACTTTAACAATTCTTTACCAAGTATGTATTAAGAAATCTCAAGAAAGAAATATAATAGGATAATGCCATCATGTAGTTTAAATTATAGATAATCAATATATTAAATAAATTTGTAAACTATGGAAGGCCCGAAAGGATCAGCCTCTTTTAAAGATGGATCCGCCATTATTTGAGTTGCAAAAGTCAAAATTGATTTTATTAATTTTGGATGAATATACGGTTGAGATTGTATAATTAAAATTTAATTGTTAAATAAAAAGTTAGAATCATCTAATAAATTTGATCTAAATTAGTCTTTTATTTATATTAGAAGATTAAAAGATAGAAGATTATTGTAAAATATTAAATACAACAACGCGTAATAGTTTTAAATAGAGTAAATAAATAAGTAATACATCATAAACAAATAATTAATGGGAACGGAAATGTCAAAAAACCGTTCTTTTATTTTATAAAAAAATACATTCTTTAAAATCAGCACTCCAAAAATGTATAAAAAAAACATTTAAAGAAATAAAATTTAAATCTTAAAAAGGAAAAAATGAATATACATATTATATTTATATGCAATATTCATACATTAAAAAACTTTTTTATAAAATTGAAGTAATAAGAAAACTACCTCTTAAAACATAACTTAGTGAAACATCTATATTATAAGACGGTTACAATGATATTTTCATATTTACACCGAATGTTGTATATCAAAATTTATAAAGGAAAAACAAATTGTATATAAAAGTAATTAAATTTTTATAACCGACTTTATTTATATTTCAATAGGAAAAACCAAATCAATTCTACAACATCAACTTTGAATAGCACACATACTTTGGGAAAATCTATAAAGTCATGTAATGTAGGAGGAAATAACAAATTATATATAAAAAAAATACAAATAAGTAAAAAGAAATCAATTTGTTACTGTATTTGAACTAAATCTGTAAGTATTTTATCCGCAACTTGAGATGGAGTTTCATATAAGAACTTTAAAATTTATTTTTTTCATCTGAAATAAAAGCTCATGTATATCGAGTTTTATTTCTTAATATATTGTTTAAAAAATCATTTTAAAAAGCATAATAATATAATCAAATTAAACTAATAGTTATATTAAAGAAATAATATAAACTTTATGAAAAAAACAGAATACATATTGTATTTTAAACATAAGAAATAAAATTATACACTACTTATTTTTAATCATAAATTTTCTATTTAGAATTCATAATGGCTAATAAAGTGTAAAATCAAAAAGAGAAATTCATGGCAAAAGGCCAAAAAGTATAAGAAATACCATACTAAGTAAAAAACACAATAAAATGTTTTTTTTACAAAAAGTGAAAAAGACAAAAGAAAATAAAACGTAAACGTGAAATAAAACAAAAAAACTGGATACTTTATTTCTATCTTATCCTAAGCTAAAAAAGAAAAGTGTTTAATTTATCAAAATGTATTAAAGTTATCATGTTTTGCTATTGTATGTATTAGACTTAAAAATTTTCTATTATGTGTATGGAACTTTTAATTTGTCACTATTGTGTGTATTAAACTTTCTATTGCATATACTAAACTTGTAAGTTTTTTACATTTTTATGTAACTAAAATACATACAATAACATCAAATTAAAAGTTTGATACACACAATAGAAACTTTTAAAGTTCTATACATACAATAGCAAAACGTGATAATTTAAATAATTTTTAGTGAACGAAACCTAAAAGAAAAAGGAAAACTATTTAAACTGAAATTAAAAAGGAACAACAAAAAATAATTAATTTTTGTAAACATAATTTTAAAAATATAGTCATTTGAAAATTAATAGATTAAAAAATATGGTATATATAGGCTTAAATAAAGGGGAGCGTAAAATATTTATTGAACAGTACCATACTACCATGTGATACAACAGCCGTCCAATTCTCTTTGTAACAATTTTATTTTGGACAAACTGCGTTAAAATGTAAATAACTTTGTTTCGATTATTATTGTATATAATTAATTTTAATTTTTTAAAAATAATAAAATTAACTTTTATAATTCTCTTATTGTATACAAACAATTTTTTTATTTGTCTGTTGTTTAGTTATCATTGTATATAATGAACTTTGACATAACTTTCATAGTATACAACAAGTTGCATACAATGTAAGGATTATGAAAGTTTATTGTATTATTTTTAAGAAAATAAAATTGGTTGTATATAATAGTAAGTAAGACAAAGTTCATTGTGTTTTAATACAATTTGCCCTTTTATTTTGAAAGAGTTCTCTTAAAAGATTAAATACTTGTGTGATACATAGTTTGGTTAAAAACATGATATATAAATATTAAACATTAATAACAAAATATTAATTATTTATAAACATGAGCGGAATGTTTTTGACTTGGTATGATAATGCAAATTGACATGATTGTGTTTCTTGTACAAACCATTAATTATGATTGTTATAATTAAAAAGAACTTAAAATAGTTATAAAATATTATAAAATGTAGTTAAAATTAAAAATTTGGTTAAATATGATATTTTAAAATATTATAAAGAATAAATATGATATTTGTAAATTAGGATGGTCAGATATGATATTTAAATATTTAAGAAATGTATATATGAAATTTCTCAAATAATTTTGATTCAATTTTGACCAACAATGTCAAAATTAGAATTTCAATTTTAATTAAATAAATGGTCAAAATTAAATAATTAAATTTATTTTATCAAATATGAGGTTATGATTGTTCAATAAATTTTATATATGTTAACTTTTTATTTATATTATATTAGAAGATTAGAAGATAGAAGATTATAGTAAAATATTACATACAACAACGCGTAATAGTTTTAAAAAGAGTAAATAAATAAATACATCATAAACAAATAATTAATGGGAACGAAAATTTCAAAAATCGTTCTTTTATTTTAGAAAAAAAATTAATACTAAACGTATATTCTTTAAAATGAGCACTCCAAAAAATGTATAAGAAAAACATTTAAAGCAATAAAAATTTAATCTTAAAAAGGAAAAAATGAATATACATATTATGTTTATAGGGATGGCAAAAGAAACTCGAACCCGACGGGAAAAACCGAAAACCGAGCTAAACGGACAGTTTCGGGGATGTTAAATGGGGACGGGGACGGGGATGGTGAAAAACCGAATAAATTAAGCGGGGACGGGGACGGGGACGATGATACCCACCCCGATTACCCGATTATATTTTATTTTTATATTATATATATTTTTTATTCTATTTTTATATTTTATTCTATTTTTATATTTCATATTCTATTTTTAAGTATATATTATATATTTATATGAAGTTGGAAGATTGATATAATTTATAATTTGGATCGTCCTTGAACACTTAATGTTTTAAAACTATTTGTTAGGATACATTTGAACACTTAATCATTATCTTGGATCGTTTTGTATGTATTTGTGGAGAATGTATTAATGTTGTATAATTTTAGTATAATTGTTTTTTAAAACTCGTGACTTAATCTTAATATTGACGAGAATTCCCGGGGTGAAAAATCACCGTTTAACTTCATACGGGTATCCCAGTTAGAAGGTCAGTTACAGGATCTGAGAAAGGAACTAGAACAACAAAGATAAGTTCCTGCAACACAACCACCGGTTATTCCCATAGCTTCAACTACACCTGAGATACCACCGATCTTCCCAATAATTACTATTCTAGTGGAAGTTCCTCCAATGTCAATGTCGTTACCACCAGTATCTTAATAGACATCTCACCAATTTTTCTATCCGCTATTTCCTCAGGGATCTTACTCTTATCCTTACATGGGATTTCCTCCAAAATATAGGATACAGACAACTATGTACTTACAAACAGTTTTTGGACTGCAAACCTGATGAATATCATGGAAGCACTGATCCTAATGTTACTTTGAAGTGGTTGCGAGATACAACGAGAATCTTGGATGCTTGCAACTGCGAGGATGAGATGAGAGTGTGTTTTGCTACGAGAATGTTGAAAAGGAAAGCGATGGTCTGGTGGGATTCCATTACCACACATCTATCCAGAGCACAGATGGATGCGATTACATGGAATCAATTTCGAGATAAACTGTGTGAGCAATACTGCAATGCCTTTGAGTTGAATAAGATAAGGCAGGAGTTTATGGAGTTGCGTATGACAAAGAAGATGTCAGTGGATGAATTGATAGAGCAATTTAATGCGAAACTGAGATTTGTGACTCAGTGGGTGCCTGATGAACCTTCCCAGGTTCAACACTTTACCGGAGCATTGTTGCCGAAGTATAGGAGTACAACTCGGCTAGCTGGATCATTGTCTCAGGCTTTCACCTTGGCAAAATCTGCTGAGGGGGACATCCATGCTAGAGACAAACAGAACCGGGATGAAGCGGCGTTGCAGAAGACGAAGTATGATCAGGTGGGTGGTCAACAGAAGAATAGATGGTAGGGTAATCAGTTCCAGGGAAACCAGAAAAGGAAGGTATCAACGGGGGATTCAAGTGTTAAATCGCAGTGGTGCACGAGGTGTAGATCTACTCATACCGGGTAGTGTACTGCCCAGACTATGTGATGTGTATGATGTGGAACCCATGGGCATGAGGCGAAGGATTGTCGATTCCCTTGAAATGTTTGCTGGAACTGTAAGAAGGAAGGGCATGGGGCAAGTGATTGTCCTTCAGGGAGGAAGGCAAGGACAGGGACAGGGGCAGGGGCAGTTGGGGGATCATCTTCAGGGGGCAGAAAGAAAGAATCCTACAACACCGGAGGGTAGGGCGTTCCATATGACAGTAGATGATGCTACTGATATTGTCTAAAATATGCATATTATTTATATATGATATCTTAATTTAATTGCATTATTATGATGAATTAGGTTAATTATCTACTTAATTTGTTGTAATACATGTTTTAGAGATCTTGAGAGAAGAAACAGGGAATTTGATGGGAAATGATGAAGAAAGGAGATAATTGAGTAAAGCTGACAAAGTAGACACATGTTCAATGTTTTCGTCTGATCTTACTCGTTTGAACTCGAAACAAAGTGATTCAAGAAGCTATGGAAACTAGAGAAAAGGGGCCGCAATAATATCATGTTTGTGATATTCAATTGAACCGTGATTATCTACTTTTGGGCCGAGACACAGAAGTAAAAAAGAGTAAATAATTAAATGGGGCATGGAGCCCAACACATTTAAAAGGAAAGAAGACATTTTGGGTCTAGCAATTGATTGGGGAGGCAGCGAGCAAGAAACAAAAAACATAAAAAAAGATGGAGAGTTAATGGAGATGTCATATATTTTATAAGACGGCGGTTGCCATCTTACTGGGCCCATGGGCCGAAAAGCCCATTGCACAAGAAACAAACGAAGATTGTGGTATATTTGATATATATACGGCGGCGGCAATTAAGAAAAATATATCATATATACTTTTTCGAGCGGCGGCAGTCGACGAGGAAGAAACCATGCGACAGTTTTAGAGGGTTGATCAGTAGTGGAGAGGAGAAGCTACAACATCTGCAGGGTTAACTTGAGTTGCTACCATCGGTCTATAATGGTTTGCAATTTCTGTTTTCCTTTGTTTTTGTTTTCTAATTTGTCTATGAGTTAGACATTTCTTGTATTTACAAGGATGAACGAACCCTAGGTTTTGATTTGTAATCTTTATTTTTAATATATGATCTGATTTTGTTTATGCTTAATCATGAACCTTGAGTTTTTGATCTTAACTTTTGCTGAGTAATCTGTTAGATACAGTCTGTGCATGCTCTGAGACAATGACTTGCATGTGTATTTTCTTCTGGATTATTGTTTGCTTGTTCTGAGATAATGACGTTTGCATTCAATAGGATAGATAACTTTTCTGAGACAATGAGGGTTAAGATTATTCAGTAATACTATAGATAAAGTTTGAGTTCAATTCACCATAGAACGAGAGTTAAGTGTGTTTTGGAAAAGTTAAGTCGTAATCGGATTAGTAGGACTGATGGTTGTTGGTTCGAACACCCTTAGAAACTTGTCATATTAACTATGTTTATAAAAAATTGAACTTAGGGAGAGTGATTCATTGGTGAATACGTCTCTGTCAATTGATTTCAACTCCTTGAAATTGTTTCCATAATTATAGCTTTAACTCAAAATCCCTTTTTACTTTAAGGTATTTTAGTTTAACTAGTTTATTTCCTAATAGTATATTCTATAACTATTCCGTGTGGAGACGATCCTGCTCATACCTGGTTTACTGCTATACGATCGGGTGCGCTTGCCCGTTAGTGTGTAAGTCAAATACGGTTAGATTAGTGTTTAAATTTAAGACTGATATTCGTGTATCAAGTTTTTGGCGCCGTTGCCGGGGAACGGTGACGACTGTACTATTTTGAGATTACTAGTTATTTGATCCTTTCGCGAGGATTTATTTCCGTTAAAGTTATTTGCTTTATTTTTCTTCTATTTTATTTTATTTTAGTTTTTTTTCTTGTTCTACTCCGGGCATTTCCTTTTTGATTCTTTTGCAGATATGGTTTGTCATGGTATTCCCTTGACACCAAAGGCCTTATTGGGACCTTCATTATTGGAGAGAGAAGATGTAGAAGATTGTGCTGATGAGGTGTTAGATTATCTAGAGTATTTGCTTAGTGATGAACCTACTTCACAGCCTCAAGTAGGTAAATTATTATTTTCAGGTGCAGGGGAAACAAAAGAAGAGATCCAGGAGTTCGAATGAGAAATGATACAGCTTGCTAAGCTTCAAGTAGGTAAATTATTATTTTCAGGTATGTTTCAATATTACCACCCTCATTTCATTGCAAGTGTGGGGTGGGGTGCCCTAATTCCTAGTAAATAAGGATAGAGTCAAGCTAAAGACTCGGACAAAAACAAGCGCTTCTCGGGAGGCAACCCGTGCTTAGTGTAGGTTTTTTCTATTCTATTTTTTATATTTTTTTATTTCTTTTTCATACAAAACTTTGTGGGTGTGTTTACTATAAACCCTCACGAGACTACAACTCGTCCACTCAGGCTACCGAGGGGTTTAAAGGCTTGTTGCATACGCTAAATACAACCGTGATTCCTACGAAAGTGAGTTTAGGTTTTTTATTTTGTTTTTTTAGACTAATGGTTTCTTGAGTTTTCTTCTATGGATGCAAATTGTGGTCCTCTACTTTGTGCAGACTGGTTTTTCCTAGAGTTGTTCCCGGGGAGTATCTATCCTTTCTTACTTTTCACCTTTACATATTTCTATGCTTATTTTGTCATTGCATTGGGGACAATGTAAATTTCTAAGTGTGGGATGGGGGTTAAGTTTCACTTAAGCTTCTGTTTGTCCATGCATACTGTGTGAAAGTGTTTAAAATTGGATCTTTTTTATAGATTTCTTATTCCATTTGCTTGAAATTGATTGAATACATGAATTAGGTTATTTTCTGTTATCTATGTTAGAAAGTAATCTAGTATTGAAAAAACTACATGACTTAGCATATTAATAGCCCGTACTTATATGAGAGATTGAGCCTAGCAGATGTCATTTTTGACTCTGTTCTCATTTTGTTGTGAGTATGTCTGAATGCATTCATTTTAGAACTTGTGTCCAAATACTTGTTGAAACCACCATAATGAGTGTACTAGACTATTGCACTGAGAGAGGCCTTCTTTGTTTAGCCTTTTGCTTTTAGCCTTTTTCATTGTTCGTTAGATAATCTTATTTTTAGATTATTTAATTTGTCCCAACTTTATTGCGTAGTGCTCCTTCTTAACACTCAATACCCTAGTTAGCCACTTTGAGCCTAGCCTTTTCATTTGTTTAGCCATATTGTGACCCTTTTCTGTTTTAGCTTTCTTTTTGCCTTAGACAAAAGTCGTAACTGATTTATCTACGCTGCTTAGTTTTAGTTGGTTGTTTTTGGTCGTACATACACCGCGTAGCGGGATATGAAAATTCATGATGTCCTCTGGTTTGTCAAGAATATGATGTATGCACGTGAAAAAAAACTAGCTGAACGTAGAAAAGCAACAAAAAAAAAGAAAAAAAAGTGAAAAGAAAAAAAATGAAGATATCAGTTACATGACGTGCTTTATTCTGCAATTTTTGAGTGTTGTCATACATTGAGATATGGTTTTTTGTTAGTCTTTTCTAAGTATTTGCAGTGCTTAGATGAGTCTTGTTTCACTTTATCTTAGTGAACTGTGTGTCTTCGCCAAAAATATTCTGTTTAGTTGGTTATAGTTTGAATAAAAGTAGTTTAGGTAATATTAGTTTGGTTTTTGACTATACTTTGTAGCCACTTTAAATATCCTTTTTCCTACCCTAACCCATAGCCTAAACATTACAACCCTAAAGTCCTCTCGAAAGTCTTAAGCCCTCTAGTGGTGCATATTAGATTTCGATACAAGCTTATGATAATAGTGTATTTCATGACATATGTGTGTTTACTAAATATATTCACCCTAAACACTTTGTGTGAAGAGTGTATACTTGGTGAGAATGCAAGGTCGTGCAATTTTAGAGATGCTTGATGATTTCTTATATAGATATGGAGTTCATCTTATTCATGTTGGTAAATTGCTTGATTGTATATGGATAAAGATTATGAATTAAATTGGTCTAGTTTGAGTATTTTTCATGACGGTTTGCTTGGGGACAAGCAAAGATTAAGTGTGTGGTGTTTGATATCGTCTAAAATATGCATATTATTTATATCCGATATCTTAATATTTAATTGCATTATTATGATAAATTAGGTTAATTATCTACTTAATTTGTTGTAATACATGTTTACAGATCTTGAGAGAAGAACAGGGAATTTGATGGGAAATGATGAAGAAAGGAGATAATTGAGTAAAGCTGACAAAGTAGACACATGTTCAATGTTTTCGTCGTATCTTACTCGTTTGAACTCGAAACGAAGTGATTCAAGAATCTATGGAAACTAGAGAAAAGGGGCCGCAATAATATCCTGTTTGTGATATTCAATTGAGCCGTGATTGTCTACTTTTGGTCCGAGAAACAGAAGTAAAAAAGAGTAAATAATTAAATGGGGCATGGAGCCAAACACATTTAAAAGGAAAGAAGACATTTTGGGTCTAGCAATTGATTGGGGAGGCAGCGAGCAAGAAACGAAAAACATAAAAAAAAAGATGGAGATTTAATGGAGATGTCATATATTTTATAAGACGGCGGTTGCCATCTTACTAGGCCCATGGGCCGAAAAGCCCATTGCACAAGAAACAAACGAAGATTGTGGTATATTTGATATATATACGGCGGCGGCAATTAAGAAAAATATATCATATATACTTTTTCGAGCGGCGGCAGTCGACGAGGAAGAAACCATGCGACAGTTTTAGAGGGTTGATCAGTTGTGGAGAGGAGAAGCTACAACATCTGCAGGGTTAACTTGAGTTGCTACCATCGGTCTATAATGGTTTGCAATTTCTGTTTTCCTTTGTTTTTGTTTTCTAATTTGTCAATGAGTTAGACATTTCTTGTAATTACAAGGATGAACGAACCCTAGGTTTTGATTTGTAATCTTTATTTTTAATATATGATCTGATTTTGTTTATGCTTAATCATGAACCTTGAGTTTTTTATCTTAACTTTTGCTGAGTAATCTGTTAGATACAGTCTGTGCATGCTCTGAGACAATGACTTGCATGTGTATTTTCTTCTGGATTTTGTTTGCTTGTTCTGAGATAATGACGTTTGCATTCAATAGGATAGATAACGTTTCTGAGACAATGAGGGTTAAGATTATTCAGTAATACTATAGATAAAGTTTGAGTTCAATTCACCATAGAACGAGAGTTAAGTGTGTTTTGGAAAAGTTAAGTCGTAATCGGATTAGTAGGACTGATGGTTGTTGGTTCGAACACCCTTAGAAACTTGTCATATTAACTATGTTTATAAAAAATTGAACTTAGGGAGAGTGATTCATTGGTGAATACATCTCTGTCAATTGATTTCAACTTCTTGAAATTGTTTCAATTTTTATAGCTTTAACTCAAAATCCCTTTTTACTTTAAGGTATTTTAGTTTAACTAGTTTATTTCCTAATAGTATATTCTATAACTATTCCATGTGGAGACGATCCTGCTCATACATGGTTTACCGCTATACGATCGGGTGCGCTTGCCCGTTAGTGTGTCAGTTAAATACGGTTAGATTAGTGTTTAAATTTAAGACTGATATTCGTGTATCAGCTACTGCCACCGATGAGGTTATCACTGGTATGTTTCTTATAAACTCCCTACCTACGCGTGTGTTATTTGATTCGGGAGCGAATCGCTCTTTTATTTCATTGGCATTTTGTGATAGATTAAAATTGCCTACTACTGTTATTTCGGTACCGATTGAAATAGAAGTAGTAGATGGTAAGATAGTTCCTGTTACAACTTCTGTGACTGAGGCTGAAATTGATATTGATGGTAGATACTTCCTAGTGTAACGACCCAAATATTGTAATAATATATTTATCGAGAAATAAAATATTATTTTTGAAGTTCAACTTATTGACGATCCAAGAGTGTAGTTCGTTGATCCTAGATCGTGTGTTTATTTTCTGGACAAGTTGGGCTTTTTAGAGTTAAAGGTGGTAGCCACAACTATCAAAAGAATGAAAAAGATTCAAATAAGACAAGAGATAGTTGATGTGCTTAAGACACTCTTAATAAGAATTGATCAATTAGGAGAAATTCTAGATGATGAAATTGATACCTTCCTAAACAGAAACAAAGCTGCAAGAGTTAGAGCAGCAAGTCAGCGTGCTAAACGAAACATCAGCTTACAAGTTCCAGAGGGAGTTGAATTTAGAGAAAATACTTTTATCACTCAACCTTTGGAAGGATTTATGTATTTGGATGTGGAAGGCAACCGGTGTTTCTTGAAGATAACAAATCTTCACTTGGCGAAACTGTAATTGATTTTGTACTTGAGGATTCTATGTGATAACTCAATTCAGAACTCGGTTTTCAGATACCATCTCAACAAAGAAATCAGATCAAGAAAAGTTGAGATGAGAGAGCTGCCAAAGGGTGAAGAAATATTGAATGATGCTATCAAAAAAGCAACAATCAGGGAGCTCAAATGTTCAGATATGTGGTTGGAAGCTGGAGATCCTATTGATGAACTAGATTAGTTCTATAATTTTGTAAGCACTAAGTGTGCATAAGCTGATCAAAATGATCAAGCTAAATGTAAATGATATGTTCATTAATGAAAAGTTAAGTTTGATGTGTTCAACTAAACAGATTTGTAAGTTTAAGCTCACTATTGATATGTTCAAGTATAAACTGATAAGTTCAGTAATACAAGTTTTGTAAGTTTAGAACTTAAATTAATTATGATAAGTTCAGTATCTAAGTATTTGTATGTTTAAGTGCTTAGAATACAAGTCTTAGAATAGATTTGTAAATGAATGGGTATAGATCAGTTCAATACTTATTTCAAAAACTAACTTTGGTCAGTTCTAGAGTTGTTCAACATAATTCTGTTAACCTATACATATTTTGATTCAATATTTTGTCATCATCAAATAGGGGGAGATTGTTAGTCCCATGTTTAGAATAGTTAGATTTGACGAGACAAACCATAGCTATGTATAGATGATAGGTTAAACTTTAGGAATTATGTAAGTCTGTTATAGACTGACTAGTTAGCTTAGGCTGAGTAGTCAGCGTATAAACAGATATAGAGTTTTCTATGTAAGTATTAGATAGCTCAGTGACTTCTAAGCTGAGATAGGTTTCTGGAATGAAGACTTGATGATTTGAAGAATCAAGAAGTCAAGAACTCAGCTTGATAACATGAAGACTAAGTGAGTCAGCTCAGCGTCAGAAGTCAGTTCAAGAATTTAAGTAAGTTCTAAATTCTGTAATAAACACTCCATATCTACGACATTTAAATTAGAATATCTGAACCTAATTTAAACTATCTATTAGTTGGATAGAGATCTCAAACGGAATTAGTTAGATATGTTTTAATTAAGGAGTTTGTTATGGTTCTAAAGAAAAGATAAGTTCTATCTCTTAACTGCGATTTGTTCGTAGATATATCAAGTATAAGTATAAACCTTCTTATGGGTTTCAACACACACAGAATATCAAGTATGACGTACGTGTGTTCGTCATACTTGATACGCGTGTGTTGTGATAACTTTGTGAGTTCAAAGTTCGAAAGAGAGTTTTCAAGTGTTCTTGTTAATCAGTTTTAACAAGAAGTTCGATCATCAATTAGTTTGTGATACAAGAGTGTTTAGAGAGAGTTGAGTTTATAATCAGTGTAAACATCAAATCATCCTGTTGATTTGATTAGAAAGTAAAGTTGTAATCATTATGTTTAATCATTGAATATACATTTGATTAATTTGATTGATTGTTTTAAAGTGTATTTAACCCCCCCTTCTACACTATATCGGTTGCTTGTTTACCCTCTTTGGGACCAACAACTGGTATCAGAGCAAGTTTCTTCATTAACTGAAGATCAAGATCCGCTGTCAATAGGTCAAGATGTCTACCAACAAGCAATCAAATCATATTCCAACAATGGCGGAAAAAGGGTGTCCTATTTTTGATGGCAATGACTATCCTATGTGGAAGTTCAGAGCCATGCTATATCTGAAGTCAGTGGATCACAGGATGAGTACCGTGATTCAAGATGGCCCAATCATACCCATGATCCATATTACTGCCACTGACAAAACTGTTCGTTCTGGAGAAACTCCCAAGCCTGAAGCATCTTGGACAGAGGAAGATCACAAACTATTTAATCTTGATGATAAGGCACCAAGCATTATAGCAAATGATTTGACAAACCCTCTTTTGCATAGTGGCTGGGTGCCAAACTGCAAAAGAGATATGGGATACTCTCAGTGTCATGTATGAAGGCACTGACCTGGTCAAGCAACATAAGATGACAAATCTGAGTTGTTCTTATGAGACTTTCTTTGCTAAAAAGAATGAAACTCTGGCTGATCTGTTTACCAGATTTCAATGCTTGATTAATGATCTGCTCTTGGTAGGTGTCAAGAAAGATGAAAATGAGTTGGTACTCAAGTTCTTGGATGTGTTACCAGAACAATTCAATGAGATTACCATTGCACTTCATGCTGGAGGAAGCTTAGGAAAATATGATCTCAGATCTATCTATGGTTTTCTTCTAAATCATCAACAAATCAGGGAACAGAAGAAAGTGGCCCAGCAACAACTAAGAGAATCTATCAATAATGCTAGATCTGCATTAATTGCAAAAAAGAAGAAGAAGGGATCTAAAAAGTTTCAAGCTGAGACTGACTCTAAATCTGAATCTGAGAAGGTAAGTCCTAACTCAAGTAAAAGCAGTGCTAGTGGGAGATTATAGTGCTGCTGTTGATGAAATCAACAAAGAACAAGTCAGTCTTAAAGATAAAAATGTGGAATCTGATGATATACTTCCAAAGACATTTTTAAGAAACAAGGATGGAAAACAGGTCAAAACCAATAAGTTTGTGAGGCCAACTCAAAGCCCCCAGGTTATTCATACAAACCATCAAGTTGAGTGTTCTAGATCCAACAGAAATTGTAAGTCAGTTTTCAAAAGATTGGATTACAATCCCGTGAGAACAACTGTCTTTGACAAAATAACTCACATCTACTCAAAGAGACATAACTCTCTAGCAAAATATGAAAGGATGTCTAAGAACAGGAAGTTGTCTGTAAGTCCGACTTCACCAAATAAGGGTAACCATAAAGCTGACAAAGGTAAGTCCAAAGTCAGAGAAAATCAAGTAGACAAACTGTCTAAAAGGATTGAAAGGTTATCCACATCTTATGACCCTAAAAATTAATCCAAATATAATGTTGGAAAACTCAAAGAAGTCACCCAAACACCTATCTTTAGAAGAAAATGCTATAAGTGTGGTGACAGAGGTCATGAAGCCAAAGATTGTGTAAGTACCAATCTTAGGCCTGAAAAGATAAAGGATGATCAGTCTAAAACAGACTTAGAATCTGTTTAAGCTGATCAGTCAGCCTCTAAAGGATTAGCTAAGTGCTCATCCTCAGAACCCACCAAACAGTGGGTTCCTAAAAGGAACTAATGTGTTTAGTTGATCATGTGCAGGGCTCCTACAAGTGGTACTTAGACAGTGGATGCTCAAGGCACATGACAGGAAGCAAAAGGATTCTAAGTGAATCCCAAAACAATGAAGGACCCAAGGTGACATTTGGGGATAATTCTCAAGGAAGGACTAAAAGTTATGGAAAGATAACTGCTGGAACAGTCACTTTCAAAAAGGTAGCATATGTTGAAGGCCTTAAACATAATCTGATAAGTATTAGTCAATTGTGTAATGAGGATTATGAAGTCACCTTCAGAAAGCATGCAGGAACAATTTATGATAAGAAGGGAAAGCCAATACTAATGGCAAAAAGAGAGAGAGATATCTATCTGTTAGATCTCAGCTCTGCAGATCCTTTAACTGAAACCTGTCTGTATTCTGATTTAACTCCCAAGCCAAGTTGGTTGTGGCACAAAAGACTGTCACACCTAAATTTCAAATATATTTGTAACGCCCCAAATTTAAAAAGAACCACAGTGATACATAAAATTCATTTATAAAATGCACATTTAGTTTAAAACGTACGCGGAAGCATTTTACTATAAAACTAAGGTACTGCCAAAAGATATATACAAGAGTACATACTTAGTGTACTTCAAAATTTGAATATTTACAGAACTGGGCGTTAAAATTGTTTCAAAAGAGTAACCCAAAAAGTAGTCAAACAGGAGCCTTGCCCTTATCCTTGCCGCGTCTTGCAAAAGATTAAAAAGCAGTATCTGATAAGCTACGAGAGCTCAGTGAGTATTCCAAACTAATAACATATAAACACACATATAGAATCATATAAAGATAATACACGTATGTCGGATAATCATTGCTAACCACTTGTTCTAGACCCAGGGCAGCCACCTTTGTAACAGTACTGTATCACCTTTGAACCTTACTTCACATAGCAGTTCGGTATACATATACACATATGAATAACATTACATGTTTGTAATCTGATACGATAGCATACATGCTACATATATGTATAGTAGTCAAGAAGACTAACCTTATGATATGTATGATATGTAGTGATCCACGGGTAATGATAACTCAGATAAGTAATTCAATCACCGTCCTATATAAATTATAAAATAAAGTGTCACAACACTTAAATACTGATATGAAATAGGGCCTACACGGGCCGTGTATCTCTACACGGGCCGTGTATCTCTACACGGGCGGTGTCCCTCATAATACACGACCTATGCTGGCTACATGGCCAGTGTTATCTAGTCCTACTACACGGGCCATGTTTTGTCCCGTGTACCTCATGTTCTACACGACCATGTAACCCTACATGGCCTTGTGACCGCCTTTGACAATCCGACAGTTCAAAATCCGCAAGTTCATACTACACGGCCCATGTACCTCTACACGGGCCGTGTATCTAACAGATAATCTGACAATTCATCCAAAAAGTGTCGGATTTTCGCTGTAAATACGTGAAAACTCAAGAAAACTATGCAAGGAGTGTTTTCCTACACCCTTTATGATAAAGGAAAATAACCCAATCATTTATATACACTTCTAACATGATTCACCATAGAATCATGTATTTAAACTCATAAACTTCATGAAAACCATAAAAGATCTTACCTTTAGTGTGCTAAAGTGCTAGGATCTTGTAATATATGCTTGATCTTCAGTTTGCTAACAAAATGATGTTTGCTAAAGGAGCAGAAGTTGTAGTCGTGGGTTTGCTAGTATGAAATGCCAACTTTGACTAAATATTGTAAAAGTTGGTTACTTATATAAATAAGTTTAGTGAAATGGCAATTTGGGTCCTTGTACTATATTGACTTATAAATTGACAATATAAACCCTTCTAATTTTATAAACATATCTAATCTCATAAAGGCAACTAGTATAAACATTTAACACTTCCTATTACAATAATACTTAAGAAATTCAGGACCTTGGGTGTTACAACTCTTCCCCACTTGAAATGATTTCGTCCTCGAAATCAACTGTTGAAGAGTTCTGGATAGTTATGCATCATCTCCTGTTCTGGCTCCCATGTAAAGTCTGAGCCCTTTCTGTGTTTCCATTGAACCTTAACCAGCCCAATCTGTTTATTTCGTAGGGTCTTGACCTTTCTCTCCAATATAGCTACAGGTTGCTCCACATAGTTCAGTTTAGCATCAATAGTAACATCTTCCAACGGTACAATTGCAGACTCGTCTGGTAGAAATTTCTGAGGTGTGAAACATGGAAGGTGTTATGAATCTGAGACAATTTATCTGGAAATTCTAATCTATATGCAATCTTTCCCACACGTGCAATAATTTTGAATGGTCCAATAAACCTTGGACCGAGTTTCCCTCTCTTTCTGAATTTGATCACGCCTTTCCACGGCGACACTTATAACAACACATAATCTCCCACCTGAAACTCAAGTGGTGATCTACGTTTATCTGCATAACTCTTTTGTCTACTTTGGGCAGTAAGCAATCTATCTCTAATGAGTTGTATCTGTTCAGTGGTTCGTTGTACCACTTCTGTGCTACCCAATTCTTTCTGACCCACTTCACCCCAGCATACCGGGGTTCTGCACTTCCTACCATATAGCATTTCATACGGTGGCATCCCAATACTGGAATGATAACTGTTATTGTATGAAAACTCTGCTAAGGGTAAATAAGAATCCCAGCTCCCTCCAAAATCTATAACACATGCCCGCAGCATGTCCTCCAGGGTTTGAATTGTTCTTTCACTCTGACCATCAGTTTGAGGATGATATGATGTGCTGAGATGTAGTCTAGTTCCGAGATCTTCGTGAAACTTGCTCCAGAACCTAGATGTAAATCGTGTGTCTCTGTCTGATACAATAGAAACTGGCACGCCATGACGAGTCACAATCTCTTTCACATATATATCTGCAAATCTTTCGGAAGGATAAGTCTCCTTGATGGGAATAAAATGAGCACTTTTAGTTAACCTGTCTATAATTACCCATATTGCATTATAAGCACGTGGGGTTTTGGGTAATTTGGTAATCAGATCCATTGTAATGTTTTCCCATTTCCAAACTGGAATTTCTAAAGGCTGTAACTTCCCGTGAGATTTCTGGTGTTCACCTTTCACTTGTAAGCACGTAAGGCACTTTTCCACATACTTTGCTACATCACGTTTCATGCCTGGCCACCAATAATCAACTTTTAGATCCTTATACATTTTTGTAGCTCCTAGATGAATAGAAAATCTGGATTTATGAGCTTCACTAAGAAGTATCTGACGTGTGTCACCATAAATCGGTACCCAAATACGGCCATAACGGGTCCAAATATCACGATTGTCTTTAGTAAAATAGGCCACCTGCCCTTTTATTCGCTCAGAATTATGATTCTTATCTTTGATTGCTTCAAGTTGAGCCGATCGTATCACATCAATAATAGGCGCAGTAACAGTCATCTTTAAAGTTTGATTCTTCACTAGAACTGTTCCTGACTTTCTGCTTATAGCGTCCGCTACCACATTTGTCTTTCCTGGATGATAAAGAAAATCATAATCTTTTAATAATTCCAACCAACACCTTTGCCTCATGTTGAGACTCTTCTGATCCTTGAAATATTTCAAACTTTCATGATCAGTGTAAATAGCAAATCACACACCATATAGATAGTGTCTCCAAATCTTAAGGACAAACACCACCGCTGCCAACTCCAAATCATGTGTTGGGTAATTACTTTCATGTGGCTTCAACTGCCGTGAAGCATAAGCAATAACTCTACCTTTCTGCATCAATACACAACTCAATCCACGGTATGAAGCATCACAAAATACCACCATATCTTCAACCCCTTCAGGTAATGCAAGAACTGGTGCCTCACATAACTTCTTTTGAGAGTTGAGAAGGCAAACTGTTGCTCACATCCCCACACAAATTCAGCATTCTTTTTCGTCAGTTGAGTCAAAGGAACGACAGTTTTTGAAAAATTCTGAATAAACCTCCTGTAATAACATGCCAATCCTAGAAAACTACGAATTTCCGTAGGGTTCTTTGGTGGTTCCCACTTCATCACAGCATCTACTTTTGCAGGATCCACTTTGATTCCGCTTTGATTAATCAGGTGACCCAGAAACTGTACTTCCTGAATCCAAAATTCACATTTAGAGAATTTGGCATATAACAGTTCTCTCCTCAAAGTTTCCAAAACCTCCTTGAGATGTTTCTCATGATCCACCGGATTCTTTGAATAAATAAGGATGTCGTCAATAAACACAATCACCGATTTGTCGAGCATTGGTCTACAAACTCTGTTCATCAGATCCATAAATGCTGCTGGTGTATTCGTAAGACCAAACGACATCACCACAAACTCAAAATGCCCGTATCGAGTTCTGAACGCGGTTTTAGGAATATCTTCCTTCTTGATCTTTAACTGATGATACCCCGACCTTAAGTCAATTTTTGAGAACCACGATGCTCCTTGTAACTGATTGAACAAGTCGTCTATTATGGGTAAAGGATATTTGTTCTTGATGGTCACTTTATTCAGTTCACGGTAATCAATAGACATACGAAAAGTACCATCCTTCTTTTTGACAAACAGAATTGGAGCACCCCAGGGTGAACTACTGGGTCTAATAACCCTTTGTTTAGTAGTTCATGAAGTTGCTTCATTAATTCCTGCATCTCTGGTGGAGTAAGTCTGTACTGAGCCCTTGCAACTAGCGAAGCTCCTGGTACTAAATCGATTCTGAATTCAACTTGTCTATCTGGCGGTACCCCAGGTAAGTCTTCAGGAAAGACATCAGGCTACTCACATACTGTTTTCACATCCTCGAGACTCGCTTGCCTCTTTTCTAATTTTGTATCTATCACATGAGCTAAGAAAGATGTATACCCATGCTGCAAATATTTTCGAGCTTTGGACACTGAACACACATATGATTTTCCCTTTCTGATATCACCACATATAGATAGTTCTTCCCCACTTGGGGTACGAACTCGTATCACTTTTTGCCCACACATAATGGTAGCCTGGTTATAACCTAACCAATCCATTCCAACTACTACTTGGAATTCTCTCATAGTCATGGGTATAAGTTCTATAGGAAATCTAACTGTATCTATTTCTAGCACATTATGTTTATACACATCTGATACAATTACAGATTTATCATCAGCTATTTCAACTTCAAGAGGAGAATCTAGCTTTTCACATATATGATTGAAATTCTTGCAGAAAGAAACAAATACAAAGGATTTACTTGCACCATAATCAAATAGCACAAGAGCAGGCAAATTGTTGACAAGATATGTACCTGTAACTACGTTAGGTTCGGTTTTAGCTTCCTCAGCTGTAAGCTGAAAAGCTCTCCCTTTGGGTTTCTGAGCATCCTCTTTCTTTACCTCTTTTGTTCCTGAGCTTCGTGGTGGAGGTAAGGCTGGAGTAGGTTTGAATCCTGCAGACGGTGCATTTGAAGATAGTTTCGGGCACTCTGACTTCTGATTGCCCGGCTGATAACAGTTAAAACATCCACACAGTGGTGTTCTGCAATCTTTCCTAGCGTGACCCGATTTCCCACACTTATAACACGTGGGAGGACCATATCGGCATTCCTTTAGGTGATGTTTCTTGCAAGTTGGGCAAACTGGGTAGGTTTTCTGCATCACTTTCTTTTCAAACTGTTCAACCTTTTGTTTCTTATATACGGGTGCAACTTTCTCCACAGACTTCTTCTCTTTGTCTTGCCTCTCCAACTCTAACTCCCTCGCTCTGGCTGCGTCCATCATGGACTTTACTGTCTGGTGTTTTGCTGGCGTCAATAAATTCTCGGATATTGGGTTTGAGTACCATCATGTACCGGTACATCTTCATTTTCTCATTCGCCACATAATCAGGACAAAAACGTGCTTGTTCCAAGAATTTTGCATTGATTTCAGGAACCGTATCTGTCGTCTGTTTCAACCGATGACATTCATCCACAATCCTATCTATCTCGGATTGAGGAACAAACTGTTCAATAACCAACTCTTTGAATTCTTCCCATGTCATAGCTTCAATCCCGACATAACCCCTCTGTTTGATCTCTATATCCCACCAATCCTTTGCTGCACCGCGCATCTGATTGGTTGCGTATCTTACTTTGAACTCAGGTGCACAAGAACATGTATGGAATGCACCCTCTATTTCAGAGATTCACTTTTGACTTATAACCGGATCCGTAGACCCATGGAACAACGGGGGCTTACATGCTGAAAAATCTCTGAACGAACACACCTTTGGAGCACCACAAATAATGACTTGTGGTTGAGGATTAAATCCTTCACCACCCGCAGCAAACCTTGTTGCGAATTCCTGCCTGATCGTATCTCGATTCTGATCTTTCATTTGTTCTACCACTTGTGTGACGATAAAAGGAATACTTTGCTCTAAAGCCTTGCCAATCTCCCTGGCAACTGTCTCTTGTATTGTAGTTTCTACCACCCTCTCATTGAGATTAGGGGCTCCTTCATTCACATTCGGTTGGGCTCTAACAGGAACCTGTTCACCAGTAACACTGGTTTCTACGCCTTCGGGTCTACAACTAGGACCACCCTCAGGCTTATTTGCTGCGCGAGATCCTCTTGTATTAACCATCCTGATAGTATGTTTAAAGCGTTAAGGTAAATAGGTAGCTCTATCATACCATCCTCTAACGATAATGTACTCATGTATCTATCAATTCAGTATACCTTATCTCTTATTCCAAAGTATTTCTGAGCATACTAAGGCATTCTAGTTATACCTATATTCTCAGGTATACTATCTTCTTACAAGTACCCCTCACCCGATTCACAAGAATCTTCATGATTCCATTAAGTTCTAACATGTATCATGTGTCTGTAATAATATGGGCCCTATATTATTCTAAACACATTACACACGTTCAATTTTAACTTTATCACAAAAACTCTCGATTCACAGGATTAGGCCAAGTATCATCTATGCAATGTAACATAATCATATAGTTCATAAGGATTCTGCATATAACATATCAATCCTTAACTACTCAAGTATTCATGTATAATCCTCATGTAACACACATAATAGATAACAATTTTTAGTATAGTCATTAAGCTGCAAGTAGCAAGCCTCCAGTTTGACAAAAATTTTCAAAACCATGGTACAAGTCCAGATTGTGCTTCACACAATCCAAATCTCTCAAACCGTGGCTCTGATACCAAGTTGTAACGCCCCAAATTTAAAAAGAACCACAATGATACATAAAATTCATTTATAAAATGCACATTTAGTTTAAAACGTACGAGGAAGCATTTTACTATAAAACCAAGGTACTGCCAAAAGATATATACAAGAGTACATACTTAGTGTACTTTAAAAGTTGAATATTTACAGCACTGGGCGTTAAAATTGTTTCAAAAGCAGTATCTGATAAGCTACGAGAGCTCAGTGAGTATTCCAAACTAATAACATATAAACACACATATAGAATCATATAAAGATAATACACGTATGTCAGATAATCATTGCTAACCACTGGTTCTAGACCCAGGGCAGCCACCTTTGTAACAGTATTGTATCACCTTTGAACCTTACTTCACATAGTAGTTCGGTATCTATATACACATATGAATAACAGTACACGTTTGTAATCTGATATGATATCATACATGCTGCATATATGTTTAGTAGTCAAGAAGACTCACCTTATGATATGTAGTCATCCACAGGTAATGATAACTCAGATAAGTAATCCAATCACCGTCCTATATGAATTATATAATAAAGTGTCACAACACATAAATATTGATATGAAATAGGGCCTACACGGGCCGTGTATCTCTACACGGGCGGTGTCCCTCATAATACACGACCTATGCTGGCTACATGGCCAGTGTTATCTAGTCCTACTACACGGGCTATGTTTTGTACACGGGCCGTGTACCTCATGTTCTACACGACCATGTAACCCTACATGGCCTTGTGACCGCCTTTGACAATCCGACAGTTCAAAATCCGCAAGTTCATACTACACGGGCCGTGTACCTCTACACGGGCCGTGTATCTTGCAGATAATCCGACAGTTCATCCAAAAAGTGTTAGATTTTCGTTGTAAATACGTGAAAACTCAAGAAAACTATGCAAGGAGTGTTTTCCTACACCCCTTATGATAAAGGAACATAACCCAATCATTTATATACACTTCTAACATGATTCACCATAGAATCATGTATTTAAACTCATAAACTTCATGAAACCATAAAAGATCTTACCTTTAGTGTGCTAAAGTGCTAGGATCTTGTAATATATGCTTGATCTTCAGTTTGCTAACAAAATGATGTTTGCTAAAGGAGCAGAAGTTGTAGTCGTGGGTTTGCTAGTATGAAATGCCAACTTTGACTAAATATTGTAAAAGTTGGTTACATATATAAATAAGTTTAGTGAAATGGAAATTTGGGTCCTTGTACTATATTGACTTATAAATTGACAATATTAACCCTTCTAATTTTATAAACATATCTAATCTCATAAAGGCAACTAGTATAAACATTTAACACTTCCTATTACAATAATACTTAAGAAATTCCGGACCTTGGGTGTTACAATATTAACAAACTGTCTAGCAAAGAGTTAGTCTCTGGTCTGCCTAAGATCACATTTACTAAATACAAACTCTGCTCAGCTTGTGAAATGGGAAAACATCATTAGGGATCCTTCAATTCCAAACAGAAATTTTCAATTACAGAACCATCGCATATTTTGCATTTGGATTTATTTGGACCTATAAGCACCCCAAGCCTAAGTGGTAAAAAGTATACTCTAGTGATTGTTGATGAGTTCACAAGATTCACTTGGGTGGTCTTCTTAAAAGCCAAAAGTGAAGCTGCATATGAGTTAATCAGCTTCATAAGACAAGAAGAGTTGCAAAAGGGTAAGTCTATTAAGCAGCTCAGAAGTGATCATGGGACTGAGTTTAGGAACTCAACCCTTGAAGGCTTTTGTGAAGAGAAGAGAATTATCCAAAATTTCTCATCTGTAAGAACTCCACAACAAAATGGAGTTGCTGAAAGGAGATATAGAACCTTAATTGAAGCTACTAGAACCATGCTATGTGAAGCAAAGCTCAAGCTAAACTTTTGGGCAGAAGCTGTAAGTACAGCTTGCTACACACAGAACAGATCAATGATAGTTAAAAGACATGGTAAAACACCTTATGAGACATATCATGGCAGAAAACCTAATATTGGATACTTCCATATCTTTGGTTCAACATGCTATGTGCTAAACCAAAGAGATCAGCTCCATAAGTTGGAACCTAAAGCTGATCAAGGTCTATTTTTTGGATATTCTTCAATCTCCAAAGCTTACAGAATCTATAATCATAAAAGAAAGGCAATTAAAGAGTCAGTACATGTTACGTTTGATGAGACAAGTATTGATAAACCTGACAAAGCTCAAGCTGACCCAGTCAGTTTGAGCTCCTGCACAAGAAAAGAAAAAGTGATAAAGCCAAGCTAATGCATAAGCTGAATGATCTATCAAACTCTGTGGACAGTTTGGAAAGCTTTGTGCTTAAATCAAGATCCTCCCCTATTAATGATGACAAAAAGGGAGAGGAAGAATCTAAGAAAAGTGATGATGTGGTTGAGGGGGAGCGTACAGAGGAAGTGCAAATCAAAGAAGAAGATCATGATTAGTTCATGAGTACTGTAGATCAACCTCCTCAACAAAAGGAAATTGCAAAAGGTCCAAAGCTCTAGCAGTCCAAATTATCACAACTTCACAAGCTCAATCAGTTCCACAACAAGTTCCATATGAAGAACCATTTCAAATTGTGCCTACAAACTTCCCTCAAGCTGAACTTCTTCAAGTGCTACAAGCTGAGCTACCAAAGTTTGTTGAAGCCGAGTCTGTTCTAGTTTCATAAATGGATAAAGGGAAAGGCAAGGTGTTTGAGACGGTAAAAAGAAAGAAAAGAACAAGTGTTGTGTCTCTAGCAAAGAGAAGAAAAGTTATCATTGCTGAGCCTGAGCCAGAGCAACAAAGTCAGTAGCAACTAGTTGCATATGAATCTGACTCAAGTGATAAAGCTGATGCAGCACAAAAGGCCAGTGACATGCTTGTTGAACAAATGTTACAAGAAATGGCCAAGGAACTGGGTATGACTATGGAGGAAATGAAAGTGCAGCAAAGGCAAGCTGAACTTCAAAGAGAAAAGGCTAAAGCTGAGGCTGCTAGAGCTGTAGCTGAAGCTGATTATTCTGGACCCAGAGCTGCCCCAATTCCCTACTCAGATGTGGATCTAAGGCATTGCTACAAAAGAACACATTTTGATCACAAGATTGAATCCATCACACTGAGCAGAAAAGGAGGATTGGTGATAATCAACTTTGTACTAGACAACAAACATGAAATAGGTCTAGATATGAGATGTCTGTACAAGTTGGGCTTTTCAGAGTTAAAGGTGGTAGCCACAACTATCAAAAGAATGAAAAAGAGTCAAATCAGACAAGAGATAGTTGATGTGCTTAAGACACTCTTCATAAGAATTGATCAATTAGGAGAAATTCCAGCTAATGAAATTGATACCTTCCTAAACAGAAACAAAGCTGCAAGAGTTAGAGTAGCAAGTCAGCGTGCTAAACGAAACATCAGCTTACAAGTTCCAGAGGGAGTTAAATTTAGAGAAAATACTTTTATCACTCAAACTTTGGAAGGATTTCTATATTTGGATGTGGAAGGCAACCAGTGTTTCTTGAAGATAGCAAATCTTCACTTGGCAAATCTGGAATTGATTTTGTACTTGAGGATTCTATGTGATAACTCAATTCAGATACCATCTCAACAAAGAAATCAGATGAAGAAAAGCTGAGATGAGAGAGCTACCAGAGGGTGAAGAAATTTTGAATGATGCTATCAAAGAAGTAGCAATCTCGGAGCTCAAATGTTCAGATATGTGGTTGGAAGCTGGAGATCCTATTGATGAAATAGATTAGTTCCATAATTTTGTAAGCACTAAGTGTGCATAGGCTGATGAAAATGATCAAGCTAAATATAAATGATATGTTCATTAATGAAAAGTTAAGTTTGATATGTTCAACTGTTTGATGTGTTCAAATAAACAACTTTGTAAGTTTAAGCTGACTATTGATATGTTCAAGTATAAACCGATAAGTTCAGTAATACAAGTTTTGTAAGTTCAGAACTTAAATTAATTCTCATAAGTTCAGTATCTAAGTATTTGTATGTTTAAATGCTTAGAATACAAGTCTTAGAATAGATTAGTAACCTAAAATCTTGTAAGTTCAAGAAATAATGAATGGGTATAGATCAGTTCAATACTTATTTCAAGAACTAACTTTGGTCGGTTCCAGAGTTGTTCAACATAATTCTGTTAACCTATACGTACTTTGATTCAATATTTTGTCCTCATCAAATGGGGGAGATTGTTAGTCCCATGTTTAGAATAGTTAGATTTGATGAGACAAACCATAGCTATGTATAGATGATAGGTTAAAATTTAGGAATTATGTAAGTCTGTTATAGACTGACTAGTCAGCTTAGGCTGAGTAGTCAGCGTAAAAACAGATATAGAGTTTTCTATGTAAGTACTAGATAGCTCAGTGACTTCTAAGCTGAGATAGGTTTCTGGAATGAAGACTTGAAGATTTGAAGAATCAAGAATTCAAGAACTCAGCTTGATAACATGAAGACTGAGTGAGTCAGCTCAGCGTCAGAAGTCAGTTCAAGAATTTAAGTAAGTTCTAAATTCTGTTATAAACTCTCCATATCTACAACATTTAATTAGAATATCTGAATCTAATTTAAACTATCTATTAGTTGGATAGAGATCTCAAACGGAATTAGTTAGATATGTTCTAATTAAGGAGTTTGTTACAGTTTTAAAGAAAAGATAAGTTCTATCTTTAAACTGTGATTTGTTCGTAGATATATCAAGTATAAGTATAAACCTTCTTATGGGTTTCAACACACACAGAATACCGAATAGAGAGTTCTGCATAAGTTGCAAAACGTACGTGTGTTCGTCATACTTGATACACGTGTGTTGCGATAACTTTGTGAGTTCAAAGTTCGAAAGAGAGTTTTCAAAAGTTCTTGTTAATCAGTTTTAACAAGAAGTTCGATCATCAATTAGTTTGTGATACAAGAGTGTTTGTAATCATTCTGTTTAATCATTGAATATACATTTGATTAATTTGATTGATTATTTTAAAGTGTATTCAACCCCCCTTCTACACTATATCGGTTGCTTGTTTACCCTCTTTGGGACCAACATACTGCTTATGCTTTTAGTGGCGCGGGTAGTATACGATATTACCCATAGTGCGGATTTGTAGGCCTAGTTGGCATGATTGACCTTCTAGGATTAAAGTGCTAGCCAACAAGAGTCATTTGGTCTTTCTAGACGACTATTTTGACACGTGGTAAGCGGACACTTCGGAGTTCAAGTACTGGAGTGATGTAGACCAAGGAGGTTAGATCATACATCGCGTGAGTGGGAGGAGAAGCTGAAATACGATAGGCTTGATTTGGACTTGTATTAGAACGACAACGCAGTACTTGTACTCGCACTGTCGGAGTAGCGAAAGCGGAGTCTCAGGATTTATGTTCTCGGGTGGGAGTCTCGCCTCGCTCGAAAACATAGGTCGGCTAGGCACGCAAGTAGTGAACCTTGGGTTTTCTAGTGTGGGTTTAGACTCTACAATAAGATCACCATATTGATATGATTTATGCGATTATGATGCAATATGATCTATGAAATTTTATGCGGTATGATTATGATTATGTGCGATTGATTTCATGAGATGAATTGTGAATATTTGACCCATTTGGTGCTATGTGATTTGCGGGTTCTCGGTACGGGTCAAATACGCAAAGGGTGGGTTATGGTATTTATTTACATGTAATATTCTACTTACAATCATGTTTTATGGTTTTTGATTACAACTCCTGTTGACTCACTTGGCGTAAGCAGAAACTTGTTTCTTTTGAAATGTGTCTTGTACTCGCGCAGGTGGCTTAGAGGTTGTGGTTCTGTGAGGAGGGTAGTTTTAGTTATGGTTTATATTTTGGTATCAACGAACAATCCGGTTATGTAATATATTCATAACATAGTACTTGTACTGACTTTTGAATGACTGCGGTCGTAACCCCGTGGTTTAAATTATGAAAGATTCTGTAATCTCCTCTATGGCGAAAACAACTATTTCCATTTATGACTTTTAAGACTTCCGTTGCATGTTTTTGATATTAATTAAAGGTTTTTATAAATGGTGAAATTTTGAACATCACGGGCGTCACACCTAGTGTCGTTCCTTTTAATGCCTTTGGCTGGCTTTAATGTGGTTTTGGGGATGGACTGGTTGAGTAAGCATAGAGCAAGCATTAAATGCCATAGGAAGCTGATTTCTTTTCCGTTGTCTGATGGGTCGCATGTGGTGGCTCGAGGAGAAAGAAATAAGTCTGCATTTTCTATCATATCTTTGTTAAAAGCTAAGAAATCCTTGAGTAAGAGATGTGAATGTTTTCTGGCATATGCTATTGATGCTAGAAAGGAAAAACGGGCAGTTACTGATGTGCGAGTAGTATCTGAAGTATTTCCGGATGAGTTACCAGGGCTACCTCCCGTTCGAGAGGTGGAGTACAAGATTGATTTAATACCAGGTTCTAATCCAGTGGCGAAATCTCCTTACAGATTGGCTCCTTCTGAGATTAGGGAGATGATGACACAGATTCAGGATCTTTTGGATAGGGGTTTTATTCGTCCGAATTCATCGCCGTGGGGTGCACCAGTCTTGTTTGTGAAAAAGAAAGATGGTACTCTTCGAATGTGTATTGATTATAGAGAATTGAACAAGAGGACAGTCAAGAATAAATACCCTCTGCCCAGGATTGATGATTTATTTGATCAGTTACAGGGTGCTTCTTATTTTTCAAAGATTGATCTAAGATCAGGTTATCACCAGGTACGAGTTTTTGACGAAGATGTTGCCAAAACTTCTTTCCGTACCCGGTATGGTCATTACGAATTCTTAGTCATGCAGTTCAGTTTGACTAATGCACCTGCTGTGTTTATGGATTTGATGAATCGGGTTTGTCAAACGTTTTTGCATAAATCTATGATAGTATTTATTGACGACATTTTGGTTTATTCTAAATCCGAAACTGATCACGAGATACAATTGAGAGAGGTTCTTGAAACTCTGAAACGGGAGCAATTGTATGCCAAATATTTGAAATGTGAATTATGGATGCGAGAAGTTCACTTTCTAGGGTGTCATTTGTAGTGTTGGAGTCAAAGTTGATCCGGCGAAGATAGAAGCTGTAATGAATTGGGATGCTCCAACGTCGCCATCTGAGATTAAAAGCTTCTTGGGATTGACAGGTTATTACAGATGGTTTATTAAAGACTTTTCTAAAATTGCGAATCCCATGACTAAATTAACTCGCAAGGAGGTTCCATTTAAGTGGAATGATGAACAGGAAATGGCTTTTCAGACCCTGAAACGAATTTTATGTCAGGCTCCTATTCTTGCTCTACTGGATGGTTCAGATGACTTCATTGTTTACTGTGATGCATCATTGGCAGGGTTGGGTTGTGTATTGATGCAACGGGATAGAGTTATTGCGTATGCTTCTCGTCAGTTAAAACCTAATGAGAAGAACTATCCAACCCATGATTTAGAACTGGCAGCTGTGGTTTTTGCGTTAAAATTATGGAGACATTATCTTTACGGTACAAAATGCGTTATTTGTACGGATCACAAAAATCTACAGTATGTATTTTCTCAGAAAGAACTTAATATGCGACATAGACGATGGCTGGAACTTGTTAGAGACTATGATTGCGAAATTCATTATCATCCGGGAAAAGCCAACGTGGTAGCCGATGCTTTGAGTCGCAAGGGAGTCAGTGATAATATTAAATTTATGCGAATTGAAATAGTTTCTGACCTGATTAATAGATTGAAGGCAGCTCAGTTGGAAGCCTTGAAAGATGAAAATTTGAAGTCAGAAATTATGGAAGCCTTCAAAGAGATTTGCAAATCCGACCCTGAAATCCGATTCTTTTGAAATCCGACACTTGAATCCGAGACTTTAGACCCGTATTTGAAATCCGATGGCGTCACGGCGCGACGCAAGGGTATGTAGCGGCGCGACAGAGGCTGTTTCAGGATATTATTTGTTTTGTTTGTGTTTCGTTTGGGATAAGATTGGATTATTAATTGTATGATTGTATTAAGACATTTACATGTATATAAGATATAAATATATGTGGAAAATATATTATATTCGAGACTGATTTGGTTGGTGCTGTGTTTTCAGGCAATACACAGACTCAGTGATATTAGACAACTGAGCACGCGTGATTCGAGGACTGGGGTGAGTGGAAGTTTACTCACGGGTGGTATTGGTGGTAACGTTATGAATTGAATGATTTAAGGAGTGTTTGATTGCAATGTTTGATTGCTGTTTTGAGTATGTGATTAATGATTGATGAAGTTCAATATGCGAAGATAGATTGATTGATATGCCATGAGAGACTGTTAAGTCTGCTATTTGTCAAACGAGAATTATATGTTCATATATGATATATGTGATAGAGTTTTGATTGTGATTGTGACTGGAAGTGTATCTGGATTGTTTGAGAACCAACTTCTGTGTAACGGGTTGGTAGAGATTAGCTTCTATGAAAGGGCTGGTTGGGGTCAGCTGCTGTTGCAAGAGCTGGGCTCGTCTTCGGTTGGTTGAGCAGTAGTAGTCCTCCTGATGCATGCGTTGTTTCAGAGGGGAATTTCACTGTGCCGATCGGTAGGGAGCTATCGGTAAACCTTTGCTCTGGCCAGCACGGGTTGTAGGTTCGGCAGAACCGCTGGTCCTCGGGATTGACGAGATTGTTGAATTGACGGATTGATTGATGGTTGTTGTTCAGAGGTTCAGTTGTGAACAGTGATTGTTGTTAGCTTGTATGTAGCTTCCTTTACTTAGCTTTGTGCTAATCCCCCACGGTTGATTGCTTTTTGCAGGTTTTTGTGTGTAGCTGTTTAGCTTTGTTTGTGGAAGGGAAATTTGACCAATACTCTGATATTGTGTTTTGAGAAGAGAAGAGCCATGTTTTGTAAATCTTTTGTAACACAAGTTGACGTTGTATTTTGTAAAGAATACTTTGTGAATGTTTAAGTTAATGAAATTAAGAGAATGCTTCTGCAGCAGTTTTAAAAAAAATGGCTTGAGAATTACGGTGTTACAAGTTGGTATCAGAGCCTAGGTTTGGCGATGCAAGCACGACTAGAGTGTTGCATTCCCAAATCTTGGCTCGTGTTGGGTCAAACTTTACTTTGGGGGGATTTAGAGTGAATTAGAATTGTTGTGTGATAGTTAGTATGTTATGTACTAACGGTTTATCTAATGAGCTTGTGTGATGATGTGATTGTACAGATATGGCTGATAGAGATACCGCTGCTAACACTCCTGTGACCCAAGAAGTGGCTGGAACTACAACAGTGGATGTTTTGAATGTAACAGGTCAAGTTGGTACTTCAGGTTTTGAATCCGGAACGAATCAGAGGGAATATATTTCCAAGTTGGAAAACGAATTTTCAGAACTCAGAAATGCTATGGGTAACATGGAACGAGAGAGAATTATTCAGAATGAACGAATTTAGATTCCTATGTCTATTACAACTCACGCGACAACTGTGCCAGTTACAATTCCGTTTCCTCCTATATTAGAAGTGGCACAACATTGAGTTTTCATCCTTTTACTACCCAAGGAGCTTATCCTTTTGCGTATCCAGGATTTAAACCACTATGTACCTATAAACAATTTTTGGATTGTAAGCCTTCAGAGTACTATGGAAGTACAGACCCCAATATAACTTTGAATTGGTTGCGAGAAATGGTAAAGGCTTTTGAAGCATGCAATTGCGAGGATGAATTGAGAGTTTGTTTTGCGACTCGTATGCTTAAAGGAGATGCTATGGTTTGGTGGGATTCCCTTACTGGTCATTTTTCTAAACAACAGCAAGATAGTGTGACTTGGGATCCATTTCAGGAGAAACTGTGTGAGCAATATTGCAACACTTTTGAGATAGCTCGTATCAAAAGAGAATTCATGGAGTTATGTATGACTAGAGACATGACTGTGGATGAAGTAATCAAACAATTTAACGATAGATTGTGTTTTGTGAAGCAATAAGTACCTGATGAAGCGTAAAAAATAAAACACTTTGTGGGAGCTTTGCTTCCAGAGTATCGAAGTACTACCAGATGGGCTAGTACACTATCGCAAGCATTTACCTTAGCCAAGTCGGCTGAAGATGATTTGAAAGCTAGAGATAGAACTAATCGAGATCAGGTTTCTCAACACAAATTTCGATTGGAACAGTATAATGTTGAAAAGCAAAGAGGGCAAAATAGCCAAAGTAAAAGAAATTTGAAACATAAACCTGCGTTTGATGTATTTAATCAACGAGTATCACGGTGTGGAAAGTGTAAGTCACACCACATAGGACCATGTACGTCTCAGACCATACGGTGTCTGACTTGTGGGCAATTTGGCCATGAAATGAAGGAATGTCGTTTCTTGAGAAAGGTATGCTGGATCTGTTTTGAGGAAGATCATCGAGCAAGAGATTGTAAAGTTAGCAAGGAATTAGAGTCTGGGTCAGGAGCTGTGGCGGGTGGGGGATCCTCGTCAGCAAGTTGACGAAAGATAAAGGACCCTGGTAGAATTTTCAACATGATGACTGATGATAATGTCACTACTGAGGATGATATAACGGGTACGTTTTGATAACCTTTATATTGTACGTATGTTTATTAACTTTAGAGTTAATTGAGAAGGTTTGATGCCAATATGTGTTAAGTATGCTAGTTTACTTCTAAAAGAGTATGATTCTTTGAGAAGAAGAGATAGTTGATATATATATATATATATATATATATTAGACTGTGGAATTATCGGATGCTTATGACAGTAAGTGATGTGACAGCAAGTATGTGATATATGGTATGAAGTACCCTAGAAAGATTTTTTTTAATGATAAAATTGCATGCTATAAGTTATGAAACTTGATTTGTGTGTTCTGTGTTTATATGTTTATATGTATATGTATGTGTTTGTACAAAGAAGAAGAAAGGTGGATGAGTTAATGAAGTTTGGAAGGCTTTGTGACGATCAAGAGATGTTGTTGATAAATGTATAAAGGAGATTAGGAGTTATTGGTAAGGCTAACAATTGAAGATAATCTGTGATATCAATTAATGAACTTGAGGAGATTGATGATTCGTTGAGAAATTGTATTTGTTGGATTGGTATAAAAGATGCTATGCTATGAAATTGGAGGAATGGTTTACGTCTTGTGACATTTGAAGATTCTTGAGAGGAATGATCTAATCCATGCCTTTGGAGTTACAGCAGATGCATTTGTGTTATATGAATGACTTGAGTACAAAGAAAGGTATGCGTAATTGATTTTGTTATTAAAAGAAGTAGCGGATGTCCATATATATGAATGAGCTTAACATATGGTAGAGTTGATGGTTAGAATAAATAAAAGATTGTGATGGAGAGATCTGATATTACATTGGAAAGACAAATTGTTGTTAGATATGTAGTAACACGAGGGAATTTATAATAATAACATTGGAATTATGTGAAGTGAAGTACATTTGACTTGATAGATAATTGAAGATGACTTTACTGAAGTTGATGGACTAATTATGGAAATGAACAAGTAAAAGAAAGAGATGGATTGCTACAGATTGGACAAGCCTGGGATGTATAGAATTGTTTGAATAAAAGACGTAATTGGTGCCTAAAGGAGTTATATATGAGGAAGAGCTAGTTATAATGATAGTTGACACTTGTGAATTGAAGATATATGTGATTTGAAAAATGACAGATTGAATTCATGAGAATGAGAGGAGAGGAATGTAATGGCCTGAGCATTTGAAATGAAGATTTGTGAATCATTGGTATAAATTGCCTTTGCTAAGAAGTACCTGTGCTTGGAACTGGAAATTTAATTTGAACAAGGCTTGCAGAACTATATTGCCAATGCACTTTGGAAGGGATAAATAGTATAATGACATATGAAATAACTAATTGCTGACTTGCAAAAGTGAATATGATAGATATATTTTTCGTGAAAATATGATATGATTGTATATGGGTTAAAGCAGAGTATCCGAGATTTATAATTGTTGAGATAATTTGAGATACCAAACGATGATAATGACAAGTCATGATGGAACTTATATCTAAATCTTACTACATGTAAAAGAATTTGTTTATTTACGAGAGATTATTGACTGAATAGTAAGAAGCATTGATATTATTAGCACCAGTGGAACATGATTTGTTGAGAAGAATTATATTGATGAGATAATTTAAAGATATAATGTTTCTATACTTAGAAATTTATGATGAGAATTGAAGAAATTGACTAAATTTCTGGAAGATTTTATGACAAGAATTGAAATGAGAAATGAGAAGTACAACTGAATTCTTATGGGATGGTCGGGCAGAAAGAATTGTGTAGATAAATGAGAATGAACATGTGTTTTGTGTTAGATTTTAAGGATTCGTGAAATTCATAAATAAATTGAACAGGTTGGCATGATATGAATTCTGTTAAATGGATGTTGGAATATTAGTTGTGAATGATTATGTGCATATAGTGGTAATTTTGACAGGTTAATTGGAAACAAGAGAGAAGTGATATGTGGATACCTTTGTATGTTAGACAGTAAATGACAGATATGTGGAATTTTCTAATTGAGATAAATAGATTAATGTAAACAAGTATTCAAGAGATGTTTTGATTTTGTTTAAATGTGTAAGTGTGAAAGAAAATGATTGAAAGATAGGTTTTTCGAGTTTATGAGTTATATGACTGAATTGAAGAAGAATTGTTAAAACCTGATGACTATAAGATGACAGAGATGAGTAGAAATGAATATTAGTGAATGGTAATAAGATGGATATGGATATGCGTTACAAAAGACTTGACAACCTGAAATGAATAAATATGAAGAATGGGTTTTCCGTTTGAAATGTGCTATGGGATTCCGAGGACGGAATCCTCTGAAGGAAGGAAGATTTGTAACATCCGAAAGCCCAGCCTAGTAGTAGGCGGGCTAATGGTAAATTGAAATGTGTTTAGTTATGCATATTTAAAGATTTGTTACGTTACTAAACGAGTATTTGATATCGTATGTATTTATGATTAAATAAGATTAAGTTTGGTACGACGGTTGTAGAAAATACCTCGATTGTATGTTAAGTTAATTGGTTAAGTGGTTATTTGGGATTAATGAAATTAATTAATGAATTGGATAAAATAATGTGTATGATATTGGAAATTGAGAGAAAAGAAAAGTATCTATGTATAAGGTTATGTATGTATGTAAAGTGATGTATGTATGTATGTATGTATGTATGTATAAAGTAAGGACACTTCATGTTTGTGGGAATTTTATAAAAATACACGTGTGTGTGTGTGAGTATATCTGATGACACTTATTAATTAAAAAGAAGGAAAAGTTAAGTGTGCGTGTGTGTGTGCTTCCTAGAAAAGAAGAACAAAGAAAAAAAGGAAACTTGATAATGCAAGATAGAGATTTTGTGATTCATAATTCAAAACAAAGGTTAGCTTATGATCATTACATGTTACTGATTATTTGATTGTGTTTTCATGTGTTTAATGAGAAACACCATTGATGGTTCATAAAGAAAATAGATGAAATGGTTTTTGATGATTTTGTTGTTTTAAATGATTAAAAAGGTGTTTATGATGTTATATATACATGATATATGATATGTGAGTTTAGAATGAAGAAAGATGAAGTTAGTAATGTTTACAAGAGGATTTGATGGTTGGAAATCCGACAAAAGGAAGAAGATGAGCTGAAATCCGAGTGTTGCGGCGCGACTTTCATGAAAACCGATACTTTTGTTTCGGATTGTTGAGAATCCGCAAATTCCAAAACCGACCTTGGAAATCAGAAAGATTTGCAAATCCGACACTGAAATCCGATTCTTTTGAAATCCGACACTTGAATCCGAGACTTGAGACCCGGATTTGAAATCCGATGGCGTCGCGGCGCGACGCAAGGGTATGTAGCGGCGCGACAGAGGCTGTTTCAGGATATTATTTGTTTTGTTTGTGATTCGTTTGGGATAAGATTGGATTATTAATTGTATGATTGTATTGAGACATTTACATGTATATAAGATATAAATATACGTGGAAGATATATTTATATTCGAGACTGATTTGGTTGTTGTTGTGTTTTTAGGCAATCCACAGACTCAGTGATATTAGACAACTGAGCACGCGTAATTCGAGGACTGGGGTGAGTGGAAGTTTACTCACGGGTGGTATTGGTGGTAACGTTATGAATTGAATGATTTAAGGAGTGTTTGATTGCAATGTTTGATTGCTGTTTTGAGTATGTGATTAATGATTGATGAAGTTCAATATGCGAAGATAGATTGATTGATATGCCATGATAGACTGTTAAGTCTGCTATTTGTCAAACGAGAATTATATGTTCATATATGATATATGTGATAGAGTTTTGATTGTGATTGTGACTGGAAGTGTATCTGGATTGTTTGAGAACCAACTTCTGTGTAACGAGTTAGTAGAGATTAGCTTCTGTGAAAGGGCTGGTTGGGGTCAGCTGCTGTTGCAAGAGCTGGGCTCGTCTTCGGTTGGTTGAGCAGTAGTAGTCCTTCTGATGCATGCATTGTTTCAGAGGGGAATTTCACTGTGCCGATCGGTAGGGAGCTATCGGTAAACCTTTGCTCTGGCCAGCACTGGTTGTAGGTTCGGCAGAACCGCCGGTCCTCGGGATTGACGAGATTGTTGAATTGAGGGATTGATTGATGGTTGTTGTTCAGAGGTTCAGTTGTGAACAGTGATTGTTGTTAGCTTGTATGTAGCTTCCTTCACTTAGCTTTGTGCTAATCCCCCACGGTTGATTGCTTTTTGCAGGTTTTTGTGTGTAGCTGTTTAGCTTTGTTTGTGGAAGGGAAATTTGACCAATACTCTGATATTGTGTTTTGAGAAGAGAAGAGCCATGTTTTGTAAATCTTTTGTAACACAAGTTGACGTTGTATTTTGTAATGAATACTTTGTGAATGTTTAAGTTAATGAAATTAAGAGAATGCTTCCGCCGCAGTTTTAAAAAAAAATGGCTTGAGAATTACGGTGTTACAAGTTGGTATCAGAGCCTAGGTTTGGCGATGCAAGCACGGCTAGTACTCTGATATTGTGATTTGAGAAGAGACATGACATGTTTTGTAAATCTTTTGTAACACAAGTTGACGTTGTATTTTGTAAAGAATACTTTGTGAATGTTTTAGTTAATGAAATTAAGAGAATGCTTCCGCAGCGGTTTTAAAAAAATGGCTTGAGAATTACGGTGTTACACCGATGGTTTTGTTGATGTTTGTTGATTATAGGATGCTTTTATGCTAAGTGTTAATGCATATGTGACTTTAGTTTGATGTTTATAACTAAAGATGATATAAATATATGTTTGATATATATTTATGAATTGGATACTGATGTTTGGTTATTGTGTTCTCAGGAACAGACAAGGCTCAACAAAATTAGATCACTGGGTGGAGTAGCTGAGAACTCGAGGTGAGTGGATGTTTACTCACAGATGATATTAGTTGTAACTGGTTTGGTTGCAACTGTTTATGGTTAGACGCATGGATAGATTGTATAACTGATAACTGATTAACTGGTTGATTATTAATTAATTGTTGCGTTAGTGATATGTATACATGATATTGGGAAGTCAGTTTCGGCTGGGCATATAGACTGGGTTTGTTTGTTATCGACTAATCAGTATTGGGATCTTTTGATGCATTTGCTGCAACTTAAGGTAATACTGTGTGAGAATAGCAAATGAACTATCGGTAAACCTTTGCTTTGGCCGGCATTGGTTGTAGGTTCTTGCAGAACCGCTGGTCTTCCCGGGACACGATTATTTGTTATTTGTTATTTGTTGTTGTTGATATCATGCGGTTCTGCCTGATATATCTGTTGTGGTTTTACTCCATTCACTTAGCTTTGTGCTAATCCCCCACCTCTCACTCTTTTTACAGGTTTTGGTAAGTCAGCGGCTCGGCTGAGAGTGGTTAGCTTGGGGAGTAATTGCCTAGGCCTCTGATGTGTTTATTTGTGATGAGCCATAGTTTTGTAATACTGATATTTAAACTAGATGGTTTTGTAAACAGTGGTTTATATACAGTTGTAAATACTTTTAGTATTTTAAATCACTTCCGCAATGTAATTTAAAATGGAAATTTTTGGGTTGAAAATATGGTGTTACACGAGAAGAGTAAGCAATCACTCTATCACGTTGCATCAGGACGCAACCCAAACCCGCGTACGAGGCATCACAATAAACTGTAAAGTCTTCAGAACCCTCAGTCAAGGTAAGGATCAAAACTTCACACAATAATCGCTTCAGGGTCTGAAAGGCTCCCTCCTGAGCTTCCGACCACACAAACGCCACATCTTTGCGAGTCAGTTTGGTCAACGGACCCGCAAGTTTAGAGAAATTGCGGATAAACCGCTAATAGTAGCCATCCAAGCCAAGGAAACTTTTAATCTTGGAAGGAGTTCGAGGAACTCCCCAATTCATCACAGCCTCCACCTTACCTTCTTTCTACTTATTTCTCAAAGTAAAGCAAACAACTATCTACTTTGACACCATCTTTACAAATGACATGGCCGAGGAAATGAACTTCCTTAAGCCAGAATTCACATTTGGATAACTTTGCATATAATTGTTCTCGTTTAAGAGTTTCGAGAACCTGACGAAGATGAAGCTCATGATCAACTTCCGTCTTCGAATGGACAAGAATTTCATCAATAAATACAATCGCGGATCTATCAAGAAATGGACAACAAACATGATTTATTAGATCCATGAAGACAGCAGGGGCATTGGTTAAGCCGAATGGCATAACCAAAAATTCGTAATGACCGTAACGAGTTCGGAAAGTAGTCTTCGGGATATCTTCTTCATGAACTCGTACTTGATGGTACCCCGACCGAAGATCAATTTTAGAGAAACATGTTGCTCCCTGCAATTGATCAAAGAGATCGTCGATTGAAGGAAGAGGATACTTATTCTTTACAGATCGATTGTTAAGGTCCCTGTAATCTATACACATGCGCATCGTTCCATCCTTCTTCTTAAGAAATAATACAGGAGCTCCCCATAGCGAGGAACTCGAACGAATAAAACCTTTGTCAAGCAACTCCTGAATTTGAGTCATCATCTCTCTAATTTTAGAAGGAGCAAGATGATACAAAGATCGAGCCACAGGTGTAGCTCCTGGAATAAGCTCAATCTTATATTCAACATCTCTGATCGGAGGCAAACCCGGAAGTTCTTCAGGGAACACCTCAGGGTAATCATACACTACACTGATATCTCGGACCGGTCGTTTCTCCATCGTAGCATCAATAACATATGCTAAATAAGAGTCACAACCTTTTGAAATAGACGTCTGAGCTTTAATAACGGAGACAATGAGAATATCAGAATCCCATCGTTCTCCTCGAGCTACAACATAATATCCATCAGTAAGAGGAATCTTATATATCCTTTTGGAACAGAGAATCTCAGCATCACGACTGCTGAGCCAATCCATCCCGATCACTATATCGAAGCCCGCAATAGGCATAATAAAGAACGAAATAGGAATACTACTCCTGTCAATGTAAATAACAGCGATAGGAACGTTTTCTGTAACAGAGACTACTTTACCGTCGGCAACCTCTACTTTAAGTGGCTCAGTTAACGGGACAACAAGCAATTGACATCTCTTACGACACGCCACAAACACAAAGGAGTAAGTAGCTCCTGAGTCAAATAATACACATGCAGGGATATAGTTAATAAGGAATGTACCCGTAATGACATCCCCTGCCGCTTTCGCCTCCTCCGCTGTCATCTAGAATGCCCTCCCTTTCACGCGAGGTGCATCATCCTTCTTCTGGCCCCTATAAGACCCTTTGGTTCTAGCATTCTGCCTCTCCAGACAATCAGTCATCTTGTGCCCAGGCTTATGCCGCCGATAACAATCATCCTCTTTAAAACCACACTCAGTACTAGCATGGCCCTTCTGCCCGTATCTTCAACACCGTCTGGTAGCATTTGAACACTCTCCATAATGGTACGTATGACATTGAGAACACCAAGGAGTATCAGGTATAACACCGGAAAATCACAAGCCTTTTTTTTAAATGCACTGCGGAAGCTAATTAAAACCATCTTGATTACATATAATCATTAACTACAAATGTACAAACACTGTTTGAAAGTTAACATTATCATCTACTAATGTTTGGTGTTACAAAATACTGGCTCGTCTCATTTTCAAAAACAAGTATCAGAGTGTGGTCAATTCTTCCTTCTTCAAATCTAACACCAACCTGCAAAACATCAACTGAGGGAAATTAGCACAAAGCTAAGTGAGTAGAGGCTAAAGCATCAAATGGAAACATTCACAATCAATCATCAATCATGTAATCACATATCCAGAGAAGACCGGCGGTTCGGCGCAGAACCTACAACCAATGCCGGCCAAAGCAAAGGTTTACCGATAGCTTTCCACTGAATTGGCACAGTAAACTCCCCTCTGAGCAACAAATGCAACACAAAGGCTACTACTATTCAACCAATCAGTTAGACAAGCCCAGCTCAAGTCCACGTATAGCTGACTTCTCAACGCAACTCAAAATCATCCTAAGAGTGCGTATCGACCAAATAGTCATGCAGCAGTTATCAATAATCATTATCACAATCAGCAGTTCAATCAATCCAATCTCAATCCACAATCATGCTTCACATTAATAAAATTAACTGCAATCTTTACCATCCGTGTTTAACGTCCACTCACCTTAGTTTCAGCTTGAACTCAGATATCTAATTTACCGAGCTTTTGGATTTCCTGAAAACACAGCAATAACCAAATCAGTCTCAACCTTATAAATATTATATATTTATAAACCATTCATCAAACAATAACAAACAAAAAACAATCATAAGTTCAAAACATGAAGTATCAAAATTCCAAAACTGTCAGATTCCAAGAATCCGCAACTCAATATCAGATTCTATCAATTGTCAGATTTCCCTTCACTCTGATTCTGAGGCCCGGATTTGAGACTATCGGATTTCATCAAAGTGCCGGATTTCAAGTACCGGATTCAATCTATCGGATTTTGAGTGTTGGATTATATCATCTGGATTTCAAGGTTTCAGATTTAGCATGTATCGGTTTCTCAAGGTGTAGGATTTAGAGTGTCGGTTTTAGAGTTCCGGATTTATGGATTTATCGGATTCAAACTTTTGTTTTACAAGTATCGGTTTCTATTATCTTCCTCAAATCCGCCAACATCATAATTCCTTTAAATCCGCCATCTTCATAACATATAACTCCATAACCCATAAATCATAAACTCATCCAAACAAACCAGAAACATATTTTAACACTTCTAAACACAAATTACATGCATCGAAACACCATATTTTCATACAAATCATATGAACACAAAACTCATCAAAACTCATAGTTCTCCAAATCCGTTTCAACAGTTCATCATAAAAATGTTATTTTTACCAAAAATCACTCAACTAAACATTTAATCACGATAGCAATAACATCTAACCTTGGCTTGGATTAAAATCACAAAAGATAGAAAAATCCGATGGTTTCTTTCTTCTTCGGTTTCTTGGCAGGGAGATTTCACAAAAACACACAATACACACTTTCTAAATTTTGAGATAATGCATGTTGAACCATTAACCCCCCACGTATACTACCTAAAAATAGGAGGTGGCATCACCTCCTAATTATCAGCCACGTACTCAATTAAATTCATACATACATACATACATGCATGCAAACATACAGTTCTACATACATACATACAAATTAATTTACATATTAACTTAATTAATAAATCACAATTAAAAACTAATAAGCATCTACTACAAACCTGTTAATATCCTAGACCAGGTTTGAGCGTGTTACAAATCTCTCCCCCTTAAGAGAATTCCGTCCTCGGAATCCTTTCTTGCTCAAACAAATGGGGATATCTATCTCGCATCTCAGTCTCAGTCTCCCATGTTAGGTTTGAACCTAAAATGTGCTTCTATTTGACCAATACCATTGATATCTGCTTCTTTCGGAGCTTGGTCACCTTTCGATCCAACAGTTCTACCGGTTCTTCTATCAATCTCTTCTTAGAATCAACTTTCAGATCTTGTACTGGAAGAATCTGATTTTCATCATCAACTATGCATTTTCTTAAATAACAGACGATAAACGTGTCAGGAATTCCTGCAAGCTCTGCTGGAAGATCCAGTGCAACTGTCTGATCATTCACAACTTGACGTATGCAGAAGGGGCCAATGTAACGGGGAGCTAACTTCCCGTGTTTAACGAATCGAATCACACCCTTCCACGGAGAAACCTTCAAGTATACTAATTCTCCCACCTTAAACTTTACTGGACGACGACGTGGATCTTTGTACATTTTATGCCTATCTCTAGCTGCTTTCAACTTATCTCTGGCAATAGCAACTTTATCAGCTGTCATCTGAACTATCTCAGGCCCTGCAAATTGTTTCTCACCCGCCTCTAACCAACACGTCGGAGTACGGCAACGACGGCCGTATAATATTTCGTACGGAGGCATCCCAATACTTGAGTGGTAAGAGTTATTGTACGCAAACTCAATTAAAGGCAGGTACGAATCCCAAGATTCACCATACTCAATCACACAAGCACGTAACATATCTTCAAGTGTTTGTATGGTTCGTTCAGTTTGACCATCAGTCTGTGGATGATAAGCAGTACTTAGGTTAATCCTTGTTCCCAATTCCCTCTGTAAACTCCTCCAGAAGTTAGAAAAAAATCTGGAGTCTCCGTCAGATACTATAGACAATGGCATGCCATGCCTTGCAACAATCTCGTTCACATAAAGTTGAGCCAGCTTACTCAGAGAAGCCGTCACGTAGCCAGAAAGTGAGCGCTCTTGGTCAACCGATCCACAATCACCCAAATCATATCATTATTCTTCTGAGTTCGCGGAAGTTTAGTCACGAAATCCATCGTTATATGCTCCCACTTCCACTCAGGAATTTCCAATTGTTTTAAAGATCCATAGGGCTTCTGATGCTCCGCCTTCACCTGTGCACAGATATGGCATGATTCCACAAACTGTGCCACATCTGTTTTCATAGTAGGCCACCAGTAAAGCACTTTCAGGTCGTTATACATTTTAGTGCTTCCTGGATGTACTGATAATCTGAACTTGTGTGCTTCTGTCAAAATTAGCTTCCTCAAATCTCCAAGCATAGGCACCCACACACGAGTTCATCTTTACGTTTCTTCATCAGTTCATTCCTCAAGTTTTCCTCTTTCAAAGCTTCCAACTGTGCAGACTTTAGTCTATCCACTAGATCAGATACAATCACAATACGCATAAATTGGATAGAACTTCCCGCTCCCTTGCGGCTTAAGGCATCTGCTACCACGTTTCCTTTCCCTGGATGATATCTGATTTCGCAATCATAATCTTTAATCAATTCCACCCAGCGTCTCTGTCTCATATTCAATTCTTTCTGAGTAAACACATACTGCAGGATCTTATGATCTGTACATATTACGCATTTGGTGCCATATAAGTAACGTCTCCACAGTTTCAGGGAAAATACAACTGCTGCCAGCTCCAAGTCATGTGTCGGGTAATTCTTCTCATGGGGTTTCAATTGTCTTGAAGCATATGCAATCACCCGATCCCTCTGCATAAGCACGCATCCCAATCCCGCAAACGATGCATCACAATATACAATAAAATCCTCTACTCCACTTGGCAATGCAAGGATAGGGGCCTGGCATAATAACTGTTTTAACATCTGGAAATCTTGATCCTGTTCACTGCCCCAAAAAAACTTCACATCTTTTCGAGTCAACTTAGTCAACGGACCCGCAATCTTGGAAAAACCTTTAATAAACCTGCGGTAGTATCCAGCTAACCCCAGAAAACTCTTGATCTCAGACGGTGTCTTTGGAGCGTTCCAATTCATAACTGCCTCTACCTTTGAAGGATCCACTTTCACTCCTTCGTCACATATCACATGCCACAAAAATTGAACCTCTCTCAAGCAGAAGTCGCACTTTGAGAACTTGGCAAACAAATGCTCTCTCTCCAAAGTCTCCAGAATCTATCTCAAATGTTGTTCGTGCTCTACCTCAGTCTTTGAATATACCAGGATGTCATCAATGAAAACTATTACAAAATCATCAAGGAATGGTCGACAAACTCTATTCATTAAATCCATGAAAATTGCAGGTGCATTTGTTAAACCGAACGGCATAACCAAAAACTCGTAATGCCCGTAGGGCGTACGAAAAGCTGTCTTTAATACATCTTCCTCTGAAACACGCACCTGGTGATACCCTGATCTCAAATCAATTTTAGAAAAGAACGAAGCTCCCTCTAGTTGATCAAATAGATCATCAATTCTTGGCAGTGGGTATTTGTTCTTTATGGTTCTCCTATTCAGCTCACGATAGTCGATACACATTTGCAATGTACCGTCTTTCTTCTTCACAAACAACACTGGCGCTCCCCACGGAGATGAACTTGGACGTATAAACCCTTTATCCAACAAATCCTGTATCTGAGTCCTCATCTCCCGAATCTTTGACGGTGCCAACCTGTACGGTGCCTTTGCCACTGGTCGGGAACAAGGAATCAGGTCTATCTTGAACTCTACCTCACGAACTGGAGGTAGCCCTGGTAACTCCTCTGGAAACACCTCCGGGTATTCCGTTACCACCCGGATGTCATTCATTGTCTGCTTTTCTTTCTTTCAATCAATAACATAGGCCAGATACAATTCACAACCTTTATCCAACGCCTTTCTAGCCTTCAAACATGAGATAATCGGGATTACAGACCCAGCCTTCTCACCCCTTGCTACCACTCTTGTGCCATCAGCCAACGGGAAGGAAATCAACTTCTTGTGACACTTGATACTGGCCTGATTCAGACTCAGCCAATCCATCCCAAGCACCACATCGGACCCAGATAACGGCATAACAAGAAAATAAACAAGAAAGCAAATACCATCTATATCTATCTTGGCTCCAGCCACAGTAGTCGTGACCGGAACCATCATACCATCCGCTACCTCTATGTCTAAAGCAATAGCAAGTTTAGTTAAAGGCACATTCAATCTACCACAGAATTCTACAGATACAAAGGAGCGATTTACTCCTGAATCAAATAACACTCTAGCAGGAATAGAGTTTATTAGAAACATACCGGTTATCACATCATCTGTGGTGGTGGCATCATCCACTGTCATTCTAAATGCTCGACCCTCGGTAGTGGGTGGGTTCTTCCTTCTGCCCAGCTGTAGATGACCCCCCAGCTCCTCCCCCTCCAGACCCAAACCCTGTCTTCTTGCTTAATGGGCAGTCACCAACCCAGTGCCCCTCCTTTTGACAATTCTAACAGACGCTCCTCGGCAGTCTGCAATTCTTCAAGTCATGGCCAAACTAGCCACATTTCACACACCTCATTGATTGGGGCGTACACAGCCCGTGATGATAAGACTTGCTACTGTTGCACCAAGGTGCCCTCTAAGCAGACCCACCTGCAGAAGATGTCTTACTCTGGTTACCCTGTCGATTTCCACTGCCCTGCCCTCCTTGCCTCTGTTGAGTGCTATAATGTTCAAACCTCGATTTCTGCATGGAAATTCTTTCCCCACTCAACTTATTCCTTGCAATTAAATCCCCTTCAGCCGACTTGGCTAACGTGAAGGCTTGGGATAAAGTGGTAGCCCACCTAGTGGCGCTACGAAGATCTGGATGCAGTGCCCCCACAAAATGGGCAATCTTCGATCCTTCATCAGGCACCTAGTGTTTGGCAAATCTCATCTTCTCGTTGAATTGACTGATAAGTTGGTCCACAGTCATATTACCGGTCATTTGCAACTCCTTAAATTCCCTCTTTATTTTAGCAATCTCAAAAGTTCCATAGTACTGCTCGCAGAGTTTCTCCTGAAATTGACTCCAAGTGATGTTATCGTGTTGTTGTTCCGTGAAATGTCGGGTAATCGAATCCCACCAGACCATGGCATCCCCTTTTAACATCCTCGAGGCATATTTTACTTTCAACTCATTCTCACAATTGCAGGCATCCAATGTCTTCGCCATTTCCCTAAGCTAATTCAAAGTGATACTGGGATTAGAGATCCCTCGGTATTCAGATGGTTTACAATCGAGGAACTGCTTATAAGTACACGGTTGTTTATATCCCGGAAACGCAAATGGATAACCTCCAGGTTGTGGATACGGATAGAAGAAAGGTTGCTGCATCATCTGAGTCATTGGTGTTAGAGGTACTGACACTGGTGGTACTGTTGCTTGTTTGGTTATCGAAATAGGTACAGGGGTTGGTTCAGGTTGGTTTAATCTCTGCTCCATGTTAAGGACTTTATTCCTGAGATCCATCAACTCATTCTCTAATTCGAAGATATATTCACTCTGATCTTCCTCTTGTTCTTGACCAGATGTTCCTGCTTGATTCACATCTTCAATAACCGGTGCCTCTGTAGATTGGGTCACACGAGGTAGGATGGGAGTCTCTCTATCAGCCATAATCTGTTACAATCACATCACCTCATATTTCATTAGCATAAACCGTTAGTATCCAAAATACTAACTACTACAGACAACTTCTAACTCACCCTAATTCCCCCGAAGGAAAGCTTGACCCGTCACAAGCCAAGATTTGGGAATGCAACACTCTAGCCGTGCATGCATCGCCAAACCTAGGCTCTGATGCAAAACTATAACACCAGAAAATAACAAGCCTTTTTTTTAAATGCACTGCGGAAGCTAATTAAAACCATCTTGATTACATATAATCATTAATTACAAATGTACAAACACTGTTTGAAAGTTAACATTATCATCTACTAATGTTTGGTGTTACAAAATACTGGCTCGTCTCATTTTCAAAAACAAGTATCAGAGTGTGGTCAACTCTTCTTTCTTCAAATCTAACACCAACCTGCAAAACATCAACTGAGGGGAATTAGCACAAAGCTAAGTGATTAGAGGCTAAAGCATAAAATGGAAAAATTCACAATCAATCATCAATCATGTAATCACATATCCAGAGAAGACCGGCGGTTCGGCGCAGAACCTACAACCAATGCCGGCCAAAGCAAAGATTTACCAATAGCTTTCCACTGAATTGGCACAGTAAACTCCCCTCTGAGCAACAAATGCAACAGAAAGGCTACTACTGTTCAACCAACCAGTTAGGCAAGCCCAGCCCAACTCCACGTATAGTTCACTTCTCAACGCAACTCAAAATCATCCTAAGAGTGCGTATCGACCAAATAGTCATGCAACAGTTATCAATAATCATTATCACAATCAGCAGTTCAATCAATCCAATCTCAATCCACAATCATGCTTCACATTAATAAAATTAACTGCAATCTTTACCATCCGTGTTTAACGTCCACTCACCTTATTTTCAGCTTGAACTCAAATATCTAATTTTACCGAGCTTTTTGATTGCCTGAAAACACAGCAATAACCAAATCAGTCTCAACCTTATAAATATATCTATCATTATATATTTATAAACCATTCATCAAACAATAACAAACAATAAACAATCATAAGTTCAAAATATGAAGTATCAAAATTCCAAAACTGTCGGATTCCAAGAATCCGCAACTCAGTATCGGATTCTATCAATTATCGGATTTCCCTTCACTCGGATTCTGAGGCCCGGATTTGAGACTATCGGATTTCATCAAAGTCCCGGATTTCAAGTACCGGATTTCAAGTACCGGATTCAATCTATTGGATTTTGAGTGTTGGATTATATCATCCGGATTTCAAGGTTTCGGATTTAACATGTATCGGTTTCTCAAGGTGTTGGATTTAGAGTGTCGGTTTTAGAGTTCCGGATTTATGGATTTATCGGATTCAAACTTTAGTTTTACAAGTATCGTTTTCTATTATCTTCCTCAAATCCGCCAACATCATAATTCCTTTAAATCCGCCATCTTCATAACATATAACTCCATAACCCAGAAATCATAAACTTATCCAAACAAACCAGAAACATATTTTAACATTTCTAAACACAAATTACATGCATCGAAACACCATATTTTCATATAAATCATATGAACACAAAACTCATCAAAACTCATAGTTCTCCAAATCCGTTTCAACAGTTCATCATAAAAATGTTATTTTTACCAAAAATCACTCAACTAAACATTTAATCACGATAGCAATAACATCTAACCTTGGCTTGGATTAAAATCACAAAAGATAGAAAAATCCGATGTTTTCTTTCTTCTTCGGTTTCTTGGCAGGGTGATTTCACAAAAACACACAATACACACTTTCTAAATTTTGAGATAATGCATGTTGAACCATTAACCCCCCACGTATACTACCTAAAAACAAGAGGTGGCATCACCTCCTAATTATCAGCCACGTACACAATTAAATTCCCACATACATACATGCATGCAAACATACGGTTCTCCATACATGCATACAAATTAATTTACGTATTAACTTAATTAATTAATTAATCACAATTAAAAACAAATAAGCATCTACTACAAACCTGTTAATATCCTAGACTAGGTTTGAGGGTGTTACATCAGGTCTCGGTTCTTGGAAGTATCACTCTTTCCACCTCCAAAGGATTGCCCTTTTGAAGGACCCGATTTTTGAGATGCCTGAAACTTTCTCTTGTAACCCCTATTGGCAAATTCGCCCCTACATTGTATCCGATCTCCCTCCATTTGTCGAGCCACTTCAAATGCCCGATCAAGACTTACTGCTGCTCGTACATGGGGACGAAACTCCAATGGCAAGGTCACCACAAACCTTCTTATCTTGGTGGTCTCATCAGGAATCGGATGCGGAACAAACCTCATCTTATCCGTGAAAGCAGTGATGAGTTCCTCCATTGATTTATCTCCTTTCTGGAGATTGTTAAACTCCCTCTCCATCCTCTCCATATCGTACTCAGTGTAGTACTTCTTCATTAGCTTCTCAGAAAATTGCTCCCAAGACAGAGCACTCAGCACCTTAACAGAGGCTTTTACCGTATCCCACTAGGAGATGGCACAACCCTTCAGCATACGTACTACGTATTTCATGCAATACTCCGATTCACAATCACACGATTCCAACACCTGCTCCATTTCATGGAGCCACTGTATAGTAATTGTAGGGTTATCACTCCCCTCAAACGTCGGAGGCTTGCAAGACAAAAACTTCTTGTAAGAACAAGTCTTGCGTGGCTTGTTCAACGTGGTCTGCAACAAGAGCTCTTTGGCTATTCTTAGCTTTTCTTCCAGATGCTTTATATAGGCAGCCTGATATGGCTCAGGCCTACCACCTTCAGCATTGTGCTAAGAACGTTCATCCTCATTTTGATGAGGCATATGAGAAGCCTCATCTTCCATCTCTTTTAAAGCTTGTTCAGTATTACCACGTTCAGCATACATCTTTTCAATTTTCTATACAACAGAGAAAAAGCATTTAACACTCTACATTACTTACTTATCTTACTGACAAGTCAGCTTACAACACTTAACATTCATATAACACTCACTCAACCCCCCATAGGAACACTTATTTATGGTCGGGCCCGAGTTTGAGATCGAATACTCTTACTAGTACCCAATTCCCTCAAACTTAGACTCTGATACGTATTTGTAAAACCGCTTCCGAAAATAGCGAATTTAGTGATATTTCGAATTTTAATTTTGAGTACATCTTTTCAATTAACTCAAATCATCAGATTAGCAGTGAAATTTTCTTTTCAAAAAGGTTCATGAGATATTTACATCGTTATCATCCCAAAATAACCGTTGGTGTTACCTAACATACAACCGACCATAAGTATCACATTACATCATATAACAAAGTGTTCTAACCAACAAAGGTTTATATACATCAAAAGCAACCCGCCTCACAAGGCCTTCTAGTCTTTACCTGAAAAGGGGCAACATAGCACCATTAGCTAAACAACATAGCTAGTGAGTACTTACTTATCATAAGCATCAATAAAGCAAGTGATTCAACATATATCATACATAAGCAATCAATGCTAACTTAACACATAGTGGTGTGCTGACAAAATCAGTAAGAGTCGTGTCTTGCAGGGTAATCAATCCCGCTCAACAACTCAGACTGGGGAATCAGACACAACCAACCGCGCTGGTGGGGGAGCATAAAGCAGTTCACCAAACATCGTTCACAGAGCCAAAGGCTCCTCAAGTAATTCAGCGGTCATCCAGCTGATTACCACTCACGTTAAGGCACGGTGGTTCTGCAGAACCTACTATTCGGAATGCCTCCCGACTCACCATTAAATCCCAAATTATGACCGAAGTCCTTATGGGATCCAGTTATAGCCGACTGACCTTAACCATGCTTCGGATAGTCTGCAGACAGTGCACATACATACATACATATGATCCCATAGAAATTCATCATCTTGCATAACAACATAACATAACATCATTCAAGACTTACACTTACATTCTTGAGCATACTTAGAAAACTCATGCATACATTGTAATATAACAATCAATTAATCATTTAGCAATCAAGCCTCACTCTATTGAGACTTATGAAAGTAGGTACTCACCGGAGTAACTTAGAATAAACAGTTATCTCACTTTGGCTTTGCTAACGCGTCCGATTTACCTAAACACCATTACTTACATTAATTGTCTACACATACAAGGTATGACTGCTAAACAAGCATAGGAACCCCTAAAGCAACCTTTGACAACATACATGCCCATATTGACCCTTCACATGTAACAACACAGAAGTTTAAACAATCTGTGAACTGTTACAGAAAACAACACCTTGCGGACACAAGCACTAATGCTTGCACCCGTAAGGATATTCTTGCGCCCACAAGCAACACCGCTTGCGCCCGTAAGAATCCAAAATTGGACTTAGAGTAAATCCGACAACAACTTGCGGATTTTGAAATCCGACTCTACTTACGGCCGCAAAGGTAGGACCTTGCGCCCGCAAGCACCCATCAGATTTGTTATCGGATTTGGTTACTTAGTCTATCGGATTTGGGTCATTTTAACATCATCGGATTTTGTAATTTGAGACCCCTTGCGGCCGCAAGGGAGGTCCTTGCACCCGCAAGCAGACCTGTTCAAGAATAGGTCGGCTACAACACCCCTGTTTTGACTGTTTTGACTACAAACCTTACAAATTGTGTTTCTAAATTATTTTCAGCATTAGTACATCTTAGGGAATATTCATATGATCCCAAAAACAATCCTTACATCAATTATAACAACTTATACATGATTTGGGATTAAAATCATTCATTTGACCCACTTGAATCAATTTTCAAGAATTTTATCAAAATCACCATTTCAATTCACCATATGAGTTCTAATCAACTTGTAACTGATATAAAGATCAATTAAAGTCAATTTCAGAACTCAATTTGAGTTTATCACACTTGAATCACAAAACCCACTTGGTAAGGTTACTTACCAATTCAAGAGCAAGGTGAAGAAGATGATGAGAGTCTTAGCTTGCTACTGGGAATCAGATTTTTACTATAAATCTTCAATAGTTTCTTCAAGATCAAGAGAACATGTAGAGAGAGAGAGAGTTTCAAGAGTTGTCTGTGTTTGAACTCACACACACAGACATGTGTATATAAGGCTTAAACCGTCTTTGGGTTTAAACCCATCCACAAGGGGTATTTTGTTCCCCCCTTTCAACTTACAACTTAACCCACGATTACCCGGTTTAACTAACAGGGATATTTTCGGAATCCTTACTTAAAATCATTCATAAATTATTCATCTTACTTATATTACTACTACTTTTATAGTTTAACATATAATTACTAAAACACATAACAATTAAACACATAACAATTAAACACATAATAATAAATACACATACTTTATTATTATTTCACTCTATTTACATACACATATATACAAATTACAACTAGGTCTAAATCGAAGATGTTACACCGAACATACCCTTAGTATATAACTAATAAAATAGCATAGGTTAGAAAACCCACTTATAGACAGTAGTATGCGTACGTTAGGTTTGCCACAATTATATATAGTTATGATTATAATTATTCAAAAATAAATTCTTGCAACACTTAAAATGCAAATCATTTTTGTATTCATTCTAATTCTTGTTTAAAGTCTTGCTCCTCCATTTGAAATATTGTTTTCAAACACATTCTTATTGCATTCTCATTATATATACTAACATTTTTCAGAGAACTAAAATATTATTTATATTATATATTTATTAAGTTGCTTCATGACATAAATGAAGTTTAGATGTAGTGGTTATCTAAATGTGTTTGCTAGTATTGGCCTGGGTTTGAATCTCGTAGGGAATGATTTGTATATAATACAAATTAGTCATACATAATAATTATGACTCTTATGCTCTTAACAACCCACTATCTTTTATTCTCATTCACAAATTCAATGATATAATATTCCAAACAATCATTTTTTGTTGTGTATAAATTACTTCTCACTCCCATATATCTTTTTTTTAGCTGTGAACTTTATTATGTAGAGGAGAGATCGTCAATCAAATTTAATATGTAAAGGTGAGGTCATCATGATTGATGAGGATTAATAAATGCGATTCATTTATTTGTAATATAATTTGACTTTAATATTTGTTTTAAATTCAATACTTGTGTTTTTATATTAATTATGCATTTATAATAAGTATTAAATAAATAAAGTAGTTTTACTAAATCTTTCTTTTTATAATAACAACATTTAGGTTTCTTATGTTCTTATTTTTATGTTTGATTTTTTCTTATGAAAAATTAGAGTGGTTTTATCATAAATTCTTTTTGGTGTTAAGATTAAAAATGTTAAAATATTATATTAAAAGTAATAAGAAATGTATATACAACTTGAATCAATTTAAATTTAAAACATATGGTGTCAACACATACATATGAATTCTCTCTAATCAAAATTCACTGCACTTTTAATCTCGTATATTTAATATATTCCAATTTATTTTTAGACATTTAAGTTTAAATGTTAATCTCTAATTCTCTATAGTTTATTGATTTATATTTTTTCCTGTCACAATGCGCTGGTGCAATTTACCTCGTTTTGAACAAGAGCTTGGTGACAAACTGAATTCTAGTGGTTCTTAGAAGGTTAAATGTAAAAAATCTGATCTTTTAATAAAAGGGTTGATAATGGTTTAACCATCAAAGTTTTAGTTCAGTTTTAGTTTAATCATCAAGGTGTCTTTCTAAACGATTTTATCATAGTGTTGAATTTGTTAAGAAAATCATCAAAGTTATACATTTATTTTGGCTTCAACCTAAAAGTTCCTTTTCATATGCTTTAACCCTTAAATTTTTGTCAGAAAATGCTTTAACGCCTTAAGGTTTGTTAAGTTTCTAAATAAACTAATATGTATAATCAAGTAAAATTGGTAAATAAAAAATCATACAAAACTTAAGAGATTAATTAGTTTTTTTCTAAAATTCAAGGTTTAAACCATGTGAATAATACTTGGAGGTATAAACCATAAGAAATTCAAATATTTATTAAAAAATCGTTTAGAAGAAAACTTATATGGTTAACCCAAAATTGAACTTAAAATTTAAAGTTGTATAAAGTTTAAAAATTGAGTTTCAAAATTGAATTTTTCAAAGAGCATAAATAATAAAAACAAAAACTCCAATCAAGGTTCACTCTGCCCTATCTTCAAAGTTGTTTTGAAAGAAGAATTTCAAGATTTTTGTGTTGGGTTATTGACAAATCATTTTGTAAAATGTTTAGCACCAATTTGGAAACTAAATAAGAATTGAAAATTTTCCATTGCATATGATAAGTCTTGTAATTTTGTGAAACCTAATTTCAAAGGGCTAAACAAGCAAACCATTTTGTTCTAGTCACTTACTACATCAGTTAATTAGTTTCAAAGGCTAAGAATCATAAATCTTATTTCAATGACAACTTTGACAATGATAGTAATTGTGTATACAAATCTGATACTAAATATCCATTACTTGTATACTCAATCAAGTACTTGATCATATTATCACAAAAAAATGAATGGTAAATCATCAATTAGAATGAAAAAATTTGTTGTTAAACATAAAGCTGAATTATTTTCTCCACATAGGACCCAAACTTAAATATGTACATAACTAAAAAAGAATATATATGACCCATTCCTTGATAAGTTTCAATATCTGAATATTCTCCTAACAAATATGGACCCGATTTTAAGTGGGTAGAAAAATCTACTTTATTTGTTTTGCATATTTGTCCCGAGACATTGTTGGAACACAATGAATATATTTTTAATTATATTAAAGAGTATATTATGTTCACAAGTTCAAGCTTATGACTAGGAGAAAGGAGGTTCCTTGTACTACAAGTCATATTCATTGAGTTCATCATCAACATGAGTCTAATGATTTGAGGGAGTTTAAATGTTACTTCTTAATCATTGTATGATATTTTTGCCACCATCGAATTGTTAATTGTATAGGGAAATGGATTTCTAATATCAAACAAATCATTGACGTCAAATGTCTCACAAGTATGCAATTTTGATCAAGTGAAAATTGTTTTTTGCATACTTGTAGGGGTGTAAATAAAGATAAGTTTCACAAAAATATAAATTTTAGTAACCCTGAATGATTAATGTCGATTTGAAATTTCAATGCATCTATTAAAGGGGAATATTATTTTAAGTTTGCGAACTTTTTGAATCACATGTATCTCCGGTGCGAGGATAAGATGATATTGTCATTCCAAGTTACTCGTGATTATATCCATGAAGTAAACTCAATTGTGAGTTTTCCAATCACTTGAAACTCTTTTCAAGTACATGTAAATGTTGTGTTTCATGTAGTCAACTCAAGATGAATACCTGACCAATCCCTTACCTCAATTTTAATTCAATCTTACCTCCATTGAAGAAATTGACCAACTTTGGAAATTTTGAATCCATGAACATTGAGGGAAGTTGTTAAACATGCTAATATGGAACACATTAAGAACTATTAAAGGTACTGCAACACACGTGTATATAGATCCCTGCTATATAACTAATACAATAATGTTCCTAAATAAATATATACATATCACGCAAAAACTAAAAAAAAACTCAAGCCAAGTCACTAGAGAATCTAACACTTATCTCTCTAGTGTGAGAATCATGTGAAAATGCCTTGGTGAATTGAATCGCCAAGTTGCCACTCTCCATTACATCTCTAATGAAGTGGTATTTCCTAGGAATGTTCCTCATCCTCTTATAAGCTCTTGGTTTTTTTGCCAAAGCCACCACATCCTTAATGTCACAGAATATCTCAATAGAGTCAGCGATGCTTTGAACAACTCCAAGGTGTTGGATGAAGTTCCTTATCCACACACCCTCCTTAGCAACTTCACTTGCTGCAATGTCTTCTGACTTAGTAGTGGTATCATCAACTATGGACTACTTTAAAGTCCTCCGATTAACAACACCATCATTTAACATGAACACGAACCCCAACGGTGATTTGTAGTCATCCCTCTCAGTGCAATAGCTAGCATCAGGGTAACCTATTACTCTTGGCTCCTCTTCACATCCAATCTTATATATTTCAATAACATGGTTTGATTCTTGGGTTAAAATGGTTATCTCCCACAACAATCTCCTCCTATTTGATGATGACAAAACTTTACAACTTAGAATAAGTAGACTTAGAAGTACTAGAAAATAAGATATACTTCAAAATACAATTTTGGAACTTATCTTTCTGTTTTCTGTTCCTCGTTTGATTTGGTTCCTTTAATCTATTTTTGGAATTCTTTTCTTTGTTTTCTACACTTCTGTTTTTTTAAAACTTTTCTACGTTGTACCATAATTCACACTAATGATCATTAATTCACATTAATGAGTCTCTCAAAGACTAGGGAGACTTACATGCTCTAAACTCCGTTACCCTTGATTCTAAAGGTAAGTTTTGGTAGCCATAACCATGAGGTTATACCTTTAGTATCCTCAAAGGGTGTGGATATTGAGTTCCCCAAAAAGAATATGTCTCGTGCTAACTTTGAGTCAGATTTAACTCATGAATCTCAAATGTCTAAGTTTGAAATAATGATAAGGCATATTGGCACCCACTTTAAGTAACTAAATAAAAAATGCAAGAATAATAAATAGGTGATATACAAAAAGATTGATGACTTGGCGACTAAAATTAAGGATCTAACCATTGTGGTTCTCCGGATGCAAAATCAACTAACAGCTCCTTCAACCCTTATTGATCATGACAAAAAGGGGGGGAACGTTGCTGAGAATGTTCAAGTTTAAGATGATCCATCAACACCGCAAAAGGATCCACCTAGGGATGAGAAAGCACAGGTTGAGGGAAAGATCATTAATCAAGGAAGTGTATATGGCACCAACCTGATGGATATGAACATCGAGAGTATGTAGTTAAACTCTGCAAGCTTAAGAGGTCCATTTATGGTCTTAAGCAAACATCTCGGAGTTAGAATCTTTGTATTGATGAGAATTCAAAGAGTTCGGCTTTTCCAAGAGCAATGATGAACGATGCGTGTATGTCAGGGCTAGTGGGAGCGTTGTAGTATTCCTAGCCTTATATATTGATCACATACTTCTTATAGGAAATGACGTTACCACCTTGTAGTTGTTTTTCCATGAAAAATGTGGGAGATGTAGGCTATATCTCAGGGGTCAAGATATACAGGGATAGCTCTAAGAAACTCATTGGTTTGAGCTAGAGTACATATATAGATAAAGTCTTGAAGAGATTCAAGATGCATGATTCCAAGAAAGGAAATCTGCCTATGTTGCATGGCGTGGCATTGAGCAAGGCTTAGTGTCATAATTCCCAAAGGAACCGGAGGAGATAAGTTGAGTCAATTTTGCTTCGATAATAGGATCGATCATGTACACCATGCTTTGTACTCGGGATGATGTTTCGTATGCTTTAAGCATGGGGAGAAGATATCAAGCCAATCCTAGTTAAAGTCATTGGTTGGCAGTGAAAAACATTCTCAAGTATCTTAGGAGGACTCGAAAGATGTTTTCGTGTTTGGTGGGGTGAAAGAGCTCAGATTTACTGGATACTTAAACGCTAGCTTCCAAACTGATAGTCAATCGCAATCGTGTTCATGTTCTTGTTAAATGACGGTGTAATTAGTTAGAGAAGTTTCAAGCAAGACACCAAGGTTTATTCGACCTTCGAGACATAGTATGTTACTGCATGCGAGGCTGCTAAGGAGATTTTCTGGATGAGGAAGGTCAACGAGGATCTTCATGTGGTTCCTCACATGATTTTCTAATTTTGATCATTTTAGTTTATTTGATATATTTTTTGGGAACTTTTAGCAATATTGTATTTCTTCTTGTAATGATTATTAAATGGAGATTTTAATATACGCATGTTGTGGTTACTTTCATGAGATCTATACCATGTTCCTGTTGGAATATGCCCACTGATACACGTGTACTAGCATCACTGCTGATGAGGTACGGGCCTATTGGGTCACACGCCAAGGGTAGATTCCGGCAGCACAACACAAACATGAGAGAATATGAGATTAGGGTTTCTGGCGACCTTCACGGGCCCTCATGGGCCGTGAAGAGGTCGTGAAGGGAAACCCTCCACGAGCCTTCACCACCCGGACAAAGTAGTCGCGGGAGTAGTGTCTTCACGAGTGCTTCACAGCCCGTGAGAGCCCGTGAAGGCAGGCGCCACTCCTTTAATTGGACCACTCGTTGGCCCAATGAGAGTGTGCGGTGGAACCCGGCCTATGTGGCCTTCACGACTGCTTCACAGCCCGTGAGAGCCCGTGAAGGCAGAAGTAAAAGTGTCACTTTGTGTTTATTGGACCTTTGTGTTGGTCCAATAGGATGAAGCTGAAGTGGCCGAACCTGGAGTCTTCTAGAGCTTCAGTTGAGTTTATAAAAGGCTCTCTTTTTCTCTCTTATAGAAATCTTGCTACTTTGAAGATACACACAACATACATGGTACTTGATCTTTACATCGTAAGCTAAGTGAGTGTATCGAGGCTAGGCAAGTAGTTCTTGGTGTTGTAGCTGCTCCAGATTCACGAAGACAACGTGTGGTTCGTGTCTCGGGTCGTTAGCAAGGAGGAATCTCGCTCACTTGGTGTGGACTATCAATAGAGGAGCTCGGTTTCGGGTTCACGAAGATCTTCCTAGCTCGGTGGATAGCTCCAGCCCCGTGATGGTATAATTTCTCCTCCCTCTCGTTTGTTCTTGTTGCTATATTTGTTTGTAGTCACGATCCCCACTTGGGGAATACATGCATGTCGGTTTTGATACCCGAAAACCCCGGTTTTTGATATCGTTGCTTCCGTTGCGTATGGGTGTTGACGTGCATGGATTCCCTACAGTGGTATCAGATCCTAGGCTACAAAGATATAGCACGTCAATGGCTCGAAAAACCGTTTTTTGGAAGATTCGTTTTTCTGTCCAGTAGGCCTTCACGGGCCGTGAAGTGCTCTTCACGAGTCGTGAAGGCCACGCGACTAGTGTTCGTGAGGGGTCTGGTCGTGGGAAGTGTTTTCAGGCTTCACGAGTTCTCATGGCCCGTGACCGGTCGTGAAGCTCTTGGGCTTCACGAGCCGTGAGGGGTCGTGAAGGCTCTCGTGAACAGTTTAGTCGTGAAACTTGGTTTTTAAGCTCACGAGCCCTTTTGACCCGTGATTGGTCGTGAGGCCCTTGGGCTTCACGAGCCGTGAGGGGCCGTGAAGGAGCTTCTGGGCAGTTTTTGTCCTTAAAAGAAAATTTCGTGGTTTTTCGGGTCATGGAGGAGTTTCTGTTTTCTGGCAGATTCCGTTTGGTTAACCCCTCGTAATATTTTGGTACAAATATGGGTATGTAAGGTATGGTCTTGGCATGAGATGCATACATGCATACACATATGTTGTGTATATATGAATATGGATATAAAAGTTGGTTTTGTGCCCTAATGCATATGTACAGGAATTTCCTTGTTGTGCCTTGAGTGTTTGTGTTGGAAATTCTTACCAAAATATTTGTTTTGTCACGGTTTTGGCACACCGTGCTTTCTAGTTGTTGTTTGTTGCTTTTAGTTGGTAACCATTGCCCTAGACCTTGTGGTTGTGCCTTGTGGTTTGTTTGGTTTTTTTTGGTGACCTTAGTGTCACAAGTGTTGTAATTAATTATTTATTCGTTCGGTTTGTAATTGATTATCGCGGCTTGCATATCGTTTCATTTATCCATATGTACTTGTACTATATTGATAGGAAGCGCGTGGCTTGCAAGCCATTTCCTTTCTTTTGTGTACTTATGTTTTGAAGACCACAATCAAGAGTCAAGAGGAGACATCTTGAAGACCTTGGATCCAGTTAGTCCCGATGGAGGTAGCGGATTCAGTGGGAGCACTCCATGGTCTAGGTTTGTGTCCTTAGTAGACCTAGTTCTCCCGGCTTGGCTTGCGGGTAGGACGTATAGTTTTTTTTGGCATGGTTACCAACCCCTTGTATGCGTATGATGTGACTTATATTTCTTGCATGGTTGTTTATGTTTCCTCGCATGCTTGATAACTTTTCTAAGTTAATAAAATCACAAGGGTTTTTAAATTGGTTAACAAACTCTCGCGCGTAAACGATTAACAAGACAATATAAGCTTGGTATTTATATTTTAAAGTAAAAAATCGTTTTTGTCACTTTGTTAATCAAATATTAAAACTTGGTTATAATCAAGAAACAAAAGCCCGTTTCCTAAAACGTAAATCACGCACCATCCATAAGATGACACACCCGATTCTAGTGAAGCATGGGATAATTGTCGAGCTAAGCACGAGTTATTCCATGTGGATCTGTGTGGAAGGTGAGAGTGGCGACTTGGAGTTATTGGTTATCAAGCTTAGCACGAGCCAATGATTATCGAGTGTGCTACCATGTATCTTGTTGGACGATTTACAATTGCAAACTAAAATCCTTGTGTGATTGTCGAGCTAAGCACGAGTCAACCAAGAATTTTAATTTGGGATTGGTGTAAGTAGGGATCAAACATGCCAACCGACCGTTTTACGTCGTTGGATCCCGAAAGTGTCTAAGAGTTAAAATGGAGATTGCAATCGGTAAAATGGTTACCGGCCTAAATAGCTTCATGAAGTGATCCGCGGTAAACCCGTCATGTAGTGGGGTAAAATATGGTTCTTAGCCCTTGTTAAGATAAATTGTTTTTCTAAAACTTTATGGGTAATTATTTTAATGAGGATTATATCAAACTAACTAATACGTGTGTTCTTGTTATTTATAGATGTCAAACGATAATAACACCACGTCAAACAATTCGCTTCGTATGTTCCTACATAGGGAGAAACTCACGGGAGTGAACTTCGTTGACTGGATTAGACAATTGAGAATTGTCCTTCGCTATGAGTCAAAGTTGCACATCCTTGAGGAACCTCTTCCGGAACCACCTGCTAGCGACGCGACTTGGTCCGTCCGATACACGTATGAAAAGCGTGTTGAGGACACACACGATGTTACCTGCCTCATGTTGTCAAATATGAGCTCGGAGTTGCAAAATCACTTTGAGCACATGAGTGTGTACGATATGATGGACAAGTTGAAGGACATGTACCAACAACAAGTTAGGCAGGAACACTATGAGTGTGTTAAAAACCTAGTCGGTTGTAGAATGCAGGAAGATAGGAGTGTGAGTGCCCACGTCCTTAAGATGAAGGCGTACGTGGACCAAATGGAGAGACTAGGATTTCCCATGGGGAGGGAGCTTGCTGTGGATATAGTACTCCATTCCATGCCCGCATCATATGATCAGTTTGTTATGAACTATCACATGCATGACATGGAGAAAACCTTAGGTGAATTGCATGGTATGGTGAAGACTGCGGAGTCTGACATGGCCAAACATGAATCCACCTCTTCCATTCCTACCACGAGTTCTAAGGAACAAAAGAAAAAGAAGAAGAAACCGACACGAAAGGAAAAGGTTGGAGTGTCCAAGCCTATTCCCCACATTGAATCTGAGGACAATGATTGTGTGCCTCAAGAAGAGATTCAAGAAAAAGTGGTTTGCTACTTCTGTGGAAAATTTGGTGATTGGGGCCGTCACGCATGCCCATCGTGCCGAGAGGATATTAAACTTCTAAGGAAAGAGAGAGTTAATTTCCCCTCTCAAGGTACATTCATGATTCATTGCTAATTCTTCTATTTCGCTGGGTTGTTCACCCGAGCTAATTAACTCACGTTTGTCACAAATTAATTTTGTTACAAAGTGTAGGTACCATTTAAAAGAAGAACCAAGAGCATGAAGAACCGGATCTCTAAAAGAGGTAACTCGGAAGATTGACCTCTACAAGACAATTGGGAATTTTGATCTCGCCTATTCTTACCGGTTTCATTATTACTTTGTTTTTGATGCCCTGCGAGGCAAGTTGAGCTTTTATTATGTTCATGAAGACAAAGGATGAGATTTTGAATTTTGGGTTGTAAAAGATTTTTTTTCGCATTGCTTATTCGATTTCGAAGTTTGTTCGTGTCATAGCTTATGTTTTATTTTGGCCTTCAAGGCGCATCATTTTACATTTGATGACGATGAATTCATACTTGAAATTTGAATCTTGTTTTAGAAAAATATTTTTTGATTGATAGAAATTAAAATTATCCATGTCAAGACATACATGTTACAAGTAATAGTTAATCATGAATGATTGATTCTAAGTCCAAAAAAAAAGTTTGGATTAGTCGGCTCTTTGTCATAATCTACTTAACCATGTAAATAAGATAAGTATCACCTAGATCCATGTGGTTAGGATCTTGGACTACTTTAACCTCGGGTTAAACATTTGATGCTAATCTTATCTATTAGGGTAAGATGATTATGAATCCCTTCACGATATATATAAGAGGGATGCTAGCTTGTAAGATATTGATCACTTTTGGTGGATAATCCGTACAAGCACATAACAAAGAGAAACTAATTAAAATAATCAATTGGGACATATAGATAGGATGCTTAGATCTAGTTAAGATGCTAAGATACCTTAAATCTATATCAATGACTACATTATGAATTGCGGGATTATCTCACAATTCGTTCCTTAACATAGACACATTTGTACATGGTGTCACGTTGAAGGAAACCGGATATTGTTGAAAATGATCCGGTAAATAATGAGTCAAATATGTGTATTCGACTTACTAGTATACACATTAAATGTGACGAGCCAAGTCCTTAATCTTAATCCAACTTGAAAGTCTATTTAGCACCTTATGAGATATATCTTGAAAGAGTTCTTTTGTTGTATATATCAAAGTTTGGAGATTTTCAATCTACATCTGGTGGGAGATTGAAAAACTTAAATGGTGCTAATACATTTAAAAGATTCTTATAGGTTTTGGATATTTGACCTTACGAGAACAATGTTTTGTTGCTCGAAAGGAAGATAATAACTAAAGCATTCCAGTGGAAGAACGTGCAACTTAAATGAAAGACTTGATGTTGGCACTAGCATATGATCAAATATCGGCATGAGAATGCCGATTATCCTGACCATGATTAATTACTTTCAAGGCTGATAGAAGTCATGTAGCCAAAGAGATGTGGGTTCCTCACATCTAAGTGGCAATGACTTGATGATGAGTTTTGTTCATATCACCATCTATCGGAAGACATAGTGGGCCCTGTGTTCACTAAAGTTATGAGAAGTAATTAATCATAAGATGAAATCCATTATAAGTATGTGAATACTTTACTTAATTCCATACCAAGGTGTAAACCGAGATGGTGTAAATGGAGTTAACATGGATTGTATTGTAGACTACTTCTAATACCGACTAGGGGTAAAGGTTTCGTGATGGTTTTTGTGGAAGCTTTTCCTAGTGGCTATGTTGAAGATCATTTGATACTTGTTGCTATTGTTGCCTTCTTACGGCAATAAAGGATAGTACACGGATATACAAGACCATGTGCCTTTATGGAACTTCGTATTCAGGAAGTGCTTACCACACTCTCCGAGGGTCTTAGATATCCGTAGTTTCCAAGTTAAGTCTACAAGTGAGAATAAGTCCTTTGGACTTATACTAAAATCGTAAAAGTAAGATCTTTGCTTTCATGAGAAAATCAAAGTCATGAGTTTTCTAGGAGCATAGATAAGACTTTTACATATGTCAAGGCTAGTGGGAGCTTTTATTGTATACCTAGAAGTATATACGATTGAAGATAATGTGCCATTGTTAAGTGTTCTATGAACCTAAGATAGGGAATTATTGTATCATGATAATACTTAGGAGATACAAAATTTTGAATTACAAGAAATACTTGTGTATGTTCTTGGTGTTTGATGACGAGAAATAAGCCTTGGAGTAGGTTTTTACTCTATTACTAATTTCTAATAGGATAATTGTCGATCTTGATCGAAGTATATGATCCTACTATATGGTGTTAATTATTGATTAGAGAAGTTCTTAAGTATCACTGATCCTATTGTGAACTTTTGTAACAATGAGGATATGAGTACTTTACTTCTTCGTTATATGATCTCTTTGACGGATACTTTGAATAAGTAGTTTGGTCAAAAGATAATTGAGATGATAACAAGAATACAAATGGAGGTTGCATGGCAAATCCATTGAATAAGCCTTTATCATAATGACTAGTGATGTTTGACATACTAGGTCATGTAGCATTTCTTATGCATATGATTTGGCTTGAAATATTGTTTTAGTTGTTGATTGTTTTATTTTTGCTTTGGGAATTGCAAGCAGTATCGTTACTTTTGATTGCTTTCGATATATAGTGGGGACTATATATACGCAGATGTGGTTAATTTCATTAGTCTTTACTTTGTTCCATCTTAGCATGTTTAACCACTTCCCTGAGTGCTTATGCATTCTAGATTTCCACAGTCAGTCATTCTTCAAGGGAAGGAAGTTTGAACTAAGACTGAGGTTAGGGTTTGGTCTTGCATTAATCAAGGATTGAATGCAAGTGACACAAAACTAACCTTTGCTTGAAATGAGTTTCAAGTGATTAGAAGACCCACACCTGAGTTCACTTCATGGATTATGGTCACAAGTGACTCGGGATGATAATATCATTTCATCCTTAGACCGGAGATACATGTGTATCCAAAGCATGAGTCTGCTTTGTTTTGATTACTTTCAAACGTGGTTCGTAAGTGGCTGCTATAAAGGGAGTTATCAAATAAGGTATGTAGCATGTGGCGGGGCTATGTAGTCAAATGGATTTGTTCCTCTGGTTAGAGAGATATCCCTGGGCCCCTCGATGATTGGGCGCTGACACCAAAAAATGCATGGCCATGCTCAAGTTACAATGATATTAGATCAGTTGTAAACTTGTTACTTTGGTCACCACTAATCTAGAATCGAGAAACAGAATCGTGAACGATCTGGAGATTGACATTTTTTTTCCATGTCTCGTGTTCACACGGATATCGCGAACAAAGGGATGTTTATGATCACTTATCTATAGGACCTTTTAGCCTTTCTAGGCTACCAGGATTTGCAAGGATGACGTAACTGGTACTGACTTGGGGGAAAGTATGCTTTGCTAGAGCCGCTGCTTGTCTGTGGTGTTGGTAACGCTGTATCATGTGCAAGTGGGAGTCTGTTGGAATATGCCCACTGATACACGTGTACTAGCATCACTGCTGATGATGTACGGGCATATTGGGTCACACGCCAAGGGTAGATTCCAGTAGCACAACGCAAACATGAGAGAATATGAGATTAGGGTTTCTTGCGACCTTCACGGGCCCTCATGGGCCGTGAAGAGGTCGTGAAGGGAAACCCTCCACGAGCATTCACCACCCGGACAAAGTAGTCGTGGGAGCAGTGTCTTCACGAGTGCTTCACGGCCCGTGAGAGCCCGTGAAGGCAGGCGTCACTCCTTTAATTGGACCACTCGTTGGCCCAATGAGAGTGTGTGGTGGAACCCGACCTATGTGGCCTTCACGACTGCTTCACGGCCCGTGAGAGCCCGTGAAGGCAGAAGTAAAAGTGTCACTTTGTGTTTATTGGACCTTTGTGTTGGTCCAATAGGATGAAGCTGAAGTGGCCGAACCTGGAGTCTTCTTGAGCTTTAGTTGAGTTTATAAAAGGCTCTCTTTTTCTCTCTTATAGAACTCTTGCTACTTTGAAGATACACACAACATACATGGTACTTGATCTTTACATCGTAAGCTAAGTGAGTGTATCGAGGCTAGGCAAGTAGTTCTTGGTGTTGTAGCTACTCCAGATTCATGAAGACAACGTGTGGTTCGTGTCTTGGATCGTTAGCAAGGAGGAATCTCGCTCACTTGGTGTGGACTATCAATAGAGGAGCTCGGTTTCGGGTTCACGAAGATCTTCCTAGCTTGGTGGATAGCTCCAGCCCCGTGATGGTATAATTTCTCCTCCCTCTCGTTTGTTCTTGTTGCTATATTTGTTTGTAGTCACGATCCCCACTTGGGGAATACATGCATGTCGGTTTTGATACCCGAAAACCCCGGTTTTTGATGTTGTTGCTTCCGCTGCGTACGGGTGTTGACGTGCATGGATTCCCTACTGTTCCATCTTTTCTTGTTTATTTACTTCCTTGAATAGCTTGGTTATTCTAAATTCTCCACACTCGTTATTTCATAATTAGGGAGGAAGAAATGAATTAAGACTAAGGTAAGTGGTTAGAAAAGTATTCCTGCTGGATTGAATATATGGTTAAGCAACACTTAACCTGTACTTGATAATGGATCAAGTGACTTGATGACCAACACCTGAGTTTACTTTGCGGACATAGTCACGAGAAACTTAAGATAATAATATCATTTATCTTTATAATGGAGATAGATTTGATCCTTGAGTATCATCTTGTTTTGCTTTGATTGCTTTCTAATGCACTTCATAACGAGCTGTTATAAAGGAAGTTTTCAGGAAAGATATTATTGTTACAATGGGACGATGTTGTCAAAGGAGATTGTTCCTTGGTTTAGAGAGATATCCATGAGCCTCTTGATGACTAAGTACTTACACCAAAATGCATGGCCGTGCTCGAATTGAATTGATAATGGATCAATTGCAATTTCTTTTTGTTGGTCATCATCAGTCTTGATCGAGAAACATAATTATGGATGATCCGGAGATTAACTATGTTCCACGCCTCGCATTCACATTAGATATCGCAAACAAAAAGGATAAATGATCACCTATATTTAGGACCATTCTTTTTAGGTTGGTACCTGTCATGGATGACATACCCTACGCTGACTTGGGGGCATAGACGCTTTGCTAGAGACCTCTCTATTTTCGTGTCATCTTTCGTGCATGTGTCATGGGCAAGTGGGAGCTTATTGGATTGTGTCTTCTTATTCACATGAGTTGGTACGCCGATGAGGAATAGGCCTATTGGGTTACATGTCAATTATTGATTCTAGAAACACCATCGAACGAAAGAGAGTAAAACACCAAAAACTGGTTTTGGGGGCTAGGCATGACCATGCCTCATGGTAGGGTACGGGCCCAAGTAAGACGTGACTTGGGTGTGCTCATTTGAGCCAGCATGGGCGTGTCTTGTGAGACATGGCTATGCCTAGCATTGTAACAACCACTTTAATGGCTTTTTAAAGCTAGTTTAAAGTGTATGTTTATGGCCATCAATGCTAACTTGACTATGAACGCCTTTTACTGACTTTTTGACGTCTATAAAAGGTGCTACAAATTTTGTAATAGGTTGGTTAGCTAATTTAAGAACCTTGAACTATCTGTCTCTGAAAATATACTTGGAATATGTTGGCTATTATGCTTCAAGTTAGTGTTACTAGTTGGTGGTTGTTCATGTTGGCTACAAGCAAGCTAGCACTTGGTGATCATTAAGCTTGGTGTGGACTTCTTTAGAGGGATACTACTTTCATCCTATTATCCCCTATCAACCACAAAGAGGAGTACTTTGCTAGAGGGTACATCTCTTTACTCATGCTTTGTTTTGTTGTAGTGATCATGTTTAGATTCTTGGTCCATTTGGTGTGTATTGGTTGGATCTTTTTGGAAAAATTGTTTATACTTTTTTTGCTTCCGTTGCGTTTGTTGATGCCACATGATTTTACCACCTTTTAAAGATCATTAAACTTATTAGTTGCACATTTGATTCCTTAGTTAAAGTTTCATTAAACAAAATTTTGTTCAGCTAATTCATCTTTAAATTTAGTTAGAGACTTAGTTTCCTCATCCTTAAGATATAACTTATCTTCAAACGAATTTAGTTCTACTTTTAGCATATTTTCTCTTTGAATAGTAGATTTAAGTCAACACACAAATAATGAAGCATGGTATTTTTTTCATTTTTATAATAATTTATGAAGTTACAAACCTAGTACAAAGAAAATGGATCCCTTTGAAGAGTCTTATCACTAGTTATATCCATTAAACAGAACTTAGCTGATAGTTCCTCATCACTACAAGAAAGGTCTTCATCAGCCTAGTCACATTCCTTAGCTACTAGGACTTTGCACTTTTCCATCCTTTTCTTTTGAACAGCAGCAAGGACCCTCTTGTACTTGGCTTCATAGTGTACTTCCTCACCTTGCATTGACATAACTTTTGAGTCTAGTGCTTTCTTGGGTCGATATTCAGCAGCAATATGGCCAAATTTGCGACATGCAAAGCACTCAGTTGTTGAAGGTTCAAAGGACGGTCTTTGCTTTGATCTATCACCCTTGTATATTGCTTTACCTTTTCTTACCCTTCCCCTTGTTTAAACAGTTGAACTTTTTCACCAGCATGACAGCTCCCTCAACAATCTTTTTCAGCTCCACATTCATCTGCTCAACGGCTACGTCTTCATTATCATCTTCAAAACAAACTTCTCCTCTAACTCATCTTCACTTGAGGAGTCCACCACAACAATCATCTGTCTCAACCTAGAGTCTTTTGAATGGAGAGAAGTGGGAGTAGCTTTTGTTGGAGTATGCCCACTGACACACTTACGCTAATATCACTACCGATGATGCATAGGCCTATTGGGTCACACGCCAAGGATTGATCTCGACAACAAACAAAGTGGAGGGGCTAAAAGGAATCAATTATGTTTGAGTTCCATCAAAAGTCGGTCAGAAGGAGTTCACGCCGTGAACATGTGTCAGACAGCATGCAACCTTTTGCATGTTTCCTCCTACCTCCACCAATGCATGTATAACCTCATGATGGGTCTTTGGCCGGTCTTTGGAGACTGGAGGGACATCTTGAGGTCTTTATAAGGACCATGTATCAGCTCCTAACCCTCTCTTGATAATTCTAACACACATACACACTAAGGCTACATTGTGGGAAGAGATAGAGTGTTCTAAGTGTGTTCTTGAGAGGATCTTGCAAGGAGCTATTACAGTTGTTGTTCCAGAAATGGTTTCAAGTCTTTGAAGACCATTGAAGTCTTGCTAGTACAAGGAGATCAGGTGGTCTTGCAATAGAGGAAGGCTTGGCTTAGCTTTCTACATTCATCCATCAAGTTTTGTTTTCTCCAGCTCCAAATCGTGGATGGTATAATCTCTATCCTTTCTTGTTTGCTTGTTGCACTACTTGTATGTAGAGCTTGGTCCAGGTGGTGAGTTTTAATGGCTTTTTGGTTCTTTGAACCACTTGTTTTTGTTTGATTCTTGTTCTCTTGCTTCCGTTGCGTGCCATGCTAAAACCCAACAGCTTTCACCGCATCCTTCATCTCCTTGATAATAATCTTTTTTGCTTGCATGATTGCTCATGGTTCAACAGGTTTAAATAAAGTTCAAAAAGAGTCATTATTTAATCGATCTCATTGTAACTTAGAACCATGGCAAAGTTAACGCATGATTATGAGAGAGAGTCCATAAACTTGTTCACAAGCACAAAGTTTCTCCAGGTGATCCTAGCCTTTCTCAAATGATTGATAAAATAGCTGAATCTAGTGTAGCTCTGGTTAATACATTCACCATTATGAGCAAAGAAGATTTCATAGTCACGGTTAAAAAGAAGCTTTTTGTTCTCCTTCACTTCCTTAGTGCCTTTATAGGCAATAATGAGAGTGTCCAACATTTCCTTAGCTGACACATAGTTCTCCACTTGACGGTAGATTTCATTTCAAAGAGCACAAACTAGAACAAATCTTACTTCAACATCAAGATTGACCAAGACCTTTGTCTTAATCTGACCACTGGGAGAGTGGTTTCTTCACAACTTTTCCTACAATAGCGGGTTCATCATCAGAAGAACCAAGAAGAAAGGATAGAATAAATGGACCATTGGTAATTATCTCTAACACTTGAACATCCAGAGACAATAGAAACATGATACTTCTAATTTTCCACATAGAAAAGTTTTCACCATCCGAGAAATCTTGTTAGTGAACCACTGTATGATACATGACTAACAGAATAGGATGAGGCCATTTAGTGAGGGGTAGAAGCACATTGTAGAGTAAGAAAAACAAATCTAGATATGAATTATCTAACCTGCTCCCATACTAGTTGTTAGTCTCAGATTAGGTACTTAAACAACAAAATGTTTATCATAGGGGGGTTGAAAACAAACTTTAGCCTTTTGAACTTATTGAACACACAATCACATTTAATATAATTATTATTGATTATAGATCAAGAATCACAAGTGTTAGGATGTAGAATTGGTCATACTCAAAGGTGTTCAACACCGAAACAAGTTTGAAGACTTCTAAAAATGCTAAGTCTAGTTGCTTCTATTAAGTTGTAATTGGTTTTTCTTGAAAGTCTAAGTCGTGCTTCAACAATGAAGTTGGCATCCATATTTATAGACAATGAGGTAGCCCAGTTGAAAGATATGGTTGATATGGAAAATATAATATTTAAATGATAAAGTTAGTAGGAGTCAAAGTATTAGTATTTTCAATCGGGTTTCTAATAAAATAATATTACTTTATAATAAGCACACTCCAATAACAATATTTAAATATATACCTCTTACATTTTTTGCCTTGAGCAGTGCAAGCTTCCTTTTTGATACTAGGAATTTTTGTCATTTATAAAATCTTCGGTATCTTGACTTTTCTAAACATGTTGTTATCGTCCATGCTTTAGTACTTGAACAAAATCTTCAAGATCTTCTTTCTTTTGAAACTTTATCCTTTTCCATTAGTTTTAAGTTATATCCTTTCATCTTTACTTTGCAAAGTTAAAAGTTCTCGTACTTTTACAAATAGAAAGTCTAAGGTTGTAAAGAACAACACATGTTCAACCTTTAACTTAAGTAAATATACATAGAAGAATAGAAGGAAACACAACACTTAACGATGAGATAAGAAAGTACAATTGAGCAAAGGATTACTTGGATAGGAATTGAATTATTTAGCTAAGCTTGCTCACATAAGCAACTTACACTTCTTATCCGATCAAATCTGACCTTAAGCGGTTAGTAGAGTATACACAATGATCAGCTGAGGCTTAACTGACTCATTAAGTGTGATCAACTACAACTAATTTACAAGACTTAATAAAATTACAATTCTTATCTCAACAACACATGTTAAGATAATTTCTAGTCTATTACAAATGAGAGTTTTGTTAACAACAAATCTTATATAATTCCATAAGATGGTTTGATTTTTGGGATTAAATGGTTATCACCCCAAGGCAATGTCTTGGACAAAGTGGATGATCCCTTTTCTTTAAAAGATTTTGTCAGAAAAATCTTCACAACTCGTTAAGGACATCACGGGTCGTAAAGACCATGCCACTTCATGAGTTGTGCTATCAAGATCAATCCACAGTCTATGACCCAATAGGCCATGAATTATCAATAGTGATACTGACATGCGTGTGTGAGTGGGCACACACCAATAGATATATCCGAAACTATGTAAGACTTGAAAATAAATTATAAGTCTTCTCAAGATGACTTTTTCTCTAGAGTTAAGTTCCATGGCTTGACATACTTGATATCGGCTAAATTACACATATAATTTATATCCGATATCATATTCTTTAGTGCATTTTTAAATTAAAATATGTTAATTATGACTTAATTTTTCATATTATGTGTTTTAGAGCTCTTGGGAGAAGAATTGATGAGAATGGTGAAGAGATAGAAGAAAATGAGAAAAGCTGACACCCTCGACATACCTTCACTGTTTTGGTCATATATCACTCATACGAACTCCGATTGAGGTGATTCAAGTGGCTACGGAAACTAGACTCAAAGGGATATAATTATATCCTAAAGGTAAGTTTATATTCCAGAGATTTCTTTACGGCGTAAACCTCTCAACCTCGCGGCGCGAAGCATGTCGGCAACATGCCTATAAATTCGATTTTTGAACCCTAACTCCGAATTGGATCATATTTTAGCCTAGGGTTTCGTACCAGAACCCTAAGGGGGCGATTTTGGGCAGTCAAGGGCATACGTTTGAAGGGAATCAAGCCAAGAGGTCAAATTTCTTACTGTTACGCTTGACGATTGAAGATCAAAGGGTACATCTTCTATAGGATTGACTTGATTCATCATCATATGTCTATAATGGTGCACGAACTCTATATTTTTCTATTTGTGATGTATTGTAACTTGTCTATGAGTTAACTCTTACATTTACTTGGATGATTTAAACCCTAAAATAGAATTGTTTCTCTTATGGATTATTTGATGTTTTCTTGAACAATTATCCGTTTATCAATTAAAGAACCCTTAAAGTTTTTAGCTTTAACCTTTTCTAGTTTGGTTTATAATTGCATGTATTTATGGACCACGAAAGTGTCGTAATTATGTGATTTCTTCTAATTTATGTTTAGCTGATGTAGTAGGCAACTCACTATTAGTAGGGGTTGAAATTAAACACCAATAACCTAGTTAATTGCTTAAAGAACTAATTCTTGAATTGAAAGTTCTAGGGTTAGGGGTGATGAGAAATCCGATCCCATAATTGAACGGTAACCTGAGGTATGTTATTTCATAGGCTTAGAGATGAAAATCCTAGGAACTGTGTCTTAGCATTGCGAGAGATTGAATGAAAGTTAGTCAATTAACTTCTAGGGATTTCATCATTAATCGGGTTTTACTAATCAGAATTATGTTTGGGGTATATGAATCCGAGTGAATTACGTCTTCAATATTGTCCTAGATCAGCTTTCCTTTATCTCCAGACGACCAGTAGAGTAGGTGCTCCATCTCGTCCCATGCCTCGTTTTGTTGACGTCGTGCGTAGAATAAATGATTTGCACCGGATAAGCATTTTTTACAGTCGTGAAATACGGGCTTTTGTAAAAGTTAGGATTCCCCCCATACAGAAAGACCGTGCTGGATAGTCACCCATCACACGGCTCTCAAACTGCGTATTTAGCTTCTTTATTTTATTAGTTATTAAATCATACTCTCTCTAAATAAAATCTAATAGGTTGATAATAGTTATTTATTTATTCGAATTAGCTTTACTGTTCCCCGTGGAGACGATACCTGGACTTATCATTGCTATACTGCTACGTGACCGGGTCATACTTTCCTGTTGTGTGGTAGTCAACTTTGATATTTCTAGACTTAAAAATTTATAAACTGATTTCACACATCAAGTTTTTGGCTCCGTTGCCGGGGAACGGTGTTTAGTTTGGATAATAATATTACTATTAGTTGATCGATCCTTTCTCATGGATTTTATCCTCTTGAAAGTTATTTTCTTTGTTTTCATTTCCATTTTATTTTAGTTTATTATTTTTGTATCTTTGTTTTTCAAATCTACTCCATGTACTTCTTTTGTGTTTGTTTTGTAGATATGGACTATCATAGAAATTCGTCTATACCTTGGGATCACTTCACCGGAGGTTGCTATGATGAAGAACGACCAATGATGACTCCGGCTGAGGTCTACTGCATGAACCAAGAGTTGGATGGTAACTATCATAGCAGCGGTTCTAATTGGAACAACTTCAACAACAATTTGGACTTTGAATATTAAAGAAACGACTCTATCTATCAATGCAACTATTATGAGTCATATGACATCCATCCTTAACCGTCCGAATCGAGGTTGGAAGGTATTTTGAAAGAATTTTTGGCGGGTCAAGAACAAATACACCAGTTGATAGCTTCACCAGAGGATAACCGGTCGTTGGTTTCACCTAATGACAACTGGTTAATGCCGCCACCCTATGATGATGATACACCTATGTATTTGGCACATGCGGCTTATTTGGTGAACCAAGAGCCAATGTCATGAAATCAAGAGCAACCCAAGTCTTCATTAAAGGTACTATTGGAAAAGTTCATGACAGGGCAAGCAAAGAGAAATGACAAGCTTGAACAATTTCTTAGAAATCAGCAAGCCTCAATCCAAAATTTAGAAAGAAATGTTGGTAGGATAGCCTAACAACTAACCGAGAGGCAGCTCGGAGGCTTACCCCCAAATACACAAGATAATCTAAAAGGGGGGGGTTTAATTATGATGTACACCTAAAAGATGAATCCTTTGATGAGGTGGAGATGAAAGACATGATTCCAACGCATAATTTATCGACAACTTTCCAAGCCATGCCTCAACTTAAAGAAGTAATTCCTTCACTCTTTTACTTTGATGATTCTGACTCAGACTTGAGTGTACAGGATGATTTATATGAAGAGGTGGAGTTGAGAGAAGTGACTCAATCAAATGATGATGTTTTGGATTACCTGGTATATTTGTTAAATGAGGAACCAAAAGATGGATCATCATTTGAAGAGCCATTAATAAGTATTCAAGTTGATTCTTCATTAGATGAAGCAGATCCGAGGTACGGAATGCCCTCTGCACCAAAGTCCCTTTGGGGGAATTTGTGTTTGGAGAGGAATAATGGCTTGGATAAATTGGGGTTCATATGAAGTCGATCCCCGAGGGTAACCAGTATTCACAACAAATTTAAGGAATTAAAGTCCAATATGCATGAGAAACAATGAAGGAGATAAAGGAGCCGGAATGGAATTTGGTACAAACTCTTAAGCTTTCTATAAGTAAATTATCAATATCAGGTATGCATCAATATTACCACCCACACTTCATTGCAAGTGTGGGGTGGAGTGCCCTAATTCCTAGTAAATAAGGGCAGACTCAAGCTAGCGAATCTGACAAAAACAAGCACTTCTCGAGAGGCAACACGTGGTTAGTTTAGGTTTTTTGTCTGTTTTTATTTCTTTTCTGTTTAAAACTTTGTGGGTGTGTTCACTAGAAACCCTCACGAGACTATAACTCGTCCACTCAGGCTACCAAGGGGTTTAAAGGCTTGTTACATACGCTAAATGCAACTATGACTCCTACGAAAGTGAGTTTAGTTCTTTTAGTTTTGTTTGTGTTTTCATTATAGACGGATGTGTTGCTTGAGTTTGTTTTTGTGGTTGCATATTGGAGTATTTTACAACGCGTGTGGAGATGGCCTTTTTTAAAGCTACTAATATTCGGAGATCCAACTGAGTGAGTATTTCTTTTCCTATATTTTACTCTATTTACTTTTCCAGTTGGTGTCTATTTGTTTTTGTACACCGCGGACAATGTACAACTTTAAGTGTGGGGTGGGAGGGTAAAATATGTGAGCCTTAGTCCTTGTTTGTTGATATCAACTATTATGCTAGAATTTCTGGATTTTAGATTGTTTTTTTTTTCTGAAATCTGATTTGTATGCATGAGAGACAATTTACCTAGTCAATCCAAGTGTTTCTCAAATTAACAACTTTAAGATTACTAGTTTTAGAATCATGCATGATTGATCATCACAGTTACCCATTATTACTATTGAGAGTTTGAGCCTGCACTCATTTTTTTATGCTAGCATTCTTTTGTGTTAGAATGTCAACATGTAGTTATTGTAGACCTTGTTACTGAAATGCTTGTTGAGACCACAAAAATGAGTCTACATACCATTGCACTGAGAGAGGCCTTTGTTTGGTTTTAAACCTTTTCTTTTAGCCTTTTGTTTGTCCGTTAGATAGTTTCAATTTAGATTATCTAATTTGTCCTACCCTAAATTGCGTAGTGCTCAATTTTAGCACTCAATACACTCATAGCCATGTTTAGCCTTATCCTTTTTTCTTTGTTAACCATATTATTTTTAGCCAATCCATTGTTTAAAAACTTTCTTTTGGCCTTAGCTTAAGTCTGAGACTAGCTGGATATATAACATGTGTTAGTGCTTTAATGTTCTATTTCAATCGAATCAGTATATAGACGTTGTTGCCAAAATAATAAATTACAAGTTTCTAGAAATGAATTCTCCTACAATTCTTGTGACAAGGTGCACGAAAAAAAGAGAAAAGAAATATAGAAAAAAAGAAAAAAAGAGATGCTCAATAGAGGAAAAGCTCGTGCCAAGCAAGTATTGATATCATATATATAGATGTTATGTGCTCATTCTTATAGCCATTCTAGTTTGAATGGTGAGTTGTTGTTGTCTAGCTAATTCGGGTTTTGCTATCTTTAGTCACTTTAGTTTTCCAATTTTCCATACCCTTACCCTTAGCCAAACATTACAACCCTAAAACCCTCTTGAAGTGTAACGACCCGCATATTGTAATAATATTATTTTCGAAGTTTAACTTGTTAAAAATAATAATGAAATATTATTATTTAAAAGAAAAGAAAAGAAAAATAAAAGAAAATGAAAAATCTGGAAAATCGAGATCGCAACGCGATGCGTTTGGGCGACAGAACACGTGTCAAGGTAGTTGGCGTGTGGCAGGGATCGCGACGCGACTGGTTAGTCCATAGAGACGCGACGCGTTCATCAGGTTTCTATATATACAAGATCAAATCTAGCCATTTTACACACTTCACTCCTATAACGTTACTCTGCCAATTTTTTGAGAGATTTCAAGGATCTTGAGCGTTTTCCGGTGTTAGGTCTTCGTTTGTGAGCGTTAGTTTGGACCGAGTGTTACGGTAAAGCGACTTCGGGTCAAGTTTCAACCTCGAGTTCGTTCGTGGTATTTTCAAGCGGCGTTTTGAAACAAGTAAGGCTTTCTTTTGACGGTTCGTGTGCTAGATCTCCAATCTAGGTTCGAGGTTTTCGTTTCGTGCTGTTTCTCGTGAGTTCAGTAGATCTTTACCAAACCGAGTACATAGACAAACCTTATTTTTGAAATAAAGATGATTATAAATATATTTATATATATATTCATTGATGATACATGTTAGGTGTTCTAAGTTAAATACTAGTTGCATGCATGATTAAATACATAATATGCATGTTATGATTATTTACAGTTTACTGTGATTTACATATGACTGCTTATGAGATCAACTCCAGCCATTTTACACACTTCACTCCTATAACATTACTCTACCAAATTTTTGAGAGATTTCAAGGATCTTGAGCATTTTCTTGTGTTAGGTCTTCGTTTGTGAGGAGAAGCTGAAATACGAGGGCATGAGGAGAAGCTGAAATATGATCGGCTTCGTTTGGACTCGCACTAGAACGACAACGCAGTACTTGTACTCGCACTATCGAAGTAGCGAAAACGGAGTCTCGGGATTTATGTTCTAGAGTGGGTGTCGCGCCCTGCTTGAAAACATAGATTGGCCCGGTACGCTAGTAGTGAACCTTGGGTTATCTAGTGTGGGAATAGACTCTACATTAAGATCACCTTAATGATATGATTCATGCGATATGATTGATGCAATGATGATGCGATATGATTTATGCAATTATATGTGGTACGATTATGATTATGTGCGAATGACCACATAAAATAATTTGTGGATATTTGACCCATTCGGTGTTATGTGGTTTGCGGGTTATCGGGTACGGGTCACATACACTAAGGGAGGGATATGGTATTTAATTTCATGTCATATTTCCACTTGCGAATATACATATATATTTTATGGTTTTTGATTTCAACTCCTATTGACTCACTTAGCGTAAGCTTACACTTGTCTATTTGAAATGTGTCTTGTACTCGTGCAGCTGGCTTAGAAGTTGGGGTTCTGCAAGGAGGGTAGTAATAGTAGTTGGTTTGACTTAATATTTGGTATCAACGAACAATTTGGTTATGTAATATGTTTACGGATTAAACTCGTACGGTTGAATTTTGAATGACTACGGTCATAACCCCGTGGTTTAACTATGAAGGATGTTGAATCACCTCTATGGCGAAATCAATTAATTCCATTTATGATTTTAAGACTTCCGCTGCATATATTTACTTTTAATTAAAAGTTTTTATAAATGGAGAAATTTTGAAAATCACGGTGTTACAAGTTGGTATCAGAGCCATGCTATGAGTAAATTGGGTGCTGAGACCGGTACTTAGACTCATGGCTAGATTGGCTCATATAGGAATGAACAAGACTTTAAGTGGGGGGGAGTGTGTGACTGAGTGCTTTTAAGATTACTTGTCTAATACCTATAGGACTCTTCTCTCCTCTATTCGATTTAGAATCTTTCGATCTTTACTCGCGCTAACCTTCTGAATTTCAACTTGTCGACGTGTTGTCTTGTAGAAGAAGATGGTGGGTACTCAGAGAAACAACAACAAAAACGCCATGCCTTAAGCTGGTCAGGGAAGTGGTGGAGCGGGTGGTGATGCCCCAATTCTAGAAGGTATTCCCCATGCTGAGGATACCTCTTCGGTTTATCACTTGAACCACAACTTAGATGAGAACGAAGGTCACCATGAAGAGAAAGAGAGAACCCATCAAAGCCAGCGCAGTCGCGGTAGCATTACGTGCAAGGCACACTTGGAGTAATAACTACCAGCAAGGGATGCCGATATTGCTCGATTACGAAAGGAAGCATGAGGTGGAAAAAGGATGAGAATGAGGAGCAGTCGGTGAATAGTGAGGCAGATAGCGTCTCACGCCCTGAGTTGGAGCATGGCAAGCGGGAAAAAACGGGAGGTAAAGGAACCTCGTTTGAAAGTTTTTGAAATGCAAAAAGGGAATTTCTATAGCTAAAGAAGGGCAACATGACGGTAGCAAAGTATGATGCTTTTACTGATAAGCTGCAGTTTGCAGGCAACTACTACGTTACTGAGGAAGAGCAAATCGGAAGGTATGCCGAGGGGTTACCTTTTGATTATTAGGTGGTGCTAAGAATGAGGAGGACTCTAGGAGAGGCTATGGATGAGGCAAGTCGGTTAGAGCATGACTTAACCAAGCGTGAGAAAGTGGCATTTAAAGGAGGGGAGAATCGAAAATGGGAAGGACCATCTGGATCCACTAAGAAAAAGGATTTCCCTCAAAGGAAAAATCAACAGGGGGACAAACCCCGTTACTGTACAACTTGCCACTCTTCTCACATGGGACAGTGTAACAACCACACCCTAAGTTACAGACATTGTGGAAAGACTGGTCACAAGTACAAGGATTGTCAGAGTACCAAACCTATATGCTAAAACTGCAGGGAGATGGGGCACATCAGTACCAATTGCCCAAACAAAAAGGTTCGAGGTGGAGCTCCAGAGAAAAAGCAAAAGACGCCCGAAGCCAAAGGGTGTGCTTTCAATATGACTGCGGAAGAGGCCAAGCGCAACGATGAGGTTATTTTCGGAACCTTTCAGATTAATTCTATGCCTGCTAGAGTATTATTTGACTATGGTGCAAGTAGGTCTGTAGTGTCTACTTCTTTTTCCTTTCGTCTTGTGTTACCATGGAGTACGTTAGAGTCGGTGTTGGAAATTGAGGTGGCGGTTGGAAAACCCGTCACTGCCAGGGAAAAATACGAAAATTGTACGACTGAAATTAACAAAAATATCTTCCCTCTAACACTGATTCCGATGGATCTCGAGGGATTTAATGTGGTTATTGGAATGGATTGGTTATCGTCTAATCATGCGGAGATCCTTTGTGCCAAGAAAATCGTACGTGTACCCCTTTCAGCGAGTGGTTATGCCATCGCCTAAGGGGAGAAATCTCTGGGACTCTGTCCCTAATCTCAATTCTCAAGGCACGAAAGTGCCTAGCGAAAGGTTGTGCGGCGTTCTTGGCTCACATAATCAAGACTTCTAGAAAGAAGGCGCTTTTGTCCGGAGTGGAGGTGGTATGGGACTATGCGGATGTCTTTCCAGACGAGTCACCCGGTTTGCCACCACCACGACAGATAGAATTTCAAATCGACCTTGTTCCTGGTGCGGTGCCCATTACTAAAGCACCATATCGGCTAGCTCTATCGGAGATGAAGAAGATTATGACACAACTTCAAGAACTTCTCGACAAAGGCTTCATCAAGCCGAGCTCTTCACCTTGGGGAGCCATGGTCCTGTTTGTTAAGAAGAAAGACAGTTCTATGCGGATGTGCATCGACTACCGGGAGTTAAATAAATTTACGGTCAAGAATAAGTATAAGCTTCCGAGGATTGACGATCTCTTCGATCAACTCCAAGGGGCAAGTTACTTCTCGAAAATTAACTTGAGGTCTAGCTATCATCAAGTGAGGGTCAGGGATCAAGATATCCCTAATACGGAATTCGGGACTCGCTATGGTCACTACGAGTTCATAGTGATGCTATTCGGCCTTACCAACGCTCCAGCTATTTTCATAGACTTGATGAATCGAGTTTGTCGTCCTTTCCTGGACAAATCAGTTATCGTATTCATTGATGATATTCTCGTATACTCTCGCACAGCTGAAGATCATGTGGCGACGCATTAGTCCGTCGCGACACGACTCGTTCATTCGGTTTCTATATATACAAGATCAACTCCACCCATTTTACACACTTCACTCCTATAACGTTACTCTGCCACTTTTTGAGAGATTTCAAGGATCTTGAGCGTTTTCCGGTGTTAGGTCTTCGTTTGTGAGCGTTAGTTTGGACCGAGTGTTACGGTAAAGCGATTTCGGGTCAAGTTTCAACCTCGAGTTCGTTCGTGGTGTTTTCGAGCAGTGTTTTGAAACAAGTAAGGCTTGATTTTGATGGTTCGTGTGCTAGATCTCCAATCTAGGTTCGAGGTTTTCGTTTCGTGCTGTTTATGGTGAGTTCAGTAGATCTTTACAAAACCGAGTACATAGACAAACCTTATTTTCGAAATAAAGATGATTATAAATATATTTATATATATTCATTGATGATACATGTTAGGTGTTCTAAGTTAAATACTAGTTGCATGCATGATTAAATACGTAATATGCATGTTATGATTATTTACAGTTTACTGTGATTTACATATGACTGCTTACGATTCCTTTCATGCATGTATTTAGTGACGGGGTAATATACAGTATTACCCATGTTGCAGATTTGCAAGCCTAGTAGGTATGATTGACCTTCTAGGATTAAAGTGCTAGCCAACAATAGTCATTTGGTCTTTCCAGATAGCTATTTTGACACATGGTATAGGGACACCTCGGTGTTCAAATATTGGAGTGGTGTAGGCCAGAGGGGCTAGATCATATATCACGAGGGCGTGAGGAGAAGCTGAAATACGATCAGCTTCGTTTGGACTAGCACTAGAACGACAACGCAGTACTTGTACTCGCACCATCGGAGTAGCGAAACCGGAGTCTCGAGATTTATGTTCTAGAGTGGGTGTTGCGCCCTGCTTGAAAACATAGGTTGGCCAGGCACGCTAGTAGTGAACCTTTGGTTATCTAGTGTGGGACTAGACTCTACATTAAGATCACCTTACTAATATTGTTCATGCGATATGATTTATGCAATTATATGTGGTACGATTATGATTATGTGCGAATGACCATATAAAATGATTTACGGATATTTGACCCATTCGGTGTTATGTGGTTTGCGGGTTATCGGGTACGGGTCAAATACACTGAGGGAGGGATATGGAATTTACTTTCATGCCATATTTCCACTTGCGAATATACATATATATTTTATGGTTTTTGATTTCAAATCCTATTGACTCACTTAGCGTAGGCTTACACTTGTTTCTTTGAAATGTGTCTTGTACTCGTGCAGTTGGCTTAGAAGTTGCGGTTCTGCAAGGAGGGTAGTAATAGTAGTTGGTTTGAATTAATATTTGGTATCAACGAACAATTTGGTTATGTAATATGTTTACGGATTAAACTCGTACGGCTGAGTTTTGAACGACTACGGTCGTAACCCCATGGTTTAACTATGAAGGATGTTGAATCGCCTCTATGGCGAAATCAATTAATTTCAGTTATGATTTTAAGACTACCGCTAGATATATTTGCTTTTAATTAAATGATTTTATAATTGGTGAAATTTTGAAAATCACGGTGTTACATATGAAGGTTGATGTCTCTAATGGTGAAGATGAGATTCGGATACAAGTCTATGCTAATACCTATGTGTTTTGACATTGTGAGTTTTCACCGGAGATTGAACCTTATACGCTTGAGTGAATGAATGAACTCCTTTGTGAGGATGTGATTTTAAGCATGGTCAAAGATCTAGTGATTGCTTGTAGTGCCAGTTTAAGTTTCACTTGGGTTAGTTGGATAAATTGTTTTGATTGCATTAAAAGGGATGTTAGATATTAGGTTGGTTTGACTTTTGGTAATTTTACATGATGGTTGGTTTGAGGACAAGAAAAGATTAAGTGTAGGGTGTTTGATGTCGGCTAAAATACACATATAATTTATATCCAATATCTTATTCTTTAGTGCATTTTTATATTATATTATGTTAATTATGAATTAAATTGTTAATTTTATGTGTTTTAGAGCTCTTGGTAGAAGAATTGAAGAAAATGGTGAAGAGATTAAAGAAAATGAGAAAAGCTGACAGCCTCGATATACTTTCATTGTTTTGGTCATATCTCACTCATACGAACTCCGATTGAGGTGATTCAAGCTTCCATGGAAACTAGACTCAAAGAGAAACACGTATATCCTAAAGGGAAGTTTATATTCCAGATATTTCTTCGCGGCACGAACCTCTCAACCTCGTGGCGCAAAGCATGTCGGTAACATGCCTATAAATTCGATTTTTGAACCCTAACTCCGAATTGGATCATATTTTAGCCTAGGGTTTCGTACCAAAGCCCTAAGGGGGCGATTTTGGGTAGTAAAGGGCATAACTTTGAAGGGAATCAAGCCAGGAGGTCAAGTTTCTTACCGATTACTCCCGAGGAGTGAAGATCAGAGGCTACATCTTCTATAGGATTGACTTGATTCATCATCATTTGTCTATAAAAGGGTGGTGTTACTTGTTGACTTGAATACACGACCATTAATTACAAGTTAATGAAAGACCATACTACGGTTATCAGGAATGAATGAACTGTTCCCCAAGTCCACTCGTGTTTCTTAGGTTCGGTGGCTCGTCAGCTCGTTCAACCACACGGTCATAATGGGTACTATCATCCCCATCCACCCTTTGCACCAATTCCTCAACCACCCATGTATCTAGGTTCCTCAATTGCCGAAGCCACATGAACCAATACACATCACCCAATGGGTTAGGAACCATACGGTACAAAGCACTAAATCACAAGCATAGGTCTAGACCACTAAAGCACATTCATAAACACAAGCAAGTTGAACACATATTGTTATTAACTTTCAAGAAGCAACGCATAGCAAAATCATGCTTTCAAACCTTTAAAACATATACTTGAGCATATGTCATTATCATAAGCATGATAATAAACAATAACAAATCACATTGATGACATATATATGTGTAAAAAATAGAATACAAGAACATTTGATGACTTATGAGTTTATAAACCATTTATGTATCCGCAGGGTACAACTCACCTGAATGAAGTGATGAGGATCACTTTCAATCCCAAATTAAAGCTATATCACTTGAAAAGAATCCCTATGATCACAAGACACAAGGTTAACTTAGTTAAGTTAACCAAACTTGACATTCCCAAAGTGCATTGACTCAAAACTCAACTTAAACGCATATTTCGTGTCTAAAAGACTTCATATAACCCCTCTAAAACATTAGAATCAATCCCCAAACAAGTACATGGTCAAATGGGGTCAAAACAATGATTTTTGAAGCTTGCAGGGTGCCCTGCACTGCAGGACAAGAAGCTCGCGCCGCGAGAAAATCGCTAAAAAAATAAGCTTTGCTGAAACAAGTGTGTCACGCCGCGAACCCTCTCTGGGCCGTGGCCGTGAACAGTAACATTTGCTGATTTCCTTTGCTGCAACCTCCAAATTCCATTTTCTTAAAACCAAAAACCATAGCAGCAAACAAAAGACTCAAAACTCTACCAAAACATCTTCATAACAACAAACATCAACACTTATTATCACTTTGATCAACCAAACTCTAACTTTACCATTTTTGACCCATTTACCAAATTAATCACATATTTTCAACAACAAACAACCATAGATCATCACATACAACAACCACAACTAAAATCAAACACAAGTATAAGCTTAAACTTACTTGATCCAACACCCAACTTGAGTAGTTAACTTGCTATGCTCAAATCAAAGACAAGGATGAAGAAAATGAAGCCCAAACACCCAAATTCTTAGTCCAAGCACAAACACTATCACTTTCCCTTGATTTCCCTTCTATCTTCTTGCTAGAATTCTCTCTCTCTCTCTTACAATTTCACCAGCCTAAAAATGGGGCTTTGACCTTAATTTTTGACGATTATACATATACACACACCTATTAACATTTTTAGTCCTCCAAGTCTCATTCCTTTACAATTTGTTGACATTTTAGTTACAATACATACATACACAATAGGTAGCAATTAAATATTAACAAAATACATAATTTTTTTTACTAAATCTATAACTAAACTTGCATTATATATATTTTTATAATTTTACAAAATCACGGGTATTACATTATGGATCACCAAGGTGTCGTAATTATGTGATATCTTCTACTTTTCGCTTAGGTGATGTAGTAGGCAACTCACTAGAAGTAGGGGTTGAAATTAAACACCAATAACCTAGTTAATTGCTTAAAGGACTAATTCTTGAAATGAAAGTTCTAGGATTAGGGGTGACGAGAAATCTGATCCCATAATTGAATGGTACCTTGAGGTGTGTTATTTCATAGGCTTAGAGATGAAAATCCTAGGAACCGTGTCTTAGCATTGCGAGAGATTGAACGAATGTTTGTGATGAAAATCCTAGGGATTTCATCATTAATCGGGTTTTACTAATCAGAACTATGTTTGGGGGATATGAATCCGAGTGAATTGCATCTTTGATATTGTCCTAGATCAGCTTTCCTTTATCTCTGTGTATTTAGCTTCTTTATTTTATTAGTTATTAAATCGTACTTTCTTTTAATAAAATCTGATAGGTTGATTAAAAATTAGCTCGAGCATGATATTAATAGTATTAGAAGATGTTTTTGTATGTTACAATCCATAAAATTGTAGATATGCATGTTTAGAGGTTTATGAACCAATTGTGATAACCAAATGATATGTATGCATGTAAAAGACCTTTGTAGGTCATTATTGATATATGAAAGGCCTGTATAGGTCAATCTTGTTATGTAAAGGGCCGGAGTAGGCCATTTGTGTTTGTGATAAGGCCGGAGTAGGCCATTCTTTGAGTGCCGGTACTACTACCTTGTGGAGATTGGGGTGCGGAGATTCGATGATCACGAATCCTGGTTCTTGCTAAACCGCCGTCCCTCAATATTAACTCGGGGCTCTCAGTTTCCCACTGATCCCAAATGGGATATGTTCCCGATAACGCAATGGTGGACCGCTTCCCGCTTCTCCACCGGCGCGGAGGAAGTAACGGTTTCCCTAGTGAGGATCATTGAGCCGGGCTTATATCCCTGCAAGACGTGATGCATGCTGACAACCGGTGCTTCACCATGTGTTAGGATAGACTTGAATGGAGTTATGTGATTCATGAAATGTGTTTTGATACTGTTAATATATTGCTTCTGCTTTAATTGTTATTCACTAGCTATTTATAGCTAACCCTCTCATGTACATTCCATATACAGGTAAATAGATTGAAGGTGAGTTCGGGTACCTGCAGGGGTGTCATGACAGGTTTTGGGGAACACTGTGTAAAGACAATGTTATGTAATAATTAGAGTAATGGTCGAACGAGTTGGTAACGTTTGGAATGTTTTGTTAAGCAATACTTTGTATTACAACTTATATTTATATAAGTTGTATAATGTGAATTAAATATTTAGCTTCCGCACTTGTTTTAAAAAATATATATACTCTGATATTTGTAAAGACCGGCGTTACAAGTTAGTATCAGAGCCTTAGTTTGAGTGAATTGAGTACTATAAATAGTATTCAGTCTCAAACTCGGGTTCATACTCGACCATTACTATGTGTTCTCAAAGGGTGGTATTGGGGTGTGAAGAGTGATTTATATGTTTCATGATATGTGATAAGAAAGTATAAGATAAGATAATATAAGAGTTATATATATGAAGTATACTAAAGGTTTTTATTTTGAATGTGTATAGATGTCTAACTCATTATGGAAGGATCTTCTGGTGATAGGGATGCTTATATCCTTAAATTAGAGGCTCAGCTTAAATAAGCCAACGAGCGCGCTTATATCCTTAAATTAGAGGCTCAGCTTAAACAAGCCAACGAGCGCGAGTCTACCAGATCGGGCAAAGAAACTCATAAGCCCACAAAATTCAAGACTTTCCTGAACTATCAGCCTACTACTTTCCATGGTCCAGCCAATGATCCGTCAGCAGTTGAGACTTGGATCACGGAAATGCAAAATACCTTTGAGTCTAGCGTATGCGATAAAGACAAGAAGGTAAACTCTGCCAAACGAATGTTCAGAGGTTGTGCATTGGCTTGGTGGATACGGTGATTGCTATCACACCACCAGCCACACTAGAGGCTATGACCTGGGATGGGTTCAAGGAGAAGGTTCGGGGAAAGTATTGCTCTGACTATGACATGATGAGGATCGACAATGAGTTCAGGGCACATCAAAAGGGTGACAAGCCTTTGGAGGATCTAATCTCCAAATTTACCGACAAGATGAGGTTTGTTACTCACTTATTGCCTAATGAAAAGGCAAAGATCACACACTTTGCCAATACTTTTCCTTTGGAATATCGATCAGCTATGAGATCTGCAGCAACTCTAGATGAAGCATTTAACAATGCAAGAACTACTGATGACGATTATACACAGAGGGCTAGATCTCAACAGCAACAGCAGCAATCTGGGGGAGGCAAAAGAAAATTTGATCAGCAGTAGAGTCAGAAAGGAGGGGAGAGTGGTTCTGGTGGTAAATTGTGTGGTAATACGTCCTAGAAATCTGAAGACTGGGATTCGAGGTGTGCAAAATGTGGGGAAAAGGGGCATCAATTTAATGAATGCAGGTACAAGGAAAACGTGTGTTACAGGTGTCATAAACTTGGACACCGAATTGCAGTATGCCCAACATGGCCAGCCACTGGGTTCTTCGGCAGCTACAGCTCCGAAACCGGGAGGCGCTCCTCATGCACCAGGGAGAGCTTTCCAAATGACGGCCGAGGAAGCCAAGGATGCAGGTGTTGTGATTACATGAACTTATCTCATTAATAATATTCCTGCATGCATTTTGTTTGATTCGGAAGCTACATACTCCTTTATCTCTATGTCTTATCGTGAAAAGCTACAACTGCCTGTTTCTCTATTATCTGATCCTATTAAAGTTGAAGTAGCTGATGGTAAGGTAGTAAATGTTACCGAAAAAGTTCCAACAGCAATTTTGTATATTGATGGGAATAGTTTCACTATTTTCTTTCTTGTTATGCCAATAGCGAGTTTCGATGCTGTTATTGGTATGGATTGGCTCAGTAGTCGAGATGCTGAGATCTTGTGTTCCAAGAAGTTGATCAGATTCCCTTTATCTGACGGTTCATTTGCTATAGATCGCAGAGAGAAGAGGGAGTCTACCATTCCTGTGATTTCTGTGATTAAAGCTCAGAAATTGATTTCAAAAGATTGTATCTCCTACTTTGCATATGTGATTAATGCTGAGATAGGAGCAAAGACTGTTGATATCAGGGTTGTCTCTGAATACCCTGATGTCTTTCTTGAAGACTTACCGGGTTTGCCTCTTGTCAGGGATGTGGAATACCGGATTGATCTTGTTCCTGGAGCTACACCTGTAGCAAAATCTCCCTATCATCTCGCTCCATCTGAAATCCGGGAGATGATGTCCCAAATCCAGGAACTACTTGATAAGGGCTTTATTCGCCCTAGTGCTTCACCATGGGGAGCTCCTGTTCTGTTTGTTAAGAAGAAGGACGGGACTCTCAGAATGTGTATTGATTACAGGGAGCTTAACAAGCGAATTGTAAAGAACAAATATCCGTTACCTCGCATAGATGATCTGTTTGATCAATTGCAAGGTGCCACGTGCTTTTCAAAGATTGATTTACATTTTGGCTATCATCAAGTCCGAGTTCGGGAAGATGATATCACAAAGACTGCATTCAGAACACGATATGGGCACTATGAATTCTTGGTTATGCCATTCGGCTTAACCAATGCTCCTGCTATCTTTATGGATATGATGAATCGCGTATGTCGCCCTTTTCTTGATAAATTTGTGATCATGTTCATTGACGATATTCTTATCTATTCTAAATCCGGGGCGGAAAACGAGCAACACCTTCGTCTTATTCTGGAGACACTTAAGCGAGAACAACTCTACGCAAAGCTATCTAAATGTGAGTTCTGGCTTAAGGATGTCCATTTCTTGGGCCATGTTATATGCAAGGAAGGTGTCAAAGTTGATCCTATGAAGATTGAAGCTGTGATGAACTGGGAGACTCCTCAGAATCCTTCTGAGATAAAGAGTTTCTTAGGTCTTGTTGGATACTACAGACGTTTTATCCAGAATTTTTCTAAACTTGCTGGTCCATTGACCAAATTGACCCGCAAAGATGTTGCATATGTATGGAGTGTAGATCAGGAGAAAGCATTCCAGACTCTGAAGCAATTGTTATGCCAAGCACCAATACTAACATTGCCTAATGGGTCTGAAGACTTTATTGTCTATTGTGATGCATCTTATGCAGGTCTAGGTTGTGTATTAATGCAACGAGACAAGGTGATTGCATATGCTTCTCGTCAATTGAAGACACACGAGAAGAATTATCCTACACATGATCTGGAGCTTGCTGCTGTAGTATTTGCATTGAAGATATGGCGTCATTACCTGTATGGCACCAAATGTATTGTATGCACAGATCATAAGAGTTTGCGGTATGTGTTCATGCAGAAAGAGCTTAATATGAGACAAAGACGTTGGTTGGAGTTGATAAAAGACTATGATTGTGAGATCAAGTATCATCCAGGCAAGGCAAACGTAGTAGCTGATGCACTGAGTCGAAAGAACTCTCCTGCAACGGCTAAATTCATGAAGATGACTGTTGAATCTGATATCATTGCTCAGTTGAAAGTAGCACAACAAGAAGCATTACAAGAAAACAACTTGAAAGTTGAAACAATGATCAAGATATCTAAGTAATTGGGAGAAGACAGTCGGGGTCTGAAGACATTTAAATCCCGAATCTGGGTACCGAGTCTTGATGGCAATCGGGAGACAATCTTACACGAGGCACACAAATCTAGATTATCTATTCATCCCGGAAGCACAAAAATGTATCAAGACTTGAAATCTTTGTATTGGTGGCCTACATTGAAGCGTGACATAGCTTCATATATAGAAAAATGCCAAGTCTGCCCACAAGTTAAAACTGAACACCAAAAGCCCTATGGTAATCTACAACAACTAGACATCCCAGGGTGGAAATGGGATCACATTACCATGGACTTTGTCAATAAACTACCCCGAACTGCAAATGGGCATGATATGATTTGGGTTGTGGTTGATCACCTCACGAAGAGTGCACATTTTCTTGCAACTAATGAATCTACACCTATGAATCGTTTGGCACAATTGTATATCAATGAGGTGGTGTCACGACATGGCATACCTCTATCTATTGTTTTTGATCGTGATTCACGGTTCACATCTAACTTTTGGCATAGTCTTCAACGTGAACTTGGTACGCGGGTGAATCTTAGCACAACATACCATCCCCAAACAGACGGACAGTCCAAAAGGACTATTCAAACTCTTGAAGATATGCTGAGCGCTTGTATTATGGAATTTGGTGGTTCTTGGGATTCACATCTTCCCTTGATTGAATTTGACTATAACAACTTCTATCATTCGAGTATAGGCATGCCACCATATGAGATTTTGTACGGTAGGCGATGCCGTACACCTACATGTTGGTTAGAACCTGGCGAAAAGCAATACGCAGGTCCTGACATTGTGCAGATGACAGCTGATAAAGTCAAGATGGCACGTGAAAAGCTGAAAGCTGCACGAGACAGGCAGAATATGGACGCGGATCCAAAACGGAGGCCCATTACTTTGAAGTGGGTGACCGGGTTTTCTTGAAGGTTTCACCTTGGAAAGGGGTGATAAGATTTGGTCGAAAGTGTAAGTTAAGCCCAAGATATATTGGTCCGTTTAAAATTCTACAACGGGTCAATGAACAGACTGTATCACTTGAACTTCCTCCAGAGTTGTCTGGTATTCATAACACATTCAATGTGTGCTATTTGAGGAAGTGCAAGGTTGATGATGATCAGATCCTACCTCTGCAAGAGTTGAAAGTTGATTCAGCTAAACGCCTTGTGGAGGAACCTGTTGAGATTTTGGAATCCAAAATCAAGAAGCTGCGTAAACAGATGTTCAAGTTAGTGCTCGTCAAATGGAAGCACAATCTAGGTCCTAACTTGATATGGGAGGCCGAGGATGAGATGAAAGCACGCTACCCTCACTTGTTCGTTGTTGAGCAGATTCCAAGGACGGAATCTTCTTAAGGGGGTAGATTTGTAACATCCTCACAAAGGGCCTAGACGCACGCTTACGTGATACGTGTATTAAATTAATAAATTGAATAAAATATAGATATTTGTGAATATTAAAGAAAAATAATATTGATAAAAATATAAAAGAATAAAAGAATATTAAATGATTTAGAACGAGGTTTCCAAAAATATCCCCGTTAGTTAAAACGGGTATTCGTGCGTTAAGTTGTAGGTTGAAAAGGGGAACAAGATACCCACTTGTGGATAAAGTTAACCCACAAGTAGGTTCCTTGTATGTGTACCACGTACACAGTGAAACCCACAAACATAGACATTTTACACTTCTCTTCCTTGTGTGTTCTTATCTTCAAGCATTCAAGAAGAATTCAAGAAGAGATCATCAAGGTTCATTTTTGTTGCTGCAATTTGAGATTAAATCCAAGCTTCAATCTGATATTGCCATCTTCTTCAACTCTTTGTTCTTGTAAGTTTCCATTTCACCATGTTCTTGTTTCTTTGACCATTTAGGTCAAATGGGTCAAAAACCCAAATTGATATATCCAACTGAAATCAATGATTCCTACATGTTTCTAGATCAATTCTAAGTGTTTAGCAATCTGAGTTTTGAATTAAAGAGGTGTTTTTGATTGATTTTGGATAGAAAGCTCAAATGGGTCAAAAATGGTGAATTCGGTCCAAATCATTGAATTGTATGTTAAAGTGTGAAATTAGTGTTGTTTCTAGCTTAGTTGTATTGACCATTTCATATGTGAACACTGGAATTTGATTTGAAATCGTTTGGTTGAGTTTTGGGTATAAAAACAGCAAGAATAGAGGCTGGAAATCGCAGGTTTGCACAGCAGTCCTTGCGGGCCCAAGGAAGAACCTTTGCGGCCGCAAAGGAACCTTGCTTACGGCCGTAAGGCCAACCCTTGCGGGCGCAAGGACCTACCAGTCTTTGTGGGCGCAAGCAATTCTGCTTGTGGCCGTAAAGAACTCTATTTCAGCAAACAGTTTGCTTTCTCGCATTGTTTTGATGTTCGGGATGTTTGTTTAGGTGTACCAGTTGATCAAGAATCACATGTACCTTAGTGTTTGCCTGTTATAGCTCAACAGGTGAGTAACAGTTAACTCGAGCATGATATTAATAGTATTAGAAGATGTTTTTGTATCTTACAATCCATAAAATTGTAGATATGCATGTTTAGAGGTTTATGAACCAATTGTGATAACCAAATGATATGTATGCATGTAAAAGACCTTTGTAGGTCATTATTGATATATGAAAGGCCTATATAGGTCAATCTTGTTATGTAAAGGGCCAGAGTAGGCCATTTGTGTTTGTGATAAGGCCGGAGTAGGCCATTGTTTGAGTGCCGGTACTACTACCTTGTAGAGATTGGGATGCGAAGATTCGATGATCATGAATCTTGGTTCTTGCTAAACCGCCATCCCTGAATACTAACTTGGGGCTCTCGGTTTCCCACTGATCCCAAATGGGATATGTTCCCGATAACACAATGGTCAACCGCTTCCCGCTTCTCCACCGGCGCGGAGGAAGTAACTGTTTCCCAGTGAGGATCATTGAGCCGGGCTTATAACCCTGCAAGACGTGATGCCTGCTGACAACCGGTGCTTCACCATGTGTTAGGATAGACTTGAATGGAGTTATGTGATTCATGAAATGTGTTTTGATACTGTTAATATATTGCTTCTGCTATAATTATTATTCACTAGCTATTTATAGCTAACCCTCTCATGTACATTCCATATACAGGTAAATAGATTGAAGGTGAGTTCGGGTACCTGCAGGGGTGTCATGACAGGTTTTGGGGAACATTGTGTAAAGACAATGTTGTGTAATAATTAGAGTAATGGTCGAACGAGTTGGTAATGTTTGGAATTTTTTGTTAAACAATACTTTGTATTACAACTTATATTTATATAAGTTGTATAATGTGAATTAAATATTTAGCTTCCGCACTTGTTTTAAAAAAAATATATACTCTGATATTTGTAAAGACCGGCATTACACTTCAACATGTACTTACATTTAGATTTCCAAAAATCGTCTTAAGAAGTCACTAGCTTGAATCTTACATGCTAAAATTTATACATTTCTGCATATTAGTACAACAACAAATGTTTTTGAAGGGGGATTGAATACAAACGTTAGCTTTTTAAAATTATAGACACACGGTTATACTTTTATATAACTTTTATTGATAATGAATCAAGAATTACATGTACTAGAACGGGAAATTCTAAGTACAATAAAAGGTGGCAACAATTGTCTAACACATAGACAAGCTATTTCTAAAACAACTAATGTTAAAGAAAGCTCAACACATGAACAAGTTTGTTACTACACAACTTCTAACTCCAGAACTGTTAAATCTTAACTAATGAGATTGTTGTGTTGTGTAGTAGTAGTTTGCATGTCCCCCATGCAAGTGTACATATAAAGGCTTTGGCATCTGGTTAGCTAAGAGAAAGGGAGACAAAAAGGCCAAAGAAAATAATATTATAATGGAAAAGTTAGTGGGTGAAAAGTAGACTTACTTTAATCAAGTATTGCGTAAAGTAAGACTTTTCAAAAAGGTACAACCCACTCACATTATAATAATATTATTTCCTGTGCTTTTTGCCTTAGACATTTAAACTTTGCTTTCCATGATTACACTTTTATCAACAGCCAAGCACTCTTCTGATTTGACTTTACCAAGTATAGAGTTGCCATCCATACTTAGTTGTTGAAACAAATATTCGAGATCTTTAACCTTTGAAGTATCTTTCTTCTTTTCCAGAGGATAAGATCAATCCCTTTTGTCTCGTACTTGATCCAAAAGGTGCTTTTAAACTTTTACAAAGAAAGATCTAAAGGCATATAAGAACAAGACATGTCCTGCCTTTAACTTGAGAATAAATATAAATTGATGAGTGACAAAATGTACTAAACAACATCTAACAATTCGCTCAGCTGAAGGACTGCTACATTTGTATAAGTAGTACTAATTTTGTTCTAATAACATTAACTTTGGTGAACAACATTACCTGAGGTACTTTTCCTATCCAATGTGCATTCTACAAAATCAGAATCAGAGTATCCAACTATCTCAAATTCTGAGTCTTTGGGGTACCAAAGACCAAGATTAGGAGTCCTTTGATATATCTAAATATTCTTTTAACAGCAGCAAGATGGTATTTCTTTGGATCTGTTTGATATCTTGCAAAGAAACATGTTGAGAACATTATATCTAGTCAACATGCAGTGAGGTATAGAAGTGACCATATCATGCCTCTATAAGCTAGAATATTCACTGATTTGCTATCGGTGTCCTTTCCTAACTGAAGGGCGGTTGACATAGGAGATTTCATTGAAGAACCGTTTACAAAATCAAACTTTTTGAGTAAATCTTTGATATACTTTGTTAGATGAATGAAAATTCCATCATCCTGTTGTTTAATTTGTAACCCAAGAAAATAGTTTAATTCACCCATCATGCTCATCTGATAGTTATCAGACATGAGTTTAGAAAACTTTTTACAAGGTTCCAAATTTGTAGACCCAAATATTTTATCATCTACATATATCTGCATAAGTATCACATCTCCTTTAAACTTTCTCATAAATAATGTGCTATCAATACATCCTCTTGTAAAACCTTTGTTAGTGAGAAAGGAATAGAGTATCATACCAGGCTCATGGAGCTTGCTTAAGACCATATAAAGCTTTGTTAAGAAAGTAAACATGGTCAGGTAAGCTAGGATCCTCTAAACCTGGAGGTTGTTTGACATAAACCTCTTGTTTCAATTCTCCATTCAGAAAAGCACTCTTAACATCCATTTGAAACACTTTGAAGTTTTCGAACACAACATAGGCTAGGAATAATCGTATGGCTTCAAGTCTTGCAATGAGAGCAAAGGTTTCATCAAAATCGATACCTTTTTCTTGAAATACCCATGTGCAACTAGCCTTGCTTTGTTTTTGATGATCAACCCTTGTTCATATGCTTTGTTTCTAAACACCCACTTAGTTCCAATTATGGATTTATCCTTTGGTCTAGGTACCAAAGTCTAAACAATATTTCTTTTAAACTCTGCAAGCTCTTCTTGCATAGCATTTATCCGGTGGGGATCACTTAAGGCTTCATCTACCTTCTTTGGTTCAATCATAGAGACAAATCCAGAATAAAAGCAAATATTACAGGCTTTTGATCTTATTTTAACTGGATCCTCTATTTTGCCAATGACCAGATTCTGTTGATGATTTTTGAGGTCTTTGAAGGCTTTTTGGACAATGGGAGAGTTGGGATTAATTTGGATTTGGGGAGTTGAAGTTATTTGTTGACTTTCAGCTGTAGAAATGGTTTCATTTAGGTTGGTTGAGATAACTTCATGATCATAATCTGTGGGTATTTCAACTGAAGAGGGAATGGATGAAATGGAATTAGAATCCAATGATGTTGAGTCATTTTCCACATAGTTCGGTAGAGGAATAGGATTAGATGAGGTTGGGTGTGCATGATTTGATGTTTTGTTTAGAATAGGTTCATCTACATCATCTTCAGTAGTTGGTGGAGAGGGATCTACTTGCTCTAGGATGGATTATCTAATTTGGATAAGATTATTAAATTCTTCACCTGAAATATGATTAGAAGAACAATAAGCAACAAAGTTATTTTCATTGAAAATTACGTTGATTGATTCTTCAATGACCTTTTTCATGAGGTTATAGACTCTGTAAGCTTTGGAGATCACAAAGTATCCAACAAACACTCCTTTATCAGCTTTAGGTGCAAACTTCAGCAGTTGATGCTTTTAATTGGGAATGAAGCATTGACAACCAAAGATATGCAGAAAACTAATGTTTGGCTTCTTTCCCTTAAACACTTCATATCGAGTTTTGTTATGCCTTTTTATAACTAGGTATCTATTCTGAATGAAGCATGCACAGCTCACAGCCTCAGCCCAAAAATTGAAAGAAATCCCACTTTCACACAACATGGTTCTTGTAGCTTTAATTAATGTTCTATTTCTCTTTTAAGATACACCATTCTATTGTGGGGTTCTTAGAGCCGAGAAGTTTTGAGATATCGTTTTCTAATGATCACTTCTAAGTATCCTTACCAGATTGCCATTCATTAATTCCATCTTCTTGATAAAGCAGATAATCTCTTCTGCAACCTCACACTTTGCTCTAAGAAAGAATACCCAAATGGATCTTGAGAATTCATCAACCAACACAAGAACATATTTATTTCCACCAATGCTAGCAGTTGCAACAGGACCAAACAAATCCATATACAACATGAAGAATGGTTTTGTTATTGAGAAGGCTTGCTTGGATGGAAATGATGTTTTATGCTGCTTTCCCTTTTCACAAGCAGAACAAGTTTTAGGCTTAGAATAAGTGTTGGGGAGATAATCACTTCACCCTAATAATCAACTCTGCCTATCCTAAAACATAGAATTTGATGATAACCAAACCCTACATTCAGTATGACTTAGAAAGAATTCAAACATGTGTTGTTTGAATCAATTTATGTAAATTATACAAATTACAGAACCATCAGCTGAGGAAAATAAGCCATCAACTGAGCATCAGATCCTACTCATAGTATCAGCCAAAGGATATCAGCCAAGGAGCATCAGATGAAGAAAACAAGTAAAGAAGACCATCAGCTGAGGAAAACAGTCTATCAGCTGAGCAAAATTGTTGATCAGCTGCTGAAAATATTCCATCAGCTGAGTGAACCAATTGATCAGCTAAGTGAACAAAATTGATCAGTTGAGTGTCTACTCTATCAGCTGAGTGAACAAATGGATCAGCTGAGGCCCAGAGCATCATCTAAGTAAGTCTTCCTTTACACAAGTCATCTCTCCTCATAAACTGATGTATTTGATTGATCAACTGAGCACTCTTGATCAACTGAGCAAACAAATACATGAGCTTATGTCCTCCTAAGCTTACTATTGATCAGCTGAGCATCTATATGATGAGCTGAGCAATATGTGTCAACTGAGTCCTAGCAAAAAGTGATCAACTGATATATTTTGTCAACTGGGTAGTGAATATCAGAGTTCCTAGTACAATCTGTTAGCTGAGTCATGAAAAATGTCAAATCTATTCTATCTTTTCAGAATGTAAGTCATATGTAAAAGGAAGAACATGTGTTGTTCTATTATGCCTTAGATCATTGTTTGTAAAAGTAAAATGCACTTTTTGGATCAAGTATGAGACAAAAAGGTTTGACCTTATCCTCTTGAAAAGGATAATGATACCTCAAACAAACGAAGATCTTGAAGATTTGTTCAAACAACTAAGTATGGCTGGCAATCCCATACTTGGTAAAGTCAAATCAATCAGAAGCATGGTGTTGATTAAAGTACAATCATGGAAAGGGATAGATACTTCTACACGACAGTAGATGTGGACTTTAATATTTTATATTGTGAATGGGTTGCACTTTTGCATAAAAGTACAATTACTTTAATCAAAACATTTGATTAAAGTAACTTTACTTTTCACCCACTACCTTTACAATTAAAATATTATATTTCCACATCCTCTTTGTCTCTTACCTTCATGCAACCGGATATACCAAGACTTCTATATATACTCATGCATGGTGGACATGCAAAATAGACAATACACAATACAACAAAGTGAAGTCTCTACTACACAGAAAGAAAATCTCATCAGTTGAGAAATTCGTAGAGTATAAGCATTGTGTAGAATCAAACTTGTTCATGTGTTGAACACTCTATATACATTAGTTGTTTTAGAGTTAGCTTTTCTATGTGTTAGACAAATTGATTGCCACCTTTTATTGTACTTAGAATTTCCACTTCTAGTACATGTAATTCTTGATTCAATATCAATAAGAATTATATAAAAGTATATCAGTGTGTCTTTAATTTTTAAAAGCTAAAGTTTGTATTCAAACCCCCCCCCCCCTTCTACAAATATTTGTTGTTGCGTACTCAATCTGGGACTAACAAATGGTATCAGAGCAGGTTAGATAATCAATATCTAGATCTGTTTTGCTTACTCTACAACTGCTTCTACCCCTCTCAATATGGCCTCATCCGCAAACAATATGAATATCTCAAACACTGGGTCCTTAACAAGATGTACCATGTTTGATGCTGAAAATTTCTCCATGTGGAAAAGTAGAGCACATCTTTTCCTATCCACCCTTGATATCCAAATGCTTGAAATAGTCACTGATGGTCCTTATGTTCCAACATCAGTGTTATCTATTCCATCAGAATCTGAAGGTCAAACCTCTACAACTGAAAGAATCATAAACAAACCCATGCATCTGTGGACAGATGAGGATAAGAGGTTGGTTAGCCTAGATGTTAAGGCTAGATCAGCTCTTGTCTCTGCACTACCCAATGAAATCTATCATCAAGTGCTAAACTGTTCTTCTACAAAAGAGATGTTAGATATACTCATAGTTGCATATGAAGGGACTGAAGAGGTGAAGGAGAACAAGAAGCTCCTCCTCAACAGAAAGTATGAATTCTTCTTTGCTCAGAAAGGTGAGCGTCTTACACAGACATACACTAGGTTCAACTGCCTAGTTAATGACTTGAAAAGGGCATAAATAACCAAGAGCAACTTTGTCTTGGTAAACAAGTTTCTAGACTCCCTTTCTGAAACATGGGATCACTTTGTCACTGTTCTAAGACATAGTTAGAAGATTAAGGGAATGTCTCTGGTTGCTCTCTATGGTAACTTACTCAACCATGAGCAATCAGTCAAACAAAGGAAGTTGTCATCCAAGGAGATGAAGGAGGTTGTGAAAGCTGCACCAACTGCCCTTGTATCAAGAGATACAAAGATGAGAAGCTTTGCAGCTATTGATTCTGGTTCTGATGAAGAAGGAGATGGAGAGGAAAGTGCTGGAGAAAGTGATGAGGAGAAGGATTGTGAGGAAAGTAATCTAGAGAAGTTGGTTGAAGGTGTAGCTATGCTGGTTAAGAAGTTCAACCCTTTCAAGAAGGGAAAGGGTGTCAAGAGGTTCAGCAAGAGGTCATCAAATTTGTCAAGCCCAAATCCACTTTTGATGCCTCCACAGCAGAGTGCTATAAGTGCGGCAAGATTGGCCACATAGCCATGTGACTGTAAGTCCAAATATAACACTGGTTCTTCATCTGTGCAAAAGCAGGAGGGCAAGATTGATTTTGAAGCCAAGTATAAGAAACTCCTTGTTGCTATCCTTGACAAGAAGAAGAAGAAGAAGAAAGCCCAGGGCCAAGTTCCTGTTGCTGAAGAAGAAGATTGGGCAGAAGATCTCTCCTTAGATGAAGATGAGGTGATCTCTGCTCAGTTTTGCATGATGGCCAATAACAATGATGGTAGTTCCTTTGATGAAGACATGAAAAAGGCTGCTAAAGCTTGTTCAAGTACCAACTGGGATCCTTCTTCTATGTATTAGGTTGGAAAATTTATTTACTATGATGATAATGAGAAGAATGCTATGTTTGATTACTTCTGTATTGATTTCCAGTCTGCTATTCAAAGAGAGAAGAAGCTAAAACTAGAATTAGAATCACTAAAGGAAAAGTTAATTCTTAAGGATGAGGAACTTAAGCAGATAACAATCTTAAATGATGAACTAGCTAGATGAAAATGGGCAAATCATCAGAAACATAGTTACTCCTCTCATACATAAGAAACCTGAGATGAAGTGGAAAGCTAGGTGCATTCCACAGGGATCCACTGAGTAGTAGATTCCTACTTGTTTCACTAACTCTTCTTTCATTCAAATCTGTGCAGGGTGTTGGTTCTTGGTTTCTTGACAGTGGATGTTCAAGAACCATGACAGGTAACAAGGCTTTGCTCAGTAACTACAAGAAAGAGAAAGGTCCAAGGGTGACTTTTGGTGACAACAACCATGGGAAAACTAAAGGCTATGGTGAGCTTCATAATGGGAACCTCAAGCTGTCAAAAGTTTCATATGTCAAAGGGCTGAAATATAATCTCATAAGCATAAGTCAATTGTGTGATGGAGATAATGAAGTCCACTTCACAAAGACAGGAGGCTCCATCATAAATAAAGAAGGTAATACAGTGTTCAGTGCCAAGAGAACCAAGGATGTGTATACACTTGACATGTCCTCTGGTGACCCTTCAAAGGAAACATGTTTGTACTCAAAGAATAATGAGAATACAAACTGGCTGTGGCACAAGCGGCTTTCCCACCTTAATTTCAAAAACATCAAGAAGTTGAGCAAGGGTGAACTAGTGTCAGGACTACCTTCACTGACTTATCTTAAGCCTAAACCTTGCACTGCTTGTGAGAAGGGAAAGCAGCATAAGACATCATTTCCATCCAAGCAGTCCTTCTCAATTACAGAACCTTTCTACATGTTGCACATGGATCTCTTTGGTCCTGTTGCAACTGCTAGTATTGGTGGAAGTAAGCATGCTCTTGTATTGGTTGATGAATTCTCAAGATATACTTGGGTTATCTTTCTTAAAGCAAAGAGTGAGGCTGCTAAAAAGATTATCTGTTTTATCAAAAAGATGGAAGTGTTGAATGGAAATCTGGTGAGGAGTCTCAGAAGTGATCATGGAACTGAATTCAGAAATCAAACTCTGGAATATTTCTGTGATGAGAAAGGGATATCTCAAAACTTTTTTGCTCCAAGAACCCCACAACAAAATGGTGTAGCTGAAAGAAGAAATAGAACATTGATTGAAGCTGCTAGAACCATGTTGTGTGAAAGTGGGTTACCCTTTAATTTCTGGGCTGAGGCTGTAAGTTGTGCATGTTTCACATAGAACAGGTCCCTTATTATCAAGAGGCACAACAAAACTCCATATGAAGTGCTCAAGGGAAGGAAGCCAAGCATCAGCTTTCTGCATATCTTTGGTTGTCAATGTTTCATACTCAATCAAAAAGATCAATGGCAGAAGTTTGCTCCTAAAGCTGATGTAGGAGTGTTTGTAGGTTACTCAATGATTTCTAAAGAATGCAGAGTATACAACCTCAGAACCAAAGTCATAGAAGAATCCATCAATGTAAGTTTTAATGAAAATGACTTTGTTGCTTCCTGTTCTTCTAATCATGTTTCAGGTGAAGAATTTAATGATCTTATGCAAACTGGAGAAGTTCCTCCAGAACAAGTAGATCCCTCTCCACCAGCTGCTCATGATATAGATGAACCTGTTCCTATCCAAGTTGTTAACCATGCACAACCAACCTCATCCAATCCTATACCTCTACTGAATCATGTGGAAAATGACTCAACATCATTGGATTCCAATTCCATATCACTCATTCCCTCTTCAGTAGAGATACCCACAAATTGCAATAATGAAGTTATATTAGCCACTCAAAATGAACACATTTCTGCTGCTGATAGCCAACATGTAACTTCTTCTCCCCAAATCCAAATGAATCCCAATTCCCAAGAAATCCAAAAAGCCTTCAAAGACCTCAAGCACCATCCTCATAATTTGGTGATAGGCAACATAGATGATCCAGTTAGAACAAGATCAAAAGCTTGCAACATCTGCTTGTATTCTGGATTTATCTCAATGATCCCCACTGGGTGTCTGCCATGCAAGAGGAACTGGCAGAATTCAAAAGATATAATGTATGGACTATGGTACCCAAACCAAAGGATAAATCCATCATTGGAACAAAGTGGGTGTTTAGAAATAAGCTGGATGAAAATGGGCAAATCATTAGAAACAAAGCAAGGCTAGTGGCACAGGGGTACTGTCAAGAAGAAGGTATTGACGTTGATGAAACCTTTGCCCCTGTTGCAAGATTGGAAGCTATCAGACTAATCCTAGCCTATGTTGCCTTCAAAAGCTTCAAAGTGTTTCAAATGGATGTGAAGAGTGTATTTCTGAATGGAGATTTGAAAGAAGAGGTGTATGTCAAACAACCTCCTAGTTTTGAGGAGTCAAGCTTACCTGATCATGTTTACTTTCTAAACAAAGCTTTATATGGTCTTAAGCAAGCTCCAAGAGCCTGGTATGATACCCTCTCTTCTTTTCTCATTAACAAAGGTTTTACAAGAGGATGCATAGATAGCACTTTATTTATTAGGAAGTACAAAGGTGATGTGATACTTGTGCAGATATATGTAGATGATATAATATTTGGGTCTACTAATTTGGAACTATGCAAAAAGTTTTCTAAACTCATGTCTGATAATTATCAGATGAGCATGATGGGTGACTTAAACTATTTTCTTGGTTTGCAAATTAAACAAGAGGTTGATGGTACTTTCATTCATCAAACAAAGTATGTCAAAGATTTACTCAAAAAGTTTGATTTTGAAAACTGTTCTTCAATGAAAACACCTATGTCTACTTCTATCAAGTTAGGAAAGGACACTGATGGCAAATCAATGAACTTTATAGAGGAATGATTGGGTCACTTTTATACCTCACTGCAAGTAGACCAGATATAATGTTTTCAACATGTCTCTGTGCAAGATATCAAGTTGATCCTAAGAATCACATCTTGCTGCTGTTAAGAGAATATTCAGATATCTCAAAGGAACTCCTAATCTTGGTCTTTGGTACCCCAAAGACTCAGATTTTGAGTTGGTTGGATATTCTGATTTTGATTTTGCTGGATGCACATTAGACAGAAAAAGTACTTCACGTGGTTGACAACTTCTAGGAGGAAGATTGATTAGTTGGTCTAGTAAGAAACAGAATTCAGTTTCAACATCTACTACAGAGGCAGAATACGTTGCTGTAGGAAGCTGTTGTACTCAAATTTTGTGGTTACAAAATCAACTACTTGATTATGATATGAAGTTTAAAGACACTCCAATTCTATGTGACAATACAAGTGCAATCTCCATCTCAAATAATCCAGTCATGCATTCAAAAACAAAGCATATTGAAATCAGACATCATTTTCTCAGAGATAATGTGCAAAAGAAGAAGGTCACTTTGCACTACATCAACACTGATTTACAACTTGCAGACTTATTCACAAAGTCATTAGATGAAGCAAGGTTCAATTTCCTAATATCCAAACTAGGTATGCTTAATTTTTAGTTTAGAATAGTGGTAATTTAGTTTGAGCTAATTTATAAGTGTTGAAAATTATAAGTTACTTATTTAAGCATATCGAAGTCTTACTTAATTTGTGTAAACTGAGTAACTATGCTCAGCTGATACTTATCAGCTGATCAAATTTACTCAGCTGATCACTTTAAGATAAGGAAGACATGCTCAGCTAAGTACTTTACTCAGCTGATACCCAAATTCTCACTATCAGCTAATACCCCTCAACTAATAGTTTTTCATCAGCTGATACCCATCAGCTGATACACTCCTATGATCAGCTGATGATTCTAAACTTAGTAAATTTTCACTTTTTACTCTCATTTAATGCTTTTTAACCCTAGTTATTTACTCCGTTTGTCAGTTTTCATTTAATAGCTAATTAATATGTTTTCCGTTAGATCTTTTGTCAGTATCCAACGATCTCTGTTAACTAAACTTCATAAATATCCCAATTTCTTTCTCATTCACCTTTGCCTGTTCAAACTTTCCAAATTCCCTCTCTCTCTCTCTACAAAGAACTACCCTACCTTCTCTCTCGATACTCACTGTTCATCATCCCTACCAAATGGCCACCTATATTCCAGACCCGGCTGTTAACCCTGTTGAGAATGTTGCTCCAAATCAACCGATGAATATAACTCCCAACAACATTCTACTCTGCACCACCATCCCTGCCTCGCGAGAAAACCAAGGTTATGAACCAATGGTTCAGTTCCTTTAAGCCCATCCCCTGTTTGAAAGTTTCACCGCTGATCCACACTACATTTACCCTACCATTATCGGTGAACTATGGTACTCCGCAACCTATAACCTAAACACCAACACCATCCACTGCACCCTAGCCCAAGGAAACTACCATCTCCAGATCACCACCGAAACCCTTCATGAAGCCTCTGCTATTCCTAACTTCCCACCGTACACCGCTTTTCCCTCCAGAGCAGAAGTTCAAACCGTTTTAGACACCATCGGATACAATGAACCTGTAGTACATGGTCAAGTCAAAGTCTCTGCTCTCGCTCATCCATGGAAGTATTTGGCCAACGTGGTCATACGTTGCTTCGGTCCTAAATCTGGAAGCCATCATCTCGTCAACCAAACCGAGCTCCTTGTGCTTTATGCCCTAGTCTTCGGGGTAAATATTGACTTTGCTTAAGTGATATTTTCGGACCTTATTGATAAAATCACCCAGAGCACCAACAAGAAATCATCGAGGTCGCAGGTGCCCTACATTAGACTATTGAGCCTGATAGCTATGAGGGAGATTGGAGAGGATAATTATGTGCGCTTAATCGAACATCTTGAGCATATTCCGGTCCCTGCCATGGGTTAAAAGATATTCCATTTCTTAAAGGCAAACAGAGGTCCTCCAATCATTGCCCAAATGCAAGAGCTCATAGATGCTGCAAACGACAATGCAAATACTGATGATGGTGATGAAAATGATGATGATAATGATGGTGATGATGATGCTGATGAAAGCCACACTGGCTCTAAGGATGATGATGATGCTGATGATGCTGATGCTGGTGATTTTGCTCCTATCAGTCCAATGGAGTTAAGTCCTCTTGGTGATGATGGTGATGCCCAAGAACAAGAGATATCTGAGCAACTTCTGGAGCTCATTGACAGAAGTAGGCACATCATGTCCTAAGGTAAGGACAGTACTGATTCCACCTCTGAGGATATTCAAATGGTAGTCCCAACCTTTGATAGCCCATCCTCCTCTCCAGTCCATACACCACTCCAACAGCCAAGCTCTAGTAAACCTCCTGTGGTCACTAGTTCTTCTCCTATCCGTAGCCCCATATATACAAGGTCACCAGAAGTGACTCATTATGAGCACTTTGAGGGAGTGCAATCCACACCTCTGACCTCAACTCCAATTATCCTTCCTCATGTTGAGGGGGAGCAATTGGATGTTGCAACCTTTGAACCAGTGGATGTATCCTCACAACAGGATACATCTGTAAAAATGGGACTTAAACCGTTAGTTGAGACAACCTCCCAAAAGGTTGATCTCATTGAAAGATAGACCTCAACCCAAGGTCACACTATGTTTATCCCACAATTGAGTCAGCCTATACCATCCACATTCTCCCAACAGAATGTGGATCCAATAAGGGATTCCCTGTTATTGAGTGCATCCCACACTCAGTCCACTTATCTTGCACCCATCATTGATTCTATTCTTACACAAGCACAGCCTGCCAATGCTAGTGGTACAAACCAACCACTGGCACAGGGCTCAACACTCTTCCCCAATGAATTTGAGATTATACACCAAGGCTCAAATGAGGGGACACAAACCTTACCCAAGTTCTTTGAACCTCTATCTACTCCTTCCACCTCTACCCCATCCATATCTACCCAAAACCCAAACCTTACCCTTATCCAGACAATTAACCAAAACCTTGATCAACTAACCCAAACCTTCCAAACTTCCAAACCCAAACCTCTGCTCAATTGTCTCAACTTACCAAAGACATTGAGTCTCTAAAAACCCCACCCACACCCTCCCCTGCACCCATTAATCTTACCCCAATCCTTACTAAAATAGACCATCTTTCTACCCTTCTTCCCTCTCAACCACCAATTCCCATCCTTCCTCAATCTACTATATCTACCCTAAACCAAACCATATCCAACTTCCTATCCCAACTCCAAACCCTACGCCCAATCAACCCAAACATTTTTGTACCCATTCCTGAACAACTCCTTCCAATGCCTTCCTTTCTCAGAGGCATCCTTGATGCCATAGAAACCTTAACAGAACAATCCAGAATGAGTCATCTCTCATTGTGGAAAGCCATTAAAGATCTTAAGGATGACCTCTCCCTTCAGCTCTCTAAAATTACCTCTACCCCTACCTCAACCCATACCCCTACCCCTGTCCCTACCCCATCCCATAAGCCTGCAGCAGGTGACTCCCCTCCTTCTTTTGATGATGCCAAAAAGGGGGAGAAATTCTCAAGTTCTTCAAGAAAGGATGATCCTGACTCAGAGGATATTGATGCTGCCTATGCTAAAACTGCCTCAAAAATCATGCAGCAGGAAGCACCCAAAGCAACAGCTCCCTCACCTATTAAAAGAAAAGCACCTTCTGAGGGGGAGCAAAGGTTTCCCAAAGGGCTGAAAAGGATGGCAAACAGGCCAAAGCCTAAAAGAAAAGTTGCTGAGGGTTGCTCTCCACAAATCAACATAGAGTCTGATTCTGATGATGAGGATGATACTCCACTTTCTGACATCCTCAGAAGAAGAAGACAGATCCCTAAGCCATCTGCTCCACCAGTCCAATCAACCCCATCAGTCCAAAAGGTTTCAACCTCTGCTCCTAAGGATAAAGACAAACAAAAGATGACACATGAGCAAGTTAAAGCAGATGCTCAAATGAAAAGGGAGCTTGATCTTAAAGAACAGGAAGAAAGAGAAAATGCTCAAGTGGCACAAGCATTGGGTGTTTCAGTTGAAGAAATCTACCAAGCCAAAGAGCTAGCATATCAGCAAGAGCAAGAACAAAGTCAAAATCAAGCTGCTGCTTAACACAAATTGGCAAGGGAAAAATCTCAGGCTGATCTACTCAAAGCTAGATCCCATGCTGATGCCATCAAAACCCTCTTCAACCTTGATTTATCTGCTCCCATCAATCTAAGTCAACAAAGACTTCAAAGCTTTAGAGAAAGGATTAATATTCTTAGAAACAGAACAGAACCAACTCCAATAACAAGAGCCACTGTCCATAAAGGTGATGGTGAACCCTACCTCAAAGCTATAAGACAGAACAACTTCAACAGCTGTGAAGTTATATCCTATGAGAGGTGTCACATATATGGGTTCACAGAGTTAGTTGAGATCCTGCACCTTCTCTTCAAATCCAAGTCAAAGCTCAAAGTTCAATTCATTCAGAAAGTTCAGAATTGGATAGCTCTAGTTGTGTCACAAAGGGCCTTCACTCCTGATGACTATTACAGGCATGTGCACACAGTTGATAATCTTCATAAGAAAGGCTCAAAGCCTTTCAAACCATTTGAGCTAAGAGAGGTACTACCCCAGCATGAATTCTTATCAGATTTTGAAGGTCTCCACACATCTCTTCCACTGAACATCACTCCTGAGCTGTACAAGTTTATAATTATGCCTGTTGAAGGTATATTCTTTCTGGACAGAGCTGGCACATGGAGGTTCTTTAGACAGTCCGAAATCCTTAAAGCTAGCAAGAAGTTTCTATTTGGGCTAAGGATACTACAAGAGGCAGAACTGGAAATGAAAACTTTGAAGCCCTTGTTCAAGCCCAGTGTGAAGTCTTAGCTGAAGCTGATCCCCATGCCAAAGATTTTGAAGTTAAAGAAGAACCATGGTGGGATGATTGATGACTGATTCTAACTCTGAAGATTTTGTTGTTATTTAGTTGATTATACATTATAGAATAGTTAGTTAGTAGTTAATCTATGTAATCACTTATGTACATTTCTTTATTCTGTTATTTCAAGTAATGTTTATGTATATCAGAACACCAAAAACATATAAAAATGGAAAAATGAAAAGATACCACAAAAACAGAACAAAATGGTACAACACAGAAAAAGATTCCACAAAAACAGAACAAAATGGAACATTAGAAAAGAAACCAAAAACAGAACAAGGTTCAAATAAAAAGAGCTACCAAAAAACAGATAGCTAGGTAGCCAATTGTACTTAAAAGTTCAAATCTTTTGTATTCGAAGTCAAACTGATTCCTCAAAAAGAAAAAGGTTTTGTCATCATCAAATAGGGGGAGATTGTTAGGGAGATAATCACTTCAACCTAATAATCAACTCTGCCTATCCTAAAACATAGAATTTGATGATAACCAAACCCTACATTCAGTATGACTTAGAAAGAATTCAAACATGTGTTGTTTGAATCAGTTTATGTAAATTATGCCAAGTATGGAACCATCAGCTGAGGAAAATAAGCCATCAGCTGAGCATCAGATTCTACTCATAGTATCAGCCTGATGAAGAAAACAAGTAAAGAAGCCCATCAGCTGAGGAAAACAGTCTATCAGCTGAGCAAAATTGTTGATCAGCTGAGGAAAATATTCCATCAGCTGAGTGAACAAATTGATCAGCTGAGTGAACAAAATTGATCAGCTGAGTGAATAAATTGATCAGCTGAGTGTCTACTCTATCAGCTAAGTGAACACATGGATCAGCTGAGGCCCAAAGCATCAGCTAAGTAAGTCTTCCTTTACACAAGTCATCTCTCCTCATAAACTGATGTATTTGATTGATCAACTGAGCACTCTTGATAAACTGATCAAACAAATACATGATCTTATGTCCTCCTAAGCTTACTATTGATCAGCTGAGCATCTATATGATCAGCTGAGCAATATGTGTCAACTCAGTCCTAGCAAAATGTGATCAACTGATATATTTTGTCAGCTGAGTAGTGAATATCAAAGTTCCTAGTACAATCTGTTAGCTGAGTCGTGAAAAATGTCAAATCTACTCTATCTTTTCAGATTGTAAGTCATATGTAAAAGGCAGAACATGTGTTGTTCTATTATGCCTTAGATCTTTGTTTGTAAAAGTAAAATGCACTTTTTGGATCAAGTATGAGACAAAAAGGTTTGACCTTATCCTCTTGAAAAGGATAATGATACCTCAAATAGACGAAGATCTTGAAGATTTGTTCAAACAACTAAGTATGGCTGGCAATCTCATACTTGGTAAAGTCAAATCAATCAGAAACATGGTGTTGATTAAAGTACAATCATGGAAAGGGAAAGATACTTCTACACGACAGTAGATGTGGACTTTAATATTTTATATTGTGAATGGGTTGCACTTTTGCAGAAAAGTACAATTACTTTTATCAAAACATTTGATTAAAGTAACTTTACTTTTCACCCACTACCTTTACAATTAAAATATTATATTTCCACGTCCTCTTTGTCTCTTACCTTCATGCAACCGGATCCACCAAGACTTCTATATATACTCATGCATGGTGGACATGCAAAATAGACAATACATAATACAACAAAGTGAAGTCTCTACTACACAGAAAGAAAATCTCATCAGTTGAGAAATTCGTAGAGTACAAGCATTGTGTAGAATCAAACTTGTTCATGTGTTGAACACTCTATATACATTAGTTGTTTTAGAGTTAGCTTGTCTATGTGTTAGACAAATTGATTGCCACCTTTTATTGTAGTTAGAATTTCCGCTTCTAGTACATGTAATTCTTGATTCAATATCAATAAGAGTTATATAAAAGTATATCAGTGTGTCTTTAATTTTTTAAGGCTAAAGTTTGTATTCAACCCCCCCCCCCCGCCTTCTACAAACATTTGTTGTTGCGTACTCAATTTGGGACTAACAATAAGTCAGTGAAGCAGTCCTGATAGTCTGACACTAGTTCACCCTTGCTAAGCTTGTTGATATTTTTAAAGTTGAGGTAGGAAAGCCTTTTGTGCCATAGCCGGTTTGTATTCGCAATTGTTTTAGAATACAAACATGTTTCTTTTAAGGGATCTCTAAAGGACATGTCAATAGTGTACACATCCTTGGTTCTCTTAGCACTTAACACTACTTTGCCGTCTTGATTTATTATGGAAGCCCCTGTCTTAATGAAGTGGACCTCATTATATCCATCACACAATTGACTTATGCTTATGAGATTGTATTTTAGTGCTTTGACATATGAAACTTTAGACAATTTGAGGTTTCCATTATGAAGTTTTCCATAGCCTTTGGTTTGACCATGGTTGTTGTCACCCAAAGTCACATTTGAACCCTTTTCCTTCTTGTAGTTACTGAGCAAAGCTTTATGACCTGTGATGGTTCCGGACCGTCCATTGTCAAGAAACCATGTACTATTACCCTGCACAGTTATGAAAGTAAGAAGGATTAGTGACACTTAGGGCATCCACTATTTAGTGGATCCCTGTGGATTGCACCTAGCTATCCACTTCATATCAGGTTTTTTATGAATGATAGGAACAACAACATTATCAATACAAGTCCGTTGTCTTGAATTCCCTTCTTAAGAACATTCATATGCCTTATGTTCTTTGCTACCACATTTATAACATTTTTGACTTTTGATCGCCTTAGAGCTTTTAACAATTTTCTTAGAACGCCCAAGAGCTATCTTATCAATCTTTTGATCACTTTGTGTCATTAGTTGACTAACTTGACCACTCAGCTTTTGAAGCCGATCTTGTAAGCCTTTTAGGTCTTTGCTAACAGGCACCTTGGATTGTCCCTTAGATTTAATGAATTTTTTATCAATCTTTGGTGTGGCAGGCTTAGAAATAATGTGAACATCATTTCCTTTACTCTCAGTTTCTCCTATTGAAACAAAGTTAAATACTTCAATATTAACTGAGTGGTTAGAAGATGAGCTAGAAGATGAGCTATGATCAGCTGACAGGTCATTAGCTGAGCATTTATCATTTTCTAACATATGAGTTGATAGATGGGTATTAGCTAATGATTCTGTAGACTGCTACTAAGATTTAAGTCATTTGATTTCAAGGTTTGACAACATAATGTCTTTTTGGTCTCAACACATGATTCTTTTCCTTTACTCGCATCATTTGATTTTAAATTTTTAGTATCCTGACATTCTGTTATCACAATAGAAGTTGACTTAGCTTTAGGAGTGATTAAATCTTTCACATGAGAACTTTTACTTTTGACAAATTTATTGGTAAGACACACTTTTGCCGTTAATAACTTTGTGAAATGTTTATGGCAAAATGTCAGCTTTATCAAAGATATTTAGGTTCCTAGTAGAATCAACATAGTTAGCAGCTTTAGAGTAATTTCCACCAATAATAGCTTGAACTTGTTTGGGAATTTTCTTATTGACACACCGAATGGTCTTTTTAGCAGGTACACACCAAGATTTAACTATCTTTTGAAGGTCATTGAACTTTTTGGTTGCTTCACTAGTTTCTATTACTACGATCTCATTAAAAAATCTTTTGATTAGCTAGTTCATCCTTTAAAACTGTCATCTGTTTAAGTTCTTCATCTTTAGGAGTTAATTTCTCCTTAAGAGATTCTATTTTTTCTTTTAACTTCTTTTCTCTTTAAATAGGAGACTGGAAATCAATACACAAGTAATTAAACATAGCATTCTTCTCATTATCATTATAGTTAATAAACTTGCCAACCTGGTACATGGAAGAAGGATCCAGTTGGTAGTAGTACAAGCTTTAGCAGCCTTTTTCATATCTTTATCAAAGGAACTACTACTACCTGTGTTGGCCATTAAGCAGAACTAAACAGTAATCACCTCATCTTCATCTGATTAAAGATCCTCCTCAGCCCAGTCTTCTTCTTCTGCCAATAACACATTACCCTAGACCTTCTTCTTCTTGTTGTCAAGAACAGCAACAAGGAGCTTCTTGTATTTGGCTTCATAGTCCACCTTGCTCTACTACTTTGGCACAACTTTAGGACCGGCGTTACTTTTGGACTTATAGTCACCGGCTATGTAGTCAATCTTGCCACATTTGTAACACTCGGTTGTAGAGGCATCTAAACTTGGTTTGGATTTGAACTTGGAAAACTTTGATGGACTCTTACTAAACTTTTTGACAACCTTCCCCTTGTTGAAAGGTTTGAACTTACAAACTATCATGGCAAATTCCTCAAACACTGCCTCCAGACCTTCCAGACTCCTCTCTTCATCATGCGTCTCCTTTTCTCCTTCTCTAGCACTCTCTTCCTCTTCATCTGACTCAGAATCAAAAGTAGCAAAGCTTCTCACCCTAATATCTCTATGTACAAGAGCAGTTGGTGAAGCCTTTACCACCTCCTTCATTTCCTTAGAGGACAACTTCCTTTGCTTGACTGATTACTCATGGTTGAGTAGATTACCACAGAGAAAAACCAAAGACATTCCTTTTATCTTCTCACAATGTCTTAATACAGTGAAAAAGTGTTCCCATGTTTCAGGAACGGAGTCTAGAAACTTTTTCACCAAGACAAAGTTTCTCTTGGTTATGTCTGCCCTTTTCAAGTCATTCACAAGGCACTTGAACCTGGTGTATGTCTGTGTAAGACTCTTACCTTTATGAGAAAAGAAGAATTCATACTCTCTTTTAAGAAGGAGTTTCTTGTTCTCTTTAACCTCTTCAATCCCCTCATATGCAACTATAAGAGTATCTAACATCTCTTTAGCAGAAGTGCAGTTGAGCACTTGATGATAGATTTCATTTGGTAGTGAAGAGACAAGAGCTGATATAGTTTTAACATCAAGGCTAACCAACCTCTTGTTTTCATCAGACCATAGATGCATAGGCTTGGTAATGATTCTTTTAGTTGTGGGGGTTTGACCTTCTGATTCAGATGGAACAAATAGAACTGATGTAGAAACATAAGGACCCTCAGTGAAAACAAACTTTAGCTTTTTAAAATTATAGACACACGATTATACTTTTATATCATTCTTATTGATAATGAATCAAGAATTACATGTACTAGAAGTAGAAATTCTAAGTACAATAAAAGGTGGCAACAATTGTCAAGCTATTTCTAAAACAACTAATGTTAAAGAAAGTTCAACACATGAACAAGTTTGTTTCTACACAACTTTTAACTCCAGAACTGTTAAATCTCAACTAATGAGATTGTTGTGCTGTGTAGTAGTAGTTTGCATGTCCCCCATGAAAGTGTATATATAGAGGCTTTGGCATCCGTTGGCTAAGAGAAAGGGAGACAAAAATGCCAAAGAAAATAATATTATAATGGAAAAGTTAGTGGGTGAAAAGTAGACTTACTTTAATCAAGTATTGTATAAAGTAATTTTACTTTTCAGAAAGGTACAACCCACTTACAATATAATAATATTATTTCCTGTGCTTTTTACCTTGGAAGTTTAAACTTCTCTTTCTATAATTACACTTTTATCAACACCTAAGCACTCTTCTGATTTGACTTTACCAAGTATAGAGTTGTCATCCATAATTAGTTGGTAAAACAAATCTTCGAGATCAGTTTCCTTTGAAGTATCTTTCTCCTTTTCCAAAGGATAAGATCGATCCCTTTTGTCTCACACTTGATCTAAAAGGTGCTTTTAAACTTTATAAAGAAAGATCTAAAGGCATATAAGGACAACACATGTTCTGCCTTTGACTTGAGAATAAATATAAATTGACTAGTGAGAAAATGTACTAGACAGCATCTAACAATTCACTCAGCTGAAGGACTACTACATTTGTATAAGCAATACTAATTTTGTACTAACAACATTAACTTTGGTGAGCAGCATTACCACTAACAGTAGTAACCAGTTTGCTCAGTTGATCAAAGTAATTACTAAGTTGATGGAATACAGTGCTTTGTATTGACAGTACTAACTTTGTTCTTACAACATTAAATTTGGTGAGCATTATTAACTTTGACAGTAGTAACCAATTTGCTTAGTTGATCAAAGTTAGAATATATAAGCTCATCTATCTAGATGATCAGTTGACCATTCAAAGAGATAAAATTATGAAAGACTTGCAAGGATTAATTAGTTGATATGAGATAGTCTTGGCTGATCAATTGGTTGCCTCAGCTAATCACTATCACTGCTCAGCTAATCAAATGCTATTAGCTGATACTTGTACTTTGCACAGCTGATGGTCTTGACAGTATTAACTTTTTAAGCAGTACTATCTTTGAGAGCAGTCTTAACTTTGATAATGGCAGTATTAACTTTGTAACTAGGAGCATTAACTTTGTAAACTCGTCTTAACTTCTGTATAGGCAGCACTAACTTCTGTAAAGATAGTATTAACTTTGTAAAGCAGTCTTAACTTCTGTATAGGTAGCACTAACTTCTGTAAAGAAAATATTAACTCTGTAACTGACAGTATTAACTTTGTTTAGCAGTCTTAACCTTCTTCTTAGTTGTCCTCAATGTGATATCCTTCGTCTGACACTTAGTACTCATATGATCTTCAACTGATACTTCAAACTTACATGATTCTTCAAGTCTGATTCAAACAACACATGTTTGAATACAGTCTAAGTCATACTGAATGTATGTTTGGTTATCACCAAATCCTATATGCTTCAATAGACAGGTTTGATTATTGAAGTGAAGTGATTATCTCCCCAACAATTTATTAAGTTACCACTTAGCTTATGCTGATTAGTCGGAATAAATTTACAAAATTCTCACTAACATAGTTTCATGATATCTTTTGAAGTAATCTTTTGTCTAATCAATTACAGATATAATTTGACTAATACCATTCCCATAAACGTGATATCTTTTTTGATGTAATTCCATTACTGTTGTCATTTTCCGGAATTGAATTCCTCAATAACTGCTCACTTTATTACTTAATTAAAATTTAACTTTTTCTTTTTCCAATTAATTTAAATATTAAATGAAGATATCATTTTTGGAATCAATATATATCAAAGTATTTCATTCTTTACTTGCTGCTTTTTCCTGATTGACAGATCATAAAGTCTAAATCTTGCTCGCCGTCTCTTCATCTCTGTATGTTTACTTACCGATCTTCCTCTTACAACCTGCTCTTACATAGTTGAATTACTTATATCCGATTTACTTTTGTCCGATATAGGATCTCCTTCGGCAAATTTTAGACCTTTTCCCTTTTTATCTAGATTTCTCCGTGTATGTTTATTATCAAATCTTGATCTGTTGTTTATATTTACCGATTTGTTAGCAAATTATATTTTGTTCGTAAATTGATCTTTTAGTTACCAAGTATTGTGTTTCTTCGATTGATTTGATGATCACTATATTTCATTTTTTTTAATTTGATATAGAAAGAATACAATTTTGATTTATTTACAAATACGCTATTAACCCTTGTCATTATCTAATATATTCAATTGATTTATTTGTACTTTGACTTGAATGTTTTTTCATTCTTTATTTTTTTTAAGAAATAGCTATAGTTCTCCTACTATGAATAGATCTTTATTTGATGTGACAAACCTTTGTTAAATGTAAAAATTTTATGATGTCTTAAATTTATTTATTTGTGTCAGGACTCGATTTTTATTTCATTCCAAAGTTTTGAAATAAAATAAACAAAATTTCAAGCTCCTAATAAAGAAAATTTTTATATTTTATCTATATCAAATAAAAATTAATTTTGTTGTTTGTCATTTTTTGCATTTTAATTTCAAAGATACTTACAAATAAACACAAAACAATAAATGTCAAGAAAATATAATTTAACAATTAAATATTTGTAAATATGGGAAACATTAATTTCCAGAATCCTCTAGAAAGTTCAATTAGATAGTGACAAAAATGTATGAACTTGGTCACAAAAATGTATGAGGTGAAAAATTAGTGTTTTGTTATAGATATGACATGCCAACTTTGTTTATAATGTATTTTAAATACATAAAAAATCAACTCATGCTTTTCAATCCATATACTTCTCTTTCACACACACATACACACACTCTCTCTCTCTCTTTCTCTCTTACACACATATTTTATATCTCTTATTCTCATACACACACTCTATAACAATCCAGCATTGCCTCACCACTTCCTTACTCTTCTTTCTTCTTTTTAATGTCTTTTAGATCTTTGTGTTGCCTACATGTATGTTCGTGTTTGTTGTCTTAGTGATCATAGACCTGGATTTTATATTTGTGGTCATGTGTGTATGTGGTTGTTTGTGAGTATTTTTATGATATAGACCATGTGGTAAAATCTACTATATTGATTCTTCAACAATTCCATTCTAGTGTTTCTTTTTAAAAAAGAGGTGTGTGTCCATGGCCCTGGTTCTAACGCTTAGAGAAAGAACATAGGTTTCATGTAACCACCTAAATTGAAATCGAGTTTTCAATAGTTTAATGTAGTTTTCTATTAGTGATGGTACTAATATTATTATTAGTAGTAGTAGTATTAGTAGTATATGTAGGAGTAAGAGTAGGAGGATGAAGGAACAAATTAGATATTTCTTTCATTTAATGGATACTGACTACTATCCCTATTCTCTTCCTCTCTTCTTCAAGACCGATCATCTTGAATAGTTACTTGAATTTGTGCATTCATGTGTCCTAAACATGGTCCTCCTATCACGAAAGAGTCCACAACCACCACGGTGAAGATCCTTGCCAAGCTTGTCACTAATGCCTCTATTTCCACAACCTAACTATCCGTCTAAAAATGCTAGCTCCTTAACAAAGTAAATTTTTTTAAAAAATCTCTACCATAGATAACATGCCAACAATTGATAAGACTCTTGATACAATTACTCGGCTTAGTATTTCTAAAAATTTATGTGTTGTAAGGTGCTACCAAATACAAGCCACAATAATCCATAACTTTAAGTAAAAATACAATTTGGAAAACAACAGCTTGCCAGCCATAATAGTTATAGAATAAATTAATTAAATATTACAAACCAATTTGACTCTAAGTCACCAAATGAGTGAATTATCAAAGGTCATAACCAAACATCATAACACATAGGTGTAAAACATATTGATTACGAACTCATACAACCATGAAAGCATCTTAGAACATGGTATGCAACAAGGACCATGTCAACTGTATTTTAGTTAGGATAACTTATAAAAACAAACATCTAAGGGACAAAGAAAATAATCCTTGAACATATGCATTAGTCAGCAAACCAATTTTGGTGAAACATATTCATATATACATACAAAAAGTCATGCAAGTATGTGTTTCATACCAAAATCATAACAGGCATGCAAGTGGGTAAGCCAAAATACCATGGCGCTTAATCATAACCAAATCTGGACTCCATAGTCACATAAACAGGTTACCACAATCAAAATTTTCTTTCTTTTCAAAAAAAAATTATAAACCATCAAAGAGACCCACACAACGTGTGAAGAGCTTCATAAGCCATGTAGGTCAAACATTTATACAACTTAAAAATAGTTTCATGACCATGTGGAGAAAAAACTTTTTTGGGGCCCACGAACAACTACACATGTCGTGTAGAAAAAAAACTCATTGTATTTTGCTACATGATCTATTACCCCATCCCATGGTTGTATAACCCTTCACGACTTATGTAAAGGCTACACCAAACTGTAGATGGCTCTGATACCACTGTCAAGATATGGTGGCAGTCTAAAAACATAGCGAAAGCAAGAAAGTAAAGCATTCTTGTACAATTAAAACCATTACGTCACCATAAACGACCCAATAGACCTTCGTACAAAGAAGTATGCAACATGGTGTAAGGAAGAAAATTATATCCAAATGTAGTTGTTTTTTGGGATGATCAAGTCACCAAAGATAGATTTCCTCTAATTTACTTGTTGGAACAACACTAAACAAAGCTATTGCACTCAATAGTAACACCAAGAACACTTACATAATGTTTGAAAGTGTATGTGAGCCAGTATGCTTAAAAAGGATAGGTATGACATGCAAGATTGCTATTATAAGGACAACCATAGTCTAGTAGGAGCTCTCCAGGCGTGCATGCTACACCTAAGAAGCAACCATGCCTCAATGTCTTGGTCAAATTAGATGATTCATCATTTTTAATTTTTTTTCAGTCATATCTTCAAAACCCATGAAAGACTTCATAAGTCATAAAGACCATGCCTTCTTCATGAGTCGTGAAGCAATATTCCCGGCTGGTTAAAAGCCTTTCATTGACTAAGACAAAATATTCACGTTGTCGGGATCAATCCTCAGCATGTGACCCAGTAGGCCCATGCATCATCAACAATGATATCGACATGCATGTGTGAGCGGCACACACCAACATATATAACACTGCTAATCTGTGTAAGACTTTAAAACAAATTAAAAGTCTTCTCAATATGACTTCTACTCTAGAGCTAAGTTCCAAGGCTTTACATACTTTAACTATGATTTTTGAACTTATCTTAAATTGTGAATCATGAACTTATCTTTGGGTCTTCAACATGTACTTACATTCAGAATGCTAAACTTAGCTTGAGAAGTCACTAAGTTTGAATCTTATGTATAAAACTCTATATACGTGTTAGGTTCACCACTTAGCTTGAGTGGACTAGTGTGAACATACTTATAAAATTCTAAGTTATATAATTTCATGCTATCTTTTGAGCTATTCTTTTGTGTAATCAAACCTATATTAAAAATTTAATTTAACTAACATTGTTCCTATAAACTCAATATTTTATTTGATGTAATTCTATTATAGTTGTCATTTTGTGGAATTGAATTCCTCAATAACCTCTCACTTTCTTTACTTAATTAAACTTTATCATTTTCTTTTGCCGGTAAATGAAAATCTTAAAAAAATATTCATTTTTAGAATCAATAAATATCAAAGCCTTAGCATTCTTTGATTGTTTTTTTCCTCATTGCGAAATCATAAACCTACACCTTACTCGTCTTGTCTTCAGCCCTATATGTTATGTTTACTTAACGATCTTCCTCTTATGATGTGCTCCTAATTAGTTGAATTACTCATATTCAATTTACTTCTACTCAATCTAGGATCTCCTTTGGTATACTATAGACCTTTTCCTTTTTTATCTAAATTTTTCTATATGTATTTATTATCAAATCATGATATGTTAGTATTTACCGATTTTTTAGTAAATTAGAATTTGTGCATAAATTGATCTTTTAGCTACGAAGTATTGTGTTTCTTTAATTAATTTGAGTATCAATAAATTTTATTTTTTTAGTTTGACATATAAAGAATAGATTTTCAATTGATTTACAAATATGCTATTAAATCTATCATAGGTGTAGTTCACTAAAATGTATTAAATTTAATACGTTTTGCTATTGTGTGTATTGAACTTTAAAAGTTTCTATTGTGTGTATTAAGATTTTAATTTGTTGCTATTGTATGTATTTTATTTACATAAAAAAATAAAAAAATGTATAAGTTTAATACATACAATGGAAAATGTAATATACAATCTGGGACTTGACACAATAATCATTTGAGTGTCTGCAAAGCATCTTCTTGAACCTCGGTCCAAAAATATGAGACATTTTACAGGATAACTTGGTCAGTGGTTCCGCTATCTTTGAGAAATCACGAATGAAACAAAAGTAATAACCCGCAAGACTAAGAAAACTCTTGATTTCAGAAGGGATTTAGGAGATTCCTACTTCATAACTTCTTCAATCTTAGAAGGATCAACTTTGACACCTTTACCACATATGACATGGCCAAGGAATTGGGCTTCTCGAAGCTAGAATTTACATTTAGAGAATTTCACATAAAGCTTCTCACACTGAAGGACTTTAGGAACTATGTAAAGATGGATTTCATGCTCTTTTTCAGTCTTAGAATAGACCATCAATAAAAACAATCACGAACTTATCCAAGAAGAGATGACACACTGTGTTCATGAGATCCATGAACATTGCAGGGGCATTGTTTAAACCAAAAGGCATTACTAAAAACTCATAATGTCCATTACGGGTTCTAAATGCAGTCTTAAGAATATCAACTTCTTTAACACGAACTTGATGATAGCCCGAATGAAGATCAATCTTGGAGAAATAGCTTGCTCCTTGAAGTTGATCGAACAGATCATCAATTAATGGAAGAGGATACTTGTTCTTAGGGTTCTTTTGTTTAACTCTCGGTAATCAATGCACATCCGTAGAGTACCATCCTTTTTCTTGACAAACAAAACCGGTGCTCCCCAACGCGAGGAACTTGGTCTTACAAATCCATTATCTAGAAGATCTTGGATTTGTGTCATCATTTCTCGAATTTCATAAAGAGCTAAATGATCAAGAGATTTTGCAATAGGAGTTGCTCTAGGAACCAAATCTATTTGAATCTCTAATTCACAAATAGTAGGTAAACCAGGAAGATCATCGAGAAACACGTCAGGGAATTCATTAACAACCTTCACATCCCCAACACTTTGTTTCTCTTTCTTAACATCTAAGACATATGCCAAGAATGATTCGCAACCCTTGAGTAGGCTTTTACAGGCTTTCATAACAAATATGATCTCTAATCCTGAGTTACGCTTCTCACCTCGAGCTATAACATACTTCCCATTAGACAATGGAATTTTGATTAACTTTTTGGAACATGAGATCTCAGCTTGATTAGCACTAAGCCAATCCATACCAATAACCACATCAAAAGAAAATATTATGACAAGTAGCAAAAAAATTGGGAAAGAATTCCCATGAATACCAAGAGTACAACTATCACATACATCAATCACAGAAATAATCTTGCCATCAGCAATTTCAACATCAAAAGGTTTGGCAAGTTTACTAAATGTCAATTTCAGTTTTCCACAGAAAGCGTATGACACAAAAGATCAATTAGCTTCAGAGTCAAATAACACATAGGCAAGTGTAGAAATATCCCCCGCCAACGGTCATTTGAAAAGCCCATCACTTTGCTTTTGGAGGGTTCTTACTCTTTGAGGACGATTCACCAACTCCTCCCTCCTTACGCTGCGGACAGTCAGCAATCTTATGATCTGGCTTGTGATAGATAAAGCAAACGTTTTCGTTGAACTGACAATCAGGTGGGAGGTCCAGGCTTGCCACAACGTGAGCACGCTTTGGTATCTTTAGTTCAATCCCCCTTTAGATGGAATCTACAAGTTTTGCACCACTGGGGCTTGGAATCATCACTTTTGGTTTTAAAGAAGAAGGATGGAGTTCCTTTCTTCTTTGGTTGGCCACCAGAGGACTCAACCATTCTCTTTTCACCAATTAACTTATTGGCTTGTTTTGAAGCCTTAAAGTCATCAAACAAGAGCTTGGCCTTTTGAGTGGCCAAGAGAAATTTGGACAATCCATGATGTGACTTTTGTATTCAAAAGGTATGGTTTCATTTCTCGCCTGGAACCCAAGTAGTCACGAAACTAAGTTGTCCGTTAAACTTCCGTACATGCTCATCCATGGCAGAATCACCTAGTCTCGTATTTAGAAATTCTCTTTCCAGCCTCTCAAGATCCCTTTCAGTCTCTAAGAACTCATCCCAATTAAGCTTATCCGCTTCGCCCTTAGGCATTGTTAACTTAATAGTGGTCCACCAGACTAAAGCTCTTCCTTTAAGTTGTCTAACAGCATAAGGAACTTTGTGTTCCTCATCACAATCACGAGAGGTGAACGTCTACTCCACTTCTCTAATCCAACTAAAAGTTACGATCAGATCATCACTACCTTCATAGGTACGACACTTACAGTTCAGGAAAGTTTTATAGGAAACGGTAGGTTTCCTAGAAATGGAAGCATCATTAGACTCTCCATTGGTTGAAGTGTTTGGTGAGTCATTGTTCTTTTTCACTTGGTTTTCCAACTCCTAAATTCGAAACAGGAGCTGAGCTATCAAGGTAGATTGATCATGAGGGTTACTCGAGTGGGATTGAGATCCGGGGTTCCCCCTCGGTTGGGAATTCTCTGAAAGTATTTCTTCACCTCCGGGTAGGACAAAGTGGAAATTATCATCATTATGAGCATCCATGCTTTAAATCTTGCCTACTACACACAATATGACAACAACAAGTAGCACTTTAAGCATAAGAATTCACAATTCTATCGCAAACGGAGATAGGGTTCCCCTAACTCTCAAACGATTCTCAACTTAACCCATAAGCCCTTCTGACATGTTTGAATCTTCACTTAATGGTCGGCCTAGGTTTGACACCAAACACTCGCTAAAGTGCTTGATTCCCTCAAACCGTGGCTCTGATACAAACTTGTAACACCCTGAATTTCAGTACAGCTTTACACTTTTTAATTTACTAAGGAAGACCAACATATGACAATTTGTTTACATACTTGTGCGGAAGCTCTATTTGATTTACAAAAGGTTGGTGTTACTTGTTGTCTTAATTACACGACCATTAGTTAAAGAATAAACAAAAGGAGAGAAAAAGATATGCATATCCAAAGATGTATCTAGGGGGTCATACGAAAGGCTTCCCAAAAGCTTCTACCCGCCTCACCGGCATAAAACTTCTATTTATCTGCGGAAACAAAACATATAAAAACAACAGAGTCGTTAGCGTAACGCTAGTGAGTGTACCAAAACAGTTTATCCAAATCAATAAATCATCATCACATATTATCCAACATGGTATCAATATTCATAGCACACAAGATGTAGGGGACAGGTCCACTAGAGCTTATATCTCCCATAGTGGCCAACCATGGTCAACAAGTCCACGTAGGGGTGTGTTCACATCTCCCGTCAAGGTGGGGGAGCACGGAGCATCCACCATACAACTGTAATCAAGAGTGAATGACTTGTTCCCCAAGTCCACTCGTGTTACTTAGGTTCGGTGGCTCGTCAGCCAATTGAAACATACGGTCATAATTGGTACTATCATCCCCCTCCACTCTTTGCACCAATTCCATAACCACCCGTGCATCTAGATTCCCAATTGTCGAAACACATGAACCATACGTGTTGCCCAATGGTTAGGAACAAACATGGTGCAAAGCACTCAATCTCAAACACAGGTCCGGACTAAACAGGATAATCACAAACGCAAACAAGTTAAACACATATAGTTATTAACTTGCAAGAAGCATCACATAGCATTACATGCTTTCAAAACTTGCAAAACATATACTTAAGCATATTATATTATCATTAATATGATAATCAACAACAATAAGTCACATTGATGCCATAACTGTGTAAAACATAGAATACAACATCGTTTTGATGACTTATAAGTTTATAAAACTAAAAGTGTATCCGCAAGGTACAACTCACCTGTTTGAAGTGATGAGGATCACTTCCTATCCAAACCAAAGCTATATCACTTGAATAAGAATCCTCTGATCAGGTTAACTTAGTTAAGTCAACCGAAATCGAGACTCCTCAATAGTATTGACTCAATACCAAGTTTAAACACCTTTTTCGGGTCTTAAAGACTCCATATTATCCCCCTATAATCACTAGAATCGATCCCTAATCAAATATAAGGTCAAAAGGGATTAAAATGATGTTTATGGAGTTTTCAGGGTAGCTCGTGCCGCGAGACAAGGGGGATCGCGCCACAGGAAATTCCTTAGAAAATCACCCTTCGCAGAACAGCGGCCTCAGCATCAAGAAGCATATGGCTAGCGCTGCGAGACAGCGTAATCAGTAACTTTATGCTTGTTTTTCATGCTTAATCGGCCAAAACTCAAATCTCTTGAAACCAAAGCTTATTTGCAGCATATAACAGGTTCAAAACACTACCAAACATCTCTATCATTACCATATCACATAACTTTGATATATCAAACCCTAATTTCACCAATTTCCTGATTTTTGACCCATTCACTACAACTTTTCAACAAATCACAACAATATGTTGAAAAATACATCATATATCACCAAAATCAAACACAAAGTATAGATAAAAAATACTTGATCAAAACCCAACTTGTGAAGTTTGCTTTCTTTGCTCAAATCATACTCTAAAGGTAAAGAAAGTAAAGTTTAAACACCAAAGCTTAACTCCAAGCAAAAACACTAGCAATTTCTTTTTGATTTCCCTTCTTCCCTTTGCAAGAACCCTCTACACACACACACACACTCTCTCTCTCTCTCTCTCTCTCTCTCTCTCTCTCTTTCTCTTCGATTTTCCCGAGCAACAATGGGGTCTCTCTCTTTATCTTACACTTTAGGTCCCTCAAGGTATCAATGTTTAACATTTTTGCTTCCAATTTTAGTTGCAATACACACACAAATATGTACGGATGGACAAAATAATAATAATCACATAATACTTAACTACTTCTATATTTCCAAATTTTATAATTTTATAAAATTTTAGATATTACACATGAACAACTACACGACTCATGAAAAGCAAAAACTTGTAGTATTATGCTACATGACCTATGACCCCATCCTATGGTCGTGTAAACCTTCACAACTCATATAGAGGCTACACCACCTGTGAATAGACACTACACAATGTAGAATTCTAAAATTTTGGTTTTCAAGCCATCATGTGAAAACCCCTATAGGCTCTCATACCACTATTGGGATATAGTGGCGGTTGAAAAACACAACGCAATCAACAAAGTGAAGCATGCATGTACAATTAAAACCATTTCGCCACCATAAATGACCCAATAGACCTTTCTATAAAGAAGTAATACATGAAAATGTAAGGAAGAAAGTTATATCCTCTTGCAGTTGCTGGAGATCCTTCTTGTGGGATGATTAAAAAGATATGTTCCTTTTATTGAATTATCCACCTCGAGTTTATATGACCCCCAAATGCTAGTTTGCCTATTGTAAGATTGAAGAATTGAACTTACTTCTTAGAACAGCCCTAAACTAGCTTATTGCAATCAATAGTAACACCCAAGAACATTCAGAAAATGTATGAGAGTGTATATGAGCAAGTATGGTAAAGAAGGATAGGTGTGACATGCATGATCTCTTTTATAAGGATAACTATAGTGCCCTATGACCCCTCCACGTGTGAATGATGCACCCAAGAAGCAACCATGCATGCTTTCAATGTCTTGGTCAAAGTGGATGATCCCTTATCTTTAAAAGATTTTGTTAGACCAATCTTCATGATCCTTGAAGGAATTCATGAGTCGTAAAGACCATGCCTCTTCACGAGTCATGAAGCAACCTTCCTGGATAGGGAAAAGCCTTTCATCCACTAGACAAAATGTTTGTGCTATCAAGATCAATCCACAGCATACGACCCAAAAGGTCCATGCATCATCAACACAGATACCGATACTTTTGTGTTAGTAGACATTGATGCCCTTCTCCATTTATAGGGGAGGACAGGGAAAGGTAAGGTGCATGAAAAGTGCTACATGTTTGGACCTATTTTAAGCTTAGTATATGGTACATCATCAATAAACATCTCAAACCAATTGTATCCATTTGCGTTCGTTTGTTAATGTTTAATTGCAAATCTGAATTCTAGATCTATATTATGCATGTGCATCCATTAATCCATATCCGAATCATGTTTGTTGATATATATGTGTATGAGTTTTAAGTGATTCCATATGAGGTTTTTACTTTGATGTTGGTCGACCAGATTTAAGCTAAAGTGTAAAGTTACATCATCACTAACCATCTCGAACCATCGTATAAGTCTATGTGTATCTATATGTTTATATGTTTTGATTGATTCCATAAGGTTTAGACTTCCTTGTTGCTTTGTTGTTGGTTTAGCATATTGTATGTGTATTTATGCTTAGGTTTTTTATGATCTTTTATCTTTATGTGTTTTCATAGTTGACAAGTAATGAATCTTTGTGTTTACTGATTGTAGTTGTTTTTTAAGTACCATGATTTATCACTTAAGAAATAATGTTATATCTTAAAGTCTTATGTGTCATTCTTAGGCCCACTAGACCCTATTTTGGGCCCAGCAAGTTTCTTTTAGCAAAAACCCAACAATAGTAATACCCAATGACTTTTTAGAATCAAAAAGAGTTTTAAAACTGGTCCATTATATTGGCCTAGTCAGCCATTAATGAACCGGTCCATTGACATTCACCAAAAAACCGTCATCGGACCATGATCATTTTGATTCATATTTTTCATTTCAGTCCACCTTTTATTTATATAACTACCAGTTTAGCCAGATAATTAATTTTTGATCTCTTCATGTTGGTATTAATTCTTATATATTTTAGTTGAAAAAAGCAGTAGAAATGGAGCATCATCATGAAGCTATTGAGGAGCAGGTGCCTGTCGAAAATGCCGTAAACGAAGGATTTCGCTACAGAGAATGCACCAAAAATCAGGCAGTCGTTGTTAATGGATTTGCCCTCGATGGTTGCGGCGAGTTCATGCCTGCAGGACCAGTAGGATCGATTGAAGCTCTGCACTGTGTCGCGTGCCACTGCCACCGCAACTATCACCGCCGCGAACCAATTTCGCAAAACCCACCAGAAGCTAGGTCTCATCAACACCACCAGCAGCAGTATAACAACCAATACCGTCAAGCTGGATATCTGGTAACAGGTTCTAGGGGAGGACATGGTATGTGGAATAGAGTAGCATCGACAACCCCTCAATTTTTTGCTCATAGTTTTAAATTTTGTCGAGATTTATTTAATTTTTATTTTAATGCTGACGCTACCTATATATGCGTGCAATCATTAAATTATATTTCTGGATCCGCCTATGCCAGGTCCATTTGCTCAAGCGTCAACCTCAAGAGACCCTTTTCAAGCTATAGGAAACCCTAGCTCCAGTGGTGCTGGTGGCAGTAATGCCGGCAGGAGGATTCGAACCAAGTTCACCGCAGAACAGAAAGCGAAAATGCTCGAATATGCTGTGGCAATAGGATGGCGGATAAAGAAAGAAAACAAGTCGGCAATTCAAGAATTCTGCAACGAAATTGGCGTCACTCGCACGGTTTTCAAAGTGTGGATGCATAACCACAAGAACACCCTTGGTCAGAAGCCCTAAACGTTTCACAACTGTTAAACACAACTGGAATTTATGGTATTTGGATTTTAATAAGCTTGATGACAGGATATGTTTGTGTGAATCTTTCTGGTGATGTTTTGATAACTTTTGACTTATAATCTCTCTTGAACTTCAACATGTTTGGATTTTAAAACACAAGGGGTTTAGAAACTTGATAATTGATTCATTCATCACCTACACATGCACACTCACACAGTCATATATATATATATATATATATATATATATATATATATATATATATATAAGGTTCAAGCGAGAACCTTTTTAAAATGCACGACGGTGAGAACTTGGATAAACTTGTAATTTAGCATTTCTCCTTTACGTTTATGTTCATCCATAACTACCCAAAAGTCAAGTTTACATCCTAAATCATAAAATCAAAATTATTTCTATATTGTATGCATTGATGCATACAAATCACAACACTTTTGTATGCATTAATGCATTAGGTATATAGTTAAATAAATAATCAAAAAATGTGATAATTTTTAAACATCCGATCAATGAAATCAAAGATTCAAAAGAAATGTGACAATTTTTAAACCATCCAAACAATGAAATCAAAGGCTCAAAAGTGTTCTCACTGTCGTGCATTTTAAAAGTGTTCTCATTTAATCCTAACTATATATATATATATATATATATACATATATATATATACATATATATATATACATATATATATACATATATATATACATATATATATATGTATATATATATAGGAGAGAGTTTAAACGAGAACTGCGAGAACCAATCTTAGCCGTCTAATTATCTTCATCCGTGAATTCCATTATCCAAAATGAACGGCTAACATTGGTTCTCGCTATTTTCGTACGAAAAGCAGTTCTCGTTTGAACCGTCCCCTATATTTTATATATATATATATATAGAGAGAGAGAGAGAGAGAGAGAGAGAGAGAGAGAAAAGTTGAAATGAGAACTGTTTTTCGTACGAGAACTGCGAGGACCAATCTTAACCGTCCAATTCCCCCTCCTTCAATTGGATTGTCCACCCATGAATTCCTTACATGCACTTTGTCACACTCAATCCCTCCACGCTCTTCATCTATGAATTCCACTTACCACTTGAATGGCCAAGATTGATTCTCGCAATTCTCGTACGAAAAACAGTTCTCGTTTCAACCCTCCATATATATATATATGCATGAGAAATTTTTCTTTCTAGAAATATGAGTTTTGATTAGAATGCATCTTATCATGAAGCTAGGAGAAGTGAAACAATGCAAAAGTGTGCAAGTTGACAAGGGCGGAGATAAGGGAGGGCTGAAGGATGCTAAACCCCCCTAATCAACTTAAAATCCTTAAGTATTTTAAAAGCTCAAATACCACAAACATTTATTAAGCCCCCCTAATTAGAGTTATTTAATAGTTAATAGTCAAAATATTGCATAAAACGGAAGCGACCATTCTAATTTCCGGAAGCGGCAATTCTAATTTCTAAGTTTTGAGGGTATCAAGGTTCTACTCTTCTACTTGTTGATTCTCGCCGTCTTTCATAGTTCAAAGGTAATAGGGTATTTTATTCGTTCGCCAGTTTATACACTCTTTGAGTGATGTAGAGGTTTACAAGAAACTAGGAAGTCATAAGTCTATCTTTGGTTGATAGATTTATTCGTCTTATACCAACTCTTCCGGTCTCAACTGCAACTGAAAGAGCTATCTCAACAATAAAAATTATGAAAACAAGGCTTCGTAATAACATGGGTAATGATTATCTTAAAAACAGTTTGGTTCTTTACATTAAGAGAGAGATTGCTGATACTTTTATAATAGATGAGTTCTATTAAAAAAAACAACGACCTGTCCAACTACAAACATGCGAAATATGATTTGTTTATTGATATTTTTTGGTTTCATTGAAGTTTTATCAACATAAAGCATTCGAGTTATAGTTTCAGTTAATATTATGCTTCTAGCAGGTTAATTCATGAAAAACGAACCGGCGATCATGAGAAAACTTTGAACATTGATTTTGACAAAACTTAAGTGTTATTTTAACACGTAAATTTCTTAGCTTTAAATGAACTTTCGTTGTTCGTTATCTATACAAATAATGGAACCTTTTATATCCTTCATATATATATGTTGTAGAATAATGAAAACCCCGTATGTATTTTGTATTACATTGATAACTATTTATATATTACAAAGGGTACAAGAGAAACCCTAATATTAAACCCTAATGGGCCCTAACCCATCTATACAATAGGGTTGGGCCAACTATACTAAACCCTAATCTATATTCTCTAATACTCCCCGCAGTGAAAGCGGTAGAAGATCGAACGCTCTCACTGGAGCGAAAAATGTAATGAAAGAGATAAGAGAAAAGAACATAGAAATATAAAAAAAAAAAAACTTTGTGGCAGCAAGGCATCAATGGGTTAGCAGCCAAAGGGGACGGCAAGAAGAGCGGTGGCGGCGGTAGGAGCTACGACTGCATGGCAGGAGCTACAACTACGGCGGCGGTGGAAAGAGGCGCGTCGGCCGCAACAAGAAGCACGGCGGCGGCGGGCTGCAAGAGGCGCAACATCTACGGGCGGCAACGGTAGGATCTACGACTGCAACGGCATGAGCTACAACTACGGTGGCGGCAAGAAGCGCAGTGGCGGCAAGGAAGAGAAAACTAATAAATTTTTATTTATAATGCGTCCCTGGGCAGGACAAGAGAGTAAAGAAAATAAATAAAGTCGTCACTCAAGGGGGACGACGGGGAGAAGGAAAGCGGCGGCGGCCAACTGTAGTTCGATGGCGGCGGCGGAAGAGAAAGAGAAGATATGGCCACAACCCTAAGGCTCTGATACCGTGTAGAATAATGAAAACCCCATATGTGTTTTGTATTATATTAATAACTATTTATAGATTACAAAGGGTACAAGAGAAACCTTAATATTAAACCTTAATGGGCCCTAACTCATCTATACAATAGTGTTGGGCCAACTATACTAAACACTGATCTATATTCTCTAATATATGTATCATAGTGTTATGATAAAGTAAAGACCGACCCCCTATACTAAAATCCTAGCTCCGTCTCTACAACTTGAATGAGGGAAGAGATCGGGCAACAAAGACGTACGTATGAGTAAAGTATGATGAAGATTGAATATAGTTGTATTATTAATGTTAATACGGTTTGTGTAATTTTTTTGAAACATGATCGTTAATCTTTTCTTGAAATACAAACATGAGATTGAGTTAGACTTACAAAAGTACTTACTTTTAATTTAAACAAAGAGTATCACTTTAGTGCTTACAAGAAAATATAACCATATAGTGTTGTTTGTAATTTTAAAAGATCTCAATCATTTATCTTTTTCATTTTTTCTTCAATCTAGAAAAAAAATACATTTTATTTTTATGATTATTGTAAATTATTTTTAAGAACTAAAATTTAGAAGAAATGAAATAAGGGTGGTAAACCTGAGAGTGGATACGTGGTTTTATGTAACAAAAAAAAATAAAGTTTAAGGCAAATTCTAGAGTTAATTACTGATTTGGTCCTTGTGGTTTGTACTTTTTTACTAATTCAGTCATTTATGTTAGAAAACTACGTGATTGATCCTTACTCTAGCAAAGTTGTATCATCTCTGATCATTTAGCTAACCATTTTGTTAAGTTGTAGACATTAAGTGCCTTTTTCAAGGGTTATTTTAATAAAATACCCATTATCTCACCTTTAAACCGGTCCTCTATTTATTCTTTGTACCATGTCCTTTCCCATTTGTTCTTGTTTCATCCGCCATTTTTAGAGAACAACAATGGTGGTTTGTTGGTGAAACCCTGATCGTCGGTTTTACAGTTGCCCTGAAGAGGTAAGCTTGTTTTTGTTGTTGGACAGTTCTCCAAATCATTTGATTCTTCTTGATTTACTGAAAATTATCCTCTTTGATTGTAGAGATCCAACTCGATGTTCATAGGATGGGTTGATCCTCCAATAAGTCCACGATATGTTCACAATATACTAGGGTTATTGAGGTCTTTGAATGCATCATAGGGAAAGGAGAAAGTTGTAGAGACTAATGCTAAAAGATTGAAGCTTTTCTTGTTTTTGAGTTGGTTATGATTTTCAAAGTTAACACCATAATGATGCCTCTTCTCTCATATGCACAATTTTAGGTCTTTTGTATGAAATTATGGTTTATATTACGGGGAAGAAGATGATGATGAAGTGCAAGTGACAAAATGGAGGAAATACTTCTACACCTATAAATTGAAGATTTGGACCGAGTCTGAAAGACATTGACATTTAAGAGAGATGTGAAGTAAAAGAACTAAATACCCCGCTATTTAATTAGACTAAAGTTCTCATTTAACGTCCATCCATTTAATGGACCGGCGATGATACAACTTTGCAATAGTAAGGACCAACCACGTAATTTTTCCAACATAAAAGACTCAATCGTTAGAAAAGTGCAAACCACAGGACCAAACCAGTAATTAACTCCAAATTCTATAATGTTGCAGTTAGCCCTGCTATGTTATACTAGGGTTGGCAAATCTTGAGATAACACGAAACTCAACCCAAACCGAACACAACATGAAACTGAATTGGATTATAAATGGGTTGACCCAAAAATGACACCAACATGATAACCCGTAGGTGATCTATTTAAAACAATTTTTTTAATAATAACAATAATGTTGGGTCTAAATACTGCTAAGTCTACTTAATACCGCTAGTACTGAAGTTACAACCGATGACAGAAGTTAATACTGCTAGTGGAAATTACAACTGGTGAAGATTAATGCTGGTTGAATAAGTTAATACTGTTCGACAAAGTTAATGCTGTTAGACCAGATGTTAATATTGTGAGTTCAAAGTTGATATTGTTTAAAGATTTTGAAGACCAGTCAAGATAAGGAAAGAATCCTAAAATTAAGGAAAGATTAATGAGATCAAGGAGAATTTGAATTACAAAAAGATAAAGATATGATTGAAGATAAAGTTTTTTTTAATGTTTATCTAATTCAAAGTATATATAAATGCAAAGATAGCTTAAGAAACACCTACAGTAACAGAGAGAGTCTGTAAAATTTTATGTTCATAGAGTTTTAACCTCAAGATCTTGTGTGATCATTGCATTAGAGAAGTTTTGTACATTCATCATAAAAGACAGATTGGGGCTTTGTTTATAACTGTATGGTTGTACTCATCTGATTGAAGTGATTAATACAAATTGCGTTTTATAGTAAAATTCGTGTGTTCTTGTTTAAGTACTAAGGTGCAATTCCGCAGCTTCCTTAATATATCTTAGTTCAAATAGTTTTTCTAATTTGATCATGACGAATAAGATAACAAAAAGACACTACAACAAAGGGTGTTTGTTTTTATACTAAAAGCTTAGTTTATAGGACTTTTAATATAATATGACCAATAAAACTGGCGTCACATTAAATAAAGTAGCATAGATGCTAGGTCTCCTTTTAAAACCCTAATATTATGAAACACATTCGGTAGTCACATAACTGTCTTATACCACTACAAAAAATGACTTTTAGGGATGACAAAACTTGTGTCAAAAAGCTAGAATGTCGTCTCAAAAAGTTTTTAGAGATGACTATTGGTGTGCGGAAACCTGCCGGTGTTTTAGATGATAAAAAGCTTTGTTACACATTGTATTAAATTTATAAGAAACGGTTTTACTAAGTAGACACTACAAACAACACAGTCAATTATGACCTGGTCGAGAGCAGTATAGACTCGGTAAGACCGATTTCGAACCACAGGAACAAAGAGCTATCGATACTCTATTATCATTGTTGTTCAATCAACAGATAAATAGCATGTGAAAGATAGAATTAACTCATTAAACTAAGCAAGACAATTCAGATTAAACACCGAAGGCACAGAAAGGCAGAACAATCAGGTAAAGATTCACTCAGGATTTCGACTCATCCTAACTAGTCATGACAATAACTATAACAAATCATATAATAAAGACTTGACGAAGATAACAAATTAAGCACAGAGCATGCTGTTTTACTACTTATCACAAACACATCATCATGCAACGAATCATCAAGTCATTGAGACTCTGACTCGACAATTAAACATGATCAAGCAAGCAATAGCATATCCAAGTTTTCACATAGGACATGAAAGACTACAATTCAACTACAGATTCATCAAATCACGTCCAAATCAGACTACATTAACATACAAGCACTATCGCCACTGTCTTTTTAACCACTGAAATACCACCACCCATATCCCTTCCCCATATGAACTCGTCAAAAATTCATAGGTAGATTACGAGAGGAGAGAGATTCAAAGAGTGATGGTTGAGGTGGACGGTAGCGAGGCGGCAAAGAAGGTGTTGATGATGCGATGTCTATAGGCGACGAAAAGGGAGGGGAGGGAGAGGGATTGGTGTTGTACACATAACTTAAAAAAAATTGTTAACTCTTATTTTAAAATTATTATTTTAATTCTCTAAGATGATTATTTGTTTTAAAAAAATTAAGAAATTATATGGTTTATTGAAATATGAATAAATGTGTTTTCATAATTGATAACATTAAATGTGGAACACATTTAAAATAAGTTTTAATCTATTCTTAGAAATATGTGTATGTCAAATATAAAATTAGTTTTAATTTTTAGAAAGTTTTGAATAATTGTGATTAATCAAGATCAAATTGATGGTTAGGATGAACTATGAAGTATCGATTGAAAATTAAGAACTATTAAAATGATGATGAGAAAGAATGTTGTATATTTTATAAAGTAGTATAGATTAAGTAAATAATAGTAAAGAGAAAGGGGAAGAGTTATGAGTTTGAAATTTAGAAAAATAAATGTATATTATACGAGAGAGCAAGAGTATATTATAATATATTATATGTTATAAAAGAGTATTTATGGAGGAAGTATTATATATAGTATATAGTTATCATGAATTATTATATTATATTGAATAAATGATATTATTAGATTCAAGGATGCTGAAAGTATAAATATTGTAAGGAGTGATGGAGTATTAATTAGATGTAATGATTTTATATACAAGTTGTAAACTAAAGAAGTAATCAAGAATATTTTATTTTATAAGTAAGAGTACCGAATGGAAGTATGGACTCGACATTATAAGGAGAGAATGTAATTAAATTATCTTTTAAATAACCGATTGATTAATGGGGTACAAGGTAAAGACTCAAAGTGTAATTATAGTGTTGGTAATAAATCCAAAGTAATGTGAGAATCAAAAAGTAAGATATTTATATTATAATAAATCATATTACAAATAGTTATTTATTATACCAAATTAATGAGAAATATTAAATAAGTTATTTATTTATAATGTTTGGATATTCTACCAAAAGTTAATGATTATTCATAATGAACAATATCTACAACTCTATTGAAGAGTATGTGATTTATTAAATTTTGTTTTATAAGTTTCGGAATTTGAGTTACTCACAAGGTTAAAGGTATTTTTATACATTTTTCAGGTATCTCGAAATGTAGAGATGATGATCCAGTAGATGAACCCAAGCAGTGCAACCTTTTATTTTAAGTTTCGGTTGTGCTAGTTGCTGCCCGAATTTTAAATAAATGTGCTTTAGATTCCAATGTTTTTGTTATTAAATATTTTCAAGTACTATAAGCATGTTTAAGATTTTATATAATAAATGATTTGTTACCGCTTTCGCTACATTATTTTTATTTAAAGATTTGGTTGCACGATAATTTTATTTAAATTATGAGGATTTCTATAAGATTTGGCTTTTTAGAAAAACGGGACGTTATATGTAATACTTGTTTCCTTTATTATAATTTTATTTCAATCAATGTGGTATTGGGCCTTGTAAGTGTTGCTAAGGAGGCTTTGGGCCATAATTAAGGAAATAATAAAAAAGGGCAATGCCCTAGACATGAAGCCCAACCAACTTCATCCTTTTCATAGTCTTCTATGCGTGCGTGAGCTTCAAGTCGAGAAGAGAAATCGATAGCAGGATTAGGGCATCACGGTTTGTGAAGAAAACGGTCGGTAATCATCTGGTTAGTATCCTACTACATCTCCCACTCATAAATCTCGTGCTAGGTGGATTAAAATGAGTATAGTTGGACCGATTTAGAGGTTGTCGAACCATACTCAAAACGAGAATAAACGTGGAGATTTGAGGGTTGTAAATCTAGACAAGTCTAGGAATGTATAGAATTAAAAATCATAAGGAATGGTTGAGGTTTCAATGAAATCAAAGATTCAAGAATCAAAGTTGTCATTCTTGTCTGCGTGTGAACCGGTCAGGATCGCAAATTTCAAAGGAATAGGAATCGCAAATTAGACACAGGAGAGACCAAATTGCAAATCTGCCTAATATGTACCAATAGCAAATTAAAAAAAAAACATAGCAATGGAATCCCTATTCATAGATAACAGTTGGATCGCAAATTTTAATTCTGGAACCAAATTGCAAGCTTAATGGGCTGCATATGCCGAATACATTTGGGCCTGGGAATCAAGAATTGATAGCAGCCCACGAGCAAAAACTTTGGAGGATATACAATCGCAAATTGTGGTATGTAGAAAATCGCAAATTGTGTTGTTGAGTGAAACACAAATCAAAACAAGTAGCACCAATCACAAAATAGGCACAACCCATATCAATTGCAAACTAATAAATTTAATTATACCCGTCCGTTGTCCGGGATATTTTTCTAATAAATATATATATGTGTGTGTACGTATGTCTTTATTGGTGATAGCGGAAAACTAATGCTACTTAGCTCACAAAAAACACGAATATGCTTTTGAGTATGTCAGATTTGTGCTTTTGAGTTTTAAGGTGCGGTCGCTAATGGTGGTCGTGGTTATTGTGGTAGTAGTGATATTGAATATAGTTAGAAAATCAATTTAGAGCTTACATTACAATTTTCATTAAAAAAACAAATGAATACAAAACAAATGGATATATGACTCAGATTGAATCTCGTGATTTCGTAATAATTTTGGTTCTTAAAGGAACCGCATATTATATATGTGTTTTATTACAAGAACCGTGGCATACACACATAAAAAGAGTAAAACGGTTAAATATGTTTTACATTGTTTTTCTCTCTTAAATTTACACCACTGTTGATTACCACCGTTACCAATATCCACATCGTTGTTGCTGTTACTTCTACTAAATACACATTTGTACTACACATGAGCGACCATTTACTCATTTAGTAAACTCCATAAAAACAACCATAATTGTACATAATTTTATGATCATGATGTTGGTTACACATGTTTTATTAATGTTATCAGTGTTAAAAACTCATGTGCATTTATTTGATAAATAATCATATTAAGTTTGGTGTAACCTTTTACTCAAAAAAATGATTTTTTATATAAAAAAAGGATAAAAATATGAGTATTGAATGGAAAAGAACAAAATACTCGTCGATATAATATAATTTTTATAATTTAAAACTAATTTTTGTTTTAAAAATATTTAAAGTAGTTGTTTGACTATATTTTGATTGGGTTAAAATTTTATGAAAAAAGTATAACAATACGGGTGTCAAATCGAAGAGAATAAAATGCTCTAAAATTTGATATAATTTTTATAATTTTTAATTTTTGAATGTTAAAGATATTTTTATTTTAAATACATGTGTAATGTTTGACTTATTATTAGCAATTTAATATTATAGTTGGTTAATATTTGAATTGGTTAACCGACACGTCACATTTCCACGTCATAGATGATATCATCATTTTTTTGCCACATCAGCATTTTTTCTCTGCTCCGTTAGTTTTATATATATGTGTGTGTGTGTGTGTGTATAAAATTGCAAATTACATGTAAAAGTGAATTGCAAATCATGTATGATTGGTGAATCACAAAATGGACAATGATGTCAATCGAAAATATTGGCATAGATGCTTGTGACATGTATCGTAGCTATCATCTAGACTACGGATCAGATGAGTTTCACTAACTCTTATCTTATGATGTATTTGTATATATGTGATGTTTGTATATATGTGTTATGTGCATCTGACGTGTTGATTGCTTATTTGTGTATCTCATAACCGAGGGGGTTATCTAATGATGCCTATGGCATCAAGGTCGAGTGGACCAACTGGATTGATGTCTTTAGACATCATGGCCAAGTGGACCTGGCCGAGAGGGCCTTATGTGCAGATACGTGATACTATGTGATGATTAGTAAGGTATGAGTTATGTGTAGCTCACCAAGCTTCTAGCTTACCCGTAGTTGACTTGTTTAATTCTTTTCAAGATTATTGGGCACAGATAAGGGCAAGGCACCAGTGTGATTATAGCATGAAGATTATTTGATTTTATATTTTTATAAAACATTATTTATTATATTCCACTGTTGAAAGTTAATACCTATTATTTTTGGGATGAATCTAATAACATTATTACTATTTATTTATTAAATGAATATTTAATGGTGAATTTTAAAAAAATTCACGCGTTACATTACACCACCACCATCTACCACCATGTGAAACCACCATCATCACATCAGAACACCAAGAACCACCACCACCCATTTGAAAACCCATTAAAAACGAGAGCATATCCAAAGAAAATCAAAAAACCACCCTAATTAATTATCAAAAAATCACAAAATTTATAAACCACTAGAATCTTATCAATAAACCAGTCATCTGGAAACCCATCTTCAAAATCAAGTAACATAAATCGTAAACAACCATTGCTTCAAAACCGATTATCCAAAAATGTAAACAAGTACCACCATACAAAACCCACTAGGATCGGAAACCTACCGGAACACAAATCAAAAACCACCAAGATTGGAAGGTGGAGATGGTAACGGTAAAAGAAGAAAGACCCGAATTGAAACCCACACAATCGAAACCTTAAGGAAAAAAGTGGAAAAAAGACTTGCAGTGTAGGTTCACGAGGTGCTCGATGATGGTGGAGATGGAGAACAAATGGGGGATTTGGTGAACAAAATGTGGATATGGTAACGGTGGATCGACGGCGGAGAGGAATCGAATGATGGTGATGTGACAGTGGAGGTCGTAGATGGTGGGGGTGTGGTATGGTGGTGATGCGGCAAAGTTAGAGAGAGGGTGGTGGACTAGTGGTGATGGTGGTGAAAGAAGATTTCTAGCGAAAGAAAGAATACGTGCGAGTTTAGATTATTCTTATTTTATTTATTATTTGACATAGTTTTTAGGTTTTAAATATATAAGGGCATCTTCGTCCATAGACTAACATTAAAACAAATTATTTAACACCCAAATCATTAATAGAATTTTTAAAGTTCATGAACTATTGTTAAGAAATTTAATAAATCACATAAACCATTCATGTAATTAACTTCTATTTTTAAATATATTTAAAATAACCCTACATTTCTTGTAGTTCAATAAAATATAAGGTGTACAAGAAACCATATCTACCTAACAATACATAATTTAATGTATCTATTTCCAACTTTTAGCTCACACTTTTCCCAAGCTGTTAAGAAGTCTAATATTTAACAGCTCATGACTCAATTTTTTTCCTTTTTTGGGAATTTTTATAACCACACATCCTAAATAAAAAATAAAAAATAAAAAATAAAATCCAAACAATTTATTTTTAACTAAATTTGAAGCTAAATCTCCAAATTGTAGGGTGTGTTGTTGAGTCTTCTCCTTTTAGCAGAGTTTACACATGACCCAACTGTTGAATCATCAGTTTTTTTGCTAAAACATGCAGCCTCCAACACACCAATTGGACTCTTTGGCATTGATTTCAATGTACCACTCATTAAGCTCATTGTACAATCACCATTTAACCCTTTCAACAATTTTAAGCATTTAAGAACCCTTTCCTGCAAAGGTCAAATAATCAACCAAGAATTTTTAATTAATACGAGAAATAAATGTCATTTTATAATAAAAAAAGTCCCAAATTGTACAACATTTATTGCATACAAAACAAGCTTAACTAGTTTGATATTTATGAGCTATAAAGACTTGTAACTTATTAATGATTCTTGCACATTGTATTAAAATAATATTATTTTGTATGATAAAACAGTAATTTTAGTGCAATTCAAGTAACATTTAGTTATGTACTTAAAGATTGAGCAAAATTTTAGCTATAAACTTATTAAAGAGAATTTCTAGAAGCACTCTTGTGTTGAAAAAAGTTTAATTGTAAAAGAGTTAATTATATTTTTGATTCTTTTCGTTTACAGGAAATTACGGAGTTAAATCATCGGCCACCACTATGCCACCTCCAATCGACCTTTCAACCACAGACAACCTCTACCGCAATTGCAGCCATCGCCGATAGTCCATCAAATTGAGCCGCCGACCATGACCATTTCCACCATTTGTTTCTCTCCGTCTTACCCTCTCTCTCTCAAACAAAATCATCGCTCAACCTTTACCCTAAAATCGACCACCATCTACACCCCACCCCTTACGCCGATCACCATCTCTGCCCCATCCTCGAGCTCCCCCCTTTCCTTATTTTCGATTTGGGATTCATTAATGGATCTTAGATTCGAGATTTGTTTCTAGAAGAACCAAGTTTAGGGTGGTGTTTGTTTGTTGGTTTCGATTTAGAATTTCTTGTGGTAGGTTCCAACCTCCGGTAAACTACCATATAACACAACCCACCGTAAATCAACCACCATATAAAACCATCCACTCTAAAAGTGGCCTAAGCGAGAAGATAGGGAAGACAATGGAAGACAGCCGGTTAGGATGAAGAGAGACAAAGAACACTAGCAGCGAGAGAGGACAAAGAGCGAAGACGGTGGTGAGAGAGGGTAAGGAGAAATGGAGGGTGGTCAGAGATGGTGCTGGCAAGTCAAGAGATGGTGCTGGTGGTGGGAAGTTTATTTACTTTTAGCACTCAGTTGTTACTCTCTACCACACCAGTCATATATTACCCTACTAACCAATTAAAGTTAAAATAAATAAATAAATGGTCCTATACATCCACTATATCACTACCACCCAAGTGATCGTCACCACATCCCCTCTCTCACCACACCCACTACCCAATTGGTTTACCCACCACACCCTCTACTATCCTCCCACACCTTTATTATTTGTTTTTTGTTTTAATTTTTTAATAATAATAATAATACATTATTTAATTATTTACCAACAATATCTATAAAGGAATAAAATAATAAATTAAAAATAAATGGGTATTTTTTGTCAATCTAAATACACAAAGGACCAACATTGTAAAAAAATAACACTATCAGTACTAATTTCTTAATTATTAAGAATAAGAACTAAATCTATAATTTTGTAAAAACCACTACCAAAAATATAATTAACACATTGAGATCAACCTTACTTTGCATTAGATGCTCAATGTACAACTAAACATGCACAATTTACAACATTTATAGATCATTAGTCTAGTTCATTACCTTCTCAACATGTTGAGCAAGGGCAGAAATTTGAGTTGATCCTACCAAATGAATTGCCACTGCTGCTGCTATCTCTGAAGGTCTAAACTCCAAGAACTCCATCCCTAGATTGTGAAATTACAATCTTAACCCTCAATTCCTCATACAACAATTTCTTCTTTCAATCTATATATCAGGTAAAAAATACCATCACTTACCTTTAATCAAGCATAAGATGAGTTGGGTTGATTTCAAAATCAAATCTTCTGGTATACGTTGACCACCATTGACTTTCCCAAGAAAATCATCAATGAAAGAGAATGGTGTCACTGCTTGTGTCCTCCATTTCAAGGTTGTCAACACAAGCAGCTCCATTTTTTGAAGGGTTTTTGCTTCAAACACAAATCTTGACCAACCCACCTGCAAATTCAGTCAAAAATTAAACTTCAGAGTGAAATTTACTTTGACCCCACAAAGAAAGTCAACATCTTTGGTCAAAATAGGATCTTAACCTGCAAATCTAAGAGAAGGGGTATTTCAGTCTCTTCCATTTTTGCTGCCAATGATAAACAGGCTACAGCAAGCAACTGCATCATCCATGCTTTGGCCTTATGTCAACAAACACCATATGAGCAATTAGTCCAATCTAGGTCACTAATTTTATGTATCTTGACATATTAACCAGATAATAATCTCTGAAAAGTGAAAACTCACTGGTAATTCATAAACAGCAAGGAATCTATCCAGGTAATTTACTGATAAACATGCGCTTAGAGGTCCAAAATTGAAATGAGCATGAACCTGGATGAATTAAATCACACAAATCATTAGAAACTTGTAAGATCACAACTTGAAAGATGAAAATTGAAAGATATATGAATCTTCTAATTCCTTCAAGAAAAAAATGATTCCCAGATTCAATTTAGAAAATCAAACCTTTGTAATCCAATCAACTGCCTCTTGTCTTGCAGACAAATCTTGGTTACCATTTCTCAGTTTGTTCAAGTAATCAAAAAACCCCACAAATTGGTCACATTCTTTTTCAATCAACAAATGCAAACACGCATCAGTTTGCAAAGGAATATCAAGAACAGAGTGCTCTGTTACAAGATGGTTGACAAATCTCTGGTTTTGATTAACATTTTGATGATTTCTATCACGCCACAACATATCATAATCTTCATCTTCCTCCTCCTCATCATCACAAAAAATACTTCCATTTTCTTCTACACATAGTAAACTTGATGGCAAGCAATCAAGACTGGGCGCCATTTCAAGATCCCTAAAAGTAATGTTTTTTTTACTGGGGTTTTATTGATTCAGTGAGCAAATAACAGGGAAACAGCTCAAAATTTGCAGATTTTCAAAAGAAGTTTAGCTAAAACTGGGGGAGTTTGTTGAATTGAAAATTTTATAAAAAAAAGTAGTTGGGTTGAAGTTTATTGAAGAAAGAATTGACGAAGAATTCCTTATGTTTCTCTCTCAAATAACAGAAAAAGAGTGAAATGAATAGCAAAGAATGCGGCTTATGTAAAGGATAATGGTAGAAATGGGGGTGTGGTTTCTGGGTTTACAGGGATGAAAGAGATAAATATAGAGCGAGAGAGAGAGAGAGAGATGCGCATACTTTTCAATATTAAGAAGTATCCATGATTTACCTAAAAATGAAAACCATGATGAACACATCCGCCAACTCTCTTTTTGTTAACGTTTTTTTTAATATGATTTGTATTTTAAATGATTTTAAATTTAGTATGATTTTTAGTTGGTATAATTTATTAGAATTTGAATATATGTAAATCTAGTTTGTTTTGTAAACTAAGGTTGATAGTTTGGGCCGAGTTTAATTATCGGGTTTGTGTTATTCATGTTCGTATTAGTTTCGTGTTAATTTATTTTTGACCTATTTATTTTTATATCATGTTCAGGTCATGTCATTTTTTTTCGTGCCGGATTCATGTCATGTTTCCTGTCGACCCATTTTGCCAAAATGTACTAGGAGAATTTTTTTTTCAATTTTCGTATACGGTTTTCATTTTCAATATTTCTAATTCCTTGTTTGCTTTTATATGAAGTTCGAATATGATTTTCGTTTATATTCTAACTTCAATATTCAATATTCGTTTTAATTGTATTTGAACTTTGAATCCAGTGTTTGTTTTAGGGATGGCAAAAAACCCCATAGCAGATGGGAAACCCGTTCTTCGACCCCGATTTGACCGTGGGATTCCTGAGTTGACCGGGGATGGAGATGGGGAAGTGAATGAGGATTCCCCTAACTTAGAAATGGGGATGAGGGCGGGGATGGAGATACCCTTCGGTTCCCCGAACTTTTACCTGACCCCAAACCTGCACATAGTATGTATATATATATATATAAATATATATATAATTTTAAAGTCAAATTTCTGATATATGTTTGTATCTAATTTAACTTTCTTATATTAATATGTATATTAATAAGATTGTTTTTTGTTTGAACGTACATGATCGTTTCATACGATTTATTAAACATAAAGAATAAAAAAAACTAATACGATAAAATTGCTAATATCGTTTTTGTAGAGTCTATGAAAGTATTATAAACGCCTTTTACGGATATAAATGTTAGAGAAACAATCTAATTGATTGATAATGTTATGTGTATTATAGAACGATTTAGTAAATATATTATGTCTTTTATCAAGAACATTATTTACCTAGCGAAACTATTAAATTCTTTATTGATTACATTTTGATGTGAACTAGTTGGAACGGTTAAGCTAGATTTGTAATTCTAGTTTTGTATGAAAATTCTCATAAATATCTATTTAGAAAAATCAATTTTGTAAACAAAGAAAATCCACGAATCCCCGCGAAGATCCCCGATACCTGATGGGAATGCAAATCAATTCCCTGGCAGGGATGGGGATTGAGAGTGAGGAATGGGGATGGGATGGGAAGAGTGATCCCTGATACCCCCGACCCCGTTGTCATCCTTAATTTGTTTTGGTTTTATTTGAATTTCGTCTTTATTTTTTTATTAACTTGTATAAATAAACGTAGTAAACAAAATAATCTATTACGCTTCTACTAAGTATCAATAAATAATGTTATTAAACAACCGAAATAAAAATACAGTTACAAAATCAATCCAAAATACTAAAATACTACATACCAAGTAGACAAATGTCTAAGTACCAAAACCATATAGTTAAAATAACAAATATCAAAATAATTAATATTGTTTTAGCTTTAAATCTTGTATTACTTATTTAAGTTTTTAACTTTTAAATATTTTATACTTTTATTTGTTGGATTTTATTGCCTTAAATGTCACTCCCTCATTTGAATTCACAATCTTCTTTTTAAATTTTAAGTATTAAAGAAATTTTTTATAGTTTTACGATTTACCCTTATACGGATCATTTTCGGGTTGTCTGGTTAACCCTAAGCCGACCCGTTTATTTTCGTATCAACTTTCTTTTAACCCATTCCAGGTTCATGCACTTTTTCGTGTCGAGTTCGAGTCATGTTTCGTGTCGGGTTAACAATTGCCATCCTTATTGCAAATGATAGAATTACCCATCATTCCTTTTTTGTAAATTTTGTTTCTTTGACAAATTATTTGTTAAATTAAATTATAACTAGTTAAATTAAAGATGAAATGTGTGAAACTAGAGGTATTAAAAGTACCTGTACCCAACTAACCTCACCCAATTCAAACCCGAATAAACTTATTAGGGTCAAGTTTGTTAAGGTCTAGAATACTTAATTCTGGTTAATCTGAGAAACTTGAAGTATATATACCGTCGTAGGGGAGGGTTTAAACGAGAACCGTTTTCGTACGAGAACTGTGAGAACCAGTCTTGGCCGTTCATTTTGGATAATGGAATTCATGGATGAAGAGCGTGAGCGGATCGAGTGTGGCAGGGTGCATGTAAGGAATTCATGGGTGAGCAATCCAATTAAAGGAGGGGGAATTGGATGGCTAAGATTGGTTCTCGTACGAAAAACGGTTCTCGTTTGAACCCTCCCCTAGGGTCGTATATATAGGGTCGGGTTAACCATGGGATTTGTACGGATTCAAAATGCAAATAACATATTCCTATTTTCCAGCCAAACATGAGATTTCTAAGAATTTGAAATACAAAATCTACGAAGTTTTGGAACCAAACTCCCCTAAAGGTTTCAAATAACATGACGTGACTATATGATTAAGTCTTTAAAATATCAAGATCATAGCATTTTATAACACGTGACTATGGCAATAATTATGTATACTATTTATAATTATATATACATATTAATTGAAAGTGCCACACAAGGAAATAGTGTAATATATATAAACATTACAAACTACAAACTAATGGAATTTCAATATACATTATCGCAATTCTGATTCAAAATGAGGTTCAATGTAAAAAAATAACTATTTGTCTCGTCTTAAAAAACGCATCTTATAAAGACTAAAGACGTACTTCGCACGCTTTAGTGTCTATCATGCCTAACCTATTTTGTTTGACACCTATACTTTTATATTTTTATCCTAAAAATTGTTCTTTTAACTAAAAGACCATATATATGCAACTCAACATTATCCGATCATAAATCTGTATACAATGGTTATATATATCCTAAAAATAGTAAAGTAGCAAAAATAATATGAAATGATAGACATTATATATATATATATATATATATATATATATATATATTACATTATAAGGAAAAAACACTTTTATTATATATATTAACTAACACGTATTTTAATCAAATGCAAATTTGACGGGTTGGTAAGGATGTTCTATATTAGGCGGAAGGCGTAGGTTCGAATCCTGCCCTTACAAAATTTAGTGTTTTTATTTTGAGGAAATAACACTTTTATAATATATCTCAAATAATGCATCAATTAACCAAAAGTAAATCTGCCGGATTGGTATGTACTATGTTTGTTTCATGGTAAGCGCGAGTTTGAATCCTCCCTTCTCAATATCTGAAATTTTTATTTTGCAACTTTGTCTTTTTTTAATTTTGTATTCTTCTTAACCTTTTGCCTTTTTCAACTTAAATAATTTCTTAAAAGTATGGATTTCGATTTTTAACTTTACAACTTTACGTAAACAATATTTAATATATTTATTTCTTGAAGATTTTTAATCAAGGATAAAAATAATTTAAACTCAATTTCGATTAAACTCTAAAACTTTTTTTTATATTTTAACTTTAAAGTTTATGCTTATTTTGTTGAAACAGTTAACATTTATTCTTGAATTGTTTAAGCATGAAAGTTTCAATTAATTTGATTTAACCATTAAACTTTATTTTTATAATGGATCTTATATAGGCATGCATCATATTATAGTTTAGTCGTTTGGCCAAGATGTAAATAAGTCGTTATAGAACAAACTGAATTTTTTACGTTGCAACTTCTGTTTTTTTTTGGTAAAAGATATTCTTAAATATGTGTTATTATTTATATTATGGAATTCATGGATGAAGAGTGTGGGAGATTGAGTACTTGCTGTTTGATAGAATCTAACTCACATTTGTTAGTAGTGAAATACGCTCACATTGTTTAAATATTTTACGTAGTTTCAAGATACACGGAAACTAAATTACTTTTAAAAAATTCAAGCGATTCAATTGTTTTAAGTTTCATATCTAAATTCCAATTTACCATTTTTGTGTAAGTGGTTTAATTTTTTTTTTTTGGGTTGTTAGTAAAAAATAGTAAATAAATAATCTAATCAACTCGATTAAGAAGTAATTAATCCCCGACGCGAAGCGCGGGTAAGCTAACCACTAGTTACATACATAAACAGTTTGAACAAATTATACATTCCTGTCGTCAAAATTTATCTAACTCACATTACAGCCTATGATTTTAAAACTAAAACTAGCTTAATACCCCGTGTATAAACACGGGAGATGAAATAAAGTAAATTTTAAATGTTTCCGGTGTTAAACAATACTTACATGTATAGTAAAGAATTGTAAATTATACAAAAAGTATTGCAATAACGAATGTCATAAGTATTGTTTGTATTCTCCACCAATACAGCTTTTTATATAGTGGATATGAATAAATAAAAAACATTAACAAAACAGATAATAAAATATGTAACGGATAATATACTGATATGGAATAATTTTACGAATTCATACAAACGTACAATTAGTATAAAGACATCCATGGAGTTCTTCCATCATTTGCAATTTGTAATATCCTTAAAATATATGCTTAAATCTAAAGTTGTATACTCATAAACACGAAAACATGTATGTACCTATATGTGTGTGTGTGTGTGTATATAGAGAGAGAGAGGAAGGATCCGGTGAGAACACATGTTAAATGGAGAACGGTGAGAACACTTATAGACCAATCATTTAATTAAATAAATAGGAAATCCAAAATCAATCTACCTTAATTAAATCAAATCATTAAAATTCAACATACCTTAATTAACTAAGATCAATCTCAACCATTAAATAAAGATCATCCAAAGGCTATAAACTGTTCTCCACGTTCTCACATTAGAAGGTGTTCTCATTTGATCCTACTTATATATATATATATATATATATATATATACTAGTGGTGTACCCGCGCAATGCGACGGCGGCGAATAAATAGGAGGTTGTGATGAGTTTTGTGCAGAATAATCACAAAGAGCTAATATGAGTTTGTGAAAATTCCTTGCGAGATGAAGATAATATGAGTTTGTGAAGATTCTTTGCGAGAGCCTCTTTGAAATTAAGAAATAAATTGCTAACTCTGAGTTATTTGTCTTTCGGTTTGTTGGAAGAATTTTGTCGCATGGCTAAATCATGAAGTTGCTGATCATATATATGTATGTATATGTGTGTGTAATGTTTCATAGTTCCAATTATTATGTAATTGAGTTAGAATGCAATGTTTATAAATTTCAACTCTTTGACTCTTTCATTTGTTTGGTGTTTGTGAAATCTCCTAAACTTGATTTATTGAAAACAGGAATTTAGGTGATCTCATGAATCAAAAGTTAATATTAAAAATATATGATTAGACTTAATTCAGTTATAAGTATGGTGATCTCATGAATCAAAAGTTAATATTAAAAATATATGGTTAGAAATAATTCAGTTATAAGTATTGGTTTAAATTCATTAATTGTCGGTTATGTTTTTAATATTTATTTATTTAAATTTATTAATTGTGGACTTAAAGGAGAGGTAAATGAGAGGTATAAAGGAGGGGTATTTTAGTAAATTTGCTCTTCTTAAAATTAAGAGTTTTTTAGGTGGTAAATGCATTATATATAGGAGTAAGATATGCATAAAACCTTAGTGTAACACCGTCGTTTCGAGAACCAAATTTTTCTTTATAAATACTAATTTATAATTTTCATTTAAAATACGCAGCGGAATTAAAACAAGTGGCTAATATTATACATTCAAAAATTGCCACATACGAGGTTTGGTGTTACTGTTACTGAACCGTTCAACCATTATCTGTTTATAATACAACCATAATATCAGAGTTAAACAAAATACAGTGTTCCTCCTAAACAAGTTAACTACCCGCAGGGTCCCAAGCTCACTGAGGATCACCTGCACATGTGAGAAGTAGTATTTGTTAGCTATAATAGCTAGTGAGTACAGGATAGCATGCAATCAATATAAACATATCACATATCATCAATCATGCTCAAATAGTGTTATCCTAGCATCTAGCGATGAGCTGGTGTAGTCAGAAGGCGACATATCTCGCAGGGGAGCTAACCCGGCTCAATACACCAAACTGGGGTACCAGACACATCAACCGCTCCGGTGGGTGAGCTGTAAAGCGGTCCACCATTGCGTTTTGGAATCAACCGATTCCTCTGTGTAAAGTCATAAGTTATACCCAAGGAGGACTGCTTAGTCCTTAATGTAGAACAACTTTGTTCTTATTGTAGGACAGCTTTGTCCTTAGGGTCCGGATCGTTCACAAACACATATCTGATCCAATCGGATCTTCATTGCGCGCATATAATCATATATCATCATAATATACACCTAATCAAGTGCATACTATATTGTGTCAACATGTTAAGTCTAGTATCACCATGCAACCTACACTTAATCAAGTGTGTGTACAAGTCATGGTATACAATTCTCTATTCACTGTTAATATATGTTATAGATATATTAATTGTTATGTTATTGGGCACTCACCTGACGAGCTAATATAATATAACTATGATACCGATGCTCCTGGACCAACTGGTGTACCTAAATAGAGTTTCTAGATATCATAACCTTGTTAAACAGAATCTACCAGAGGCAGGGCACGCCCGTGCCTAGCAAAGCACGCCCCGGACTTGGACAAGCATGCCCCGTACCTGATACTCAGGTACCCCCGTGACTGCAGGGCACCCCGGACTAGCTAGGGTTAGGCATGCCCGTACCTTTGGGAGGTACGGCCGTGCCTCCCAGGGTACGCCCTGAGGTACGGCTTGTTCTTGATAGGCACGCCCGTGCCTTTCCATTTACATCAACAGGTTCGTGTAGAACCTGCTGTTTCCAAACATATTGTGCAATTTACCATTTCTAGCTAATTTCAACCATTCACATATGAAAATACTCTTCAATACTAAGCTAAAACTACCACTTTATGCATCAAAACATCCAATTCCAACTTTGGGACCAAAATCTCCATTTTGACCCATTTGCACTTTAATTCTAAAAATCATTTATGAACTTCATTTTAATTACAGATTTTGGTTGATATTGACTTAGAAACCAATTAGGAACTGATTAGAATCAACAAACTTAATTATTGGTATCAATTCAAGCAAAACCCCTATGAACCTAAACTTGGTGAAATGAAGAACATGGAACTTACTTGAAGATGATGACGATTAGGAGATGATTAACAGCATATTGAACTTGGATTTAGTACTTGAATTCAGCAACAAATCAGATTGCTTGATGATCTCTTCTTGAATTCCCTCCAAAGCCAAGAACACACAAGAACACAATGAGAGAAAGAAACAAAGTCTGTGTTTGCAAAGGATGATGTACAAGTGGGTTACACCAAGATGTCTGCTTGTGGGTCAATATTATCCACAAGTGGGTATCTTGTTCCCCTTTCCAACTTACAAGTTAACGCACGAGTACCCGTTTTAACTAAAGGGGATATTTTTGGAAACCTCGTTCTAAACCATTTAATAATTTATTACTCTTATCTATTTTTAATAATATATATTATCATTTCATTATTATTTTCTTCTATTTTCTAATTAATCAATTTTATATATATAATTATTTTATTCAATATTAAATTCGAGTTTTAGACGTATCAGATTCAAACACGACTAGGCCCAATCTGAGGATGTTACACTAAGTGACACGTAATATACATATGTGTATGTATATCATGAGTCGAAATATGACATTTAAAAGAAAAAACACTTCTATTATTTGAATATGTATAAAGATATACAATAAATGATCATAACTCTTACAATATATAAAAATTATAACCGATTGTTGGAAATCCTTAGAAATTTTTGATGGATTTGCGGCAGATTTCTGATGACGCATCTTTAAAATCATTTATATCAACAGTTTTCTTCGTATATAATCTTACGTATACGCAAGTAAATGTATTCCTTTTAACATATATACTTAAGTCTGAGTTTGTATACTCATAAACATGCACACGTGTATGTAGATATCTCTCTACGTGTATACATATACATAAAACCTCGTGATACGTAGTATACTTGTATATATGTCATAAGTTAAAACATGACATTTATAAGAAAAATCACTTCTATTATTAGAATATGTGAAAAGATATATAAAAACAATCATAAATCTTAAAATATACGAAAATTAGAATCGTATGTGGGAAATTTGTCGGAAATCTCTAACGGATTTGCGACAGATTCCGACGGCTATTCTTTAAAATCATTTATATCGATAGTTTTCTTCATATATAATTCAAATATACACACGTACATGTATTCCTATTAAAATATGAGTTCAACATTGTATACTAAAAAACACACACACATGTATGTATCTCTAATACGTGTATACATATACATAAAATCTGACACATAGTATACGTGTGTGTGTATTATGAGTCAAAAAATGACATTTATAGAAAAAAACACTTATATTATCATAATATGTGTAAAGATAACACAAAATGATCATAACTCTTAAAATATACAAAATCGGAAACTTCCAACAGATTTGCGATAGATTTCTGACGGTTCTTTTTTAAAATCATTTATCGATAGTTTTTGTCATATATAAGTGCACATCTACACACGTATATGTGTTCTTCTTAAAATATAATTAAGTACAAGGTTATATACTCATAAATACACACACATTTGTGTGTGTGTATATACACACACATACATAAAAGCATTTACGTGTAGGTATATTGTGTAAAAATATTAATAGACACTTATTGTAACATCCTTAAAACGGGCCTAAACGTGTGCGAACGTGGTACGTCGATTATTTAATTTAATTAAATAATATTTATATATTTTAGAAAATGATATAAAATATGAAAATAATAAATAAATGGGTTATTAAAAATATTAATAAAAATAGATAAAGATTATAAAATATCGAACGGTTTCAAACGAGGATTACAAAAATATCCTCGTTAGTTGAAATGGATAAACGAGAGACAACTTGTAAGTTGAAAAGGGGGAACAAAATACCCACTTGTGGATAATATAACCCACAAGTGGGTTTGGTCTTATCTCCCTCAAACACACACATGTATTACACAACACATACACTTCATTCTTCCTGTTCTTGGCTAGTGAAGGAGTAAACTCAAGAGGATCATTAAGCAAACTGATTTCAAGTGAGAATTCAAGATTAAATCAGTCCAAGATCATCATCTTCATAATCTTCATCATTTCCATCTCCATGTAAGCTTCAACACCTTGTGTTCTTCATGTTCTTGATTTTGGGTTTTTGAAAGAAATCGTACCAAGCTTTGTTCCAGCAGCAAATTAAGCTTCATATCAGTCCTACAAGTTGTTCTTTATCATCCTTTGATCATTGTAAGCTCAAATCCCTCCTTGTTCTTGATTGTGTTCTTCAAGACTTGAATTTCTAGGTTTTCAAGTGGGTTCTTTGATTTAGCAATCAAGAACTGAAATTTGTGATTGAATTACGTTTCAATATCATTTCTAAGAACATAGGAATCAATTCTATGAATTAAAGTAGAGATCTTGATGAGTTTTGAATTTTGGCTCAAATGGGTCAAAATTGGTCAAATACGGGTCAAACAGAATTTGACCTTCAAGAACTGAAATTTAGTGTTCTAATTGTTCCTATAACTTGTTAGGATTTATTAGAACTCATATGGCAGATTAGAAGTAGTGTTTTTGCACAAATCCAATAGTTGGCCTAAATGGGTCAAAATGATCAAAATGAGGTCAAACTATTTTTACACATCAAGAACTGATTTTTAAGTTTCTAATAGGTTCATATGAATAGTATGAATTGATTAAAACATTGGCTTTGAATTGAAATGATGATTTTGCTTAAAATGGCTAAAATAGTGAAAGTTAAGCCATAAATAGGCAAGAAATTGAAAAATGGTATCAAATAATGACTTTAAAGGTTTTGGTCAGTTGCAACACCTTCAATACATCATATTAGGTGTATATGGTGTGTTGCAAGTGTTAGAATTGGTCTATATCAAGTTTTGGCCAAAATGCGCACTTCTTTGTCCATTTAATTGTGATTTTCGTATGAATTAATTGGATAGGAGTTTTTGATGTTAGAAAGCTTCCACAAGTGTTAAATGGTCATATGAAACACTAGAATTTTACTAAAGTTGATTTGGAGTTGAAATGGGGTAAATTGGCACTAATGTGCAAAAGCAAGGAAATGTGCACCGCTGCACGGGACGCGACGCGTCCACCCTGTTCCAGCATGCTTTGCTGTTTTGTGCTATTCATTCGCGTGTTGTTGCTTGGACTACTATAATATGTTAATAAATAGTTAAATAACACCATTAGGGTATTGTTTCAAGTATCCTAGATGTTCCTTACGTGTTCAAGTGATTAATGCGTAGATATTGATATTATAGGTCAAGTTGCCAAACCATGAGTACCAAAGCAAGGTCTTTGCTCATTACAGCTTATCAGGTGAGTGCCGAATAACATAACAATAAATATATTTATAACATATATTAACAATGAATTGAGAATTGTATACCATGACTTGTACACACTTGATTAAGTGTAGCTTGTAATGCATAATGATGCTAGACTTAACATGTTGACACAGTATGATACACACTTGATTAAGTGCAGATTATATGCGCGCAATGAAGATCCGATTGGATCAGATATGTGTTTGTGAACGATCCGGACCCTAAGGACAAAGCTGTCCTACATTAAGAACAAAGTTGTTCTATATTAAGGACTAAGTAGTCCTCCTTGGTATAGCTTATGGCTATACACAGAGGAATCGGTTGATTTCAGAACGCAATGATGGACCGCTTCACAGCTCACCCACCGGAGCGGTTGATGTGTATGGTACCCCAGTTTGGTGCATTGAGCCGGGTTCGCTACCCCGCGAGATATGTCACATTCTGACTACGTCAGCTCATCGCGAGATGCTAGGATAGCACTGTTTGAGCATGATTGATGATATATGATGTATTTATATTGATTGTATTCTATTTTGTACTCACTAGCTTTTATAGCTAACAGATACTACCTCTCACATGTGCAGGTGATCCTTAGGCTATGAGATCGGGTGCTTGCGAGTAGTGTACTTGTTTAGGAGGAACACTGTTTTTGTTAAACTCTGATATTAAGTATGTATTTATAAAGGATAATGGTCGGCCGGTTCAAGTAACAGTAACACCAAACTATGTATGTGGCTAAGTTTTGAATGTATATAATTAGCCACGTGTTTTATTCCGTTGCATATTTAAATGAAAAATATAAATTAGTATTTTAAAAAGAAAAATTTGGTTCTAAAAATGACGGTGTTACACTTATATACGTATATTAGTAGTTTATCATACACACACACATATATACACACATGTTATATAGACATACATTAATCTACAACATAGAAATTTGCGCAACGGATTTTCAATGGGTGGATTTCAAACGGATTTGCAACGAAATTTTTTGACAGATTTCTGACGAATTGACTTTGCAAGAGATTACTATGGAATTATCTGACTAATTTTCGATGACATTATTTCCTCGTAGATCTGTCGCTGATCCATTAGTAAATTCTATGTTTTCCGACTAACTATTATCCGACACAAATTGGTCGGAAATCCGTTGTAAAGTTGGTCTATCTCTAAACCGTTGCTAATCCCTTTAAAAAATTCCGACTGATTTTCCAGTCGTAAAGTCCGTTGGTATTAGGTGATTTTCTAGTTATGATATTGAGATATGTATATGAAGTTATGAAGTAATTTCTTGACTTAATGGTAGTATAAAGATGAGATTATTATTAACATTACTATTGGATAAGTTATTTATAAGGAATTATATCAATGTTATTTATTTCAATTAAATTTAGTGGCTAAAATAAGAGAAAATAAACTATATGGACTGAAATCGTAATTAAGGTATAAATAACCAATTGTTTGACAAATTGACTCATTCGTGAGTCTCATTGTTGTTGGAACATTCAATTGAGTGAGAGATAGCTTGGAGAATTGAGAATTTTGGCTGAAATCTTGAGGAATGGTGAGTGCATGTTGGATTAGAAGTCAAATTAAAGCATCATAACCCTAAACCTACCCCTTGAAGCTTTGTATTTGGTAAAATTAGGGTTTGGCATATTTGGAGACTCATCTTAATCAAGTTCTAACTCTTAATTGTGTATAAGTTCAATGTTATGTGATGAATATTGAGACCCAATGTGGTTTATTTGAATTACTAAGTAAATGGGTCATTTTGGTGTAAAATCTCATAAGTTAGGATTTGATCCATCAAAGTGGTGGTTTATGGTTGTTCAGGATTTGTTTTGATGTTTATATGAATCCTTTAGAAGCCGTAATTGAGTTTTGGTTGTTTTTGGCACCGAATCAGTTAAGCTCCATAAGACAGCTTGCACTAGTTATTCATCGTCTGTCATGACGCGACGCATGCAGCCTATCACCACACGTTGCGTTGACTAGTCTCAAGTATGATCTTGTGTTTTGACCCCTTTTCAAGTATAATCTTTTATGAAATTGAGAACAGAAGATCTTATGTATGCCAGATTGAGTCTTTTAGTAATACAAGTCTTTGTTTAGCCCAAGAGCATCCTTTTGTCACAAGTTGTCTAAGTTGGTCTTGTGTAATTCTTATTACAAGGTTGAGCAATAAGTTAGCTATTTGTGGTTTGTTTGTGATCCTCGTCACAACTTTCAGGTGAATGTACCCTATGTATACCTAGTTTTGTATAAGTTAATAAGTCATCATATGCTTTATTTGACAAACAAGTTATGTTGGGATTGAGTTTGGCCAATGGCTTAATGTGATATTAAATGTTTAGTGAACTGTGATGATTTTTGTGATAGATTCAATGTGATATCAAATGTACATGGTGAAGTCATGAATGCTTATTATACGATTTACATGAATACCTAAAGCAAGTTGTGGTTTCAATCATTAGACTTGCCATGTGATTGTGATTATGTTATTCCAATTGTGATCCGGACTTGTAAACTTGCATTTACACTTTGTTTTTCATATTACCATGACTAAGTTGTGTGGTTCAAGAGGCTTTATGTGAACCGAACCAATCTTATAATGAACAGCAATTGAATATGGAACAAGATTTTTAACATAAACAAGTTCATATTACAAATGGTTTGTAAAACGAGAAAATTTTCAATCAAAACGTTGACACTAAATGATACAAACTTTGAAAAAAATGGCTTGACACCTAAACTTTCAACAGTGATATGTGCTTTAAGAAGGATGTGAGCTCGTGTTAAACTGAACTCATCATCCTTAACAAATGGGAGTTTGGATTCAACTAATGAACTAGATTTTCATAACTCTCAATCAAATACTTGTAATCCTCTAAGGAAATCCTTTCAATTTGATACGTCATATTTTCAAACAAAATTGTCAACCTTTTTCCGATCAAAGACTCAAACTATCAATTGTTCTTCATGAAAATACTTAGTTTAAATTCAATTTTCCTTCAAAATGTAATATATTGTCAAAATTCTTGCACCACTACACTAGCAATTAACAAGAGAACTAATACAAAAAGAATTTCACACAAACAACTTGTTTTCAGATGAAAATTTAAGAGATTCAGTCAAGCACACGAAGAACACAACTAAGTCACTAAAAATGACATTTTTGATTCACCAAATCGATGTTTTTTATTGTAAAAACAACCGGATTCAATCTAAGATACTATTTAGAACACTCAATTGATAGATAAGTCAATCAAAATCACACTGCAAGGATGAGATCGGATGATAAAAGAACGTCGAAACTCAAAGAACTCATGTAGATAATGAATATGAACTCAAATCTAAACCAAATTGAATCAAATTTTCGTATAATTTGGCTCGGATACCACTTAATCAAGCTAACAAAGATCTAGAACGAACAAATCTTAATCATACAAGAACTCAATAGAGAGTTTAGAGAAAGATAACTTAGATTACACATAGTTACACCAACCCGATCTTTGTATTATGTGAAAAACGTACATTACACAAGAGGTCTTTCCCTTTATATAGAGTAAGTTTGAACATACAAAATGCTATACAATGATATTTTAATAATATCTAAAATACAATATTGATATAATTATAAAAGAACTAACAAACATTGAGTCGGTGATGCTCAAAATACTGGTATTTCGTTCCCCTACCTAACTTATAACTAAGATACATTTTCAATCATTATTTTTCAACCATTTAATAATTTATATTATTTATTTACTTTATGATATTTATAGTTCTCACAATATAGCAAAGACCAACTTAAATTACTATATACACTTTTAAAAAATTGGTCAATTTTGTATTTATTCAAATTACTCAAGGAGTAACACGTCTAGGCCCTATTTGAGAATGTTACACTTTGGAGCATTGTCTCTGTTTAGTCATCATTAGGATCGTATGTCGATTGATAATTATATCTTGCATATTGTAGTCGATAGACTTCAAATACAACATAGCTCCAAGCTTCCACATTGCATAGATTTTGTAACACCCAAGGTTCAAAATTATTTAACTAAATATAAATAAATAGATGTTATAAAAATTATAAATGCATAATTGAGATTAGGAGGTGTTTATATAACTGGAGGGACTAAAACTGTTAAAATAAAATATAGAAAGTCCAAGGGGGTAAATTTGCCAATTGATCAAGTGTTATATATATATGTGTGTGTGTGTTCATTTGAACTTATAATCACAAACACTAGAACAAGGGCTGGCCATTTTGGTGAATTGAAGACTTAAAAACACAACCAATACAAGCTAGAAACACACCCTCCTTTTAATCACTCAAGCTAATAGTTATGCTGGTTTAGGGGTGTTCAATATTTGGATGCAATTTGTAAAAACCAAAATTCGAACCGAACCAAATTCGAATAATCCAGTTTGAATTAGTTTGTTTGGTTTTCAAATCAGTTTCGGACTCGATTCGAAAATTAAAATTGGTTTTTGAATCGAGTTTTAAATCTATGGAAATATTTGTCATCCGACTCGAAATTCGAATATATATATATAGGTGTTCTTACTCTATTTCTATTTGTAATTTCTCTTTTCTGATCTATAAATAGTAATTAATATGTTAAATTTTGAGACTACTAAAAACCCTATAAATATTCTCTTAATTCATTCTTAGAAGTTCAAACTCCAATTAGATATTCAAATTAACAAAGTTTTCCAATTAAATGCGGTTTAAACTATAAAAATTGGAACACATATACTCATTTGGATGAATTAGGTTTTATTCGAATTCAAACCAAATTCAAATAGCTGAATTCAAATCGGTTTTACTAGTAGTAATATGAATTTGAATCGAATTTCGAATTGGGGTAAAGAATTATCAAACTCGAACAAACCGATTCGAACAATTCAAAAAACTCAAAATTTAATTAGATGAACACCCCTATGTTGATTTAGCTAATTACACATGTTTAGATGGATTGAGGGTCCATTATGATGGGCTATAGCTCTATACTTGTGAATTCATGACTCAATTAGTCAAAATCAGTTGTTTATGTTGTATGGGACGTAGGAAAACATCCGTAAGTGTTTTAGATTGATTCAGTATTGATCTTATGGCCATAAGAGCAAATGTTCGGACAACAGTTTGTTGTGTCTGATATGTATACGACTCATGTAGCCCATAGGTAGGCCGTATTGCCATGCCTTGTAGGTCAACACAGCCTGTGTATAGGAACACAGCACGTGTAATAACCTAGGTTAACACATGTCATGTAGCCTTGTGTGCCCATGTAGTGTTATGGGTATACGGCATGTGTAGGTTATGTTTCATATCAGAATGTTCATTTCTTAATATTCAGTTATTTTAATTGTATAGTAAGGTGATTGACTATCTATCTGAGAGATATAAACTGTGTATTGCTCTAATTTGATCATAAGGTGAGTTTAGTAAACTTTTCATCATATGTGCATAATGTGTATTATCATACAGATATGTGATATATGTATCAGTTAAAGGTGTTATTCAGCATAATGCTTTCTACAGTAGGGCTCAGTTATAACATAGTATTGTGGCTTACGAATTGTAACCAGCCCTGGGACTAGTACCAAAGGCTGGCATAGAAATATTTGATTTATTAAGTATTAATCTTAGTATAAGCTCATAACTTACTTTAGGATAGCATATGTATGTGGAAATGATGCCTGATATATGTGTGATATCTCCATATGAGTTATATATGTATTTATATGGTTAATAGTTTGACATACTCACTAAGCTCTTGTAGCTTAACAAATATAATTTTTATGTTTTTCAGGTCGTGATAAAGGCAAGGGCAAGGCTCCAGTTGACCATCAGTTACAAGAAGTCTTTTACAAATTTAACGTCTCTTTTGTGTAACATACAATACATCTTTGGGATATGTGTATATGTCTTTTGTACAAAAATGATTTTGATAAACCTAGGATTCTGCTTTAGTTATATGTGAAAATTTTAATAGAACTTTATTTTATAAATTGGGGAGTTACAGATCTGCCCATCACCGGTGGGCATCCTTCACAACTATTAGAGGTATGGCTGAAGGGGTTGTCCTCGTGTAAGACACTCCTAATATCTTTGTTCTCGAGCGTATAAAGAAAACTTCTACTCTAATACTAGTTGGTCCTTTACGAGCCAAACAACCAAATATCTTATTGAAGAAGGGGTTGAATACATTGTGAATCACATAGATTATGCTTTTAAAATTCTTCATTTATTAACCAATAATAGACTACATATACATTCGGGTTGATGAACAAAATATATCAAGGTTACAATAGCACACTGGTAATGAATACAAAATATATACTCTATTTTATTTGTTTGGACTATTATACCCTATTATTTTGAAATGATAAAAGAAAATAATAAAAAATAAAGTAAGTGCATAGTTATTTGTTATGCAAATAAATTTATATTGATAAAGTAAAAGTGAATTATGCAAATAATTTTACATACCATAAAACGTTTTATAATAAATAGAGTTGTGTTCAATAAATTCCATGTAAAAATATAGTCTTAAAGTTTTAATATTCAATCACATGTGATTAAGTATATAATTACATGTGATTTGTAAAAGCATCACATGTGAATTTTGAAAATTTACGAAAATAACACTCCGTCCAAAATTTTAAAATGCAATCTGGGCCATTGATATCATTAATTCAAATGCTAAAATTAGTCCCTTAAGACAATGAATTAATTATGAACTATATTTAACATTCTTTATAATAAATAATATAAACGAGGTTTATAAGTTTATTATTAGTTCTTATATTACGATAATAACCCCTAATGGTTCTTAAATATTAAGAAAACCTAAGTTTATCATAATTTATAAAATAACATTAAATAATGTGTAGGTTTTATAAATAAAAATATTTTAGTCCTATTTTCTATAACAAAATAATTTTATTTATTTTAGAAACTAATTTTATTTATTTTTTAAGATAATAAACTTAAAATAATTATATTTGACATACTTTTTTTTTGACAAAAACTTATTTTTATTTGTAAACTATTTTTTAGGAGCAAATATCCGAACAAAATAATAAGAAAATTGTTCCAACGAATTTGGATTAAAAAAGTTCCATAACTTCAAAATTAGTCATGTATTTGAATTGTTTTAAACCATGCATTTTTTATACATGCCAACCGCAATAAATGACATAAACTCGTACAAATCCTTACAAGGGCAGGCGTATAGCCCTACCCAAAGCAATCGAGTTCCATCAGGTTGATGCGGCTCATTCGAGAGCACCGCTACCTTGGCTCTCGGGTTCCATCCTTCGGTTTCATACACCTGAGTCACCTAAGCATTTGTTTTTTTTTTGTGAGAGTATGAGAGAGAGTAAGGAGAGAGAAAATAATTAGGTTGTTTGGATTAGGTGCTACTTGGGTTTTAAGTTAATTTGAGTTAGAAAGAAAAAAAAAACTGATGTAACAGCTGATATGATATTTAAGTTAATTTGAATTAAAGATTGTTATACTCTTGGTCTAAACAAAAGGAAAATCAAACTCATCCTTTTATTTATTTGTTACTTTTTATGTTTTTTATCAATATTTTGTTTATAAAAGTAAGTATTTATAAATACCTCTGTAACGCAAGCGGAAAAGAATCCTAGTAAATTTATATTGATCAAGTAAAAGTGAATTAGGCAAATAGAGAAATGTTCAATATAGTCTTTATTTAATTCATAGTCTTGAGAGATAATTTATAGCCATTAGATTTCAAGATTTAATGGTCAAGATTCAATCTTAGATAATAATCAAAATTGATATATTTGTATGTAAGGTTATAAAGGAGGATTTATGACTTTTTAACTATTGGTCCTCATTTTCTCTCTCCTCTAATTTATTTAAAATTAAGAGTTAATTTCATAAATGGTCCTTTAACTAACTACGAATTGCAAGTTTAGTCATTTTTTTGAAAAAGTTGCAAGTTTGGTCCTTTAACTACCATTTTGTTGCAGTCACAGTCCTTATTAACTGAATTTGTTAGTTTCCTCTGTTAAGACCTCTCATGTGCACTGCACATGAGGGTAATTTCGTCATTTTACCTCTTTATTAATTTCTTATTAATTTTCAATAATAAATAATATTTAACTTTTTTTAAAAAAAAATTACAGTCTTACACTACCAGTCTTCACTTTCTCTCTCTCTCTCACTCTCACTCTCCCTACACACACACACACACACATTTTCTCTCTCTACCCCATATTCTCTCGTCTTCTTCCTCAACCTCCCACCACTGCCTCACGCCGCCCACCACCACCGCCTCACTCTCCCTAAACACACACACCGCCTCACGTCTCCCACCACCACCGCCCACTGTATTTTTCGGTAATAAGTCACCGCCACCATCATCGTCAGACGTAACACTCACCTCCGCTGTTGCCTTTGTCCGACATCGCCACTACCTCCGCCGCTGCCTTTGTCAGACATCGCCGTCTCGCCGGTGCTTCATGTCTCTCTCTCTTCAATCTGTGGTTCAATCAATGATAGGGAGAGATATGGTGTTTCAGATCTAAGTACAAGGTGAGTATGTGTTGTCCCGATCTAAATATTGTCTCCCTAAATCTTCAATTTCTTTTGAGTTCTTGTCTCCCCCAGATATTCAAATCTTATTTCTATGCAGTTCTTTGTACAGATCTGATGATGTTTTAGGTTGTGGTCAGGTGATGGTGTTGGTCATGGTGATAGAGAGGGCGGTCTAGTGATGGTGTTGGTGGTGGTGATGGTGTTGTGTAACACCCAAAGTTTGAAATTCCTAATTAATAATTTAATAGCAAGTGTTATAAGTTTATACTAATTGTCTTTGTGATATTAGATGTGTTTATAAAACTAGAGGGGTTTAAATTGTCAATTTATAAGTTAGAATAGTTCAGGGACCATTTGTGTAATTGTGCCAAACTTATAGATATACATGGCTTAACATGAACATGGACTTTCATTACTTCAAACACACAAACACAGCTGCATATCTCTTGTTTCTAGCGAATTTTGAAGCACAAACACAGCAATATCATCATCTTTTTAGCATCAAGCAAACTAGCATAGTAGAGGTATGAGTTCTTGATTTGGTTGTTGTGTTCTAAGTCTTCATATGGGTCAAGAATTGATCACAAGGATCAAAACATGTTAATTTATAGTTAGATATGTTGTTTAGATATTATGGGTGTAGGAAAACACCCTATACATGTTTTTAGAATGTTTAGAATTGAGTTTATATGATTTAGGCCGGAATTACAACTTCTGTCGGTCAGAACTGTGCAGACCAGGGGAGGGCACGGGCGTGCCTTTCGCCCCGTGGCAAACCCTAGTTCATCAGGTACCCCCGTGCTTTCAGTCATAAGCACGGGCGTACCTTAGCAAGGCACGGGCGTGACTGCAGGAAAGGTACGCCCATGTCTGAGGATAGTTTAACCGTGCCCTAGGTTGCAGGCACGGGCGTGCCTTTGAAAGGTATGGCAGTGCCTTAGCCCTGTTCAGTTTAGTTTGGTCCTCAAGCACATGTATTAATATTTATACCATTAATATTATATTGTAGAAGCTAACTGTGGACCTATTCACTGACTCAAACTCAATTGTGGATCTAATCTTATCATAATAAACATAAGGCGAGTCTTTCAGACTACTATTCATATATACAACATGTGTGCTATCATATCAGATTACTGACATGTAATGTTATTCATATGTGTATAAACCGAACTGCTATGTGCAGTAAGGTTCAAAGGTGATACAGTACTGTTACAAAGGTCTAGAACCAGTGGCTAGCATTTATTATCTGACATACGTGTATTATCTTTATATGATTCTATACGTGTGTTTATATGATGTTTAGCTTGGAATACTCACTAAGCTCTTGTAGCTTATCAGATACTGTTTTTAAAACTTTTGCAGGACGCGGCAAAGATAAGGGCAAGGCTCCTGTTTGACTACTTTTTGTTTAACTCTTTTGAAACAACTTAACGCCCAGTTCTGTAAATATTTGACTATCAAAGTACACTAAGCATGTACTCCTGTATATGTCTTTTGGCAATAACTTGGTTTTGTAGTAAAATTCTTCCGCGTATGTTTTAAACTAAATGTGTATTTTAATAATGAGTTTTATTTAATATTGTGTTACTTTTTGAAATTGGGGCGTTACATGTTGGTGGTGGTGATGGCGATGGCAATAGCGATCAGATGATGGTGGTGATGGCGGTCTTGTCTCCTAAACTATCTATGATGATTTGATGAATATGTTTCCACTTTTTGAATTTGTTTGAGAGAGACCGATAGAGTGATAGGGAGAGGAGAGGAGAGAGGGAGGGTGGAGTCTAGGGAGAGAGAGAGACTGTGAGAGAGAGAGATAAAAAAGGGGGTTTTATTTTTTTTAAATAAAATATTATTTAAAAGTGAAAAAATAGTTAAACATAACAAGTAAAAAGACAAAGATACCATGTGCTGTGCACATGAGAGGTCTTAACAGAGAAAACTAATAGATTCCGTTAATAAGGACCATGATTGCAACAAAATGGTAGTTAAAGGACCAAGCTTGCAACTTTTTCAAAAAAAGGACTAAACTTGCAATTCGTGGTTAGTTAAAGGACTATTTATGAAATTAACTCTAAAATTTATTATCTCACAAACCGTTAATCGTTAGACGAAACGAATTATACCGTTGCGATCCTCGTGTTCCCCTCTTTTATTAAAGAGGTCACTTGATATACTTTCGACAAAAAAAATTCATTTTGTTAGGTTGGACTTAAATTTTATTAAAGCATAATCATATGTGATTCATAGAGGTGTGCTCAATATAGTCTTTATAAAAATTATAGTTTGGTGTTTGATAATCCGGCGAAGTTCTATGGTTTAGTAACAAAAACTCAACAATTGAAAGTGATTTTAAGTTATTAGTTGTTTCATAACACATGTGATATCTCTTATACATGTACATAATCACGTATGATTTGTTTAAATGTAGCATTTTTATATCACAGATTTGACAGAATCAATCACATGTGATTGCGTATTCAATCACATATGATTGCGTGTGTATTCAATCACATGTGATTTTGTATAGAATCACATGAGAATTTGTACAGAATCACATGTGATTGAATACTAAAAATATAAGATTTGGTATTCAATCACATATGATTGTAAATTTAATCACCTGTGATTTTGTACAGAATCACACGAGAGTTTGTACACATTCACATATAATTGAATACCAAAAAACATAAGATTTGGTATTCAATCATATGTGATTGCGTAGAAGATGGTTCAAACGAGAACCATTCTTATTACGAGAACCAATATAAACGACATCGAATTCGAAGTAGAACACATCTAGACCTTTGAAAGAGGGGATAAGGTGTTGCTAGTATACAGTATATGCATTCGTGGGTAGACAATGCAATTAAATTGGGTGAAATTGAATATGTACATACATGTATAAACGGTTTTAAGCAAACGTTGATTTTTTAAGCAAACATTCAAAATTAATAAACGTTAAATGATATACAATTCAAGAAGATAAAAAAATTAATAAAATAACACATGTAATATTGTTATAAATCACATGTGATTATACATTAATAAAATTTAAGTCCAACATAAGAAAATGAAGAAAAAAATTTGTCGAAAGTATATCAAGTGACAACACTAATAAAAAAGAGTAAATTAGAGGAGAGAGAAAGTGGGGACCAATAGGCAAAAAGTCAGAATTGTCATCCATCATATCAATTTTGATTATTATCTAATATTAAATCTGGACCATTGAATCTTGAAATCTAATGACTAAAAATTATTACTCAGGACTATGATTTACATTAGGACTATATTGAACAAAACCCGAGGCAAATAAATGTATACAGAAACATATATTTAGCAAGTATATATCTCACAACAACAATAACAATATCCAATACCTCCGGCAGTGAAAGAGCGAAAATAAATACTAATTTGTGATAACGCTATTTAATTATGAGAGCTGATCCGTACACAATAGTTTTTGGCCATATACAATAAGCTACAAACACTTAATGCACATGGTATAATTTAATGATGCATAAAGTTGTTATGTGTGGTAACTTTTATTATTTAAGGATCACTTCCTTTTAATTATAGATGTAAATAGTAATGTAGATGAAAAAGAGCATTTGTATTCGGTTTATTTTAGTTATTAAAATTTTAATCATTAGACTTACTTTTTCATATATTTAGTTAGATAAAATTTAAATTATAAAATCATCTCCTACCTTAACATAACCACTTGTATTCCTACCCTTAGACTCTAATTCTACTTCTGCAAGAAACTTTATCTAAGATCATGTTTTCAAAAAGAAGAGAGAAAGCTTCCGCAAATCCACCCGCATGCTATTCTCCCACCTCAAAGGTGGACGACCCTGTCTCATCGTGTCATCGACTAAGCATGTATGTTGTATATATATATATATATATATATTTCGATGTGTAATAGATATTAAGAAGTAATTATTTAGATTTAGATTTTAAATGAGAATTGCAAATTTTTAAAATAAAATACAAGTATAAGAGAAAAGAAAAAATAGATCAAAACATATATTACCTATAATTCTATAAACTACGTCTGAAATTTAAATCATTTATTGATTGAAATTTGTAATAAATATAGTTTTAAAATTTAAATTAAAATAGTTAGAGGAAAGTATTGAAAGAATGTTAATAAATAATATATCCTCGTATTATTTGTTACTATTTAATTTTTTTACTCGTTATAAAATGATATTTTAATTTATTAATTTTTTTCTTATCTTATTCATTGATTCGAATACTTACGTTGATTTTATAAGGGGCAAAATGCATGAAAATACAATTAACTTTGTCTTAATTATTATTGTATACAATCAACTTTAAATTATTAAAAATAATACAACCAACTTTCATAATTCACTCATTGTATGCAAATAACTTTTTTTGTGTCTAGTATTTAGCTACCATTGTATACAATGAACATTTCTATACTTTCAATTGTATACAACAACTTGCATATAATGAGAGGATTATAAAAGTTGATTATATTATTTTTTTAAAAATAAATTTGATTATATACAATAATAAATAAGATAAAGTTTATTGTATTTTAATGTAATTTATTCTTTTATAAATGTGAGAATAAGTAAAAGAAAATAGCAGAATATATATTACCTGTGAATAAATGTTAATAAACGGTGGGAAATTGAAAATTTTGAAAGACGTGGGATGAGATTTGAAAATATGAAAGGGTGGACGAAGACTAGTCAGAGAGTATATTTCGTCTTTTCATTCAGGGAAATGACACGTGGACCCTCTTTTGATGACATGGCACTGTTTGGTAATAATGACTGTACTCAGTTTATGTTCCAGAACACCAACCAGAATAAATGCGACAGAAACCCCACCTTCCTAATTTTTATTTGGAAATATTTTGTTTCTTACTTTATCTTAACACTTGTAAGGCAAGCATATTGGTACACCCGAAGGGTCTCGGGTGGGTATTGGGTGCCTCAGTTTTGGTCGGGAACGTAGATACGCCCCTATTTCGAGTTAGTTTTCGGTTTTTCTAACCTGACTTTACTCATCACTTTTTTTTTATAAAAAAGAGTAAGAGTAAGAAAAATATTTGGGTTTTTTGATAAAATATTTTAGTCTCGGATAAAAGAGAGAAAATGAGAAAAATGATATAACGATGATGTGATATTTGAATAAAAGAGATGGGAAAATAAGGAAATATTGGTGTTACTCATAGTCTAATTGTTATGTGGTGTCGTGGCCTCGTGGTGCATTTATAATGTATTGTTTGTATTGTATCTAGCAAATTGTTACTATTATTTTTATTAATAATATTTTATTAGATTTTTAGATGGAGGTGATAGTTATGTCGAAGTTCCTTACCTGGTTGTAATTCTTGCCGTTCAAAAAAACTTGTTATTTTATTAATTACTTTTTATCTTTTTTTATGGTTTTGACATTTTAATATAAAGAAAAATAACCCTTTTTTACGAGATAAAAAGAATTAACGGATTTTACATGTCTTGTTTAGATGTTAGGAAATAAAGTAGAAAGATGTAATAAGATTAAGTAGAATTTTTCTTAAACTAAAACAAATTAAAGGGTTAGAGAATATAATTAATAAATTTTACATATTATTACTAAAATAAACAGCTACCAGCTTCTACCAGCTAATTTGTTGAAAAAATGTATAACTAAAATAAACAACTATCAGCTATTTCCGCTAAACACACCCAAACTATCTGTAATCCTACATATTAAATCAAATAAATGTCAAAATCAAAATATTAAATAATAAAACAATTAATAAATTGTTTATATATCACTTCATGAGTAAGTAACAACGTACAATACAATAGAACAAAAAAGATCTTTTTAACAAAAAAAAAAACGATTTAAAACTATTTAAGAGGGATTTATTAAATTGTGATCTTTTGATTTACGCAAAATAACTATGTGTTTTTAATTTATTTTATTTAGATTACGTGTCTTTTAATTAATCTTTTGTATAAATAAAAAACTAATATGAATAATGATCTTCTAATGCAGTAAGTGCACCGAAATGTATGAACTATTCCCGTTTTAATATTATGTGTAACGACCTAAAAAAGTTTACAAGAATTCATTAAACTATCATTTTATTGCAATTATGTAATGTAACCTTCTATTAAAGGTTACCTAGACTAAGACATCTTTTTTTTTAATATTTTATTTTCATTTTTAATTACATAATAATAATAATAATAATAATAATAATAATAATAATTATTATTATTATTATTATTATTATTATTATTATTATTACTATTATATATGAACATAGAACATCTGGGCAAATACCACCACCACCGATACCACCTTCAACCGCCGCCGCCACCACAACCACTGCCTTCTTCTTTAACCACCACAACCGCTGCCACCACATGCTTCTTTAACCACTGTCGGTGCCACCTTCATCTACAACAACCACTTCATCTTCAACACCACAACCACCACCTTCATCTCCAACATCATCGCTGCCGTCATCTCCTTTGCCTTCAACCACCACAAAAGAGGTTTGAAACGAAAACCCTAAATACATTCAACCACCATAAAATAGATGTGGGACGAATACAGTAAAAACAGATCTGAACGATCAATGAAAACTCTAATTTTTTCAACCACCAAGAACAGATTTGAACGAAAAAACCCTAAAAGCATTAACCACCACAAAACATATTTGAATGAAAAAACAATCAACCACTAAGATTTTCAAACGAAACAAAAATGCTAAAAAGGATTGATGAAAACCCTAAAATTTTCAAACGATCGATAAAACCCTATTTTTTCAAACGATCAATGAAACCCTATTTTTTTTCAAACGATCGATGAAAAACCTAAAATTGTCAACCATTTGAAGTATGATTTAAGAGACCGAGTCCCGCGAGTATGAGGTACCTGGAGTATCAATCGATTGAAGGTGGTGGCAACGATGATTTCATGAGACCAAGACAGAGGAGGACGTCATATGGTGGTCACCGTCGAGTCTTTTACTCCGGCGATGGTGGCAGTTGATGAGGTAGTAAAGGTGGTGGTGATGATGGGTGATCAGTCGGTGAATGTCTTATTCAAAGTCAGGATACCCGGTTATAAACTTAAAAAGAATAAATAATAATAATAAGGAAAGAATAAAAAATAAAATAATTGAATAAAATAATAAGGTAACAAGACACGTTAGCATTTACCTATAAAGCAGATCAAAATTACACAAATTACAACTTTCGATTAGTTTAATGCATTTTTGTGAACTTTTTTTAGTTTGTTACACACAATATTAAAACGAGAGTATATTTCGGTGCACTTAACCCTCTTCTAATATAATAACAGATTAATTTTAATTAAATTTATTATAAGATCTTAATACTTCATTTAACAAATCAATTTTAATTGTATAATTTTAACTAACCATTTTAATAAAAATTGAAATTCATTTTTGAGTTTCTTAAGTAAAACTTAGATTCAATTTCGTCTTTAATTTGAATCAAAAATTTTAAAGAGAATTTTATATGTCATTTTGAAACTTTAAAATATCGTATTTTTTCACTCTAATTTACAAATATTATACATACCCTTTGTAAATTTTCAAAATTCATATTTAACCCATTTTTAGTTTTATCATTTTAAAATATTTTCTAAAATATTTCAAACTTTTTAATTATAACCTATAAAAACTTGACATTGCTACTCTAATTGTAACGATAATGATCGATGGATTGTACGAAAATACAATCTCATCTCTTCATATAATTACAACCCCGCGTTTCTTTTGTCACATATGCCCTCCTTCTCACATAAACGCTTCTACTGTTGGTCTGGGTGATGACACCATATGTCGTCATTATTTAAATTCTCATTAATTTCACATCTTATAATTATTTAATATATTGTTATTAAATTTAGTATTTATCATTTTTTAAATCAAATCATATATCATACGAGTATTTAATCTAGTATCTATTAGACAACTATAACAATTGATTTAGATGATAAAAATTTTAATTATAAAACCTGAACCATTCATTTTGGTAAAAATTGAAATCCAATTATGACTTTTATTGCTAAAAATTGGATTCTATTTTGACTTCAGTTTGAATCATATCAAAATTATTAGATAAAATTGCATATATGTCATTCTTAAACCTTATAATAAAGTATTTACAACTCAAATGTACAAATATCATATTTACTCTTTATCACACACAAACACGCTCTCTCTCTCTCTCTCTCTCTCTCTCTCTCTCTCTCCCTCCTTCCTCTCAACCAAATCTACTCAAATCTGCCACCGTTGCCATTTGCTTCGACGAACAAATCCACTGAAGAAACAAAAAACGAACTCCATAATGATCGACAGTTACCGGATCTGCTCAAAAGTTTTGTTTCTATTTACTTTTTTGTGTGCCTACTTCATCGCCGCCAATGTCTTAAACCACGGAAACTCCTCTTTAAGATAGTTTCGTCATTCCAAACGAAATCAGTGCCTACACACATCTCTAGATCCCAACGTAGAAACAACTCATCATCACCACCATGATTTTTGTGAAATGGTGATTTTTGTTTATTATGGATTTTGATTTGGTTTTTGTGATTTTGAGATTCGTAATAGATATAAATCAAAAGAAACAAAAATTCTGATTATAAATTTGGGCGTTTAAAACTGTGAATGTTGTTTTCATAGTTTTAATGCTTGATTTCAAGTTATCTTTTATTGGTATTCCACATGTAAAATACTGTGAAATACGGGAACATATGGTGAACCGATTGGTAGTTCACATCTGAAATACATGTATTTTAGATATGAAATAACATTGTATAATTTTTATATGTTAATTATTTCTTCTTACATGTGAAAGTCTTGTCTTCATCATATATGAACTAATAAATGTGTGAATCTTAATAAATTTTTTCCACATCTGAATAATAGAACGAAACTTTTGAAATACTGATATTTGTATATTTGAAATACAGGTATTTCATATGTGAATTTATATATAAAAACTAAAAAAATTAAAAAACCTTGTTACAAAAAATTATTCCAAACATATATAAATTAGTGTCTAGTTAAAGAGGAAAATTTGTTAATATGGTGTAAGTTTATCGAATTAATACTTGGTCATTTTTAGATATTTTAAATATAAAAAATATTAGGAAATTCTATTTAAATTTAGAAAAAGAAAAAGGAAAAACAAGCAAAGTGGCTGGAGCACTTTAAAACTTGCAGTGCTAAAATTTTTCAAATTGAGTTTTCCTATTTTATCCATGATAGTTTAAGAATATATATTAGTTTATTTTTTTAAATCTTAGTTATTGGATTTAGTTGATCAACGGTTAACGGTTAAGATCTAGTCTCTCATTCTCATAAATATTTACATTTTACAGTAACTCATATATATGGAATTTCATAATTTTGAAAATTCAGATAGTTGGTTTTCTAGTATCCGAATCCGTACTTGAAATTCTGATCTAGATATCGGATTTCCGAAATATTAGAAAATTATAAAAAACGTGTAATTTTATATAAATTTTTAAAAAAAATAATTACTAAATAATTGTATTTTACACTTAAATTATCAAAAAATAGCTGAAAAATAAATGTATGTAAAACATATATGTTAAGAAAATCAAATTAATAAGCAATTAAAAATTAAAAATATTTGTCGGATATCGGATATCCGAAACTTTAAAAAATCGCTATCTGAATTCAAAAATTTCGAATATTCAAAATTTTTAAATAATTTCGGATCAAATATTTGAAACGGATGTTAAGATTCGAATTATTTTAAACACATCAATTATTGATATTAGAATCTCAAAAAAAGAAAAAAAAAAGAAAAAGGAAAAATCCCAATAATACAAAATAGTAATCCGTACATTGTTGAGCGGATGGATCCCACACTGGATCTCGTCAATGAACACATTAAAAAGCCTCGTCTCTCTCTTTTAACAAAAATGCATCGACTTCTGGAAAGAAAAAGACTTCTCCAATCTTATCATCACATTAATTATTTACCTAAAATTTTAAACACATTATTACTACTTACAATAACAAATCAACGGGTGGTTCTATCGGTACCTCTTATATATCTAAATAGTTTATTTGATGTGATATTTGTAAGAAAAAAGGTTGAATTAAAAATTATAATTTAATAATTAAAATTAACATTAAAATCCATTCTATATTTTAGTACACACATGAATTTCAACTTGAGAAGACCATTTCTTGCATTTTTCCCTTTCAATTTTTTTGATTATATTTTTTTCTAGTGTTCCTTCTTATTTCGTCTATCATCTTCACTAAATTATAATATGTAAAATCCACTAATTCTCTTTTCTTATATTCTTTATTTATGTTATCACTTGTTTTGATCAAGTAAGACCATGTGTATGGCTCTTTGGGTGAGTATCGGGTTAGTAGTCGGCTTCTTCGGGTGAACAACAAACACCCCTACGCCCTCCCCCCAATTGGACCTGTCAGCTTGACGATTTGGTTCCACACATCCGATCTTACCTCCCTTCTCTCTCTCTCTCTCTTCTAGCTCTCTCCTTCCACTTCCATATTCTCTCTTTCTCTCTCTTACATATATACTAGGTTTTTGGTAGAAATAGAAAGTTGAGTAAAAAGTAACGTGACGCTAATGTGATATTTGAGTAAGAAAGATGAAGAAGGAAAGGGTTATACGGATGACCTAAGTAGTAGGATGAGTAGTAAGATTGAGTAGGATGATATATAACCTCAATTTTTTGTAATTCTAAAATTAACAAACGTTGCTAGACTTTAGGTTTATAAAATGTGCAAAACATATACTTAAAGTTCTCATTCTTTTATATAAATTATTTATTAACTATTACGTTTGTGTTTGTTATGGTATGTAGCATACACAGTACTAGAAAAGAAGGATTATAAAATGGCATGAAACTGTGAAAGAAGGATTGATTGTTATAGGAGAATAAAATGAGGATTTTATTAGTTTATAAACATGACACGAACTCGACACGTAAATAAATGGGTTTGGGTTCAGCATAAACGTGTTCAGATTGTTTTTGGGTTGACCCATCAACCCGTATAAATAAATAGGTTGTGTTCGGGTCGGCTTGCGGGTTCGCGGGTTGACATGCCAACCTGTATATTTTTTTGATATTATTTAGTTTCCATCTATCGTTATATTTTTCATTTTTCTTATTTAATTGTGGTGCTTTTATCTTATTTGTTAGTCCCCATAAACCTAATCATAAACAAATTCATCGTTTCCCTTTTGTTCCTTCGTCGTTTTGAAACTACTGAAAGCAGACATCATCGAATTATTGATGTTTAATCACTTGTAGTTTAATTGTTCTTAAAATCATCAAGTTTTTGTATTTGATTTAATTCTATCTAGGTATGGTTGAACTTTATTTAGTATTTTCATTTAATTCTGTATTTGATTTAATTGTATACGACCAACTAACTCGTTTATGACCCTCCAACTCGCGAATGATCCACCAACCCGTATATTTAAACGGGTTACACGGGTTATGTCGTGTTTCAACTTATACGGGTTCGTGTCACACACCTTAACACAAATAATTATACGGGTCGTGTTCGTGTCATGACCCGCCAACCCCAACACACACGATTATCACCCTTAATTTTCAACAAAGATTGTTTACGCAGGATCAACGTTTGCTAAAACCCCTAATTTTAGTGATTAAAAACAAACACTATTCACATGTTAAAACCTTTTATTGAATTAGATTATATATCAATAAGATGTGTTAATAAGATATTTTTCAAAAAAGAAAAATAAGTGGTGAAATGAAATGATCCATTGCATTCATTTATTATGTTTGGTTTGTATAAGTATTAAAATTTCATCACATAACATGTTTTAAAAAATCATTGTTTATTAATATATTATAATTTGACAGTTTTTTTGTATCAAAATTTCATGTTATATAGATACTTCTAGTTCATAATTTAATAAAAGTTATAATGATTTATTTGGTAACATAGAAAAAGTAAGCATAAAAAGACTAAGAAAAATATTTTATAGAAAATTATGAAAAAAATACTACTTTTTAAAATTATAATTATGTTGTAAAACTAAAAAAAAGATTAAATTATAAATTTTCATTCTATTACTAGAAGGAATGAGTTAGAAACATCACATTTCCAAGGAATGAAAATAAGGGAATGACATTTCTTATGGAATAGTCCATTTCATTTCTAAGTGAGTAAAAAACACGTTTTTCTTATTCCGTTGTAATGATCTATTCCATTCCGCCTTTGATTCATGCATACCAACAACAGCCTAAATTTTTTACAAAATAACTTGTTACTTTTATTTGGTAAGAGATTTTTAAAGATAAGTGTGTTTGTTTTTCTTTTTATATTCGGATCTAGAAACCTCTTTATGTCTGTAAATGAACTAGACATTAATGAACATCTCATAACCTCTAAACATTAAAAACATGCTCCAACATTCAACTAATCCTCCAATTCTCTCGTAACCTACCTTTAACTGCCGTTTGCTATAACTACGAGTGTAAACGAGTCGAACAGGGCTTGAGCTTGGTTCAAGAATATTATGTTAAGTTCGAGCTCAGAGCTCGGCTTGACGAGCGTTCATACTTGAAGCTCGAGCTCGGCTCAACCAAGGTGGATTATTACTTGAACTCGGCTTGAAGAATAATATAAAAAAAATAAAGTAAAAAACCAATTAATCAAAATATAGATAAAAATAGATTAAAGTAAACCCTAAATCCTAAACCCTAAACCCTAAACCCACCCTACCCCATCCCTACCCTATCTACCCCCACCCTACCATCACCCTTTATCCTACCCTACCCACCCCCTACACTACCCTACCCTACCCCTACCGCACCTCACCCTACCCTTACCCTACCCCCAACCTACTCTACCTGCCCACCCCATCCCCACCCTATCCCCACCTACCCCACTTACCCCTACCCTACCCTCTCCCCCACCCTCACCCTACCCTACCCAATCCAAATATAACTGAAGGACAATTCTGTCATTTGTCAAATAAACAATCCAAATTCTTTGATTGATTTACAAAACAAACAAGATTTCAGGAATGCAAAATCCTGACAGATTTTATCAACCAAACACAGTACTGGATTCACAATCCTACCAAATGCAAATTCTTTGACAGAATGCAAATCACATGAAAAAAATGTGCGAACCAAACACCCCCTTAGTTGTTATTGATGGAATGTTATATTTAAAAGGCTTTATGTGCTAAACTAGTTTATTACCAATAATTAAATATTTTTTTAAAAAAACAAACAATTAAAATATATTGATATTCAAACATGAGAAACTTTTAATAAACAATCGACATCTAACGTGTTATCTGTGAGTTTAGAGTGTTACAAGTTATATATGAGCAATAGTTTCTTGGCAAACCTTATAATGTGTGAGGCTCATTCATTTTGAGCCTCTTGTAAGTATTAAGTGACAAGTAATTAATAACTTTTCTCATGATTTATAAGTTGTGCGAATAAAAATGGGTTAAAATGATTTAATTATTAAAGTTTAAACTTTAAGTTCAGTTTAATCATTAAAGTTTTTTAAGGATTTAATAATAAAATTATTTTCTACTTTAGCTATTTTGACCTGTTTTTACAGGTTATATATCCAAACATCCTCGTATCTCTATTAATACTATTCCAAACATACCTTCCTTCTAACTCTTATACTCTCTTACATAAACACCGTTTACTCTCAATTTTATATCCTGTTACTTAAACACCCCCCACCCATTATCTCTCTATGTCCTAACAACCCTCACTGGTCACCCCCAACCTCCCTAAAGTATCTACCACACCGCCACCATACCACGGTTACCACCATCACCACCACTGTGCCGTTCCTACCATCAACACCACTCCTTATATTATTTCTAGATTTTAATGGTGTTCGATGATGAACACCGTTCTGTTAGAATATGCCCACTGACAAACACGAGTTGGTATCATTGCCGATAAGGTATAGGCCTATTGGGTCGCACGCCAAGTATTGATTCCGACAACACCTTTGAACGAGAGAGAGAGAGAGAGAGAGAGAGAGAGAGAGAGAGAGAAACGCCAAAAGATGGTTTTGGTGGGCTGGGCACGGTCGAGCTTGTAACATCCTCAGATCGGGCCTAGTAGATTAGGTGACTTTGGTATGTTAATTTGTGATTAATGACGATTAATTACTTGTTATTACTAGTTTACATAGTTTTAATTAATTAGTTTGATTAATTAAAGAAGTATATGAGGATTTATGCTTAGAATATATATATGTACGGTTAAGTATATATATGTATGTATGTACTCGGATTTGTGTGTGTGTATGCATGCAAGTGACTTAGAGGGTGACACATCATGCTTAAATGTATATATACGTGGGTTATTAGAGAAGTTACTTCATCTGGAAGTTTGCATGTGTGTGTGTTTTAGTGTGTAAAACCGAGAGCAAAGAAAGGAAACAAGAAGAAATAATCGGATTCGTGAATTCTTGATTGTGTGATTCAAGTTAGCAAGGTTGCCGATTCTTCTTTGATTCTTGTTGTTATACTTCGATTAGTATTAACATGCTACGGTTTTGCAAGGATTTGATATGAATATCATATACTCATGCCTTATGAAGTAATCGGATTTGATGTTCTTGGTGTTAAATGGTGTTTTGATGCATGCTTGCATGTTTAAACATGTTTATATGTGTTTGTATGAACTTACATATGAATTATATGAACTTGTTTATGATCTGGATATAAGATGTATGCAAGGTTTGAGTGTATCGGATTCTTGAAATGATGAAGGAGGCGGATTTTGGTGATGATAATGAAATCCGATTCTTGTGTAATCCGAGACTTATGATGAAATCCGATTGTTCCTAAATCCGGATGTATGTAATCCGAGAATTGAAATCCAATGGTTTGAATCCAAGAGTGTGGAATCCGATGATGGATTCCAATTATGAAAACCGATTTCAGGTATCAAGACTCAATGCAAGTGTGGAAGTCCGATTGAGGTTGCGGATTTGGTCAAATCCGATGGATGTGTCGGATTATTATGAAATCCGATGGAGGATTGCGGATTTGGTGAAATCCGATGGTAGTATCGGATTTCACATAAAATCCGATAGTTTGGACTTGTTGATTTGCATTGTTTAAATGCCATGTTATAAGTGCATGCATATGTGAATCTTACATGTTTATGTTTGATTAAAAGGATATAAATTTATGTGTTTGACATATATTTATGAATGATTACTGATTTCAGTTTGTTGTGTTCTCAGGAACAAGCAAGGCTCAGTAATATAAGATCACTGAGTGGAATAACTGAAAGCTTGAGGTGAGTGGACGTTTACTTACAGATGTAATTAGTTGTAACTGGATTGGGTTGCAACTGTTATTGGTTTGACGCAGGGATAGACTGTTTGTCTGATAATTGATTAACTGTTGATTGTTAATTAATTGTGTGTCATTGATATGTATACATGAGGTTGGGAAGTCAGCTTCGGCTGGGCATATGGGCTGGGTTTGTTTGCTATCGGCTAATCAGTATCGGGATCTTTTGATGCATTTGTTGCAACTTAAGGTGATACTGTGTGAGAATAGTAAATGAACTATCGGTAAACCTTTGCTTTGGCCGGCATTTGTTGAAGGTTCCTGCAGAACTGCCGGTCTTCCCGGGGCACGATTATCTGTTATGTGTTGTTGATATTTATGCGGTTATTTGTTGATATATTTGTTGTGGTTTGACTCCATTCACTTAGCTTTGTGCTAATCCCCCACCTCTCACTCTTTTTACAGGTTTTGGTAAGTCAACGGCTCGGCTGAGAGTGGTTAGCTTGGGGAGTAATCACCTAGGACTCTGATATTTTATTTTGTGGCGAGCCGTGTTTTGTAATACTGATATTTAAACAGTAGCGTTTGTACAGTTGTAAACACTTTGGTTGTTTAAATTTGCTTCCGCTATGATTATGAAAATGAAAATTTTTGGGTTAAAATACGGTGTTACAGTGCTTGATGAAGGTACGGGCGTGCCCCTTGGCCAGGTACGGGCCCAAGACCGGTGTGTCTTGGGCGCTCCATATGGGGCCGGCACAGGCGTGCCTAGTGGAGGTACGGTCGTGGCTAGTGCTTAGGCACGAGCTCAAGTCGGGCGTGACTTGGGTGTGCCCAGGGCACGCCCGTGCCTCACGCTGTAACAGCCAATTTAAATAGTCTTTTAAGACTAGTTTGAATGTGGTATTGATGACATTTAACACTAACTTATGAGGACGGTTTTTGGCTTGATATGAGTCATAAGACTAGTTCCAAGTAGTGGGTGAAGGTTGTTGGTTGCCACTGAACATGTTACTTGTAGTTTTGCTCATATTCTCTCAAAACACACTTGGAAGATAGTATAGGCACCTGTAATCTTCAAGTGGTGCTAGTTCAATATTGGTGGTGTTCTTGACGGCGTCCAAGCATTGCTAGCATATGGGAGTCAAAGAGGCTTGGTGTGGATACCGGTAGAGGAATACACTTTTGTATTCCCATATCCATCTTCATCAACATCAAGACAACAAGGAGAAGGAACTGCTTGTATGGTATAATTTCTATCCTTGTTCTTCTTTCTTTTAGTTTCATTGCTATTATTTAGAGTATGGTCCATTGGGTGGTGTGTTGGTGGCATGTTCTTGAAAATTATTTTATCCGTTTTTACTTCCGCTGCGTTTTCTAGATGCCATCGAAACCCAACATGTTCATATTTCTCAAAAGTTTTGTTTAACTTCATTTACAAAATTGCAATTTATAGTAATATAAAACACAAAACATCATTTATGCAAAAACATCGCGGAAATCAGGAGCTGTCAGTTGTGAGTGGAAGATGGGCTCTAATCTTTCCCTCTAGTACCTATTATACTTGAAAAGGACAAACACTATATGAGTAAGCATAAATGCTTAGTGAGCACACAAACATCCTCACTACTAAAGCATATGTACATAATTACTGCTTACACATATGGGATAACACATAGATACTGCTTTTTGCTAACTTCTGACGGCTTCTACTTTTGCTTACATATAACACAAATAATTGGGATTTGTCTTCCTTGCTTACACACTGATACACACATGATGGGAGTTGCCTTCAGTACTGATCTCATAATACATACACATAGATGCTTACAAGTATATATCCACAAATATGTTTTGAGGGGAATTTATGTAACTCACCTTAGTTGATGCACTATGGCTTTGCTAACTACTCAACACAAAGCTATTGATCAACTGCCATCACCTACAATCATATGTACTGTGTGAGTAGGCCGTGTTGGCCACTGTTTAGCAATAAAATGCAGAATTTGTAATTAATGCAGTGTCATTCGATTGTAGGTGATGGCAGTTGATCAATAGCTTTGTGTTGAGTAGTTAGCAAAGCCATAGTGCATCAACTAAGGTGAGTTACACAAATTCCCCTCAAAACATATTTGTGGATATATACTTGTAAGCATCTATGTGTATGTATTATGAGATCAGTACGGAAGGCAACTCCCATTATGTGTGTATCATTGTGTAAGCAAGGAAGACAAATCCCAATTATTTGTGTTATATGTAAGCAAAAGTAGAAGCCGTCAGAAGTTAGCAAAAAGCAGTATCTATGTGTTATCCCATATGTGTAAGCAGTGATTATGTACATATGCTCTAGTAGTGAGGATGTTTGTGTGCTCACTAAGCATTTATGCTTACTCATGTAGTGTTTGTCCTTTTCAAGTATAATAGGTACTAGAGGGAAAGATTAGAGCCCATCTTCCACTCACAACTGACAGCTCCTGATTTCCGCGATGTTTTTGCATAAATGATGTTTTGTGTTTTATATTACTATAAATTGCAATTTTGTAAATGAAGTTAAACAAAACTTTTGAGAAAAATGAACATGTTGGGTTTCAATGGCATCTAGAAAACGCAGCGGAAGTAAAAACGGATAAAATAATTTTCAAGAACATGCCACCAACACACCACTCAATGGACCATACTTTAAATAATAGCAATGAAACTAAAAGAAAGAAGAACAAGGATAGAAATTATACCATACAAGCAGTTCCTTCTCCTTGTTGTCTTGATGTTGATGAAGATGGATATGGGAATACAAAAGTGTATTCCTCTACCGGTATCCACACCAAGCCTCTTTGACTCCCACATGCTATTGATCAACTGCCATCACCTACAATCAACGCCGTATCAAACTAATGTTAAACCCTAACCCTACACGGCTCGTGTAATACTATATCTACATGACTATAACTCCTAACATGTCCTGCGCCATCAAGGGCATAACATATTCCATATTAATACGTACATGGCCCGTATACTTTTCATGGGCAGCCTACATTACCTGTCACTCTTCTACATGGCTCGTGTTAAGCTCTGGGCAACAACAATTTGATATGAACTTGTTGTTTTCGAGTAATTTACCAAAATGTTCGCAACACTTGGTATCGCCTTTAAACTACAAACAATACTCATATATAACAAAATGACACTATCCGATCATCTATTGATCAAGTTAGATCAATAGCTCAAATTTTGACCCATTAGTATGTAATCATCAATTTTACCATCAAACAACTATATAGTTAAGCCAAAAAAACATCATAATATTGCTAAAATCAATAGTATTCACATTTGATTCATCAATATCATAAATCCCTATTATTCAAGGATGCTAATACTCATAAAATATCCCAAATTACACATATTAGAGGTTGAATTTACATACCTTTTCACTTAGATTAGTCAAATATTTCCCAAATCAACTTCAATTGCTCAAAATCCTATTTTCTCTACTTGATCTCCTTCATTTTCGATTCTTCCAGCTTCAAATACAATCATATTTGACCAAAATGGTCAAATAACTCTCTTATATACTTACAACTATGGTCCTTTGGCAATAACATCCCATCAAGTTTTTTTATTATGATTTAACCACAAGAGCTTATTAATTCATAAAAATACTTATACCCTTGCCAATCCCGATCCTTAAATTTTTAGTAAACATCAATTCTCATATTAATAACAATTAAAATCTTAAAACGTAAATAATAAACAATTCTTTGAAATTAGATTACTCCAAATAAATATAAAACATTAAACTAAAATTTTGGGATGTTACAACTGCCGCCTCCATTACCACTCAAACGATTTCCAGATTTTGGGTGCTTTCTCATCAATCTAGCATGTTATTGTGATTGTGTTCTTCGATTACTAGGTTTCGTATTCATTTTCATCTTTGTTTATGGTTGTTATTCTTATATAAATGATCATTTGTTGCTCTTGAGTGCGTGTTCTTCGATCTCTAGGTATGTGTGTGGATTGACTTTATAACAACCCAAACTCCGTAGCACGATATTGTTCGCTTTGCCCCACTGGCTCACGGTTTTGTTTATGGTATGGAACATTTCACCCAAAAGGCCCCATGTTAGGAGAGGTATCCACACCCGTATAAGAAGTGTTTCATTCCCCTTTCCAACCGATGTGCGACAGATGTTATAGATTTATGTGTGAAAATCAATTTCATGTTGTAACACCCAAGGTTTGAAATTCATTTAAATAAGAATAAAAATAAATGATAAGTGTTATATGTGTATTATGAGTTGTCTATATAGGATTAGATGTGTTTATAAAACTATAGGGGCCAAAACTATCGAAATCAAGGTAAAATAGTAGAGGAACTATTTATGCCTTTAGCTCATACATATGGATATATATATATATATATATATATATATATATATATATATATGAAATGAGTTTGTAAACCCATTCAAACACACAGACACTCACGCATACATACTGAGTACCACAAGTTACCATCTTTCCTTTGAGATTTCAATCAAGAACAACAAGAAATCAATACTTTAGTGACATCATATCAAGTCCATCGTCATCAAGGTGAGTCAAGTTGGTTTTTGTTGAAGTTGTTTTAAGGATTCTTTTGGGTTTTCAAGCTTTTATGGATTAAAGGATTTAAGTGTGTTAAATTAGTGGTTAGATGTTGTTTATGGTTATATTGGAGTATTAGAAACTCCTTTTTCAGTTTGTTTGATACAGAAATGGTGATTTTATGTTTTGGCCGGAAAAACTAGTAAGTCGGATGACAAAACTGGTGTGAACCAAGGGAGGCACGGACATGCCAATAAAGGGTACGGTCGTGACTGCCATTGTTCATGAGGTTCGGGCGTACGCGGGGCACGGGCGTGCCTTGGGAACCACGGGCGTGTCTTCAAGTCGTACGACTCAGAGTATTGTAAGTCGGACACATAAGTCGGACCTATAAGTCACATCCATAAGTCGCACCATATAAGCACGGGTGTGCCTATAATAGGGTACGGGTGTGCCCTGCGCTGTTCAGTTTCTATTTTCTTAAGTTTTAGCACGTGTTTAATATATTATTGGTATTATACCTATAGAGATTAGTCGTGGACGTTTTCACTGAACCATAATTACTTGTGGATTGATTATAACATTATAGCTTACAAGGTGAGTTTACTAGACTATTATTCATATCTATAGTATGTGTGTTATCATGATAGAATATTATACATGTATTATTCATATGTGGTGTTTAGCATACTGCTACGTGTAGTAAGGCTTAGATGTGGTACAGTACTGCGACCTATGTTGCTGCCCTGGATCTAGAACCAGAGGCTAGCTTTGATTGCCTGACATATGTGTGGTATCTTTTAATGATCTTATACGTGTATTTATATGATTTATAATTTGACATACTCACTAACCTCTCGTAGCTTATGAGATACTGTTTTTAAAATGTTTTGCAGAACGCAGCAAAGGCAAGAGCAAAGCTTCCGTTTGACCACTTTTCACTCAACTCCTTTGAAACAATTAACGCATTTTGTGTAATATAAGAACCTACAGCAGTACTTCGGTTATACTTTTAAGTGTATTTTCTTTTGAAACAATACTCAGATTTTGTTGTAAATACGCTTCCGCATATATTTCTAAACTATATGTGAATCTTTTGAACACGTTTTTGTTTAAATACTAGTTCTTATAAAATGGGGCGTTACACATGCTCCAGTTTTCATGAATAAATTTAGGTGTGTTTTTCATGAAGGATTTTGTGAATCGAATTTTGTGTTTTTTTCATGAATCTATTTCAAAAATGGATTTTGTGCATCAATTTCTTTATACGTTCTTCAATTTTCAGATTTCTTGGGAGTGTGTTCTTCATTTATTCTTTACAAATTGTTCATCTGAAATTGATTTTACGAGTGCTTTTCATCATTACCATAGCAATTTACATGTGTATATTCGTACTCTTCGGCCGTGTTTGTTTCACGGAATTCAAATGAATGGAATTGAATTCCTAAGGAATGAGATTCCTATTCATGTTTGTTTCGCTAAAAAGTAAATGGAATTGAATTCCATTCTAATCCTATTTTGTGTTTGTTTGCAAATTATTGCAATGGAATCATATCAAAAGACTAAAATACCCTCGATTCATTTTTGTATTAGAACTTTATATAATTATGTTTGTAAAACGCACTCACACCCACACCCAATCCCCAACCCCCGGGCCACCCACACCCCCCGGCCAACCCTCCTACACACAACACAATCTTTTTTTCAAGAATAAAAGGAAATATATGCCGCCGCCACCACCACCATCACTGCTGCCACCACCATCACCGTCACTGCCACTGCCAACCACCACCGTCACCGCCACTGCTAACAACCACCTGCCGCTGTCAAGTTCGTCGTCGCCGCTCCCACCACCAACCACCGCTGCCACCGTCATCACCGCCATCGTCATTGCCGACCACCATCCGCCGCCACCACGTCCACGGTTGCCACCATCGTTGCCACTCCCACCACCAACCGCCGTCGCCACAGCCACCTCCGTTATCGCCACCGCCAAGCACTACTAGTCGCTCCCCCTAATAACAGTCTGGCACCTACAGTAGGGTGGGGGTGGGGTGAGGTTAGGTGTAGGGTTGGGTAGGGTAGGTGAGGTAGGGTGGATAGGGTAGGTAAGGGCGGGGTGAGGTGAGGTGGGTAGGGTAGGGTAAAGGGAGGGGTGGGATGGGGTAGTTGGTGCAGGGGTAAGGGTGGGTGGGGGTAGGGTGGGGTAAGGTAAGGGTAGGGGTGGGGTGGGTGGGTAGGGGATAGTGGGTGGGGTAAGGTAAGGGTAGGGGTGGGGTAGAGTAGTGTAGGGGTGGGGGTGGGTGGGGTAGAGTAGGGTAATGTGGGGTATAGTAGGTTGGGGGTAGGGTATGGGTATGATGGGGAGGGTAGGGTAGGGTAAGGGTAGGGTAGGGTAGGGTAGGTGGGATGGGGGTAGGGTGGGAGTCTGTTGTGATGGAAGGATTAACCGATTAGGGTTAAATTAAGGTTAATATTGTCTTTTGTCAACATTTCATAGGAAAATGAATTCAATTCCATCTAACCTATTACAAGAATTGAAATCCATTACCTAAAGGAATATTAAAATTTCAAAGAATTTGATTCAATCCCAAATAATTTTACCCAACGCAAAATATAACGGAATTTGATTTGAATTCCATTCCATTCCTTCACATTCCGGTGAAACAAACGGGACCACATGTTTGAACACAAATCTATGGAACAAGAAATCTGAGTATATGTGTGTGTGTGTTTGTCTTTGTTGAAACTCAAGAACACAAATGTTTATAATCTCTCAAGAACTTCAATGCAACAAGAAATTTAATAAATAAAAATCAAAAGAATGAACGTTTACTTGCTAAACAAAAATCACAAATTAAACAAAACTTAAAGGATTAAACAATAATCAAATAAAATTTTACGGTTAAACCGTTTTTAAAATATTAATAGTTATACCAAAGAACAAGATTAAACCATTTTTAAGCAACTCGAAATTATTAAACTAGTTTGTTACTCCCGCAAGATGAACAACCAAATAATCAACGACACTTATCATCATCAATTCAATATTCATCATTGAAGTTACAAGACGCATTATTTTACCAACTCAAATGAAATAAATAAAATATTGGTGATAAATTAAGCTCATTACTTTTAGGATTCTTATAAGTTGTACCTTCTTTAATATTCAAAGTCTTTATAAGAATAAATACTAAAAGGGACTTTAGGTCCAAAATTCGAACCCTTTATGGTTTTCACCACCTAATCTTTTCAAATATTCTCTATTTATAATGTTTACTAGTATTTTACTCACGAAATGTGGCTAGAAACAATATGTGTATTTTTATAGGACCTTAATTTAATTTGTCGCTTTTGAAGTAAAAAAAAGGTTATTTTACATCCCAACCCCGTCCCTTGGAAAGAAAAAGGTAGCACCGAAGAAAGGAAAGAGTGAGATGGTGGCTTTTGATAACTTACGTTGTGTTCCCGAATTTTAGATACGAAAGAAAAGAATAGAAAAGAAAATTAAGAAGAGAAAAGAAAAGAAATGAAATCATAATAGTTTTAGTTTTTCGCGTTCCTAAGTTTGAAAGAAAAGAAAAGAAGAGAAAGAGTATTGTTTTTATTTTGTGTTCCCGAGTCGGAGAGAAAGGAAAGAATGAGTTGTTTTACAATAATACCCTTATTTTCTAAAATTATTAGTTGTTAGTAAGGGTAATTTAGTCACTAATGAAAAATCATAAAACTTTTCCTTTCCTTTCCATCCAAATCTTCTCACTTTTGGGAGGAAAGTTTAGAAGAGAATGTTAATGAAATTTTTCTTCCAAACCCCTTCTCTTCTTAAAAACACTCTGGTACACGATTTTTTTTAATTCTTTCTTTCTTCCTTCCTTCCTTCCTTCCTTCCAAATCACTTCTTTTCTTTCCAAAATAAAATTCTGAAACACAGTGTTAGAGCGAGAAGAGTGTGATCATCGATAACATGTGAAGTTTATACAAATTTAAAATTAACTCTACACTTAAGTTTGATGAATGACATCATTTTTTTGCTTATATGATTCAACTTTGGTTTCTACCTTAATTAGATTAGTCTACTAATAATTAATTGGATGTGAACTAATTGTATTTTTTTAACCCTAATTTCAATAGTTACTTTTTTTAGTATTAAAACGTTTAAAAACCATCAAAATTTAAATAAATATATAATTCTATAATCATTAACTTTGTCTTAATTATTATTATATACAATCAACTTTAAATTCTTAAAAATAATACAATAAACTTTCATAATTCTCTCGTTGTATGCAGACAACTTTTTTCTGTCTTTAATATTTAGCTATCATTGTATATAATGAACTTTTTCATAATTTTCATAGTATACAACAACTTACAGATGATGAGAGGATTACAAAAGTTGATTTTATATATTGTTTAAAAAAAATTAAGTTGGTTGTATACAATCATAACTATGATAAAGTTTATTGTATTTTCATACAATTTACCCTTTAGTCTAATATATTAATAATTTAAAGAGATATATATTTATCATATACAATGTAGTGTATTCTTTATTTTTACTTAAAAAATACTTACTTATACGAGTATTAAACGTAAGTAAAACAACATAATAAACATATATACATATATATATATATATAAATTATTTCATATTAATTCTATTAGAAATTAAAATCCTGACCATTACTAATTTTACTTTAAAAATTTTATAACCGAATTGTATGATTTATTACATATTAAATTCAACTCAAATTTAATTTAAATTACTTTAAAATATTATAAAAGATAATTTAGTAGTTGTACTACTTAACTTAAAATTGTCTTAAAAATAAGTTAAATGATTTACATAGTAGTAGAGATAAAGTGTTAAAAATTTGTTTGATGACATTTTATCTTACTTTCGGTTTATAATATCTTATATATCATAAATCTAAGTAATTATTATTTATAAAAACATATATTTGTTTTAGAAATATTACTAATTACTCTTACTATTTAGGTGAAATGTTTAATATAGTCCATATTTAATTCATAGTTCTGAAGGACTAATTTTAGCCCTTGGATCAATGGCATCAATGATCCAGATTGTATTTTAAAATTTTGGATAGAGTGACATTTTCGTAATTTTTCGTAATTCACATTTAATGCTTTTACAAATCACATGTAATTGTATACTGAATTACATGTGATTGTATAATGAATTTTAGGACTATGATTTTTATATGAACTACATTGAACATAACTCTACTGTTTAGCGTATTAGTGCTAGAATATCATTTAGGTGTTTTTCATTGTTAAATAAAACAGGTAATTACAAGATTATATAACTAACACATTATAATTAGAGATAATTTGTATATCGATCTTCTAATTTGACACATGCTTTGTTTTTTCTTAGAGCTTCTCTACTTGTAAGTAGAAGTATAATTGTTTACATCATATCTCGTTTGTATTTTATTTAAATATAATTGATTAATACCGTTATTGTTGTTGTTTTAACTTTTAAGTCATGCTTTAGTGGTGTTGTACATCATTTAAATTTGACATAACTCATTAACTATGCTCTAGTGATGTTGTACATGTGTTTTACCGATGAAGTACACGTATTTTTTAAAGGGTTTAGTTCATAAAAATGTATCTAATTTGTCATGTTTTGCTATTGTGTGTATTGAACTTTAAAAGTTTTTATTGTGTGTATCAAACTTTTAATTTGTTGCTATTGTATATGTACTTTGTTTACATAAAAAAAAGAAAAATGCACAAGTTTAGTACATACAATAGAAAGTTTAATACACACATAAAAAATTTTAAAATCCGATACACACAATAGCAAAACTTGACAAGTTGAATACATTTGGGTGAACTAAACCCTTTTTAAACTACTTATAACTTTTTTACACTAGATATGTGGTTTTTGCCTTCTTGGTGTTTAGCGAAATATAAGAGTATAATTTCTTGTGTTTTTGACAACTAAATAAATAGTGATATTTAAACAATATATTAATTTTAAATCTGCTACTGCTTATAACTTTTTTCATACATTTAAAATGCATATATATAATTTTAGAATATAAAATTACATTTTTGTTCTAATCCAAATAATAAATATCATCCATTTTATATAAAATATTATATAAAGTCATCTATTGCAATTCATGTTTGAAAAAAATAGGTAGATTATTCATTTACTGGTATGTTAATAGATTTAACAAACACTAAATTATTGCCTTTCAACATATTAAGTTAGAAAAATATTTAATATAGTCCATACTTAATTCATTGTCCTAAGAGACTAACTTTAGCCTTTGAAAATGACATCAATGATTTAGATTGTATTTTAAAATTTTAGACAAAGTGGTATTTTTGTAATTTACATGTGATACTTTTACAAATCACGTATAATTATATACTCAATCACCTGTAATTAAATATTAAAAATTTAATACTATATTTATTTACATAAAATTTTATTAAACACAACTCTATTAAGTTATTCTATAGGAGAGACTAATTTAAACATGTAGGCCATGTCTGCTATGAAGATATAGAGATGGGAAAGGAAAGCATTATTCTATTCATCTCTTTATTTGTTGTTTGTTAAAAAAATGAAAACAAAACACAGATTAGAAAGGAAATCTCATTCCTTCAGTTCCTTACTTTTTCATTCAACTTTCTTTCCTGGTTTTTCTTATTCCATTTGTAGTTAATATAATAAGAAAAGTAGTAAGAAAAGTAGTAAGAAAACCCCAATAACTTAATTTTGAATAATTTAGTTACACCATCATATAACCAATTAACTACATGATGCATACACATAAACACTTGATGTGCCCTGCATATACACTATACACCATAATGACCCCACCAAGTAATTGTGTATGCATCATGTAGCTAACTCGCTACATGATAGTGTAGCTAAGTTATTCCCAACTTAATTAGTAACTTACTATAAGTAATTTTCATTTTATAAATGAATGTGTTGATCAAGGATCTATGAGATTGAATAGCCCAACAAGCCTTTGAAAATTCTACATAATTGCTCATTGTGAATTTCTAAATTTCAAAATAGTACTCATAGAGTTGTGTTCAATAATGTTTATGTAAGAAACATAGTCCTAAAATTTTAATATTTAATCACAGGTAATTCAGTATACAATCATATGTGGTTTGTAATAGTATCAAAATTTGAATTACGAAAATGTCACCCGCTCAAAAATTTAAAATGTAATATAGACTATTGATACCATTGATCCAAGGGTTAAAATTAGTCCATTAGGACTATTAATTAAGTATGGACTATATTGAACATTACCATAATTATAAAATACTTTTATACATGAAATTATTATAGCTTGATTTTTTTATTATAAAGAAAATTTTTTCCTCATTCTTTGTTTATATCATTCTATTTCTCTCATTCAAACATCAAGTAGTAACGATTAATCATTTCATTCTACAAAAAACATGTCGATCGAATGGTAACGACTTATTTCATTATCTTGTTCAGTTCATGACCCCGTCTATTCTGTTATTTTATCACGTAGTTCCGTCCAACCAAACGCTATAATAGTAAACATAAACTACAAGTTATAGGTAAAAAAAATAATAACCTCAAACACACTGTCTCTTTTAGTAATAAATGGAGTTATAATACAAAAATGATGGTTTTGGTAAATTAAAAAAATTGAATATTGTAATTAAAATACTTTTACTTATGGAGTGAGAAAGAGGAGGCATGGAGCATGTCAGTTTTGTAAATATGCTTATATTCTCATCCTCAATCTCAATACAAGTAAAAGTACGGTCAAAGGGAGTGTTGGGTGGGTGGTATATATAACAGTAAATAAATAAATAAATAAATATATAAGTAAATAAATAAATAATTGTATGTTTTTATATTTATTTATTTATTTATTATGCCACTGGCCAATTGTTGAGATCTGAGCTTCCAGCTTGTCACTCACCACCCACTATCAATTCTTCCTGTTTATTTATCTACCATGCCTCTTGTAAATGACATTTTCCATCAAACTATAGATAGATATCATTCTCTAAGGATGTGCTTTTTTTTAATATGTTTAATTTTATGAAAATACAATAAACTATGTTAATATTGTAATTGTATGTAATAAACCTTATTTTGTATCTAAAAATATTCGGATAAAATGCGCGAAAATACAAAAAACTTTACCAATATTGTCATTGTATGCAATTAACTTTATTTTGTACCTAAAAGTATATACAACTTACAAATTTTGTTCATTTTATACAATTGGCAACCTGATTACCAAGTTACAAGTTATCCATTGTATACAATGAACAAAATTTGAAGGGTTTTTTGTATTTTTAGGTACCAAAGTTTTTTTATTTTTGGCCAGGTTACCGTTAAGTTACCTGCTATAATAGGTAACTTGCATACAAAGAACCAAATTTGTAAGTTGTGTGTATTTTTAGATACGAAATAAAGTTGGTTGCATACAATGATAATATTGACATAGTTTGTTGTATTTTTGTACAATTTGTCCAAAAATATTCATTGCATGCAAGTTACCTATGACAATAGGTAACTTATCGGTAACTTGACAAAAAATAAATGAACTTTGATACCTAAAAATACAAATAACTTTTAAATTTTGTTTATTGTATACAATCGGTAACCTGGTAATCACGTTATCAATTGTATACAATGAACCAAATTTGTAAGTTGTATGTACTTTTAGGTATAAAATTAATAAAGTTAATAGCATACAATGACAATATTAACAAAGTTTTTTATATTTTCGCACATTTTGTCCTTTTTAATATAGTTAGTTACATGATATATATCACTAATAATATTTTGACTATTTGTTGGTTAAAGGATGGGTGTATCACCATCATTTCTTCATCATCATCATCAAGTAATGGTTATATAATAGTGATTTTACATAAGGTTCGAGGATTATTTGAAAGAATAATGATATTTTTTGGTCGGGTTTTGCCACTTCAACATTGGTTAAAAACGAGATTTAAGACAATAGACTTTTAAGACAATAGACTTGTGAATTTTTATTTTGCTTTTGTTTTAGATGAAAGTGTAAAATTTGGTTAACTAGGTTTTGAAATAATTTTCTCTCTTCATCAAAGACTATTGTCATTATCGACAACTCACACACTACCAATCTACCACCAATGTTGACTGCCGCAACCACAACCGCCAATGCTACTTCCAAAGACCACTATTGTATACAAATTCATGGTCATGTTATTATGTTGTACATGTGTAATTTATATTAGTATCATTGGATTGCACATGTGAATCCTTTCACTAGGTGATCGCATTGTCAGGTTATATATGTGCAAATTTTTAGTTAAATAAGCTTAAGAGTTTTTTTAAAAAAATATAATAATATGACCTTCAAATTAAAAAGAATAAAATACTTATACATTTGATATTTAATGTAATATAAAACATATGTTTATTTAAAATATTTTAATTTCAAAACATGAGGTGAATAGACATCGACCAAGACACTTTTGCCTATTTTAAAAAACACCTCTGGAGTCTGGACTACTGTTATGTTTAAAAAATGATAACTTACATAAAAATTTAACGAACTTTATCTTAGTTATCATTATATAAAATCATCTTAATTTTTTTAAAAATACAAAATAAATTTGATTGCATACAATGACAATATGACTATGATGACAAAATAAAAATTCAAAGAACTTTATCTTAGTAAAGTTTGTTGTATTTTCGCGCAATTTGACTTTTAAAACAATACAATCAACTTTCAAATTTTATCATTGTATGCAAGTTGTATACAATGACTATGATGACAAGAATCATTGTATACAACGGAAACTAAAAGACAAATAGCAAAAAGCTGTCTGCATATATTGGAAGCATTATAAAAGTCGATTATATTGTTTTCTAAAAAATAAAGCCCATTGTATATAATGGTAATAAAACAAAGTTTATTGTATTTTTATACAATTTGCTCTTAAAAAAACCTTCTTTTATATTTTTAGTTATTTATATTTAAATTAACCATTTAAGATTGATTCTTATAATTCTTACCATAAATATAATTCACAAACAAACTTCGCTATAAGGATTTAAGAGTGAAGTTGTGATTAGTGAATATGAATTCATATAAAGGTAATGTCACAACTATTATTACAAATTGAAGTTTGTCATAGTAGATATAAGGAAAATGGTTTGGTTTACCAAAATATATTCAACTTGTCACATTTTGCTATTGTGTGTATCAAACTTTAAAACTTTCTATTATGTGTATAAAATATTTAATTTGTTATTATTGTGTGTATTAAATTTTCTATTATATGTACTAAACTTATACATTTTTTATGTAAGCAAAATACATACAATAATAATAAATTAAAAGCTTCATACACAAAATAGAAACTTTAAAAGTTAGATATACAAAATAACAAAACATAATAATTTACATATATTTTAGTTAATTAAACCCTAAAAAAGGATGGGAGAGAGTAACGTTTAAGTACAAATAATTCAATTATGAAACCAATTGGGTGTTTCTTATATTTTATTAATTTTTTTTGATTGGATAAAGAAAGTGAGTGAGCGAGCTTCACTTTTAGGACAAGAATAATGTTATGTTCTTATGGATGAAACTATTGCTTTATATGCGAAGGTTGTGGGAGTACCAGCGTTATGGAAGCTGTATTGTTAAGATAGCGTTGTATGCGACTTGAAACGACACCACTCCATCTTATTTTACTGTACCATAGCATGTTTCAGCGCACAAACTCTTCTCTTAGTGCAATCAATTGTAAAAAAATATATATAAACATAAGTTTGGATGATAACGATTTCAATATTGGATGTAATCCGGTACAATTTTTATAAATCTAAGTTAATAACAAAATAATAAGTTTGTCATAATACTTATTATTTGAATATATATGAATTGTTTGGTAAAAAAATGAATATAAAGTATTTAAAAATGTCAATGGATTTGCACAATTTTTATAGAAAAATAGAAACCTTTTGGTTAATTTTTTTATTTATAAAAAACCCACAAGAAGATCTATGTATTTAAAATTCAAATTCACCAATACACGAGTTGGTTGAATCAAACTTGTAGAAGAAGATTTCTCGTATTAGCAAATCTACCAACATATTATTGCAATTGACAAGAGAGTCAACAAAATCCATTGGATAATAACTGATGTGTGAAATCAAGTTATAAAATTTAAGTCTAATTATCACATAATCTAAACTATGAGAATGGCCTAATCGTACGATAATATAGCTAAAGTAAGTAAAAGGGTATCGGCTCCACATGAAACCGTTTAGCTGATTACTAATATCAAAACAAACTCAATTAACCTAAAACAAATTTGATTTGAAAAGGGTTTTTGTTATTTAACTAATTACTCTACCAAATTACCTACTCAATTAAAGAGATTGAAATTTTATCTAATTAAGCCAAATTTGAATAGACTCTAATTGAAAAAGACATTCACTATGATTAACTCTCCCTAAACATAGATTTGGTCGATTAAGTCCCGATTAAATGGAATTCCATAGAGGTTGATAAATTAACTTTCGTTCAATCTCACGCAATGTTAAAACATGATTCCTAGGATTTCATCTCTAAGCCTATGTAAAAACACACCTCACTTTATCTTCAATTATAGGATCAGATTCCTCGTCACCCCTAATCCTAGAACTTTCGTTTCAAGAATTAGTCCTTTAAGTAATTAACTAAGTTATAGGTTTTTAATTTCAGCCCCTGTTTCTAGTGAGTTGCCTACTACGTCACATAAGCGAAAAGTAGAAGAATCACACAATTATGACACTTTCATGGTCAATAAACACATGCAATTAACAAATCAAACAACCAAAGGTTAAGGCTAAAAACTTTAAGGGTTCTTTAATGGAAAAACGACAATTGTTTAAAAAAACCAAATCAATCCATAAAAATAACCCAATGTAGTTTAAGGTTTATTAAATCATAGTGAATACAAGAGATCTAGCACATAGACATACTAGAATCAACCAACATTAAATAAAAAATCTAGAAAGAAAGGATCTTGATTGAACAAAAGATTAAAACAAGAGATCAAACCGAATTAATGACTATGAAGGTGACTTGAATCTTCTCCTTTGAATGAATTGAAGTAGATGGAACTTGATGAACAACTCCTCTCCTCTAGTAATATGCTCCCAATTAGAATTCTCCAAAAAATTCCTTCTAAAGATGTGAAAAATCCAATTTATAGTTAAAGTTCCCCGGCAAGCTTGCGGCGTGTAGCTCTCCTCCCCGCGGCGCGAAGCTTAGATAAACATCATCCTTTTTTTGAATTTTGAAAAGTCCAATTGGTCAACGCCTTCTTCGCAGCGTGATGCACATGTCCCGCAGCGTGAGGCTTAGTATCAAAGTCATCCGCGGATTTCTAGTCGGTGCGAAGCAAGTCTTTCCCGTCAGACCACTCTTCACGGCGCGAAGACCTTTCTTGAATGCCATTTTCTGTACTTTTGACTTCCTTCACTTGTTTCTTCATATGTTTCGGAATTTTTGTATCCAAGGACCTGAAAATCACAAAACACACAATTTTAAGTGCAAAATCCATCCTTTTATCATAATTTTCAAATAAAAACAAAGATTAGCGGGAATTATTATGTATGATTTCAAAAATATCAAAACTTCCCACACTTAACTATTACCTGTCCTCAAGCAATTTATCTAGTAAAAAACATAACTCGAACCTACCAGAAATTTCTTAATGGTTCGTCCAAGGAATGTAACCCCTTTGTTACTTAAGCCAACAATTTATTCCAACTAATTTTAAGACATATGCATAACCACTCATCCTCGCCGCAGGTTGTTGCTTAATCACTCAAGTGTGTAAGATGTAAATATAAATGTAGAGCTTACATAATATCCAATATACAACACACAAATATGCTTGTAATTAAATTAATCTCCACCACTAGAGTTTTCATCCATCAAGATGACTTTGAGGTTGTAATATTAGGCTAAGGCTAAAGGTAGAAAATTTGAAAATTTTAAGTGACTAAATATAAGTCACCATTGAAACTGGAATGGTTATATGAATGGAGCACATAATATCTAAACATATGATATCAACACTTGCTTGACATGAATTTTATTCTTTTGAGCATCTCACTTTTTTTCTTTTTCTTTTTTCTTTTCCTTTGCTCTTATTATATATTTTTTTTCTCATTTTTCATTCATTTTTTTTCATTCACCTTTTTGCAAGAATTTCAGGGGATTTCACAGCTTAGAATTTATACTTTACTATTTTTTCTGTAGTATCTCTTTAATTGGCTCACTTGAACTGATAACAACGTTATACATGTAGTTAATTTTGGACTTAAGCTAAGCCTAAAAGAAAGTTTAGAAAATGGATTGGCTAAAATTTGGGTAACAAATGAAAAAGCTAAGGCTCAACATGGCTATAAGTGTATCGAGTACTAAAATTGAGCACTACGCAATTTCAAGGGTAGGACAAATTAGATAACCTAAAATTAAGACTATCTAACGAACAGGCTAAACACACAGTTAAAACAAATATGGCCTCTATCATTGCAATGGTGATTAATACTCATTTTTGTGGTCTCGACAAGTATATCAAAAACAAGTTCTACAGTAATCTTGTATGGATAATCTCACGCAAAAGAAAGCATAAAAATAACAGCTATACAAGGCTCAATCTCTCAATATAAGTGGGATGTGACATGTGATAAGTGACTATGCATAAATCTAGAAAAAGGTTGACTTATACAGAAGAGTCAAGCCACTCTAAAGTATACATCACTAGACTATCGAAAAAAATTCTGGTTTACTTGAAATTATGACAATTCACACAATAGGCTACTCAAGACTAAGGAAAATATAAGTAAGCGAAAGTTGACCCCCTTCCCAAACTTAAAGATTTTCATTGTCCCCAATGCAGTAAAAATTTGTGTAACACATAGAAAATAAAAGAATAAAAAGAAGAATACTCGCTGGGGTCAAGTCGCTTCTTGCTCTTCATGATGGTGGAGAAAAAATTGGAGATTCCATGTTGCTTCCTTCCTATCTCCTTCAACTTGAAACCTAATTCAACCAACAAAAACAAACAAACAAACCAAAAGAAAAGAACAAGAACAAAAATCGAAAATAAACAAAAGAAAAACTAAAGAAACGAAGTAGCGATCAAACCCATTAATTTTCGAACTCATCCCGATGAGGGGCTTAGTCATGTTAATGTACTCAATTGTCCCAATATTTAGGTGGGTTCTGCTCCTTCTGGGGCCATTGCGGCAGTGGTTGGTATGGTTATGGCTAGAATTGCGGCCGCAGCTGGTATCCGAACCATTGAGATATGGTCCTCTGTTTCCGGTCCATAGAGTACCGTAGCTGTGTGTTTTGATAGGTGAGTTGGTGATAGTAGTCGTCCACATGCTCATTAAGAGTGTTGTGGGACACTTCAAGTCTCGCAATCCATCAGTCAAATTTTGGTATGCTGCATATGCATCCCAATCATGTGGTATTGGTTGGGAACTAGATGCACCCCCTGGACTTGATCGTTCCACTGTCGGCTCAACAGGAGGTCCTTGCTGCATTTGTTGTTGGCGATCTTCCTAGTCATCGACCGATCTGCCATACCATTGCCACGCCCCTCTCCGATCTGCCAGGACAACTACCTGCATCCCCTTGAATTGATTTAGATGTATATATCCCATGGTGTACGCCATTGTAAAAGATTCCACCACTCGTGGAACCAAGATGAAAAAACCTTGGCAATGACGAATGGAAGGTTGGTAAGATTATCCTTATTGATGACTTGGTGGAGCAACCATAAATCCATCTTTTGACTTTGTATTGGCTCTCTTTTCTTTGATTCACCAAGTTGACAATCATTTGGTAGAGGATTCAATGATGCGTCCTATAGATCTTTGAAGCTTTTGTGTTTGCGTTTCTATAATCTCTCAAGCTGATGCTGTGTCATAGGATGGTGTTTAGGTCCTTATCAGCCGGCTCCCCCTCGCATTGTTGCATGTATGTAGCAAATAGGGGGTGGTTGAGTTGTGCATCGGTGTATAACCCCAAATGTTGAGCAAAATTGCTTAAGCTGCGGACCCACCATTTTTTATTGAGTCTGAGCTGTATGCAATCCACATCCAGCCCTTCTCTTGCTTTTTCCGCCAGAGATGATAGCTTGATAAGAATTTTAGTACCAGTTCCCAACAAACAGGCTCCCGTATGTCCATGGCCATTTCCCAAGCCCTGCAAGTGAATATCACTTCACCCTGGTCATTTGTGAAATCTCTCAACTGGAACATGCGTATTTGTTCCTCGTGGTTCAATTGTCAGAGAAATTCCAATCTCGTGTCCTCTCGGGTTTCACCCTTTGTGGGTGTATTGTGGTTAATTTAGTAGTACACTTTCCACGCATAATTGGTGAAATATCCATGTCTCTGCGAAATCCAAGAAAACATGTGTACCATTGACCACTAGGTTGGTGGGGAAACCATCGGCGTGTGTCCCGCTTGAACTAGTAGTCCGGGATCACTGTCAGAACAATAGAAAAGTTGGCATTTTTAGCAAATATCGTTTTGACAATCGAGAGGAAACACCCTTCCCATACTTAGTTTCCTAACTAGCTCGTTTAACTACTATGGAAGCATCAAAATATATTATATAGCATGGGAACTATGAAATATATATCAAAATGGCTAAATTCTAACCTCTTATAATTAAAGTTACAAACTTGTAATCACAATCAACCTATGTAACTTTGTTTTTGCAATTTGTTAATTTGGGTACTAGTTTCTACCACATAATAAACAAGAATAAAAAAACAATGAAGAACCTCCATGGATGTGGTGGATGAGCATGCTCGATTTCAAGTTAATCACTCCAAAAATCACTAATCTAAGCTAAATCAACCAAGATAATTGTTATCTATTTGAGAAACTAGAAAGAATACCAAGAAAAACTAAAGCTTTGAAGGTAGCATAAAAATGGTGGAATGTCTCAAGAACACCCACCAAGAAGTTCAAAATTTTCACCCAAACTTGAAGAAAATAGATGAAAAAGTGTTTCCATACATTGGGTGCCATGAATGGAGAGTGATTTTGAGGAGAAATTGGAGCAGAAAATCGGATGTGGAGGGAGCAAATGAGTCTGGCTCGAAATATTTGATCTTAGGTGCATTTTCCTCTGGAATCTTATTGTTTTCATTGGTCTTAGTAAATCCCTCTTCGGTCTCATTAAAAACCCAACTAGCATCCCCACCAATACCACTAGAGTCTCTGCCCCTCCCCACTAAGTTCTCTTCTCTGGGGTTGTCAAAAGTTCGGCTGCTAGGGTTGGAGAGAAATGAAGAAGAAGAAGAAGATGGAAAAAAGAATAAAATAGGGGTTATACATCAAGTTTGCAGCGCGAGCCCGGGGCGGGCACCGACAGTCACTTCTAGATTAGGTATGGTTCGCGGCGGCTAGAGTCGGATCTCGTGGCGGTTAGAAATTGCTGGAAAAAGGACCTTGTTTTCGAGACATCCTCGGGCCGTGAATAGGATGCCTCGCACGACCCACCCCCCCCCCCCCCCCCGTTTTTGAGTTTTTAAGATTTTATGATTTGTTTTTGGTTTTTTCAAATAGGAAGAACTAACAAACACATGAAATCGCATAGCTTGCCTCCCACGAAGTGCTTCATTGTTTAGCGAGTCTAAAGTTTGACTCGTTACTCGTATCTCACTCTTCTTTTTCCATTGAGGTGAAGTACATCACCTTCCCCTCTTTTCGTGCCATGTCCTCATGGTATCGTTTGAGCCGATTCACTCAGAATTGGCCATTTTCGGAGTTGAGTTCTACGAATCCGGATGGGTATGTTTTGAGGTTGGTGTAAGGACCCGCCCACTTGGATTTCAACTTTCTTGGTGAAAATTTGTATCGAGATTGATAGATAAGCACCTTTTCACCCTCCTCAAAATGCTTCACTCCTTTTAAATGTTTGTCATGCCATAGCTTACTCCTTTCCTTGTAGATTTTTGAGTTCTCCTATGTGTAAAGTCGTATCTCATCAAGGAGATTTAGTTGGAACATTCTCACATCCCCCGCCGAATTTATATCCAAGTTACATTGTTTAAGAGCCCAGTATGCCTTGTGTTCGATTTCAAACAAGAGATGGCATGCTTTGCCATAGACTATCCGGTACGGGGTGTATCCTATCGGTGTTTTGTACGTTGTACGGAATGCCCAAAGTGCATCATCTAGCTTTTGTGACCATAATTTTTTTATTATTATCCATGGTTTTCTCAAGGATCCGCTTTAAGGCTCTATTCGTGTAACGCCCCAAAGTTCAAAAGTTGTCATGGCTAAGTGTTATTAAAGATTAGAGGTGTTTATAAAACTAGAAGGGCTAAAGTTGTCAGTTTGAAACATGATAAGTCTAGTAGCTGGTTGGTAATTCTTGAAAAGTTCTATTATATATATGAAAGTGTAGTTGACTTAGTAAGTCAAACCTTCATTTGTACAACCAATTCCTTTGATTTCTTTGATCATGAACAACAGATTTATAGGGTAGCAACACAACCAAGTGATTCTTAGTATCAAGGTATATGTTTGTGATTGAGTTTTTGTATGTTTTGAGCCAAGAAAGGTGGTTCCAAGGAGGAATCATTGATTCTAGTATGTTATTGTGTTTGTAGTTGTTAGTTATGAGTTTTAGAAGTTTTTGTTTGAATTACTACGGCTAGAAAACACTTGTAATAAGTTTTATGTCGAATTTGATCAATTTCCAGCAAAGCAGTCATGAGAACTGCTGATGCAGTTTATGAGGCACGGGCGTGCCTTTGGGGGTACGGCCGTGCCAGGTGGGCGTGACCGCCATTGTTCTTCAGGTCCGGGCATACCTATGAAGGGTACGGGCGTGCCTGACCCAGTACGCCCATGTTAGAGAAGGCCATATTTGGGCCCAGGTTAGTAAAGCAAAGGCGTGCCTGGCCCTGTTCAACTTTATTCTTTGAGAGGAGTCTTAAGCATTGATGCAGTGATTATATATTGCTTATAGGCAATAAGTGATGGCGAATTTGAGGTAATGTGCGGTCGAGTTAGCAATGTTCAGCATGTTACCCGATCACCAGGTGAGTGTACTAGTCCTTTAGCATGTTTGGCATATGACTATGATTTAGATGAACAACACAATATCTGTATAATGAGATATGAATTTTATATGTATACAATGAAAGTATGCATCGTACAAAATATGTGCGAGGTGTAACCTTGTACAAAGAACAGTATTATGATATACAGCCACACAGATGGTGTAACTGTACACCAAAGCAGTATAAGTATCTATGAGTCAGTATATGTATATGTGCACTAGAAGATATGATATGTTATGTTATGAGCAGATATGATATGTTATATTATGATCTGATATGATATATGATACAAGTAAGGTGTATAGTCATGCTGTGAGCATAACTATGCACAAGAACAGAGACAGGGTATACATTGAGTTGTATACGAATAGCAGCTGGGATAGGCTACACCCATGAGGTGTAGATAAGCCCAACACAGAGGATACCTAGTACGTGCAAGCGTAGCTTTGTATTCGTGAAAGTGGAAAGGGGTATATTGAGCTCTTTATACCCAAGGAGAGCTTATAAGCCCGACATAGAGGATACTCAGTACGTGCAAGCGTAGCTTTGTACCCAAGATAATAGAAAGGGGTATATCGAGCTCTTTATACCCAAGAGAAGCGCTGAGGATATTCTACATGGAGGTGTAGATAAACCCTAGTACAGTAACAACTTTGCAAATTTGCAGGTGATACAGCTTGGATGCGAGACATCCTGAGGAGATCTTACTCCAGCTTTTACAGTTTGGATACGAGATATCCTAGGGAGATTTTACTCCTGTTTCACATTATTTATGCTCAGTTAGTATGCTCACTAAGCGTTAGCTTACGTTTTAGTATTGCATGTTACAGGTTACGCAGATTCCAACTAGGATAAGGCCCCAGTGCGAAGTTCAGCCAGATAGCTCCTGGTTTTCAAGAAGCAAACTTTGACACTACTTTTGGTAAAAGTTAGCACGTGTATGTTTATAAATAGTATTTTTGTGAAACTCTAATATCTTTTTGGTGCTAACTCGTGGGATAATGTTTTTAAATTAAATCTGGGAAAGAGGTGTTACAATTCGTGTATTCCATTTTCCTACTCGTTTGTGGGTGATAAGCGGTTGAGAACCGATGATCAATGCCATAGCGTTTTAGGTTTTTCTCCATAAGGTAATTTGCGAAAGGAGTGCCTCGACTAATTAGTGCTTTGAGGCATCCAAACCGGCAGAATAGATTTTTAATAAAGTTGACTACAACTCGGGAGTTATTCGTAGGGAGTGCCTTTGCTTCGTCCCATTTAGAGACGTAGTCTACGGTCACTAATATGTAGTTGTTGTTTTGAGAATTTTGGAATGGTCCCACAAAATCAATGCCCCAAACATCAAATATTTCACAAACTAGGATGCCATGCTGGGGCATTGCATCCCGTTGGGAGATGTTACCAATCCTTTGGCATGAATCACAGGTTTTAACCACAAAATGAGCATCTTTGATCATTTTGGGCCAATAAAAGCCAGCATCTAAGACTTTCTAGGTGGTGTAATTTGGGCCAAAGTGTCTACCCGTGGGACCTTTGTGGCATTCTTCTAAAATTTTCATGGCTTTAGTACCATGCATACATCGGCGTCGAATAACATCAGCACAAATTTTGAAGAGGTATGGGTCCTCCCATTGATAGTGCTTGATATCAGAAAAGAATTTGCCCTTTTGTTGGTGGGTTATTCCTTTGAGTAACACACCTACTGCTAGATAATTTGCAAAATCTACGTACCGTGGGGTGTTATCATCTTCTTGTGAGTGGACAACTTCAATAAATTCATCCAGAAATGTATCATGAATCTCATTTTCGTTTAACTCCTCCATGTGAGGGTTTTCCAATCGAGACAAGTGATTGGCAGCAAGATGCCCCCTTTTTATCCCTAATCTCAATGTCGAATTCTTGTAAGAGAAGAATCCAACGAATGAGTCTATGTTTAGCACCTTGTTTAGAGAAAAGATACTTAAGGGTTGAATGATCGCTATACACAATGGTTTTGGAAAGAACCAAGTATGGACGGAGCTTATCAAAAGCAAACACAATAGCAAGAATGTAACATCCGTAAACCTGGCCTAGTCGTTAGTAGGTCGGTGGTAAGTAATTTGTGATTGTTTACGTATTTAATTGAATATGTGAATAAATAAATATTTTATGTCACTTGAGTTTATGATTTAGTTGAATTCGTTTTTGAATGAGGGTCGTAGATAACACCTCGTTGCATGTTAATTAATTAAGACTAACTACTTAAATGATTAACTGTATGTTAGTAAGTAGTGTAGTATACTGGTGTTTGTAAATAACTTATGCATGACCGCCTCATTTTCTTAGATATACTTCACTGTGAAGTATCCATGTGTTTGCATGTCTTTTTGTGTGTACGTGTGTCTTGAATAAAAGAACAGAGAAGTAAACTTGAAATCTTGAAATTTGGTTTTGTGAAGTAATCTTGCAAACTATGGTTAGTAAATATTTTTGCCATGATTCTTGTTTGTATTTGATATGTATATGTTTAGTTTTGATGCTTAAAAGCTTTGAAAACCATTAATGAAGATATGAAGTTTTTTGAAGAAACTTGAGAAGTGGGTTTTGATTATTTGAGTGTTTTAATTTGATTTGATGTGTTCATGATGCTTGTTTACGTGTTTTATGAGGTTTGTATATAGTTTGGATGTGTTTTCTAGTGATTTGCAGATTATAAGATAGAATGTATTTGAGTTTCTGCGAGTGGAAGAAGAATAGGGAAGGAAATGATGAAGATGAAGTCGATGAAGGAAAGTGGTCCGACCTAGGAGCCGTGCGACTTGGGGTGGTCCGACTTTCTCCTAGTCCGACTTGGGCATGTCCGACTTATGGTTAATACGGTTGCCTCGTCCGACCAGTACTTATGCGATTGGAGTGGTCCGACTTGGTGGTTGGTCCAACTTGTGATGGTGGTCTGACTTTTGGTTAATGCTAGTCTATTTATAGTTAATGCTGTTTGGAGGCTGGTCCGACTTGGAGTGTTAAGGTCTGACTTGATTAGTCCGACTTGCATTTGGTGGTCTGAATTTGCTTGGAGTGGTCTAACTTTAGCCTCATCCGACTTGATTAAATCTGTTTACAGCACAACGCGGTGCGTCCGGGGGATTTCCAGTTTGGAACTTTTGTTGTTTGATTATGTTGCATGCTATATGTTTGTTTCATATGTGAAATTTACATGTTGCTTATGGTTTTGACTGATATAAATATATGTGTATATATATATATTATGAATCAAAGACTGATTTCGATGTTGTTGTATTCTCAGGAAAAGCAAAGACTCAAAAAGATTAGACAACTAAGTACAGAGGTTGAGAATAGAGGTGAGTGGAAGTTTACTCACGAGTGGTATTGGTTGTAACTGATATGGTTACTTGGAATTGAGATGATTGATGCTATGATAGACTGTTTAGTCTGATGATTTTTGATTAATGATTGAATAACTGTTTGTGTGTTATTTGATCGAGTCAAAAGATATGTGCACATTGTAAAGATATGTGCGCATAGTACGGATAAAAGCCGGCTGCTGGATGGGCTGGGCTCGTTTACTGTTGGTTGCACAGTTCTAGACCTTCTGATGCATTTGTTGCAATGAAAGCGGTTTAATTGTACCAAGTAGTAAAGGGCTATCAGTAAACCTTTGCCTTGGCGCGCATTGGTTGTAAGTTCTGCATCGAACCGCCGGTCCTTTAGAATTATGTGATTGTCTGATTGCTATTGTTGATTGTGTTGGTTATTGCTCATAACTATATGTTTGTAGCTTTCATTCACTTAGTTTTGTGCTAATTCCCCACCTTTAACCCGTTTTTGCTGGTTTCGGTAAGTGCATCTGTTAGCTGGGGTTGTGTGTGAAGGGAAATTTGACCAACGCTCTGATATTGTATTTTATAAAATGATGAGCCATGTTTTGAGCAACTTTTGTAACACAACAAACATTGTAACTTTGTTTACAATGTATTGTATTTGTGGATGTTTATGTATATCCTTATTTTACTTCAAAGCTTCTACAGCGATTTAAAAAAATGGCTTAAGATTTTCGGTGTTACAGAGAAGTTCTTTCTCGATTGTGGTATAGTTAGCTCGTGTCTCGGTGAGAGTTCTACTTGCATAATATGTGTTGAAAACGATTGTTTTTCCTTTGCCTTAAGACTGGTCTTAGTGTAAAGTCGCTCGCATCACACATAAGCTCAAATGGTAAGGTGTAATCCGGTGGAAGCATAATCGGTGCATTTGTGAGCTTGTGCTTTAAGAGATTAAAGGCTTCCACACACTCGGGAGAGAATACAAATGATGTATCCTTTTCAAGAAGTTTAGTCATGGGTTAAGTGATGTTTGAAAAATCTTTGATGAAACGTCTATAGAAACCAGCATGGCCAAGAAAGCTTCTCACAGATTTCACATTAGTGGGTGGAAGCAATTTAAAGATGACATCTATCTTGGATTTGTCAACCTCGAACCCTTGTTTCAAAATTTTGTGGCCTAACACAATGTCTTCACGCACCATGAAGTGGCACCTTTCCCTATTAAGAACGAGGTTGGCCTCCTCACACCTCACTAGGACTCGTTCAAGACTCGATAGACATGCGTCAAAGGATTTGCCAAAGACTGAAAAATCATCCATGAATACCTCCATGAAATCCTTAAGCATGTCTTGAAAGATGGCCGTCATACAACGGTGAAATGTAGCCGCCATTGTCTTTGCACACTTGGTTTAAAATTTTCTTCCATTAGGATTTTGTGTGTACAAAAGGTGGTGTTAATCCCAGGCATGTTCGCGGTTTTCCAAGCAATTGCCTTTTTGTGGGCTTTGAGAACTTTCGGTAAGCTCTCTTTCTCACTACTTGAAAGATAGGCAACTATGATCACATGTAATGAGGTTTCATCTTGTAGGAACATGTACTCCAAGTGATCGGGAAGTTGCTTAAGCTCCAAGTTCGGTGGTTCTTCAAGAAATGTTTTGATCTAATTGTTAGTCCAATGTTTAGAATAGTTAGATTTGATGAGACAAACTATAGATATGTATAGATGATAGGTTAAGAATTAGGAATTATGTAAGTCTGTTATAGAATGACTGGTCAGCTGAAGCTGAGTAGTCATCGTATAAACAGATATAGAGTTTTCTATGTAAGTACTAGATAGCTCAGTGACTTCTAAGTTGAGATAAGTTTTAAGAATGAAGACTTGAAGACTTAAAGACTTGAAGATTCAAGAATCCAAGATTCAAGAAGTCAGCTTGACAAGGTCAAGACTTAGTATGTCAGCTCAACGTCAGAAGTCAGTTCAGAATTTAAGTAAGTTCTAAATTCTGTTATAAACTCTCCATATCTACGACATTTAAATTAGGATATCTAAACCTAATTTAAACTATCTATTAGTTGGATAGAAATCTCAAACGGAATTAATTAGATATGTTCTAATTAAGAAGTTTGTTACGGTTTTAAAGAAAAGATAAATTCTATCTTTAAACCGCGATTTGTTCGTAGATATATCAAGTATAAGTATAAACCTTCTTCTGGGTTTATAAACACGAATACATACACGAACCAATGCGCGAAGATATACAAGTACGTGATACTGCATAAGTTGCAAAACGTACAGTGTTGTTGATACTTGATACGTGTGTGTTGCGATAACTTTGTAAGTTCAAAGTTCGAGAGAGTTTTCAAGAGTTCTTGTTAATCAGTTTTAACAAGAAATTCGATCATTAATTAGTTTGTGATTCAAGAGTGTTTAGAGAGAGTTGAGGTTATAATCATCGTAATATCAAATCATCCTGTTGATTTGATTAGAGAGTGATAATAGTTATTGTTCTATTTTGAAAATTGAATATACATTTGATTAATTGGTTTAATTGTTTAAAGTGTATTCAACCCCCCCTTCTACACTATATCGGTTGCTTGTTCACCCTCTTTGGGACCAACAACTGGTATCAGAGCAAGTTTCTTCATAAGTTGAAGATCAAGATCCGCTGTCAAGAGGTTAAGATGTCTACTAGCAAGCACTCAAGTCATATACAAACAATGGCGGCAAAAGGTTGTCCTATCTTTGATGGCACTGACTATCCTATGTGGAAGTTTAGAGCCATGCTATATCTGAAGTCTGTGGATCACAGGATGAGTACTGTGATTCAAGATGGCCCAATCATACCAATGATCCATATTATTGCCACTGACAAAACTGTTCCCTCTGGAGAGACTCCCAAGCCTGAAGCATCCTGGACTGAGGAAGATCGTAAACTGTTCAATCTTGATGACAAGGCACAAAGCATTATAGCAAATGCTTTAACAAATCCTCTTCTGCATACTGTGGTTGGGTGCCAAACTGCAAAAGAGATGTGGGATACTCTCAGTGTCACGTATGAAGGCACTGACTTGGTCAAGCAACATAAGAAGACAAATCTGAGTTGTTCTTATGAAACTTTCTTTGCTAAAAAGAATGAAACTCTGGCTGATCTGTTTACCAGATTTCAATGCTTGATAAATGATCTGATCTTGGTAGGTGTCAAGAAAGATGAGAATGAGTTGGTACTAAAGTTCTTGGATGTGTTACCAGAACAATTCAATGAGATCACCATTGCACTTCATGCAGGAGGAACCTTAGGAAAATATGATCTCAGATCTATCTATGATTTCCTTCTAAATCATCAACAGATCATGTAACAGAAGAAAGTGGCCCAGCAACAACTAAAATAATCTATAAACAATGCTGGATCTGCATTAATTGCAGAAAAGAAAAAGAAGGGATCTAAAAAGTCTCAAGCTGAGACTGACTCTGAATCTGAATCAGAGGAAGTAAATCTTAACTCTTGTTCAGATGATGAAGAGATGGATGCTCTTACTGAACAAATGGCAATGTTAGCAAGAAACTTTAGAAAGTTCAGAAGAGGAAGGGGTCAATCTGACAGAAGCAAAAGTGGTAAGTCTACTTTTGATCCTAAGAAAGCTAAGTGCTATAACTGTCAGAGGATAGGACACATAGCTGCTGAGTGCAGAATTAAGAAGGGAGAATCAGCTTCAGTAGCTGACAAGAATGTCTACAGAGCTGATAAATATAAAAAGAAATATCAAAGACTCAAAGGCAAGCCAGATGAAAACACCAAAGGTCTTCTTGCTGAGACTTGGGATACTGAATCATCTACTTCAGATGATGATGAGCCAGATAGGTGTTTGATGGCCATTGAGGATGAAGAGGAACAAGTTGACTATGAGTTAGAAGACAGTTCCTTTGATGAGGATCTAGCTGAAGCGGCTAAGCTGAGTAAGCAAACCAGTAACTGGGATCCTGCCTCAATGTATAAGGTAAATAACTTTAGCTCTTACACTGATGAACAAAAATGTCTAATGTTCAACTATCTGTTGAATGATTTCAAAACCTCTCTCACAGTTCAATCTAGTTTGAAAACTGAAATTTCAAAACTAAAAGATGAACTTAAACACTCTGAAACTCTCTTAAATGATGGTAAAAAGATCCAAAGTGATTATGAATGTCAGCTTCACATAAACAAACTTCTAAGTGAAGAACTGCAAGAATCAAAAGAACAAGCTGACAATCTAAGAAAAATCTGTGAATCTTGGTGTAAGTCATCAAGAGAAGCAGAAAAGTGCATCAACCAGCATATACCAAATCAAGTAAAAGCAGTACTAGGGGGAGATTATAGTGCTGCTGCTGATGAAATCATCGAAGATCAAGTTAGTCTTGAAGACAAAACGATGAAATCAGATGACATACTCTCAAGAACATTCTTAAGGAACAAGGAAGAGAAACATGTCAAAACCAATAAGTTTGTGAAACCAACCCAAAGTCCTCAGGTTATTCACTCAAACCATCAAGCTGAATGTTTCAGATCCAACAGAAACTGTAAGTCAGTCTTCAAAAGATTGGATTACAATCCTGTGAGAACAACTGTTTTTGATAGAATATCTCACGTTAACTCAAAAAGACATAATTCTCAAGCCATATATGAAAGGATGTCTAAAAACAGGAAGTTGTCTGTAAGTCAGAATTCACCAAATAAAGGTAACCATAAAGCTAACAAAGGTAAGTCCAAAGTCAGTGAAAATCAAGTAGACAAACTGTCGAAGAGGATTGAAAGGTTATCCACATCATATGACCCTAAAACTAAATCCAAATTTAATGTTGGAAAACTCAAAGAAATCACCCAAACACCCATCTTTAGAAGAAAATGTTATAAGTGTGGTGATAGGGGTCATGAGGCCAAAGATTGTGTAAGTACCAATTTTAGACCTGAAAACGAAAAGAATGATCAGTCCAAAACAGACTCAGAATCTGTTCGAGCTGATCAATCAAAATCCAAAGGATCAGCTAAGTGCTCATCCTCAGGACCCACCAAACAGTAGGTTCCAAAAAGAAAGTAATATGTTTAGTTGATCATGTGCAGGGCTCCTACAAGTGGTGTCTAGATAGTGGATGCTCAAGGCACATGACAGGAAGCAAGGGTATTCTAAGTGAATTCCAAAACAATGAAGGACCCAAGGTGACATTTGGGGATAATTCTAAAGGAAGGACTAAAGGTTATGGAAAAATAACTGCTGGAAAAGTCACTTTCAAAAAGTTAGCATATGTTGAAGGCCTTAAACACAATCTGATAAGTATCAGTCAACTGTGTGATGAGGATTATGAAGTCACATTCAGAAAGCATGCAGGAAAAATTTATGATAAGAAGGGAAAACCAATATTAATGGCAAAAAGAGAGTGAGATATCTATTTGTTAGATCTCAGCTCCGCAGATCCTTCAACTGAAACCTGCTTGTATTCTGACTTTAACTCCCAAGCTGAGTTGGTTATGGCACAAGAGACTATCTCATTTGAACTTCAAATATATCAACAAGTTGTCTAGCAAAGAGTTAGTCTCTGGTCTGCCTAAGATCACATTTGCAAAATACAAACTCTGCTCAGCCTGTGAAATGGGAAAACTTCATAAGGGATCCTTCAAGTCCAAGCAAAAATTTTCAATTACAGAACCATTGCATATGTTGCATTTTGATCTATTTGGACCTATTAGCACCCCAACCCTAAGTGGCAAAAAGTATACTCTAGTGATTGTTGATGAGTTCACAAGATTCACTTGGGTAATCTTCTTAAAAGCCAAAAGTGAAGCTTCATATGAGTTAATCAGCTTCATAAGACAAGAAGAGTTGTAAAAGGGTAAGTCTCTTAAACAACTCAGAAGTGATCATGGGACTGAGTTTAGAAACTCAACTCTTGTAGGCTTTTGTGAAAAGAATGGAATTATTCAGAATTTCTCAACTGTAAGAACTCCACAACAAAATGGAGTTGTAGAAAGGAGAAATAGAACCTTAATTAAAGCTGCCAGAACCATGGTATGTGAGTCAAAGCTCAAACTGAGCTTCTAGGCAAAAGCTGTAAGTACAGCCTGCTATACTCAGAATATATAGATTATAGTTAAAAGACATGGTAAAACACCTTACGAGATGTATCATGGCAGAAAACCCAACATTGGATTCTTCCATATTTTTGGTTCAACATGCTATGTGCTAAACCAAAGAGATCAGCTCCATAAGTTGGAACCCAAAGCTGATCAAGGGATATTTGTTAGATATTCTTCAATCTCCAAAGCTTACAGAGTTTTTAATCTCAAAAGGAAGGTAATTGAAGAGTCAGTACATGTTACGTTTGATGAGACAAGTATTGATGAATCCAACAGAGCTCAAGCTGACCCGGTTAGTCTGAGTGAGCTTGAGAGGAGCAAAGAAGATCTCACATCAAATCCCATGTATGTTATGGATGATTCTGATGATGATGATGACAGTAAATCTGACAAATGTGCATCATCGAAAGAAATTATCAATATTGAAGATAATCAGCCTAAGAGTCTCGGTCAATCATCAGGTACATGTCAGATAGAAGATCTAAGTGATCTTCCAATTCCTACTCTGACTGAAGAAGTAAGTCATATTCAGCCTGAGAGACACTGCTCTGAATCAGACCCAGAACCTCAGTCTCCTACTACAACCTTCAGGGTATTAAAAGATCATTCTCTTGATGATGTCATTGGAAACATTGAAGATGGCGTGTTAACTAGATCTAAGGCAAATGCAAACTATGCTGCCTACGCTAGTTTTCTATCTCAAATGGAACCAAAGAAGACTGAAGAGGCTCTAAAAGATGAAGATTGGATTGAAGCTATGCAAGAGGAGCTTAAAGAATTTCAAAGAAATAAGGTCTGGACCCTTGTCCCTGCCCCCAAAGGAAAAACAATTATAGGCACTAAGTGGGTCTATAGAAATAAAATGGACAAGGATGGAGTAGTGATAAAAAACAAGGCAAGGCTAGTAGCTCAGGGGTATCGACAAGAAGAAGGTATTGATTATGATGAGACCTTTGCCCCTGTTGCAAGGATTGAAGCTATAAGGTTGTTTCTAGCCTATGCAGCCTTTAAAGTCTTTAAAGTGTATCAAATGGTTGTTAAAAGTGCATTCCTAAATGGAGCACTACAGGATGAGGTCTATGTGAAACAACCCCCTGGTTTTATTGATGCTAAACATCCAGATTATGTCTATAAGTTAGACAAGGCTTTGTATGGACTCAAGCAAGCTCCAAGAGCCTGGTATGATACACTATCCACCTATTTGCTCTCAAATGATTTTGTCAGAGGAAGTATTGACAAAACTCTTTTCATAAGAAAGAGCAGAGGATATGTCATTCTGGTTCAAATTTATGTGGATGACATTATCTTTGGATCAACAAACCAAGATCTGTGTGATTGGTTCTCCAAGATAATGTCTAATCAATACAGAATGAGCATGATGGGTGAGATGACGTACTTTTTGGGACTTCAAATCTATCAGAAAGAAGATGGTATATTTATTAATTAGAGCAAGTATGTCTTTGATCTGATTAAGAAATATGGATTAGACTCAAGCCATCCCGCAAAGTCTCCAATGTTACACAATGTCAAGCTACACAAGGACATTGATGGAAAATCTGTATGTCAGACTACATATAGAGGAATGATAGGTTCATTACTCTATTTAACAGCAAGCAGACCTGATATAATGTTTGCTACATGTGTTTATGCACGATATCAGGCTGATCCAAAGGAATCATACTTGCTAGCTGTTAAAAGAATACTCAAATATCTGAAGGGAACACCAAACTTAGGTTTGTGGTATCCTAAAGGATCAGGATTTGAGCTGATAGGGTACTCCGATTCAGACTTCGCAGGATGTGGTCTTGATAGAAAGAGTACTACTGGAGGATGTCAACTTTTGGGTGGAAAATTAGTTAGCTGGACAAGCAAGAAACAAAACTCAGTGGCAATTTCAACAGCTGAAGCTGAATACGTAGCTGCAGGAAGCTGTTGTGCTCAAATACTGTGGATGCAACATCAGCTTAAAGACTTTGATTTGCATTATTCGAAGACTCCTATATTTTGTGACAATCAAAGTGCTATTGCCATTACACACAACCCAGTGTTTCACTCAAGAACCAATCATATTGAGATAAGACATCACTTCATCAGAGATATTGTAGAAAAGGGAAAGATAGAGTTAGTCTTCATTGAGACTGAAGATCAGCTTACGGATATATTCATGAAATTAATTGAAGGCACAAGATTCACAACTCTACTAAGCAAGCTTGGAATGCTCAACCCTTAATCGGTATGTTCCATTCTTTATCTCTATTAAACTATTGCTAAGTGCTACATTTGACTAAGTGTCAAAATCTGAGTTGAGTGCTCAATCTGAGCTGAGTGCTCACTCTGAGCTGAATGCTCAATCTGAGCTGAGTACTCAAACTGAGCTGAGTGCTATCTGAAGCTAAGTGCTCTATCTAAGCTGAACATTCTGGATCAGCTGAGTACTCCATCTAAGCTGAACATTCAGGAACAGCTGAGTACTCCATCTAAGCTGAACACTCAAGATCAGCTGAGTATTCCGTTTCAAAGTGTGGTCAGTTCCACATGTCTAGGTTAGTCCTCACAAATGGTATGTCGAATAATATGGTAAGTCCAATAATATGGTAAGTCCAACAATATGGTAAGTCCAAAATATTTACGGTGTGTCCGGTAAATAAACGTCAGTCGTTTAGAAAATTTTTAAGATATATTTTTCATAAAAATATCTTTTCAATATAATAGTGTGAGTTTGGGTAACTAACAATAAATTTAGCCATTGTAACAAACTGCGTAGAAGTTTTTTTTACGGTAACGGTCATATTTATTACCCTCAGATAACGGTAACTTTTCTCTCACATTGAAAAGGTATAAATAAGAGAGATTTTTCATCATATTTCGTTTAAACTTCCAAAATATTCTTCTCTCTTAAACCCTAACGTTGTTGTGTGCAGAGTTCATTGCTAAGTGCTTACTACTGCTAAGTGCAATCCAATACGATAAGTTCGATTTCAATGGAGGGGTATACTCTGAATCTAACTGCACAAATTATTCGTGGTGCACACTGGAGTTGATATCACATTGATACCTCCAAATGTGGTCCTTCACCTCAAAAGGACACTGAGTTGATATCACATTGATACCTCCACCGGGAGGAGCTGAGGGGGAGACACCTTCTCTTAAGGTGCCAACCTCTAGGCTCGGTTCAACCCTTAAGCCTATACCGGGTATGGTGTCTACTCAGCCCATACTTACTAGTGCCATGGGAGAGCCTACTTCTGTGAAATACTAACCAATCCCCAGGGTCAATTACTCCCTCCTCACCAATAAGCCTAGCTCACCCCACTACCATACCTCACGAACTTGGTCATTCTTCTCTTCTATTCTCACACACTCTCGCACGACCTGTCAATGAACCTTTCATACACCAGGAAGGTTTACAGGGTCTCCATTCTGGCCCCCTTGATTCCATAGGTCATCACCAACCTTTGGATATGGGACCCACATCCTTACCTATTGAGGAACACTCAACAGCCACTCCTACGGTGGACATACACTCTTCCACTGGACAGGAGGACGTTGAGGTTAGATGAAGACCTGAGGAGTTCAAGCTGATGAACACTGATGCTCAAGTCCTTATGGACTATCTACAAACTCAGTTTGAGCTTTTACACAGGAAGAGGAAAGATGACAAAACCAAGTTGATGCGCAAACTTACTGATTTGTCAAATTCAGTTGCCAACTTGGAAAGCTTCATGTTCAAACTCAGACCCTCCCCTATTGATGATGACAAAAGGGGGAGGAAGAATCAAAGAAGTGTGATGATAAGGTTGAGGGGGAGCATACAGAGGAAGTACAATTTGAACAATCTCATGATCAGTTCATGAGTACTGTAGATCAGCCTTCTCAACAACAGCAGGCTCCAACAGTCCAAATTACCACAACTTCACAAGCTCAACCAGAAACTCCACTTGAAGAAACATCTCAAGCTGTTCACACCAACCTTCCTCAAGCTAATTTGCCAAAATTTGTTGAAGCTGAGTCCGTTCCAACTTCACAAATAGATAAAGGGAAGAGAAAGGTGTTTGAGATGGTAAAAAGAAAGAAAAGAAGTCTTATGCCTCTAGCGAAGAAAAGAAAGGTCATCATTGTTGAGCCTGAGCCAGAGCAACAAGGTAAGTCTCAACTAGTTGCACATGAATCTGACTCAAGTGATGAAGCTGATGCGGCACAGAAAGCCAGTGACATACTTGCTGACCATCAACAAACTTTTCAATTCATCCACTGATAAAGCATCTGTAACCTTATCTTTCATTTCAATTTCTTTGTTTTCTACCAAATCATCCAATTTCTTTTCAATTATGGTCCGTCTTTCAAGTTGTAATATTTGGATATCATCGATACGTACATGCAAATGCTCAATAGCAGCATCAAAATCAGCCTTGGAAACAAATTCCTTAGCCGATTCAGATTCAGATTGGGTAACACCGGGATCACTTAGATTACCCGTTGAGGTTCCATCACCTCCAGAAACGAATTCTGAAGATGAAGGACCACCCACTTTCACAGCTAGATTGACGTTGGCTGTGGTGGGATTTCCTACTAATCCTCGGATATGGCCCTTATAGTAGTTCCAGCTGGTCTATCTCTGAATAAACCAGTTAGTGCATCATGTGTGTCCCTGTGTTTAGAAAGGAAATCAACAATCTGTTGATAGTTATCAATGTGTGTAGAAACGACAGGCGTGGCTTGGAAAGGAATGCCAGTGGTTTCAATAACAGTACCCTCCGAATGAGGAACCGTTAGATCATGTGCTATGTCTCCGTGAAATGAAACAGTATCCTTTTGAGAGAATACTGAGTGGCTAGGAGGGGTTTGTGCATGCTCTGGTGGGAAGCTATAGTCTTTTTCAATGCCAGGTATAAACCCGACAGTGGATGGGTGTCCCGGCTTGAAATGGCTGGGGGAATTTCAGCACTCACATTTTCTTTTCTCACCTCTCGCACTCCCTCTCTTTGTTTTTGCCTCTCAGCATCTTCGTCTACGTTAAGCGCACTAATATCATCATACAACAATTGAGTATCAACATCCGAAAAGTCCATCATTTGGTCATATTCAGGTAAACTAGGATGTACTCTTTGACCATCAGGACCCAACTCTTCCTCTATTTGTTCATTAGGAAACATTTTCTCAATATGCTTTTGAAACGAATCAGTTTCACTGTCTGAAGTATCCAGAGCAACTCCCTCTCTAAACTCACTTACACCTTCACTTTCTTCTCTAACCCTCTCATTTATTTTTTCACTTTGATCTCCCCTGTAAGCTTCTCCCATAGAAGACTGACTCCTAATTTCACTAACGCTCGGGGATCCTAACGTTCTCGGGGTTGGGTTAACAGGCTCTTGCCGATCCATAAGAACAATGTTATTACTACTCACATACTCCTAGACAACTACACTTTCTAGATCCAACAAATGAACCAATTCAGCAGGCATCACAAACGGTTGAGTATAAGGCATCTCCGGGATTTTGTACAGTTTGATCATCATTTGTATTTGCACCGGTGGCTCATCATCGCGCCTCGAGATATCAGTATCTCTGACCATCACCCGTTGAATTATCATTGAAAGAAACCGTGGAAACGGTAAGAAATTTCGTCTTTTGCCGGGCATCACTTTCTCCCTGACCACCTTGGCTATCTCAATAAATAACAACTCTGCATAATCAAAATTGTAACACCAACTTTGAAAATACCAGATTTTAGCAAAAATTAAGCACGATCATATAACAACAGGCTCTTGCAAATACCAGATTTTAGCAATAAATAACAAACATGAACTTAATCACGATCATATAACATTAAGTAGCGGAATTATTTACATTGAACTTGTGTCTGTATCTGGTGTTACTCTACAAAATAACCGAACATAAAGTATTTATTACAAGATAAGTGTTCCAGCAAAATATCCAGAGGCAGGGGACCCGGTTCACCAGGCAATCTAACTTCGATGTGCAAAAGCAGTTAACATGGCACCGTTAGCTACACTTAGCTAGTGAGCACAAACTTAGCATAAGCATCATTAGAGTAAGTCATACATATCAGGAATAAGCATAGAATGCTATCCTATCACATTGTGGTGTGCTCACATGATCAGTATAAGTTGTTTGTTGCAGGATAGCTAGTCCCACTCAACACAAATACACCGGGGAATCAGACACAACTCTCCGCGCTGGTGGGGGAGCATAAAGCAGTCCACCAAGCATCGTTAACGGAACCAGAGGCTCCTTAGGTAACTTAGCCATTTCTGACTGATTACCCCTCATGATATATGGCACGGCGGTTCTGAAGAACCTATGATCCGGAATGTTACCCTGAATCACCGTTAGATCCCGAATCTCCTGATCAAGGGTCCCTGGGATCTAGCTATCCGGCTGACCTTAACCACGCTTGAAGATGTCCGCGAACACATACACATATCTTGATCATTTACTCAGCATGCATTTTCAATTACTTATTTTATCATGCATTTAAATTTACTTACTTTATGACGGATCCAGTCTGGATCCCTAGCATACATATCATTCATTTAACTAGGCGGTTCACATTCTGGATCCCGCTAGCATACATTTAATCGCATGACACTTATTTAGCATGGCATTGTACTTAAAGTAGCATGGCAATCCTTAGTCATTTACTTAACACATAATTCTTCCTCTACTGAGGCTTATGGAAGTCGGTACTCACCTGAGTGGCTTAAACAGATAGTTATTTAATTTCCTGCCTTGTCTAGGGTGTCAAGTTCACCTAGAACATTAGGACTTGCATTAATTATCTTAACATACAAAGAATAGCAACAAAGCCAACAAAGGAAGTCCCAAAGTCCGGATCCCACACAAATCCGACAAACTATCGGATTGTGGAGAATCCGATACTTCATGCGGATTACAAGAAATCCGACATATTAGGGAAATCCGACACTTATCAGATTTCAACACTTATGAACTTGGAAACCTTGACATACAATTGGAAATCCGACCTTCAATCAGAATCCGATACTTTTATCGGAATCCGACACTTTTGTCGGAATCCGACATTTTCAAAGGAATCCGATACTTTCGGATTTGACTTATAATTTATACGCGAACTCAAGGAAATCCGATACTTATCGAATTTAGAACAATAACTCGGATTTAGACCTTATACGGATTTCGACACCATTAGGTCTCGAAATCCGACACTTATCAGATTTGGAGCAACTAGCGGATTCCGACACACTTAAGTCTCGGAATCTGACAGTTTCAACCCAGAAACTGCCACTTCCACGTATGGCTCATTTTCTAGAATTCCATTCTTAGTTCACACATTTTTACATTCTAAAAACATCTATTTCCATTAGTATGACTTTGAAAACACATCAAATCCACACAATAACACCAAACAATCAAAACCCACTTGTAAAGTAAGCTTTGAATATTCTAAGTGGTGTTTTGCAAGGATTCGAGTTTTAAGCATGTTTTATACATAAATCAGATCTTATACATATCAAATCTTTATAGTAACCATACATTTACCTTTGTGTGGAATCAAAACCCCCAAATCCTTGCTTCAAGATAATCCGAGAGAAAAACCGAGAGAAGTAGAGAGAAAACCGAGAATCCGAGAGCTAGAGTGTTTGTGTGCTTAGAAACTTTGACTTAGTCAAAGTATTCTCAAATTATATATATCCAAATTCATTTCTAGAGGCACCGCCTCTAGAATTTGAAGTCCTTTCTTTTCTTTATTATTTTCTAATATACATACATTTTACTTACACACACATAACATAGGTACATACAATTAATTCTTCATTAATATAACTAGTATGAACTCTTTACATAGCTTCTTAACTTAATTACACACGGTTAACAGCTAGGCCCAAATCGAGGATGTTACAAAAATACAAGTGTTTAGCCATTCCAACCAACACCTTCAATGCAAAGGCATTGGCACCGTCAATTCCTTTTGTCACACTGGTCAAACATCTCATGATTATTGCGTAAAGAGTTTGCCACTGGGGAACCAGTCCTGAACGTTTGAATTTGGACATCCCTGTCAGTTCATCTCCCCTCCATCCGAGGTCCATCACATGTGCTAGGATTTGATTATCGGTGGGTATGGGATCAAAATCAGCTTTGGTTGGGTAAGTGTTTGGTTTTGGTAATCTGAGAATACGTCTAATGCTTTCAAGGCCCATTTCAAATTCAAGTTGCCAATTCAGCTAAAGAAAGAGAACTCCACAGTTGTTGTACATACACCTCTGGAACATGAGGTATGGATTCAGTAGGGTTGAAAGTGAAAACATGGTTTAAAGGATGGGAAGTTATGAGTTCGGTGATGATTGGGTATTCAATCTTGGTTACATCGGGTAGGAAGTAAGCGTTATTGAGTTGGTTTGGAAGGTAATTGGCTTGGGGGTAAAGGGTATTGGAAGGAATTTGAGCCATCTGTGAAATAAAACAGTTAGTACAAATCTCAAAAATTTCAAAAATTTTTGAAAATTCCTAAGTGTTGGATGAAATCCGACACTTAGAAATCCGACAGTTATGGTTTTAGCAAAATCCGATATCTTTCAAAATCCGATAGGATTTACTTCCAAAATCCGATAGGATTTACTACCAAAATCCGACAGAAATGAAATTCCGATAGTCATGTTTTTCAAAATCCGATGAAATTGAAAAACCGACACTCATATTTTTCAAAATCCGATGAAATTGAAAAAAACCGACACTCGTTAACTTCAAAGTCCGATAGTCATTTAAATCTCGAAATCCGACAAGTCAATTATTTGAAATCCGACAAACACTCGGATTTGTCACAATCCGATAAACTTCCCAAATTCAACACACACTCGGATTTACATGAAATCCGACAACTTTGAAATCCGTTTGTTTTAATTCCGACAAAGTTCCCATTTTTATCAAACACTCGGATTTGTCACGAAATCGGATTGATCGTGAAATCCGATAAACTATCGGATTTACATGAAATCCGACAGTTCATACTTATGAACCCAGTTCATGTTTTTCGACAATCCGATTCTTTCAAAACACCCATTTTTGTTTTCTAATCACTTAATACCCAAATCATTTGTGCAATTAACCTTCAACTAAGAATTCCTATAGATTCAAACAACACAAACAACTACTAAGCACCTTCGTCGTTTAGTCCAAAAATCCCGATTAAACATTCAAAAACCGACAATCTCAAATCAAACCAATACTCATTCACAAATCAATTAACTCGAAATCTAAATACAACCCACTAATCTACAACCAAAACCGAGTCTAACAATGATAAAAACACACTTGATTTCATGGATTTGGACATCGAACGGTTTGAGGGTTTTTCAGTCAAAGAATTTGATTAAAAATCATGTAAATGTTGATGAAATCAAAAAAGAATTATACCTTTAGAATGAGAAAGGAATTGTGATCAAGGATCTATAAATTGTTCGCACAAACAAACACTTTTGCAAATCTTGATTTCTTTGAACACTCGGATTCTTCGGAATGTGTGAAAAACCGATAATGGAATCGGATTTTCCCTTTTATAGGAAATCCGACCCATGAAATCCGAATAGCTAAAAAACCGATCCACAAGAATCCGAAACCCACAAAACCGACACAAGACACGCGGTTTGTCTAAATCCGATAAAAGTATCGGAATCCGACAAAAGTATCGGAATCCGACAACTTTAGCGGATTTTTAACACTTGATTATCAAAAATTTGATTTTTCAAAGCATTTTCACTCCCCCTAAACATCACATTTCATCTTAAAAAATAATTCCTTGATTATGAAGATGAAATTTTCAAAATTTGACAAATTTAATTCAAAAACAAAAATAAAACTCCCCCTTAAATTATGCACAGATGTACAACAATTTGAGATGAAGAAAAAAAATATTTTTGAATTTTGTTTGTTTTGTAAATGTTTTTGATTTTTCATTTAATATATACAAAACTTGATTTGTTTTCTCCCCCTACAAGCATGAACCCTCAGTGATTCATAACTTGTATTTGATTTGTTTATCCTTCAACTGAATTTGACCTGCACAACTAACACATACCATGTAAGATCTGTTGATTCAGAATGTTATGTTAAACTGTCAAATTCAACATTCCTAATCTTGACACTAAAGCATTAAAATGAGATTCGTCTAACGCTTTGGTGAAAATATCAGCAAGTTGATTATCTGTTTGAACATATTTTAATTCTATTAAACCTTTTTCAGCATAGTCTTTAATAAAGTGGTATTTGATGTCAATATGTTTCGTTTTCGAGTGATGTACCGGATTGCATGTAATTGCAATGGCACTTTGAGAATCACACATTAAAGGGATTTTGTTATATACCATACCAAAGTCGGAAAGCTGAGTCCGAATCCAAAGGCATTGTGAACAGCAGCTAGCAGCTGTAATGTACTCTGCTTCAACCGTTGATGATGAAACACAATTTTGCTTCTTGGATCCCCAGCAGACCAGTCTGTCTCCCAAAAAATGTGCACTCCCAGATGTGCTCTTCCGATCTAGCATGTGTCCGGAATAATCTGCTTCAGAATAGGAAATTAGCTCAAACCCCGAATCCCTAGGATACCACAAACCTAGATCTGGGGTACCCTTAAGATATCTAAATATGCGTTTTACCGCCAGAAGATGAGATTCTTTGGTATTTTCTTGGAATTTGGCACAAAGGCATGTACAATACATAATATTTGGCATACTAGCTGTTAAATATAGCAATGAACCTATCATCCCTCTATATGTTTTCAAATCTACTGCTTTTCGTTCCGGATCAGCAAATAGTTTGGTTCTTGAAGCCATGGGTGTTGTTATTGATAAACATCCAGTCATATCAAATCTCTTTAACAAATCTTTGATATACTTAGCTTGATTTATAAAACTTCCATGGCTAAATTGTTTAATTTGCAATCCAAGGAAAAAATTAACTTCCCCCATCATGCTCATTTCAAATATCTTTTTCATAGTGTTTGAAAATTCATTGCCATACTTAGGGTTCGTAGAGCCAAATATTATGTCATCGACATATATTTGTACCAATACGTAATCATTCCAAATTTCCTTTTTAAACAGTGTGGTGTCAGTTTTCCCTTTGACGTATCCTTCGTTTAGCAGATGTTCTGACAGCTCATCGTACCAAGCTCTTGGGGCTTGTTTTAAACCATATAGAGCTTTGTCCAGAATGTAGCCGTCATTAGGTCTGTTAGGGTCTACAAAACCTTCAGGTTGACTGACGTACACTTCCTCTTAAAGTTTGTGTAACGCCCCAAAAACCAAATTTAAAATATTAAGATCAAACACCTATAAGTGTTCGCATCTCAGGGTTTATCATAAAAGCGGAAGCAATTTGTTTGAAAACTTGACGTATCAATAGATACTCACATAAATACTGTCATAAGTTTGGTCCAAAAACTGTATATTTACAAACCATGCGTTAATTTCGAAGAGTTTAACAGTTGGAAGTCAAACCGGAGCTTTGCCCTTGCCTTTGATAAAACCTGCAAAACATTTTAAAAATAGTATCTGATAAGCTACGAAAGCTTAGTGAGTAATCTAAACATAACATCGTATGAGCACACGTATACAATCACATGAAGATAATACATGCATGTCTGGCAATCAAAGCTAGCCTCTGGTTCTAGACCCAGGGCAGCATCGTAGGTCACAGTACTGTACCGCATCTGAGCACTACTGCACATAGCAGTAAGCTTACATATTCACATGTATAACATAGCATGTTAGCAATCTGATATGAAAATACACATGCTGCTGATATGAAGTGAAGTCTAGAAGACTCACCTTATAACTGTAATATGCAATACTTCATAGATCACTGATACAGGTAATATGTCAATCACCTCCTATATAAACAATACATAAATAATACATAAGTCATTCTGATCTGAAATAGGGCCTACACGGGCCGTGTATCCCTACACAGGCCGTGTCACATTAATGCTACACGACCTAAGCTGGCAACATGGCCAGTGTGGTCTAGTTACCCTACACGGGCCGTGTACCACTCACGCTACACGACCATGTAACCCTACATGGCCCTATGACCGCCTTAACTACTACACGGCCGTGTACCGCTACACGAGCCGTGTACACTACAGCCCAGCAGACTGTTCTTGCCAAGAACAGTCGGATTTCACCAAGAAATCCCATAACTTCGACATAAACTGACTAGAGGTGTTTTCCTACACCTCCTACAACTGATATATATGATCTAAACTATACAAAACAACTATAACATGATTCCACCATTGAAACCATGTGATTAAACATATAAAGCTTCAAAAACAAGGTTTGAAAGCTTACCTCAAGTTATACACTTGCTAGATCTTGGCTATAGGCACTTGATTCGCTGATTTGATCTCTAAAATGGAGAGGTTATGAGCTGCTATGGTTGTGATCGTGATTGGCAGGAAGCAAATGGGTAAACTTTGACTTCTAAGTCAAAGTTGGCACATATATATAAATATAGTTTGAGCAATTGACATAACAGCCCCCTGAACTATATCAACTTACAATCTGACGGTTTTAGCCCCACTAGTTTAAAACCCCATCTTATCACGTATATCCGTTTATAACTCGGGTAACACCTTGTACTTTTCTTGCATACACTTAATAATAAAATTATGGGTGTTACAACTCTTCCCCACTTGAAATGATTTCGTCCCCGAAATCAACTGCCGAAGAGTTCTGAATAAATATCATCCTTTTCTGTTCAAGCCCTCATACATACTCTGACCTCTTTCTACGCTTTTACCGGTCCTTGACCCATCTTCTCTGTTTATCATAGATTTAACTGCTAAACATCTTCTGAGATATAATATACGAAACGTGTTCTAAATTTATAACAACTCTTCTTATAACTCTGATCTATATACGGCCATTCCCCTCATATATAGTAATTCTGTACAATCATTCGAATTTCAGACTTAATTTTTCCTCCTTTCTGAATCTGATCACGTCTTTCCACAGGGATACTTTCAATAATACATACTTCTCCACTGAAACCGATGTGATGATCTCTGTTTATCTATAAAACCCTTCTGTCTATTCTGGGCGTCAAACAATCTACTACATACTTTCTGAATCTGTTCTGTCTTTCGCTGTATCATTTATGTGTTACCCCACACTTTCTCACCTACGTCACTGAATACACTGAAGTTTGGCAGTAATATCATACAATTTCATACATTGGCATCCCGGTACTAAACCTGTATCTGTTGTAATACAAAACTCTGTCAAGCAAATATGTACCCCAGTTTTCTTCTGACTTAATAACAAAATCATAAAACATGCTTTCCATCATCTGTATACTTCTTTCATTCTGACTGTACTGAGATGAAGCTTAATCCTTAACTTATATGAAATATGTTTCGAATTCTAGTAATGGATCTAATATTATTGTCTGAATCAATAAACACTGATATGCTATGACATATCACAATCTGTTTCACATACACATCTGTTAACTGTTCTGATTAATGAGTTTCTCTAATGAAAACCACATACATACTTTTATTTAACCTGCCTACAATTGCTCATAACACTTTATAACTTCGTAGGGTTTTCAGGTAATTTGGCATTTAGGTTTATACTAATATTTCCAGATATAATTTCTGACATTTGGCTTTCTTTTGTACACATTTATAAGTAATTCTCCACTTATCTAACTATATCTTGTTTCATATTCGGTCATCAGTGATCCACCCTCTTGTCTTTATAAAATTGGTAACTTCTGACTGAATGGAAAATTTAAACTTGTGAGCTTCATTTAACTGTGTCTGACTTGCATCTCCATAACCTGATACTCACATACGGTTATACCTAATCAGTATATCACAACTGTCTTTAATCGGATTTATTTTCTGTCATTCTCATCCATTCTTTAATATACTTTTCACTTTTGATTTCTTCTGATTGACCTGTTCCAATTTCATCTGAATATAAGCGTTGAAATTATCATCTAGATAATTAACTCATACAAGTATTATTTCTGATTTCCTGTTCAAACTGTCGGCTATATCATTAGCCTTACCCTGAATAATATAATATTCTACTCACAATTCCCTCACTTATTCTAACCACTGTTTATGTCGCCTTTAAAGATCTTTTTCATTCAACAATAATTTCTAACTTTTATAATTTCGTGTAAACAACTTTACACATAAATAAATACCTAATCTCATTATATCATATTGAATGCTACCGTAGCGCACTAGCGGTAGTCTTACACCACCTATGAATGCTATTGCGGCGCACCAACAATAGTCTTACATCCACATATCCACTTACTATTGAGGTAATATCCTTACGTATCATATAACTAACATACCACATATACTACTATTAGGTGTAAGTCTGTATATTCATTCTTATACGATTGAACTGTCTAGATGTGTAAATAATAACTCTGCCCCTCTGCATCCATCCAAATCAGTGTACTGTCATCACACAATGCTATCGTCTCTTCAGTCGATTCAGGTAGTGCAAACTGTTGCTTTACATAGTTTATGCAATTAATCCCATCCAACTGTTGATTACTGTCGGGATCTTTGGCGGCTCCCAATTCATCACCTTCTCTATTTCTCAGAACTCATCTCGATCCCATTTCTGCTAATAATTTATCTAAAGAATTTCATTCCTTACATCTTAAATTCACATAGAAAACTTAACATATAACTATTTTCTGCTCTATGTCATTAAAACCTTTCAAACATAATTCTCATGATCTGTTAAACCTCTGAAATAAATACATATATCGTTGAAGAACACAATTGCTGACTTACTTAACATTGACTTATACCCCTATTCATTTAATACATAATCACTGCTGGTGCGTTAGGAAAGCTAACAGGTATCATAACTACTTCAACATATCTAAACATTTCTGAACACAATTTAAGGAATACCATCCCTTCTGATCTCAGGCTGAAGAAAATCCGATCTGGTGTCAGCTTTGACAACCACTTTACCCTGTTAAAACTAATCAAGTAATTCTCATATTCTAAACACCGGACATATATTCATGATCACTTTATTGAGCCCACAATAATTAATACACATAACATAAGTACACATCATGAAATGCTACTGGGTCTTATAAACCCCCCACATGTAATAATTCTTGAAATCATTTCAATAAATCATGTATCTCTGAAGGAGCAAGTCTGTACGTAGTTCTCGTAATCAGTGAAGCTTTCAACACCACACAAATTCTAAACATACTATGTCTGTCTAGCGGTAACCTTGGCTATTTCTTGAATTACCTAACAAGATACTCACATACTACTTTCATACCTCTCTAGCTCATCTGATCCTCTATAAGTTAATATTTATAACATAGGTTGAGGAAAATAATGTATCCATACTGAAGATACTCCCACAGCTTTTGAAACTGTACACCCGTGTAACCTACCTATTTTAAATATTAGCACATATATTTAGTTCTTCCCCACTTGGGATATGAACTCGTATCACTTCTGTTCACATAACATCATAACCTGGTTATAATTTAACCAGTCTATTCCAACTACTATTTGGAACTCTCTCATATTCATAGGTACAAAATATTCCTCACCCATACTTTAACCAATAACACAAAATCTTTTGTGATTCTGCCTCTTTCAACAATTTATTATCTAAGAAAAGTACATACCGGTTCTACATAATTTACATACATAATAAAAGAAACCTTACATCGTTTCCACTTATTTATTTAATATCTCTACTGACGAATTCCAGCTAGTTAGTACATTCTGAGGACTCATGCCCGTACTGAGCACAGTCATAACAAAACTTTCCCAAAGATAAACAATCCTTATAGTTATGTCCTACTTCTCCACACTTATAACAACCTTTAGTTCTATACTTACACTGGCCCGTATGGTTCTTACCACAAGTCTCGCATCCTGTTCTTCTATGGGATCCCTTGGCTTTTATCTCCATTTTATCTCGTTAATCATTTCATCTTTCAATATATGAAATTCTTCTCGGACTACACTTCGTATCTCATTCTTCATTTCAGTCATAATAGACGGCATAACTGTTTTAATACATTTTTCAAATTCGTCCAAAACGACACCCCTAAGGTGTTTGGTAGGTATGGCTCCACGCCTTTCCCCATAAAGGGAAATATAATCTTCCACCTCTCCTATAGTAACCATGTCAGGGTTTCCTTCATTTCTTACTTCATTTTCTGTTCTAGAATTCGCATTAGGGTCCATTACACTGTAACAAAACAATTCTTGGTCAGTCATAATATCAATCACATCTCGTACCATTATACTTGCCTTTATTTCGCAAACACTCCACTCATTTACCGTATTTGAATAATATCATAGATCATACCAATACATACCTCTTTCCACTTTTTTTAACTTACATTAGTTCTCATAATAACTTTATGTACATGACATCTGTAAATTTGCTTTATTATCACTCCTTTTTCAATTAATCTTGATACTGACTCTTATCTGATCATTTCTCTGTTCTTTTATCTTTTCCACAACTCATACAACAATATATAGCATAAACTCTGCTTCACCACTTTACTAAGTTTTCTGCACTGAATTCTTCAGATGTAGGTTCTGATATCTGGGGCTCAAACACCCTATCATACTTTAATCTTATAAAAATACGTTCACTTGTAATACTGATATTTATCCTTTCGTGTCTGTGACTAAAATCACCCTTAGGGTTATACACTACTCTTGAACCTCTTATATATATATATATATATCATTCTGGTAGTATAGATAAAGCATTAAAGCAAAAGGTGGATTTATCACACTATCCTGTATAACAAACAGTTGCTTGTATATCCACATATCAGTACACCTATCATCAGATCCAGAGTATTTCTATACATACTAAGGCATTCTACATATATTCTCAGGTGTACTACCTTACAAGTACCCCTCACCCGATTCACAAGATTCCTCATGATTCCATTAAGTTCTAACATGTATCATGTGTTTGTAATAATATGGGCCTTTATATTATTCTAAACACATTACACACATTTGATCTTAACTTTATCACAAAAATTCCCGATTCACAGGCTTAGGCCAAAGTTTATACATCATGTTTTCATATATTCATATAGCACTAAATTCATCTTGAATGCACAATAAAAGCAACTCTTAACTGTTGTAAATATATATAACATATCTGTCTTAAGCATATCTTGTACTCGCATGCAATACTCACATAATACATAATCAATATAACTGTTAGTATACTCACCAAGCTGCAAGCCTCTAGTTTGACAATTTTCAAAATTCGCAGAACCATGGTTTAAGTCCAGAATGTGTCTTGTACACACCCAGATCCCTCAAACCGTGGCTCTGATACCAAGTTGTAACGCCCCAAAAACCAAATTTAAAATATTAAGATCAAACACCTATAAGTGTTCGCATCTCAGGGTTTATCATAAAAGCGGAAGCAATTTGTTTGAAAACTTGACATGTCAATAGATACTCACATAAATACTGTCATAAGTTTGGTACCAAAAACTTGATATTTACAAACCAGGCGTTAATTTCGAAGAGTTTAACAGTTGGAAGTCAAACCAGAGCTTTGCCCTTGCCTTTGATAAAACCTGCAAAACATTTTAAAAAAAGTATCTGATAAGCTACGAAAGCTTAGTGAGTAATCTAAACATAACATCGTATGAGCACACATATACAATCACATGAAGATAATACACGCATGTCTGGCAATCAAAGCTAGCCTCTGGTTCTAGACCCAGGGCAGCATCGTAGGTCACAGTACTGTACCGCATCTGAGCACTACTGCACATAGCAGTAAGCTTACATATTTACATGTATAACATAGCATGTTAGCAATCTGATATGAAACTACACATGCTGTTGATATGAAGTGAAGTCTAGAAGAATCACCTTATAACTGTAATATGCAATACTTCATAGATCACTGATACAGGTAATATGTCAATCACCCCCTATATAAACAATACATAAATAATACATAAGTCATTCTGATCTGAAATAGGGCCTACACGGGCCGTGTCCATGAAATGCTACACGACCTAAGCTGGCAACATGGCCAGTGTGGTCTAGTTACCCTACACGGGCCGTGTACCTCTACACGGGCCGTGTACCACTCATGCTACACGACCATGTAACCCTACATGGCCCTATGACCGCCTTAACTACTACACGGCCGTGTACCACTACACGGGCCGTGTACACTACAGCCCAGCAGACTGTTCTTGCCAAGAACAGTAGGATTTCACCAAGAAATCCCATAACTTCGACATAAACTGACTAGAGGTGTTTTCCTACACCTCCTACAACTGATATATATGATCTAAACTATACAAAACAACTATAACATGATTCCACCATTGAAACCATGTGATTAAACATATAAAGCTTCAAAAACAAGGTTTGAAAGCTTACCTCAAGTTATACACTTGCTAGATCTTGGCTATAGGCACTTGATTCGCTGATTTGATCTCTAAAATGGAGATGTTATGAGCTGCTATGGTTGTAATCGTGATTGGCAGGAAGCAAATGGGTAAACTTTGACTTCTAAGTCAAAGTTGGCACATATATATAAATATAGTTTGAGCAATTGACATAACAGCCCCCTGAACTATATCAACTTACAATCTGACAGTTTTAGCCCCTCTAGTTTAAAACCCCATGTTATCACGTATATCCGTTTATAACACGGGTAACACCTTGTACTTTTCTTGCATAAACTTAATAATAAAATTCTGGGTGTTACAGTTTGCCATTGAGGAAGGCAGTCTTGACATCCATTTGATACACCGTAAAGTTTCTGTAGGAGGCATAGGCTAGGAAAAGTCGAATTGCTTCTATCCTTGCTACAGGGGTGAAGGTCTCGTCATAATCAATCCCTTCCTGTTGATTATACCCCTTAGCCACTAGCCTTTCCTTATTCCTAACTACCACACCTTCAGAATCCTTTTTGTTTTTAAACACCCACTTCGTTCCGACAATTGATTTTCCTTTTGGTCGCGAAACTATTCTCCAGACTTTGAGTCAGTCAAACTGGTTTAGCTCTTCTTGCATAGCTACAATCTAATCAGTATCAGCTAGAGCTTCTGACACTCGTGTGGGTTCGACCATGCTTAAAAAGCTTGAGTGTTGATATATATTAGGTGCAGCAGATCTAGTTTGAACACTAGAGTTCAAACTTCCTATAATTTGTGTCTCCAGATGACTCTTCAGCCAAACATGTTCGGGGGATTGAACCTGAATGTAGTCATTAAGATTTTGAAGGTCGTTTGAATTAATATCTTCTGCTAATTGATCGTATCTTGGACGTTGTTCGGTTGTAGGGATATTTGTAGCTTCAAACTCTAAGGTATCAGAATTTGTAGTTTGTTGAACTGTAGATACACTAGGTGGCTCAGTTATTGACACAGACTCTTGCTGTATATCCTGCAAAACAGTAGATGTGTTATCATTCTTTTTAAAGAAATCAAACATAAAATCCAAGCTTATATCTTCTTCATGTGTGAATGACTCATCTAGTTTGTTAATTGTAAAAATTGAATGTTTAGATGAGCTAGGTTTACTCGTTAAAGAATTTAAATTGACTAAATCATCAAATGTAACATGCATGCTTTCGACAATCATGTTAGTTCTCCGATTCAGAATTCTAAAAGCCTTTTTATCCATTGAGTAACCTAAAAAGACTCATTCGTCGGCTTTCGAATCAAACATTGACAGTTTGTTCGATTCATTCAGCACAAAGCACCTATTACCAAATACATGAAAGTATTTGATATTAGGTACTACTCCATTACATAATTCGTATGGAGTTTTATTAAAGCAGCGATGTATTAAGGATCTGTTTTGGGTGTAGCATGCAGTATTCACCGCTTCAGCCTAGTAGGATGGTGGTAGCTTCGAGTATTGTAACATTGTTCTGGCAGCTTCAACCAATGTTCTGTTTTTCCTTTCAACTACTCCATTTTGTTCCGGAGTATAAGCTGCCGAGAACTGATGTGCAATTCCCTTAGAGTCCAATTAAGAGTCTAATTTTCTGTTTTTGAACTCTGTCCCATTGTCAGTTCGAATACTCTTCACCGGTTGTCCGTTCTGAGTCTTGTGTTTCTTTAGAAATAGAATCACTTGTTGTGGTACTTCACTCTTGTGACTCACAAACCAGACCCATGTGTACCGGGAATAATCATCCACCATCACCAGAATATATCTCCTCGCGTTTCTGGACTGGACTTTCATTGGTCCACAGAGGTCCATATGGATCAGCTGTAATGGCGAGGTAGTTGAAGATATCTGACTCACTTTATGTGGTACTCACTTCGTTTTTCCCGCTTCGCAGTCCTTACACAGATGATCTTTTTCAAATTTGAGTTTGGGTAGACCTCTAACCAAATTACCATTCACCAGCTTGTTTATATTTTTGAAATTCAAATGCGACAACTTGCGATGCCATGACTAGTTTAGATCTGATGATGCTTTTGACAGCAGGCATACTGGTGAGCCGGAACCTTTCTCAGACAAGTCAATTGTATACAAATTTGACTTTCTCTTTCCACCCAAAATTTCTGCTCCATCTTCTGTTCTTAGAGAACATGAGCTTTTCTTTAAGACGACCTCCATTCCTTTATCGCAGAATTGTCCTATACTAAACAGATTATGGCCTAAGCCTTCCACATAGGACACCTTTTCTATCTTCAGATTACCAGTTTCTATTACCCCATGGCCTAGAATCGGTGAAACTTGGTCATTCCCAAACTTTACATTTCCTGTGTACTTGCTTACAAAGTGTTTGAGAAGACCTTTGTTACCCGTCATGTGTTTTGTGCAGCCAGAGTCCATGTACCAAAGATGATCCTTCTGCACATGGAAAGAAACTCGTTTGATCTTTTATGTTAGATGCTTCAGATGTTTTAACAAGATTCAAACTTTCTTTGTTAACCTCTTTCTTTATAATCCAATTCTCAGTTGAAGATTTTCTTTTATTTAGTGACTGAGTTGGTTTAACCACTGGTGAAAACTGCTTGGCTTTCTCAACATACATGCTTTTCACTTTGGGTTGGTATGACAAATTTGTATTCGTCATTTGTTTTTGGGTCTTCTTTGAATTTGGTATAACCGATGAATATGAAGCAGATTTCTGTTGGACATATTTGTTTGGTGGGAACTTGTTATGATTTGATGGAGTTGGTGTAAGTTTTTGATTTTCATTCATTATATTCAGATGTTCTCTCCATTGTCCTGTATCTTTCTGTTAGCATACCTTTTCAACAATCCAGCTCTTTGATGTTTGTGAATCCATTGGTGAATGATGAATCCATTCTTGTTTACAAACCAAAACAAAATTTTATCGTCATTGGGATTCTTCCAGTTTCTGTTCGATTTTAATCCTCTTTTCATCTTATTTTGATGATATTCACACTTGAACTCACAGTGTCCTTCGGAACAGCCAACTCCAGCACAGCTCATCTTGTTATCAGTTATTTTTGCTTTTGAGTTTTTAGTTTTGATTTTCCAAGAAAAAAGTGACTCACAATTCTTATTGCAGTATGATTTATGAATGTTACAAAACGGTTTAACTTTGTTCTTGGAAACAGAATTGATTACATGCACTTTCTTTTTCTCTCTTTCTTTTACTTCTTCCTTTGGAATCCACTTCATTGGAGCCTTTGTTGTCTCTCCATTCTTCACACCTTTGGTGATTGACTTCTTCACTCTTTTGCTTGAAACTTCTTTCCCTTTTGACTGATCTGATTTTATTTCAGAAAAAGAAGTTTTGTTAGAGACATGAAGTGGTTTAACAGTTTTTGAATCATGTACAGTTCATGACTTTTTGATTTTTGCATTTTAGGAATTTACTTTGTTTTCGATGATAATCCTTCCTCTGTAACACTGTTGGGATCACATAATTTATTGCATTTATGTGACATAAATTCCCTACACGCCATTGGACACTGAGGATACACAATATCCAGATATCTATCCAATTCAGTTAGCAAGCGTTCCACTTTCTCTTCAAGCATTCTTCTTTCAATTCCATTTGAAATAAATTGAGGAATTAGGTATTGTGCAATATCAGAATTGTTAACTTTTTCTTCGGTTATTTCAATCTTAATTTCAGATGCAGCGGAATTTAACTTCTTGTTAAGATTGAATATTGTTTCTTTTAGGACACAATTTTCCACTTCAAATTGAATTTTCTGATTGATGCATGCTACCTCAAGCAATTCCCGCCTTCTCTGCAGTTCCATATGTGGAATATAAACTCTTGAAATTCCATTGTTTCCTTCTTTAACAACTTTCATCACTTCAGGTGGGATAGGAATGAAGCATTCTTCTAAAGAACTACCACCACTCTTCTCACAATCTGCGTATGACGCGTTCAGTACATCATAATTAAGTGAATTTTTCATTTTGGTTATGATTTTTCTTTTCAGTTCTTCTTCCTGTTTGATTTCTTCCTCTCCCACAAACACCATATTGGAAGTCCAACACTGATTCATTCTTTCTAATTGGTACAGTTGGGTGCAATTAATCTTTGAGAAAAAGTTGTTTTCATCATACCCTAAACCTTTATATCTATTCTTCACGTTTGGTTCAAGGTTTTTAAAGATACTGTGACGAGTAGTGACTTGCTTTTTAACTCTTTCTTCAAGATGTTGAACTTTTTCGTCGAGGTTCTTTTTCTCTTTCATTATTAAATTAAGATTTATCTCCGCAGACAATATTGCTCATTTAAGTCATGCACTTTTAACTTTGTTTCTTTTTGTAACTTGTTGAGTACATTTTCTTTGTCTGTTATTTCCTGTTGAAGTTGTACTATTTTTGAGGATTGAGTTGTTAGTTCGACTTCACTTTTTGTTGTTTGTTCCATTTTTAGACTTAAATTCTTTTCATGCAGGTTCTGGTTCTTGTTCGTGAGTGATTGATTCTGTGAAGTTAAGAGCTCCACCTGTTGCATAAGAGTTAGTATATACTCAGTAGGAAATTCATAGTCATCAGTCAATACCTTCTCTCCATTCTTTTGTTGATTAGCAACAGATGGGTTGGTGCCTTCAGTAGCAACCTCAGCTTCAATCTCTTCTTCTTCTTCATACTCACTTTCGATATCTGACTCATCAAATCTGGCCATGAATCCTGAGTCATCTCCCACTATTTCATTTTCGCTTTCCCCATCGGTTTCCTCGAACTCACACTCTTCTACCTCAGCCATTAAAACAAACTGGGCGTGGATATTAGGATCTTCATCACTGTTGTTAGTGTCAGATAGGAATTGATCCTCTTTAGCAAGTAATGCCCTCCCACTGTTTCTTTGCTTAATGAGGTTGAGTTTAGTCTTGTAGTACTCAGAGTCCTTGACCTTGGGCTTTTTGCAATCTTTAATGAAATGCCCATTGCCACCACAGTTGTAGCATTTGCGTTCCTGGGTAGTTTCTACTTTGCGTCCGTACCTCCTTTCAAGCCTCTGACCATCCTTTTTTTGGAATTGGTCATCTCTCCTTCTAGAACCAGAAGTGAACCTTTGCCTGTTGTTCGTTTTGTTCTTCAGAAACTTGTTTTGCATCATGTTAGTTAAATAGGACATAGCCTCCATGATTTTCTCATTATCAACCACACTCTCTTCCTCCGAATCTGAAGATTCTGTCTCTTTAACTTGTTTCATCTTGATAGATTTTGTTGAGCTCTTTACCCTTTTCTCATTAACCACCAGGGCCAGTGGATCTACAGTTTCTTTTTGTGTCCCTAGACCAACATCATCCTGATATAGGTTTAGTTCCTCAAAAATCATATGACGAGTAACTTTGTAGAGATTCTTTTGGTTCATCTGTCTGTAGATGGCCACTTGGGATCTCCATTCAGTCCCTAGAGAGTTTAGAAACCTTGTATTCTTAGTGAGATTAGAGCAATCATCAAGCTTCTGGTTTCTAAGGTCATTGAGCAATTTACAGAAGCGACTATAAGTTTCAATAAGTGCTTACCTATCTCTAGCTTTGAAATGATCAAAGGAGTTAACCAGTGTAGTCTCCTTGATCCAGACCCCAGACTCAGTGCCTTCCATCTGGCTCTTTATCTCATCCCAAATCTCCTTAGCAGTATTTAGGCCATTAACTTTAATGTAAAATTCCGATACTCACTAACTCTGAAATCCGAGAATTCAAAATCCAATACTTCAAATCCGATTATTTGAAATCCGAAACAATTGGAAATCCGATTGCTTGACAATCCAAGTTGGAAATCTGATTGAAAATCCGAGTAATTGAAATCCGAGTTAGAAATCCGGTTAATTCAAATTCCGATAATTTGAATTCCGATTGTAGGAATCTGTGAACTTCAAAATCCGACAATATTGGAAATCCGATTGTTCAAATCCGAGATTTTCCAAATTCCGATTCTTTGGAAATCCGTTTGATGTACACGTGAAAGAAATTGCTACCCGAAACAGTAAAGAGGTAGGTTCTTTTTCAAATCAACAAAATTCTAATGATTTACTTGGCGTGCAGGAAAATAAAAAAGAAAAAAAGCAAAGGAACAAGAGGAAGCGGAAGAGGTGTAACCAAAAGAAAAATCAGAACCTACAGAAAAGCTTATTAGCCAAAGATCCCATTCCATTATTGATTGAAGAAAGAGAAGTTGCAAGTTCAATATGTTAAGTTTTAGATATGATTAAACAAGTTCGTATTAATGTTCCTTTGGTTGACATCTTAGTAGGGATGCCTAATTATGGAAAGTTTATTAAGGACTTGGTAGCCAACAAAACTAAGATGGAGGAGGCATCATCAACATTGCTAAGTGAAGAGTGCTCCACTTTTCTCCAAACAAAAATGCCACCAAAACTTGGTGATACAGGGAGTTTCACTATCCTTTGCTTTGTTGGCAATTTATTAGTGTGTAATGCCTTAGTTGATTTAGGTGCAAGCATAAATTTGATGCCTTTATCATTATACACTAAGTTAGGGCTAGGAGACTTAAATGCCACAAGAATGAGTATTCAACTAGCCGATAGGTCCTTTAAATACATAATAGGTGTTGCTGAAAATATACCCATTAAAGTCAATAAGTTTGTTTTTCCCGCGATTTCATCATCCTAGACATGGAGGAAGACAAAAATATCCCAGAGACCTTTCCTTAACACGGCTGATGCGATTGTTCATGTCTCTAAGAAGCAACTTAAATTGGGAATTGCAAATGATCGGGTCACATTATATATTGATAAAGCGACGAAGCACACTGTAACATCGAACAATACGTGCTACTTCCTTGACATCCTTGATCCGTGCATCGAAGAGGAGATCAATTCCTTCCTCAATGAAAAGTGGGAAGAAGCTCCACTTACTACTGATGGTAAGCCGAACCATGATCCAGATGAAGCCGTTCGGCAGCTTCAAGAGCTGCTAAGTCTAGATGAGACCGATTTCCCAACTAATGAAGACGAATTGGACGATGACGAGGTCGTAGACAAGTATTAGTGTTGGTCCCAAAGAGGGTGAACAAGCAACTGATACAGTGTAGAAGGGGGGGTTGAATACACTTTAAACAATTAAACAACTTAATCAAATGTATATTCAATTTTCAAAACAGAACAATAACTATTATCACTCTTTAATCAAATCAACAGGTTGATTTGATATTACAATTATTATAACCTCAACTCTCTCTAAACACTCTTGAATCACAAACTAATTGATGATCGAATTTCTTGTTAACACTGATTAACAAGAACTCTTGAAAACTCTCTCGAACTTTGAACTTACAAAGTTATCGCATCACACGCGTATCAAGTATCACGAATACTGTACGTTTTGCAACTTATGTAGTTGTGCAACTTATGCAGTATCACGTACTTGTATATCTTCGCGCATTCGTTCGTGTATGTATTCGTGTATATAACCCCAGAAGAAGGTTTATACTTATACTTGATATATCTATGAACAAATCGCAGTTTAAAGATAGAACTTATCTTTTCTTTAAAACCGTAACAAACTTCTTAATTAGAACATATCTAATTAATTCCGTTTGAGATTTCTATCCAACTAATAGATAGTTTAAATTAGGTTTAGATATCCTAATTTAAATATCGTAGATATGGAGAGTTTATTACAGAATTTAGAACTTACTTAAATTCTGAACTGACGTCTGACGCTGAGCTGACATACTCAGTCTTGACCTTGTCAAGCTGACTTCTTGAATCTTCAAGTCTTTAAGTCTTCAAGTCTTCATTCTTAAAACCTATCTCAGCTTAGAAGTCACTGAGCTATCTAGTACTTACATAGAAAACTATATATATGTTTATACGCTGACTACTCAGCTTCAGCTGACCAGTCAGTCTATAACAGACTTACATAATTCCTAATTCTTAACCTATAATCTATACATATATATAGTTTGTCTCATCAAATCTAACTATTCTAAACATGGGACTAACAATCTCCCCCTATTTGATGATGACAAAATATTGAATCAAATTAGTTATAGGTTAACAGAATTATGCTGAACAACTCTGGAACTGACCAAAGTTAGTTCTTGAAATAAGTATTGAACTGTTCGATACTTATTCACGTATCTTGAACTTACAAGATGTTTATGTTACAAATCTATTATAAGACTTGTATTCTAAGTATTTGAATATACAACTACTTAGACTCTGAACTTATCAGAAGTAATTTAAGTTCTGAACTTACAAAACTTATACAACTGAACATATCAGTTTATAATTGAACATATCAATCATCCGCTTAAACTTACAAAGTTGTTTGTTTGAACATATCAAACATAATTTTGAACATATCAAATAATAAAAAGTTGAACATATCAAACTTGAGTTTGTATTAATGAACATATCATTTACATTTTAGCTTAATCTTTATGATTAGCTTCTGCACACTTAGTGCGTACAAAATTATAGAACTAAGCTATTTAATCAACGGAATCTCCAACTTCTAACCACATGTCATAACATTTAAGTTCCCATATCGCAGCTTTCTTGATAGCATCATTCACAATTTCTTCACCGTCTGGTAGCTCTCTCATCTCAATTTTCCTTGATCTTATTTCATTGTTGAGATGATATCTAAATACTGAGTTCTGAATTGAGTCATCACATAGAATTCTCAAGTACAGAATCAATTCCAGATTTGCCAAATGAAGATCTATTACTCTCAAGAAACATTGATTACCTTCCACATTAAGATACAAGAATCCTTCCAAAGGTTAAGTGATATAAGTATTCTCTCTGAATTTAACTCCCTCTGGAACTTGTAAAATGACGTCTCTTTTAGCTCGCTGGCTTGCTACTCTAATTCTTGTAGCTTTGCCTCGATTAAGGAAGGTATAAATTTCATCAGCAGGGATCTCACCTAGTTGATCGATTCTTATGAAGATTGTCTTAAACATATCAACTATCTCTTGTCTGATTTGACTCTTTTTCATCTGCTTGATAGTTGTGGTTACAATCTTCAACTCTGAGAACCCCAACTTGTACAGACATCTCATATCTAGACCAATTTCTTGTTTGTTGTCTAGTACAAAGTTGATGATTACCAATTCTCCTTTTCTACTCAGTGTAATTGATTCAATCTTGTTATTATAATGTGTTCTTTTATAACAATGCCTTAGATCCACATCTGAGTAGGGAATTGGGAATTGATTGGGAAAGGTGATAGCAGTTCAGAGGATTTGGATATATTATCATTGTTGAGAACTGAGGTGGAGTCAACTTGCAAAACTGTTGGCGGGTCATCAAAAAGACCTAGGCATGACGACGATGACTCCGACACCGATCGTTCTGAGGGGGAGAAAAGATTAAAGACTTATTTTGATACCCCGGCTGTTCAGTGAATCGGTGCAGTTGCTGCCAGATTGGAGAACACTTCTTTCAAACAAAAATATAAGGGCAAGGAGACTAAGATGGTTGAGTTTGAGGAATCGAATGTGCCTGAGGTTGAGGCAGAGGATGAAGATTTAACACTAGCCTTATGGCTGAGTAAACAAGAGGTTGAAAAGCCTTCTTCTGAAATTGTTGATGAATCTGGTCTTGAAAAATATAATTTGGAAAGTGTGATGCAAATACATGAAGAAGTAACAGAACAGTTTCCGCAGTCTCCTAAGAAATTCAGAATCACTCCTGCAGACATAAGAAAACAGCTACAAAAAAATTCATATCAGTAAACTATCAAAGCAATCTAAATGGAAAATTCCTAAAACCGCTCAAATAGATCCGGTTCATACTGGGTCTTTGCCAAACGTAAAAAAGAGTTATGTGCTGACTAGGGAGGCCCTGAAAAAGACCGTCAGAAACTGGAGGTACCAAGATATTCCAGTAGCCTTCCTAGAAGAAAAGTTTGTCGACATCTACACAGATGAAATCGAAGAGATGTTGGATATAAATATCATGGGTGCAAAAAGTGCAGAGGAAGTTAAAACAAAAATGATTCTCAATTTGCACACTAGAAAGAAAGAGGAAATCAAATCGGCACACCAGATCATAAAGCTTAACTATGTTGGAATTTAGAGAGTCTTATTCAAAGAAATGATCAGCTTTCTCGTCACAAGGTCAGATATGAAGAGTTATACCATTGGGCATGTGGACCTAAAATTCTTAAACCTTGGTGATGTCAACTTTCTGCTAGAGGAGCTCGAAGTGAAATTCGAAAAGAATGCTAAGGATTCAGCTGGTTATAAAAAGCTCAGGGAGTTCATCAGACATCGATGTCAAATAGCAGAATACACTGATCTTTAGTTGGGAGCTGAATCTGATAAAACCAAAATAAATTTGTTGAAGCCAAACACGAATCATTTCAAAGAAGTCAATGCCTACTCCGATGGATCTTTAAAAATTTGGACTTTAAAAATCTTAGAATATAGTATGAGTCTGAAGGAAGAAGTTGATCAAGCGCCCAGGGTTAGACTTACAGACATTATCAAACTATTTGATGCCAAACGCGATGAAAGAAAAATGATCAGACATTAGCAGAGAAAGATTGGGCAGAGAAATACAAGCTAGACATAAACAAGGGGGAGAATGTTAGAACCATATTTGTGTTTATAGTCTAGATAGAATTTAGTGTTTTTATGGTTAATTTAGTACTTAGTATAAATAGTATCTTTAGCCTTCTATCAATGTAACATTTGACATATATTGAAATAGACTACACACACTTAAAGGTGTTTTATACATATTCTCTCATCTTGATTTCTACTTGTACTCGTTTATTGCTCTACACCCCCTTTCGAATTTTCTTGTGTAGTTGGGAGCAATCCACCCGGCTGCCTCTCTGTTAGTTGTTGGGCTATCCTCCCGATATTTCTCTCTAAATTTTGGAACGAGGCTTGTTAATTTCTAAGGGACTGCTCAAACTCATCATTCTTCTTTGTTTGCCCTGCCACAAACTTCTCCAAAGTAGCTCTAATGAAGATTTTGTTGGCTCTTGATCAATGGGGTCGGGTCTAGGAGGATTGGGCTGGTTGTGCCTATAAAAACCGGGCAGGTTCGATCTTTGATTGAAGTTGTGGTTTTGCTTATTGTTCCAATTTTGGTTACCCCCGGATAGTTTCCTCTGAACCCTTGGTTCATAAACTGTACATCCTCGGGTGTCATCATGGGCTGATGTTGCTCACAATCCTTGGTCAAATGTGGCCCCTTGTAGTTATCACATCCGACATGTAAGGCATGTAACGAAGTAGTTAATTTTTCTATTTTTCTCTCCAATGCCTTTTGGTTGTTGCATAGAGCTGCCACCTCCTTATTGGATCGTCAGTAACGGCATTAATTGTAACCCGCTTTTGTGATGCCCTTTTGTCGGGAGTCCACTCAAGGTTGTGCGCGACCATGTCTTCTAACAATTGATACCTAGCTTTAGGAGTTTTGTACATGAGCACACCTTCATTTGATGAATCTAAAATGGAACGTGAGGTGTAGTGTAATCCCCTATAAAAGATTTGAACTAAATATCCTTTTTCTAACCCATGATTGGGGCATATCCGGTCAAGGACTCATCCACATTTTGTTGAAATGCCATAATGCCGATTTTAATCTTCTTAGCTTTGGGCGAAGGAAAGTACCTTGTGACAACTCTGCTTCTCAACTCTTCCCATGTGGTGATTGAGTCTGGCTGTAACACTTTGATCCATGCTCTCACTTCCTCGGTAAGAGTAAATTGGAATAGACGGAATCAGACCGCGTCAGTTGATGAACCTTGGTGTTTAAAGAACTCACAAATATCTAGAAAATTCCCCATGTGCTGGTTTAGGTCGTTATTTATCTTACTGTCGCAGTTTAGATCGCAAACCATGCTCAGAAAATTGCCCTTTTATTTCAAAGTTTTCTCTATCAATGGGTGGCTTACGAATAGCATAGGTAGGGGTTGCAGTGGCAACTAGCCTCGTAGTCACATAGGCTGCTTGTCCGCTCTGTGACCTATGGGTCGTAATCTCCATACCCTCAAACGTTGATGAAATTCCCTCTCAGGTTCAGTAAATAGTACTACCAAATTTGCCCGAGAGCAACGGGTTATCACCTGCAAAAGAACAAAAAAGAAATTCATGATCCGCACTCGTTCAAGATGAGGAGAAACAGAAACAAATTAAAATAAAACGAAAACTAACTACTTTACCCTTGAAAGCAAATTAACTCACCCAAGAACAAGTTCCCAGATAAGGATTGACTAACAGAATAAGTTCTAATATAGAATCAAGCAACTGTTCCCCCCACAATGGCGCCAAAAAACATTATATGTGAAATCAGGTTATAAAATTTAAGTCCAATTATCACCTAATCTAAACTACCACACTTTAGGAAAGAATGGTCTAATCGTACGATAATATAGATAAGGTAAGTAAAAGGGTATCGTCTCCACAGAGAATAATTTATTTGATTACTAATATCAAAACAAACTCAATTAACCTAAAGCAAATTTGATTCAAAAAGGGTTTTTGTTATTTAACTGATTACTCTACGAGATTACCTAATCAATCAAAAATATTGAAACTTTATCTAGTTAAGAGAACTTTGAATAAACTCTAATCAGTGGGAAAAGACATTCACTATGATTAACTCCCCCTAAACATATATTTGGTCGATTAAGTCCTGATTAAATGGAATTCCCTAGAGGTTGATTAATTAACTTTCATTAAATCTTTCGTAATGTTAAAACATGGTTCCTAGGATTTTCATCTCTAAGCCTATGTAAAAACACACCTCACGTTATCATTCAATTACAGTATCGGATTTCTCGTCACACCTAATCGTAGAACTTTCATTTCATGAATTATGTAACACCGCCTCAGCTATTATTAAAATCTGTGAAAATTTAAGTTTTTAAACTGCATTGATCTATTTGTAATTAAAATGTTTACCTGTTTGATTATTTAACTAGTAATTTAAAACAACGCAGTGGAATATTTTAAACCAAACAAACAAATCCTTTTAACTATTACAGTTTAAAACCACTATGATTTGGCGATTATATATACATATCAAAAACTATGCCAAATCACAAAATACTGGTGTTACTATATCAACAACCGATCATTGTATCAAAAAATACCATTTACAGTGTTCCTTCACAAAAGATATAGACAACTCCCAGCATAGATCCCTTCTCACCAGGCACACCTAATCCTTATCTGTAAAAAAGGAAACATCAACAATATTAGCTATATAAATAGCTAGTGAGTAGTAACACGCATGAATAGCAATAAAGCAAGTCATATATCACGAATTAGCAAACAATGCTATCCTATCACATAGCGGTAGTGTTGACATGTCCGACGGTTGTTATCTTTTGCGGGATAGCTAATCCAGCTCAACAACTTCCACCAGGGGAATCAAACACTGACATCCGCGCTGGTTTCACCACATAAGTGAATCACCATGCTCGTTTAGGAGCCAAAGGCTCATAGGCTTAGCCATTTAAGGCAATCACCCTAGATAATCTAAGGAACGGAACTCGAGTACCGTTGATCCAGAACATTATGCCCGAAGGCCCAGGACCCAACCGAAGCTGACCTTAATCAATAATTTATCCGGACAAACATATAGCTCATCAATAATCCTTTTTAGGAACAATTGCATGCATGCATTTATAGATAACTCATAAACAATAAGATATATGCACATGTACTTAAATACATTTCCATCGTATCATTTAATCATGGCATTACTTATTTCTTAATCTTACTTGCATACATATAACCATATAATTCAATTTGCACTTAAACCTCCCTTTAATGAACTCATGGAAGTCAATACTCACCTGACAGGCTAATGTTAGGTAAACTACAGTATTGGCACCCCCGAAACAGTCGGAATACCTAGTTACACATTACACATATCAAATTGGAAACAAAACAGAACTGTCACAGGGCAACGCACGCCCGTGACTTTCGAGGCACGCCCGTACCCTGGTCACAGGTACGCCCCGTGACCAAAGGCAGTCCCCTGGACCTTCTAGAGTTAGGCACGCCCGTACCTTTTCGAGGTATGCACGTGCCTACCCGGGTAGTCGCTAAGGCACGGTTGGATCTTGAGTGGCACGCCCGTGCCTTTCAATACACATTAACAGGTTCGACCAGAACCTGTTGTGTTCCATTCCAAATTATACTAAAATCATTTCCAGACCAAAGCTTTCATTCACATGTGAACCTATGTTACATAAACAAGCTATAAACATCATTTTTACTCATTTTAACATACACAATCAGATTTGAGGCTCAATTTCACCATTTGAACCATTTTCACAAATTCACTAAAATCAACTTTAAACATCAATCTAATTACACAAACTGATTACTAAACATTTGGAATTGATCAAGGAATAGATTAGAACAATTAACTTCAATTATAGAAGTCAATTTGGGTGTTGACCCATTTGAACCTAAAACTTGGAATTCAAGAACATGGAGAGGAATAGCTTACAATCAAGAGCAAGATTAGGATGATGATCTAGAGCAGATTAGAATTAATTCCTAGCTTGATTCCATATTAAATCCATAGTCTTGCTAGATCCTTGTTTGTTCTTCTTCTTCAAGAAACAAAGGAGAGAGTTGAGTGTGTGTATGTGAAGTGTGTGTGTGTGTGTGTGTCGTGGGTGTTAACTGAGATGGATAAACATGAGGACCAATATTAGGTTCACATTTATCCACAAGGGGTATCTTGTTCCCCCTTTTAACATACAACTGAACGCACGAGTACCCGTTTTTAACTAACGAGGATATTTTTGGAAACCTCGTTTGAAACCATTTAATATTCAACCATTTTTATCTATTTTCTTTATTATTTTTAAATTCACATTTAATTAACCAATGACTTATTTTCTTTAAATACTTAACATAAACTTTTAATTTAATTCTTTTAAATTAACTCACGTACCAAATGTAACGCACGAATAGGCCCGATTGAGGATGTTACAACTCTACCCCCCTTAAAAAGATTCCGTCCTTGGAATCTGCTCAGTTAGAAATAAATGAGGGTATCGTGCTTTCATGTCATCCGCAGTTTCCCATGTCATGTTGGGACCTAGGTTGTGCTTCCATTTGACAAGAACTAACCTCATCATCTTCTTACGCAGCTTCTTTGTCTTGACGTTAAGAATTTCAACAGGTTCCTCTACAAGACGTTTAGCTGAATCAACCTTCAGCTCGTGCAGAGGTAGAACTTGATTTTCATCAACTTTACACTTTCTTATATAGCATACATTGAAAGTGTTGTGAATACAAGATAGCTCAGGAGGTCATTCAAGAGATACAGTCTGCTCGTTGACCTTTCGGATAATCCTGAATGGACCAATATAACGTGGACTCAGCTTGCCCTTACTCCAAACCGAATTATCCCCTTCCAAGGAGATACCTTCAAGAAAACCCGATCGCCCACACTGAATTCAACAGGTCGGCGCTTTGGGTCAGCATAAATCTTTTGACGATCACGAGCTGCTTTTAATTCTCCAGGGCTACTTTGACTTTATCATAAGTGATCTACACAATTTCGGGTCCGTCATACTGCTTCTCACCCGGTTCATGCCAACAAGTGGGAGTGCGACAATGCCTCCCGTATATCATTTCGTAAGGTGGCATTCCAATACTAGAATGATATGAGTTATTATAAGCAAACTCTATCAATGGGAGATGAGAATCCTAAGAACCACCATACTCAAGTACGCATGCTCTTAGCATATCTTCCAAAGTCTGAATTGTTCTTTCAAACTGACCATCCGTTTGTGAATGATAAGAAGTACTCAAATGAACCCGTGTACCAAGCTCACGTTGTAAGCTTTGCTAGAAATTTGACACGAAACGAGAGTCACGGTCAGAGACAATAGAACAAGGTAAATCATGCCGTGTGACAATCTCGTTGGTATAAAGTTAAGCTAGGCGTGTCAATGATGCAGATTCATTCGTAGCAAGAAAATGAGCACTCTTGGTCAATTGGTCGACAATGACCTAAATCATATTGTGCCCTCAGAGTGTTTTGGGTAGCTTGGTGACAAAATCCATTGTAATATGATCCCACTTCCACTCTGGAATGTCAAGCTGTTGCAAATTGCCATAAGGCCTTTGCTGCTCGGTTTTAACTTGTGCACAAATTTGACACCTCTCCACGAAGGAAGCGATGTCTCTTTTAAGAGTAGGCCACCAATACAGCTTTTTAAGATCATAATACATCTTTGTAATACCTGGATGAACAGACAACCTGGAATTGTGAGCTTCCTGCAGTATCAACTCACGGTTGCCTCCAATAAATGGTACCCAGATTTGGGATTGAAAAGTCTTCAAACCCTGACTATCTTCAGCTAGGTGATCCTTTATCTTCTGCATAGTCTCAGCTTTCAGATTTTCCTCCTGTAGAGCCAATTGCTGTGATTCTTTCAATTTGAAATGATATCAGGAATCACAGTAAGTTTCGTGAATTTAGCTTCAATTGAAACCCCTTTCCGGCTTAAGGCATCAGCTACTACATTAGCATTGCCCGGATGATAACGGATCTCACAATCATAGTCTTTGATTAACTCAATCCAGCGTCGTTGCCTCATATTGAGTTCGTTTTGAGAAAAGACATATTGTAAACTCTTGTGATCCATGCATACAACACATTTTGTGCCATATAAATAATGCCTCCATAGCTTTAATGCAAACACAACTGCTACGAGTTCAAGATCGTGTGTTAGGTAGTTCTTTTCGTGCGGTTTTAATTGCCTTGAAGCATAGGCAATCACATTGTCACGTTGCATTAGAACACAGCCCAATCCAGATTAAGAGGCATCACAATAAACTATAAAATCCTCCGACCCGTTTGGCAAAGTAAGAATCGGAGCTTCACATAATAGCCGCTTCAAAGATTGAAAGGATTGCTCCTATGCATCAGGCCACACATAAGCAACATCCTTCTGTGTCAATTTAGTAAGAGGACCAGCGAGTTTAGAAAAATCGCGAATAAATCGCCGATAATAGCCAGCTAGACCAAGAAAACTCTTGATCTGTGTAGGAGTTTTGGGAACCTCCCAATTCATCACTGCCTCAACTTTAGCAGGGTCTCCTTTCACATCATCCCTGCAGATAACGTGACCAAGAAAATGCACCTCACGAAGCCAAAACTCACATTTAGAAAGTTTGGCATAAATTTGTTCTCGCTTGAGAATATCGAGAACTTGGCGAAGATATAATTCATGATTAGCTTCAGTCTTTGAGTATATCAAGATGTCATCAATAAAAACGATCACGAACCGGTCCAGAAATGGATGACAAACATGGTTCATGAGATCCATGAAGATAGCTGGTGCATTAGTTAAACCGAATGGCATAACCAAGAATTCATAGTGTTCGTATCGGGTACGAAAAGCAGTCTTTGGAATGTCTTCAGCATGAACTCGTACCTGATGATACCCTGATCGGAGATCAATTTTGGAGAAGCAAGTTGCCCCCTGCAATTGATCAAATAAATCATCTATACGCGGGAGTGGGTATTTATTCTTTACAATTCGCTTATTAAGCTCCCTGTAATCTATGCACATTCGCATAGTCCTGTCTTTCTTCTTGACAAATAGAACTGGAGCTCCCCAAGGAGAAGAGCTCAGGCGAATGAAGCCCTTGTCAAGTAACTCTTGTATCTGATTCATCATCTCGCGGATTTCAGAAGGAGTGAGACGATACGGAGCTCTATCCACTAGTGTAGCTCCTAGGACAAGATCAATCTTGTATTCAACATCCCTGACTGGAGGCAGTCCGGGTAACTCATCTGGAAACACCTCAGGATATTCTGACACTACCCTGATATCTTCAACTGGTTGCTTCTCCATATTAGCATCAATGACGTATACTAAGTAGGATGTACAACCTTTCGCCAATGATTTACGAGCTTTAATTACTGAAATGATAGGAATATCAGACTCCCATCCTTCCCCCCTTCCTATTGCATATAAACCATTAGATAAAGGAAACTTGATTATCTTCTTAGAACACAGAATCTCATCATTGTGATTGCTGAGCCAATCCATTCCAATCACAATATCAAACCCAGAATAGGCATGATAAGGAATGAAATAGGAAAACTAACGCCATCGATATAGATAACCGCGATAGGAACTTTGTCAGCAACAGAAACTACTTTACCGTTAGCGGTCTCTACTGTAAGCAGATCAGTTAATGTAGATACATGTAATTGCAGCTTATGACAAAAAGATACCGAGACAAAAGAATAAGTAGCCCCGGAATCAAACAACACACATGCGGGAGTATAATTAACAAAGAAAGTACCGGTAATCACATCCCCTGCAGCTTTGGCTTCTTCAGCCGTCATCTGAAACGTACGCCCTTTTGCACGTAGGGCGCCATCTTTCTTCGGCTCAGAGGAAGATCCACCGGCTTGAGCATTTGGGTTTTTAGGGCATTGGGCTATTTTATGCCCTAACTGATGACATCTAAAATAGACGTCATCTTTATATCTGCATTCTTCCACCGGATGCCCTTTGTTCCCACACCTGTTACACCTCCTGGTAGCTTTGGAACATTCACCAGAATGGTAGGTGCGGCATGTATAGCACCATCGATCATCAGACTTAGGCTTTTTAGAATCGCCTGATTTGGTACCTGCAGAAAATTGTCCTTTTAAAGGACTCGGGTTAGAAGAGGATTGAAACATCCTCTTACTGCTTCCTCCTGCAGATTTGCCCCTGCACTGTATGCGATCACCCTCCATTTGTCAAGCTACCTCAAAAGCTCGATCCAGATCAGCCGCTGCTCAGACATTTGCCCGAAACTCCAAAGGTAAGGTGTTGACATACCTCCGGATCTTAATGCTCTCATCAGTCAGCAAATGAGGAACAAACCTCATTTTATCAGTAAAAGCCCCTATATCCATGGATTTATCTCCTTTTCGGAGATTTTTGAATTCTCGCTCCAGACGATCCATATCATAATTAGTGCAATATTTCTTTTGGACCTTCTCTGAGAATTGCTCCCAAGACAGAGCATCAATTACCTCCTTTTTAACAGAGGCCTTGACCGTGTCCCACCAGAATATGGAACGACCCTTCAACATCCGTACTGCATACTTGATGCAGTACTCAGGTTCACACTCGCAGGACTCAAATGCCTGCTCCATCTCTCGAAGCCACCTTATAGTAACTATGGGGTCATCACTCCCCTCAAAGGTGGGTGGTTTGAAAAATAGGAATTTCTTAAATGAACATGGCTGGCGGGGTGGTTTACCCAAAGCTAAATTGAGTAGAAGCTCCTTTGCAAGGCGGAGCTCCACCTCAAGGCATCTAATATACGCCTGTTATACCTGTTCAGCTGGAGCACCCTCAGAATGGTGATGAGACTGCTTGTCCCCAGCCTGATGTGGTATGTGGGAGGCCTCGTCCTCCATCTCTTTGAGAGCCTGTTCAGTAGCATCATGTTGCGCACACATCTTTATTGATTTTCTATAAGAAAGAAAGGCACTCATTATAGCATTTACTCTTGCATATTGACATATAGTTTAACTACTAATAAGTACCAATCATATAGCACTCATAATCAATCCCTTTTACCCAATAAGGAACACTTTCATAATGGTCGGGCCCGAGTTTGAGACTGAATACTCTTTCAAGTATCCAATTCCCTCAAACTTAGGCTCTGATACCTAACTTGTAACACCGCCTCAGCTATTATTAAAATCTGTGAAAATTTAAGTTTTTAAACTTCATGGATCTATTTGTAATTAAAATGTTTACCTGTTTGATTATTTAACTAGTAATTTAAAACAACACAGCGGAATATTTTTAACCAAACAAACAAATCCTTTTAACTATTACAGTTTAAAACCACTATGATTTGGCGATTATATATACATATCAAAAACTATGCCAAACCACAAAATACTGGCGTTACTATATCAACAACCGACCAATGTATCAAAAAATACCATTTACAGTGTTCCTTCACAAAAGATATAGACAACTCACAGCATAGATCCCTTCTCACTAGGCACACCTAATCCTTATCTGTAAAAAGGGAAACATAAACAATATTAACTATATAAATAGCTAGTGAGTACTAACAGGCATGAATAGCAATAAAGCAAGTCATATATCAGGAATTAGCAAACAATGCTATCCTATCACATAGCGGTAGTGTTGACATGTCCGACGGTTGTTATCTTTTGCGGGATAGCTAATCTAGCTCAACAACTTCCACCAGGGGAATCAAACACTGACATCCGCGCTGGTTTCACCACATAAGTGAATCACCATGCTCGTTTAGGAGCCAAAGGCTCATAGGCTTAGCCATTTAAGGCAATCACCCTAGATAATCTAAGGAACGGAACTCGAGTACCGTTGATCCAGAACATTATGCCCGAAGGCCCAGGACCCAACCGAAGCTGACCTTAATCAATAATTTATCCGGACAAACATATAGCTCATCAATAATCCTTTTTAGGAACAATTGCATGCATGCATTTATAGATAACTCATAAACAATAAGATATATGCACATGTACTTAAATACATGTCCATCGTATCATTTAATCATGGCATTACTTATTTCTTAATCTTACTTGCATACATATAACCATATAATTCAATTTGCACTTAAACCTCCCGTTAATGAACTCATGGAAGTCAATACTCACCTGACAGGCTAATGTTAGGTAAACTACAGTATTGGCACCCCCGGAACAGTCGGAATACCTAGTTACACATTACACATATCAAATTGGAAACAAAACAGAACTGTCACAGGGCAACGCACGCCCGTGACTTTCGAGGCACGCCCGTACCCTGGTCACAGGTACGCCCCGTGACCAAAGGCAGTCCCCTGGACCTTCTAGAGTTAGGCACGCCCGTACCTTTTCGAGGTATGCCCTAAGGCACGGTTGGATCTTGAGAGGCACGCTCGTGGCTTTCAATACACAGTAATAGGTTCAACCAGAACCTGCTGTGTTCCATTCCAAATTATACCAAAATCATTTCCAGACCAAAGCTTTCATTCACATGTGAACCTATGTTACATAAACAAGCTATAAACATCATTTTTACTCATTCTAACATACACAATCAGATTTGAGGCTCAATTTCACCATTTGCCCCATTTTCACAAATTCACTAAAATCAACTTTAAACATCAATCTAATTACACAAACTGATTACTAAACATCTGGAATTGATCAAGGAATAGATCAGAACAATTAACTTCAATTATAGAAGGGTCAATTTGGGTGTTGACCCATTTGAACCTAAAACTAGGATTTCAAGAACATGGAGAGGAATAGCTTACAATCAAGAGGAAGATTAGGATGATGATCTAGAGCAGATTAGAATTAATTCCTAGCTTGATTCCAGATTAAATCCACAGCCTTGCTTGATCCTTGTTTGTTCTTCTTCTTCAAGAGACAAAGGAGAGAGTTGAGTGTGTGTGTGTGTGTGAAGTGTGTGTGTGTGTGTGTGTCGTGGGTGTTAACTGAGATGGATAAACATGAGAACCAATATTAGGTTCTCATTTATCCACAAGGGGTATCTTGTTCCCCTTTTTAGCATAAAACTCAACGCATGAGTACCCGTTTTTAACTAACGGGGATATTTTTGGAAACCTCGTTTGAAACCATTTAATATTCAACCATTTTTATCTGTTTTCTTTATTATTTTTAAATTCACATTTAATTAACCAATGACTTATTTTCTTTAAATACTTAACATATATTTTTAATTTAATTCTTTTAAATTAACTCACGTACCAAATGTAGCGCACGAATAGGCCTGATTGAGGATGTTACAAATTAGTCCTTTAAGTAATTAACTAAGTTATTGATGTTTAATTTCAGCCCCTATTTCCAGTGAGTTGCCTACTACATCATATAAGCGAAAAGTAGAAGAAATCACACATTTATGAGACTTTCATGATCAATAAACAGATGTAATTAAGAAATCAAACAATCAAAGGTTAAAGATAAAAACTTTAAGGGTTCTTCAATTGAAAAACGATAATTGTTCAAGAAAACCAAATCAATCCATAAACATAACTCAATCTAGTCTAGGGTTTAGTAAATCATAGTGAATATAAGAGATCTAGCACATAGACGTGCTAGAATAAACCAACATTAAATAAAAATTCAAGAAAGAAAGCATTTTGATTGAACAAAAGATCAAAACAACAGATCAAACCGAATTAATGACTATGAAGGTGACTTGAATCTTCTCCTTTGAACGAATTAAAGTAGATGGAACTTGATGAACAACTCCTCTCCTCCAGTAATATGCTCCAAATTAGAATTCTCTAAAAGATTCCTTCTAAAGATGTGAAAAATCCAATTTATAATTGAAGTTCCCCGGCTGGCTCGCGGCGCGAAGCTTAGATAAACATCATCCTTTTTTGAATTTTGTAAAGTTTAACCGGTCGCCTTCTGCGTGGCACGAGGCTTATTATCAAAGTCGTCCAGGGATTTCTAGCCGGCGCAAAGCAAGTCTCTCCCGTCGGACCACTCTTCTCAACGTGAAATATACATGCTCGCGGCGCGAAGACCTTTCTAGAGTGCCATTTTCTGAACTTTTGACTTCCTTGGCTCGTTTCTTCATATGTTTCGGCATTTTTGTATCCAAGGATCTGAAAATCACAAAACACACAATTGTAAGTGCAAAATCCATCCTTTTCCATATTTTTCAAATAAAAACAAAGATATTGACGGGAATTATTATGTATGATTTCGACAATATCAATAACTTTAACCAAAGGCATTAAATTTAAATCAAATCTTAAGTGCTATCCTTAGATTTTATGTTGGGAAACTTTTTATACACATTTTTTAAACAAGGTTTCTAGAGGATTTGAAATTCAAAAGTGCTGGTGAACAACAGTTTCTAGAGGATTTGAAATTCAAAAGTGCTGGTAAATAACACATAACGTTCAAAAGAGAAAAAACAAAATTTGAGCATAACTGAGCTACCTACGGTCGACCATGGGGTGCGACTGTTGGACAGCCAAATCTGAAATTTGTCATTTGCATTATCTCTCTATCAAAGCCACATTTAAGGTTATTTGTATCCACCATTTGCAATTTTATATTCTCTCTGAATCTAAAAATCTTACGAGCTTACACTTCAAAATTCTAATTGTGATATTTTGAGTTGTTAATAAAGATTTTATTTATTGAAGAACAACTCAAGATCAAAATCAAGAATCCAAGAGCTTCAATCCATCTTATATTATTATATATATACACACTTGTATCCAAGAGCTTCAAGTATTCACCTGAATCACTAGTTGGTGGTTTTATTTTTTCTGCTATGCTCGTAAAAAGATTAATTTTTAAAACCCACTAATTATATATTTAACTTTGAAGTCCGAATTTTGCATACTCAAAAAGGCTCCCAAAAATCGGCCAAAGAAAGAGAAAATAGAACTTGATCTAATCTTCTAATATAAATAAAAGTCTAATTTCAATAAAATCTATTACATAATTCTAGTCATTAAATTTAGATAAAAATTTTCTTCTAAAATCTTAATAAAAGACTAATTTGATAAAATTTATTAGACGATTTGAACCATTCATTTAAAAAAATGTTTAATATTGACCATTCATTCATTTAAAATCAAAAAATTAATTTTGACTTTTTAGAGTCAAAATTATTAGAAATAGTTTCATATATGCCCTTATTAAATCATATAAAATCGTATTTGTCCATCTTAATTTACAAATATCATATTTACCCTTTATAATATTTCAAAATATCATAATTAACCAAATTCTTAGTTTTATCATTATAAAATATTTTATAATCATTTTAAATTCTTTTTTAATTATAACCAATAACGTTTAACTTTATTACCCTTAATTGTAATAATAATGATTGATGACTTATATAAGAAATACAATCACGACTCTTCTTATCATGATACCACGTTTCTGCCGTCAAGTCTGCCCTCCTATTCGCGTCAATATTTTCAACGCTGGTTAAAGTGTTGACGCCGTATGTCGTCATTTTTAAATTCTCATTTAATTCACGTTTTATTATTATTTAATACGTTTTTATTAATATCTAATATTTATATTGTTTAAACCAATCCGTGTATCACACGAGCATTTAGTCTAGTTTTAATTATCAAATATTAACCATTCATTTTGATAAAAATTAAAATCCAATTTTAACTTTTCTTGGTCAAAATTAAGTTATATTTTGACTTTAATTTAAATGAAAGTTGTTAAAGATAATTTCATATATGCCATTTTAAACCCCAAAATATCGTATTTTACCCATCTTAATTTACAAATATTATATTAACCCTTTTAATATTTCAAAATATCATATTTAACCAAACTCTTAGTTTTATCATTTTAAAATATTTTATAATCATTTTTTTAATTATAACCAATAAACTTTTAACCATATTGTCTCTAATTATAATAGTAATGATTGATAACTTATACAATAAATATAATCACATCTATTCGTATCATGATACCCACTTATATCGATGTTTCCACCGTAATCTAACTGTTGACGCTGTTTGTTGTCATTTTTTAAAATTTTCATTCATTCGTGATTTATAATTATATATTAATGTTTAATATTTATAATAATACTAAAAAATACATTATATTTGATAACATCATCTAACATAACACCAAAACTTAACCGTTCGAATCTCAAATGTTTAAAAAATGTCCACTTCATTTTAAACAATTATATTTGAACGTTAATTTAAATATTTTATTTCCCGCTGCATGAGTCATTACATCTTGTTAGTGAAAGATGGTATAACTAATGAATTTTAATTAAAAGTTAATTTCTTAAGAAATAAATACTATTTAAATAATAATTCATTTTAAATTTATTTATTTTTTGACAATTATGATATAACAATGACATGGTGCCATTTGGACTACCATATCATTAAAGGCGGTGATGTGCTAGCATGTGGATTGCCATATTTTGTGAGCGAAAAAAATACAAATACAATTTTATATGCATGTTTATAATAAGATTTAAACTCTAAACCTTAAAAAGAGAAAAATATGTTATTACACCTTTGTATCGGTTAGGCCGAAGGCCTTGGTACCTCAAAGGAGATCAAGATGAACACTTGAACACACACACACACATACCCTACTGTACACCTACGTCTACATGGATTACCATATCATCGATGACTTGGTTGGTTAGTAGCTCTATTAGATCCTCGTAAATATTTGTTACAAACTGATTTACAATTCTATATTAGCTAAAAACAAAAACATACACTTTTATCGACAAAAGTGATATTTATGTTACTTTTCTAAGCAATTAATCTCAAATTTTAGCCAAATACATATCTTTGTATCTAATTATCATTCTCTATTCATTGTAATTTACTTTTATAATATATTTTTTTTGACATGTTCATGAAAAATGATAAATTTTTCATAACATAAAATGATAGTAATATTATTATAAATAGAGTTAGTTCTTCACTTTTCCTTCTTTATTGTATCTTGTAAGTTATAACTTAGCAAAAGTCTTTAGTTTAATCACAAAACCCAAAAAAGTATGGTGTAGGTTATGAAACCCAATTCACATCTTGAAAGTCTTGAGTCTTGATATCATAATCCATTTGTTTTAACAACATTGAAGTCCCCAATGTTTTTGGTCAAATGCTTGTGGCCTTGTGCATATGATATCATGATCATCTTTCTCTCTTTCATACACAAACACACAATAACTATGTGAATTGCTTTTGCGGGGTTTGTGCATAGACCAAGTTTTTAATTTACATTATCCTTATGACAAATAGCAATATGTAAGTTTTTAAAAAGTAGTGCTATTTACCCCATTTTTATAAAAATAATTATCGCTTCACTTTTTATATAGTTTCTTATATTCTTTTTTGGTTTTTTTTAAGTTAAATTTATAGGGGTAACTATAAGATATTGCAAACTGGGTGGTAACATAAGTTGGGTAACGAATCAAACAGAGTTTAAATACAAAAAAAGTGTTAGATTATTTACAACCCTTCTCTTTACTAAACCGTTACGTCAGTTTTTTTCTCACCATTTAACTAATCATTTAGTCTCGTAGTAATCATTACTCACTACACTAAATTATGAGACTCATCTAATACACATTAACCTTCACCACACACTTCTCTTGATGTGGTTTTCATCTCCAAATCAAACCCACCCCATGGTAGTTGTATGGGAACCACACTCAGCCCCTTCTCATCCCACACTCAACCCCTTCCCAGTCTATACACTTTTAGGGTGTGCTTGGTTAGGGGGTTTTAAAGGGTATAGAATGTGAATGGTAATAATTAGTATTGGTTGGTTGTGTCAAATATAATTAATGATTACTTATTAATAGGTAATAAACCATTTCTCAGAGATAATAAATTCAGGATAATTGATTCAGGTATGTGTATAACCACACTGATCAGCTTCATCACCAACCACCACTAATATTGCTATCACCAATATTATAGTACAAACCATAAGGGATTAGTTGTAAAAACTATAATGGTTCGGTTATGGCTAATTAACTGGTCAATATTGTTTGTTATAGTTTCAAAGATTCTAGTACCAATTTATAGTATATATAATTCTTTTTATTTCAAAGGTATTAAGAAAATCACAAGTAGAGGCACTAATTTCACTTTTTGAAAAATGATATGGATGTTATATGTTTGAAAGAAAGGAGTTACTCACATAAAATGTATTAACTATTCTAAGTTGATGCTAAATCACAGATGAAAAAAAACAACTGTTTATTAAGAATTTGGTAAATGGAACTTGATGTCCATGTTGAAATTATTACACCTGAAACTAGATATAATATAAATAAGACCACCCGCATCGGTTGATGGGGTTTCTCATAGGGTTCCCCATCTAGAGCTAGAACACTATCACCCCTCATAGGGTTGATGGTGGCGGGGTTCCAAATCTGGTTTCCAAACCCGTTTCTCTTTTTTCTTTCTTCTCTCTTAATTAATATATATTTTTTATTAATATTTGATGTGGGTTGAAGAGGGTTGAATGTGGGGGTTTATAAGGTACAGAGGGTTAGATGTGGAAGATGATGTGGATATTGATGTGACAGTGGATTTGATAGGGTAACTATGAGTTGGATGTTGATGGTCTAAAGAAAGGTCCTATATCTTCTTATTTTGTGTTTCTATTTATTTTTTTACTCCCAAGATTAAAACAAATGTCAAAATCAAGAGATTGGTTGAAGAAAAAGAACAAATGGATCCACATTTCATCATCTAGTGGATAAGAGAATGAAAGAGGAAGATTTTGTAGAAATTAATAAAAATTTTCTTAAATAAATTCTAGTAGAAAATTACTAGGTATCAATATTTCATGTTTTCTTAAATCAGATTTCATTTTAACTTTTACAATCGAATAAACTATTTCGAGTTCATAATATATATATATATATATGTGTGTGTGTGTGAGCATACCCTAAGTATATATACAAATAACCTTAACTAAAACTCCAAAATAGTAAATGAAATAATTAATTTTTGATACAATTTATACTAACTAAACGCTCATATACTAGACGGTTGATGACAACCCTTGGGTATAAAAGAATAATGAATTAATGTTAGTATTTTATTAATATTAAGAAATAAGAGATATATTTGCATGATTACATACGAATCCTACAAGGTACATGACATAACTTGATTCCTATATAAAAACAAATAATTTGATCTTTTTATGAGTTTTAAAATTTAATAAATTTAAAACCATCATGATCAAAATAAAAGTATTCTATAAATTTGACCGCGACTATGTTGTTTAAGATAATTTTTTATTTATGGTCTAAATTATGAAGCTTTCCATTATTAGTCACTACATCAAACTTGGTAAAAACATGATATCCGCCCTCCTTAAGTAAATCTTTATATTGTTTAATTAGACCCTTTCTAATGGTTGGCAGAAATCTGTCACCCTTAAAAGAAGAAAAATATATGAATTATATCATGAAAGTTAATACATAAAAAAATAAATTAGAATTCTTTATAAATTAAATACATCCTCATTCATGAGTATTATGTGGATGCTTAAAATTGTTGACATATTACTATTGCAGTAATAAGATCTCCAAAAGTCTTAACTTTGAAAACCAAGTTGTCATTTTTATTATCAATTTTAGCAGTGAAAGTGTAATTTATTTTTAAGGAAGGAAGATACAAAAAAGATAATAAAGGAGAAAATATTGTAAGGGAAAGAAAAAGAGGGCTTCATGAATGTAGTATGTGTATGTAAATATAGGTGTGGAAATCATAAATATGAGTATATTATTTGAAAGTGAGGATATTGATAAAACATTAACTTTATCATATAAGATTAGGAAAAGATGTGAAGTTAAAAACATAGTTAATTGCTTTTTTGGTCCTTAAGGTTTCACAAAAATGCATGTTTGTTCCTTTAATAATCGTAAGTACATAAATCGTCCTTTATTTGAGAATTTTGGAGCAATAGTAGTCCTTTGGCAAACTTCTGTTACACTTGCTCCGTCAACTATCATCAAATTGACTATTTTACCCTTTCTCTGTCAGACATTCCCACCCATGCCCCTATTTCTTTCTCTCTTCTCCCCTCTTTACACCCAACCACCGCCTCACCTCCCTCTCGCCAGAGAAGGCCACCGTCACCTCACCTCCCTCTGCCATCACCACCACCATCTTGCCGCTGCCATCACCACCGCCCCTCCGTCGCTACCATCAGCACCGCCCCTCCGTCGCTACCATCACCACCGCTCTTCCGTCACTGCCATCACCACCACCCCTTCGTTGTTGCCATCACCACCGCCCCTCGGCCGCCGCCATCACCACCGCCATCTCCGCCACCAACAAACTCTAATAACACAGATCTCTCTCCCTCTCTGTCTTCGACAAACTTCCCCCAACCACCACCACCACCCACAAGAAAACACCTTAACTATAGAAACTCAAAATCTATGAAAAACCCAACAACCCATCACCGCCACCGCTTGTAATCGTTTAAAAATCAACAGCCACAGCCTAAATAGCCTAAAAGAACCGATAGCCACCCAAATCAAAATCCATTATTCTCAGATCTTAGATCCACACACATACACACACACACACACTCTATGACCAATGGTAGTCTGATGTCGATGTTATTTGGTGATGATGAGACCCATTTAAGCATATGGGAAGCGCAGATTTAAGGCGGTGGAGATGAAGGCACAAGTGGTGGGAGATGGTGGTTAGGGCAGAGAGAGAAAAGGAGTGAGGGGGTCACAGTGAGAAGGGGAGATGATAGGTGGCGGAGATGGTGTGTGGCAGCGATAGTCGTCTTTAGAGGCTCGTCGGAGGTGGGCAATGATCTTAGAGGCTCGCCGGGAGTGAGGTGGTGGTCTTACAGGTGTGGTGGTTGGTTAGAGTGTTAGAGAGATTGAGAGAGGAGGAGAGGAGATGATTGAAATAAAGGGTAGTGATGGTAGCGGCAAGGTGGTGGTGGTGATGGCAGAGGGAGGTTAGGCGGCGGTGGCCTTCTCCGGCGAGAGAGAGGTGAGGCGGTGGTTGGGTGTAAAGAGAGGAGAAGAGAGAAAGAAATGGGGTGGGAGTGGGAGTGTCTGACAAAGGGAGGGTAGAATAGTCAATTTGATGGCAATTAACGGAGTAAGTGTAACGGAAGTTTACCAAAGGACTACTATTGCTTCAAAATTCTCAAATAAAGGACGATTTATGTACTTACGATTACTAAAGGACCAAACATGCATTTTTGTGAATCCTTAAGGACCAAAAAAGCAATTAACTCTAAAAAACATGGATATGAGTTAAGGTGGTTTTATTTAAAATTATGGATATAAATGTAACATCCTCGATTTAGGCCTAATTGTAAATCATTGTAAATATATGTAAGATAGTGAATTATGTAAATAGTCTAAGTTGTATAATTGTGTGTAAGTTAATTATATTAATGAAAGTATAATTGTGCTATTTTGTTAAGTGAAAATATATATATATATATATATGTAATTATGTAATAATAATGTATATGTGTAGATATAAATAAAAGAAAGAAATGAAGAGGAAAAGATCCAAAGGCGGTTGCCTCTGGATGTAGGTAACATATATATATATATATATATATATATATATATAGAGAGAGAGAGAGAGAAGTGTACACTTTGACTATGATAGTCAAAGTTGGTAGAACATACAAACACACACATACGTCTCTTTCTCTCTCAGAATTCTTGAAGATTGGAGGTTTGGGATATTGTTGAATCAAACCAAGGTAAGCTAATGTTTCTCATGAAATTTAAACATGTTTTAAATTGGTTTTGTGTTTAAATCATAGTTGAAATTCGAGTTCTTGCAAAACTCCATTGATGAACATACCAAGCTTACTTGAAAGTGGGTTTTGGTATGTTTGATGTTTTAGAAGGTGTTGTTGTGTTTTTGAGGTTCATATGAATGATATATGAAGCTCTAAAGTGTTTTAAAGGTAAAACTAACAAGTATGAAATCCTGGAAATTAATTAAGAAGATGGCGGGATTCCTGCCTATGAAGTGTCGGATTCCGCGGGTTTATCAAATCCTCTAGTCGGAATCCGCTGGTGTGTCGGATTCCGCTTGAATGTCTAAATCTGCATGTTGTCAAATCCGCATATATATCGGATTCCGATAGTATGTCAGATTTCCTTGTGTACCGGATTCCCTCATGTGTCGGATTCCGCCAATAGGTCGGATTTCCGTTAGCTTGTCGGATTCCGGTAGTATCTATCGGAATTTTGTAATCCGCAAGGAGAGTGTTGGATTTCCCAAAATCCGACAGTCTTGGCGGATTTATGCTAAGTCCGGAATTGGAATCCCTAAGTTTGTTTAGTGGTCTTAAATTGTATATCTAGATGATTGATGTAAGTAATGGTTCTAGGTAAACTTATCAAGTTAGTTGAACCGGAGTTAAAGTAATCTGATTAATTAAGCTACTCAGCTGAGTACCGACTTCCGTAAGCCTCAGTAGAGGAAGACTTACTTGCTAAGTGTATTAAATGTAATTCAAAGATGTTTAAAGTTGCATGTATGCTTGAAAGTAAATAAGTAATGATTGACATGCTACTTTATGCACAATGTCATGCTAAGTATTTTTTGAATATAAAGTGCATGCTAGCGGTATCCAGAACTGGAGCCGCCTAGTTTAAATAAGTGATATGTATGATACTGATCATGAATGGATCAATTATGTGAGAGCTTATTGATGTATATGCTAGGGATCCAGATTGGATCAGTTATGTGTATGTGAAAAGTTCACGGACATCTTCGAGCATGGTTAAGGTCAGCCAGATAGCTGGATCCCAGGGACCCTTGATCAGGAGATTCGGGATTTAACGATGATTCGAGGTAACATTCTGGATCGTAGGTTCTGTAGAACCGCCGTGCCTTATATCATGAGGGGTAATCAGCCGGTTGTAGCTGAGTTGCCTAAGGAGCCTATGGTTCCGTAAACGATGCTTGGTGGACTGCTTTATGCTCCCCCACCAACGCGGATGGTCGTGTCTGATCCCCCGGTTTATTGTTGTTGAGCGGGACTAGCTATCCTGCAAGAAATGACTTATACCGATCTTGTCAGCACATCGCAATGTGATAGGATAGCATTGTATGCTTATTCCTGTAATGCATGACTTGCTTTTATTGATGCTTATGTTAAGGTTGTACTCACTAGCTATGTGTATAGCTAATGGTGCCACGTTGACTCTTTTTGCAGATAAAGAATATGTTACCTGGTGAGCGGGGTTGCCTTCTGCTGGATATTTAATTTGTTATGGAACACTTTATGTTGTAATATGATACTATGGTCGGTTGTATGTTAGAGTAACACCAAAACTTGATACAATGTTTTGATTGTAAATATTTATGTAAACCTTTTGGTTAGCCTTCCGCTGCTTAACTCAACATTATTTAATCGTGATTGAGTTCACGTTTATTGAAAACGCAAATTTTTGCTAAAATTCTAGTATTTGCAAAGCTGGTGTTACTATAAATTTTCTAGATAATACTTTATTAATAACATGCATTGAAATTGTAGATAGAGTTATAAAAAATAGAATTTTTAATGTGTTTATACTTAAATTTTAAAGATTTTATCGAACTCTCAACCGAGAGGAACACTATAACCATCCCTTATAACTGCTAAGCCAAAGACATTTGATAGATCTCGAGTACTTAAAAGATTTATTCTATTTAACTCTTGTATTTTAAGTTCAATTCTATAATATCCGTGCGTATACAGATATATAAACGAGTAACAACAATTTGCATCTAGTTGGGCTTAAAAATCCACTGTTAGGCCCACAAATCAAGGCCCATTGGGCCTTTTGAAAGCCTAATAAAATCAGAAAAATTTGAATCCTATTGAGACGATACATATGGCATCAGAATAAAGCTTCAGAAATGGCATTTTCTACGCTAACTTCGATCGTCTCATCGGCGGTGGTTCGTCGGCGATTGCCGTTAGTTGGTGCTTTTTGTGTGCTCAGTTTAGGCTTCCACAGTCTTCACCCTTCGTTTTCTGTGTCTTCTAATCCCCTATCACGGTACTAATCTCTGTGTTCCCTCAATTTCTAGGGTTCTTAGCCCTAAGTCTCTCTTACATCTGTCTACATGTTATACAGAACTGAATTTGATATACTTTTGTGTGGGTAGCAAAACGCAGGGGTATCATAGTAGTAGTATAAGAATGGAAGCGTCGAATCAAAAGACTGTGCCAAGTATTGTTGTTTACGTGACTGTGCCGAACAAAGAGGCAGGTTTGTTGCTGGTGATTTAACTTTTTTAATTTGTATAGCAGAATATTTTGAACTATTGTTCATCGTTAATGTTTTCGATGAATTTGATTGATTTATGCTTTATAATGCATGTTATTAAGGTGCTTTCTTAACATAACCAACTTTATAATTGGGTTTGTTTCATAAGTTACTTGTTTATTGTTGATATGATAATGATTATAGCAATTTTCTTAGGGTCCGTTTGGTTAGTGGAATTGATACGAGGGAATTGGAATTTGTCTAAGAAATTGGAATTAATAGGAACTTGAATTTATAAGAATTGAAAATTGTGAAAAACAATATCTTGTTTGGTTCCTAAAGACAAGAATTGGAATCTAACTAAGAATAAATTAAATCGATATGTAAAAACCAAAATAAATCATACTACCAACCACCCACCGCCACCCACCCCACCCCATCTACCCTACCCACCCCTACCACCCTACCTTACCCTTACCCTACCCCACCCTACCACCTAACCCTACCCTACCTCCCCCACCCTACCCCCACCATATGACCATACCACCCTACCTTACCTCCACCTAACCACCCAACCTCACCCTACCCTACCCTACCCTACGCTACCCTACCCTACGCTAACTTGCTGTCACCCTACCCTACCCTACCCCCACATCTACTACCCTTACCCTACCCCACCCCACCCCACCCCACACTACCCAACCTTATCCTACCCCAAACCACCCTACCCTACCCTACCATATATTTCATGTGAGGATGTGTTGTGTTCATTCTGAAACAGGTTTAACAACACATTGTTCAAATATTTATTGTGAGAATCTAAACCTTTGTGTTGCTCAATAAGCAATTCAAATCGATTTATTACCTATAGCCATCAAATGCTTTACGTTCATCAATTAGCAGAGCATTGCAATTTGAAAGTCATTTATCTAAATTAATTCAATATCCCGCTTGTTATCCATTACTAACATGATATTCATTCCCTTCTTATACCTTTTAACTTCTTAGTATTTAATATCAAGTAAATAATCAATGATGGTGACTTTAGGATTTCAAAGTATGTTCAAAATCAATTGATAATGTGATATGATCATTTAATTTGTAGCCAGTAGAGCTAGAGAATGTTACCTAATCTAAACCCATTACTAATTCTAAATCAGATTTGAATTGTACTCGTGAGACAATAGTATAGACACAAGTATCACATAGAAATATTGAGAATATTAGCGTCATAGGGAGTCTCCGAACTTACCTTAATCACTTAATCGCTATTGTAGTGGTGCTGATCTCTCATTCTCTCTCAACTCTAGACTTCAGATTATTGTTTGTGTGTCTTGTGGGGAAACATGAAGGCTAGAAGATATTTTTTTAATGGGAATGGGGAGAGATTCTCGGTGAGATGACAACCGATTAAACTACTGGAATTTAGTTACCCTCTACACATTCATGTTTTAACGTATTGTTTGCCAAGGGATTGGTTAAATGGATTAAGTTGATGGGTTTTAGTTTAGATGTTCTAATTAAGTCCAGTTATACTTCTAATTCTTGGCTCACTAAATTTACTTAATTGTTCCCATGTTTATCTTTATATCAATTCTAATAACCATATTCATTTTAGTTTATTAGGTTGCTTTAGGATTTTTTTTATTAACATTATCATCATCTTTAATTTTAGGGTATTACGATACTACCGTCCTTAAAAAGAAATTTCGTCCTTGAAATTTAAGAACAAAACAGAACATTACCAATAGCAATAGAGCAAAAAGTCTAAAGACAAGTGAGAAGTTAGGTACTACGACAAAAGAGGATCCGTAGAATATTCTATCCGAGTAACAAATAATACAAATTCCGTAAGAATGGAGTTTCCTAAGTCATGCTCAGTTTTTTGTGATTTCCTATTAATGAAAACACTCTACTCCCTTTCTTCGGATCGTCTACTTTCTTATCGGTGTTACGGGGACATTGCAATCTTTAGCCAAATGTCCAATTGTTCCACATATGAAACATGCTCTAGTAGTATAGCAAGAACTCCCCGGGTCAATTTTCCCATGAGTGTTACATGGCTCTTGTGATTGTTGTCCTCCGTGTTGGATGCTCTTGGCATCCCTATCATCACCCTGTTTCGAGGCTAGATATTTCTTGCGTCTCATTTCGACATGTTTTGCAGCATCATCAGCTTCCCCTACATCAGAAAACGTCATGTGGATTAACCTTGATCGAATTCTATCATTCATTGTTCATGTAATTTTTTTTGGCTTGTTCTAATGAAGACCTTGCTGGGGCTCCCACGAGCCTCAAGAACCTCGTGAAATCCAGTCCTAGATAGAGTCTTAACATAAGTATCACCTTTAGCTTGTTATAAGGCCTTCACCAATGCTGGCCATCTCCCTCAAGTTTGTAGGTAGCTAATTCACCTTCACAGAATCCGGGTTCCCTAATACACCAAATATCTTTTCCATGTGAGAAATCTAGCTTTCAGCATCAATCTGAACAATTGTGGTTTATGTTTCTGGAACCTCTTTAACCAAACATGTGTTTCCCTTGTAGCACCTCCAACAGCTCCGCCTGCACCTCGAGCAGCTCCCCTACATCTACAACACCTCTATCCGCATCTCCAGCACCTCCATGACGTATAGCAACAACACCCTGCGCCACAACAGTCGGTAACATAGCCGACAAAGCCCGATTCATAGCTGCTAATATGTTTTGGTCCACATCCTCTTCATCTTGCTGTCTTCGATTACTATGACGAGGAGGCATCTAAAAGAAGTAACAAGGATTGATTAGAATCCTATGATCGAAATTGAACGCAAAACAAATATGAGTTTGTTGATTAGGAAAGAACCTAACCCCTTAGCTACCCAACCTCACAAGTCATAGCCTATTACGTTTCTACACAACAAAACCTAGAGCTCTAATACCATATTTGTAACACCCCGTCTCAGCATGAAATGGTGGCTACTCATACGACACATAAACAGAGCAAAACTAAGATAATATCTCCGAGAACTAACCTAAAAGTACTACCTTACAAGCTTCTGACTCTCAGTTACTTGCCCTTAAGTCCCTTGAATACCCACTGCAGAGAGTGAAAAGAAAACTGTGGCTGAGCCAATTGCCTAGTGTGCAGATATATAACATAATAAACAATATTTAACTAACACGAAAGTTTCAAAAATCAAAGTTCTAAAACATAAAATTTTTGAAATCGTAAGTCATTTGGTAAAATGTTTCCAATCGTCACATGATAACATAACATATTCATACATATCATACCAACAAACCATAATCGTATCGCATCAAGCTCCTACCAAAACGCATACACTTGCACATTGTCAATAGACAAATATGACAAATGCCAGACATATGTACATTGGACCTACAGATCAAATGTACCTTACAAATGTGAGATGGATGTTGGGCATCACACAACCATCCACCCTAACATAACCTACAAGTCCAGGGTCGACCCATGCGCCTCTGAAACCAAATAGCTCTCGGAGCAAACACGACGGAGACGCTGTGGACTAATCACACTACTAAAGAAGGTGCCACGCCATAGGCCCCAATGATGTGCCTATAGTACCCCCATAGTTGGATAAAGAGCTCGATACACCAAAATCATAAATATCCAAAATAACATATATTTCAAAACAAGTCTTGTGTTCCTCAAGTTTTGAAAACATTTATAGTTAAATCATGCTCAAAATATTTTTAAGCATCATGTGGAACATATCTAATAAAAAGAAACTGAAACTTTTCCAACTCACTTTTTTCTGAATAGGAGTTTTTCTTAGTTAGGGCTCCACCTGGGGGCGCCGAGTCTTTGGCTCATATGTACGCGGTCTAACCGGTTTTACCCGTGGCCGTTTTCTAAGCATTCCCTAATTGAAACCCAGTAGGACTCGAACCCTTGACCTCCCATATGGGGGGCAATTGCTTTACCCACTAGGCCATTAGGAGATGGTTTCCAACTCACTTGACAAATCATAATATTTTTGATAAATACAACAATAGGAGGACATGGAAAGAAACAAGATCTTGTATATCGAACTTTCAAACAAACAAGGATCATCGCTGAAAGAATAGTAGGAATTCAAAACGATATTTCATAATTTGAGAAGAATGTGTACGAATAAGCATGAATCGAATAACTTAAATATCTGTATTAAGAGATGGAATCCGTACACACGAACATGAATCAATCAATTACAAACCCTAAGTTAAGAGATGGATTCCATACAAACGACTATAATAATAGAAAAAGGAGAATTCGTACCTACTCACGAACGGAGACCTCAGGTATCACCCAAATTTTTTGTTCTTTAACCCGTCTAAAAATATGTAAGTTACTTCTTACTCGTAGCATATTTCTATTTCTTTTACATTGGTAGCTTATTTATTTCTCAAGGGTAGGGTGGGTGGTGTGGGGTATGGTGCGGTGTGGGTAGATCCATGACGCTCTTGTGGAAGATACTGTAAGGGCATCTTTGTGCAATTATTTTGTAGAGATGGATCTGATACCATCGTTGGAACACGGTATACACACAAGCACAACGGAAGCAACGAGAATACAAGCATGCATGAACAAACAATACATAAATCACACATGCAACCATGTTCTAATGGTGGATATCACTACAAAAGTGACCGCAACTAAATAAAGAGGAAGGAGGAGAGATTATACCCTATGAAGAAGCTACTCCAAACACAAGTGGTGGGATGAACAAGGTAGACAAATGGCCTTCCTTTCCTTTTACTAGTCCATATCAAGAAAACAAGGTCTCCAAGTGCTAGCTTACCTTGTAGTGAGCTTCAACACTTTATACCTCTACTAAAACAACCACGCAACTCCTCTCTTGCACATCTCTTTGCACATTAAGTCACTCAAGCTAACTATCTTAGTGTATGTATGCACTATAATGTCACATGATCAAGAGAGAGTAAGGAGAGAATTAGAGACTGAGAGAGGGAGGGATACCATATAACTCCCAAGGCCGGCCAAAAAAGAGTCGCTCCCATTGTTCCAACCAAAAGGTTCAATAATAACAAAGTGACACTTCAGATCCTTGTCACGGTTGCCTCACGGCCCGTGACCAGATCGTGACAGCCTCACAACTGTGTCACGGCCGTGATGAGGCCATGACGGCGTCATTGCTACAATACATCCATTATGAGCCCATGATAGCGTCACAACTGCTATACCGGCCTACGTGTGTTGGTGGATAGACATCAACAGACTCCCACTTGCACATGAGACACCGTACCTATAGGTTTCACAGACAAGGAGTGACCTCTAGCAAAAGGCATCCTTGCCCCAAAGTCAACATGGTTATGTCATCCCAAACAAGTACCAATCATCCCTTTGTTCTGACCCCAACACCATGGGTATGATTTCTAAGGTTCGTAAGTCTTATGTATCGTGTTGAACGCAAAACTTTACAATGCCATACTTTTAGTTTCTTGTTGAAGGCAAAGCTTAATAATGTCAAACATTTTAGTTTCTTGTTGTAGCCTTTTAATCTTAGTTATAACAGTAGCAAGAAGAAGAAACGCAAAGAAAAGAATCTTAGTTATAGCCTACTATTTTTGTTTTAGGTTCTTGTTATATATTAAAGTAACATATATTTCACTTTTGTTTTAGCATCTTGTTTTAGTTTTAGTTTTGTTTCTTGTTAAATCTTAGTTTTGAATTTTCTTTTAGTTTTCTTTTAGCCTCTTAATTTTGAAATTGTTGTATTTTGTTGCGTGCTATATGTCGGAAACAAATTATTATTATGAACAAGACACGGGGGACCTTCAAAATGTAAACAATGAGCCAAGATCAGAGACAAATGAGTAAGGAACTTGAAAATACCAACAAAGATCACATGTTTGGGATGATTCGAAAAGTTTACAAACATCAAGGGTATTGATAAAGCGAGATGTAAGCATTGTAGGACCAATATAAGCGTGCATCTAAGATTTTGCTACTTTAGATCTCGATCTTAACTTTTAAAAAGAATCTAAAGCGTACTTGGTTAAGTAAGTGGTGGTTAAACAAAAAATAAGTTTTCTGTATGTGGATGAAAACAAAATGATATATTTGAAAGTTGACCAAAAAGGTGTTAGAAAAACATGAGTTCACATGATAATTGTTGACGATCTTCCTTCTAGTTTTGTGGGGAATAAGGGTCTTAGACGTTACAATAGTGATTCTCAGCCGTCATTTAATGTGCTATGTAGAAAGAGAATTTGTTTGCCTTTCAATTTTTTGTTTTTAGGAGAAAGAGAAAATATACCTGATCTTATTTTAGTACACGTTGGTAGGATTTTGTTTGAAAATTCCCAAAGTGGGAAGCAAGTTTTCTGAGGCCTTTCTTAGAGGAAGAAGGTCAGCGGGGCTGGTCCGGCGATACGTAGATGACTTAGTTAAGACTTCTACACAAGTAAATTATATGTCTCACTTTCTACCTTTAGATAAAGAATAGAAGTTGAGTACAAGATGTTGGAGTTTTGTTTTCTTGAAAGCCATCGTGTGGTTTAGATTGGATTGGGAAAGCAGTTGAGAAATGTTTTATACAGCAGGAAATTGGAAATGTTTTGACAATTTCCATTTTGTAGCCTACATTTTGAATTAGTGTCTACTAAACAGCGAATGGATCATCGTTTTGTAGCCTACATTTTGTATTAGTGGTAGAAGATGGTATCGGGAAATTATAAGATGGTTGATGTTGTTAGATATGCAGTTAAGTGGGTTTAAAAATTTACTTTGTATAACCCACACATTTATCAAATTCGCACAAATTGTTAATTGTGGGACCTTAAAACATTTGATTAGAGATGTGGGACCTTAACAAATTCGCACAAATTGTTAATTATGGGACCTTAACAAGGTGAATTCCACCTTCAATATGTTGTGCCCAACCTTATGAAAAAGCTTCTGAAAGATATGCTTTGTAGGAATTTGATTTTGAGGATGACATTCGACAATCTTTTGAGGTTCCTTCATTTGGTTGTTTATGAAAAGGTTACGAGTTTTTCATTAATTATAATCTTTTTATGATATTTTTTATGGTTTTCAGGAAATTTATGTAACCTCGCACACTTCCATGAATGATATAACCTCTATTCATACTGTTTTGAATGATGCATTGGTTAATTTAATTCTTGTGAAATTGTAGTGCCAATGTAAGTAAAATTTGACAAGTACTATGGTGAAGCAAATAAAATAAATTTATCGCTATATTTTGCTTTGGTGCTTAACCAAAAGAACAAAGTAAAAGAAAGGGGTAAGCCGACTCAACGACGAATGCATCTAAAAAGGTGAAAGGACCCATGGATATGCACTTCAAGCCATCCGGTCAAGCGGGGGAAAGGAAGGGGGAAACGTAGTAGGAAGCTCTCAATACAAAGATGTACAAAAAAATCTAAGACTAAATGTGATACAAAGGGTTTGCCGTTTGATGTATGATGCGGGCATTTCATTCAACGCGGTGAAATATGATAGTTTAAAGCTCGCATTTCAAGTGATTGCCAAATATGGCTGTGATTTGAATCCCCCTAACTATCACGAAGCACGAGTTCCTATATTGACGCTTGAGAATGAACGTACATGGAAGATTTTGAAAGAAAATGAGCTTGAGAAGATGTATGGATGTTTTTTGATGGCAAATGGATGGAGGGATCAGAAGGAAGGGCACTTATTAACTTCTTAGTAAATACTCCCCAAGGGAGTGTGTTTATAAAGTCGGTTGATGCTTCGAGCTATTCTCATACGGGGGAGTGGTGACAACTTAGTTACCTTATAACCAAATGTTTACAAACTTTCTTAGGTGAGAACTTATTCAAATTGTTTGACCGATTCTTTAAAAAAGTCGGGCCGGGGATGTTCAAATTGTTACCGATGCGCGAGTAACAATGTTTTAGCTTGTAAGTTTACAGATTACAATGAACTTCTTGTTATTATTTATTACTTCAATAATTATATATAGATAATATAGACAAACGATAATTATAATATTATATATTGATAATATAGGCAAACTTGTGGAAGAAAAGTATCCACACATTTATTGGACTTGCGTGCGGCTCATTGCATTGATTTGATGTTGGAGTACATCTTTAAGTTGCCACCTCTTAAGAAGACGGTTGAAAGGGCAATTTCGGTGAACACATGCATTTACAACCGTACGTTGCTCTTAAACATGGTGCGAGAATTCACCGGCCAAATAAGACTTGGTTTGCCACGGCTTTTATCACGCTAAATTGCTTTCGGACTAGCAAAAAGATTTTGAGAAAAATGTTCACCCCCGAAAAGTGGACAAAAAGCAAATTTTCGAAAGAGGCAGGAGGTAGGCAAGCGGCTAACACTATACTGTTGCCAAAATTTTGTACCTGGTACAAGCTTTAATCTCATTTTTATTGTGATGAGATTCCTAGAAATCTCCGGTGTAGTTCTATATGTAGGAAGCTCGGAATGAATTGCCGCCTCGTCCTCGTTCAACGCCAACTTGTGAATGCATGCTAACAACCCCCTAGGCACCTCGCGATCGAAAGGATTCAAAAGTGCTCGGCTACGTTGAAAGGACGATGTAATTGCAAATTCCATCTCTTGTCAATGATTGTAAAGATTTCTTGATATTTATCCACTTTGTTATGGAAAGAGTTGGCAATGGTCTCCTTTGCCCTATCCATTGCTTCATAAATATATCCCATATGAGGTTTTCTTTCCCCTTCGACCAAATGCAACACTTCTAATAATGACAAACCCACTTTCACGGCAATATCTATATAGTTCCAAAAATTTGGCAACAATAGTGTTCACCATTTGCCTACCTCCTGCCACTTTTGAAAATTTGCTTTTTGTTCACTTTTCGGAAGTGAACATTTTTCTCAAATTTCTTTTGCAAGTCCGAAAGCTATTTAGTGTGATAAAGGCTGTGGCAAATTGAGTCTTCGCGGGCCTAACCATGTCCCTTTGGCCGGTGTATTCTCGCATCATGTTTAAGAGCAACGTACGGTTGTAAAGGTACCTGTTCACCGAAATTGCCTTTTCAAGCATCTTCTTAAGATGTGGCAACTTAAAGATGTCCTCCAACATCAAATCAATGCAATGAGCCGAACACGGGATCCAATAAATGTGTGGATACTTTTTCTCCACAAGTTTGCCTATATTATCAATATATAATTATTGTAAGCCAATATCTTGAAGTAATAATTAATAACAAGAAGTTCGTTGTAATTTGTAAACTTACCTGCTAAAACATTGTTACTCGCACTATCGGTAACAAGTTGAACAACATCCGCTGGCCCGACTTTTTAAGTGAATCGGTGAAACAATTTGAACAAGTTTTCACCTAAGAAAGTTTGTAAACATTTGGCAAGTCATAAGTGGTAAATTAAAAGGTAACTAAGTAAGTTGTCACCACTCACCCATATGAGAATAGCTCGGTGCATGAATCAACACAATAAACAAATTCCCACGGAGAGTATTCACTAATAAGTGCTCTTCCTTCTGATCCTTCCATCCATTTGCCATCAAAGAACATCCATACATCTTCTCAAGCTCATTTTCTTTCAAAATCTTCTTTGTATGTTCCTTCTCAAGCTTCAATATAGGAACTCGTGCTTTGTGATAGCTAGGGGGATTCAAATCACAGCCATATTAGGCAATCGCTTGAAATGTATCATACTTCACCGCGTTGAATGAAATGCTCGCATCATACATCAAACGACAAAATTTTTATATCACATTTAGTCTTAGTTTTTTTTGTACATCTTTGTATTGGGAGCTTCTTACTACGTTCCCCCTTTCTTTCCTGATTGACCGGATGGCTTGAAGTGCATATCCATGGGCTCTTTTAGGAATGACAACGGGGCGGGTTTTAGTATCCCGACCCCGATTTCAAAAGTCATCCCCGTCCCCGCCTCGATCCCCGTCAGGGATTTATCGGGGCACCCCGTCGGGGCTTGTAGTAAACCTGTCCTTGAACCCGAAACCCAATCCCCGAACTCATTAACCCTAATAATCAAACTTCAGTAACTATTACACAAGATTTGTGACTTATTAAAACTTTAGTACTAACTATTAAAAAGTAGTTTAAAGGCATCATCAATAATTTTTGGTAACTATTATACAAGATTTGATTTTAGGTGCGAAATTTGCTTTAAACAAAATCTAAATATTCAAACCTCAAACAAATCGCAAGAATAATTATTAGTAGTTACAAAAGAAATAATAATTACAACCACCACATCATTTTTACGGTCGGTTTAAGCCCCCAAATCAATACAACAATCCGCTAAAAGACCAAACCTAAATAATCACCATCACACACCGACAGGAGGTGTTCGATGTTGGAGGTATTTGGTAATCGAGATGGCGTCACTAACAGATATGAGAAGAATGCATATAGATCTCGCATTGTGTTGGTGGTTCACTAAGAGGTGGCATTGTGAAGATGACGGTAGAGGTGTTGTCGTTAATGGCGGAGCAAATCTTGTGTCGTTTTATCGGTGGAGTCAATGGCGAAGAGTGAGAAAAGCCGATGTTAAAGATGATGGTGGTTACGGTGTGCCGGTATGGTAGGATGGGTGGTGTTGTAGGTGGTGGGGGAATCACCGATGGAGAGGAGTGAGAGAGATGGAAGAAACTAATTTGTGTTTTTTGAAGTATAGTATGTGTTTCTTGGCTTTTATATTATAAGCTCAATCCATGTGATTGTCTTTGATTGGTTAAAAATGAGAGGTCAAGATTAATTTAATAGAAATAGAGGGTGTTGTTCTACTTCAATTCATACGTGAGGGGCGCGGAGATAGCATGCCCGGTCCCTAGAATACTCATCCCTGACCCGATGCGAAACAAGGGGGTTTGGTTTTCCCTGTCGGGTTCGGGTTCGTTTGCCATCCCTAGGCCCTTTCACCTTTTTAGATGCATTCGCCGTTGAGCCGGCTTGCGCCTTTCTTTTAGCTTGAGTTTGCCTACTAAGTTCATCCTCATCCTTTCTTCTAAATCGACAACATTGTTGAAGTCTGGTATCTGATTCATTGCTTTCTTCTTTTTCTGAAAACCTTCTTTAACCAATTGAGATACATCATTTGGAACTTTTTTACATTACCGGAATCCCGCGCAAGGTGATGTTTATGTCTTGTAATTCCGCCCTTAAAAACGAAACCACAAAAGTTGCATTGGACGCTGTTCTTGGTTCCTTCAACCAAATCCCTTTAATTCCATCCTGGATCCACATCTCGACCCATCTCTATTTCAAAACAGCAGATAATTTCTGAATTATATTCAAAGAAGGTTTTGAAAAATTAGAAATTATAAACTCTGAAATCAGAATCATAAACACTCCCTTTGCAATGGCTTTCCACAACTAATCCCTTGACAAAAACAGACATCTTAATGGAAGCTAGTACATAAAATTATAAACTAATTAAAACCATATGAAGTTTATAAACATTTGACCCTTTAATCAGAATTATAAACTCAAAAATCAGAATCATAAACTTAGAAATCAGAATCATTAATCATAAACTCAGAGTCGCCGGAGGAAGAGAGCAGAGGAGAAAATGGAAGAGAGCAGAGTCGCCGGAGCCCGGAGGTGAGCAGAGTTGCTGTAGGTGAGACCATGAGAGTCGAGTCTCTAAGGAGGCGGGAGTCCCGGTTTTTTTACAGTTCTTGTAAAATACCCTAGCTATGTATACTGAATTACTGATTAAAGGTAAAAAAAATTACCAAATTACCATCTCTACCGCTATATGCTTGATAGCATCCCCTAGTTCAACGCTACGCTATTTGTTGTAGCGGCGCTATTGACAATAGTGATCATATTTGACAATTTGAGCAAATTTGTTTATTCTAGAAGATGAATTCCTAATCAACTTAACCACACATGTCAACATTTTTAATATCATCTTGCACTGCTGCAAAATTCAGAATGTGCTACACATCGAATATGTGAGACTATTCATTGTTCACTAGACACTTGTTAAACTTTTCAAATTTTTTCAAAAAAATCTATTGTCATATCATTGGAACTTGCATTTTTCAACGGAAATTGTCAAATCGATATGAACCTGATTGGTATCTTGATAAAAGGACTGATTACAATAGTCGGCGTGCTTTCGAGAGGCACCCGTCTCTCTTTGACCTACTTTCGAGAAGTAGGAGCTCTCCTAAACTTATATCTAAAACCAATTCTCTCCCTAATATCATACCCCTAAACCTCTATTTCTAATAAATAACTTTCTCCCTAAGATTATATATTTTCTATAATTAAAATCTAGTAACTAACAAAAATAAAAGATATCTAGAATATTGATCATATCATTACTTTCGCCCTAAGACACACCTTGTCCTCAAGGCGTGGCTTTATAAAACTTGCCTAGAATAACTCCTTGATCTCAAATGTAGTGATCTTTGTCGGGTAGCCCTTTTCTAGATGTGTCGTCTTGCCTATACAAACTTCTTCGTAGCTGCCGGCTAGGTCTTCCCACCATGCATTCTCTTAGCTTTCGTAACATAGTCTGCAAGAACCCGCTGAAATGGCTAATCGGAAGGAGGAATGTTTGGCATCAAACCATAATCTAGACGATTGATCTTGGGAAGCCCTATTGTTAGACCCAAACATTGCTGGAGGATGCGAAATTGGTAAGGGTTGATTGGGTTTGAATGTTGGTGGAAGTGAAGGAAGGACAAAGGACTGCAGCGGTTGTGTAATGTGTGGGAGGAATAAGGGGTGGTGACGGTTGTAGTGGCGGGTTTACCGGCGGTTGTGAGGGAGGGTTGATGGGCGGTGATGGTGTAAGGTTTGGCTCGGCAGTCGGCGCCTGGGTGGGTTGGTTGAAAGGCAATGGTTGGGAGGGAGGGTGGTAAGGCGACAATGGCTTTGAGAGGGGGTAAGTGAATGGCGGTTAGGTGGTGTTGCGGTGAGGCGGCCTGCCCCCGCAGCAGCAGCTGCTATATCAACTCGAGCCATTTCTACCCTGAGTCCAGAAGAACAAAGAAAGATCTTTTTAGTGGAACAACCTATGCTGGATACAAGAACCAGATTTCAAGGAACAAATTAGTGCAATGACTCAAGAGAAACAATGAACTCGCAAGTCTCTTGAAAAACTGGAACTTGGGCAGCGAAATGCAAGAGAAAAGGAATCGTAAAATTACATGTTATCGATGCCAAAATCAAGGACACTTCGCCTGGGAATGTCCTCTGAACAAATCGATCACATGTAAAATCGAAAACCGACCCATGCTACCAACTTATGTTGATCGAGTGGTGAGCAATGGAGATTATCTAGTGGAAGGGACGGATAAAGGAAGTTGGAACTCATATTGGTACGTAAATTCAAGGGTAACAAAACACATGACACCAAATGAAGATCTGTTTGTAAACCTCAAGAGGGGCTTCTCGATTAACAAAGAAGGAAGGGGTATTGAACCAATAGCAATTCATGGCATTGGTGATATTACTCTTTCAACAAACGAAAGGAGTATGCTGTTCCTTATGTATCCTATGCGCCTCAAATCAATATTAACATATTAAGTCTCAAGCAATTAATATTGCAAGGCTTCGAAGTGGAGATAAAGGAATCAGTCTGTGTTATTACCCATATGTGCATCAATCAACAAGAACAAGGAAACGTACATGATGGGGCCATGCCAACAACTGATGAAATCAATGGAGTTTCTGGAAAAAATATCTTAGAAAATGGTTAGGAGATCGAAGGAAACAATAGTACCTTTGATCGTGGAGAACTTCAATGATTTCATATCATTCATGGTGCTAACAAGTTCTGATCGTATTTGTTATAAAGTTAGTAATCTTTTCGGGAAAAAATTCGATGATGCAATTATTTGGTTCCACAAGATGAAGGATCAACCATCTTTTCATCACCAAAAGTAGCAAATTTGGAAGTTTGTCTGTTTGATCTTTACACACTTGTTACAAGATCCGGAGGATATGAAAAAATAACAAACGACAAGGAGTGGGGAGAGATGGCTATGAGCTTCGGTTATCCAGAATGTTATGAGCATGATTTCAAGATTCTGTTTGATGAATACTTGCTGTTACCACAGGAGCATTATGAATTTGGACTTAAAAGATTTGGAAGGATTTCGAGTATCGAAGATGAGAACTTAGGTGGTATAACCAATAGGGTCTTCTCGAGCAAATTTGCCTCAAAGGGAGAGCAAGATCAGGGAGATCAGAATGCTGATACTCGGAGATCAAGTATGGTCCAAACTCAAGATGCTAAATCATGCAATAACAAGGACAGCAGTGAAGAAGAGGACCCAAGCATCGTTGAATACTACATAGATAAAGAAGACGGGATCAGCAGCAACCAGATTGAAGATGGTTTTATCATGCTTTAGACTGTTTGAAATAATATAATATTTAAGGGGGAGCTGTTAGCAAACTTCTAAATACTATTATCATTTTAGTTCATATGATTATTAAGACAATTATTTATATGTAATTTAATAAGTGTGTATACACACACATACATTACTAGCCGTATGGAGGTTGGAAGGTGGGGCTGTTTTGCCGCCAACCAACTGCCACATAACCGCCAAATGTGGCCTTATAAATATGTAGGAATCCTATGCAAGTTTAATGTATATATACGATTCCAGAAGTTCTGTTCTACATCATTCTTTTGTTTTTCTACTTCATACTATACGTATATACATATACATACTTCTCTATGGTTTATCCAAGGAAGAGATCTGATATTCGAATAGCCAAACGCAGTAGCTATGATTGTTTATCGAGACCTCAAAACCGAACAAAAGGAAGCTCATGAGCCTCTATCATATGAGTTATGGCTTTCCTAATAGTTGTTTTATCAAAATTTGATGTTGTTTTGTCAAATTTTTTAAGCTTTACATTTTTATAATGAACATCAAGATTAGAGCACTGTAAAGTGTAGTCTTTTGAGGCATTCTTGTGATCAATCCCATAGTGCTTGCATCTCGTTTTACAATACACTTGTTGTTCACGAACTTCTTGAATTCATTTCTAATCATGTGATCTTTGTTTGTATTTTCTAGTTTGTTTCCCATTTGTTTTCCGATGTCGACTAATTCTCATTGTTTTCACTTTGAAGGTCCATCGTCTCTTTTTCATAACAACCATTTGCTTAATAAAATACTCAAAAGTAAAAGGTTAAAACTGTTCGATTTAGAGGCCTCGATAAACGATCATAGCCACTGCGTTTGGCTATTCGAATATCTGATCTCTTCCTATGATAAACCATAGTAACAATGTGTATGTGTGCTTGCGTAAATGTAAAGAAGAAAAACAAGAAAGAGGCTAGAACATAACCAAGGAATCTTACATTAAATTTGCATCAGATACAACATATTTATAGACTAAAGTTGGCGGTTTTTTGGTGGTTGGTTTTGGCAGCTACAGCCCCATTCCAACTGTCCCACGGCTACAAATGTGTGTATATACACACTTTATTTATTACACATATAATAAAGTAATTGTCTATAACTTATGTACTAAAATATGATAATAATATTTAGAAATCTGCCAACAGCTTCCCCCTAAATATTATATCATTTAAACAGTCTTCTAAAGTATAGTGAAGCCATCATCTTGCTGGTTGCTACTGATCTCAATTCCTCCATCCGGATAGTATTCAATAATGCTTGGATCCTCTTCTTCACTACTATCTTCGTTATCCTCGTTGTACGGTCCTGTGTTGTTGTCATTAGGGATGGCAATGGGCCGGTTTCGGGCCGGGGATTGGTCCCCCGTCCCCGTCCCCGCTTAAAAAACCGTGGGGATTTAAACGGGGATCCCCGTCGGGTAACCGGGGAAAACCGCGGGGAAACGAGTATCCCCGTTTAATGTGAACGGGTAATTTTCACCGCGGGATACCCGTATGAAGTTAAACGGTGATTTTTCACCGCGGAGATTCTCGTCACTATTAAGATTAAGTCACGAGTTTTAAAAAACAATTATACTAAAATTATACAACATTAATACATTCTCCACAAATACATACAAAACTATCCAAGATAATGATTAAGTGTTCAAATGTATCCTAACAAATGGCTTTAAAATATTAAGTGTTCAAGGACGACCCAAATTATAAATTATATTAATCTTCCAACTTCATATGAATATATAATATATATTTAAAAATAAAATATAAAATATAAAAATAGAATAAAAGTATAAAAATATAAAAATATAAAAATAGAATAAAAATTATATAAAATATAATCGGGTAATCAGGCCGGTTAATCGGGTAATCGGGGCGGGTATCACCGTCCCCGTCCCTGCTTAATTTATTCGGTTTTTCACCATCCCCGTCCCCGTTTAGCATCCCCGAAACCGCCCCGTTTAGCTCGGTTTTCGGTTTTCCCCGTCGGGTTCGGTTTTTTTTGCCATCCCTAGTTGTCATCTTGAGTTTGAACATGTTCCAATTGTCGAGTAACAGCAAAGTCTTGATCCTTCTGATCTTGTTCCCCGGCTAAACGACTGTCTGGGTTTACTCTGCCCGAGAAGACCCAATTGGTTACTCCAATTGTTCGATCTTCGGTACTCGAAATCCTACTGAAACTTTTGAGTCCAAATTCATAATGCTCTTGAGGTATTAGAAGATATTCATCAAATAACTTCTTAAAAACGTGCCCGTCACAATCTGGATACCCGAAACTCGTGGCCATCTCTCCCCATTCTTTGTTTGTTGTAATTGAATCATATCCTCCTGAACCAGTAACTAGTTTGTAAAGATCAAACAAACTAACTTCTAGATTGCTTATTTTTGGTGGCAAAGAGATGATTGTTTCTTCCTTCATTTTGTGGAACCAGTAGATTGCATCATTAAACTTTCTTCTGAAAAGATTACTATTCTTATAGCAAATACGATCGGAATTTGTCAGCACCATAAATGATATAAAATCATCAAAGTTTTCCATGATCAAAGGTATTGAATTTCCTTCAAACTCCAAATAATTTTCTGCCATATTTTCTCCGGTAACTTTGTTGTTTTCATCAGTAATTTGTATAGCCTCATCATGAACGTCTCCTTGTTCCTTTTGATTGACACACATGTGGGTGATAACACAGAATGAACCTTTTGTTTCTACTTCAAAACCTTGTAATATTAACTGTTTGAGACTCAATATGTTAATATTGATTTGAGGTGCATAAGGAACAACATAATCCCTTTCATTAGTTAATAGTATGATATCACCAACACCATGTATTGCAATCGGTTCAATCCTCCTTCCTTCTTTGTTGATCGAGAATCCTTTCTTGAAATTTATGAACGGATCTTGATTTGGTGTCATGTGTTTAGTTATCCTTGAATTTACGTACCAGTACGAGTTCCAACTTCCTTTCTCCGTCCCTTCCACTAGATAATCTCCATTGATCACCACTCGATCAACATAAGTTGGTAGTAAGGGTTGACTTTCAACTTTACGTGTTTACGATCATAGCCACTGCGTTTGGCTATTCGAATATCTGATCTCTTCCTATGATAAACCATAGTAACAATGTGTATGTGTGCTTGCGTAAATGTAAAGAAGAAAAACAAGAGGCTAGAACATAACCAAGGAATCTTACATTAAATTTGCATCAGATACAACATATTTATAGACTAAAGTTGGCGGTTTTTTGGTGGTTGGTTTTGGCGGCTACAGCCCCATTCCAACTGTCCTACAGCTACAAATGTGTGTATATACACACTTTATTTATTACACATATAATAAAGTAATTGTCTATAACTTATGTACTAAAATAAGATAATAATATTTAGAAATCTGCCAACAAAAACAAAAGTCAAATAATGGTACTCTTACATTAAGCAAAAACAAAATTAAGAGCCTAAAACAATAGTCAAAACTAGCGGAAACTAAAGATCATCTACAACGGAACTAAAAATCTGGCTTTTTTAAGCTTTGTCTTCAACAGGAGACTAGATATATGGCATTATTAAGCTTTGCATTTAACAAGAAACTAAATTAGTAATTTACAAACCCTACATTTCGTGCCTTCGTAAATCAAGTGCTTGATTTTGTGGTTCAGTGGTGAACACCAAATTAACTGAGAAATGTTATACTTTTTAAACAATAGGATTGCAGTTTGTTGTTTTCCAGATAATATTATTTATTTATTTGAACACCAAGTTAACTTTGTTCTTGTATATCTTCATTTATCAAGTGCAAGAAAGTATCCAAAGATAAGAAATTAAATGACTGAGAAATTGTCTAAATAGTTATTAATCTATTGACAAGTTATTGAGATTTGATATAAAATTTGAAGAATTAACAGATATGAAATTAATATGATGGTTTCATTAAACATAAGATATTAAAATGAAGTGAGCATTTCCAAGCCAACAAGACCCAAACGTTAACCATTCTGGCAGGGTTAAACCCAAAACCCATACCCAAGTTAATCATTACTATACTTGTCAATGAACAACCGACCCAACAGCCCCTTCCCGTATTCTGGTATGCTTTTAATAACCGAACCCTACCCAAATACACCTAGAACCTGTATCTTATTCTTATTGGTTTATGGTTAAAAAACTTACACCTAAAAACCCGAATAACACCCCTAGAGTTCAGGCCACAAGTTTCCCTCTTATTCTTTGAATCTTTGGGCATGACACGCATTTGACTAATAGTCAAATCAATTTATATTCATTCAAACTTTGCAAGTTTATAAGATCAGTGGCTCGTTAGTTACAAGCAGAAAGAGTTTAAATGAGGTCGCGTAATAATTTCATGTTGCTAGTCTGTAATGCAAACTCGTTTTTAGTTCGACAGTCTGAATTGTTCGTATAAACACTATATTCATAAGTTGGATCAGTTGGTAAATGTGTGACCCACATTCAATGGGATTACATCATTCTTGGTGATTTGCTTATGCTTGAAATTTGTTTTTCTGTATAGGTAAGAAATTGGCAGGAAGCATTGTCAAAGAAAAACTTGCAGCTTGTGTTAACAGAGTACCAGGCATGCGACTCCTTTCATGTTTTTGTTACTTGATATTTTCTTCTCGTTGCATAATTGTACGCCTTCTTTTGGAGTAACAACTTACTAAGTTTTTGCAATCGGATTTATCTTTGTTCTATACATGGTGGAAAAAGTTTGAATCAGTTAAAAGAGATTTAAATGAAAGTTGCCCTATCTTTGAATCTTGTCCTTCAACACGCAAATTGCACCGAGATGCAATCTACGTACTTTATGCTCTAGGCATTGTACTGTTAAAATGCAATATTACAGTAATATGCTTTTGAAACTCAAGACATTAGCTGGAATTTTTGCCAGTGTTACGTACTTGCGTGGATCGTTAATGATGTGGATTTAACGAGTTTGACTTTTCAAATGATTGTACTCGACTTTTTCTTTCAAGTGCAGGTATTGAATCGGTATACCTGTGGAATGGAGAGGTATGATTACTGTTTCGGCTTACAACAGCCAACAACAATACAGTATTTTGTTGAAAAATATAGAGTTTACGTCACCAAAATATATCCAACTTATCACGCTTTGCTATTGTGTGTATCAAACTTTAAAATTTTCTAGTGTTTGTATCGAACATTTAATTTGTCACTATTGTGTGTTAATACCTTTCTATTGTATGTACTAAACTTATAAAAATTCTTCTTTTTTATGTAACCAAAATATATACAATAACAACAAATTAAAAGTTTGATACACACAATAGAAACTTTAAAAGTTCGATAGACACAATAGCAAAACGTTACAAGTTGGATACATTTAGTGAAGTAAACCCAAAAAATAAATACATATATAAATCATTTTTTGTTGTGACCTTTTATGTTTCAGATACAAACAGATTCAGAGGAACTGCTGATTATTAAAACCAGGGAATCCCTTTTAAATGCTCTAACTGAGCATGTCAAGGCCAATCATGAATACGAGTAAGTCAAACTGGGTTCGGGTGGAAATGGGTAATTTTTAGACGGTCAAAACAAGCTAGCCAGCCAATTATGCTAATCTATCACATCCAAAACTATATTAATAATCAGAATAGAATAAACGTCCATGTGTTGATTTGTAAAAATGATAAATATTAAACATTAATAAAAAGATATTAAATAATTATAAAACACGAAATACGTGATAATTAAAAAAATAGGCGGACGTGACTACTGAAATGTAGTATCATGTTACAAAGAGACGAGATTGTATTTCTTGTTTAAAATATCGTTTATTATTGTTACAATTAGAGATAAAATTAAGATTTTGGTTAAATATGATATTTTGAAACGTTATAAAAGACAAGTATAATATTTGTAAATTAGAACGAGTAAATACAATATTTTAAGGTTCTCCAATAATTTTGGTTCACATTAAAGTAACAACTAAATCCAAATTTTGACAAAAGAAAAGGTCAAAATTTAAGATTTAATTTTTTTATTTATTTTTGCACTGGTGAACATTGAGTTTTAATATTCAAAAGTCTACTTCACTTTCACACTGATAGGGAGTTTGTTACAAACTGAAGATCTCCCCATGTGCCTTTATTTATTTCAAGTCAAATAAAGTAGGGTTCATAATTAACTTGGCCTTTTTTTATCCAAAGCATAACAGAGTTCTAGAACAGTACAAGTTTCACTGCATGATGTACAAGCAATTAACTTATCTTAATTTCTTTTAATTGGTGTTGATATGTATCCTATCCAGTGTGCCTGAAGTGATTGCATTGCCAATAACTGGTGGGAGTATTCCTTACCTGGAATGGCTTAAAAACAGCACCAGAGAGTAAGTAGAGAGACAACATATAAGATGAGAGATGAAATATTATTATTTACCTACCTAAGTATTTGCTAATATCAGAGTTTTGTGTTTACCATGTAATGTATCAATGGTATGAATCTTTCTGTGTGTATTATTACTAATAATAATCAAATAATTAGCTTACTAATGTCGCCACGTCTTAAAGGGTGTGTTCAGTACAGAGATTATAAGGTTTGTGATCTTGTTTTATAATCTCAAGTTATTTTATCTCAATTGGGTGCCGAAATCTGTAAAAAAAATACAAATTTTAACTTTCTTAGAACAATTTCAATTTCTAACCCCCCAAAAAAAAAGTAACCGGTTACCATCATATATAGCAGGCAACCACTTAAAATTGATGACGTGAATAGTTTATATTAGGGAAAATTGATGAAAATGTAACATAAATGTCGAAAATTTTCAATAAAGAAAATGTCCAGTTTTCGGATCAACAAAGGATGATGAACTTTAATGTATCGTGTTTGGATCTAGTTTCTTGTTTACTATTTTGTGTTCATGTATAAGTTCTAACTTTCTTCTATAAATAAATAAAAGCTTTAAAGATAAAAGAGTGAATTACTGAAATGGTCCCCGTGGTTTGTCATAAATTACTGGTTTGGTCCTTTAAGATCAAAAATTACGTTACATGTCCCTATGGTTGTATTTTTATTACTTGTTTGATCCTTTTGACTAGAAGACGTTAACTTTACAGTTAATTTGTCTTTTAGTCAAGGGTATTTTTGTCTTTACACATAATTACATATCTTAATATATAAATATTAATTAAAACATTATCTCTCTCTCTCTCATCTTCATTCTCTCTTATATTCATTCTCCCTACCATCTCTTTTTCCCTCCCACCTAACAAGTAAACCACCTCTCTCTAACACCACCATCTACCTCTCTCTACCCCATTTGAACTCACGTATGAGATTACTGAAGGCACCACAAACACCAAATCGAGGGGTGAGAGGGAAAAGTTCTCCGTTTTGCAAAAGTCGGCGGTTATAGGAGAAATCCGGTGGGCTACTGATTCCATCCAGTAGATGAAGAACTGATAACTCAGTACCTACGGTTAAAGATCAACAGACATGATGACGAAGTTAGTTGCATTCGAGAAATCGACTTCTGCAAGAAAGAAATCTGGGATTTATGAGGTATGTTTGCCTTGCTTCTACTTTCTACTTTCTATTTCATCATTTTTGGAAAATGTATATTGAGGATTAGCTGATTTAGTGTTTGAACTTAATTTGATTGCAGATCTGTCTGCAATTGAGTTAATGGATAATGAATGGTTCTTTTTCTGCCCTAAAGATCGCAAGTATCAAAATGGGTAACGATTGAATCGTGCAACAGTTGCTGGTATTAGAAGACTATTGGGAATGATGGAACGATTAAGGCTACAAGGGGAATCGAGTGATGGGGAGGAAAAAGACGCTTGTGTTCTATCTTGGTCGGATGGTGACGGCGATGGTGGTTTTGATTTTGATTTTCCTTTTTGGTTTTAATTTTGGTCCATGTGTTCTTGATATTGTCGGTGGAAGGATAAATGGTGGTTGGGTGGTGATGGTAAACGAGAGTGGTAGAGAGAGGTGGTGGGTGGTCATGGTTGACGGTGGATTGGTGGTTGGGTGGTGATAGGTTGATGGTAGACCGTGGTAGTAGAGAAAGGTGGTTAGGTGGGAGGGATATAGAGATGGTAGGGAGAGATAATCTTTTAATTCATATTTATATATTAAGAGATGTAAATATGTGCAAAGACAAAAATACCCTTGACTAAAAGACAAATTAACTGTAAAGTTAACGTTTGTTAGTCAAAAGGATCAAACAAGTAACAAAAATGCAACCATAGGGACATGTAACGTAATTTTTGAACCAAACCAGTAATTTTTGACAAACCACAGGGACCATTTCAGTAATTCACTCAAGATAAAATAAAACTGTATTATCTCGTGTTTTAGTATTTGATATTTAAATTGTATAAGTTTAAGACTTCAATATCTTAGATTGACTTTACTATTGTATTTAATGAGAAATGTTCAATATAGTTCTAATTTAATTTATCGTCCTGAGGGATAATTTATAGCCATTAGATTTTAAGATTTAATGGTCCAGATTCAATCTTAGATTATAATAAAAAATTGATATATTTGTATGAAAGAGGACATTTATGACTTTTTAACTATTGGTCCCCACTTTCTCTCTCCTCTAATTTATTTAAAATTAATTATCTTACAAACCGTTAATCGTTAAACGAAACGAATTATACCGTTGCGATCTTTGTGTTCCCCTCTTTTATTAGAGAGGTCACTTGATATACTTTCGACAAAATTTTTTTTTCTCATTTTGTTAGATTGGATTTAAATTTTATTTAAGTATAATCACATGTGATTTACAAAGGTGTGATCAATATAGTATTTATAAAATTATAGTTTGGTGTTTGATAATCCGGCAAAGTTCTATGGTTTAGTAACAAAAAAATCAACAATTGAAAGTGATTCTAAGTTATTAGCTGTTTCATAACACATGTGATTATCTATCTCTTATACATGCGCATAATTACAGATGATTTGATTAAATGTAGCATTTTTATGTCACATATTTGACAGAATCAATCACATGTGATTGCGTATTCAATCACATGTGATTTTGTACAGAATCACATATGATTGAATACTAAAAACATAAGATTTGGTATTCAATCACATATGATCGCATATTTAATCAAATGTAATTTTGTACAGAATCACATGAGAGTTTGTACAGATTCACCTGTGATTGAATACCAAAAAACATGAGATTTGGTATTCAATCACATATGATTGCATAGGGGATTGTTCAAACTAGAACAATTCTTATTATGAGAACCAATATAAAAGACATCGAATTCGAAGGAGAACACATCTGTACCTTTGATAGAGGAGATACGATGTTGCTAGTACACAATATATGCATTCATAGGTAGACAATGCAATTGGATTGGGTGAAATTGAATATGTACATACATGTATAAACGGTTTTAAGCAAACGTTGATTTTTTAAGTAAACATTCAAAATTAATAAACGTTAAATGATATACAATTTAAGAAGATAAAAAATTTACTAAAACAACACATGTAATATTGTTATAAATCACATATGATTATACATTAATAAAATTTAAGTTCAACCTAACAAAATGAAGAAAAAAAAGTTTGTCAAAAGTATATCAAGTGACTTCTCTAATAAAAGAGGGGAACACGAGGATCGCAACGGTATAATTGGTTTCGTCTAATGATTACCAGTTTGTGAGATAATTAATTTTAAATAAATTAGAGGAAAGAGAAAGTGGGGACCAATATGCAAAAAGTCAGAATTGTCCTTTAAATTAATTTTAATTATTATCTAAGATTAAATCTAGACCATTGATCTTGAAATCTAATGGCTAAAAATTGTCTCTCAGGACTATGCTTTTATTAAGGAATATATTGAATAAAACCCTGTATTTAATAACTAGGTTAGAAACCCGTGTTATATTTTAAGTAATTTATAAAAAATATAAACATTAAAAAAATAAAAAAATATTTATAATAAGTAAACGAAATAAAAAAGCAATTATAACTCATAAATTTGATAAACTTATTTATATACAACATTAGATGACTTGTTACTATCTTAATCATAGGTGTATAAGATTAAGAAGGTAATTTAAATAACAAAACAATATTCCTACTTAAACCTTGAGGCATTGTTTGGTATAAAGACACACACATGCATCTTCTTAGAATTTGACTTATTAAAGTCAAACCAAAGCTACTTATAACACACTAATACAATATAGCTATCAAAGGGGCTTTTCCTGACGGTAAGTTAGTTTTTCCAGTGAATGAGAGGTCTTGGGTTCGAGTCTCTCTGGAGGGTTTCTTCCTAGGAGTAGCTAAGGGTCACTCCCTCGTTGGTGAAAGCAGCTCTACCGAATTAATTAGGAGGGTGTAGTTGGAGTGGTTCGAAACCGGGGCCCGGATTAGATCGACCGGTTTCGATCTTGTGCCACTACCGCTGAGGTAAAGCTGTTAAAAAAAAACTAATACAATATAGCTTTGTTAATAACCTGAATTGGTAATTAGCCACCCAAACATAGGAAAATAAGTTTAAATAATATATAATGATACATAGATGCAAATGAGTTTTACTTCATAGGTATCTTAAGGACAATTTATATTTCAAGTACACTTGATGCACCTTGAAAATTTAGATATCATTTACAGTTTTACACATGGCCTTCTAACTAATGGCTTGTAAATTAAAAACTTAGACATAAGTACACTTTGTGTACTTATCTATAAAAAAAATGTTTATACCACTTTCATAGGATCCACAAGTATTCACTCTGAACATACATTTTTATAAAATACACAACAAAATACATTTTTTAAATCCCTTAACCTTATAAGAATCTCGTTATTGTAGAATAATGAAAACCCCGTCGGTATTTTATATTATATTGATAACTATTTATAGAGTACAAATGGTATAAGAAAAACCCTAATCTATACAATAGGGTTGGGCTAACTATACTAAACCCTAATCTACATTCTCTAATACTCCCCCGTAATGAGAGCGGTAGAAAATTGAACGCTCACACCGGAGCGAAAAATATAATGATAGAGATTAAATACATAAGAAAAAAAGATATTAGAAAAGAACATAGATATGTAGAAAAGAACACTTTGTGGCAGCAAAGCGGCGATGGGTTAACGGCCAAAGAAGGCGGCTGCGGCGGTAGGAATTATGACCACATATTCAAAGGAATCCCTCCCTGAAACAAAAGAGACCTAGCCACGTTTAACAAGTGCCTGTGTTTTCTTTCGGTAATACCATTCTGTTGTGGAGTGTAGGCACATAAGGTTTGGTGGATAATGCCATATTCTTTCATGAAATCATTCATTTTGTTGTTAACAAACTCGCTACCATTTTCACTTCTAAAGACCTTGACTTGTTTTCCGAATTGAGTTTTTATTAAGTTTGTAAAGTTGAGTGTGTTAAGAAAAACTTCATCTTTGGTTTTTAAGAGGTAAACCCACACAGCTCTAGAGTAACCATCCACGATGGTGAGAAAATATTTATAACCTTCTTTACTAGTTACTCTTTAAGGTCCCCATAAGTCTAGATGGATCAAATCACCTACACACTTGGACTTATGATCACTTAAAGGGAATGACACCCTAGTCTGTTTGGCTTTATGACACAGTTCACATGGTGTTTTATTCTCTTGATTCTGAATATTAAAATTCTTTTTTTAAGACAAGTAAAGCTTGGTCAACTGGGTGACCGAGTCTTGTGTGCCATAAAGATTTAGTAAGGCAACAAGTAGTTTGGCTATTACCATTAAAACTATTCCCTACCATGTCAAGCAAGTAAAGACCACCAAGTTCACTACCTGTCCCCATGTTTTTCATTTTCTTTAAACCGTGAATATAACACTTTGACTTATCAAACCCAACAAAAAATTTATTATCTCTTGTAAGTTTATATATATACAGACAAGAGATTTACATTATAGTCCAAAACAAATAGCACATCAATAGGGTGATATTATTGGTAACTTTTAAATTTCCAATTTTCCTTATAATAGCATTGATATCATGTTTATAATATATAACAACGGTGCGATATCGGGTTGGTTTTAGCCGGAAATTATGAAATTAATTGTAAAAAGATGCGTTTATCGTTTCTTATTTTGCAGGCTAAAAGGTGAAAATAATAAAATAATTGAAAAATAAGCTCAAGAAAAGAAACAAACTAAGGGAAGCCCAAGAAAAGAGGAAGAGAAAGAAGGCCCAGAACAAGCCAAATCCCAAAAGAAAAGAAAAAGGCTCTACCGGCCGGAAAAGGAAGGATCACGGCGCGACAAAAGTGTTCAGGATATGGTCAAAGAGGCCGCCACGTGGGATCGCGGTGCGACGCGTCAGATCACGTCAGAATTGAATTTCAAAAGAGTTGGGATCGCGTTTAAACTCAGGGTCGCGGCGCGACACTTACCCGTCACGGCGCGAACCCCCTGTTTTCAGAGTTCTATATAAAAACAACTCCAAATCTATTTTGGGGTTAACCACCCCTCATATTACGGCATTCAAGTTCCAGAAACGTCCCCGAAGCTGTGGAGCACGAATTTGGAGTATTAAAGCTTGAAGATTGAAGATTGTGGCTCGTTTAGCTTTGATTTATACGGTTCTATCATTCTACTCTATTCTTAATGTTATTTCATGATTTCCAGAATGTTAGTATGTTAGTTCTAGGCTATACTTCTCTGTGTTCCTCCCTAGAGGAGATGACTTCTTGAATGGTTGATTAATTCATGTTTAAAGGATTCAATTTATTATGTATTTGTCTTGCAAGTTCTATCAAAGATCCACATGTGTTTTAGTTTCTATTTTCTAATGCTTATATTCTGAGTTTTCACAAATTGAAAGACCAATCCATTTGTGGGCTTTAATCTTGATTAATTAGGATCAATAATTAATCTTGACTAGTGGTAGAACCAACCCGATATCGCACTGTATTTATATATTATAAACACGATATCAAAATACCCCACACTTGAACTTTGCTTGTCCCCAAGCAAATCACAACTCTATCCAGGCTAAAAATCTAAATAACTAACACCATTCTCGGAAAATTAAATATCATCTACGAATGTCAAAAAGGTTGATTAAAAACAAAACAAAAGTTATACCTAAAATTATGTATATACCCGTGATTAGATCCTCATTAACTTTCCATCACTCCCAAAGAATATTCCTATCTATATATATCCAAACCTTAACTTAAAAATTGAATTTAGATTTAATTTGGTTAAGTTACCCTTTAAAAATCCCCTAACCTCAAGACTTATTGCAAACTTCCAACTTTACTTTCACATATGCTTTTTATCTGTTCAGCTCTTTTTATAAGTCTATGACTTTCTATGGAACTCATGTAGCGAATCCTCAACTCGACCGATCCCAAACCAGTTGGCTTTAGGTGATTAGGTGTAGAACACCCCTCAGAGCTTACTAATTCGAATTCCAAAGGCCATGTATTTGACTTATATATTTTCTAGCTCTTTTATATATTTTTTCATTTTCGCACATTGGTTTTTTTCACTTTTTTCTCAAACATATGTTTATAAAAATTGAAAATTCTATTCGGTCTATTTTTGTCAAGCTTAGACTCAAAAAGGCTTAACCTTATATTTATGAAGCAATTCAAAAATTAAAGATTGGATACTATAAACACAAATTTCTAAGGAATTAGCGAAAAGCCACGAACACTATGCATAAAAGCTAGATATATCCTATGAATTGTTTATAAATCAACAACTTGACATTCTTAAATAATATCTAACTTTTAACTCGACTGATATTAAAAATTTTAAATTTAGCGTCCAAATAAAATAATAATTTACAAGGACAAATTAAGATCAAGTGAGGAATTTTTTTCTAACCCCCCTACCCCACACTTAAATCGTACAATGTCCCCATTGTACACAATAAAGATATATCAAGGTAGAAAAAGATTAGAAATAACTCCCGGCGAATGGGGAAAATATAAGTAATCGCTAAACTGACTTCCAGCATATAAGCACACTCCAAATAATCAACCACAAATGCTGAAAATTTAATTACTCATGCACACGAGATTAGACAAATAATAAAATTTATATATATCAAAGTTTACAGTCCAATTACATCATAGAATATAAATAAATACATCTCTTAATCTTCGTCATTTGAGTCGTTACCAGCATATCCAGACGGCCCCGGCATGTGAGTGTCCGATGATGGGAAGCGCGAACGCCACTTTGGATACGGGGGAGGGTATGGTGTGAACTGAGGTGGCGGATATCCAAAGTGGGTCAGGATGGTGGACATACTGGATTGCATAGCTAGGTCATTTTCGTCGCGAATCAGCCGCCGTGCGTGCACCTGATCGGTGTAGTAACCCAACCCATCCACTCTCATGGTAAGCCCATCTACTCTCTCGGTTAGGTAATCAATGGACCCGGATATCTGCTGCAGCGAGTAAGGCTGCACCCCCTTATCTGCGGGCCCCAGCGCCCGTCTCCTACGACGCACATGGCGCGCATGCTGTTCCCTGCTCTTGCTCGGGCCCCTGCTCAATCTCTGGCTCAAGCCCATGACTGTCCGCAGGCACAACACGATAGCCCCCCTCATACGTCCTCTCCAGGACCCGCATCGTCTCTAAATACCCGATACTCATCAGGCGCGACTCGTACCGCACCTGCCTCGCCTCCTCCTGAAACGTAAATAGCCCATATGAACGGGCCAACCTGGTGATAAACTGGCCACCGCAGATAGGACTCGTCTGTTTGGACCCGGTGGCCCGACGAGCAAGGAAGAAAGCCAAGTGAAATGGCACGTTGAGCAACATGCTAGGAGTCAGGATACTGTAAAGGAACATCAGGTCAACACCAGTGACCTTCTCGCCACCTCGGCGATGAGAGATGGAGCTGGAGATAAGACGGTGAAGCAGGCGGTGGACAGAAAGGCGGATGCTGCTCTCGACGGCCCTACGGGGCTCATACCCCCCGTTGGCAATCATTGCCCATATCTCCTCGGCGGAGAAATCCCTGGGCTCATTTCGCTTGCAGCTCGTCAGGAATTGCTCGAAGAACGGGCTGGAGGTCTCTACGGGCGTATACAATGCCATGCGGCGGCTGAATTCCGCGAGACTACACTCGCGGCTCACTCCTCCAAGATGAAATGACATAAACCGATGATCAGTAACATTGGCGGTGACTGAGTTGAGGCGTACCGTGGTGAAAAACTCCAGAGACAACTCTCGGAAAACCGGCTCATGCAGGCGGAATAACCGCTTCTAAGCATTGCAGGTAAACAACACAGTCCCGTCTGCAGCCCGAAACTGTTGTTGCAAAAAGCCAAGGAGCTGGTCTGTGAGCCCAACTCCATCAGTAATCTCCCAGTCTAGAGAGTGGGGAATGTCTATCTCTCTATGAAGGTGCTGTGTGAGTCATGAGATATAATCTACCCGCAGACGGGCAGGAAGAGTGGTCGTAAACACCAACCACGGGTGGTAAACAGCAGGTCCTTCTGGGACATCAATCTCTTCCTCTTGCCTGGCCCTTCGTCCACGTCCTCGGGCAGCCATGGCTGTGTACAAGGGCGAAAATCATGGTTAAGCTCAGAATATTAACACATCGGGCCAAGGCCGGTTCTTCTCATTTTCGTGCGTGACTTCACCATCTAACACGATAGTAAGTTTCTTTCTTCCCACATTGCGTTATTTCTCTCGTTTTTATTTTCAGTCGACATATCTGAAATCTTGTTTACATTTCTCGAGTTATTGGGTTGTTCTAAGCGATATTCATACTAAGTGGCTATTATTGTTCATATCTAAATGTTATTTTCGGCCATGCATGCGAAATTCTCAAATCTTGCTTCAAGAACAGTAAGGGTTTTAAAACCCAAAAAATACGATGATCTTATGTTTTAATCAGATTCCTATTGTTAACATATCGTTCTTTAACACTCATGCAACGAACATCTACGCTAAATTAGTTTTTATCATCTCTATCTGAAAATCTTATTTCCAAGTATGGGTTTTTTTTTTTGCCAAAAACCGGGGTTTTTGCCCTTGTAATGGTTTTGTGGTGAATATCTGCGGTAGTTCTGCATGTTTTCTGTTGATCTTGGCCCGATCTGTTAATATTTTGAGCTTAACCATGATTTTTGCCCTTGTACACAACCATGTCTGCCCGAGGACATGGACGAAGGGCCAGGTGTAACGTCCCAAAATTTTTTTTAAAACAAATGAGTTTAGAAATATAAATGCATTCAACAAAAGATCATACGAGGTCCCGCACCCAGAACTACCCGTAGCAAAATGTATTTAAATAAGATTACATACTTTGTTCTAGCAAAATGTTTAAGTATTAAAACAGTAGAAACGATTAAATAAAGGATGAGCCATCTTCACATAGCTGGAGCCTCCCCACGATCAGGTCCTGAAAAGAATAAGTTCAACAACAGTAAGCATAAAGCTTAGGGAGAACTCTAACTTACACACCACACTAGATGATGTGCGTGTAACGTACCAGTTTTAAATTTATAAAATCCGAATTATTTAGCACGACTACAACACAAATAGGCAAGAGAACCTAATCGTATCGTAGTATAGTAAATAAGTACGGGTGTCGAACACAAGTGGAACGGGTATGATTTTGAATATAACTATACTAATCAAATATTAAACTAATTAAAACAACTAAAAAGGAGGAATTTAGAATCTTATCAATAAAGATTCAAACTTTATTATCTAAAATCACTCCTAACACTAGCAAACACTCAAAAGAAAACCAAAGAGAGCAAAAGCAAAGATTTTTTTGAATTAAACTTATCAAATTAAAGCTTTCCCTCCCTAGATTCGATTTCTACTTTTTCAAAACATTTAATTTCCAATTAATCGTGCAATGAACATTTGTTTCATCTCATACCGATTTCTATAATGGATAAACTCTTGGTCCAAAGTCTAACCCTAAAATCATGCATTTATTCAATTCCATGGTCAAGAAATCGTTTACATGCATAATTAGACGTGTTTAATTTCGTGTCAAACAAGACTCCACCTTTAACAATTGTTTTGGATATTAAATTATTAAATTGACAAATAAAGGTCATTACATGCCAAACATACACATTAAAGTTCCATTCTTGATCATCTAAGCCTAGGATATGATCAATCACTAGTCAAGATTAATTATTGACCCTAATTAATCATGATAAAAGCTATAAAAATAGATTGGTCATCTAATTTTTATAAACTCAGAATATAAACAATCAAAAAAACAGATCTTTAACACGTATGGATCATTGGTGGGCTTATAAGACAAATTATGAGATGAAAACATGTTCTAATCAATGGAAATCAAACATCTTTACAAAGTATCATCTCCTCTAGGGAGGAAAACAGAAATACTAGCCGATCACAGTCATATTCAAGCTTTGGAAATCATAAATAAACATGAGAACAAAGAAAAGAATGATAAAACCTAATAAGCAAGCCTCCTAGCAACTTTAATCATCAAAATAAGCTCTAATCCTTCAAATTAAGCTCCACAGCTCCTGGAATGACTTTTAGACGTGTTTTGGAAGTATTTGGGTAGTATAAGTTGGGTGGTTTTCCCCAAAACCGATCTAGATGTTCGTTTATATAGAAAACTGAAAACAGGGCGTCCCGCCGTGACGGGTGCGTTTGACGCGATCGAAAACTCTTTTAAAAATTGAATTCTGACGTGATCTGTTGCGTCGCGCCATGACCCAAGCAACTGTCTCGCCGCGATGACACGTGGCGAGCTTTTGGACCTTATCTTGAACAGCTTCGTCGCGCCGCGATTCTTGAAGGTGTCACACCGTGACATCGCTTTTTCAGACTTTGACCATAAAATTGATTTTGTAGCCCCATGAGTCTAGTTTCCGTGACCTTTTGAATCACCTCAATCCAAGTTCGTATGAGTGAGATATGATCAAAACAGTGGAGTTGTGTCGGCGCGGACAGCTTTTCATATTTCTTCGGTTTTTTTCCGGTTTTTGCTCAAAACTTTTCATCATCCGCCTTTTTAACCTGTAATTCCATAAATGAAGATAATTAAGTATATTTTACTTATTTATAAATAATAACAGGCTAAAATAAAACAGATATCGCTTAAAATATATATATCTAAATATGGCGATATGAAAATACCCCACACTTGAACTTTGCTTGACCCCAAACAAATCACAACTCTATCCAGGCTATAAATTTTAAGTAATAAGTACCATTCTTTGAAAAATTAAATATCACTTAAAAATGTTAAAAAAGTTGATTAAAAACAAAACATTGGCTATACTTAGAATTATGCACATACTCACGATTTGATCCATATTTACTTTTCAACCATCCCAAATAATTTTTTCATTTATACATATCCAAACCTTAACTTAAGAATTGCATTTATATTTAATTTGATTAATTTACCCTTTAAAAATCCCCTGACCTCAAGACTTATTGCAGATTTCCAACTTTATTTTTACATATGTTTTTTTATCTTTTTAGCTCTTTTTTATAAGTTTATGACTTTCTATGGAACCCATGTAGCGAATCCTCAATTCAACCAATCCTTAACCAGCTGGCTTTAGGTGGCTAGATGTCGAACACTCCTCAGAGTTTACTAATTCGAGTTCCAAAGGCCATGTATTTGACTTATATATTTTTTTCTAGCTCTTTTATATATTTTTTTTCATTTTGCACATTGGCTTTTTTTCACTTTTTTTTTTCAAACATATGCTTATAAAAATTGAAAATTCATACTCAGTCTATTTTTGTCAAGCTTAGACTCAAAAAGCGTTTAACCTTTTTAATTTATTGCAGCAATTAAAAATTAAAATTTAGATACTATAAATAGAAAATTCTAAGAAATTGACGAAAAGCCACAAGTACTATGCATAAAACTAGATATAACTATGAATTGTTTATAAATCAACAACCTTGACATTCTCAAATAATATCTAACTTTTAACTCGAATGATAGTAAAATTTTTAAAATTTAACGCCCAAATACAATCAATAATTTATCACGAGGACAAATAAATTTCAAGCGAGGAAATATTTTCCAACTCCCTACCCCACACTTAAATTGTATAATGTCCGCATTGTACATAAAATAAAAGATATCACAAGGTAGAAAAAGGTTAGAAAAACTCCCTAGGTATTATTAGGCGAACGGAGCAGATAGATGTCAGCATATACGCACATACTCCATAAATTACAAGCCCCTACCGAAATACAAACTACTCAAAACATATCGTCAGACAATAAAAGAAATATATATACATCAAAGGATAGTAATATCTGAACAAGATTTTATATGAAGAATTCCAGAAGCATATATGAATAATTATCTAGGCTAGGACTCCCGAAAAACAAAAACAAAAAGAAAAACCTAACTCACTTTCGTAGGAATCACGGTTGCATTTAGCGTATGCAACAAGCCTTTAAACCCCTCGGTAGCCCGAGTGGACGAGTTATAATCTGGTGAGGGTTTCTAGGCAACACACCCACAAAGTTGGACAGGAAGGAAACGAAATACAAAAATAAATAAGAAAGGAAAACCTAAACTAAACACGGGTTGCCTCCCGAGAAGCGCTTGTTTTTGTCCGAGTCTCTAGCTTGACTCTGGATTTATTTATCGTGATTTAGAACGAATGACCCCACACTCGCAATCAAGTGCGGGTGGTAATATTTATGCACACCGGGTGATGTATATTTGTTATCCATCTGAAAAGCTGAAGTTAATGTTGTGTTCCACGACGCCGTCTCGATATCTACAAACATCTCTCTCGCGTTCTGAATTTTGGTTCCTCCCCGTGATTGTGAACTCAATTGTGACTCAGGCAAAGACTCCAACCGGCTCCCAATACTGTCTAACTTATCTGACTGATCCTTCTCCACACACGAAGTACCCCACAAAATTCCCGGCACCAAAGGAATTCCATAATGCGACTCCAACTCCTCACTCGATCCCGTGGTTACCTCCTTTTCTGATTTCGGAGCGTCCTCCTCGAAGAGTAGAAATTCCAGATAGTCCAAGATTTCATCTGTGCAATTCTCCACATCTTCTCTCTCAAGAAGGGAGGGTCCCCATACGGGTTTTGGTTCTAAACCTAATGTGGGTGTTGGTTGGACGAGGGTCGACAATTCATCCTTTGTATGGTCTTCTGGTTCGATCAACGAGACACTCCAGAATATATCCATCAGACTGAACATCTTCTCTCGACTCCACCTCCACACAAGGCTCAAAATGTATACTGTCGTCAGAATCGGAGTTGTCTGAATAGTACGGTTCAGGACTAACATGTGGTTCATCAGGAGAGCCAATCGGGTGGTCATTCTCATCATCTTTTGGGATAAAATCGTAATCATCCCGTTCGATGCCATCGTCGTAAAATTCATTCAACAAATCTTTAAGGAAGGAATCACAACAGATCGGATGATCCTCGGGCCAATACATATTCACAAAAGAGACATCGACAGAAAACCAAAATAGCCCGCGAAACGACTAGACTAGGTAAAAACTAGAAATTAACTTCCTTTTAAGCCAAAACTCGCGGGAAGGATCGTTTAATAAAGAATTAGTCAATTTATACCAAAATAAAACCGTTCCCCGGCAACGGCGCCAAAAACTTGATGTGCGTATAACGTACTAGTTTTAAATTTATAAAATCCGAATTATTTAGCACGACTACAACACAAATAGGCAAGAGAACCTAATCGTATCGTAGTATAGTAAATAAGTACGGGTGTCGAACACAAGGGGAACGGGTATGATTTTGAATATAACTATACTAATCAAATATTAAACTAATTAAAACAACTAAAAAGGGGGAATTTAGAATCTTATCAATAAAGATTCAAACTTTATTATCTAAAATCACTCCTAACACTAGCAAACACTCAAAAGAAAACCAAAGAGAGCAAAAACAAAGATTTTTACGGATTAAACTTATCAAATTAAAACTTTCCTTCCCTAGATTCGATTTCTACTTTTTCAAAACATTTAATTTCCAATTAATCGTGCAATGAACATTTGTTTCATCTCATACCGATTTCTATAATGGATAAACTCTTGGTCCAAAGTCTAACCCTAAAATCATGCATTTATTCAATTCTATGGTCAAGAAATCGTTTACATGCATAATTAGACGTGTTTAATTTCGTGTCAAACAAGACTCCACCTTTAACAATTGTTTTGGATATTAAATTATTAAATTGACAAATAAAGGTCATTACATGCCAAACATACACATTAAAGTTCCATTCTTGATCATCTAAGCCTAGGATATGATCAATCACTAGTCAAGATTAATTATTGACCCTAATTAATCAATCACAAGCTGAAAGTTAACAAGTCCAGTCGCAAGGACCTACAATACAGATATCTCCATTGATTAGCTTTGGGCATACTACAGACCCTAAGTCGGACCACACTAGGCCGGACCTAACCACTGAAAGTCGCATGGCTATATTGAAAGTCGCATGGACTATCTAAAAGTCGCATGGACTATCTGAAAGTCGCATGGACTATCTGAAAGTCGCATGGACTTGTGAAAGTCGCATGGACACACATCCACTCCATCTGAAAGTCGCATGGACTTGTGAAAGTCGCATGGACACACATCCACTCAATCTGAAAGTCGCATGGACTATCTGAAAGTCGTATGGACTTGTGAAAGTCGCATGGACACACATCCACTCCATCTGAAAGTTGCATGGACTATCTGAAAGTCGCATGGACACAAACACTCTCCATCCGAAAGTCGCATGGCACAATTCCTCTATCCGAAAGTTGCATGGACTTATACCAAAAGTCGCATGGAACACCCTCAGCTCATCAGAAAGTCGCATGGATCCTCTGAAGGTCACATGAGGCCTTCTGAAAGTTGCATGGACTTTCATCTTCCCTGCGAGTTGATCTTTTGAAAAACCCAGAACCTTGAAACTCCATTTTCAAAATCACAACCTTCTCAAAACTCAACCAAATCACTTTATTTTTGTTTCAAAACATTTCTCCATTCATTTTAAGCACTTCTTACAATATTTAAACATAACACAACAAGTATTCAAGTTTCTAGCTCAGATTCTTTACCATTGTTCTTCATAAACCCAAGACCCCCAAAACCCAGATCTTATCTAGCCCAATAATCATCCAAACAAGGTAAAATCGATGCCTACAACATCATAGAGATATAGGAAACATTACCTGATGATTCCTTTGCCAATTTCTTGAGTTTCCAAATGATTCTTGCCTCCTTCTCCTTGCTTCTCTCGTGAGTTTACACACACAGACAAACACAAGTTCTTCTAATGCAACAGTAACACTAATCTGGGAGGCTGCACCCTAATTTTCTATTTATACATGCTTCCTACAAGGCTTTAGGCCCAATGGTTGCACAACTCCTAGGCCTACCAGGCTTATCCTTCCACACTTTTACTCCATAACTCTTAATTAATTAACCCAACAATATGGTAGCCCAACTTGTTTAATTAATAACCTAAACAACCCACCAATTTCAATAACAACTTAGATTCCATAAATAATTAGCAACTCCAATATAAATATATAAAACTCTCATCATCCAATAAAATATTCATTTATTCAATACACGGAAACAGGGTATTACACCAGGCAAGAGGAAGAGATTACTGTCCCAGAAGGACCTGCTATCTACCACCCGTGGTTGGTGTTTGCGACCACTCTTCCTGCCCGTCTTCGGGCAGATTATATCTCAAGGCTCACACAACACCTTCATAGTGAGATAGACATTCCCCACTCTCTGAACTGGGAGATTACCGATGGAGTTGGGCTCACAGACCAGCTCCTTGGCTTTTTGCAACAACAGTTCCGGGCTATAGACGGGACTGTGTTGTTTACCTACAATGCTTGGGAGCGGGTATTCCGAGAGTTGTCTCTAGAGTTTTTCTCCACGGTACGCGTCAACTCAGTCACCACCGACGTTATTGATCGTCGGTTTATGTCGTTTCATCTTGGAGGAGTGAGCCGCGAGTGCAGTCTCGCGGAATTCAGCCGCCGCATGGGGCTGTATACACCCGTAGAGACCTCCAGCCCGTTCTTTGAGCAGTTCCTGACGAGCTGCGAGCGGAATGACCCTGAGGATTTTTCCGCAGCGGAGATGTGGGCAATGATTGCCAACGGGGGGTATGAGCCCCGTAGGGCCGTCGAGAGCAGCATCCGCCTTTCTGTCCACCGCCTTCTCCACCATCTTATCTCCACCTCCATCTCTCATAGCCGAGGTGGCTAGAAGGTCAATGGTGTTGACCTGATGTTCCTTTACAATATCCTGACTCCTGGCATGTGGGCAATGATTGCCAACGGGGGGTATGAGCCCTGTAGGGCCGTCGAGAGCAAGATCCGCCTTCCTGTCCACCGTCCTATCTCCACCTCCATCTCTCATCGCCGAGGTGGCGAGAAGGTCACTGGTGTTGACCTGATATTCCTTTATAGTATCCTAACTCCTGGCATGTGTGCAATGATTGCCAACGGGGGGTTTGATCCCCGTAGGGCCGTCGAGAGCAGCATCCGCCTTCTTGTCCACCACCTGCTCCACCGTCATATCAACACCTCCATCTTTCATCGCCGAGGTGGCGAGAAGGTCACTGGTGTTGACCTGATGTTCCTTTAAAGTATCCTGACTCCTGGGACAGAGATCCAGCCAATCTTGTGGTGCTCCTGTATTCTGGGAATAATGCCCCAATAAAGTGCTGAACCTGGGAAGATTCATCAAGCACCCACTGAGTTACAAACCTCAGTTTAGAATTAAATTGTTCAATCAACTCATCCACCGTCATCTTCCTCGTCATCTTCAGTTCCATGAACTCCTACCTTATTTTATTCAATTCAAAGGCATTGCAATACTGTTCGCACAGTTTATCCCGAAATTGATTCCACGTAATAGAATCCATTTGTGCTCTTGATAAATGGGTTGTAATGGAATCCCACCAAACCATCGCTTTGCCCTTCAACATACGAGTAGCAAGCATACTCGCATTTCCTCCTCACACTTGCAAGCATCCAGTATTCTTGCAGTATCCCTCAGCCAGTTCAGCGTAACATTAGGATCCGTGCTGCCGTGATATTCATCCGGTTTACAATCCAAAAACTACTTGTAAGTACACGGCTGCCTGTATCCCAAGCCGGGTGGAAGTCCCATAAACGGATAGGAATAAGATCCTTGTGGCATTGACCCCTGTGGAACAGATCCTTGCGGATAGGATCCCTGAGGAAACAACGGATAGTAGAAGGGTTGTGTCATCGGTTGAGATAAAGGTGGTATCGGCATTGACATTGGAGGAACCTCTGCCAATGTAGTCACCGCAGGAAAGATAGGTGGTATCTCAACAGTTGTTGAAGCTACAGAAATAACTGATGGTTGTGTTGCAGGAGCCTGCCTCTGCTGCTCTAGCTCCTTTCTCAAATCCTGAAGTTGACCCTCCGGTTGAAATATATATTCATCTCTCTCATCAACCGCTGTACCAGATGTACCAGCGTCAGTAGGAACTTCAACTATTGCAGTAGGGACTTCAGCAGTAGTTGGGACAGTAGGGGTACCGGTCGAGAAATCACGTCCAGCCATTGTTATCTGTAACAATCACATCCCCTCACGATTTATTAGATAAATCCGTTAGTACACAACATATTATCTCCACCACACTCCAATTCACTCCAATCCCACACCCAAGGAGTAATCGACCTACCTCAAGCCAAGATTTGAGAATGTAACACTTCCACTGTGCCTACACTGCCAAACCAAGGCTCTGATACCAAACTTGTAACACCATATTTTTAACCCAAAAATTTTCACTTTTAATTATACTGCGGAAGCGTTTATAAACACCAAAGTAATTATCACTAATTACAAACCACTATTTACAAAATATCAGTATTACAAAACACGGCTCGTCACAAATACTTTATCAGAGTCCTAAGTGATTACTCCCCAAGCTAACCACTCTCAGCCGAGCCGCTGACTTACCAAAACCTGTAAAAAGAGTGAGAGGTGGGGGATTAGCACAAAGCTAAGAGAATGGAGTAATACACAACAGATATATCGGCCTGAACTGCATGATATCAACAACCACAAATAAGCACCCTGGGAAGACCGGCGGTTCTGCAGGAACCTAAAACCAATGCCGGCCAAAGCAAAGGTTTACCGATAGTCCATTTTCTATCCTCACACAGTATCATCCTCTGGTAGCAACAAATACATCCCAAGGTCCTGATACTGCTTAGCCAATAGCAAATGAACCCAGTCCATAAGCCCAGTCGTAAATTGACTTCCCTTCCAACATGTATACATATCACAGAATACAACAATTAACATTCACAGTTAATTAACCAACAGATATACAATCTATCCAACAATAGTTGCAACCAAACCAGTACAACTAATATCACCCGTGAGCAAACATCCACTCACCTCAAGCTTTCAGCTTTTCCACTCAGTGATCTTATATTACTGAGCCTTGTCTGTTCCTGAGAACACAACAAACTGAAATCAGTTACCAATTCATAAATATATATCAATCATATATTTATATCCATTTAATCAAACATAAACATGTAAGATTCACATATGAATACACATATATCACATAGCATTAAACAATGCAAATCAATGTCAAAACTGTCGGATTTCATGAAGAATCCGATACTACCATCGGATTTACTCCAAATCCGCCACCACAATCGGATTTCGAACAATCAGATACACCCATCGGATTTCCACACTTGCATTTTATCTTGACACCTTCAATCGGATTTCATAACTAAAATCCACCATCGGATTCAACCATCAGATTACATATATCCGGATTTAGGAGTGTCAGATTTCAACATAAGTTCCGGATTCTTAGAGTACCGGATTCCTACACCCGGTTTACAAAGTCTCGGTTTTCATCATCATCATCAAAACTGCCATCTTCAAGTTTTAACCAATCCGACAACTTCAAACTTGCATACATCTCATATCCAGATCATAGACAAGTTCATAGAAACACATATAAACATGTTTAAACACACAAGCGTGCATCACAACACCTTCTAACACCAAGAACATCAAATCCGACAACCTCATATGAAATTCATATCAAAACCGTAGCATGTTCAAAACCATATCATGTTTCAAGAACAAAACAATAAACATACAAACCTTCTAACGTGAATCACACAATCAAGAAATCACAAGTTCACTAATCACCCAATTCCGATTGCTTCTTCTTCTTCTTTTGCTTTCTCTCGGTTCACACACAAATACACACACATGCAATACTTTAAAGTGAAGTAAACACTACTTAACCCACGTATAAATATGTATGGAAAGAATAAGCAGAAGGTGTCACCCTCTTAGTCAATTGCATGCATACACACACAATCCCGTACATACATATACACATGTAACCATCATATATTATTTAACATTAATCAATTACTTAATTAGTGATTAATAAACACATTCAAATAATAATTCATGTTTAACATACCCAAGCCTACGATTCTACTAGGCCCAAACTTAGGATGTTACAAATCCTCCCCCTTAACTGGATTCCGTCCTTGGAATCTATTCATCATCAAACAACTGCGGGTAACGAGCTTTCATGTCGGCCTCAGTTTCCCACATCAAGTCTGAACCCAAACTGTGTTTCCACTTAACCAGAACCATCGGAATCTATTTCTTTCGCAGTTTCGTCACTTTCCGATCTATTAGTTCAATGGGTTCTTCCACCAACCTCTTGCTGGAATCCACTTTGAGATTATGTAAACGTAGAATCTGACTCTCATCCTCAACTCTACATTTCCACAAGTAACACACGTTGAAGGTATTGTGAATACCTGACAATTCTTCCAGAAGATCGAGAGTAACCGTTTGATCATTAACCACTCATTGGACACGAAATGGCCCAATATAACGCGGAGCTAGCTTTCCCCGCTTCTCAAAATGGATAACCCCCTTCCACGGAGAAACCTTCAGATATACCAATTCCCCCTCAACGAATACAACCGACCTACGACGTGGATCAGCATACATCTTCTGTCGATCCCTCGCAGCTTTCAACTTTTCTCGCGTAATAGCTACTTTGTCTGCGGTGATCTGCACAATATCAGGCCCTGCATACTGTTTCTCACCCGCCTCTAACCAACACGTAGGAGTACGGCAGCGACGGCCATATAACATCTCATAAGGCGGCATACCGATACTCAAATGATACGAATTGTTGTACACGAATTCGATTAACGGCAGATGGGAATCCCAAGAACCTCCATATTCTAACACACATGCCCGCAGCATATCCTCGAGTGTTTGAATAGTTCGCTCAGATTGCCCATCTGTCTGAGGATGGTAAGCTGTACTCAGATTCACACGTGTACCCAACTCCTGCTGTAAACTGTTCCAGAAATTCGACACAAACCTGGAATCTCTATCTGACACGATTGATAGCGGTATACCATGTCGGGAAACAACTTCATCTATATATAACTAAGCCAACTTACTGAGTGATGCCGTCTCACTGGTAGCCAAAAAGTGAGCACTCTTGGTCAATCTGTCAACGATCACCCAAATCATATCATTATTCCTCTGCGTACGTGGAAGTTTTGTTACGAAATCCATCGTTATGTGCTCCCACTTCCACTCTAGAATCTGTAACTGTTTCAGTGATCCATAGGGTTTCTAGTGCTCTGCATTAACCTGTGGACAAATATGGCAAGACTCCACAAACTGTGCAACATCCGTCTTCATTGTAGGCCACCAATACAGCACCTTTAGATCGTTATACATTTTTGTCCTACCTGGATGAACAGATAGTCTAGACTTGTGAACTTCAGTCATAATCAAATTCCGAAGACCTCCAAGCAAAGGCACCCAAACACGAGATTGATAAACCTTCAATCCCCTAGAATCATCAATCAAATCATTCTTTTTCTTAGTCATAATCTCAGACTGTAACATCCTCAAATATGGCCTATTCGCGTGCTCCATTTGGTACGTGATATTTAATTAAATGAATTAAATAAGAATATACTTATTAGAATTAATAGAAATTAGCTATTGGCCAGATAAATGTGAAATTAAAAAATAGTAATAAAAATAGAAAAGAATTATAAAATAATAACTGGTTTCAAACGAGGTTTCCAAAAATATCCTCGTTAGTTGAAACGGTTACTCGGGTGTCGTGTTGTATGTTGAAAAGGGGAACACAATACCCTTGTGGATAACTCAAAAACCAAAGTCGGTTTTTAAGTCACCACTTCACTGTACACACACACACTCACGTAAACACACACACACCTCAAGTCTTCATGCTTCTCTTGTTCTTGAAGGAGAGACACTACCAAAGATCAAACAAGGCTGCAATCAAAAAAGAAATCGAGCTTATAATCTGCTCCTAATCTTCTTAACATCATCATCTTGATAATAGTAAGTTCCCTCTTCCTTTGTTCTTCATTTTTAAGTTTTAGGTTAAAAATGGGTAAAACGAATTTAGTAAATCAAGCTTAGATTTTTGGATTGTAATATATTCTAGGATCATCTAGGAGTTGATTGGAACTGATTTTAGTAATTAAAGTTGCTATCTTGGTTGTAATTCAAGAATTTGACCAAATGGGTCAAAAATGGAGAATTGATGATTCAACCTTGAATCTTATGTTAAATATGTTATGTTAGTGTTTATGAACTTCTTTAAGTGTCCTAAAGCTTGTACATGCCCTGGAATTAATTAAGAAGTGATAAAATTGGATTTGGAGTGGCTGAATTCTGGGCAGAACAAAGTTATCGTGGCCCTGGTTGAACATCGCGGCGCAACCCTTAAGGGTGTCGCGGCGCGACCTGCTGTGCAGCAAACAGAAATCTAATTTTTAATGGATTAAGTGTAGGTAATGTTCTTGTGTCATTTTTGGTCAATTAAGAGGAGTTTAGGATGGTTTGAGCACTTTGCCATGTTAGACACATTTAGGAAATTAAACACTAGTTTTAGTATATGTGTATATTTGTGGTATTCTAAATAGGCCTTTATGTAAACAATAGGTAATTAAGCATTCAAGGAAGGCCAAATCCATACTTGTGATATATTTGAGCATCAAGGTGAGTACCGACTTGTATGAATTCAATAAAGGAAGTTTTTGAATGCTAATTGTTTAAATGAACACGGTATGTTAATTTTATGCAAATAGACTTGTATATTTATATATATAAGCTTAGAAACAAGTTATTGACATGAAGTATGATATATTTGGCATGTATTTAAATATATGCATATTAATTGAGATATCTGGATATATATGGTTTCATATGTGAAAGCATGCATGCTATGATCTCTTTTCTGAGATAATGATGAGCTATGTGAATGTCCGGACATATTTGTGATTAAGGTCAGCTTCGGCTGGATCCTATGAGGCCTTCGGGCGACAGTTCGGGATCAATGGTACTCGAGTGCCATTCCTTAGATATTTGGGGTGATTGCCTTAACTGGCTGAGCCTAATGAGCCTTTGGCTCCGTAACGAGCAGGTGGAATCACTTACGTGATGATACCAGCACGGTTGGCAGTGTTTGATTCCCCCGGTGGTTGTTATTGAGCCAGACTAGCTATCTGGCAAGATATAGCACTGCTGGACATGTCAGCATTACCGCTAATTGTTAGGATAGCATTGTATGCTCATATTTGATTCATGACTTGCTATTATTTCACTTATACTTGTCTGTATTCACTAGCTATTTTATATAGCTAATCCAGTTGTTGTTTCCCTTTTTCAGACAGAGTATAGGCAGGCTTGGTGAGACGGGAACCTTATGCTTTTGTACGGGCTTTGAGGAACACTGCTTTTGGGTATATAATATATATACAATGGTCGGTTTAGTTTAAAGTAACACCGGTCGTCGTGTTTGGCAAGTTTTGTTTTGTATATTTGTATATACGCCAAACACGTGTTTAAATTGTAATAGTTTAATAGGCTTGGGTTTGTTATTATTTTTGAAAATTCCGCTGCTTTGTTTTTGAAATTCGGTTAGGATAACTAACAGGTAAACATTCAATTTACAAACGGACCCATGCAGTTTGAAAACTCGAATTTTAACTGATTTTTAAGGTTTCAAAGGCGGTGTTACACAGACTTTAGGTTTTCATCCCTCAAGGCTTCCAATTGAGCTGCCTTTAATCTGTCAATCAAGTCGGAGACTATTTCAATTCGCATAAATTTGATATGTTCACTAACTCCCTTGTGACTCAAAGCATCAGCTACCACGTTGGCTTTCCCGGGATGATAGCGAATCTCGCAATCATAATCTTTAACAAGTTCCAGCCATCGTCTCTGTCGCATATTGAGTTCTTTGTGCGAAAACACATACTGCAGGTTTTTGTGATTCGTACAAATGACGCACTTTGTACCATAAAGATAGTGTCTCCACAATTTTAACGCAAAACCACAGCTGCCAGTTCTAAATCATGGGTTGGATAGTTCTTCTCATTAGGTTTCAACTGACGAGAAGCATACACAATCACTCTATCCCGTTGCATCAACACACAACCCAACCCTGCCAATGACGTGTCACAGTAAACTATGAAATAATCTGACCCATCCGGTAAAGCAAGAATAGGAGCCTGGCACAAGAGTTGTTTCAACGTCTGAAAAGCTCTCTCCTGTTCATCACTCCATTTAAATGGAACCTCCTTGCGAGTCAATTTAGTCATGGGATTCGCAATCTTAGAAAAGTCTTTAATGAATCTTCTATAATACCCAACCAATCCCAAGAAACTTTTAATTTCAGAAGGCGACTTCGGAGTCTCCCAATTCATTACTGCTTCTATCTTTGCCGGATCAACCTTGACTCCATCACTGCAAATGACATGCCCCAGAAAGTGAACTTCCCAAATCCAGAATTCACACTTTGAATACTTGGCATACAATTGCTCCCGTTTCAGAGTTTTAAGAACCTGTCTCAAATGAATCTCATGATCAGCTTCAGATTTTGAATAAACCAGAATGTCGTCAATAAATACTATCACAGATTTATCCAAGAACGGTCGACAAACCCGGTTCATCAAATCCATAGATACTGCAGGTGCGTTAGTCAAACCGAACGACATGACTAAAAACTCATAATGGCCATACCTGGTACGGAAAGCAGTATTAGCAACATCTCCATCAGAAACTCGTACCTGGTGATAACCCGATCTCAGATCAATCTTCGAGAAATAAATAAATCATCAATTTTAGGCAGAGGGTATTTATTCTTCACCGCCCGCTTATTCAGTTCTCTGTAGTCAATACACATTCGCAGAGTACCATCTTTCTTTTTCACAAACAAGACTGGTGCACCCCACGATGAAGAACTCGGACGAATAAATCCCCGTTCCAACAAATCCTGAATCTGTGTCATCATCTCCCTTATCTCAGAAGGAGCCAACCGGTAAGGAGATCTCGCCACTGGATTAGAACTTGGTATAAAATCAATCTTATACTCTACCTCTCGAACGGGAGGTAGCCCAGGTAACTCATCCGGAAACACTTCAGGATATTCTGATACGACTTGCACATCAGTAACCGCCCGCTTCTCTTTTCTAGCATCAATAGCATATGGTAAAAAACATTCGCATCCCTTACTCAAGGATTTCTTAGCCTTCAACATCGAAATGATAGGAAAAGCAGACTTGTTCCTTTCCCCTTGAGCCACTACACGCGACCCATCAGATGACGAAAACGAAATCAGCTTCCTATGACATTTAATACTCGCCCTGTGCTTACTCAGCCAATCCATCCCCAAAACCACATCAAAAACCGCTAATGGCATCAATAGGAATGATACAGGAAAGCACTTATCATTTATGTCAATTTCAGCACCCGTCACAGAAGTCGTAACAGGCACTATATTACCATCTGCTACTTCTATATCAATCGGCACAGAGATACTAGTAGTATGAAAATTCAACTTAGCACAAAATGCTACAGAAATAAAGGAGCGATTCGCTCCAAAATCAAATAATACACGAGAAGGTAAGGAGTTTATAAAGAACGTACCGGTGATCACATCATTAGTGGCAGTAGCATCATCTACTGTCATCCGGAACGCCCTACCCTTCGGTGTCGGAAGATTCTTCCTCTTTTGCCCTTCTGCTGTAGACGAGCCCCCAACCGCCCCTACCCCTGTCCATGACCCTGTCCCAGCCCCGGGTCTTCTCCCCGTAGGGCATGTTGGGTTTTCGTGGTCTAAAATCGCAGCGGAAGCAAAATGAGTAGAAAATATTTTCAAAAGTTGACCACGAATGTGCCCACCATATGGACCAAAACTCTAGACATGACTAGCAACAAAGAAAGCATACAAAGAGATAGAGTTATACCCTTGATGCTCTCTTCTTTGTACCCGCGAATTTGGAGTTTGGAAGCCTCGTGTACTAACATGTACACCTCTATCGAAGTCCACACCAAGTCTTGATCTTTTCCCACTTGCTAGAGTGTTAGGTACGCCAACCTAAACACCACAAATATAGTCTACACAATAGAACCAAAGCCTTGGAACTACTAGTGCTTGAGAGAGTTGTTATATGCAAATATATATTCTAGTAAAACACAATTCTTGGAACATGACCATATTAGCATCATGGCACTTATATAGAACTCAAAATTCAGTTCAAAAACGTGCACACTAATGTCATTTTCAGTTTCTAGAATAATGACAATAAACACCACATTTAACTAGCTTTCAAAGCCTAGTTAAGAGGCTGTTACTGCATGAGGCACGGCCGTGCCTCATAAGGTACGGGAGTGCAAGCCCAAGAGGCCACGCCCAAGTCATGCCCGACTTGGGCTCGTGCATGTCCACTAGGCACAGGGCACGGGCGTGCCTCCTAGAGGCACGGGCGTGCCTCCTAGAGGCACGGGCGTACCTAGCCACAGGCCACGACCAAGTAACGCCCGACCTGGGCTCGTCCCTGCCCGTAGGGCACGGCCATACCTCATAGAGGCACGGGCGTGCCTTGGCCTACCAGAACCAGTTTCTGGTTTTCTCTCTCATTAGACCATCCGTGATGCTGGAATCGGTACTTGGCGTGTGACTCAATAGGCCCTTGCCTCATCAGCCATGATACCAACTCGTGTGTGTGTTAGTGGGCATAATCCAACAGACTCCCACTTGCACATGACAAACTCACGAAAGGTGTCACCGACATAGAGCGGCCTCTAGCAAGGCATCTATGCCCCCAAGTCGGCACAGGGTTTGTCTTCCCAAAACAAATACCTTACCAAAAGGAAAGGTCCTATAGATAATTGATTACTTATCCCTTCGTTCACGATATCCGTTGTGAATGCAGGTCATGGAACATGATCAACCCCAAATCATTCACGATTATGTTTCTCGATATAGACTAACTATGACTAACAAAACAAGTTGCACAATTGATCCACTATCAAGTCAACGAGGGGCCCAAGGATATCTCTCAAAAGAGGAACGAATACCTTTGATTATACCGTCCTATCATAATAACAAGTTCTTTCCTGAAAACTTCCCTTATAATTGAAGGTATTCGTTTGGCATAATCGAGTAGCAATGGAAGCAAGATATAATACAAAAATCGATGCTAGCCAAACAAACACTTCCCATGGGCCAACATCTAGACATAAAATTGCAACTAAATAAAAGAACAAGATGGATAGAAATGTACCACTATGCAAGTACTACAATCTTTCTCTTGTCAAGCTTCAGAATCCAACCAAGTCAAGCTTCAAGAATCCAAACTAGGATTCCTCTAGTGAAGTCCACCCCAAGCACACTTGATTCCCCAATGCTAGTAGGTTGGTGTTAGACACCAAAACAACAACCAAATTGTGTGTAACACACTCTATTGTGCATCAAACTTGATCACAAAGAAGAAGAGCAATTAGAGAGAGACTTCTCATGAACAAGAACTCTACCACTACCAAGAGTCTGTTCCTTGGCACCCAAAAACGTAGCTCACTTAACACAACACTTAATCTCATTAAAAGGTGTGTTTAAGAATGTTAATTCTGCTGTTACAGTGATCATACACGACCCGTGTTGGCCAACACGGCCGTGTAGGTCCAAAGCCCACGGCCTCAATTAGGCCAAGATAGCCCGTGTCCAGTAGGCCCAACACGGCCCGTGTTCATCTACACGGCCGTGTAGGCCCAAAGCACACGGTCTCTACTTGGGCCAAAACGCCCCGTGCTAGTTGGGCTGGACACGGCCCGTGTTCAAGAACACGGCCCGTGTACGTTCAAGAACACGGCCCGTGTACCATTCTGCCAAAACCCATTTTGGCCTTTTTCTCTCTTTTGCTTGATCGTGTTGCCGGAATCAATACTTGGTGTCTGACCCAACAGGCCTATACTTCATCAGCAGTGCTATTAACTCGTTCGTGTCAGCGGGCATATTCCAACAGACTCCCACTTGCACATGGCACGACTACGAAAAATAACACAAACATAGAGCGGCCTCTAGCAAGACATCTATGCTCCCAAGTCAGTATAGGGTATGCCACTCTTGACAAGATCTCAATCATGAAATGATTGTCCTAAAGACAACTGAACATGTACATCCCTTTGTTCGCGATATCCTATGTGAACACAAGGCATGGAATAAAGTCAACCTTCAGATCATTCACGATTATGTTTCTCGATTCTAGATTAGTGGTGACCAACAAACCAAGTTAACATTGATCCATCATCAATATAACTTGAGCACGACCATGCATATGAACGTCAACACTCAATCATCGAGGGGCCCATGGATATCTTCTCTATACATAGAGAAACAAATTCCTTTTGACTACATAGTCCCGCCACATAGATAATACTCTACCCAATCATCTCCGTTATAACGACCAGTTACGGACCGCGTTAGAAAACGATCAAAGCAAAGCAGACCTATGCTTTGGAATCACATGTATCTCTAGTTTAAGGATGAAACGCCATCATCATCCCGAGTTACTTATGACCAGAACCATGAAGCGAACTCGGGTGCGGGTCCTCCAATCACTTGAAACCCCTTTCAAGTATAGGCAAGAACTACGTTCAACAAAACCGATGCTTTACCTCAATCTTAATTTATACTTCCTTCCCATAAAGTATAACCGATTGTGGAGATTTTAGAATGGAAACCATTCTCGGAAGTCTTTAAACATGCTAAGATGGAACACAATAAGGATTCATAAAATACCCGCCCTTGGCGTATTATTAAATATCCATTTAAAAATCGATATAGTATGAATAGCAATACTGCTTAACATCCCCAAAATATAATTACAAATCAAACATAAACCAAAACATATTTAAGCCAAGTTACATGCATTAAAATGCTAATTGACCTAGTATGATAAACATCACTAGTCCTTAACAACGGCTTAACTAGTGGATTTGTACCACAACATCCACAAGTACTTTTGTTATTCAATTATATCTCTTTTGACAAGAGTACTTCAAAAGTATGCATCAAAAAGATCTCAACATTTCAAAAAGTTAAAGTAATCACACCCTTATTGCCTCAAAAGCCCATAATAAGGTTAGTGATACTTTAAGAACCAACAAACAACACAACAAGTTAGGATGATCAACTTTGATCAAAGATCAACAGTTATCCTAGCAGAAACACGCATTAGAGTAACTACTTACTCCAAGCCTATTCAAGTCGTCAAACATCAAGAACATATCTCTATATTTCTTGAACTAAATACTATCCAATTTTGTATCTCTTAAATGCCTTTATGAAGTAGTAATTCCTGAATTAGGTTTGTAGATAACCTAATATCGGGACATTATCTTCAATAGACATTTTTCACTAGGAATACAACAAAGCTCCCACTAGCCCTGACACATATAAAAGGTTTTATCTACGCTTCTAGAAAACTCGTCACTATGATTTTCTAATAGTAAGCAAAGATATTTCCTTTAAGACGCAAGAATAAGTCCGAAGTGGTCTTATCCACTTTTGTAGACATAATTCGGATACTACGGACGTATATTAAGACCCTCGGAGAGTGTTATAAGCACTTCCTCATCATATTGTTCCATGACGGAACGCGGTCATTAATATCCATGAGTACCAAACATTCTTCAACATAGCCACCAGGACAAGTTTCTCCATAACCATCATGAAAACTTTACCACTAGTCGGTATTTGAAGTTGGCTACAATTCCATCCATGTTAATCCCATCACTCCTACCTTGGTTTACACATAGGTATGGAACCAAGTCAAGCCAAGTACTTGGACATTTCAAATGGATTGCATCTCTTTATCATTTACTTCTTTTATTCTAGTGAATTCCGGATCCACTACGTCTTTCGATAGGTGGTGAACTCAACATGACTCACCATCAAGTCATTGCCACTTAGATATGAGAAACCCATATCTCTTTGGCTCTATATGACTCTTATCAGAATTAAAAGAAGTAATGACTCTTAGTCAGGCATACCAGCATAGCCATGCTGATCATCTATCAAAGATATCAGATTATATGCTAGTATTATCATCAAGTCTTTCATTTAAGTTCCACGTTCTTCCACTAGAATGCCTTAGTTTTAATTTCTTTCTTCTTCCCCTTTTAATCAACAAACATTGTTCTCAAAAGGTTAAATAACTAAAACTTAGAAGAACTCCTCAAATGTATTAGCACTTCTTGACTTCAAGTTTATCCATCTCCCACTGAATGTAGAATGGATAACTTCGAACTATAAGATAGACAAGCAAAGAACCTTTCTAGCCGTATCTTAATAAATGCTAAATAGACCATCAATTGAATTTAGATTTGAGAACTTAGTCACTATGGTGAATGAATGTCCCAACAAATCGGACACACACTCTTGACCCGTCATAAACCGAATCACTATCAATAACACCCGGTTCCCTACTCCATGACACCATGTACCAATGTGTTTTAGCAGGATATGAATTGTGAAACAATTCCACAATTCTCTATATGGTAATCCAATATATAGATAATAGATACCTTATCATCTTAACTAGATCTAAGTACCTTGATGTATATGCCCTATTGATTCTTAAAGTTGTTTTGGCTAATTCTGAACACCAACAAGGTTTCGGACATACGCCTAAACTAGTAAACGTCTCGCAATTACTACCATCAAGGTAGTGATGAAGAGGTTTCTCTTTCGTTATTCTTTGTGATGTGCTTGAACGGATTATCCACAAAATGTGATCAATATCCAACAAGCCTATAACCCTCTCACAGACTCCGGTGAAGGATCCCATAATCATCTTAGCCTAATAAACAAGATCAACATCAAAGCGTTTAGCCCAAGGCTAAACTATTCCGAGATCCCTAACCACATGGATCTAGGTGATATATTTCTTGTTTATGTGGAAAAGTTGATTATCACACAAAGATGGTTTATCCAAACTACTTTAGATTAAGAATCAATTATTCATGAATATTGTATTACTTGTAACAAAACCTTGTGTATGCCATGACATGGGAAATTTTGAACAAAATATCTCACAACAAATTTCTATAATAAATTTCGTATTTTAAGAATAAACTCATTGTCATCACATGTAAAGTTGTGTGCCACGCAGGGCAAAACAACACATGAGCTATGACATAAAAACCTTGAATAAATAACGCTTTAAAAAGGTTTTACATCAATTCTTAAAACTTCAAAATTATGTCCACCGTAATTGAAAACGAGCATACAAAGAGATGTTACTTGCCACACAGGGCAATAAAATAAAGTAATAAATAAACCGGCGACAAAAGAGAGATCAAGTCTCCTTATCTTCTCTTAGAGGACAATCACCATGGTTTCCTCGTTCGAGATCCGGTTCTTCATGCTTTTCTCTCACCAAAGGACCTACACTTTGTAACAAACAAATTTGTGACAAACGTGAGTCAATCAGCTCGGGTCAATAACCCAGCTTATAGAAGAATAGCAATGAATCATGAATGTACCTGAAGATGGAAAGTTAACTCTCTCTTTCCTAAGAAGTTTTATATCCTCTCGGCACGTAGGGCTGGCGTGACGGCCCCAATTTCTAAATCTTCCACAGAAGTAGCAAACCACCTTTTCTTGAGTCTCTTCTTGAGGCATATCCTCTATGTCCTTCGACTCAATATCAAGGATAGGCTTGGAAACTCCAACCTTTCCTTTTAGGGTCGGTTTCTTCTTCCTTTTCTTTTGTTTCTTTAAACCCAAGACGGGAGTGGTTGAGGTGGAACTATGCTTGGCCATGTCAGACTCCGCAGACTTCAACATGCCATGCAATTCACTTAAGGATTTCTCCATTCCTTGCATATGATAGGTTGTGACAAACTGATCATATGATGCGGGCAGAGACTGGAGTACAATATCCACAGTGAGCTCTCTCCCAATAGGAAATCCTAACCTCTCTATTTGGTCCACGTCCGCCTTCATCTTAAGGATGTGAAGACCAACATTCCCGCCTTCCTGCAGCCTACAACCGACTAGGTTTTTAACACACTCATAGTGTTCCTGCCTAACTTGCTGTTGGAACATGTCCTTGAGCTTGTTTAACATATCGTACACACTCATGTGCTCGAGCTACTTTCGCAAATCCGAGCTCATAGTTGACAACATGAGGCAGGCAACATCGTGCGTGTCCTCAACACATTTTTCGTACCCGTATCGGACGGCCCAAGTTGCGTTGGTAGCAGGTGGCTCCGGAAGGGGTTCCTCAAGGATGTGCAACTTTGACTCATGGCGAAGGACAATCCTCAATTGCCTAAGCCACGCAATAAAGTTCACCCCCGTGAGTTTCTCCCTTTCTAGGAACACACGAAGTGTGATGTTTGACGTAGTGTTGTTTTGGTTTGACATCTATAAATAACAATAATACGAGTTTTGGTTAGTTTAGATAAACCTTGTTAAAAATAATTACCCCATAGTTTTAGATAAAAACAATTATTCGTAACAAGGGCTAAGAACCTCATTTCACCTCGCACCGTGACGGGTTTGCCACGGATCACGTGGCGAAGCTATTTAGGCCGGCAACCATTTTACCAATTGTAATCTCTATTACAACTCTTAGAAACTTGCAGGATCCGTTGACATCCATTATGTCGGTTGGCATGTTTGACCCCTTCCTTACACCAGTCTTAATATATAATTTTTGTTTAGCTCGTGCTTAGCTCGACAACTAATCAAAAAATATATACTAAAATTGTAAACCGTCCGACAAAGCACACGGGTGGCACTCCCGACCATCAATCGGCTCGTGCTTAGCTCGACAACCAATCATGCGAGTTACCCCACTCACCTTCCACACAACTACGCAAGGAATGACTCGTGCTTAGCTCGACAATCATCCTTGTTTCGTTAGATTCGGGTGGTGTCGTCTTACGGATGGTGCGTGATTTACATTTTAAAACGGGATTTTGTTTCCGGTTTATAAAAAACCTTTTTGTGAATTAACAAAGTGAGTGTCAAAACGATTTTAAGAACTTTTAAATATAATACCAAGTTTATATTTTCTTTGTCAATTCTATTCGCGCGAGATTGTTAACCATTTTAACAAATGTTGTGTTTTATTTAATTTTATAGAAAAATTGTCTACATGCAAATCCTAATCCATGCATAGGGAAAAAAAACACAACCACACAAATATATATATATAATTCGGTAACATGCCCAAAATCCTATGTGTTTTCCCCGTGAGCCAGAACGGGGAAAACGAGGCCAAAACCTAAGGACAAGGTAAAGTCTCGTTGGGTGAGCTCCCACCGAATCCAACACCTCCAATAGCGTGTTGATTCCTTCTCGCCAAGACGTCATCACCATGACTCCCGTTGACTTCTCCGGTTGTAATTTTATACTATTTACAAATACATAGAATATATATATAAACGACACGCAGGTCGCATTTCTACACTATTTATACAAATACACGGAATAAAATACACGGCGTGCAAGGGCATATCGTGTTACCGAATCAATCAACCAAATCAATACGGCACGCAGGCCACCAAAAACCAAATCAATCAACCACCACAACACATAGGTCTAAGGGCATATCGTGTTACCGAATTAACCAAACGCAACATAAATGAAACATGGCGTGCCACACAAAACCATGATACAAATATATATCTATATTTTAGTTAGGATTGTCAACAACATCAAAGGCACCATAATGACAATCCTTGTACATATGCATTAGTGTACCAAACCATTTTTGTGACACATATTCATATATACATTTATAAGTATATATTTGTGTACACTTCATGCCAAGTTACAACAAATATATAAATATAAAAACTAAAATATTAACAAGGCTACAAATATAAAAATTCCAGCATAACAAGAGGACAACAAGAGTCTCAATGAAAAACCAATTTTAAGAAAACAATTTTCTTATATAAAAGAATTTATATGGCTTTTCTAGACTCGATGTAAAAACTAACATATTAAGTAGGCTACAAATATACCAATTTTAGCCTAACAATAATCTACAAGAAAAACCATTTCTAGAAAACAATTTTCTAATATAAAAATATTTATATGGTTTTTCTAGACTCGTTAGTGCAAAGCCATGTTAGATATGGCTCTGATACCACTGAAGGTATTCGTTTGGCATAATCGAGTAGCAACGGAAGCAAGATATAATACAAAAATTGATGCTAGCCAAACAAACACTTCCCATGGACCAACATCTAGACATGAAATTGCAACTAAATAAAAGAACAAGATGGATAGAAATGTACCACTATGCAAGTACTACAATCTTCCTCTTGTCAAGCTTCAAGAATCCAACCAAGTCAAGCTTCAAGAATCCAAACTAGGATTCCTCTAGTGAAGTCCACCCCAATCACACTTGATTCCCCAATGCTAGTAGGTTGGTGTTAGACACCAAAACAACAACCAAATTGTGTGCAACACACTCTATTGTGCATCAAACTTGATCACAAAGAAGAAGAGCAATTAGAGAGAGACTTCTCATGAACAAGAACTCTACCACTACCAAGAGTTTGTTCCTTGGCACCCAAAAATGTAGCTCACTTACCACAACACTTAATCTCATTAAAAGGTGTGTTTATGAATGTTAATTCTGCTGTTACAGTGATCATACACGGCCCGTGTTGGCCAACACGGCCGTGTAGGCCGAAAGCCCACTGCCTCAATTGGGCCAAGATAGCCCGTGTCCAGTAGGCTCAACATGGTCCGTGTTCATCTACACGGCCGTGTAGGCCCAAAGCACACGGTCTCTACTTGGGCCAAAACGCCCCGTGCTAGTTGGGCTGGACACGGCCCGTGTTCAAGAACACGGCCCGTGTACCATTCTGCCAAAACCTATTTTGGCCTTTTTCTCTCTTTTGCTTAATCGTGTTGCCGGAATCAATACTTGGTGTGTGACCCAATAGGCCTATACTTCATCAGCAGTGCTATTAACTCGTTCGTGTCAGCGGGCGTATTCCAACAATAACAGCCAGTTACAAACTGTGTTAGAAAGTAATCTAAACAAGTCCAAGTTAATAATCAAGCAACGCGTGCATCTCCAGTAGAAGGATAAATAATATTATCATCCTGATTTACTCGTGATAATATCCATGAAGTAAACTCAGGTACGGGTCCTCCAATTACTTAATCACCATTAAGTACAGGCTTGTGTTGCGTAAACAAGTATTCAATCCAAGATGAAAACTTTACCAACCACTCGCGTCGATCTTAATTCACTTCTTCCTCCCAATGAAGAACGATCGATCGTGGAGTATTTAAAATAAACAAGTTTATTCATGGAAGTATTAAACATGCAAAGATAGAACACAATAATGTTTCATAAAGTAATCGCACCATGCGTATATTAAATCCTCATTTAATAGTCATTACAATAAGAAATACATTATTGCTTTAATGTTCTCAATAACAAATACAACTAAAACAATTAAACCAAGTCACTAGCAAATCTAATACCAATAGACTTAGCATGAGAATCATGCTTAACTTGTGACAAAGGTTTGGTGAGTGGATCTGCCAAGTTCCCCTCAGTCGGTACTCTACTAACCACAATGTCACCATTCTCGATGATATCACGAATAAAATGATATTTCCGAGCAATGTGTCTCGTACGTCGATGCGCTCTTGGTTCCTTAGCTAGAGCTACTGCACCCTCATTGTCACAGAAGATCTCAATAGGGTTAGTGATGCTAGGAACAATTCCAAGATCTTGAATGAATTTCTTCATCCAGACGGCTTCCTTAGCAGCCTCGCTTGCAGCAATATACTCTGACTCCGTGGTTGAATCGGCCACGGTATCTTGCTTGGAAATTCTCCAACTTATTGCTCCACCATTTAACAAGAATACAAATCCCGATTGAGACCGGCAATTATCCTTGTCCGTTTGGAAGCTAGCATCAGAATATCCAGTAACTCTGAGCTCCTCCGATCCACCGAACACTAAAAACATTTCCTTAGTTCTCCGAAGATATTTAAGGATGTTTTTAACCGTAACCCAATGACTTTGACCAGGGTTAGCCTGATATCGGCTCGTCATGCTCAAGGCATACGACACATCAGGCTGAGTACATAGCATAACATACATGATCGATCCCACTGCCGAAGCATATGGGACTCGATTCATTTCCTCTAGTTCCTTTTGAGAACTAGGACATTGAGACTTGCTCAACGCCATACCATGCAACATAGGCAAATTCCCTTTCTTGGAATATTGCATCTTGAACCTCTTCAAGACTTTATCTATGTACGTACTCTGGCTCAAACCAATGAGTCTCTTAGATCTGTCTCTATAGATCTTTATCCCCAAAATATATGCTGCTTCTCCCATGTCTTTCATAGAGAAGCAACTCCCAAGCCAGGATTTCACTTCCTGCAAGGTAGTCACGTCACTTCCTATGAGTAGTATGTCATCTACATACAACACTAGAAAAACTACAGCACTCCCACTAGCCCTGACATACACACAAGGTTCATCCTTGCTTTTAGAAAATCCAAACTCGTTGACCTTTTCATCAAAGCAGATGTTCCAACTCCGAGATGCTTGCTTAAGTCCATAAATGGACCTCTTAAGCTTTCAGACTTTATTAGGATATTTGGGGTTTCCGTAACCATCAGGTTGTGCCATGTAAACCTCCTCTGCCAACTTCCCATTAAGAAAGGCAGTCTTGACATCCATCTGCCATATTTCGTAATCGTAATATGCAGCGATAGCCATTAGTATCCTAATAGACTTCAACATAGCCATCGGAGAAAAGGTTTCATCATAGTCGACACCATGAGTTTGAGTGAAACCCTTTGCTACCAATCGGGCTTTGAAGGTGTCTACTTTTCCATCCATGTTAGTCTTCTTCCTGAAGACCCATTTGCACCCTACTGGCTTGTGGCCGGGTACCGGATCAACCAAGTCCCAGACTTGATTATCCGCCATGGATTGCATCTCACTGTCCATTGCCTCCTTCCACCTAGCAGACTCAGGGCCCACTACGGCTTCCCAGTAGTTGGTCGGTTCACTATGATCCACCAATAGTTCGTCGCCCTCGGATATGAGAAACCCATATCTTTCCGGCTCATTACGAACTCTACCAGATCTACGGAGCTCTAATGGTTGTGTATCAGGCACCTCATCCATCATTGGTTGAGGTTCCACTTCTTCTGGTGTGCCGACCTCAGAAGCGGTACTAGTGCCAACATCAGGTTGATCATTGGTGTCATCTAGAATTTCTTCTAGATTGACTTGCCTCCCACTGGCTTCTGCAGATATCAGCTCCCTTTCAAGGAAGACCGCCCTTCGAGCAACAAACACCTTGTTCTCCAAAGGTTTGTAAAACAAATATCCCATAGAACCAGTTGGGTAGCCAATGAAAATACACTTTTTGGCTCTGGGTTCAAGTTTGTCTTGAGCTTCACGTCTTACGTAAGCCTCACAACCCCAGACCTTGAGATAGGCTAGCGAAGGAACCCTTCCATGCCACATTTCATACGGTGTACTTGCAACCTTCTTTATTGGTACAAGGTTTAAGGTCCTAACAGCAGTTTCCAAAGCATAACCCAAAAAACTTGCGGGTAGCTTTGTACGACTCATCATGGGCCGAACCATATCCAATAAAGTTCGGTTCCTCCTCTCAGCGACCCCATTTAATTGTGGTGTCCTGGGTGGAGTATTGGTGGATCATACCTACAGTTGTTTCTTGTAGCAGACCTGAACGGACCACACACATCCGTGTGACCAATGTCCAACATGTCTTTGCCCCTTTCACTAACGCCGGTGAAGGGCGCTTTAGTCATTTTGCCTAATAAGCAAGAATCGCATACTTCGCTTGACCCGTGGTCAAACGATTCCAAAATCCCATCTACTTGGAGTTTGGCGATACGTTTCTTGCATATATGGCCAAGACGACTATACCACAAGGACAACTTGTCCAATACAACTTTGGACTTAGAATCAATGTTCATGATTGATTTATTACCATCCAAACACACACTTGTTTCATAAATCCCACGACATGGATAAGCTTTAAAGTAATGAACATCATTTCTTAAACAAGAGATAATTCCATTATTAAAACTAAACTCATATCCATCGTCATACAAAGCGTGAAAGGAAATAATGTTTCGTGCCACGCAGGGCGAAAAACAAACATTCAATAAGGTAATAGCAAGTCCTGAAGGAAAGGCGAGATCAACACTCCCTATCCGCTCCACGGGAACCACATGCTTGTTTCCCATGATCAGGTCAAGCTCTCTAGCACCCAGCGCCCTACTTCTTTTTAGCACCTGCACATTATTACAAATATGAGTGCCACAACCGGTATCAAGTACCCAGCCGTTAGAAGTAGCGGTATTGTGGAGTTCAATCATAAACGTACCCGAGTTACCCGCTCCCTTCGGTTTTACCCGCTTGAGCTCCTCAAGGTACTTTGGGCAAGAACGCCGCCAATGCCCCTTTTCCTTGCAATGGAAGCACTCGGCTTCCGCAGGGTCCTCGACTGGTGGAACCATCACGGCTTTCCCCTTACCCTTCTGGGCTGGACTCGGGTTAGGTCTTGCAACCTTCCCCTTACCCTTTCCCTTAGAGGGGGGAGCGCCTTTTCTTTTGGTTCCGCCTCCCTGGATAGCTAGGACGGGTTTGGACAAGGAGGGCTTCTTGGAAATGTCAGACTCGACGGTCTTTAACATTCCGTGAAGTTCCATTAGGGACTTGTCCATGCCATGGACATGATAGTTCCACACAAATTGTGAAAAGGAACTAGGAAGAGAACGGAGGATCACATCCACCGCCAATTCCCTCCCTAACGGAAATCCCAACCTCTCCAAGAGATCAACCAATGCTTTCATCTTAAGCACGTGAACGCTCACATTTCCGCCATCCTGCATATGGCAATCGAAAAGGGACTTTAGGCACTCGAAGCGCTCTAGCTTAGCCTACTGTTGGAACATTTCCTTCAGCTGGTTAAGCATGTCATACGCTCCTAAATGTTCCATTTGCTTTTGAAGCTCAGGAATCATTGACGAGAGCATAATGCAAGCCACTTCGTTTGTTTCCTTAACGCGCTTGTCATACGCGTCTCGGACCGCCCTAGTCGCATTAGCCGCAGGTGCCTCCGGCAAAGGCTCCTCGATGGCCCACATCTTTTGTTCAAACCTAAGGGCTATCCTTAGTTTCATGAACCAATCCATGAAGTTTTGGCCATCAAGTTTGGCTTTTTCGAGGAACAATTTTAGGGAAATAGAGTTCGATGAAGATGTAGAAGCGTTGTTGGATGCCATCTACAAAATTAGAGTACCAATTTTAGTTGTGAAATCCTTGTAGAAATAATTACCGGATAGTTTTTAAAATTTAGTTATTTGAACAAGCCTAAGAACCATATTTCACTTTATCTCATGACGGGTTTACCGCGGATCATGAAATAAGTTATTTAGGCCGGTAGACAAATTACCAATTGCAACCATTGCAACTCTTAGCTCCTTGCGGGATCCTTTCAACATCAAATGTCAAAGGCATGTTTGATCCCTTCATGCACCAATCCTTTTATTATTTCTTAAATGACTCGGCTAGAGATCGACATCATTTAAGCAACATAAAAGAATTTGTAACTCGCCCGTCAAGACACACGTTGGTACCCTAGCCCAATCATTGGTTCGTCCTTAAGCTCGACTACCAATATTGCGGGTTGCCACACTCACATTCCACACAACTCCACAAGGAATGACTCGTGCTAATGCTCGACAATCATCCAAGTTTCGTTAGATTTGGGTGGTGTCGTCTTACGGGTGGCGCGTGACCTACTTTTCGAAAAACGGGTTTTTGTTTTCCGGTTAAAATAATATTTTAACAATTTTGACGAATTAGCAATTTAAGTGACAAAAACTCCTTTTTAATCACCGTTTAATATAAACACCTTTTATATTAATGTTTGTCAATTCTTATGCGCGTAGAAATATAAACTCATTTATAAATCTCTTTTGTTTTATATATTTTCAAAAAATTCTCTAGCATGCAAATCCTAAAGAATTCAAATATAAAACAACCACGCATAAATATAGTCAATCTAGGGACAACACCAAAGGATGCTCCGTCACGATCTCCACACCGGCAAATCTCCCGGATTTGGTTCGTCAAGACGCCAACACCGTGTCTCCCGGTCGGTTTGGTGCAATATTACATATTTGAAATAATCTAAGTACGAGTACATAAAATAAGAAAACGACATGCAAATCGCGATCCTAATAATCTATTACGAGTACAAAGATTTAAATAAACGACATGCAAGTCGCACCAAATATAAATATTACAACATTACGGCACGCATGCCAAAACCAAAACCAACCACAAACATCACAAAGTCTATGGGCATATCAAGTTACCAGGCTATCACAACAAACACAACCAAACGAAGCAATGGTGTGCCACAAAACCATGTCCAACAAAGATATATATATTTTGATCAAGATTGTAAAATAACACTTAAGGCACAACAAGCAATCCTTGTACATATGCATTAACAATTTTAATACACCTTTAAAATTGCATATTCATATATACACCTAAAGATATATGTTTTTGTGAACTTCATGCCAAGTCACACAAAACATATAAAATTAGGAATCAAAATATAGTGGGGATCAACAGAATCAAGACTAGTCTAAAATCCGGATTTTAATATATATTTAAACACATTGTTTCAAAAACAATTCTGACCAAAAAATCATAAGGCATGGGCGTACCCTAGAGGGTACGGGCGTGCCTGCCAATTTTGTCAGTGTACAATTTAAACAATTTTAAACAACTTTCGAATTCTTCCGGCATGGCCCGTATCCCCACTAGTACGCCCGTGCCCCGACCACCGGCACGGCCCGTACCCCTAGAGGTACGACCGTGCCCGATTACCGGAAAACCATTTTTGACAGAAAACTCAGAAAATCCGGTTTAACTCCAAAAGTGCAAAGCCATGTTAGAGTTGGCTCTGATACCACTGTTAGATTTTCGTGGTCTAAAATCACAACGGAAGCAAAACGAGTAGGAAATATTTTCAAAAGTTGACCACGAATGTGCCCACCATATGGACCAAAACTCTAGACATGACTAAGCAACAAAAGAAAACATAAAAAGAGATAGAGTTATACCCTTGATGCTCTCTTCTTTGTACCCGCGAATTTGGAGTTTGGAAGCCTCGTGTACTAACGTGTACACCTCTATCGAAGTCCACACCAAGTCTTGATCTTTTCCCACTTGCTAGAGTGTTAGGTACGCCAACCTAAACACCACAAATATAGTCTACACAATAGAACCAAAGCCTTGGAACTACTAGTGCTTGAGAGAGTTGTTATATGCAAATATATATTCTAGTAAAAAACAATTCTTGGAACATGACCATATTAGCATCATGGCACTTATATAGAACTCAAAATTCAGTTCAAAAACGTGCACACTAATGTCATTTTCAATTTCTAGAATAATGACAATAAACACCACATTTAACTAGCTTTCAAAGCCTAGTTAAGAGGTTGATACTGCATGAGGCACGGCCGTGCCTCATAAGGTACGGGCGTGCCAGCCCAAGAGGCCACGCCCAAGTCACGCCCGACTTGGGCTCGTGCCTATCCACTGGGCACAGGGCACGGGCGTGCCTCCTAGAGGCACGGGCGTACCTAGCCACAGGCCACGCCCAGTACGACTAATATCACCCGTGAGCAAACATCCACTCACCTCAAGCTTTCAGCTTTTCCACTCAGTGATCTTATATTACTGAGCCTTGTCTGTTCCTAAGAACACAACAAAATGAAATCAGTAACCAATTCATAAATATATATCAATCATATATTTATATCCATTTAATCAAACATAAACATGTAAGATTCACATATGAATACACATATATCACATAGCATTAAACAATGCAAATCAATGTCAAAACTGTCGGATTTCATGAAGAATCCGATACTACCATCGGATTTACTCCAAATCCGCCACCACTATCGGATTTCGAACAATCCGATACACCCATCGGATTTCCACACTTGCATTTTATCTTGACACCTTCAATCGGATTTCATAACTAAAATCCACCATTGGATTCAACCATCGGATTACATACATCCGGATTTAGGAGTGTCGGATTTCAACATAAGTTCCGGATTCTTAGAGTACCGGATTCCTACACCCGGTTTACAAAGTCTCGGTTTTCATCATCATCATCAAAACCGCCATCTTCAAGTTTTCACCAATCTGACAACTTCAAACTTGCATACATCTAATATCCAGATCATAGACAAGTTCATAGAAACACATATAAACATGTTTAAACACACAAGCATGCATCACAACACCTTCTAACACCAAGAATATCAAATCCGACAACCTCATATGAAATTCATATCAAAACCGTAGCATGTTCAAAACCATATCATGTTTCAAGAACAAAACAATAAACATACAAACCTTCTAACGTGAATCACACAATCAAGAAATCACAAGTTCACTAATCACCCAATTCCGATTGCTTCTTCTTCATCTTTTGCTTTCTCTCGGTTCACACACAAATACACACACATGCAATACTTCAAAGTGAAGTAAACACTACTTAACCCACATATAAATATGTATGGAAAGAATAAGCAAGAGGTGTCACCCTCTTAGTCAGTTGCATGCATACACACACAATCCCGTACATACATATACACATGTAACCATCATATATTATTTAACATTAATCAATTACTTAATTAGTGATTAATAAACACATTCAAATAATAATTCATGTGTAACATACCCAAGCCTACGTTTCTACTAGGCCCAAACTTAGGATGTTACAGTAGGAGAAGGATGCTGGGGCCCGCAAATGAGGGGGTGCAGCCTTACTCGCTGCAGCAGATATCCGGGTCCATTGATCGCCTAATAGAGAGAGTGGATGAGCTTACCATGAGAGTGGATGGGCTGGGTTACTACACCGATCAGGTGCACGCGCGGTAGCTGATTCACGACGAAAATGACCTGGCTATGCAATCCAGTATGTCCACCATCCTGACCCACTTTGGATATCCGCCACCTCAGTTCACACCATACCCTCCCCCGTATCTAGACTGGTGTTCGCGCTTCCCATCATCGGACACCCACATGCCGGGGCCGTCTGGATATGCTAGTAACGACTCAGATGACGAAGATTGAGAGATGTATTTATTTATATTCTATGATGTAATTGGACTGTAAACTTTGATATATATAAATTTTATTATTTTTCTAATCTCGTGTGCATGAGTTATTAAATTTTCAGCATTTGTGGTTGATTATTTGGAGTGTGCTTATATGTTGGCAGTCAGTTCAGCGATTACTTATATTTTTGCTCCATTCGCCTGTATAATACCAAGGGAGTTATTTCTAATCTTTTTCTACCTTGAAATATCTTTATTGTGTACAATGGGGACATTGTACGATTTAAGTGTGGGGTAGGGGGTTAGAAAAAGATTCCTCGCTGGAACTTAATTTGTCCTTGTAGTAAATTATTATTTTATTTGGACGCTAAATTTAAAATTTTTAATATCAGTCGAGTTAAAAGTTAGATATTATTTAAGAATGTCAAGTTTGTTGATTTATAAACAATTCATAGGATATATCTAGCTTTTATGCATAGTGCTTGTGGCTTTTCGCTAATTCCTTAGAAATTTGTGTTTATAGTATCCAATCTTTAATTTTTGAATTGCTTCATAAATATAAGGTTAAGCCTTTTGAGTCTAAGCTTGACAAAAATAGACGGAGTAGAATTTTCAATTTTTATAAACATATGTTTGAGAAAAAAGTGAAAAAAGCCAATGTGCGAAAATGAAAAAAATATATAAAAGAGCTAGAAAATATATAAGTCAAATACATGGCCTTTGGAATTCGAATTAGTAAACTCTGAGGGGTGTTCTACACCTAATCACCTAAAGCCAACTGGTTTGGGATCGGTTGAGTTGAGGATTCGCTACATGGGTTCCATAGAAAGTCATAGACTTATAAAAAGAGCTTAAAAGATAAAAAGCATATGTGAAAGTAAAGTTGGAAATTTGCAATAAGTCTTGAGGTTAGGGGATTTTTAAAGGGTAACTTAACAAAATTAAATCTAAATGCAATTTTTAAGTTAAGGTTTGGATATATATAGATAGGAATATTCTTTGGGAGTGGTGGAAAGTTAATGAGGATCTAATCACGGGTATATGCATAATTTTAGGTATAACTTTTGTTTTCTTTTTAATCAACCTTTTTGACATTCGTAGATGATATTTAATTTTTCGAGAATGGTGTTAGTTATTTAGATTTTTAGCCTAGATAGAGTTGTGATTGCTTGGGGACCAGCAAAGTTCAAGTGTAAGGTATTTTGATATCGCGTTTATAATATTGTGCGATATTGAAAAATTTTTGGTCCCAAAGAGGGTAAACAAGCAACCGATACAGTGTAGAAGGGGGGGGTTGAATACACTTTAAACAAATAATCAAATTAATCAAAACTATATTCAATGATCAAACAGAACAATAACTATTATCACTCTCTAATCAAATCAACAGGATGATTTGATATTACAATGATTATAAGCTCAACTCTCTCTAAACACTCTTGAATCACAAACAATTTGATGATCGAACTTCTTGTTAAACTGATTTAACAAGATCTCTTGAAAACTCTCTCAAACTTTGAACTTACAAAGTTATCGCAACACACGCGTATCAAGTATCACGAACACACATACGTTTTGCAACTTATGCAGTCGTCGTTGTGTATCACACGTTCTCGTCTTCGTGTTCGTCTATGTATTCGTTCGTACGTACGTTTGTGTGTACCTAAAACCCATAAGAAGGTTTATACTTATACTTGATATATCTACGAACAAATCGCAGTTTAAAGATAGAACTTATCTTTTCTTTAAAACCATAACAAACTCCTTAATTAGAACATATCTAATTAATTCCGCTTGAGATTTCTATCCAACTAATAGATAGTTTAAATTAGGTTCAGATATCCTAATTTAAATGTCGTAGATATGAAGAGTTTATAACAGAATTTAGAACTACTTAAATTCTTGAACTGACTTCTGAAGCTGAGCTGACTTACTCAGTCTTGACCTTGTCAAGCTGAGTTCTTGAATCTTGGGTTCTTGAATCTTCAAGTCTTCAAGTTTTCAAGTCTTCATTCTTAAAACCTATCCCAGCTTAGAAGTCACCGAGCTATCTAGTACTTACATAGAAAACTCTATATCTGTTTATACGCTGAGCTGAGTAGTCAGTCTATAACAGACTTACATAATTCCTAACTCTTAACCTTTCATCTATACATATCTATAGTTTGTCTCATCAAATCTAATTATTCTAAACATGGGACTAACAATCTCCTCCTATTTGATGATGACAAAAGATTGAATCAAAGTAGGTATAGGTTAACAGAATTATGTTGAACCACTCTGGAACTGACCAAAGTTAGTTCTTGAAATAAGTATTGAACTGATCCGTACTTATTTACCATATGTTGAACTTACAAGATGTTTATATTACAAATCTATTATAAGACTTGTATTCTAAGTATTTGGATATACAACTACTTAGATACTGAACTTATCAGAATTAATTTAAGTTCTGAACTTACAAAACTTATACAACTGAACATATCAGTTTATAATTGAACATATCAATCATCAGCTTAAACTTACAAAGCTATCTGTTTGAACATATCAAACATAATTTTGAACATATCAAGTAATAAAGAGTTGAACATATCAAACTTGAGTTTATATAAATGAACATATCATTTACATTGTAGCTTAATCTTTATGATTAGCTTCTGCACACTTGGTGCTTACAAAATTATAGAACTAATCTATTTAATCAATAGGATCTCCAACTTCTTTTCTTTCTTTTTATCATCTCAAACACCTTATTCTTCCCTTTATCTATTTGTGAAGTCGGAACAGACTCAACTTCAACAAATTTTGACAATTTAGCTTCAGGAAGGTTGGTGTGAGCAGCTTGAGATGTTTCTTCATGTGCAGTTTCTGGTTGAGCTTGTGAAGTTCTGGTAATTTGGACTGTTGGAGCCTGTTGTTGTTGGGAAGGCTGATTTACAGTACTCATAAACTGATCATGAGCTTGTTCCTCAAATTGTACTTCCTCTGTATGCTCCCCCTCAACCTTATCATCACATTTCTTTAATTCTTCCTCCCCCTTTTTGTCATCATCAATAGGGGAGGGTCTGAATTTGAGTACAAATCTTTCCAAGTTGGCTACTGAAGACGAAAGATTATGAAGTTTTCGCATCAACCTGGCTTTATCATTTTTCCTCTTCTTGTGCAGGAGCTCAAACTGAGATTGTAGATATTCCATAATGACTTGAGCATCGGTGGTCATCAGCTTGGGCTCTTCAGGTCTTCTTCTTACCTCAAAGTCCTCCTGTGTAGTGGAGGAGTGTATTTCCACCGTAGGAGTGGTTGTTGAGTGTTCCTCAATAGGTGAGAATGTGGGCCCCATATCCAAAGGTTTTTTCTGACCTATGGAATCAAGGGGGCCAGAATGGGGACCCTGTAAACCTTCCTGGTGTATGAAAGGTTCATTGACAGGCCGTGCTAGAGTGTGTAAGAATGGAAGAGAAGAATGACCAATGTCGTGAGGTATGGTAGTGGGGTGAGCTAGGCTTAGTGGTGAGGAGGGGGTATTTGACCCTGGGGATTGGTCAGTATTTCAATGTTACCTTCATGGGGCTGTGAAGGCACAGAAGTAGGCTCTCCCATGGCACTTGTAAGCATGGGCTGAGTAGACACCATACCCGGTATAGGCGTAAGGGTTGAACTGAGCCTAGAAGTTGGCACCTTAAAAGAAGGTGTCTCCCCCGCAGCTCCTGCCGGTGGAGGTATCAATGTGATATCAGCTCCAGAGTCCTTTTGAGGTGAAGGACCACCTTTGGCAGACTTTCTAGTATAGATGAAGGAAATATCCTTGGTAGTAGTGGGCTGACCAAGGTTAGCTGTAGATTGTAAAATAGATGTAGATGTTTGAGGTGGAGAAGAGGGGTTAGACTGAGTTGGGCTTGACTCAGTCTTATCTCCCAATTTTGGAGGTGAAGAAGTAAAAGAGAGAGAAGGACAGTGTATCATAGCAGATTCTTGGAGCTTGCTTGAGTCCATACAAAGCTTTATCTAACTTATAGACATAATCTGGATGTTTAGAATCAATAAAACTAGGGGGTTGTTTCACATAGACCTCCTCCTGTAGTGCTCCATTTAGGAATGCACTTTTAACATCCATTTGATACACTTTAAAGTTTTTGAAGGCTGCACAGGCTAGAAACAACCTTATAGCTTCAACTCTTGCAACAAGGGCAAAGGTCTCATCATAATCAATACCTTCTTCTTGTCGATACCCCTGAGCTACTAGCCTTGCCTTGTTTCTAATCACTACTCCATCCTTGTCCATTTTATTTCTATAGACCCACTTAGTGCCTATAAATGTTTTTGTTAGTTCCAGATTGAGTACACAACAACAAATGTTTGTAGAAGGGGGGGTTGAATACAAACTTTAGCTTTTAAAATTTAAAGACACACTGATATACTTTTATATAATTCTTATTGATATTGAATCAAGAATTACATGTACTAGAAGCGGAAATTCTAGAAGCGGCAATCTATTTGTCTAACACATAGACAAGCTAACTCTAAAACAACTAATGTATATAGAGTGTTCAACACATGAACAAGTTTGATTCTACACAATGCTTAAACTCTACGAATTTCTCAATTGATGAGATTTTCTTTCTGTGGAGTATAGACTTCACTGTGTTGTATTTTGCATGTCCACCATGCATGAGTATATATAGAAATCTTTGGTGAATCCGGTTGCATGAAGGTAGGAGACAAAAAGGATGTGGAAATATAATATTTTAATTGTAAAGGTAGTGGGTGAAAAGTAAAGTTACTTTAATCAACTGTTTGATAAAAGTAATTGTACTTTTCTGCAAAAGTGCAACCCATACACAATATAAAATATTAAAACCCACATCTACTGTCGTGTAGAAGTTTCTTTCCCTTTCCATGCTTGTACTTTAATCAACACCATGCTTCTGTTGGATTTGACTTTACCAAGTATGGGATTGCCAGCCATACTTAGTTGTTTGAACAAATCTTCAAGATCTTCGTCTATTTGAGGTATCATTATCCTTTTACAGAGGATAAGATCAAACCTTTTTGTCTCATACTTGATCCAAAAAGTGCATTTTTACTTTTACAAACAAAGATCTAAGGCATAATAGAACAACACATGTTCTGCCTTTTACATATGACTTACAATCTGAAAAGATAGAGTAGATTTGACATTTTTCACGACTCAGCTAACAGATTGTACTAGGAACTCTGATATTCACTACTCAGTTGACAAAATATATCAGTTGATCACTTTTTGCTAGGACTCAGTTGACACATATTGCTCAGCTGATCATATAGATGCTCAGCTGATCAATACTAAGCTTAGAAGAGCATAAACTCATGTATTTGTATGATCAGTTGATCAAGAGTGCTCAGTTGATCATTCAAATACATCAGTTTATGAGGGGAGTTGACTTGTGTAAAGGAAGACTTACTTAGCTGATGCTCTAGGCCTCAGCTGATCCATAAGTTCACTCAGCTGATCAATTTGTTCACTCAGCTGATGGATTTGTTCACTCAGCTGATCAATTTGTTCACTCAGCTGATTGATTTGTTCACTCAGCTGATTGATTTGTTCACTCAGCTGATGGAGTAGGCACTCAGCTGATCAATTTCTTCACTCAGCTGATGGAGTATTTTCCTCTGGTGATCAACTTTTTCACTCAGCTGATGGCTTATTTTCCTCAGCTGATGGTCTTCTTTACTTGTTTTCTTCATCTGATGCTCCTTGACTGATATCCCTTGGCTGATACATTGAGTAGAATCTGTTGCTTAGCTGATGGTTCCATACTTAGTATATTTTTACATAAACTGATTCAAACAACACATGTTTGAATTCTTTCTAAGTCATACTGAATGTAGGGTTTGGTTATCATCAAATTCTATGTTTTAGGATAGGCAGAGTTGATTATTAGGGTAAAGTGATTATCTCCCCAACAATCTCCCCCTATTTGATGATGACAAAACCTTTTTCTTTTTGAAGAATCGGTTTGACTTCGAATACAAAAGATTTGAACTTTTAAGTACATTTGGCTACCTAGCTATCTGTTTTTGGTAGCTCTTTTTATTTTGAACCTTGTTCTGTTTTTAGTTTCTTTTCTAGTGTTCCATTTTGTTCTGTTTTTGTGGAATCCTTTTTTGTGTTGTACCATTTTGTTCTGTTTTTGTGGTATCTTTTCATTTTTCCATTTTTATATGTTTTTTATTTTCTGGTATACATAAACATCACTTGAAATAACAGAATAAAAAATGTATAGAAGTGTTTACATAGATTAACTACTAACTAACTAGTCTATAATGTACAATCAACTAGATATCAACAAAACTTCAGAGTTAGAATCAGTCTTCAATCATCCCACCATGGTTCTTCTTTAACTTCAAAATCTTTGGCATGGGGATCTGCTTCAGCTAAGACTTCACATTGGACTTGTACAAGGGCTTCAAAATTTTCATTTCCAGTTCTGCCTCTTGTAGATATTCTTAGCCCAAATAGAAACTTCTTGCTAGCTTTGATGATTTCAGACTGTCTAAAGAACCTCCATGTGCCAGCTCTATCCAGAAAGAATATACCATCAACAGGCATAACTATAAACTTGTACAGCTCGAGGGTGATGTTCAATGGGAGAGATGTGTTGAGACCCTCAAAGTCAGATAAGTATTCATGTTGGGGCAATACCTCTCTTAGCTCAAATGGTTTAAAGGTCTTGGAGCCTTTCTTGTGAAGATTGTCAACTGTGTGCACATGTCTGTAATAGTCATCTGGAGTGAAGGCTCTTTGTGACACAACTAGAGCTATCCAATTCTGAATTTTCTGAATGAATTGAACTTTGAGCTTAGATTTGGATTTAAAGAGAAGGTACAGGATCTCAACTAACTCTGTGAACCCATAGATATGACACCTCTCATAGGATACAACTTCACAGCTGTTGAAGTTGTTTTGCCTTATAGCTTTGAGGTAGGGTTCACCATCACCTTTATGGATAGTGGCTCTTGTTATTGGAGTTGGTTCTGTTCTGTTTCTTAGAATGTTAATCCTTTCTCTGAAGCTTTGAAGCCTTTGTTGACTTAGATTGATGGGAGCAGATAGATCAAGGTTGAAGAGGGTTTTGATAGCATCAGCATGAGATCTAGCTTTGAGCAGTTCAGACTGAGATTTCTCCCTTGCCAATTTGTGTTGAGCAACAGCTTGATTTTGAATTTGTTCTTTTTCTTGCTGATATGCTAGCTCCTTGGCTTGGTAGATTTCTTCAACTGAAACACCAAATGTTTGAGCCATTTGAGCAGTTTTCCTTTCTTCTTGCTCTTTAAGTGCAAGCTCCCTTTTCATTTGATCATCTGCTTCAACTTGCTTAGGTGTCATTTTTTGTTTGCCTTTGTCCTTAGGAGTAGAGGTTGAAGCCTTTTGGACTGATGGGGTTGATTGGACTGGTGGAGCAGATGGTTTTGGGCTCTGTCTTCTTCTGAGGATGTCAGATAGTGGAGTATCATCCTCATCATCAGAATCAGACTCTATAGCAATTGGAGGAGAGCAACCCTCAGCAACTTTCCTTCTAGGCTTTGGCCTGTTTGCCATTCTTTTCAGTTGCTTAGGAAACCTTTGCTCCCCCTCTGAAGGTGCTTTTCTTTTAAGAGGTGGAGGAGCTGTTGCTTAGGGTGCTTCCTACTGCAAGATTTTTGTGGCAGTTTCAGAATATGCAACATCAATTTCCTCTGAGTCAGGATCATCCTCCCATGAAGAACTTGAGAATTTCTCCCCCTTTTTGGCATCATCAAAAGGAGGAGGGGAGTCACCTGCAGTTGGCTTTAGGGATGGGGTAGGGGCAGGGGTAGGTGTATGGGTGGAGGAAGGGGTATAGGATGGGATAGAGGTAATTTTAGAAAGCTAAAGGGAGAGGTCATCCTTGAGATCTTTAATGACTTTCCACAATGAGAGATGACTCATTCTAGATTGTTCAGTTAAGGTTTCTATGTCATCAAGGATGCCTTTAAGGTAGGAAGGCATGGGTAGGAGTTGGTCTAGGATAGGGACAGAAATGTTTGGGTTTATTGGGCGTAGGGTTTGAAATTGGGATAGTAGGTTGGAGATGGTTTGGTTTAGGGAAGAGATAGTGGATTGAGGAAGGATGGGAGAGGGTGATTGAGATGAGAGAAGGGTAGTGAGATGGTCTATCTTGGTTAGGATTGGGGTAAGATTAAGAGGTGCAAGGGAGGGTTGGGGTTGGGTCTTGAGGAGCTCAATGTCTTTTGCAAGTCTAGACAGTTGAGTAGAGGTTTGAATTTGGAAGGCTTGGAAAGTGTTGGTTAGGTTATCAAGGTTTTGGTGTATGGTTTGGATAAGAGTAAGATTTGGTGTTTGGGTAGAAGTAGATGGTTGAGAGTTAGAAGGGGTGGAGATAGGTTCAAAGAAATTTGGTAAGGTTTGTGTCCCCTCATTTGAGCCTTGGTGTATAAGTTCAAATTCATTAGGAAAGAGTGTTGAGCCCTGTGCAAGTGGTTGGTTTGTACCACTAGCATTAGCAGGCTGTGCTTGTGTAAGAAGTGAATTGATAAGAGGTGCAAGATAAGTGGATTGGGTGTGGGATGCACTCAATAATAGGGTATCCCTTATTGGATCCACATTCTGTTGGGAGAATGTGAATGGCATAGGCTGACTCAATATTGGGAGAGACACGGTATGACCTTGGGTTGAGGTCTGTCTTTCAATGAGATCAACCTGTTGGGAGGTTGTCTCAGCTATTGGCTTAAATCCCATTTTACAGATGTATCCTGTTGTGAGGATACATCCACTGGCTGAAAGGTTGCAACATCCAATTGCTCCCCCTCAACATGAGGAAGGGTAATTGGAGTTAAGGTCAGAGGTGTGGATTGCACTCCCTCAAAGTGCCCATAATGAGTCACTTCTGGTGACCTTGTGTATATGGGGCTACGAATTAGAGTAGAACTAGTGACCACAGGAGGTTCACTAGAGCTTGGCTGTTGGAGTGGTGTATGGACTGGTGAGGAGGTTGGGCTATCAAAGGTTGGGACTACCATTTGAATATCCTCCGAGGTGGAATCAGAACTGCCCTTACCTTGGGACATGATGTGCCTGCTTCTGTCAATGAGCTCCAGAAGTTGCTCAGAAATCTCTTGTTCTTAGGCATCACCATCATCACCAAGAGGACTTAACACCATTGGACTGATTGGAGCAAATTCACCAGCATCACCATCACCAGCATCATCATCTACATCATTTGTGCCAGTGTGGCTTTCATCAGCATCATCATCACCATCATTATTTTCATCACCATCACCAGCATTAGCATTGTCGTTTGCAGCATCTATTAACTCTTGCATTTGGGTAGTGATTAGAGGACCTCTGTTTGCCTTAAGAAAGTAGAATATCTTTTCACCCATGGTACGGATAAGAATATGCTCAAGATGTTCAATTAAGACCATGTAATCATCTTCTCCAATCTCCCTCATAGCTATCAGGCTTAATAATCAAATGTAGGGCACCTGAAACCTTAATGATTTCTTGTTGGTGCTCTGAGTGATTTTATCAATAAGGTCAGAAAATATGACTTGAGCAAAGTCGATATTTACCCCAAAGACTAGGGCATAGAGCACAAGAAGCTCGGTTTGATTTATGAGATGGTGGCTACCAGATTTTGGACCGAAGCAACGTATGACCACGTTGGCCAAATACTTCCACGGATGAGCAAGAGCAGAGACTTTAACTTGACCATGAACTACAGGTTCATTGTAGCCGATGGTTTCCAGAACTGTTTGAACTTCTGCTCTGGAGGGAAAAGCTGTGTAAGGTGGGAAGTGAGGAATGCCAGAAGCTTCGCGAAGTGCTTCGGTGGTGATCTGGAGATGGTAGTTTCCTTGGGCTAGGGTGCAGTGGATGGTGTTGGAGTTTAGGTTATAGGTTGCGGAGTACCATAGCTCACCGATAATGGTAGGGTATATGTAGTGTGGATCAGTAGTGAGACTATCGAACAAGGGATGAGCTTGAAGGAACTAAACCATTGGTTCATAACCTTGGTTTTCTCGCGAGGCAGGGATGGTGGTGCAGAGTAGAATGTTGTTGGGAGTTATGTTCATTGGTTGATTGGGTGCAACATTCTCACCAGGGTTGACAGCAGGGTCTGGAATATAGGTGGCCATTTGGTAGGGATGATGAACAGTGAGTATCGAGAGAGAAGGTAGGGTAGTTCTTTGTAGAGAGAGAGGGAATATAGAAAGTTTGAACAGGTAAAGGTGAATGTGAGAGAAAGTGGGATATTTATGAAGGTTAGTTAACAGAGATCGTTAGGTACTGACAAAAGATCTAACGGAAAACAAATTAATTAGCTATTAACTGAAATCTGACAAATGGAGTAAATAACTAGGGTTAAAAAGCATTAAATGAGTGTAAAAAGTGAAAATTTACCAATTGTAGAAACATCAGCTGATCATAGAGAAGCATCAGCTAAGGGGTATCAGCTGATAGTGAAAATTTGGATGATCAGCTGAGTAAAGTACTTAGCTGAGCATGTCTTTCTTATCTTAAAGTGATCAGCTGAGTAAATTTGATCAGCAAATAGGTATCAGCTGAGCATAGTTACTCAGTTTACACAAATTAAGTAAGACTTAGATATGCTTAAATAAGTAACTTATAATTTTCAACACTTATAAATTAACACAAACTAAATTACCACTATTCTCAACTAAAAATTAAGCATACCTAGTTTGGATATTAGGAAATTGAACCTTGCTTCATCTAATGGCTTTGTGAATAAGTCTGCAAGTTGTAAATCAGTGTTGATGTAGTGCAAAGTTACCTTCTTCTTTTGCACATTATCTCTGAGAAAATGATGTCTGATTTCAATATGCTTTGTCTTTGAATGCATGACTGGATTATTTGAGATGGAGATTGCACTTGTATTGTCACATAAAATTAGGGTGTCTTCAAACTTCATATCATAGTCAAGTAATTGATTTTGTAACCACAAAATTTGAGCACAACAGCTTCCTGCAGCAATGTATTCTGCCTCTGGAGTGGATGTTGACACTGAATTCTATTTCTTACTAGACCAACTAATCAATCTTCCTCCTAGAAGTTGACAACCACCTGTACTTTTTCTGTCTAATGTGCATCCTGCAAAATCAGAATCAGAATATCCAACTAACTCAAAATCTTAGTCTTTGGGTTACCAAAGACCAAGATTAGGAGTTCCTTTGAGATATCTGAATATTCTCTTAACAGCAGCAAGATGTGATTCCTTAGGATCTGCTTGATATCTTTCACAGAGACATGTTGAGAATATTATATGTCTACTTGCAGTGAGGTATAAAAGTGACCCAATTATTCCTTTATAAGTAGTAATGTTCACTGATTTGCCATCAGTGTCCTTTCCTAACTTAATAGAAATAGACATAGGTGTTTTCATTGAAGAATAGTTTTCAAAATCAAACTTCTTGAGTAAATCTTTGACATACTTTGTTTGATGAATGAAAATACCATCAACCTCTTGTTTAATTTGCAAACCAAGAAAATAGTTTAACTCACCCATCATGCTCATCTGATAATTATCAGACATGAGTTTAGAAAAATTTTTGCATAGTTCCAAATTAGTAGACCCAAATATTATATCATCTACATATATCTGTACAAGTATCACATCACCTTTGTACTTCCTAATAAATAAATTGCTATCAATGCATCCTCTTGTAAAACCTTTGTTAATGAGAAAAGAAGAGAGGGTATCATACCAGGCTCTTGGAGCTTGCTTAAGACCATATAAAGCTTTGTTTAGAAAGTAAACATGATCAGGTAGGCTTGACTCCTCAAAACCAGGAGGTTGTTTTACATACACCTCTTCTTTCAGATCTTCATTCAGAAATGCACTCTTCACATCCATTTGGAACACTTTGAAGTTTTTGAAGGCAGCATAGGCTAGGAATAGTCTGATAGCTTCCAATCTTGCAACAGGGCAAAGGTTTCATCAAAATCAATACCTTCTTCTTGACAATACCCCTGTGCCACTAGCCTAGCTTTGTTTCTGATGATTTTCCCATTTTCATCTAGCTTATTTCTAAACACCCACTTTGTTCCAATGATGGATTTATCCTTTGCTTTGGGTACCAAAGTCCATACATTATTTCTTTTGAATTCTGCCAGTTCCTCCTGCATGCCAAACACCCAGTGGGGATCATTGAGAGCTTCATCAACCTTCTTTGGTTCAATCATTGAGACAAATCTAGAATACAAGCAGATGTTGCAAACTCTTGATCTTGTTCTAACTGGATCATCTATGTTGCCTTATCACCAAATTATGAGGATGGTGCTTGAGGTCTTTGAAGGCGTTTTGGATTGCTTAGGAATTGGGATTCATTTGGATTTGGGGAGAAGAAGTTATATGTTGGCTATCAGCTGTAGAAGTGAGTTCATTTTGAGTGGTTGATATAACTTCATTGTTGCAATCTGTGGGTATCTCTACTGAAGATGGAATGTGTGATATGGAATTAGAATTCAATGATGTTGAGTCATTTTCCACATGATTCAATAGAGGTATAGGATTTGATGAGGATGATCTACTTGCTCTGGAGTGTCTTCTCCAGTTTGCATGAGATCATTAAATTCTTCACATGAAACATGATTAGAAGAACAGGAAGTAACAAAGTCATTTTCATTGAAACGTACATTGATGGATTCTTCTATGACTTTGGTTCTGAGGTTGTAGAACAACTCAAATACAATCTGTTGAGTGTGTCCAACTCAAATACAATCTGTTGAGTGTGTCCCAAATCTGGGACATTGGAAACCTTACTTCCAAAGGGAGGTAGAATCACAGGTAAGTGAGCTGTAGATGCAGGTAACCTTACTTTTAATGATGTTTACTTTGTAGAACAACTCAAATACAATCTGTTGAGTGTGTCCCAAATCTGTGACATTGGAAACAAAGTAGTGTTTACAGATACTGAATGCATTATCCTTTCAAAAGATTTTAAGATAACAAAAAAAGACATTCTTTTAAGAACACCAAGAAAGGATAATGTTTACTGTTTAGATACACAAAAGGTTGCTCAGCAGAATGTTTTAAGTTGTTTACTCTTCAAGGCATCTCATGATGAGTCTGCCATTTGGCATAGAAGTATGTGTCACATGAACTTTAAAACCATGAATTTGTTAGCTAAAAACAGTTTGGTAAGAGGTTTACCTCAAAAGGAATTCTCATGTGATGATCATTGTATTGCTTGTCTCAAAGGCAAGCAACACAAAACTTCTTTTAAGACCAAAGAAGTTTCTTCCATCTCTACACCTTTACAGTTATTGCACATGGATCTTTTTGGTCCTACATCTCTGGTTAGTATAGGGAAGAAAGCATATTGTTTAGTCATAGTTGATGACTTCACCAGATTTACTTGGGTTCAATTTCTTAGATCTAAGGATGAAACTGCAGAGTTAGTTAAATCTCTTATTCTTAGAATTGAAAATCGGTCGGATTTAAAGGTGAAAGTCATTAGGTCTGACAACAGAATGGAGTGGCTGAAAGAAGGAATAGGACTTTGATAGAGGCTGCTAGATCAATGCTAGCTGATTCTAGGCTCCCAATGACATTTTGGGCAGAAGCTGTGAACACTGCTTGCTATGTTCAGAATAGAGTACAAGTTGTCAAGTTAAAAGGGAAAACTCCCTATGAGTTGTTTCTTCAAAGAAAGCCATTGATCAATTTTTTGAAACCATTTGGATGTCCCTGCACTATCCTAAATACCAAGTCCCAATTAGGAAAGTTTGAAAGCAAGGCTGAAGAAGGATTCTTTGTAGACTATTCCACTCAAAGCAAAGCCTATAGAGTCTTCAACAATGTGTCTAGGATCATAGAAGAGAGTATGCATGTATCTTTCAATGAGAATAAAATCAATGCTGCAGGTAATGGTCCTGAGTGGTTATTTGATATTGATGCACTAACCAAATCTTTGTCTTTTGAGTTTTCCACAGAAACAGCTGCTGATATTCCTACAACTGTTGGTACAAATCAACAAACTGTTTCCAACAGTGTCAACAGTCTTGAGACTGTTTGTTTGAATCTAACAACTGTTGATGAAAACACAGTGAATAAAGACTATGTGGTGCTTCCTCTCACTGAACATAATTCTTCAAATGCTGATGGCCAAATAAATGATGATGCTGACATGGAATCTCATGTTCCTACCCATCACCATGCATCTGGACATCAAACAGTTGCCGACCAAGTGTGTATCACTTCTAGGAATGCAAGAAACTCTGAGGTTGATATGTCAAATTTGGAGAATTCCCTGCCTGAAGAGAACATTCCTACATCAAGAGTTCACAAGAATCATCCTACAATACAGATTATAGGTGATCCTACCACAACCATTCAAACAAGGGGTATGCTGCAAAATGAAAACAGTGGTGTAACTCTTGAACAGTTTGATGTGAATGCCTGCTTTCTATCACAGATAGAACCAAAGAAAGCAATAGAGGCATTGAGAGACACTTCTTGGGTAGAAGCTATGCAAGAGGAAATTTTACAGTTCCAAATTCAGCAAGTGTGGAAGCTGGTAGAACTTCCTCGAGGCAAACAAGCAATTGGCACCAAATGGGTGTTCAGAAATAAGAAGGATGAAAGAGGTATAGTCATCAAGAATAAGGCTAGACTTGTTGCACAGGGTTATACTCAGGAAGAGGGTATAGATTATGATGATGTCTTTGCCCCAGTTGCCAGAATAGAAGCTATCAGATTGTTCCTTGCCTATGAAAGTTTCAAAGGATTTAAGGTATATCAAATGGATGTCAAATCAGCTTTTCTCTATGGAACCATTGATGAGGAAGTGTATGTGTGTCAACCACCTGGTTTTGAAGACTCAAAGTATCCTGATAGGGTATATAGGTTGGATAAAGCCTTGTATGGGTTACATCATGCTCCTAGAGCTTGGTATGAGACATTGTCATCTCATTTGATTGAGAATGGGTTTAAAAGAGGCACAATTGATAAAACTTTTTTTACAAAGATTGTTGAAACAGAGATCTTACTTGTACAGATCTATGTTGATGATATAATCTTTGGATCTACCAATGATAATCTTTGCAAGGAATTTGAAGCCATCATGCATAAGAGATTCCAGATGAGCTCCATGGGAGAACTTACATTCTTCTTGGGGTTACAGGTTAAGCAAAAGCCATCTGGTATCTTTCTCTGTCAGTCAAAGTAAGTCAAAGACATTTTGGAAAAGTTTGGCTATCAAGATGTAAAGCTGGCAAGCACTCCCATGGAAACACACAAACAGTTGGGAGCAGATCCTGAGGGGGAGGATGTACACATACACTTGTATAGGTCTATGATAGGTTCACTAATGTACTTAATTGCTTCTAGACCATATATAATGTTTGTTGTGTGTGTTTGTGCCAGGTTTCAATGTAGTCCCAAGATGTCACACCTCTTTGCTGTAAAAAGGATCTTTAGGTACCTCAAAGGCCAACAAAAGTTAGGGTTGTGGTATCCTAAGGATTCACCTTTTGAATTAGTGGCATATTCTGATAGTGACTATGGTGGAGCAAATGTGGATAGAAAATCAACATCTGGAGGATGTCAATTCTTTGGCTCAAGACTGGTGTCATGGCAGTGAAAGAAACAAACAACAGTGTCCACTTCAACAGCTGAGGCTGAGTACATTGCTGCATCAAGTTGCTGTTCTCAAGTATTATGGATTCAGAATCAGCTTCTGGATTATGGTATGACTCTTTTGAATACTCCTATCTACGTTGATAACACTAGTGCTATCAGCATTGTGAACAACCAGTGAAGCATTCAAAACAAAACACATAGAAATCAAGTTTCACTTCATCAGAGACTGCAATGAGAAAAAGTTAATCCAAGTTTTAAAAGTACATGCTGATGATCAGTTGGCTGATCTATTTACCAAAGCATTTGATGTAAGTAGATTTAACTTTCTAATCTCAAATATTGGCATGATTAACTTAGAATAATGCTTTGTTAGCTATTCTGTCTATGATGTTTGTGTTTTCACACTAACAGTTTGAAACTGTTAGATGTCAGTCTAACAACTGTTATGAAAGTGTTCAGGGCTTTAAAGTACAAATTACAACAAACAGTTGTCAACTGTTAGTACCCTGGTGTTACAACTGTTAGGCAAGCGGCCTAATTAGTTAAGGGGGAGTGTTACAGTTGAAGTTCATTAACCAAACAGTTTTCAACTATTAGCTCCATATCTTCCATCAACTGTTAATCAAGGGTATTTACGTCTTTGAAGATATTCTGAGGGATTTTGAATTGCATTTAATATGCATTACATATATAAGTCATTCCCTCCTCGAAGTTTTCTTTACGCTTACTAACCTTCAATTGCACGCTAAAACCCTAGACGCTCTCTTCGAAATAGCCATGGCTCCCCTTCCGTTTGTCAAAGAACACAACATGCTTGCCTTCCTCTCCAAACCAACTGAGTTGCATGTCTTTCATGACATGATCGACTATCTCACCCTGTCAAATCTCAATACTGCCCTCACCATCAATCCAACCATTTACACTTCTCATCTTGATCAGTTCTGGAAAAATGCTACGCTCATGGAAATAGATGGAGTGCAATGGATCACTTCAAAGGTAGATAGCCATGATGTTTTAATCACTAAGAACACCATCCGTGAACACCTTCAACTTAATGATCTTGAGGGTGAGTATTCTAATACAGTCTCCTTGGAATTCTTGCATGAGGAGTTGATGAAACTGGGGTATGAGGGCCCTAGGGGAAAGGGTACCTTTTACAAAGGACAATTTTGCGCTCACTGGAAATATTTAATACATACCCTACAACAATGTTTAAGTCCCAAAAGAACCGGCTGGAATGAGTTTGGAAGCAACATTGCCTTGGCCTTAATCTGTTTGGCCAACAATCGTCGCTTCAACTTTTTTAAGCTAATTTTTAATGGCATGGTAAAGCATCTCGAGACCAAATATGGTCTCTTTTTGATGTACCCCAGATTTGTGCAAACATGTTTAAACTTTTTATTCCCAAATCTTCAAACTCACAAGAGGGTTCTGATTCCCTCTGCTCATGTGGCCTCCACATTAAGCAAACTGTTGATTAATGGGAAGAATTTCTCGGGTAACATCACTCCACCACTCTCTGCAATGGTGGAGTTTCTTTCAAGAAACAGAGTTGCCAGAGTTGAGCATGAGGCCCAAACTATTGCTACACCACCAACTCTGGAACCCACAGCTTATGATACTCAAATATCTCCCTCTGCTACTCCTTCTAAAGCTATAACACAAGCCCCCTCACTTATAACATTCAGAAAGAGGAAGAGAACTGTTGGTGCTCCTTCCACCACAGTCCCACCATCCCAAACTATAAGCCCTGCACAGGTGCATTCATCTGTGCAGAATATCCAAAGGGAACCTATTGTGCTGTCTCCCAAGCACACAGAGGAGGTGATCACTCCAAAGGAGGGTGATCATGTGGTTCTTGAGGCTGACACTACTGTTTCATCCGCAAGGGGTGAACAGGGCAGTGTCAACATAAGTAAGACCTCACCCACGGCAACAAAGGGTGGTCAAACAGCTTTTGGAAATCCCCAGTACCAAGAACAAAGGGGTACTGGTGAGGGATCTTCTAGGAGTGACCCACCAGTTTTATCTGTCGATGATATGTTTGAAGTGGCAACACTTGCTGACATTGAGGCTAGCATGAAACACAAAGTATTGACGAATCCTGATCTAGTACCATTTCTTGTATCTCAAAAAGAGGAGTACCATACAAGACAAGCTGCTTGCCAAGCATAATGAGCTAATAATTCAGTAACACAATCAAATCAAGGCTTTGTCAACCTCTCTATTGCAAGCAACGGATGTTCTTCGAATGCATGATCAAATGTTTAAACAAATGCATGCCTCTCCCTCTCAAACAGTTCCAATCAAAAAGGGGGAGAAGGAAACCATAAAGGAGCAAGAGAATTATTTGCAAGGTACACAAACAGCTACACCAGAACTACTAACAGTTGCAACTCCACAAACAACAGTTACTCAAACAGTTTCAAGGGATCAATCACAAGAAGAGAAATTGTCTGTTGTTGATAGAGTGGTGATCAATAGGATGATTATGTCTGGGGATTATCTGACAACAGAGGTATTTAAATCATGGTCCAAAGCTAAGCAAAATCATTTGATTGAAGTTGGTGCTCAAACGCTTAACATTAGCACATTCAAAATGGCTCAAAAAATTGATGATGGGTGGCTGGATGGGAAAGTATCTAAACTGGAGCCGATTGCACCTAAGCCAGGATTTAAAGGCATTGCAATTCTAGAAGGTCAAAGAAAGATGAAAAAATACCTCCTGTGCTAGGAAAGGGAAAGGAAGTTGTTGTTGATATTCCAAAGTTAAAACTTTCAAAAGAACAACAAGAGGAGTATGATCATGAGCTTGCTCAAAGGCTAAATGCTGAGATGGAGCAACAAGAGCAAAAAGATTTTAAATTAGCTCAAGAGATGTCTGCTGAGATTACAAAAGAAATTGAAGAAGAAGAAAAGTCAAAGAAGGCAGATAAGGGGGTAAAAAGAAAGAAAATTGAAAGAAAGAAAACAGTTCCAACCTCAAAGTCAACAGCTGCAAAGAAAAGACAGATATCTAAACCTAAACAGCTTCAACAATCCCCAACAGTTCAAACATCTAAAGAGAAAGCAAAAGCTGGTATGGTTCAAACCATTTTGCAAGATAGGCTCGGAATGGAGGTTGAACAGAAGCTAGATCAGCTTGTGGGAGCTCAACTTGAACAAAAATCTCATATAACTTAATGGAGATTTGAATTGTTAAGAATTGAAACTGCGAAGCAAGGAGTAACAATTGTGAGAGAGATTGAACCAATTGAAAGCTATGCAAGCTTCTTACAATTGATGGATAGTGTGACCAGGAGAGATGTGCAAGAATTATATGAATATGGTCTAAGACACTATGGAGTAGATGATGGCATTGAAATCAGAGTAATGATGAGACATTTGGCAAGTATATGTGATCCTTTGAGCGTAATTCAGATGTTAATAGCTGAGGAAGCATTCCCAATAAGTACTGTCAAGGTGTATGCTAAGTCAAAAACTTACAGCATTATAATGGGAAATGCATTGACTCAATGCTTTGATCTTGAATTCGTAGAGCATAATAAAACAAAGCTCTCATATCTGATAAAGGCAAAGTTCTTTGGCCCTGCTAAAGTTAAAGAAAATCTTCTTCAGAGGCTCAAAGAAAGGTTGGAATCCCTACAGTCCAAGAAAGGTTAAATTTCAAGTTTTGATTGAAACAGTTTTGCATAATTTACTTATGTTAAGTTTTCTGTGGTCGAACCCTATAAACAACTTAAGTATATTGTTCAATATCTTAAGTTAGGGGGAGATTGTTGGGAAATAGGCTAAGTAAGTTAAACTGTTAAACATACAAAAGCAAAACTGTTGGAGTAAGTTTTGAGAAAACAGTTTTGAAACTGTTAGTACAAAAAGATTCAGAACTGTTAGTTATATCACAACAATTGTTGGAAGACAATGAAGAGAAGACTGTTAGAAGAAACTCAGAACTGTTTATTCAACAAACAGTTTCTGTTGAGATATTTATGGAAATTTCTATTTTCGTGGATTTAAAAGATATCTTATCAAGATTTCAAGATTATCAAGATTATCTCGCAAAGATAGAAGATTAACAAACTTCAAAGACTTAGAGGGTTATAAATACTCTGTATAGAATAGTTTGTTATTATTTTATTTTGATCAATAGTTTTACACATATTTGTATTGTTTATTGTTTTCAGAAAGTGTATTAGCCTCCAAGTTTCTCTGAAACCCAAGAACAGTTTGTGTTCTTCGTCTAACAAAAGAGTTAGATTGGAGGTGTTGGTGAATATTGTAATCATCTTTGATTATTAATAAACATCTTGTGTTTGAAGTTATTCTTTGAATTGATTAAATTTGTTCTTGTGATTAAAAACCTTTATTAATCAATTAAGTGTGATTCCGCAACTTCTTAGTTGATTGTGATTAAATTCAAATATTGTCTTTTCATACAACTCTAATTGAAGATAGTAAAAGATAATTCTTGTTATTTTGTTTATCTACGATCTTGACATGATCAGCTGACAGGTTATCAGCTGAGCATTTATCATCTACTAACCTATCAATTGATGGAGTAGTATTAGCTAATGATTCTTCAGTTTGTGAAATGCTAAGATTTAAGTCATCTGTTTTCAAGGTTTGACAACATAATGTCTCTGTGGTTTCAACTTATGATTCATTTCCTTTACTCACATCCTTTGACTTTATATTATTAGTATTTTTACATTCTGAAATCTTACTAGAGGATGATTCAACAAAAGGAATAATTGATTCTTTTGAGTGGGAACTTTTGCTTCTAACAAACTTATTTGTGAACACACTTTTTCCTTTAACAGTTTTGTGAAAAGTCTGTGGCAAAATGTCAGCTTTGTCTAAGATATTAAGGTTCTTATTAGAATCAACATAGTTAGTAGCCTTAGAGTAATTTCCACCAATAATAGCTTGAACTTGTTTGGGTATCTGCTCCTTGACACACTGAGTGGTCTTTTCTACAGATACACACCAAGACTTTACTACTTTTTGGAGGTCAATAAACTTTTTGGTTGCTTCACTAGTTTCTTTTACTAAGATCTCATTAAGTATCTTTTGATTAGCTAGTTCCTCATTTAAGATTGTTATCTGCTTAAGTTCCTCATCCTTAAGAATTAACTTTTCCTTTAGTGATTCTACTTCTAGTTTTAGCTTCTTCTCTCTTTGAATAGCAGACTGGAAATCAATACACAAGTAATCAAACATAGCATTCTTCTCATTATCATCATAGTTAATAAATTTTCCAACCTAATACATAGAAGAAGGATCCCAGTTGGTAGTTGAACAAGCTTTAACAGCCTTTTTCATGTCTTCATCAAAGGAACTATCATCATTGTTGTTGGCCATCATGCAAAACTGAGCAGAGATCACCTCATATTCATCTGAGGAAAGATCTTCTTCTGCCCAATCTTCTTCTTCAGCAACAAGAACTTGGCCCTGGGCTTTCTTCTTCTTCTTCTTGTCAAGGACAACAACAAGGAGTTTCTTATACTTGGCTTCATAATCAATCTTGCCCTCCTGCTTTTGCACAGATGAAGAACCAGTGTTATATTTGGACCTACAGTCACTGGCTATGTGGCCAATCTTGCCACACTTATAACACTCTGCTGTGGAGGCATCAAAAGTGGATTTGGGCTTGACAAACTTTGATGACTTCTTGCTGAACCTCTTGACACCCTTTCCCTTCTTGAAAGGTCTGAACTTCTTAACCAGCATTGCTACACCTTCAACCAACTCCTCCAGGTTACTTTCCTCACAATCATTCTCCTCATCAATTTCTCCAGCACTCTCCTCTTCATCTCCTTCTTCATCAGAACCAGAATCAATAGCTGCAAAGCTTCTCATCTTTGTATCTCTTGATACAAGGGCAGTTGGTGCAGCTTTCACGACCTCCTTCAACTCCTTGGATGACAACTTCCTTTATTTGACTGATTGCTCATGGTTTAGTAAGTTACCATAGAGAGCAACCAGAGACATTCCCTTAATCTTCTCACTATGTCTTAGAACAGTGACAAAGTGATCCCATGTTTCAGGGAGGGAGTCTAGAAACTTGTTCACCAAAACAAAGTTGCTCTTGGTTATGTCTGCCCTTTTCAAATCATTAACTTGGCAGTTGAACCTGGTGTATGTCTGTGTAAGACTCTCACCTTTCTGAGCAAAGAAGAATTCATACTCTCTGTTGAGGAGGAGCTTCTTGTTCTCCTTCACCTCTTCAGTCCCTTCATATGAGACTGTGAGTGTATCTAACATCTCTTTAGCAGAAGAACAGTTAAGCACTTGATGATAGATTTCATTGGGTAGTGCAGAGACAAGAGCTGATCTAGCCTTAACATCTAGGCTAACCAACCTCTTATCTTCATCTGTCCACAGATGCATGGGTTTGGTTATGATTCTTTCTGTTGTGGAGGTTTGACCTTCAAATTCTGATGGAATGGATAACACTAATGTTGGAACATAAGGACCATCAGTGACTATTTCAAGCATTTGGATATCAAGGGTGGATAGGAAAAGATATGCTCTACTTTTCCACATGGAGAAATTTTTTGCATCAAACATCGGACATCTTGTTAAGGACCCAGTGTTTGAGATATTCATGTTGTTTGCTGATGAGGCCATATTGAGAGGGGTAGAAGCAGTTGTAGAGTAAGCAAAACAGATCTAGATATGGATTATCTAACCTGCTCTGATACCAGTTGTTAGTTCCAGATTGAGTACACAACAACAAATGTTTGTAGAAGGGGGGGTTGAATACAAACTTTAGCTTTTAAAATTTAAAGACACACTGATATACTTTTATATAATTCTTATTGATATTGAATCAAGAATTACATGTACTAGAAGCGGAAATTCTAAGTACAATAAAAGGTGGCAATCTATCTGTCTAACACATAGACAAGCTAACTCTAAAACAACTAATGTATATAGAGTGTTCAACACATAAACAAGTTTGATTCTACACAATGCTTAAACTCTACAAATTTCTCAACTGATGAGATTTTCTTTCTGTGGAGTAGAGACTTCACTGTGTTGTATTTTGCCTGTCTACCATGCATGAGTATATATAGAAATCTTTGGTAAATCCGGTTGCATGAAGGTAGAAGACAAAAAAGATGTGGAAATATAATATTTTAATTGTAAAGGTAGTGGGTGAAAAGTAAAGTTACTTTAATCAACTGTTTGATAAAAGTAATTGTACTTTTCTGCAAAAGTGCAACCTATACACAATATAAAATATTAAAACCCACATCTACTGTCGTGTAGAAGTTTCTTTCCCTTTCCATGCTTGTACTTTAATCAACACCATGCTTCTGTTGGATTTGACTTTACCAAGTATGGGATTGCCAGCCATACTTAGTTGTTTGAACAAATCTTCAAGATCTTCGTCTATTTGAGGTATCATTATCCTTTTCCAGAGGATAAGATCAAACTTTTTTGTCTCATACTTGATCCAAAAAGTGCATTTTTACTTTTACAAACAAAGATCTAAGGCATAATAGAACAACACATGTTCTGCCTTTTACATATGACTTACAATCTGAAAAAATAGAGTAGATTTGACATTTTTCATGACTCAGCTAACAGATTGTACTAGGAACTCTGATATTCACTACTCAGTTGACAAAATATATCAGTTGATCACTTTTTGCTAGGAGTCAGTTGACACATATTGCATAGCTGATCAATACTAAGCTTAGGAGAGCATAAGCTCATGTATTTGTATGATCAGTTGATCAAGAGTGCTTAGTTGATCATTCAAATACATCAATTTATGAGGGAGATGACTTGTTTAAAGGAAAACTTACTTAGCTGATGCTCTGGGCCTCAGCTGATCCATAAGTTCACTCAGCTGATCAATTTGTTCACTCAGCTGATGGATTTGTTCACTCAGCTGATGGAGTAAGCACTCAGCTGATCAATTTCTTCACTCAGCTGATGGAGTATTTTCCTCAGCTGATCAACTTTTTCACTCAGCTGCTTATTTTCCTCAGCTGATGATCTTCTTTACTTGTTTTCTTCATCTGATGCTCCTTGGCTGATATCCCATGGCTGATACATTGAGTAGGATCTGTTGTTCAGCTGATGGTTCCATACTTAGCAATTTTTACATAAACTGATTCAAACAACACATGTTTGAATTCTTTCTAAGTCATACCGAATGTAGTGTTTGGTTATCATCAAATTCTATGTTTTAGGATAGGCAGAGTTGATTATTAGGGTGAAGTGATTATCTCCCCAACAGTTTTTCCTTTGGGGGCAGGGACAAGGGTCCAGACCTTATTTCTTTGAAATTCTTCCAGCTCCTCTTGCATAGCCTTAATCCAATCTTCATCTTTTAGAACCTCTTCAGTCTTCTTTGGTTTCATTTGAGATAGAAAACTAGAGTAGGTACCATAGTTTGTATTTGCCTTAGATCTAGTTAACACACCATCTTCAATGTTCCTAATGACATCATCAAGAGGATGGTCTTTTAATACTCTGAAGGTTGTAGTAGGAGACTAAGGTTCTGGGTCCGAGTCTGAGCAGTGTCTCTCAGGCTGAATAGGACTTACTTCTTCAGTCTGAGTAGGAATCGAAAGATCACTTAGATCTTCAATCTGACATGTACCTGATGATTCACCAAGACTCTCAGGCTGATTATCTTCAATATTGATAATTTCTTTCGATGATGCACATTTGTCAGACTTACTACCATCATCATCATCAGAATCATCCATAACATACATGGGATTTGATGTGAGATCTTCTTTGTTCCTCTCAAGCTCACTCAGACTACTTGGGTCAGCTTGAGCTCTGTCGGATTCGTCAATACTTGTTTCATCAAATGTAACATGTACTGACTCTTCAATTAATTTTCTTTTAATATTAAAAACCCTATAAGCTTTGGAGATTGAAGAATATCCAACAAATATCCCTTGATCAGCTTTGGGTTCCAACTTATGGAGCTGATCTCTTTGGTTTAGCACATAACATGTTGAACAAAAAATGTGGAAGTATCCAATGTTGGGTTTTCTGCCATGATACATCTCATAAGGTGTTTTACCATGTCTTTTAACTATTATAGATCTATTCTGGGTATAGCAGGCTGTACTTACAGCTTCTGCCCAGAAGCTCAGCTTGAGCTTTGCCTCACATAGCATGGTTTTGGCAGCTTCAATTAAGGTTCTATTTCTCCTTTCAGTAACTCCATTTTGTTGTGGAGTTCTTACAGATGAGAAGTTTTGGATAATTCCCTTCTCTTCACAAAATCCTTCAAGGGTTGAGTTTCTAAACTCAGTCCCATGATCACTTTTGAGCTGTTTAAGAGACTTACCCTTTTGCAACTCTTCTTGTCTTATGAAGTTGATTAACTCATATGCAGCTTCACTTTTGGCTTTTAAGAAGACCACCCAAGTGAATCTTGTGAACTCATCAACAATCACTGGAGTATACTTTTTGCCACTTAAGCTTGGGGTGCTAATAGGTCCAAATAGGTCCAAATGCAACATATGCAATGGTTCTGTAACTGAAAATTTCTGTTTGGACTTGAAGGATCCCTTATGATGTTTTCCCATTTCACAAGCTGAGCAGAGTTTGTCTTTAGCAAATGTGATCCTAGGCAGACCAAAGACTAACTCTTTGCTAGACAATTTGTTAATATATTTGAAATTTAAATGAGATAGTCTCTTGTGCCATAACCAACTCGGCTTGGGAGTTATGTCAGAATACAAGCAAGTTTCAATTGAAGGATCTGCGGAGCTGAGATCTAACAAATAGATATCTCTCTCTCTTTTTGCCATTAATATTGGTTTTCCCTTCTTATCATAAATTGTTCATGCATGCTTTTTGAAGGTGACTTCATAATCCTCATCACACAGCTGACTGATACTTATCAGATTGTGTTTAAGGCCTTCAACATATGCTACCTTTTTTAAAGTGACTTTTCCAGCAGTTATCTTTCCATAACCTTTAGTCCTTCCCTGAGAATTATCCCCAAATGTCACCTTGGGTCCTTCATTGTTTTGGAATTCACTTAGAATCCCCTTGCTTCCTGTCATGTTCCTTGAGCATCCACTGTCTAGATACCACTTGTAGGAGCCCTGTACATGATCAACTAAACATATTAGTTTCTTTTTGGAACCCACTGTTTGGTGGGTTCTGAGGATGAGCACTTAGCTGATCCTTTAGAGTTTGACTGATCAGCTCGAACAGATTCTTCTGGGTCTATTTTGGACTGATTTAGCTTATCCTTTAGAGTTTGACTGATCAGCTCGAACAGATTCTGGGTCTATTTTGGACTGATCATCCTTTACGTTTTCACGTCTAAGATTGGTACTCACACAATCTTTGGCCTCATGACCTCTATCACCACACTTATAGCATTTTCTTCTAAAGATGGGTGTTTGGGTGATTTCTTTGAGTTTTCCAACATTAAATTTGGATTCAGTTTTAGGGTCATAAGATGTGGATAACCTTTCAATTCTTTTAGACAGTTTGTCTACTTGATTTTCACTGACTTTGGACTTACCTTTGTCAGCTTTATGGTTACCCTTATTTGGTGAAGTCTGACTTACAGACAACTTCCTGTTCTTAGACATCCTTTCCTATTTGGCTTGAGAGTTATGTCTTTTTGAGTTGACGTGAGATATTCTGTCAAAGACAGTTGTATGGATCTGGAACACTCAGCTTTATGGTTTGTATGAATAACCTGGGGACTTTGGGTTGGTCTCACAAACTTATTGGTTTTGACCTGTTTTCCATCCTTGTTCCTTAAAAATGTTTTTGGGAGTATATCATCTTATTTCATCGTTTTGTCTTCAAGACTGACTTGATATTCGATGATTTCATCAGCAGCAGCATTATAATCTCCCCCGAGCACTTCTTTTACTTGATTTGGTATCTGCTGGTTAATACATTTTTCTGCTTCTCTTGATGACTTACACCAAGATTCACAGATCTTTCTTAGATTATCAGCTTGTTCTTTTGATTCTTGTAGTTCTTCACTTAGAAGTTTGTTAATATGAAGCTGACATTCATAATCACTTTGAGTCTTTTTACCAGCATTTAAGAGAGTTTCAGAGTGTTTAAGTTCATCTTTTAATTTTGAAATTTCAGTTTTCAAACTAGATTGAACTGTGAGAGAGGTTTTGAAGTCATTCAACAAATAGTTGAACATTAGACATTTTTGTTCATCAGTGTAAGAGCTAAAGTTTTTTACCTTATACATTGAGGCAGGATCCCAGTACTAGTTTGCTTACTCAGCTTAGCCGCTTCTGCTAGATCCTCATCAAAGGAACTGTCTTCTAACTCATAGCCAACTTGTTCCTCTTCATCCTCAATGGCCATCAAACACCTATTTGGCTCATCATCATCTGAAGTAGATGATTCAATATCCCAAGTCTCAGCAAGAAGACCTTTGGTGTTTTCATCTGGCTTGCCTTTGAGTCTTTGATATTTCTTTTTATATTTATCAACTCTGTAGCCATTTTTGTCAGCTACTGAAGCTGATTCTCCCTTCTTAACTCTGCACTCAGTAGCTATGTGTCATATCCTTTGACAGTTATAGCACTTAGCTTTCTTAGGATCACAAGTAGACTTACCACTTTTGCTTCTGTCAGGTTGACCCCTTCCTCTTCTGAACTTTCTAAACTTTCTTGCTAACATTGCCATTTGTTCAGTAAGAGCATCTATTTCTTCATCATCTGAACCGGAGTTAGGACTTACTTCCTCAGATTCAGATTCAGATTCAGAGTCAGTCTCAGCTTGAGACTTTTTAGATCCATTCTTCTTCTTTTCTGCAATTAATGCAGATCCAGCATTATTTATAGATTCTTTTAGTGGTTGCTAGGCCACTTTCTTCTGTTCCATGATCTGTTGATGATTTAGAAGGAAACCATAGATAGATCTAAGATCATATTTTCCTAAGGTTCCTTCAGCATGAAGTGCAATGGTGATCTCATTGAATTGTTCTGGTAACACATCCAAGAACTTGAGTACCAACTCATTCTCATCTTTCTTGACACCTACCAAGATCAGATCATTTATCAAGCATCGAAATCTGGTAAACAAATCTGCCAGAGTTTCATTCTTTTTAGCAAAGAAAGTCTCATAAGAATGACTCAGATTTGTCTTCTTATGTTGCTTGACCAAGTTAGTGCCTTCATACGTAACACTGAGAGTATCCCACATCTATTTTGTAGTTTGGCACCCAGCCACAATATGCAGAAGAGGATTTGTCAAAGCATTTGCTATAATGCTCTGTGCCTTGTCATCAAGGTTGAACAGTTTACAATATTCCTCAGTCCAGGATGCTTCAGGCTTGGGAGTTTCTCCGGAGGGAACAGTTTTGTCAGTGGCAATAATATGGATCATTGGTATGATTGGGCCATCTTGAATCACGGTACTCATCCTGTGATCCACAGACTTCAGATATAGCATGGCTCTAAACTTCCACATAGGATAAACAGTGCCATCAAAAATAGGACACCCTTTTGCCGCCATTGTTGGTATATGACTTGATTGCTTGCTAGTTGACATATTAACCTCTTGACAACGGATCTTGATCTTCAACTTATGAAGAAACTTGCTCTGATACTAGTTGTTGGTCCCAAAGAGGGTAAACAAGAAACCGATACAGTGTAGAAGGGGGGTTAAATACACTTTAAACAAATAATCAAATTAATCAAAAGTATATTCAATGATCAAACAGAACAATAACTATTATCACTCTCTAATCAAATCAACAGGATGATTTGATATTACAATGATTATAAACTCAACTCTCTCTAAACACTCTTGAATCACAAACTAATTGATGATCGAACTTCTTGTTAAAACTAATTTAACAATATCTCTTGAAAGCTCTCTCTAACTTTGAACTTACAAAGTTATCGCAACACACACGTATCAAGTATCACGAACACACATATGTTTTGCAACTTATGCAGTCTTGCAACTTATGCAGTCGTCGTTGTGTATCACACGTTCTCGTCTTCGTGTTCGTCTATGTATTCGTTCGTACGTACGTGTGTGTACCTAAAACCCATAAGAAGGTTTATACTTATACTTGATATATCTACGAACAAATCGCAGTTTAAAGATAGAACTTATCTTTTCTTTAAAACCGTAACAAACTCCTTAATTAGAAGATATGTAATTAATTCCGTTTGAGATTTCTATCCAACTAATAGATAGTTTAAATTAGGTTCAGATATCCTAATTTAAATGTCGTAGATATGGAGAGTTTATAACAGAATTTAGAACTTATTTAAATTCTTGAACTGACTTCTGACGCTGAGCTGACTCACTCAGTCTTGACCTTGTCAAGCTGAGTTCTTGAATCTTGGGTTCTTGAATCTTCAAGTCTTCATTCTTAAAACCTATCTCAGCTTAGAAGTCACCGAGCTATCTAGTACTTACATAGAAAACTCTATATCTGTTTATACGCTGAGTTGAGTAGTCAGTCTATAACAGACTTACATAATTCCTAACTCTTAACCTTTCATCTATACATATCTATAGTTTGTCTCATCAAATCTAATTATTCTAAACATGGGACTAACAAAAATAAAATATATAAATATTGTGCGATATCGGGTTGGTTTTAGCTGGAAATTATGAAATTAATTGTAAAAAGATGCGTTTATCGTTTCTTTTATATTTTGCAGGCTAAAAGGCGAAAATAATAAAATAATTGAAAAATAAGCTCAAGAAAAGAAACAAAATAAGGGAAGCCCAAGAAAAGAGGAAGAGAAAGAAGGCCCAAAACAAGCCAAAGCCCAAAAGAAAAGAAAAGGGTTCTACCGGCCGGAAAAGGAAGGATCGCAGCGCGACGTACATGGATGTCGCGGCGCAACAAAAGTGTTCAAGATATGGTCAAAGAGGCCGCCACGTGGGATCGCGGCACAACGCGTCAGATCACATCAGAATTGAATTTCAAAAGAGTTGGGATCGTGTTTAAACTTAGGGTCGCGGCGCGACACTTACCCGTCGCGGCGCGAACCCCCTGTTTTCAGAGTTCTATATAAACACAACTCCAGATCTGTTTTGGGGTTAACCACCCCTCATATTCCACTCATATTACGGCTTTCAAGTTCTAGAAACGTCCCAGAAGCTGTGGAGCACGAATTTGGAGTATTAAAGCTTGAAGATTGAAGATTGTGGCTCGTTTAGCTTTGATTTATACGGTTCTATCATTCTAATCTATTCTTAATGTTATTTCATGATTTCATGAATGTTAGTATGTTAGTTCTAGGCTAGACTTCTGTGTGTTCCTCCCTAGAGAAGATGATTTCTTGAATGGTTGATTAATTCATGTTTAAAGGATCCAATTTATTATGTTTTTGTCTTGCAAGTTCTATCAAAGATCCACATGTGTTTTAGTTTCTGTATTCTAATGCCTATATTTTGAGTTTTCACAAATTGGAAGACCAATCCGTTTGTGGGCTTTAATCTTGATTAATTAGGATCAATAATTAATCTTGACTAGTGGTAGAACAAACCCTAGGCTTAGGCATAAAAAGACTGAAACTTTAATGTGTGTGATTGACACATGATGACCTTTGTGTGTTAATTTAATGATATATTGATCTAATTAATCATTAAAGATAAAAATCTTGTTTGATTCGAACTAAACATGGTTAATTGTGATTTTTGTTGATTTCTTGACCAAAGGATAGATAATTAGCATAATTACAAGATTAAGAATTCGGACCAAGATTCTAATCACTATAGAAATCGGTACATAGTAAATTGGTAGTCCATTGCACTTATTTAATTAAATTAATCAACTTGAAAAGAAAGAATCGAATTTAGGGGGGACATGTCTTCATTTAATAGTTTTATCCAATCAATTTTAGTGTTTTGCAATCTGTTTGGTTTGTTTTTGCAATTTAGTAGTGTTAGTGATTTATTTAATTCATAAAGTTTGAATCTTGATCATAATTCCCCTTAATTTAGTTTAATTGCTTTTAATTAGTATTTAATTGTTTTTTATTTGGTTTAATTGGTTTAATTAGTTAATTCTAGATTAATTTAATAAATTCAGTTTAGCTCCCGTTCCCCAAGAGTTCGACACCCGACTTACTAACTATAATACGAAACAATTAGGTTCACTTGCATATTCGTGCAGTTTTTGATATATAAATCAGTAAAATATAAATTTAAAACTAGTACGTAAAACGCACATCAAGCATCAGTTCCTTTTGGATGACATACCTTGAGATTTAAATTTGTAACATCAACACTGTTTATAAGGTTAGAATCAGAGGAGGTCATGTGATGATTCGCACCAGAGTCTATAATCCATTTATCTTTACATCCCTTCAAGCTATGTGAATTACTAGAATTAAAGAATATAGATTTGACATATGCACCTGCCATGTTAGCCCTAACCTCATCAACCCTTTGCATTTCATTAAATAAGAACATAGATTGTGAAATTTGAGTAGCGGGTGGATTATTAATAAATTCTCGAGCCATGATGAAAAAGCAACAAACTTGCACAAAACACGTTATCGGTGATTATAAGTTACTTAGCAAAGAACAAAAAAAATGTCACACACAGATAGCAAAAAGAGTCTAGAAACAACAGATAAGCGTATAAACCAATAGTCAATCACATAAACAAGATGCCCTTGTCAATAGGCCAAGTTTCCTCTTCGACGGGCAGTTGACTCCTGTCCGACACAGGAACTCGTCCAAGGAGTGACTTGCTACTAAACCAAGGTAGGATAGATACTTCTTAGAGAGTAGTCTTTGGAGTCTTACAACCTCAAATATCAGATTGTAGCGGAATAAGACACGTAGCACCAAGATCTTATAATTTTAATGAGAGATCAAAAGAAGCCAACAGCAAGCAAACAACCGGCCACAATCCATCAGCAATACAGCGGATATACCAACATATAGGAGATGAAGTATCAACAACTCTTAACAAAGGGTGAAGTAGACCCACTCGTCCCTTCAAATGGAACCCCAAGAAAGAGTATAAAAAAATTTAATATGCGCTGTATAAGCAAATTAATCTTCAAGGGTATCGAATTGGTCCTTATCAACAAATGGTTCCTAAACAGGAACACTTGAGCATCAAGATCCCAAAAAAACAATAAACCCCCTAATCGTATAGACTAGGGACAATCGAGCATCAACTGCTTGTCTCTTCATATGAGTAAGAACAGAGATAAAAGTTGAGTATGATTTTCTGCTTGTCTCTTTATCTTTATCAACCAGCACTTTATATGGAGAGGATAGAACCGTTAGCTTCTCTTGAGAGGAATGAGCTATTGCTTTGAGAGAAGTGAGCTGGAGATATCAACAGATCCCTAAGATCATGCAGGTTTCCATAAAACAGATGATAAATCCTTCAATTTGATTTCTTTCTAGTAGTTGAGTAGGTGAAGAGGATAAGTACACAAGTTGAAAGCTAAGCCCACTTCACACCTTCATCTATTAAGAAAGAAAAATGATATATCCTCCTACTAATTCTTCCTACTCCATCCTCCTACTCAGCACAAGATGACATGTGTACTCCACTAATTCTCTTTTCTCACCTCCTCCCTTGATTTTGACACTTGTCTTAATCAAGTAAGTAGCAAACCGAATTTATGTATCTAGTACTGTATATGGATACTTTGTATGGTATTCGGAACTCGTACCAAACTGACTAGGTAAATATGTATCTAGTACTGTATATGGATACTTTGTATGGTGTTCGGAACTAGTACCAAACCGACTAGGTAAATATGTATCTAGTACTGTATATGGATACTTTGTATGGTATTTTGACATAAAAAGTACTTAAGTTAGACAAGGGAAGTTTGTTATTAATTTTAACACTAACAAAGTATTAGCAGTTGGTAGAAATTGGATCCAACACTAATATTGAAATCCGAATAAAATTGAAACAATCGAATCGAAACAAATGTTGAATTTTAAATCTTGAATTGAAACAATAGTCATATTTGAAATCGTATTAAAACAAGCAAGGAATTTAAAAAATTGAAAATGAAAACAGTAGTTGAAAACCGCAAATAATACTCTTCAAATACGTTTGACCAAAACGCATCGACCTGACACGACACCAAAAAAGACAAGACTCAAACCCATTACGAAAATAATTTAGTCTACACAAAATTGGCATGAACACAAATGACATGAATCCGATAACACATACCTCACCTGAATTGTCAGTGTTAGTCATCATATATTTTGTTGCTATAAATTGAAATCTATCATCCTTTTTGACCTAAAAAAATAAGACATTACATTTATTAGAAAATTTTGACACATTTAACTCACCATACCTTTTTTTCTTATAAATTAGAATTTAGAATCATTTCTTGACTTAAAAATCTGAACATTATTTTTATTGACGAATTTCGATATTTATGTTACCATTCTCAATAATTTTCCATGTATTTAATATATTTTACTAAATATAAAAAATATGATAATTAATTAGGGGTGAACATAGTGCCAAACCAATACCGGTACTGATTTTCCTGCGTACCGAATTTATTCCAAAGGTAGTGCTGAATACCATACAAAGTATCCATATACAGTACTAGATACATATTTTACCTAGTCGGTTTGGTACTAGTCCCGAATACCGATTTCGTGATATTCCAAGAACCGAGTACTAAACCGAAAAATCTAACTCGGTACGCGATACAATATCAGTTCGGTTAGGTATTTTCAGTACTCACGCTCACCCCTAAAACTAATACTCAAGATCTATACTATTATTGGATTTCGTGATACACATCAAATTCAATAATTTAATTTCAAGTATTTTAAATTGTGTGTAGAAACACATTAATGAGAGTTTATCATATCAATTTGTAATCTAATTAAAGATCTATTTGCTTTTCTTTCTTTTTCTTTTTTTCTTGGCCAGTCGAATTTTGAAGTAGCCAATAGCGACCCAAAAGAGTGACCAAACTAATTCACATGGCTCGCTGCTAGATTCCAAAACCACTTTGCAAATAATGTTATAATTATTAACCACTTTAATGAAGGATAGTTTAGTCATTTTTCATATTTACTTTAATCAAACACATCCATTCATTAAATCTACCCTTAAATCTTCTTCACTGTCCACAACGGGACTTGAACCCACAATCATTTGGGAGGTGGCACAACTTCATAACACCAGATACCGCTAGGCTACAACCCCTTTGGTATTTCCATATTTACTTATTAAACTAGTTTGTGAGTGTAATATCACCGAAGTTATGTGATGTTAACATTACAGATCATTTTCTTGAACAAAAATACCCAAATTGAACCTTAATCAACAATTATAATCCATAAAACTTTGTTTTTGCACTTCATAATATAAATTTAAAGTGGTCAACTCACAAACATCGATTATCAAATATAAAAACAAAAAAAAAATAAAAAGTAAACTTAATATGGTTGATCTTTGAGGTGTAAGAGTCATACTTGTGAGACTCTAGAAAGTCGCAGTTGAGGATGTCACCCTTTAATCCCTCTCGGGAGTATCAACCAATAATAGTCCGGGAACCCTATAGAGAGTGTCACTATTAAAAGTATCGGGTAATTCTATTTAAACCTCTTTAATAATCTAAATTGGCCTCTTTGATGTGATATAGAGTGTTAGCGTATGACCCATACTGAAAACTGTAATTGATTGATGTGACTTGTCTTGTATGTAAGAGAAAAGGGGTCCAAATAGTAACACCTAAAGTATCACCTATAAATTTTTTTATCAAGTGCTATTTGCACTCTATTTTACAAATAGAGAGGTGATATATCTCTTACTTACAAGATCAACATAAGTATCAAAATCAATGAAAGAGGTAAGGAAAGAAAGTTAATAAATTTCATATATCATCTTATAATAAGCAAAATGATAAAGTAAGAAAAAAAAAGTAAAAGTATATATCATTTTGCTTACAAATAACAACACCCTCTTTTATTCTAGATGATAAGAAAATCTCATACATATCAACTTTATTGGCCTCACATGAAAACTTGGAATGTTTGGTTTGGTTGTATACAAAAAATGACCCAAATCCAATCTTGTCCACCACTTTATATGTTTTTATGCATTTTTAGACTTGAATATTGAATTTATTTTTAAGTTTCTTTTATTAACTTTTTCAAACTTAATTTATTTTAGTTAAACGTTATTTTATCATTTTAAATAATATTTTGATGATACCAAGTAATTTTTAAACACAAGATTGATATATACTCTATATAGAAGAATGTTTAATATAGTTCATAATTAATTTATAGTCATAAGGGACTAATTTTAGTCTTTGGATCAATTACATGAATGATCCAGATTGCATTTTAAAAAATTGGACGGAGTGACATTTTCGTAATTCACATGTGATATTATTACAAATCACATGTGATTGTATACTCAATCATCTGTGATTGAATATTAAAATTTTAGGATTATGTTTTTTATATTGACTTTATTTAACACAACTCACTCTATATAATATAAACTATTGTTTAAGGTTACCATGTTTTTTATCCGGTAATCAATATAATAAATAATAACATTATTTTAAATAACAATTTAATGCTACTTAATTAGTATGATCTCGTCGGGGGGTTTTCTTCCCGTTGGGCTTCCACTCTATCATAGCCGCTGCCACCCTCTTCTTTCCTCGAGCTTCTCTTTCCTTTCCTTTTTTATCTTAAAAAGGTATTGAAGTTAGTTTTTTTATCTATATATAAACGCCATACTTATTAACTCATATTTCTTCACACATTCTTGTTTTTGAATGACAATATGTATGAAAATACAATAAATTTTATTTACTTTACTAATGTATGTAATAAATTTTAGTTAAACAACACGAGATACTTTCAATCTTTGCTTAGGTCACAATTATTATTTTTCTAATTTTTATCTTTTGATTATTATGTTCTTCATCACGTTCATCTCAAGAAAAAAAATTCAACAACACACTGATTAAACAAATCAGATCATAACTTAAACACCAAACCCTAAATGGACCCTAACTTGAACGGCTAGAAAGCAAGAACATAAAACCCTAACTTGAATAGGTAAAAATCCAAACCTTAATTCGATTATAACACGTAGAAATCAAGAACATGAAACCCTAACTTGAATGCCAAACCCTAAATCGATTCAAACCCTATTTGAAGAAGATGAACAGATGTAGAGCCTTTGTCACCCAAACCCCCATCTTGAAGAAGATGAAAAGATCTGAAGCCTTTATTATAGTTTCAAAAATCAAGCCTTCATAAATGAAGAAGACGAATAGATCTTCCCTTTTACGATGAATAGATTTGGAACCTTTGAAGGAAACGATGGTGGTGGTTGGCTATGAAGGAAACGGTCTTTTTTGTAGGCTGGTCTGGCCTATTGCTCTTTTCTTATGCCTATTTCGCTGTAGGAGGTTGGTTCATGGGTACAACCTTTTTAACTTCATGGCAATGAAGAGCCTTTTGAAGATGAACAAATCGTAGCCCGTCTTTCAATCTAGATCATTCATCACAAACAAAGATGGTGGTGGTTAATTATGAAGGAAACGGTATCGTGGAAGGTTATGAAGGCAACAACGGTGGAGATGCGATGTCTAACTCTTTAAAAATTGTTGTTTGTTCAAGAAAAGATAAAATGAGTCAGAAATAAATTTTGAAGATTTAATCTTCTAATATAAATAAAAGACTAACATGAAAAAAATTTATTACACAACTATCCATTGACTTAAATAAAAAAATTTAATTATCACCCGAACCATCAATTTTACTAAAAAATGAAATCCAATTTTGAATTTTCTTTGGTCAAAATTGGATTCAATTTTGACTTTTATTTTAATCAAAATTATTAGAAAAAAATTCAGTCTCGAAATATCATATTTAATCAAATTCTTAATTTTATTATTTAAAATATTTTATAATTATTTTTACATATAACCAATAAAGATTTGACCATATTGTTTATGATTGTAATCATAATGATCGATAACCTATGTCTATACAATCACGTTTATTCGTATCGTGATCTCACGTTTCTACAATCACGTTTGACATCCCCCTCGCATTGACGCTCTCGTCGCTAGTATGGGTGTTGACGTTGTCTTCTCATTTCTTCCGCGTTTTATAATTATTTAATATATAATTAATGTTTAAATATTTATCATTTTTAAGCCAACATCTATATATGTAACACCTGCAAACCCGGGCTAGTAGTTAGCGGGTAAACGGTATGTGATTATGTGTGTTTTAATATAATTATGTGATTATATTAAGTTAATTGTTATTGCATGATAACTAAATTAATTGATTAAATGAATTAATTAAGTACGTATGTATGTATAAGTGTATAAATGGATAAGTGTATGTATGAGATATTTGTATAACACCTCATGCTTGATTATTTGTGCATGTGTGTATACGTGTAAAAGAGTGAATATGGAGGAGTCACCTACTCATTTGAATCAAACTTGAAAGTGTTGTGTGTGTATATTTGGTTCATTTTGAAGAAACCTCTAAAAAGTTAGAAAACTTGAAAATGGGATTTGAAGATCTAGTGTTGATTAATTCTATCTAAAGGTTAGCTTTTGATTCTTGCATGATTATGATTACTTCTTGGCTACCAGTGTTTCCGGATGAGTTACCCGGGCTACCTCCTATTCGAGAGGTGGAGTATAAGATTGATTTGATACCAGGTTCTAATCCAGTGGCTAGATCTCCTTACAGGTTAGCTCCTTCTGAGATTAAGGAGATGATGACATAGATTCAAGATTTATTGGATCGGGGTTTTATTCGTCCGAGTTCTTCACCGTGGGGTGCACCAGTCTTGTTTGTGAAAAAGAAAGATGGTACGCTAGGATGTGTATTGACTACAGGGAACTAAATAAAAGAACGGTAAGAATAAATACCCTCTGCCAAGGATTGATGATTTGTTCGATCAGTTGCAGGGTGCTTCGTATTTCTCTAAGATCGATTTGAGATTAGGTTATCACCAGGTACGAGTTTCTGACAAAGATGTTGCCAAGACTGCCTTCCGTACCCGGTATGGTCATTATGAATTCTTAGTCATGCCGTTCGGTTTGACTAATGCACCTGCAGTGTTTACGGATTTAATGAACCGAGTTTGTCGACCGTTTCTGGATAAATCTGTGATAGTATTTATCGACGACATTTTGGTTTATTGTAAATCTGAAGCTGATCACGAGATTCATTTGAGACAGGTTCTTGAAACATTGAAACGGGAGCAATTGTATGCCAAGTACTCAAAGTGTGAATTCTGGATACGAGAAGTTCACTTTCTGGGGCATGTCATTTGCAGTGATGGAGTCAAGGTTGATCCGGCAAAGATAGAAGCAGTGATGAATTGGGAGGCTCCGAAATCGCCTTCTGAGATTAAAAGCTTCCTGGGATTGGCACGGTATTACAGACGGTTTATCAAAGATTTTTCTAAAATTGCGAACCCCATGACTAAGTTGACTTGCAAGGAGGTTCCATTTAAATGGAGTGATGAACAGGAGAGAGCTTTTCAGACACTGAAACAACTCTTATGTCAGGCTCCTATTCTTGCTTTACCGGATGGGTCAGATGACTTCATAGTTTATTGTGAAGCTTCTCTGGCAGGGTTGGGCTGTGTGTTGATGCAGTGGGATAGAGTTATCGCCTATGCTTCTCGTCAGTTGAAACCTAATGAGAAGAACTATCCAACCCATGATCTAGAACTGGCGGATGTGGTTTTTGCGTTAAAGTTATGGAGACATTATCTTTATGGTACAAAGTGCATCATTTGTACGGATCACAAAAACCTACAGTATGTATTTTCGCAGAAGGAACTCAATATGCGACAGAGACGATGGTTGGAACTTGTTAAACATTATGATTGCGAGATTCGCTATCATCTAGGGAAAGCCAACGTGGTAGCTGATGCTTTGAGTCGCAAGGGAGTTATTGAACATAACAAGTTTATGTGACTTGATCGATAGATTGAAGGCTTACCATCCTCAGACAGACGGGCAATGTGAACGAACTATTCAGACACTTGAGGATATGCTACGGGCATGTGTGTTAGAATATGGAGGTTCTTGGGATTCCCACCTGCCGTTGATTGAATTCGCGTATAACAATTCTTACCACTCGAGTATCGGTATGCCACCTTATGATATGCTATATGGTCGTCGCTACCGTACTCCTACGTGTTGGTTAGAAGCGGGTGAGAAATAGTATGCAGGGCCTGATATTGTGCAGATCACCGTAGACAAAGTGGCTATTGCGCGAGAAAAGTTGAAAGTTGCGAGGGATCGACAAAAGATGTATGCCGATCCATGTCGTAGATCTGTTACTTTTGTTGAGGGTGAATTGGTTTATTTGAAAGTTTCGCCTTGGGATGGGGTTATCCGTTTCGGAAAGCGGGGAAAGCTAGCTCCTTGTTATATTGGGCCGTTTCGTGTCCAACAAGTAGTTAATGATCAGACGGGTTACACTTGATCTTCCAGCGGAATTGTCAGGTATTCACAATACCTTCAACGTTTGTTACTTGCGGAAATGTAGAGTGGAGGATGAAAGTCAGATTCTTCCTCTACATGATCTTAAAGTAGATTCCAGCAAGAATTTGGTAGAAGAACCCATTGAGCTACTAGATCGGAAAGTGACTAAATTGCGTAAGAAACAGATTCCGATGGTTCTAGTTAAATGGAGGCACAGTTTGGGTTCGGACTTGACGTGGGAAACCGAGGCCGATATGAAAGCTCGTTACCCTCATTTGTTTGGAAATGAATAGATTCCGAGGACGGAATCCTTTTAAGGAGCGAGGATTTGTAACATCCTGAAATTGGGCTTAGTGATTTCATTGGATTTGGTATGAAAACATGTGATTAGTATTTGATTAATTGCTTGTTAATATTAAATTAAATGTCTTAATTAATTGATTAATTAAAGATTATATGATGATAGATGTTTAAATATATATATATATATACATGTACGGATATATATATATATATGTATATATTTATGTATATTAGTATGCATGTTTGCATGTGATTATGAGATATTTGTAACTAAACATGGACACCTCATGCTACTTGGTTTGAGAAACCATACGTGGACTTTTATTGAATTAACATCTGATATATCTCTCACTTTGAAAACCGACTCTTGGTGTTTGTGTGTGTTCTTGGGAGAAAAAGCAAGAAAACAACTAAACTTGAAAAGTGGAAGCTTAGTTTTGTGGTGTGTTAATTCAAAGCAAATGTATGATGATATTTCTAGCATGATGCTGATCATCCTAACATGTTTTGTTACTAAATTTATGCTTAGAACATGAAGTTACCATTGTTGAAGTTTAGAAGTAAACTTGCTTAATGGGTTTTGTATGATTTGGTATTTAAAAAGGGTTTGATGTGTCCTTGTTATTGTATACATGTTATAAGATGTTTATACATGTTTTAGAAGTGTTCATAATGGTTTTTGATTGTACAAATCGGATTTGGAAAGTTGAGTCGGCTGGGAAAATGAAAAAGATGATGCAGGTTTTGGAGCGACGTGACGCGTCACTCTCTTGAACGCGACGCGTTCTTGAGTTTTGTCGGATTTTTGGAGGAATCCGAGTGGAAATCTGATGGTGCAATCCGAGACCCAAAATCCAAGACTAGCAATCCTTTAAGGCAAATTCGACAGTGGAAATCCGAAACTTGAAATCCGGAACTTGAGAATCCGATGGTGAGATTCGGATTTGTGAAATCCGACACTTGGGGGCGACGCGACGCGTTGGTTGCTTGGACGCGACGCGTCCGTGGCCTGTGTGGAATTTCTTGTTTGTTTGCATTGTTTAATGTTATGTGATATATGTTTATACGTATGTGAATCTTACATGTTTATGTTTGATCAAAGGGATATAAATATATGTGTTTGGTATATATTTATGAATCGGTTACTGATTTCAGTTTGTTGTGTTCTTGGGAACAGACAAGGCTGTGTAACATAAGATCACTGAGTGGAGAAGCTGAAAGCTTGAGGTGAGTAGATGTTTACTCACAGATGTTATTAGTTGTAACTGGTTTGATTGCAGCTGTTATTGGTTTGACGCATGGATAGATTGTGTATCTGATAATTGATTAACTGTTGATTGTTAATTAATTGTTGCGTCAGTGATATGTATACATGATGGTTGGGAAGTAAGTTTCGGCTGGGCATATGGGCTGGGTTTGTTTGCTATTGGCTAATCAGTATTGGGATCTTTTGATGCATTTGTTGCAACTTAAGGTAATTGTAACGTCCCAAATTTTTTTTTCTTTTTTTTTCTTACATAATTCGTCCATAAGAGATATTCACGATCATTGATATCGTAATTAAACATCAAGTTGTTCACCAAATAAACATCCATAATTCATTAAGTTACAATCATCCTCATTGTCTGTAATTAAAACTGTTACTGTTGAAACTATATTAAAAGATTGCGGAAGCTTGGGAATTGAGCTATCATTGCTGCGCTGGAGCCCCGCCATGGTCGTTACCTGAAAAGATATGAAACAACAACTGTAAGCCAAAGGCTTAGCGGGTATACTACTTACAACCGAAATAGTTCGCATACTATTCAACTCATACCCACTACCGTAGTAAGTGATCTCGTCATACCCGTCACTAGGACGGTCTAGTCTCTCCCGTTGTCGTCACAATGGTCTAACATACCCGGCACCGAAGTGCTGGTCTCATACCCGACACCGAAGTGTACGGTCTAACATACCCGACACCGAAGTGTACGGTCTAACGTACCTGTCACCGGAGTGAACGGTCTAAACATACCCGTCACCGGAGTGAACGGTCTAAACATACCCGACACCGATGTGTAAGGTCTAAACATACCCGACACCGAAGTGTACGGTCTAAGCATACCCGTTACCGAAGTAAATGGTCTAAGTACAATCAACTAGAACTCGTATATTCATACATATCTGTTATTCTCATACATACATAGCATATGTAATCTATTCAAGTTATAAGTGAGAATACTCACCTGTCAGCTGGTTTAGTTCACAGTCCCTACTGACGGACTTTACTAGCTTTGCTCTGTAACTGACCGTTACCTGACCAAGTCTAAACATTGGTTAACACTAGGTTTAACTGTTACTCACTGAAAGTCGCATGGAATTATGCTTGTTACATGAAAGTCGTATAAACTACTATGAAAGTCGCATGGATTACAATGAAAGTCGTATGGACTACTGTACATCACCTAAAAGTCGCATGAACTGTTACATGGTACTGAAAGTCGCATGGCACATACACAGACCAACTGAAAGTCGCATGAACTCACAAACTAGGACTGAAAGTCACATGGCACATACATAGGCCAACTGAAAGTCACATGAGCTGTTACATGATACTGAAAGTCGCATGGCACATACACAGGCCAACTGAAAGTCGCATGAACTAGCATATTTCACGTGAAATTCGCATGGTGCATACTCATACACTACTGAAAGTCGCATGAACTCACATACAACACATGAAAGTCGCATGAAACACTATTCATCATATAAAAGTCGCATGAACTGATAATGGATACATGAAAGTCGCATGGCATAACATATAGCCCAACTGAAAGTCGCATGGCGCATCTTAGGCTCATGCGACTGTCGCATGGCACCCCCCAGTGTCCATGTGACTGTCGCATGGCTCACCTTCTTCACTGTAAGTTCATCTTTTGCAAAAACCCAGACTCCATAGCCATAATCAAGCTCTCTAAAAACTCAATCAATTCAACTCAAACTTGTTGCAAAACATTTCTCCACTTATACAAAACCTTCTTTTAAACTTAGAATCATTTTACATCAACATTCAAGGTGTTCTTGGTGAGATATTTCTCCTGGGTTTTACTTAAACTCTCTAAACCCAAAAACCCCAGACTATAATCATTCAACCAATCACTCAAACATAGCAAGAAGGATGCCTACATGATTCTAAAGAATAGAGAAACATTACCTGATGTTTTCTTTGCTGAAAATCTCAAGTTTCCAACAATGGACGCCCTCTACTTCTGCTCCTCGTTCCTTCAATGGCACCAGCACACACACACACAAAAGCTTTGAATGAATGAAACAGTGATTGAGAGTTTGTGTGGGAGGCTATGCCCTAAATCCTTATTTATACTCATTTCCAACCTCTTGTGGGCCTAAGCCCAACTTAAAATTCCAAGTCCAATTACAACCAAAATTCTTATTGGGTTACTACATATGTAAGCCCAATCTTACTTAATAAGTTTCCATCCACAACATACACACACACACACATATATATATATATATATATATAAGACTTAAGTCCATCACTTAAATAATTCCCAACCATTATGTGCATAAATCACCAATAATATTCATTAAAAATATTCTTGTACATTTTAAAATGTGGGTATTACGGTAATACTATGTGAGAATAGCAAATGAACTATCGGTAAACCTTTGCTTTGGCCGACATTGGTTGTAGGTTCCTACAAAACCGCCGGTCTTCCCGGGACACGATTATCTGTTATTTGTTGTTGATATCATGCGGTTCTGGCTGATATATCTGTTGTGGTTTTACTCATTTCACTTAGCTTTGTGCTAATCCCCTACCTCTCACTCTTTTTACAGGTTTTGGTAAGTCAGCGGCTCGGCTGAGAGTGGTTAGCTTGGGGAGTAATCACCTAGGACTCTGATAGATTATTTGTGACGAGCCGTGTTTTGTAATACTGATATTTAAACAAGTTGGTTTATGTACAGTTGTAAATACTTTTGGTATTTAATTCGCTTCCGCAATATTGATTAAAATAAAAAATTTTGGGTTGAAAATACGGTGTTACAGTAATCTAGTCTAGTTGAATAATAAAAGGGGAATTGAAGGATCTTAAGATGAAAGACCATGTCTACCATCCTAAACCTAGATCTTCATATATTTAAAAAAAATAAAAATCAAGGTAACAAGTTGTTTACCTGTTTCAAAGAAAAACTTGTATATAATGGAAGAAACAAGCAAATTAGTTGTATTGTTTTTAAAAAATTAAAGTTAATTGTAAATAATGATAAATTTATGGTATGTGATGTTGTGCAGTTATATATATGAAAAATGATTTGAAATAAAACGGAAATACTAGACTAAACTACACACCGGGCAATGAACCCATCGTATAGTAGTAAAGTGTTTGTAAGACCGAGTGTCAAACCTCAAGGAAGCAAGATGAAATCTCAATACTAGGTTGTCGTCATTAATTAATCTATGATCAAATGTTTATATTCCTAAAGTTAACAATCAAAACAAGCGAGATAAAAGAGACGAGATATATTTTTTAGAACTTTTCGATTTGAGAAGGAAGTGCTACTAGACTCGATTACAAATAGAGTTAATTGACAAGGATTTGATAAATTTGATGGGCAAGAAGTTAAAGCATCTAAACACTTCAAATATTATATAAAATCAAACAAGAAGGTCTCCTTAGAATGATTTTACAAGATATAAGGAGTGACTAGAATCTACCACTTTGCAAAAACATTCAAGCAAGGATTTAGTGTTGTATTAAACACGTTTAATAACAAAGTTCTCCGTTAATTAAACAATCAATTCTTGAAAACTACCCCCCGAAGTTCTCCGAAGTAGCCAATTTCACAAAAATCAATTTTAAAGATATTTCAACACTTGACTAATCATAAGATAGGCATTTCAAAGTCAATTTTATCAAGAAATTGCTCAAACAATGGTGAAAACCCAAACCCAAGTGTAAATTCTCACAAATTGGGCATCACAACTAGAAGTAATTGCAAAGAAACCAAGAACCAATCAACACAATATGTCTATTACATCAATTAGTCAAGGAAATTTGAGGAAAAACATGAATTCAAGCAATTTGAGAGAAACCCTAGCTTGAAGCTTCCATTAATGGTGGAATTTGGGGAAACCCACAAAAAATCCCAAATCCAAATCAATAACCTACTTGAATCTCATCTAATAGCACTAAAATTAACTACTCCATGCTAAACATTACGAAATCTAAGTAAACAAAACTGAAATTGAAAGGAGACATGAAGGAGGCTTAAACCCTTGAAGAAACCAAGGAAGAAGATGAAGATGAAGCTTCCAAGTCAAGATCCAAGCTCCAAATCTTGTTCTCTTTGGATGTATCCTTTGAAAATTAGACTTGAACCTCTGGAAAATGTGCAGAAAAATCGCCTCCCCTCAGGTTCTAGGGCTGGAAAACGGGTTTTTTGAAAAGGGGGAGAAAAAAATGCTTAAATATGCCATCAGCGTCTGGCACATGTACGGCCGTACATCGCACTTTACAGGGCCGTACAAACGGGTCTGGAACATGATTTTTCCATTTCTTCCAAATTTTGGGGGTTTTCCTTCCTTTTGCTATGGATAATCATTAAAAGACCTGAGATATCAAAAATAATGAATTAAGTATCAATTAAGACCAAATTACTCATAAAACCATATAAAACGACCGGATATCGCCCCGAAATAACTATTCAATTTGGGCGATATCAAAGATTCCCACACTTAAAGGTTGCTTGTCCCTAAGCAACTCCCAATTTCACTAAAATGCACTCAATTATTAGAACTAAACCTAACATAAACTAAAGAACTAAACAAGGTGACTAAAGGATTATCTCAATAGATTAAAGTAACAAACTTGATAACAAATTAACCAAAATGCCAAAACCCATATTGAATATAATTTGTCAAAAAGTAAAATCCGGGATAGACAAATCAAATAAGGATTAAAAATGTATCCATATCAGTTAGCTCCCACATTGAACTCACAAGACTAGAATCGAGATAAGACAAACTCGTTAAGAACACTTAGACAAACCCCCCTTTGCTCAAAAGATCTTGGATATTGGATGAATTACCACAATTTGTCTTTTTGATCAAAATCAGCTTACTTCAAAGGAAAACCTCAAAAACCTTGGTAAAAACCAATTATTCGATGTTTTTAAGGTCCCGCATCAATTCTAGCATTTCGGCAATTGCCAATTATTCGGTTGATAGAGCTAAAATCAATTGCTTCCATATTATGCTTCACACCCGCTATCCATTTTAGGCCTTATTGATTCGCGATGGCAAAATGCCAATTATTAATTGCGATGGCATAAATGCCATTTATTGATGGTTTTCAACTTCAAGCGGATGAAAAGGTCTAATATGGAACCTAATCCGAAAGCGTCAAAATTTCTCAAGAACAAAAGGTGAAAATAGAACCAAAATCCTCACTTTATATCTACAAAGGGGGTATGATAGATCGCATAGTAATTTTTTTAGCACTCAAAACAGTCAAGCAGTCTAACAAAGAAGAGACTAGTGAAAGAATTCATCAAAATCCGTAAAAGATTTGAAAACCCGAATACACAATGACTTGAATTTAATGTAGGGAATTTGGCAAAAATGGAAATTTGAAATCAAATTAAATTCTAAAATCAAATTGATCTAAATGATTAACAATTGAAAAAGAGTCCTAAGTCACTTATTAAAACGGAAACTAAGAACAATTACCTAATTTTTTTTTTTGTGTTTTTGTTTTAATAAAAACAAAAAAAATTGATTGATTTTGAGTAAAAATAAGGATTTCCAAAGGGACAAGAAACAATGTAGTAACTACTCCCCTTCCCACACTTGAGGTAAACATTGTCCTCAATGTTTGAAAATGAAATGGACAAAAGTGAAAAGAAGCAAGGAAAAAGACAAGAACTTCCCTGATCTTCAATTTCTGCCAGACTGAATGGACCAGGAAACCGATCTGAACTGAATGCCAGCAAGAACCTGGAGCAGCCTCAATTGTTGTAACCATGGATGGATCACCAAAGTAATGTTTGACACGATGACCGTTTACCTTAAACGTCTCCCCACTAGTAGATGATAACTCGAGTGTACCGTATGGATATGCCTCGACAACGGTGAATGGTCCCGACCACCTTGACTTAAATTTCCCTGAAATCAACATCAAACGTGAGTTAAACAAAAGAACTTTATCACCCGGGACATATGGTTTTGTTTCCTTAAGGCGTTTATCGTGCAACTTTTTCATCCGGTCCTTGTAAATCCGAGAGTTCTCATAAGCCTCATCCCGAATTTCATCAAGTTCTAACAATTGTAAAGCTCTAAATTCACGGGACTCATTCAAATCTAAATTTGCAACTTTTAAGGCCCAAAATGCTTTTTGTTCAAGTTCAATAGGAAGTTGACATGCTTTTCCATAGACAAGCTTATATGGGGTAAAACCGATGGGCGTTTTAAATGCCGTACGAAATTCCCATAAAGCATCATCTAATTTGTTGGTCCATTCTTACTTATTATTACCAACCGTTTTTTCTAAAATTCTTTTCAAACCTCGGTTAGTATTCTCAACTTGCCCACTAGTTTGTGGGTGATAAGATGTTGAGAACTTGTGATGAACACCATATCTTTTCAAAACTTTTTCCAATTGTGCATTTGCAAAATGTGTCCCCCGATCACTAATTAAAGCTTTTGGGGTACCAAATCTCGAGAAAAGCTTTTTGAGAAAAATCACAACAACTCTAGCATCATTGGTAGCCAAAGCCTGGGCTTCTACCCACTTTGAAACATAATCAACGGCTACTAATATGTAACGATTACCCTTCGATGGGGGGAATGGTCCCATGAAGTCGATGCCCCAAATATCAAAAATTTCGCAAGCTTGAATAGTTGTGAGGGGCATCTCATCTCGAGAGGATATATTTCCAACCCGTTGACAAGAATCACATGATTTAACCAAACAGGTTGCATCCTTGAAAATAGAAGGCCAATAAAACCCCGCTTCGAATACCTTTTTAGCGGTGGTATTCGGTCCATGATGCCCACCACTTGGTCCACTATGGCAATGGTTAAGAATGGTCTTTGCTTCTTTAGCATCAACACATCGCCTCATTATTTGGTCGGCACAAATTCGAAAGAGGTAGGGATCTTCTCAAAAGTAATGACGCGCATCTTTTAAAAACTTTTTTCTTTGTTGATGCGTCCACCCTTTTGGAATATTCCCGCCAACCAAAAAGTTTGCAAAGTTGGCGAACCAAGGGGTGTCATCTTTTACCTCGGTGAAAAAGAGCGATTCATCCGGGAAATGCTCCTTAATTTGATGCTCCAATCTTGAGTTTTCCTTGTCATGCTCCAATCTTGACAAATGATCCGCCGCTACATTCTCGGCCCCCTTTTTGTCCTTTATCTCAATATCGAACTCCTGCAACAACAAGATCCAACGGATTAGTCTCGGTTTAGCATCTTGCTTGCTTAATAAAACTTTAATGCCCCATGATCCGTATAGACAATGGTTTTAGATAACACGAGATAGGATCTAAATTTATCAAAAGCAAACACAACGGCAAGGAGCTCTTTCTTGGTGGTGGTGTAGTTTGATTGGGCTTCATTCATTGTCTTGCTTGCATAATATATGGGCTGAAAATGTTTGTCTCGTCTTTGTCCAAGAACGGCTCCCAATGCAAAGTCGCTAGCATCACACATTAATTCGAAAGGAAGGCTCCAATCGGGTGCAACCATGATAGGGGCGGATGTGAGCTTAGCCTTCAAAAGATCAAACGCTTCAACACAATCGTTAGTAAAATCAAACACAACATCCTTTTCTAACAAACGGGTCATGGGTCTTGCGATTTTTGAAAAATCTTTAATGAAACGACGATAAAAACCCGCATGACCCAAGAAACTCCTAATCGATTTCACATTGGTGGGATAGGGAAGATTAGCTATGGTGTCAACCTTTGCTCGGTCAACCTCTATTCCCACACTTGAAATTTTATGACCGAGAACTATTTCTTCCCGGACCATAAAATGACATTTTTCCCAATTTAACACAAGATGAGATTCCTCACATCGTGTTAACATTTTGTCTAAACGGGAAAGACATATATCAAAAGTGCTACCAAAAACGGAAAAGTCGTCCATGAACACTTCCATACAACTTTCAATCATGTCGTGAAAAATAGCCACCATGCACCTTTGAAAGGTAGCAGGGGCATTGCATAAACCAAATGGCATGCGTCTATAGGCAAATGTACCGTAAGGACAAGTAAAAGTGGTCTTTTCTTGATCCTCGGGAGCAATTGGGATTTGAAAATATCCCGAAAATCCGTCTAGAAAGCAATAAAACTCATTACCGGATAACCTTTCAAGCATTTGGTCAATGAATGGCAAAGGAAAGTGATCCTTTCGAGTTGCATCGTTGAGCTTCCGGTAGTCTATGCAAACTCTCCAACCCGTTACCGTCCTTGTAGGTATCAATTCATCTTTTGAATTCTTGATCACTGTCATTCCACCCTTCTTCGGGACCACTTGTACCGGGCTAACCCATGAACTATCTGAAATTGGATAGATAAGACCCGCATCAAGTAACTTGATTACCTCTTTTTTCACAACTTCTTGCATATTCGGGTTAAGTCGCCTTTGATGTTGAACAACCGGTTTCATATCCTCCTCCAAGAGTATCTTGTGAGTACAAAATGATGGATTCAAACCTTTGATATCCGAAAGTTTCCAAGCAATGGCCGACTTATGCTTTTTCAACACCTCAATTAAACTTGTTTTTTCATCAATCGTCAAATTCTTGGCAATTATCACCGGGAGTTGAGACGTACCATGAAGGTAAGCATATTCAAGATGCTCGGGTAATGGCTTTAACTCCAACTCGGGTGGTTCTTCAATGGATGTTTTCAACTTGTTTCCTTTCTCCAAGTTCAACACTTCTACTTCTTCAATTACTTGAGATGAATCAAAATTTAAAAGTTGCTCTAGTTCTCGAATGTCACGTTCCGGATCAAAAGGTTTATCTTCAAATCCCATGGAAAAATCTTCCAAAAGATCATCTTCACAAATTTGGGTGAGAACAGGGATGGTACGGCCGTACCAGTCAGTTGTACAGGCCGTGCAAGCAGGTACCTGATGGTTTTTTTCAATTTCCGAAATTCCAGTGGGGTTTGTACGGCTATAAGTACGGCCATGCAAATCCTTCAGTGGCCAAAATTCTTGATTTTGACCTTCTGGGTCAACTTTTGTGCATAACCAAATCATTTTCTCAGCAAGTTTTTCCACTTTATCCATATCCTCCACATCAAAATCATCATCATAACCTTCTTCAAACTTAAATTGTGAAGTATCCATATAGTAAAGTGTGTCATCTTGTCTTGAAGAGTATTTCAAAGACTTCGTAAGGTCAAAAACCACTTCTTCATCACCAACTCGAAGTGTGAGTGTCTTACCAAAAACATCAATCAATGCTCGGGTTGTGGCAAGAAAAGGTCTACCCAAGATAAATGGCACTCGACTATCTTCATCCATGTCGAGAATAACGAAATCCACTGGAAAGATAAACTTATCCACTTTCACAAGCATATTTTCCACAATACCCCTTGGAATTTTGATCGATCGATCGGCTAATTGAATGCTCATTTGAGTAGGTGCCAACTCACCTAGCCCCAACTTTGTAAATAAAGAATAAGGCATAAGGTTTATACTTGCACCGAGATCGGCAAGAGCATTAGTTACCTTAAAATCACCAATAACACATGGAATTGTAAAACTACCCGGATCTTGAATCTTTGGTGGTAGTTTGTTTTGTACAATCGCCGAACACTCCTCATTCATTGGAATATTAGCAAGTTCCTCCAATTTCTTCTTGTTAGTGCACAATTCCTTGAGAAACTTAGCATATTTTGGCATGTGTGCCAATGCTTCCACCAATGGAAGGTTAATATGCAATTGCTTAAAAAGTTCCAAAAATTTACCATATTGAGCTTCAAACTTATCTTTTCTAAGACGAGAAGGATAAGGAAGAGTCGGGACATACGGTTTTAAAGGAACGGGCGCCGGAGGTGGGACACTTGCGGTACTTCGTGAGCTTGTAGGTTGCACTTTGTCCATTGACTTCTCCGAGTCTTCGACAACTTCTTCTAAGACAAAAGGTGAATCATGAGGTAAAGTTTTGACAATCCCGGTTGTTTTCCCTCCTTTTGTAGTTACCAAAACAGCTTCATCTTCGGTTGAATAATCTCCATCTTCCACTTTGACACTTCCATCCTCATCACTTGAGTATATAACATTGACATGATGTTGGGGGCCTTTTTGCTTAGGATTCACCTCGGTATTGCTTGGCATCCCACCATAAGGACGTTCAATTAGCATCTTTGAAATTTGACCCACTTGGTTCTCAAGGTTGTGAAATGAAGCTTGAGTATTTCTCAATTGGTTATCAACTTGTTGATTTCTTACCTCTTGAGCCTTGTCTTTAGCTTCTTGAGCAACCAAAAATTTCTCCATTAAATCCTCCACTTTTCTTTTCTTTTCCTCCACTTGAGGTGTAATGTTGGCATTGAATCTATACGCGGGTCCTTGACCGGGTGGATATTGGCGGTATTGGTTTTGGGTTGGGCGATATTGATTTTGGTGTTGGAAAGATGGATTTTGCTGCATAGGGTATTGGTGTTGAAATTTTTGTGCGTTTGGGTTGAAACCGGGTGGGGTTAAGTGTTGGGCATTGTTTCCTTTGAATCCGGGGTATGGGTGGCTTCTTTAAAACGGTTTCCATAGGGTGCTTGGGGGTTAAAATTCTGCCTTGCTAAGTTTGGATCTTCAATAACGTCACCCGAAGATAGCATAACTTGCTCATTTTGTTCAAAAAATGCATGACATGAACCAATATCATGTGGTCCTCCACACCATTCACAATTATCCACAAAAATTTGATTTCCCACTTGATACATCTCTTGAGCAACATGAAAAGTACCGGATGGTTGTGGCTTGGAAAATTGATTAAACTTTTCGTTTAGCTTTTGCAATTGTGAAGTAATACTAGCCAACTCACTTGATCCCATCATAATTGAAGAGTAGGATGCACAATCGTTCATAGCCATCTCATCAATCATTTGATAAGCAAAAGAAGCGGTTTTGTTCATGATTGTTCCCCCGGCCGCCACATCAATGGATTGACGACTTCCCAAGAATAAACCGTTATAGAAAAGTTGGATTTGATCACTCAAGCTAACACCATGGTGTGGGCATGATCTCAAAAGCTTCTTGAATCTTTCCCATGAGTCATAAAGTGTCTCCCCTTCACGTTGTCTAAAGTTGTTGATGTCGTTCTTCAACTTTGCGGTCTTTGCGGGAGGAAAGTACATTTTCATGAATCTTTGTAATAAATCATCCCAAGTAGTAAACGAGTTAGGGGGTTGAGCTTCTAACCAATCTTGGGCTTTTTCACGTAGAGAAAATGGGAACAATCGTAGGCGAATGGCATCATTTGGTACTTGTTGAATCTTGAACATATCACAAATCCTCAAAAACCGTGAGATGTGAGAATTAGGATCTTCATCCGAGTTACCACTAAATTGACATGTGTTTTGAATCATAGTAATAACTGATGACTTGATTTCAAAATGATTGGCGGCTACCCCCGGTGGGTTGATAGAATCTTGTTGAGCCGGGTTCACTCTAGGTTGCCAAAGAGATCCGAGTGTTCTTTCTTCGTCCATTTCTTGTTGTGGTATCAAATCGAGGTTGGGTTGGGTCGGTTGATAAGAACTTTCTTCTTCAAATTCGTCTAATTCCGGGCTACGTACTCTTCTAAAGAATATCCTCTCCGGTTCGGAAAATGGATTCACTATATCCTCAGAAGAAGACCGGGTCATCCACTACAAAACAACAGAGAAAATTCTCAAAGTAGATTGCCCAAATCAAAAATAAACAAGTAAAGTAACTTGCAAAAATAAATTTTCACAAGGATCGACTAAACTAATGACTATAACCTTTTTCAAAAGATCAAAATTGCGTCCCCGGCAGCGGCGCCAAAAACTGATGTTGTGCAGTTATATATATGAAAAATGATTTGAAATAAAACGGAAATACTAGACTAAACTACACACCGGGCAGTGAACCCATCGTATAGTAGTAAAGTGTTTGTAAGACCGAGTGTCGAACCTCAAGGAAGCAAGATGAAATCTCAATACTAGGCTGTCGTCATTAATTAATCTATGATCAAATGTTTATATTCTTAAAGTTAACAATCAAAACAAGCGAGATAAAAGAGACGAGATATTTTTTTTAGGACTTTTCGATTTGAGAAGGAAGTGCTACTAGACTCGATTACAAATAGAGTTAATTGACAAGGATTTGATAAATTTGATGGGCAAGAAGTTAAAGCATCTAAACACTTCAAATATTAAATAAAATCAAACAAGAAGGTCTCCTTAGAATGATTTTACAAGATATAAGGAGTGACTAGAATCTACCACTTTGCAAAAACATTCAAGCAAGGATTTAGTGTTGTATTAAACACGTTTAATAACAAAGTTCTCCGTTAATTAAACAATCAATTCTTGAAAACTACCCCCCGAAGTTCTCCGAAGTAGCCAATTTCACAAAAATCAATTTTAAAGATATTCCAACACTTGACTAATCATAAGATAGGCATTTCAAAGTCAATTTTATCAACAAATTGCTCAAACAATGGTGAAAACCCAAACCCAAGTGTAAATTCTCACAAATTGGGCATCACAACTAGAAGTAATTGCAAAGAAACCAAGAACCAATCAACACAATATGTCTATTACATCAATTAGTCAAGGAAATTTGAGGAAAAACATGAATTCAAGCAATTTGAGAGAAACCCTAGGTTGAAGCTTCCATTAATGGTGGAATTTGGGGAAACCCACAAAAAATCCCAAATCCAAGTCAATAACCTACTTGAATCTCATCTAATAGCACTAAAATTAACTACTCCATGCTAAACATTACGAAATCTAAGTAAACAAAACTGAAATTGAAAGGAGACATGAAGGAGAGCTTAAACCCTTGAAGAAACCAAGGAAGAAGATGAAGATGAAGCTTCCAAGTCAAGATCCAAGCTCCAAATCTTGTTCTCTTTGGATGTATCCTTTGAAAATTAGACTTGAACCTCTGGAAAATGTGCAGAAAAATCGCCTCCCCTCAGGTTCTAGGGCTGGAAAACGGGTTTTTTGAAAAGGGGGAGAAAAAAAATGTTTAAATATGCCATCAGCGTCTGGCACATGTACGGCCGTACATCGCACTTTACGGGGCCGTACAAACGGGTCTGGAACATGATTTTTCCATTTCTTCCAAATTTTGGGGGTTTTCCTTCCTTTTGCTATGGATAATCATTAAAAGACCTGAGATATCAAAAATAATGAATTAAGTATCAATTAAGACCAAATTACTGATAAAACCATATAAAACGACCGGATATCGCCTCGAAATAACTATTCAATTTGGGCGATATCAGTATGTTTGACGGAAATAGCTGGTAGCTGTAGCTGGAATTTGTTAGCTGCTAGTTGGAGCTGGAAGTTGTATATTTTAGTTATATATGTGTTTGGCAAATTACTTGGTTGAGTGGAACTTAATAGTGTAAAATGATAAAAAAAAAAGGGACAAATTATAAAAATAAGAAGAATTATAAAATAATTAAAGAGGGTATTTAAGTAATTTGGTATATAAAAATCTTACGGCTAGTTCTAAAAACTAATTCAAAAAGCTTTTTGTTTTAGAATTTTTTTTGTTTAAAAAAAGCTTCCGTATTTTTTATTCGAACATAACTTGTTTTTTCTTTTAAAATAAAAGATTATCAGCTCTAACAAGTTTCACACCGAAGATACCCTTAGTCAAAGTTATTCTATTTTCAATTGGTTTGTCTTTTTTAAAATTGCTTTTGCTTGAATCCTTTTATTCATTTTTATTGTCTTATGATGGATTTACTATTTAATTATGGAGTAATAAATAAGGTTTAGATTTAGAGAAGCTGAAAGTCAAGATGTAAAAAAGAGCATGAAAATATATAATCCATTTCATGCCATAATGATTAATATAATATTTATTTTATTAGTGTAACTTATTTAATTATTGTTTAATATTATATCTTAGGGTGAATAATGGTTTAACCATCAAAGTTTTACTTCAGTTTCGATTTAATTATTAAAGGTTTTTTTCAAACAGTTTTACCACAAAGTATGAATTTATAATTATTTAATCCTCAAAGTTACACCTTCTTTTTGGTTAAAACCTAAGTTTTTTCTCAAACGATTTAACCCTTAAATTTTTATTAAAAACTGATTTAACCCTCTAAGTTTTGTTAACTTTTCAATAAAAAGTAAAATGAATAATAAATAGAGAGGGTAAAATTGAAAACCATACAAAACATAAGTGATTAATCATTTTTGTTAACAAAACTTCAAGGTTTAAATCATTTGAAAAAAAGTTTGAGGTTTAAATCATAACAAATTAAAACTTTATGGTAATTTTGTTTAGAAAAAAAACTTTGATGGTTAAATCGAAATTGAACGAAAACTTTAATGGTTAAACCATTACTGACCCTATGTCTTAAGGGTAAGGTTTCATGAAAAATATCTTTCTCACCGAGTACACGAAATACGGTTGCAAAAATTAAGAAAATTGACAAAATTACCTTTATTTTTAATTCACGATATCATAAAAGCAATAAACTTTAAATTATATTAAAAAATAAATGCAAAAAATAATAAATATAACAAATGTATTATATTTTTGTAGCCATTAGATTAAGATTTCAAAGACCTAGATCTATCTCCTTGTTCTCCCTTAATTATCTTAAATTCTACGAATTAATATAACAAGGAAAGAAAAAGGAAGCCATGAAAAGATTGGAAAGAACGGATGCACGGTGGGTAACATGTCAGAGATGTTCCTATCAATCACAACCTATAATATAAAAAAGGGCAAGGTCCATATTACCAACCACGTCCATAATACGAAAAGAACAAGGTCGGATCACTAACCACGAATCATACTCGTGTAATTAGAATCTGATTCGTACCAATAAACTTAACTTATTTAAATATCCTCTAGTTATTCTGTTAAAAAGCTTAGTCAAACACTTCCTTTTAGGGTTCGGTACCCATGCACACAGCCTTAACTAAACATCTAGAAATAAAAACGTATACAATACGAATAGTTTCGTGAGATTTCAATTTTTCAATCCAAACCCTATATAACTCGAGGCTACAAAGAAGATTTTAACATTCTAAATATCTTACTAATTTTAATCATAAATTCTTGTCGCAACCCAATCAATGGTTGCAAACCAAAAAACTTGCAACCAGCCGCACCAAAGTGTTAGAAAAGTGATCCTCATGATTATGCGTGAAAAAGTGTGGTCGCAAAAAATCAAGATTAATCTAGTTACGTGTTTAGAAAAAACAAAAATGTGTTTTAATTCTTATTGGGTTCTTCAAACACAATGCAATATGTGAGGTATGTGTGTGTTGTATATAATATTTACTTATATAATCATTAGCGGCTTGAAACGAGCATAACTTTCATCAATAGCGGCTTGAAACGAGCTTAACTTTCATCAACTTATAGTACTTGCAATAACAACCCATTTCAACTTGGGGAAGACACCGTAATAATCGTCACATCAATATCACGTATGCATCATTAACACACGCAGTAATAGGTGTATATCACTACCAGCAATGAGCCGAATTGCAATTCGGTTAATCGGGTTTTGGATCAGGTAAAATCAGTTATACGAGGGAAAAAAATACAATTTTATAGTTTAAGCCATTTAAAATTAGTTTTATTCGCTTTAATGGTATCTTCTAACTCGATCGAAATAACATTTAATAAAGGTAACTTAAATTAGATCTAAAGATATGTGATGTGACTTGTGAGTGTAATATTAGGTTGAAATGAATACAATATTATTTATTCAAAAAAACATTAAAAAGAAATAGATTACTAAATCAAGTTATTTAACTAAAATGATTCCTTGTATGCAACTTATATTATATTTATTTAGTAAGATATTTCAATCAAAGCTAATATATCTCCAAAATAAAAAAATAAAAACTTAATTAGGTACCGAATTTTAAATAACCAAACCGATTTTATAACGGGTAAACCGCATACCCGAATTAACCGAAACCCGATTAAACGACTGGTAACGGTTATTTTTGACAACGTTAGGATAAGTATAGAGAATAAGACCATCCGTACGGCCTCTCCCCTTCCCAAACCAACCCAAATGCCAAATCAGCTTTTTTTACTTTTTACTTCCCAACCCAAATCAACCCAAAAGTCAAGTATAACCCTTCCCAAATCAATCCAAACAACCCAAATATTTTTCTCTCTCCTCACTCTCACTAAAAAACCAAAAAAAAAATGAAAAAGTCTAACAACCCAATCGGTTTGGCGGACCTGAATTGGAAAAAAAAAATTCGGAACCCGAAACACCCTAGGGGTGTTCCCGAAGCTCTCCATTGAACCCAAAAGAACCCGAGAGGTCTCGGGAGAGGCCTTACGGAAGGTCTAATAAACATAGATAGTGCCAATCTACAAAGAGAACTTGCCTGATGCCTGATGGGATATGTTACAATCATCCATGTTTTGGGTTCTTTTGGGTTCAATCAAACCAAATTAACCCACTGCAGCACTGCTACCACAATTGGTATATTGGTTATGTTATCATGCTTATTGCTAACAATCTAACATTATTATTTGTTTCGGTTTTTTACAAATGACCTTCTCTGTACACTCGAGTAAAAAAGTGCTTTTATCCACATCATGTTCAAAACCATCATCATCACCCCCCCCCCCCCCGGGCCGGCCGGCGCGGCTATTATCAAAGTTTTCTCTAAACTAGAAAGGTTTGAGGTTACAAATCTATCCTAATTGACTCCAACAGTCAAAATGTTTCTCTTTTTCCTGCTAAATCCCATAACAAGGCCTAAATGTTTCCAACACCTTCACCTTCATTCCTTATACATAAAATAAAAAATAAAAAAATAGTAGGAAATGTAATCTGTATGCAGGGTGAATGAAACATAAATGAAAATGCAAGACATGTTGACTATGTTCTTTCTTTAGTCAACACATAAAACAGAAAGAAAATGTTCAAAACAGAGTACTTAGCTAAGTAACAGGATAGAAATGGCATAAAACGCCCATGCCCATGCCCACGCCCACCACCTCGTCTTATAATTTGTTGGTGTGAGCTGCATATCATCATATACATCTATGCCTCGTCCAACTGGTCCTGCGATGAAAAAAACAAAGAGCGAGGGGGAAGGTGGAGTTCAAGTTAGGACGTCGCACATGAATATTAATTGCAAGTTTGCAACAAAGTTAATAAATTTTCTTTTTCTTTTTACAAAAGCATGATAAAAACTTATTAGGGGTGAAGTGGAAGTATACCTGTGCATCTGAAGTCCAAAGAGTGAGATTGTCCCTCAGTAGTTGCATAATCAGAGTACTATCCTTGTATGAGTCTTCTCCCAGAGTGTCCAGCTCTGCTATGGCTTCCTCAAATGCCTACTCAGATCATAAATAAATTAATAAATAAGGTCAAAGATGATTGCCATGGCATGCATATAAATGACCTAACTATTCGGTTGAAAAATGAACTAAAGGTGAAAACCGTGAAATCACTCGCTAAACTTTAACACCGTTTTTTTTTTAATAGCGAAGTTATGTTAGTGGGCTGGATCCGCAGTGACATCCAAACGGGTAGTATGCGAACCTCAAGCCACACGCCATAAGGTAATAAAACCTCCTCCATCTATTTCCAGAAACCCCATAGTGAGACTTGAACCCAAGACCTACACTATAAGGTAAGACCCCATGTACCATTGGGACAGAAGCCCGTTGGTTTTAACACTGTTTCTTACATTATATATCTTGTTATGTCATACGAATAATTGAATTTAAAATTTATGCAACAAGCAATTACAATCAAGACAAAGAGTATCCAAGTTACCTGTTTGGCCATGCTACAAGCTTTATCAGATGAATTGAGAATCTCATAGTAGAAAACTGAGAAATTAAGTGCCAGCCCCAATCTTATTGGATGTGTTGGAGCCAAATCTGCCAGTGCAATATCCTTCAGAAACAGAACAATATGCAAATTCATTAATACATTACCAACTGCCAACTTACATAACTAACAACCAACTCAATCAAGGGTAAAAATGTAAATATATAAGAATAAGCCCAAAAAATAAGCTTATAAGCTTAAGCCAATAAGCTTAACTAGACACTATATTTTTCATAAGCCTTAAAAATAAGCTAATAAGCCCATAAAATAAGCTAAAACGAACACCCCCTATATAAAACCAACAACTAAGTTTCATATTGCTTCAAAAGGTACAAGTGTATGCCAAGCTCCTAATATTCAAAATTCAGAAAAAAAAGAAAAAAAGAATGCAATTCATGGTTCACTCATAGTTTAGGTGAGTATAGATATAAACATGTGTCACCTAACTTTAACATAACTTGCTTTCAAAACCAGCTACAATTACTCCTTAAGTATTCACAAGTACTACCAGTCATGTGCCAAAAGGTTAAGCATTTAATCTTTAAAAAGTGATTTCCTGTTTTAACAAGTTTCACAAGTCGGGTTATACTCTGATGTACGCAACCAAACCGTTTCATTTACCTCCCTGACCATCCAAGATGTTTTATGTGCCAGTTTCAAACCTAGATCTCTTTTAAGACTTTTGGCACCACCTACCACTAAACTATTTTGAGATGTTCCCAGTAAAAGAAAACACTGTACAACAATATATCATCTTCCATTAGTAAAGGTGACTGACTATACATATAGTGGCACACATCTAGGTTAATCAAGGTTCTAAATAACGTGAAGCGTGAAAAGGTCAAACCTTTTGTATATATATTCTAATTATGTATATAAAATTATCCAAACAAATACTAAAAACACATCATTATATGTTTATAACGTAGTTAATCAATCTTTTTCTTTGTTTTCAGTCTATTCAACCACTCTTATAACCGAATAACTATATAAATTTGACTCATAAAGGCTAATACCTCTAACACGCACATAAAGACATGTCAAAGTAGGACACGTCCAAGCCTTGGACCATGTCAAGCCTCAAGCCATGAAAGCTTTTTAGAACTATGAGGTTAATATTGGGCTTTTAACTAGAAGATTTCAGGAGAAAATTGAACAAGTTAGGAGATTTTATAATTGAAATTATATGAAGATTTGTATATATTCAGGATTTAACACAAAATTCAGTAACTAAGCTTACCTGAGCAGCTTTGTATGAGTTCATAGTAGCCTCTGCTGCTTCCTTTCGTTCATCCCCAATTTTGAACTCCGCTAAATACCTATGATAATCTCCTTTCATCTTCAAATAAAACACCTTCGATTCAGCTGTAGATGCCGACGGCACGAGATTCGAATCCATCAGCTTCAATATTCCGGAGCAAACATCGGACAGCTCGTTTTCGACCTTAGATCTGTAATCCTTCACCAGCGTAACGTGATCTTCGTTCTTTCGGGACTCTTCCTTTTGTTCGATTGATGAAACGATTCGCCAAGCCGCTCGAAGTGAACCGATTACGTTCTTGTACGCGACGGATAGAAGGTTACGCTCTTCGACGGTTAGCTCGGCCGCCGGCGTTGTTCCGACGACTAGCTTTTCCATGAATTTGACCATTTCTTCGTACCGCTCGGCTTGCTCGGTAAGCTTCGCCATGTATACATACTGCTCTCTAGTTAGATTTTCCGGCACGGTGGTGGTGGCCGCCATTGACAAGAAAATGTTACCGCTTTACTTTCGGGATGTGTTGGAAGACTCTTAAATGAGTTGTCATCATGTGTTTCGCGGCGGTGTATAAATAGTCTTCACGTCCATTACAAATTCTTAGAATAAGGATATTAGTTTTGATTGCATCCATCGCTGATTGTTACGTTAGTATTATTAATTTATTATTAATTTTTTTATAATAATATTTACCTATTTATATAATTATTGGACTTACAACTAAATATTTATCTCATTTTCGATTAGTTATAAAAATATATATGTCGCTCATTACAACCACGACGAGGCGTGGGAGGACGAGCCAACCACGAGCCACGTGCAATGGACATAACCAGCGGTTGCCTTGTGTTTTGATTTTTTCTCTCTCGTTATAACACCTCGTGACTCCATCATTACAAGTCCTGTGATAATCTTTATGTTTTATTTTAACGATTGGATTATTGCCCTCGTCATTCATGATAGGTAGTTTTTATTTTATTTATTTTATATGTAGTGTTTAATATTACTTATTATTGGAGAAGTTAGAATTACCCTAAAAATCTCATTTTAGATTTGATAGAAGTAGAATTGTCTTAAAATGGCATGAAAAACACATACTTTTAAATAAGACCAAACCTAAGAGATAGCTTCACCTTGGCAAAACAAATAAATTAAGGGATTGGGTTGACTTCTAAGGTGGAAATTCAATTTATAAGGTATATGAAAGCAATGTCTATTATCTATAGGAAGATCTATGTTTGGTGAAAGGGGTTGGGGCTGATTAATTAATAATCTTAATTCTAAATCATAAGTTTTTTGAAAAGGCTTTTATTTTAGAGGCTTACGAGGGATCATGTTTTTAATAATCGCCTTAAGATTTTAACACCCGAACAGGCTAGAGGGTTGAGGATTATGAAAACTATAATCCTAAGCCCATATAATCCCCCATAATCCCATTGCCGAGCACACCCATAATGTGCTTATCATTGTCCAAAAAGTCTTTTTAGAATCAAATAAGACCCCTTGAGATGTGGGGTTTTTTTTTCATTGGAGAGAGGTACCTAGCGGTCAAAATCAACAATGTGATGTTTTCTTTTCCTTTGGAAATACTCACTTCAAAGAAAGATTTAACTCTATTGTTAGGCTAAGACCCTCCGCATCCGTGAAGGAACCCGAGATTGGGTTCAATGGGGTATCACAGGAACACCATAATGGCACTTTGGGTTTCACTGGTTTCTCAACCCATTTAGTCTTCCAATCCGATGCTTCCATCTCACATTTAATATATTTAATATATATATATATATATATATATATATATATATATATATATATATATATTATTAATATTTGATGTGGGGTTGAAAAGGGTTGGATGTGGGGGTTAGTGGGGTTAGTTGGGTTGAAGGTGAAAATGATATGGATGCTGATGTGGCAGTGAGGTAAGTTAAATAACATGGGTTGGATGCGGATGGTCTAAGAGTTATACCTTCCCTTTTCTTTTCCATTACCCAATACCACATCAGCGTCACATCATTCCCTCTTTCATTTCTTTTACCCTACCCAAAATAAGTGTTATACCTTCCCTTTCCTTACCCAAAATTATATATATATATATATATATCTGTGTGTGTGTGTGTTGGTTGGGGGAGGGGGGGAGTCTCACTGCTTCTCGCTCGAGTAAGTTAACCCGGAGAGGATACCCGATGGGGCTACCCAAAACATCCGAAATGGTGTTCCCGAGCTACCCGATAGAGATCGGGCTACCCATAACGCTCGGTCTTAAGGTCATTGTACAAATCCATACCATAAAAATTTTAAAAAATCAGAAGTTTTTTGCATGTAATCCTAGTAAGAAGACGAGGTCTTACGTTACTATTTTTTTTGTTTAAGCTCAAACATATCTATATATAATTTTGGTGGATAAATATATAACTAAATCTAAACTTATGAAGTTTGATTAGGCTATGTGTATCTATCCCACATCTTTTCATTGTTACATCAATATATTATTTTTTCTTCTATCCCCCTCCTTTCCATTTTTATCACTCTAATCTCCATATCCTCCCCCTCCAACCATCTCATCTTTTAGATATTTTATTTTTTATTTTTCTATTACAATTATTTAATTTAAACAATATAATTTTTATGAATAATTTACAAGAAATAATATAAAATATTATTATTCATACAATAAACTATTTTTTTAACATTAAATTTTAATTAAAAAAAATACATAATCCGAATAAGAATTACATTTCATCAAATAAAAAAAGATCTACTAGTTGTTGTCATTATTCCGTGAAAGACTTGAAATGTGTTCGATTAAATTCGTCTGAAGGTTATGGTGCGTTTCTCGGTTTCAGAGTTCCTGAAGGTTAGCATTGTGTTTAGTATTCACGAAATAATTTAATCCTAGTTTGCCGATACACCCCGAGATTTATTCCCCCTTGATGACGATTCCAACCATTGAAGACAACTCATCCGAAGATGAAGACGACATTAGTTTTTGTATATAAAAGAAACAAAATCTTAAAAAATATAATTTTTTTTAAAGAGAGAATGAGTGAGAATGGATGATTGTGAGAAAAAATAGGAAGGAGGGTAGAAGTATTTATAATTGTTAATTAGTATGTATGTATATATACATAGGCAAAAGTTCAAACGAGAACTGTTTTTCGTACGAGAACCGCGAGAACCAATCTTAGCCGTCCAATTCCAACTCCTTCAATTGGATTGCCCACCCATGAATTCCTTACATGCACCCTGCCACACTCAATCCCCCACGCTCTTCATCCATGAATTCCATTATCCAAAATGAACGGCCAAGATTGGTTCTCGCAGTTCTCGTATGAAAAACAGTTCTTGTTTGAACCCTCCCCTATATACATATATATATATATATATATATACTAAAAGGAAAAAACAATTATATATATATATACGGGAAGGTTCATTTGAGAACCGTTTTTATTGCGAGAACCGCGAGAACCAATCTTAGCCGTTCATTTTGGATAATGGAATTCATGGATGAAGAGTGTGGGGGGATTGAGTGTGGCAGTGTGAATGTAAGGAATTCATGGGTGGGCAATCCAATTGAAGGAGGGAGAATTGGACGGTTAAGATTGGTTCTCGCGGTTCTCGCAATAAGATTGGTTCTCGAATGAACCTTTCACTATATATAAATATATATGTGTGTGTGTGTGTTACTGCTGGAAACAAAAAGAAACAAAAAAAATTAAAAAAGCAGCGTAAATACCAACCAGCCAGGACACTCACTCTCACTTTAAGACCTTCTGCGTCGGAGAGCTAACCCGATGTGGGGTTGTATCGGGTAAACCGGGATCACCATTGCCCCTAGTGGGGTTCGGATGGGTCCGGCACTCGTCTAGTCGTGGAACCCGTTGCGGGTTGTTTTTTTTCTCTTTTTCTCTCTTTCTCTCTCATTTAATATATATATTTTATTAATATTTAATGTGGGGTTGAATAGGGTTGGATGTACATGTTTGTAAGGTAAGTTGGGTTGAAAGTGAAAAATGATGTGGATGCTGATATAGTAGTGGAGTAAGTTGGGTTGGATGCTGGTGGTCTAAGGGGGTGCAAACACTCAAAAGCAAACCAAAGAGAGCAAAAGCAAAGATTTTTATGGATTAAACTTATCAAATTAAAGCTTTCCCTCCCTAGATTCGATTTCTACTTTTTCAAAACATTTAATTTCCAATTAATCGTGCAATGAACATTTGTTTCATCTCATACCGATTTCTATAATGGATAAACTCTTGGTCCAAAGTCTAACCCTAAAATCATGCATTTATTCAATTCTATGGTCAAGAAATCGTTTAAATGCATAATTAGACGTGTTTAATTTCGTGTCAAACAAGACTCCACCTTTAACAATTGTTTTGGATATTAAATTATTAAATTGACAAATAAAGGTCATTACATGCCAAGCATACAAATTAAAGTTCCATTCTTGATTATCTAAGCCTAGGATATGATCAATCACTAGTCAAGATTAATATTGATCCTAATTAATCATGATAAAAGCTATAAAAATATATTGGTCCTCTAATTTTTATAAACTTAGAATATAAACAATCAAAAAACAGATCTTTAACACGTATGGATCATTGGTGAGCTTATAAGACAAATTATGAGATGAAAACATGTTATAATCAATGAAAATCAAACATCTTTACAAAGTATCATCTCCTCTAGGGAGTAAAATAGAAATACTAGCCAATCACAGTTATATTCAAGATCTGGAAATCATAAATAAACATGAGAACAAAGAAAAGAATGATAAAACCGTAATAAGCAAGCCTCCTAGCCACTTTAATCATCAAAATAAGCTCCAATCCTTCAAATTAAGCTCCACAGCTCCTGGAATGACTTTTAGACGTGTTTTGAAAGTATTTGGGTAGTATAAGTTGGGTGGTTCACCCCAAAACCGATCTGGATGTTTGTTTATATAGAAAACTGAAAACAGGGGCGTCGCGCCGCGACGGGTAAGTGTCGCGTCGCGACGGGTGAGTTTGCTGCGATCCAAAACTCTTTTAAAATTTGAAATTCTGATCAAGTCGCGTCGCGCCGCGACCAACTTAACTGTCGCGCCGTGACATCGCTTTTTTTAGACTTTGACCATAAAAATGATTTTGTAGCCCTCTGAGTCTAGTTTCCGTGGCTATTTGAATCACCTCAATCCGAGTTCATATGAGTGAGATATGATCAAAACAGTGGAGGTGTGTCGGCGCGGACAACTTTTCATATTTCTTCGGTTTTTTCCGATTTTTGCTCAAAACTTTTCATTATCCGCCTTTTTTAACCTGAAATTCAATAAATGAAGATAATTAAGTATCTTTTACTTATTTACGAACAATAACAGACTAAAATAAAACAGATATCGCTTAAAATATATATTTAAATTTGGCGATATCAATGGGGCTCATGTCCTTCACGCTCCAACCAACTCCCCACCAGCTAATTGGATGCTCACGTTCTTATAACCACCCGTCAATTACATATGAGTCCATTTCATTTGATTAATTTTTTAAAATGGAGAAATTTTTTATGAAGAAAAAATTACCAAATAAAACACCCCGCTCAATTTCATAAAAATAATTATTAAAAGCATGCATAATTTTCATATGTATACAACAAAACTTGTGTAAAATTTTAAAGATGGATAGTTAAATAGAATAATTTTTAAAAAGTAAATAGTTATAAAGTGTTGAATAAAATTTAAAAGGTCAAAATTATTAAAAAGTGTAATTGTAAGAATATAATTATTGATCATTTTATTGTTTATTTCGTTATTTAGTATTAAAGGGTAAAATATACTTAAAATATTAAAATAATTTATTAATTAAAAAAATTAAGATATTTTATTAAGAGACATTTACCAAAATATGCAACAAAGCAAGCAATATTACAAAATAAGTAAAAAAATCAAAATAACCGAAATAAGCACCAATTTCGCCCATGGGGTCTCCATTTCGCCGACCAACCACATGCTGACACGTGTATATAAAAAAATGATTTCGCCGATAATAGTGGTCCATTTCGCCGATAAAAGGCACTCATTTCACTGATAAAAGTGGCACAACAATCGGTAGCCGTCGTTCACACTTTCCCATTTCGCCGATAAAAGGTCTCAATTTCGCTGATACTTTATTGAAAAGCGTGCACTGTGATTTTTTTCAATTTTTTAAGTGGCACAACAATCGGTAGCCGTCGTTCACACTTTCCCATTTCGTTGATAAAAGTGTCCCATTTTGCCGATAAAAGGTCTCCATTTTGCCGATACTTTATTGAAAAGCGTACACTGTGATTTTTTTTTTAATTTTTTATATATCTACCCTATAATATAATATACCTCATATATCTACACATAATTCAATTTTTTTAAATTTCTTAAAATATATCTACCCCGTATATCTATACATAATTCAATCTTTTAATATAAATAAAAGATTAATCTAAATCAAATCTATGAAAATTTCAAATTTTGTTTTTAATAGTAAAAATTATTTCAATTCAAGAGATAATTAAATTATGTGTATTATATATGTATTTCTTTACTATTTAAACATACTATTTTTAAATATTTATTATTTATCATAATTTTAAATTTTCACTTCTTCACCGTATTATAATTATTTAATATTTTTTATTAGTTTGTAATATTTATTACCTTTTTAAGCACACATGTGTATCGCACGGTCATTTAATCTATATAAATAATATTTTTTAAATACCAATATTTTAAGAGAAGTTTGACTAATTAAGCAAAATAATAATATTCTTACTAAAATAAGCAAAAAACCAAAAATTGCTAAAAAACACCCGTGTGAAAATTTTTATTAGAATTTATCTACTAGATAAAAACTCTAAAATTTAATACAAGGACGTTATAGTTGGTGATAAAATTGAAATTTTGATAAATCCGGCTCAAATTGTGACAAATTCGGTTGAGTTGGTTGTTGAACAGAGGTATTACTGAGTTGCGTACTTGATTCTTGTGACGGAAACGACATCCTGCAACCATCTCGGTTGTGTCCACTGTCACCGCAGCGAGAGCAGCGGGTAGGAAATACTTGTTCTCCCCTTGACGGTATGCGTTTGACAAGTTTTGGTCTGCCAGGCTGCCTTTTATTCATTAACGGTGGTTGTACAGGTATAAGATCAAAAGGTAATTCCCAACAATTTTTGTTAGGGACCGGGTTTATACAACTGGTATACGTAGGAAGATACGTTTCTTTAGTGAACCACAATGACGCCCAGTGACTTGCATCGGTAAGCCTTAGGTGACTAGCAACAGCAATTGCGTGACCATAAGGCAATCCGGAAAGTTCCCATTTTCGACAGTCACAACTCATTTATTCCGTATCAACAATATTGACGTTATTTTTGTGATCAACAATCTGAAACCGGTAGTTTGTAATTCCATTCACCTGTCAGTTAGAGCACTTCCTCATCCTTCGCCGTATCTTATTGTCAGCCCACGTCGTGAGTCGGTGCTCGAGTTTCTCTGTATGAAAATAAGTATAATAAAACAAACATCGTATATAGGATAGTTTAATCGAAATATCTTTACCTGCCGCGTTTTGACGGTTATAGAACCAATTCTGAACACTTGACCGGAAGAAATCAATAAGCATGACCACCGGCAGTTTACGCGCATGACGAGACAGGGAATTCATGGACTCGGCGCTATTGGAGGTCATGATGTTGTATCGATTACCGACGAAACATGATCTTGTCCACTTGCTCTTCTCAATGTTTTCAAGATAAGAAAAAACCTGAGGGCAGCCCTGCCAATCTTTCCATACCAGTATTGAAATTCAGGCATGGTGTAAGATTTGCATGCCTTCCAGAATAAGAATGCACTCTTTTTGTATTTGGATGCCCTTAAGTTTAGGTTGACCTGCAGATGACGGCAACACAGAACATGGTACGAATCTGGAAAAACATTACGTATGGCTAGTTCAATAGACGCGGCCCTGTCAGAAACGAATGTATACGTCTTGTATGGGATGCATGATCGTAGTTTTTCAAGAAACCACGTCCAAGAGTCCCCACTCTCGGTTTTGCCTATACCATACGCGAGTGGAAGGATTTGGTTATTACCGTCCATTACAACCGCCAGGAAGTTGGTGCCAAGGTATGTTCCTTTCAGATGGGCCGCGTCTACTATAATGACTGGGCGTAGGTGATTCGAGAAGCTTTGAAGCTGAAAAACAGTTTTCCCGTTATAAACAAATGTTTGTGTGTACGATGTTAAAACTATAAGTATCATATGAGAGAAAATAATGTACCGCGGGTCCTAGAGCGACAAACAACATCTCAAAGCGGAAATAGTCATCGGTCAATATTTATGTGACTGTACCCGGGTTAGCCAGCTTTAGATAATGACAATAACCTGGAAGATCGGAGAAAGAACCCTCATGCGTTCCGTGCAATTGGTGGAGGGTATACGCTTTCCCCCTCCAAGCCTGTGAGTAAGAGATGTTACATTTGAAGCGTTCGTTCACGTCTTTTACGATATCTCCTCCGCGGTAAACACGACCTGGGTCTTGAAGTTGGCCTTTTATGATATTTGCCAACACCTTCTTACCCGCATTGCGCATTGTAGGATACATTTGTGTTCATGAGCATCTGTGTTCGTCTTTCAGCTTCGTTACCATGAAACATGGGTTATCTGTGCTTGCAATGTTCTAGGACTTAAGTTCCCATGCACAGTCTTTCGTTGTGCATCTAACCTCGAACCTCATCTTGTTAAAAGTCCTGACTTTGTATTTGAAGCACTCCTGAAGACATTTCAACCCAAGCTGGACCTTTAGGTCATCCTTGCTGTCAAACATCTGTCCTTCAATAATACACGAGGACGAATTTTGGTTAGAAGAGGATGTAGATGATGCCAGCACCTGGGAATCTGGAAGGGGTGATGGCATGCCACTAAATGTCATGAACCCAGATGCAGAAGTTCTTCCTTTTCTTCTTGATCCTCTTCAGAATCACCTTCGTCAAAAGCTGGTTCGGCAAACGGGTTATCTTCTGTGTTATTAGACGGTGGTTTTTCAGTAGTACGGATAAATTCGGTTCGAAATAGGGAGCAGTTAGTTGGTATGGGTTGTTGTTGGAACGGACTATCATTTTGAACATAGTCTACGGGGACATTGTGAAATGAGGCCGCATTAAAATGATCATATTGAGGAGTGGGAGGATGACTTTCATGCTAAAAATGGTGTTCATATGCATAAGTTTGAGTTGGACCATCATTAATTAGAGATGCTCTTAACTATAAACAAAGTAACAGGATTGTGGGATGAGGACCTTAGGACGTGGTCCATGAAATCATTAACATCTTCATCGTCACAGATGTATATCGGGGAGTCGTATTGTGGGTCTTGATATGAGAGCATGATCTGTTTATCAAACCCATATTTTCTAGACATGAATTAAATCATGTCCGTAAAGGTTATCACTGCAGGTAGGCGTGCAACACGTCTAATAACTTTGTTTGAACTATAATTATAAACTCCATCGACCAATTGCCACTCACCTCCAGTGACATATGAAAATTTCACTATTGGAACGGAAGTGCTCATATGTCTTAGAAAACCAGTGATGTTAATACAGAGAAAATTTAAGGTTGATGAATATTTGTGTTGGACATGTTCATATTTATAGGAAAATTATATTTAATTTTATTGGGTCTGTTAAACAATGAGGAGTTGTATTTTTCTGAAAAAAAAATTAAAGGTGATTGCGACATGTCATCTTTTATCGGTGAGATTCCCTTACGAGTGGTACATACTTAAAAGTAATTGCGACAAGTCATCTTTTATCGGCAAGATTCCCTTACGAGTGGTACTTTTCTGAAAACATAAAAATGATTGCAACAAGTGACCTTTTATCGGTGAGAAAAATAACTGACATCGATTAAAAAACATTACATAGAAAAAATTTGAAAACAAAATTATTATTCCAAACACATGAAATACATATACTAATATATGTAAACATACAACGGTTTACTTATCAAAACGAAACATAAAGCGTTTTTTTCCTTCAATCTGATGATTGACCTCACTAAACACACTAAGAAAATCTTATGAGAGGGTCTCATCCTGAATCCTTGCATTATTAAGATAGTTTAAATATTGCATCTCATTTGCAGTTAAATTTGCCACTCTAGTAGTTAGAGCTTGAAGCTTATCAATCTTACTCATACCTGCACGTACGAAGATGTTGGCAGCATTTCTTGGCTCTTCATTTCGATATGTTGTTTGTTGAACATCTTCTGTGATAGCATTGCGTATGTCCACAGCGGTCATTGGCTGTGACTCAATTTCCCGTGGTATTTTTTTGCCCTTATCTTGATCCATTTATGAAGCTATAGTTTTTTAAGAAATAATGTGGTGTTTATTTCAACATAAGGTATGGAGTAATGTTTATATATATAGCTAAGTTTCTTGTTGCCATTTAGAACAGTGTTCGAGTTATTGTCAGAGTTTGTAAAATGCAACTGTTCGGTTCAGAAGAAAAGTATACTATGAGGAGACAAATTTCACTAAAGCTAAGATTATTAAACACAACATATTACATAAAAATACAAAGACACAAACATGAACATTTGTAAATGCAACTTAGACAGAAAATCTTTCTTCATAAGGATCATTTGGTGGATCTTTGCAAACATATCATAACACCTAAAACTAGTGGATAAGTCGTAATCGGACTCAACTTCTAGGAAATCGAGATACTTCACCTTTAAGTCGTTCAAATTCCCGGCTCTACTTTGTAGAGTGGCAATTTTTTCACTTTTTCTTGCACCCGCTTTGTAGAACATTTCTGCCAGACGTGACAACTCCGCTTGATGATATTCTATTTCTTCTATATCTCTTTCAATTTCCTTTCGTATGTCGAAAGCTGTCATTGGTAGTAATTCGGGTAATGTTGCTAGTTGTTTACCTTTGTCTTGATCCATTTGTGAAAGAATACTAACTACAAAAGGTTGAATACACAATAAATGTAATATCTGGCTTTTTATTGTTAGGATTTTGGTGTGACAGGTCATCTTTTATCGGCGAGATTCCCTGATGGGTGGTACATTTCTGAAAAGTTAAAGGTGATGGTGACAGGTCATCTTTTATCGGCGAGATTCCATGATGGGTGGTGTATTTCTGAAAAGTTAAAGGTGATGGTGACTGGTCATCTTTTATCTGCGAGATTCCATGATGGGTGGTGTATTTCTAAAAAGTTAAAGGTGATGGTGACTGGTCATCTTTTATCGGCGAGATTCCCTTATAGGTGGTGTATTTCTGAATAGTTAAAGGTGATGGTGACCGGTCATCTTTTATTGGCGAGATTCCCTGATAGGTGGTGTATTTCTGAAAAGTTAAAGGTGATTGGTCATCTTTTATCGGCGAGATTCCCTGATAGGTGGTGTATTTCTGAAAAGTTAAAGGTGATGGTGACTGGTCATCTTTTATCGGCGAGATTCCCTGATAGGTGGTGTATTTCTGAAAAGTTAAAGGTGATGGTTTTTATCAGCGAGATTCCCTGATGGGTGGTGTATTTCTGAAAAGTTAAAGGTGATGGTGACTAGTCATCTTTTGTTGGCGAGATTCCCTAATGGGTGATGTATTTCTGAAAAGTCAAAGGTGATGGTGGCTGGTCATCTTTTATCGGCGAGATTCCCTGATAGGTGGTGTATTTCTGAAAAGTTAAAGGTGATGGTGACTGGTCATCTTTTATCGGCGAGATTTCCTTAAGGGTGGTGTATTTCTAAAAAGTTAAAAGTGATGGTGACTAGTCATCTTTTATCAGTGAGATTCACTGATGGGTGGTGTATTTCTAAAAAGTTAAAGGTGATGGTGATTGGTTATCTTTTATCGGCGAGATTCCCTTAAGGGTGGTTTATATATATATATATATATATATATATATATATATATATATGTAAACACATCATTCTGAATCATAAGTGCTTGAAAAAAAACATCTTACAAATTCCCTACAAAAGAATGGAAGCTGTGAAAAAAAGAATGGCTGAAATTGAACGTTTTATCAATTCATTGTATGAACAATACATTGCTATAAAACGCGATGAAGAGAAGACAAAAGATAATACTACAATATTAGAGACAGTGAATCTTGGTGAACACAACCACCCATGGCCTAAAGAGTCACGAATTGTGGTTCCGCCCCCGTCATTGTATTTGACTCAAATACAATCACAAATTGATGGCCTGCAACTGGAATACCAAGAGTTGAAGAATATGCTGGACAAATCTGTAGCAAAAGACAATGAGGAACACATCCCGATGCCGGCGGTTAATTTGGGCGAACATCAGTACCCTTGGAATGAACGTTCTATTGCAAAAACCGCAGAAGATTACTACTTCAATGGGGATGTTGGGATATCGATTGGGGGGAACATCTACACGGCATTTTGTTATATCAAATGCTTAGATGGTTTTATGTGTACAAGGCATTTCTGGGGTGTATTGTTGGGAAAATAAGGGAATCCAAATTTGTGGGATGCTGTAAGTATTAACAGTTGTATATAAAGATAAATAATTGTTAGTTAATATGCTTGAAAATATATTTAACATAAAATCAACAGCATGTGGACGCTTGGACTACATGGACGTTGATGTACTTGAAGCATAAGGCAAGTACCAGTGCTACACCACAAAACCGCTTTACAATTATGCAAGCAAGGTTTAAACAGATATTGTTTGAAGATTGGAATGACTTGCGTTGGTATGATAATGAAACATCAAGCATACATCCTTCTTTTAGGGAATCAAACGTGGTATGATACATTTTAATTTTTTAAACATATGCATTATAACATAACATACAGTATACTAATTAACATTTATCTTATTCAAAGGTACTCATCCCCGTATGTTTTGGAGAAAACCATTGGTACCTCTTTTCTTTAAACCTGAATGACGGTGGAAAAATAATAATCTACAATAGTGATATTAGAATCTCTGAAAAGGAAGATCTAGATGATGATATTATTGCCTTGGCAAGGTCTATCCTTAAATTTTTAGGCTCCATCAACTACTATTTGTTAACCCACAGGCGGCCACGTTTGAACATAAAGACAGTGGAATTTGCGGATGTGTGTCAACAAAGTCGTACTTAAGGCAATTCTGGTGTATTTCTATGTATGTTTATACACCAGCTTGTTAGAAACAATACTATAGTTTCTAATTGTAACGAGGAGTTGGGCGAGATTGCGCAAAAATTCCGAAATGCTAATTGCTATGGCTAAATGGTTGTATAAGACGCGTACCTCGTAATTTAGTTATATGTATGACGTTTGATTTAAATGTAACTTCGAGTAAAATAAACAATTTGTTTTATTATTAGTATTACGTACAAGCTACATCACATCATTATTCAATACTATCGAAGAAAATAGTAGCCATCTGTCTTCGAAGATCTAGAATTACTTCGCGAGCAACTGCATGGACTACGCTATCTGATAGTGACAACCCCGATATCAGCAACTCCATGAACCAGCACACAAACACACCGCAATCCTTGTTGTTTTGTTGTTGTGGTATGTCCCTGGCTGGACCCCATATTAATCCCCGGTTCAAGGGTGTTCGGCTTTCGTGCTTATGATACCATCCTCGTTCATCAAGCGGCTCGTAAATATATTTACCAACATAGGAAGCAAACTCGTGAACGAATCCCTCCTCATACAATGACATCATGTTGTATAGACAAAACACCAATGTTAGATAATAAACAACACTTATAACATACTTTAAAAATTAACCGACCGACATGCAAATAAATACATGTCATAATAGATGAGTTCCATCTAGAGATATTCAGCATGAAGAACACCCAATGATATTGCCTAATGTTCACGGGGAAATATATCTATAACAACTCAAAAAAATAGTATTTTTTGGTAATCCGCTAGTGTGTTTAAAAATGCATTTTTTAATTAGTACCGTATCAATATCGCTGATATCGGGACGTCCATCAATTGCCGCTACCTTTCTTTTTGGTAATTTTCTCGATTTTAAAGTGGGAAAAAACCAGGAGTTCATGATTGAGAACGTTGAGGTAGGGTTTCTGGTCTTGATAAGGCAGTCGGACCAGCTATTAATTTGCTGTACATTAGTAAATATATTTAGTTGAAAAATAGTTTAGTAACATCTATAAAAAAAATAAGTAAAGTTTATTTGTAAAATTATTTACATCACTATACAGCCACCCGTCCGCTCCTTCGTCGACACCCAAAGTTCGAGCCCAGAATACCCGATTGAATCGTACTTCACGGTTTATACTAAATTGTACAATGAAATCGGGATTCTGTGACCGGTACCACTGTAACACATCAACATAAATAGTTGGCTTCCCTTGCCGCCGAACTACCTATTGTTGTGTGTAGGGTGAACGTAAGGCCGCAACAGGTCTTATTTGCCATTGCCGTCTCCTACGTGCAATGGGAACAGACCCAGATGTCAAAGCCTCCGCAACAAATGCAGTCCCACCGGTCTGAAGAGGCGTTGTTTGTTCTTCATTCATATAACCCTCTTCAAATAGATGGGACTGGGAATGCAAAGACAAAGTGTTAATACAAAACTTATTATAATAGTACGCTTGTAATATATATATATATATAGTAAATATGATTTGATTAAGCATACAAATTCTGGCATGTCGAAGATGGCCCCTAATGTCCCAGCCAAATCAAACACATTAGACGGGCATGCCTCTGTGTCGGAAAACTACAAGAGATAACAGTACGCTTGTAATGCACGTATTTGTTACAAAATTCATATTTATATATAATGTAGTTTCTTTTGCATAAGCATACAAATTTTGGTTCGTAGAAGGCCGTCGATGTCCCCGCTACGTCAAATATATTGGTACCATGTGCCTACAAATGAACATGTTTTTATAAGATTATATTCAAACGTATTGGTGTCTCGAAAATATATACTATAAATTTGTTTTTTTAATAAGCAATACACGTACAGTATTGGATGGGCCTACCTTTGTGTTGGTAAATTGCGTCGGTGGAGATGATTTGAGGTGGAGATGAAAGACATATATCTCCAGTTGTTTGAGCGAGAAGGGATTCCGAGGACGGAATCATCTTAAGGAGGGAAGATTTGTAACATCTGCAAACCTGGGCTAGGAGATTAGCAGGTTAGCGGTATGTGTTTAATTGTTTTAAACGTGATTATATGTTTATTTTAAGTTGGATAATCAAATTAATTAAATAAGATTATATGCATGTGTTAGTATATGTATATAGTATGTATGTATGACTAGTAGTTGTATGTATGTATGAATATGTATACGTGTAAATGTATATGAGAACTAAGAGGTGGATTGCCACCTCCTGCTTAATTACATGTAAACGTGTATGAGGCTTAGTAAATAATTCATTATCTTCAAAATTAAGAAAGTGAAAGTGTGTGTGTTGCTCTTGGCCGAAAGAAAGAAAGAAAAGAAAAGAATCGGATTTCTTGAAGAACTGTGTTTTAATTCAAAAAGATTAGATTTGTTCTTGTTATGTTTCTAGTGCTAACTTGGAATGATCTCTATTGAGATAACATGAGTATATGAAAGAACACCATGGTTAAACTTTGAAGAAACTTGATTTTTGGGTTTTGATAGTTCTTGCGATTTATGTGTTTTATGGGATGATATGAGGCATGAATATGTGTTTAAATATGTTTAAACATGTTTCTGGAAAGTCTAGATGAATTTATAAACTTCTGGTTTGATTATTTATTATGATGATGAAGTTATCGGATTTGTATGAGGAAGAAGATGATGAATCTTGTGAAAAACCGATAGCCTTAAAACCGATACAAGGAAAACCGATTGTTGTAAATCCGATACATAAGAAACCAACACTTGAAATCCGAGAGATTGAAATCCGGATATTGCCAAATCTGATGTTCTATAAATCCTATACTTGAAATCCGATTACCTTAAAACCGAGAGATTCAAATCCGATACAATCCGACAATGGTGAAATCCGATAATGTGAAAACCGACACTTGTAGTTGGCGGATTTCCTAAATCCGATAGTTTGAGGAATCCGACATTTTGTGATTTGACTTGTTGTTTGTTGTTTGTTCTATTTTATGAATGATTAACTTATATGTATATGTAGACAGATATATTTATAAGATTGAGACTGATTTGGTTATTGGTGTGTTTTCAGGCAATCCAAAGACTCGGTAATATTAGACATCTGAGTTCGTGCTATTTTTGAGGTGAGTAGACCTTAATCGCGGATGGTAAAGATTACGGTTAATGTTATTGATGTGATGCATGATGTGTTTGAGATTGGGTTGATTATTTGAACTGTTGATTGTGATTATTGATTGTTGATATCTGCTGTATGACTATTTGGTCGATACACGCTCTTTGGATGATATTGAGTTGCGTTTGAGAAGTCAACTATACGTGGAATTGGGCTGGGCTCGTCTACTGGTTGGTTGAACAGTGGTAGCCTTACTGGTGCATGCGTTGCATCAGAGGGGGGTTTCACTGCACCAATTCAGTAGAGAGCTATCGGTAAACCTTTGCTTTGGCCGGCATTGGTTGTAGGTTCTGCGCCGAACCGCCGGTCTTCTTGGATATGTGATTACATGCTTTGATATTGACTGTTGATGTTTGCTTTTGTGTTTAGCCTCTACTCACTTAGCTTTGTGCTAATTCCCCTCAGTTGTTGTTTTTGTAGGTTCGTGTTTATGGAGTTAGCTAAAGGAAAAGTTGACCTGACTCTGATATTTTGTTTAAACGAAAAGAGCCTGTTGTTTTTGTAACACCAAGACTGCTGATACTCTTATTTGTGAACAATGTTGTAAATTTGTAAATGTTTGGTATCAGAGCCTAGGTTTGGCGATGCATGTACGGCTAGAGTGTTGCATTCCCAAATCTTGGCTCGTGACGGGTCAAGCTTTCCTTCGGGGGAATTAGGGTGAGTTAGAGTTGTTTGTAGTAGTTAGTATTTGAGTACTAACGTTTTATGCTAATGAGCTGTGAGGTGATGTGATTGTAACAGATTATGGCTGATAGAGGAACTCCCATCCTTCCTCCTGTGACCCAAGCTACAAATGAAGCACCAGTGATAGAACACTTGGGGAATACTGAGATTGCTGGAACATCGGGTCAAGCTTGTGAAGAAGACCAAAGCGAGTATGTTTATCAACTGGAGAATGAGTTGGTAGAACTCAGGAACAAGGTTCAGAATATGGAGCAACAGTAACAGAAGCAACCTGAACCAACTTCAGTGCCAATTGCGATTCCTACACAGGCAACCATACCACCAGTGACAACACCTCTGCCACCAGTAACACAGATGATGCAACAACCCTTTTATTATCCGTATCCACAACCAGGAGCTTATCCCTTTGCGTTTCCAAGGTATAAGCAACCGTGTACCGTATAAAAAATTCTTGGATTGTAAGCCTTCCGAGTATCGAGGGAGTTTTGATCCTAACATTACCTTAAATTGGTTGGAGAGATGGTGAAGGCACTTGATTCCTTTAATTGCGAAAATGAATTAAAAGTGAAGTATGCAACGAGAAGGCTGAAAGGAGACGCGATGGTCTGGTGGGACTCAATTACCGGCCACTTCACTGAGCAACAACATGAGAGCATCACCTGGAGTCAATTCCAGGAGAAATTGTGCGAACAATATTGCAGCACCTTCAAGATTGCCAAAATCAAGAAGGAGTTCATGGATCTGCAAATGACAGGGAATATGACTGTCGATGATTTGATCAAACAATTTAACGAAAATATGAGATTTGTCAAACACTGGGTACCCGATGAAGAATAGAAGATTGCCCATTTTGTTGGAGCCTTGCACCCGGATCTCCGTAGCGCCACCAGGTGGGCTACCACCCTATTCAGGCCTTCACTTTAGCCAAATCGGCTGAAGGGGACATTATTGCAAGGAACAGACTGAGCGGGGAGAGGATTTCACAACAAAAGTCGAGATTTGAGCATTATAACACTCAACAGAGGCAGGGAGGGCAGATTAGTGGAAGTAGGCAAGGGGAACAGAGTAAGAGGCCTACCTCAGGTGGGTATAATCAGCGGGCACCTTGGTGTAGTAGGTGCTAATCTTATCACAATGGGCAGTGTACGCCCCAGACTATGAGATGTGTGAAGTGTGGCCAGTTTGGCCATGATCTGAAGAATTGCAGACTACTGAGGAGTGTCTACTGGAACTGTCAGAAAGAAGGGCACAGGGTTGGTGACTGCCCGTTAAGTAAGAAGTCAAGATCAGGGTCAGGAGGGGGAGCGGCTGGGGGATCGTCTTCAGCTAGTCAGAAAAGAAAGAACCCACCCACTGCTGAGGGTCGGGCATTCAAAATGACGGTGGATGATGCCACCACCACATACGATGTTATCATGGGTATGTTTTTAATAAACTCTACTCTTGCTAGAGTATTGTTTGATTCCGGAGCTAACCGCTCCTTTATTTCGGTGGAATTCTGTGATAAGTTGAATGTGCCTGTAATTAGACTTGCTACTGCTTTAGAGATAGAAGTAGCTGATGGTATGATGGTTCCGGTCACGACTGCTGTGGCTGGAGCTAAAATTGATATAGATGGTGTGTGCTTTTCTGTTTACTTTCTTGTTATGCCATTATCTGGGTTCGATGTGGTGCTCGGGATGGATTGGCTGAGCCTGAATCAAGCCAGTATCAAGTGCCACAAGAAGTTGATATCCTTCCCGTTGGCGGATGGCACAAGAGTGGTAGCAAGGGGTGAGAAGTGTTGGGAAATAGGCTGAGTAAGTTAAAACTGTTGGACATGCAAAAGCAAAACTGTTGGAGAAAGTTTTGAGAAAACAGTTTTGAAAATGTTAGTACAAAAGATTCAGAACTGTTAGTTATATCATAACAACTGTTGGAAGACAATGAAGAGAAGATTGTTAGAAGAAACTCAGAACTGTTTATTCAACAAATAGTTTCTGTTGAGATATTTATGGAAACTACTATCTTTGTGGATTTAAAAGATATCTTATCAAGATTTGAAGATTATCAAGATTATCTCGCAAGATAGAAGATTAACAAACTTCAACTAATCAAGGACGACCAAGAGGGTTATAAATACTCGGTTTAGAATAGTTTGTTAGTATTGATTGATCGATAGTTTTACACTTATTCGTATTGTTTATTGTTTTCAGAAAGTGTATTAGCCTCCAAGTTTCTCTGAAACCTAAGAACAGATTGTGTTCTTCGTCTAACAAAAGAGTTAGATTGGAGGTGTAGGTGAATATTGTAATCATCCTTGATTATTAATAAGCATCTTGTGTTTTGAAGTTATTCTTTGAAGTGATTAAATTGTTCTTGTGATTAAAATCTTTATTAATCAATTAAGTGTGATTCCGCAACTTCTTAGTTGATTGTGATTAAGTTCAAATATTGTCTTTTCATACAACTCTGATTTAAGTTCGTAAAGATAATTCTTGTTATTTATTTTGATTCTATACGATCCTGACAAGTGGTATCAGAGCCTTAATATTAAGGTTCTTTTGATCACCAGTTAAAGGTTTTTCACAATCTGCTGTGTTTTATTGATTTAAAGTCCTTCTATTGTTTTATTGAGAATTCTAAATCACTGTATTGCAATGGAGTCTGGTGGATCTTCTGATAACACTGGATCTGGGTCAAACATTCGTGTTCCCATGCTCAAACCAACTGATTTTGAGATGTGGAAACTGAGAATCAAGCAGCATGTTCAATTGATGGACTATGCTGTTTGTGAAATCATTGAGAATGAGCCTACAACTCCTGTTGATTTAGATGAAACTGGAAAACCTAGGAAGAAACCACCACCAAAAACAGATGCTGAAAGAAAAGAGAGGATGCTAGAGATGAAAGCTCTAAGCATTCTTCAGATTGCTATTCCAAATGAATATCAACATCAGTTTAAAAAGTTTGAGAGTGCTCATGAATTGTGGAATGCATTAGAGAAAAGGTTTGCAGGGAATGCAAGTTCCAAAAGAAATCAAAGGGATCTTCTCAAACAAGCTTATGAGAACTTTTCTAGTGGAAAGAATGAGAGTATCACTAAGATCTTTGATAGGTTCTATAAGCTGGTAAGTCAACTTGAGAGTGCAAAGGTTAGAATAGAGCAAGATGAGATCAATAGAAAGTTTCTTAGGTCCTTAGGTGATGAATGGACAGTGTATGTTACACAATGGAGAACTAAGGATTCTTCGGAACATATAGAATTAGATGACCTCTACAACAGTTTGATTGTGTTTGAAGGGGAAATTGAAGGAAAAAGGAAGTCTATGACCCCTAGTCACAATGCTGCTCTTCTCTCATCCTCAGGTATGGACTCAAATCTTTCTTTAACTAACTCTGTTGATGGTTGTATAGGTACTGTTACCGGAGTAGATATGAATACTTCTGATGCAGTGCTTGAAGCATTCTTAGCCAGTCATGCACATTCAACCCTTACAAATGAGGATCTTGAGCAAGTGCATCCAGATGATCTTGAGGAGATGGATCTCAAATGGCAGATGGCTATGCTAACTGTAAGAGCAAAGAGATTCATCAAAAGAACAGGAAGACAAAACATGAACTTCAGGGCTGATGGTCAGACTAGATTTGACAAATCCAAAGTAAGATGTTTCAAATGTCAACAGCATGGTCACTTTGCTAGAGAATGCATATCTGGTGGACAAATCCAGAATCAAGGTCAAAATTCAACTCCCACCTCATCAGCATTGGTCTCTCAAGAAGGTTATGGGTTTGATTAGAGTGATCAGGCTGAGCAAGCCACTCACAACAAAGCATTGATGGCATTGACTGACTGCTCCATCAACATGGATTCATCAGAGACAGAAGACATTCAGGTATCTTCTAAACTATGTCCTGGTGAATGTAGAGCTATAGTTAAAAGGTTTAGAGAACACAACAGAAAGGTTTGTGCTGCTCTAAGCAAAATGGAAGAAAGAAGGTATGAAACCAGTGCTGTAATTGAGAGCTTTGAAAAGAAAATCAAAGATTATCAGGCTAATGAATTGCAAATGGACTATGATAGAAAGTATCATAAGTGGGAGAAAGAGCAACTTCAAGAAGAGATTGATAGTCTTAAGGAGAAGTTGAGTGAGAAAGAGAATAAAATAGATGAATTAACCAAGAAATTGAATGGTGTGGACATGGATTTGAGCATGTTTAAAGCTTCATCTCTTAAGCTTGAAACTGTTTTGAAATCATAGATCTCAAATAAAGTAAAAACAGGCATAGGCTACAAACAGACTCCTCCTCCATACAATCACACCTATATAACTCCCATGACTGATGTAGCTGAAAGGTATGTTAATGAACCACTAGAGGAAGAATTGAAGTCAGCAGATCCACATCTAGAGAGTGAAGATGAGGGAGTTGTGTATGGGGTAATTGATGAGAAGAAGGAGGGATATGTGAAGAAAGAAGAAGTCATTCCAATTGAAAATCACATCTGTTGTGAACCAAAAGCACCTAAATCTTCTTCACAACATGTGATGTTTGTAAAAGCATCCTCAGAACCTTCCACCAGTGAACCAAAACCCTTCAAAACTGTTACTTCTATAAACAATTTCACTACTGTTGAAAACAGTCCCCACCTTTACACTGACAGTTCCAAAGAAAGTCCAAACAATTTTCATCCAAAAACCTCAACTGTTAGTATTAAGACCAAAGGAAAGAAGAAGATTGATGAAGTTGCAGTTGCAAAACAGAAGAAGGAAGCTTCAAAATCAAAATCCAAAAACAAACATGTGAAGAAGCATACAAAAGTGCCTATTTGCACATGCAAACAGCATGGTGTGCAAAAGTTTCCTCCTTCAGCACCAGTGAGGGGAAATCAAAGAAATAGAAAACAGTTATGGGCATAAAGAAGTGGGTTACCTATAGTCAAAACTAAAAAATGTTACATTTGTGGGAAAGCAAATCACTTGGCTCACAATTGTTATCATAATCAACAACTCTATAGGACCCAGAAACCAAGTCCCAAAAAACAGTTTAACAGTTCTTCAACTGTTAAGCCAAAACAGTCTAATAGTTCTTCAACTGTTAAGCCAAAATCAAAAACTGTTTGTTTGGCTTAGGTAAAATTACAAAAACAAACAGTTTCTGAAAAGACTAAATTTGATAATTCTTCTGAAAGTCAAACCAAGTCACATGTTAATCACAACAGTTGGAAACCACATGTTCTCACTAAATACTCTTCACACAGAATAGAGAAATATAATTGGGATGAAATTAAGAAAACTCAATCCATAGTTAAGTATTATGACATGAATGGTGTACCCAAGACCTGCATGGCCTGGGTACTTCCTACTACTAACTGAGTTTATTTTGTGCAGAGCGTTCATAGGGCTAATCAAGGAGCAATCTGGCATGTGGATAGTGGATGCTCAAGGCACATGATTGGAAATCCACACCGCTTGACGGATTTCAAAAGAATCAATGGAGGATTTGTAGCATTTGGAGGAAATCCAAAGGGAGGAAGAATCACAAGTAAGGGAGCTGTAGATGCAGGTAACCTTATTTTTAATGATGTTTACTTTGTCGAACAACTCAAATACAATCTGTTGAGTGTGTCCCAAATCTGTGACATTGGAAACAAAGTAGTGTTTACAGATACTGAATGCATTATCCTTTCAAAAGATTTTAAGTTAACTGAAAAGGATATTCTTTTAAGAACACCAAGAAAGGATAATGTTTACTATTTGGATACACAAAAAGTTGCTCAACAGAATGTTTTAAGTTGTTTACTCTCCAAGGCATCTCATGATGAGTCTGCCATTTGGCATAGAAGGATGTGTCACATGAACTTTAAAACCATGAATTTGTTAACTAAAAACACTTTGGTAAGAGGTTTACCTCAAAAGGAATTCTCATGTGATGATCATTGTATTGCTTGACTCGAAGGCAAGCAACACAAAACTTCTTTTAAAACCAAAGAAGTTTCTTCCATCTCTGCACCTTTACAGTTATTGCACATGGGTCTTTTTGGTCCTACATCTGTGGTTAGTATAAGGAAGAAAGCTTATTGTTTAGTCATAGTTGATGATTTCACCAGATTTACTTGGGTTCAATTTCTTAGATCTAAGGATGAAACTGCAGAGTTAGTTAAATCTCTTATTCTTAGAATTGAAAATCAGTCTGATTTAAAGGTGAAAGTTATTAGGTCTGACAATGGGTCTGAATTCAAGAACTATGAGCTAAACAGTTTCTGTGAAGAGAAAGAGATTGAAAGATAGTTTAGTGCTTCTAGGACTCCACAACAGAATGGAGTGGCTGAGAGAAGGAATAGGACTTTGATAGAGGCTTCTAGATCAATGCTAGCTGATTCTAGGCTCCCAATGACATTTTGGGCAGAAGCTGTGAACACTGCTTGCTATGTTCAGAATAGAGTACAAGTTGTCAAGTACAAAGGGAAAACTCCCTATGAGTTGTTTCTTCACAGAAAGCCATTGATCAACTTTTTGAAACCATTTGGATGTCCCTAGACTATCCTCAATACCAAGTCCCAATTAGGAAAGTTTGAAAGCAAGGATGAAGAAGGCTTCTTTGTAGGCTACTCCACTCAAAGCAAGGCATATAGAGTCTTCAACAATGTGTCTAGGATCATAGAAGAGAGTATGCATGTATCTTTCAATGAGAATAAGCTCAATGCTACAGGTAATGGTCCTGAGTGGTTATTTGATATTGATGCACTAACCAAATCCTTGTCTTTTGAGTTTTCTACAGAAACAGTTGCAGATATTCCTACAACTGTTGGTACAAACCAACAAACTGTTTCCAACAGTATCAACAGTCTTGAGACTGTTTGCTGACATGGAATCTCATGTTCCTACCCATCACCATGCATCTGGACATCAAACAGTTGCTGACCAAGTGTGTATCACTTCTAGGAATGCAAGAAACTCTGAGGTTGATATGTCAAATTTGGAGAATGTCATGCCTGAAGAGAACATCCCTACATCAAGAGTTCACAAGAATCATCCTACAATACAGATTATAGGTGATCCTACCACATCCATTCAAACAAGGGCTATGCTGCAAAATGAAAACAGTGGTGTAACTCTTGAACAGTTTGATGTGAATGCCTGCTTTCTGTCTCAGATAGAACCAAAGAAAGCAATAGAGGCATTGAGAGACCCTTCTTGGGTAGAAGCAATGCAAGAGGAACTTTTACAGTTCCAAATTCAGCAAGTGTGGAAGCTGGTAGAACTCCCTAGAGGCAAAAGAGCAATTGGCACCAAGTGGGTGTTCAGAAATAAGAAGGATGAAAGAGGTATAGTCATCAAGAATAAGGCTAGACTTGTTGCACAGGGTTATACTCAGGAAGAGGGTATAGATTATGATGATGTCTTTGCACCAGTTGCCAGAATAGAAGCTATCAGATTGTTCCTTGCCTATGCAAGTTTCAAAGGATTTAAGGTATATCAAATGGATGTCAAATAAGCTTTCCTCTATGGAACTATTGATGAGGAGGTATATGTGTGTCAACCACTTGGTTTTAAAGACTCAAAGTATCCTGATAGGGTATATAGGTTGGATAAAGCCTTGTATGGGTTACATCAGGCTCCTAGAGCTTGGTGTGAGACATTGTCATCTCATTTGATTGAGAATGGTTTTAAAAGAGGCACAATTGATAAAACATTGTTTACAAAGATTGTTGAAATAGAGATCTTACTTGTACAGATCTATGTTGATGATATAATCTTTGGATCTACCAATGACAATCTTTGCAAGGAATTTGAAGCCATCATGCATAAGAGATTCCAGATGAGCTCCATGGGGGAACTTACATTCTTCTTGGGGTTACATGTTAAGCAAAAGCCATCTGGTATCTTTCTCATTCAGTCAAAGTATGTCAAAGACATTTTGGACAAGTTTGGCTATCAAGATGCAAAGCTGGCAAGCACTCCCATGGAAACACACAAACAGTTGGGAGCGGATCCTGAGGGGGAGGATGTAGACATACACTTGTATAGGTCTATGATAGGTTCATTAATGTACTTAACTGCTTCTAGAACAGATATAATGTTTTCTGTGTCTGTTTGTGCCAGGTTTCAATGTAGTCCCAAGATGTCACACCTCTTTGCTGTAAAAAGGATCTTTAGGTACCTCAAAGGCCAACAAAAATTAGGTCTGTGGTATCCTAAGCATTCACCTTTTGAATTAGTAGCATATTCTGATAGTGATTATGGTGGAGCAAATGTGGATAGAAAATCAACATCCGGAGGATGTCAATTCTTTGGCTCAAGACTGGTATCATGGCAGTGCAAGAAACAAACAACAGTGTCCACTTCAACAGCTGAGGCTGGATATATTGCTGCATCAAGTTGCTGTTCACAAGTATTATGGATTCAGAATCAGCTTCTGGATTATGGTATGACTCTTTTGAATACTCCTATCTATGTTGATAACACAAGTGCTATCAGCATTGTAAACAATCCAGTGAAGCATTCAAAAACGAAACACATAGAGATCAGGTTTCACTTCATCAGAGACTGCAATGAGAAAAAGTTAATCCAAGTTTTAAAAGTACATAAAGTTAGCTGATGTAACGCCGGTCCTTAAATGTCAGAGTATTAATTTTTTTTATCAAAATGCCTGCGGAAGCGAATTATTTATTTCACATTTTACAACTTATATAAATATAAGTTGTAATACAAAAGTATTGTTAATCAAAACACCAAGCGTTACCAACTCGTTCAACCATTACACTAATCAATGTACAATACAGACTTTACATAGTGTTCCCCAAAACCTAACATGAACTACCAGCAGGTACCCGTCCTCACCTTCAGTCTATTTACCTGGATATGGAGAGTTCATGAGAGGGTTAGCTATAAGTAGCTAGTGAATAACAATTAAACCGAAGCACTATATTAACAGTATCAAAACACATTACATGCTTCACATAACTTCATTCAAGTCTATCCTAACACATAGTGAAGCACCGGTTAGTCAGCAGGCATCATATCTTGCGAGGTAGCGAACCTGGCTCAATGATCCTCACTGGGGAAACCAATACTTCCTCCGCGCCGGTGGGGGAGCGGGTAGCAGTCCACTATTGCGTCTTCGGGAACATATCCCATTTGGGATCAGTGGGAACTAAGAGCCCCGAGTTAGTATTGAGGGCGGCGGTTTTGCAAGAACCAAGATTCGTGATCATCGAATCCCGCACCACAATCTCTACAATGTAGTACCGGCACTCAAACAATGGCCTACTCAGCCTCTTCACAAACACAATGGCCTACTCCGGTCCTTTACATATCAAGAGTGACCTAAACAGGTCTTTTCACATATCAACAATGATCTACAAGATCTTTTACATATCAAGAGTGTCACACCCCGCTAAAGCGGAAACACGAGGTGTCACAGCACAAGATATCATCGCACAAGGTAAATAGATAATAACCATTAGATTAAATTAACAAAATAAGTAGTTCGGATGAAACATAAATAAAAGTTACACAACCGAATAATATTTAAAGGAAATTGTCTTGTACGATGCGTAAATAAAATAAATATGGTTTTTATAAAATGTGACGATGAAGATGAAGATGCCACACATCATGTTTGTAAGCATAAGGTACCTAACGGCGGTCACCTGAAAGCACGGGTAAAAGAAAAGTGTCAACTACTAGAGTTGGTGAGTTCATAGGTTTTTAATGTATGCACAAAATATCTTTTAAATGAGAAAAGTTTAAATAATTGATGGAAGTTTTTGGATAAAAATCCAAGTATGAAATAATGATAGAAGATGTATTATATTGCCCAAAACGTTGCACATGGTAGTAATAGACTATGATGATTATTGCTTGAGCCATTATCCAACCTAGCCGACAACCAATTGCCCATGATAAACCTAACGCCTATATTAAATGACGTTAGTAGTGGTAAAGTACATCTATAGTTCGTCAACCATAAATGGGAGACGTCGGAATCTCCAAATAGCGCTACTTACTAATACCATCGGCTCACTAGCGGAGTTAAGGAATAATGTCCAACGAAAGGGCCTTACAACGATCACCCAAGCACATCAAAGAATAATACCATAAGTGCTCAAAATAATATTTGAAATAAATAAGAAGATAGGCAATAAACTTTTCATGAAACGTATACACATGCTTTCACCCCAAAAATAATATGAAATACGGTAAAATGGGGCTATGATACTCACTCGGTATGCAAAGGTGTTCACTCGTAAGGATTTCTTGTTCCTACCGAAGCTCCTTTCCTAATATAAGAGGTATGTAGCTCTATTAGACTTATTTTATTTATTATTTTGTATTATTTATTTGTTGTTAACTTATTTATTTAAATAGTTAAAGGTTGTCTCTATTTTTCCATTATTCATAAATGTTCACTGAAATTTTCAGTTCTTTGAGTTGAACTTTAAAAATTAAAAACTGTAATTTAGGAGTCATATTAAGGCTTGATATTTTAATATAATCTTGCTATATGTTTCTAGAATGTCCAGTAAAAATATAGGAATTTATAATCCATGTTTGGTATTTTTAATAATTAAAAGTGTATAGGATGTCCACTGATCAGTGTCTGGATGACATGTTGTTACTAAAACGTCTGTTTAGGGCTCATACGACCTCCTTTTTACATGATTCAAACTGGGAAATAACCACGACTCAAAGATTAAACTTTTAAAAAAAACTAGACGTATTTTGACCCAAGAATGAGTAAGTTACACGCGTTTAAAGTGTACCCTTCTAAATCTGCCAGATTTCCAGATTCAACATATGGGTCTTTTTAAATATGTTTGAAGGATCAAACGTTCATGAAAATTAGTGAATCCAGGTTTAAATGAAAGGTAACACTTTAAACTAAGATTAGCAAAAAGAATCAACTGATTTTGATACCTAGAACTCCAGATATAACAAAAACAAGTGAGGAGTTCTAACATCAGATTCTGCCAGATTTGTGATTCTTTTTGCTTATGGGTCATAACTTTAATATGGCATGTTTATATTCATGATTAATCATATTGTATGAGTATAAGCTTTGATAATCCATGTGTTCTTACAACAATGGTAGGATGATACACATTTTATGTGTTCCTTACAACATTTGTTGAGATGAAACACATGCATGATCAAAGTCTTATTTTCTTGATTTTTAGTTGATTAAGTTCCATACAACAATGGTAGGATGATGCACATTTCATGTGCTCCTTACAACATTGGTAGGATGTTTATATTTACATGATTATAGATATATATAAAGGAAATAAGATGAACAACAAAGAAAATAAATAAAAGAAAGAAGAAAGAAGAAAAGAAGAAAGGTAGAAGAGTAGAGATGAGTGTTTTATGATCATCTTACCAACTCTTTTCTTTGATTTTGTGTTTGATCTTTAAGAGATGATCAAGACTTGGATGTTCTTGGGAGATTTTTGTTGGTGAAAGAAGAAGAGAGAAAAGAGAAGAGATGGAGTGTGGTGGTGAAGGAAATGATAAAGAGTAGTAGGGGGCTTATATAGAGCATGGGGGAGATCAAGTGGTGATTCTTGGGAAGAGAAGGAGGCAAGAGAAAAGAGATGGGGGGTTTCTTTTATTTTTTTTTATTTTTTATAAATTTTGTGTAATTAGTTTAAATAAATTTGTATAAATGGTGATTTTGTTTAAATCTTTTAATTAACAAAGTTTTAATTATTTTGATGAGTTTATATATATATATATATATGTTTTATATTTTAACTTATTTATATTTATTATGATGTATTTAATTATTTTTATTGTTATTATTATTATTATTATTGTATATGATTTGTAATTCATGACTTTTAATAATTCGATTTTTCGAGCTCGGGAAGGTTCTAACCATATAGGCGGGATTTCTACGAAATCTAATATTATTATGGATGTATTTAAGTCATAAATACTATTTTTAGTCATACTAGGCTTAAAATTGGAATTTCTAATGGCTAACCTCGGAAATTTGTTGCCGAATGTCACAGTCTCCCCTGATTAAAAGAATTTCGTCCCGAAATTTACTTTGTACTAACGTTATTAAAGAGGTGAGGATATTTTTTGTTTCATGTAGTCTTCGCGTTCCCATGTGTATTCGGGTCCGTACTTGAATTCCAATCGAACTTTTGTAATTTGAATCTTACTTTTTCTAAGCTGTTTGACCTTACGGTCAAGAATTTCAATTGGTTCATGTACGAAATTTAACCGATCATCTGAACATACTTTAGGGGTAGTACTAGAGTTTTATCAGCTAATAATTTATTTAGATTTGACACATGGTAGGTTTCGTGTATGGCATTTAGTTCTTGTGGAAATTTAAGCATATATGACCCTCGCATATTTCTTCTAATTATATCAAATGGTCTAAAGAATCTGGGATATAGTTTTCCTCTTTTCCTAAAATGTGCTATTTTCTTCCACGGCAATACCTTTATAAGCACTTTTATCGCCCACTTGGAACTCTAAAGGCTTACGGAGATTATCAGCGTAAATTTTCTAATGATCTTTGGCAGTCTTAAGCCTATCGTTCATAATTGTATTCTTGTCGATGACCGCTTGCATGATATCAGGTCTAGTTAATTTCCTATCGCCAATTTCCAACAAATTAAGTGGGGATCTACACTTGCGCCCATACAAGACTTTATATGGTGCACACTGGATGCTAGTGTGACACCTATTATTCTAAGAAAACTTAACTAATAGTATATGTGAATCTCAAGTTCCACTAAAATTTATTACGCATGCACACAACATGTCTTCTAGTGTCTAAATCGTTCTCTCCGATTGCCCATCCGTTTGAGGGTGGTAGGTGCTGCTCAGGTTTACTTGCGTACCTAACGCCCTTTGTGACGATTGCCAAAATCGGGATGTGAACCGACTACCTCTATCGGATATTATTGCAATTGGTACTGCGTGTCGGGCAACAACTTCGTCAATATAATTCTGAGCCAGTTTTCCACTTTGTAATCTTCCCGTATAGGGAGAAAAGGTGCCGATTTCGTGAGTCGATCTACTATAACCCAAATGGAATTGTACCCTTTTACAGATCGGAGTAATTTAGATACGAAATCCATGCTTATATGTTCCCATTCCATTCTGGCTGTTGCAACAAACCGGATGGCTTCTGGTGTTCTGTCTTAACCCTTGCGCAAGTTAAACATTTCCCACGAACAAGGAGACGTCTTTCTTTATTCTAGACCTACCAATAGTATTCCTTGAGAACATTTTGTCAGCTCCAGGGTGGATTGAATATTATAAGCCTCGTCTAAAATTGTTGATTAAAGGTTATTAAACTTAGCTATCCAATTCTTGTTTTCGAAGTGGTGCACTCCATCTGGCCTGTTTTCAATCATCGCTCCAAGTGATATAGGGTCTCGTTCTTCAAATTTTCCGTCTTTGATGCTTCTTTTTGAGCTTCAACTATTCTTTCATTTAGGCTTGTTTGAATGGTTGCTCCTAAAGCTTGTACCCTAGATGGATTCACTCTTTTGTTTCTTCATAGAGCATCAGCGACCATATTGGCCTTGCTAGTATGGTATTTGATATCACAATCGTAGTCACTAAGCCATTCTACTCATCTTCTACGCCTCATATCAAGCATCTTTGGATCAAGAATATGCTGAAGACTCTTGTGGTCTATATAAATAGTTCGCTTAGTACTATAAAGGTAATATCTCCATTTTTTTAAGGGCATATACTACGGCTCCTAACTCTAAGTTGTGGGTAGTAAATTTCTTCTCATGCACTTTGAATTGTCTCGAATCATATCAATGACTTTCTCTTTTTGCAACAACACACAACCCAATCCTTGGTGTGACGCATCGCAATATACCGCGAAGTTATATGTTCCTCCGGGTAACGCCAAAATTGGTGCATTGCTAACTTATTCTTAAGCGTAGAAAATGTTTTTTTTTTCACCAAACAAACTTCTTATCCTCTTGAGTTAATGCCGCGAGTGGTTGCGCAAATTTTGAGAAATTTGCTATAAATAAATGTACTTAACCGAGAAATTTACAATTTCAGTCGGGATATATGGGGTTCCTATTTCTTTATGGCTTCGATCTTTGTTGGGTCAACATGAATTCCTATTAATTACGTGGCCTAGAAAACGTAATTCCCGGCATACAACTTCTGATCCTTAAGTAACTTTAGTATCAACCTTAAATGCTTTTCATAGTTGCTCTTGTGTCGCATGTAAATGAGTATATCATCAACAAACACAATCACAACTTATCTAAGTATAGTCTGCATACTCGGTTCATTACGTCCATGAAGACAATTGGTGCGCTTGTCAATCAAAAGGGCATAACTATAACGTGTTCTAAACGCAGTTTTGGGCACGTCCTCTTCACAGATTCTTAATTGATGATATCCAGATTGAATATCGATTTTAGAAAAATAGGTAGCACCTTGAAGTTGATCGAAAAGGTCATCGATTCGAGGAAGAGGGTATTGATTTTTGATGGTCAATATGTTGAGTTCCCTATAGTCTATACACATTCGCAGCAATCTATCTTTCTTTTTGACGAATAGGACTACGGCTCCCCATGGTGAGGTACTTGGTCGAATAATTCCTTTGTCGAGTAGCTCTTGAAGATGTGCAGGCAATTTCCTACATTTCCAACGGGGCTAATCGATATGGTGCCTTTGCTACGAGCGCGGCTCCAGGGATTAAATCAATCCAAATTTGTCTTGTCTAACTGAGGGTAATCCAAGTAATTCATCCGGAAACACCTTGGGAGAATCCCGAACGATTGGAAAATCGTGAATGTGCTTTTCCTAAACCTCCGTTTCTACAACGTGAGCGAAGAATGCGATATAGTCCTTTCTTAAATATTTTTGCATTTTCATGCATGATACCACCTTGACGTTCTTCCTAGTCTTTTTTTTTCCTTATATGACAAGCGTTTCATCTTGTGATAGTGGAATCTGAATGATCTTTGCAGAACAAAGTATTTCAGCTTGATTTTTGGATAGCCAATACATACCAACAACTACATCAAAGCTCCCTAATTTGATTGGTATGGTCTACGTTAAAGTTTTTGCTAGCTAAGTTCAAGGTACACTTAGTGATTATATCTCTAGTCTTGACTTCTTGTCCATTAGCAAATTCCATGATATAGGCCTCTTTCAATATTTGAAATTTTAGATTGAGTTTTGGCCTAAAAACTAGTGGTACTAAGCTTCTATATATTCTAGAGTCAGATAGCATTGATGCATTATAATTGTTCAGAAGAAACATACTAGTAATCACATTCGGGTCTCTCCTTTGTACAAATTCTACTTAGCTAGGTTATGGTGATCCTAAGATATAAGGTCTAACAACTAACACTCCCGTTCAATCATATAGCAATGCATGTAAAATCAAACATTTCATAACGTGATTTAAGCAACATATGTTCAATCATATAGTTCCCAAAAGTACCAAAATGATTTCCTAAAAGACATCAAGTGATTAATGTTTAACAAATCATCAAAAAAAAAAAAAAAAACCACCAAGTTTAATAATCGAAAGAAACTCCAAATCTTTCACTAATTCAATCTCCTTAAAAACAACCCTAGCGTACCATCATACTTACTAGCAATCTCACCATCACTATAACGAAATATCCTCCCAAGCACATATATAATTAAATCATCTACACGGCCCTCCTTGTTGCAATGGTAGTCCCCACAGCTCTTAACGCTTCACGGTGTTGCGACTCCGAGAGCATAGACAAAAAAATTTCATAGGACATGGTGCCGGTGGTCTAAACTAGTATGATGAATACTCAGTTCTAGTGATATGCTTTGTATCCACCTTCCCTCTTTAGGGGTCACCCTTAATGTCCTTACGATAGTTCCCGTTACTACTCAGGGTGCTTCTATGTGCTCCCTAAATTAGCAGTTCTCTCCCTCCTAATGAAAAGGTCACGATGTTACTCTCGTTGGTAAAGAGACTCTTTTCCTAGCCGTGAGCCAAACACATGCTTCACAGGAAGTTGGTGTTGATAATACACTAGGTTGTGAAACTCGGGGACTCTCCTACTAAGTTTCTATTCTAACCTCCATGGATAAAGAATATGTAATCTTAGTGCGTCAACCTAATGATGACATTACAGACTTCGATATATATAAAATTGGTTACTAAGTGTGCTAATATATGCAAGTACTTATGATATGCCATGCTTATGCACACACACAATAATCATGTTCTAGAAAGAAGATAAATAAAATTTGTTTCTAAGTATATTGTTATTATAACTAACCTAAGTCCCATATCGTACATAGCTAAATTAGACATAGGTGATCAAGCTTTGTCTAATTGAGGTATAACAATGTGGTACTCAACTTAATTATATTATCAATACACTTGATGTATTTTAAACAAAATTATTTTAAAAATTATTTTTATATACCTTTGGTCATAGTTGTTGTTTTCCCCCCATAAGGAAAACAACATTCTCTATAACCTTAGGCTCTGATACCAAATCTGTCACACCCCGCTAAAGCGGAAACACGAGGTGTCACAGCACAAGATATCATCGCACAAGGTAAATAGATAATAACCATTAGATTAAATTAACAAAATAAGTAGTTCGGATGAAACATAAATAAAAGTTACACAACCGAATAATATTTAAAGGAAATTGTCTTGTACGATGCGTAAATAAAATAAATATGGTTTTTATAAAATGTGACGATGAAGATGAAGATGCCACACATCATGTTTGTAAGCATAAGGTACCTAACGGCGGTCACCTGAAAGCACGGGTAAAAGAAAAGTGTCAACTACTAGAGTTGGTGAGTTCATAGGTTTTTAATGTATGCACAAAATATCTTTTAAATGAGAAAAGTTTAAATAATTGATGGAAGTTTTTGGATAAAAATCCAAGTATGAAATAATGATAGAAGATGTATTATATTGCCCAAAACGTTGCACATGGTAGTAATAGACTATGATGATTATTGCTTGAGCCATTATCCAACCTAGCCGACAACCAATTGCCCATGATAAACCTAACGCCTATATTAAATGACGTTAGTAGTGGTAAAGTACATCTATAGTTCGTCAACCATAAATGGGAGACGTCGGAATCTCCAAATAGCGCTACTTACTAATACCATCGGCTCACTAGCGGAGTTAAGGAATAATGTCCAACGAAAGGGCCTTACAACGATCACCCAAGCACATCAAAGAATAATACCATAAGTGCTCAAAATAATATTTGAAATAAATAAGAAGATAGGCAATAAACTTTTCATGAAACGTATACACATGCTTTCACCCCAAAAATAATATGAAATACGGTAAAATGGGGCTATGATACTCACTCGGTATGCAAAGGTGTTCACTCGTAAGGATTTCTTGTTCCTACCGAAGCTCCTTTCCTAATATAAGAGGTATGTAGCTCTATTAGACTTATTTTATTTATTATTTTGTATTATTTATTTGTTGTTAACTTATTTATTTAAATAGTTAAAGGTTGTCTCTATTTTTCCATTATTCATAAATGTTCACTGAAATTTTCAGTTCTTTGAGTTGAACTTTAAAAATTAAAAACTGTAATTTAGGAGTCATATTAAGGCTTGATATTTTAATATAATCTTGCTATATGTTTCTAGAATGTCCAGTAAAAATATAGGAATTTATAATCCATGTTTGGTATTTTTAATAATTAAAAGTGTATAGGATGTCCACTGATCAGTGTCTGGATGACATGTTGTTACTAAAACGTCTGTTTAGGGCTCATACGACCTCCTTTTTACATGATTCAAACTGGGAAATAACCACGACTCAAAGATTAAACTTTTAAAAAAAACTAGACGTATTTTGACCCAAGAATGAGTAAGTTACACGCGTTTAAAGTGTACCCTTCTAAATCTGCCAGATTTCCAGATTCAACATATGGGTCTTTTTAAATATGTTTGAAGGATCAAACGTTCATGAAAATTAGTGAATCCAGGTTTAAATGAAAGGTAACACTTTAAACTAAGATTAGCAAAAAGAATCAACTGATTTTGATACCTAGAACTCCAGATATAACAAAAACAAGTGAGGAGTTCTAACATCAGATTCTGCCAGATTTGTGATTCTTTTTGCTTATGGGTCATAACTTTAATATGGCATGTTTATATTCATGATTAATCATATTGTATGAGTATAAGCTTTGATAATCCATGTGTTCTTACAACAATGGTAGGATGATACACATTTTATGTGTTCCTTACAACATTTGTTGAGATGAAACACATGCATGATCAAAGTCTTATTTTCTTGATTTTTAGTTGATTAAGTTCCATACAACAATGGTAGGATGATGCACATTTCATGTGCTCCTTACAACATTGGTAGGATGTTTATATTTACATGATTATAGATATATATAAAGGAAATAAGATGAACAACAAAGAAAATAAATAAAAGAAAGAAGAAAGAAGAAAAGAAGAAAGGTAGAAGAGTAGAGATGAGTGTTTTATGATCATCTTACCAACTCTTTTCTTTGATTTTGTGTTTGATCTTTAAGAGATGATCAAGACTTGGATGTTCTTGGGAGATTTTTGTTGGTGAAAGAAGAAGAGAGAAAAGAGAAGAGATGGAGTGTGGTGGTGAAGGAAATGATAAAGAGTAGTAGGGGGCTTATATAGAGCATGGGGGAGATCAAGTGGTGATTCTTGGGAAGAGAAGGAGGCAAGAGAAAAGAGATGGGGGGTTTCTTTTATTTTTTTTTATTTTTTATAAATTTTGTGTAATTAGTTTAAATAAATTTGTATAAATGGTGATTTTGTTTAAATCTTTTAATTAACAAAGTTTTAATTATTTTGATGAGTTTATATATATATATATATATGTTTTATATTTTAACTTATTTATATTTATTATGATGTATTTAATTATTTTTATTGTTATTATTATTATTATTATTGTATATGATTTGTAATTCATGACTTTTAATAATTCGATTTTTCGAGCTCGGGAAGGTTCTAACCATATAGGCGGGATTTCTACGAAATCTAATATTATTATGGATGTATTTAAGTCATAAATACTATTTTTAGTCATACTAGGCTTAAAATTGGAATTTCTAATGGCTAACCTCGGAAATTTGTTGCCGAATGTCACAAAGAGTGACCTAAATAGGCCTTTTCACATTTCAATAATGACCTACAAGGTCTTTCACATGCATACATATCAAGGCTGACCTACAAAGGTCTTCAACATATCAATAATTACCTACTCTGGTCTTTAAACATGTATACATATCATTTGGTTATCACAATTGGTTCATTTAAACCTCTAAACATGCATAACTACCATTTCATGGTTTATCACACAAAAACATCTTTGTAATACTATTAATATCATACTCGAGTTAACTGTTACTCACCTGTTGAGCTTAACAGGTAACTGTACAACTCCAGCTTGCTTTAGTTGTCGTTAGCACCTATATCAAATCATTCATGTTTAGACACTTAAACATGCAAGGAAATCATCAAGACATCTAGAATAATGTCCTAACAATGTTCCTAACTTGTTTACTAACTTATAACCATGACCAAGACACTTCTACGCGAAAGAACAACACAAAACAGCAACATGTGCAGAAACTGCTTGGACGCGTCGCGTCCAAGCCCCCGACGCGTCGCGTCGCGTGCAGCAGGGCCCTATTTGCAGTATCTGCACAGCAGTGTCATTTTGATCCAAACCAATACCAATTCAACTCTAATCAATTTTCAGTGTTCCATAACATCATTTGGCACTTGTAGGTGCTTTCTAACATCCCTAACACTTATCCAATCAATCCATACAAAATTCAAGCCTTAAATAGCAAGAATGTGTTCAATATGGCCAAAACTTGCGATACATCAATTCCAACACTTCCAATGCATCATTCACACTCCAAATGACTTATTGAAGCTATTGGAACTGATCATTTCCTTTAAAGACTCTATTTGGTATCATTTTCCAATTTTTGGCTATTTAAAGTCTATTTTAGCACTATTTTTACCAATTCAAGCAAAACCACCAATTTAATTCAAAACCATTGTTCTAATCAATTCATACAAGTCATATGGACTTATTAGAACATTAAAAATCAGTCCTTGATGTGTAAAAACAGATTCAACTCATTTTGGCCATTTTGACCCATTTAGGCCAATTTTGAACATATGCATAAACACTACCTCTAATCAAACATATGAGTTCTAATCAATCCTAACAGTTCATAAGAAAAATTAGAACACTAAATTTCAGTTCTTGAGGGTCAATTTCAGTTTGACCCGTTTTTGGCTATTTTGACCATTTTGGTCAAATCTTGGTTTTGATCAATTCAACCAATTCTAATCCATGTTATGTGTTCTTTAGCATCTATATGAGTTGTAGGAAGCATTAGAAGCTTAAAAATCAGACCACAATGGTCAAATTCAGGTTTGACCTAAAAACCCATCAAAACCCACTTAAAGCTCAAGAACAATGAACAAAGAAGAAACCATGGAAGATGATGAACTTACAAGGATTGGAAGTGGATTTGGAACTGATTTCCAACTTGATTTGCTGTTGGAATCAGAAACTCTTTTGATTTCTCTTCAAAAATGTTCAAGAACAAGAGAACAAGAGAAGGAGATGAAGGTGTGTGTGTGTAATTACGTGCGTGTGTGTCTGTGTTTTACAAAAAGGGGAGACCGACCCTTAAGGTCAATATTATCCAAAATGGGTATTTTGTTCCCCTTTTCAACTTACAACACAACACCCGTTTACCCGTTTCAACTAACGGGGATATTTTCGGAAACCTCGTTCTAAATCATTTAATATACTTTTATTCTTTTATATTTTTATCAATATTTTATTTACTCATTTAAATAAATATTTTAGTTATTTTTATTTGATATCTACAAATATATATATTTTATTCAATTTATTAATTTATTACTCGTACCACGTCAGCATACGTCTAGGCCCTTTCTGAGGATGTTACAGCTGATCTGTTTACCAAAGCATTTGATGTGAGCAGATTTAACTTTCTAATCTCAAATATTGGCATGATTAACTTAGAATAATGATTTGTTAACTATTCTTTCTATGATTTTTGTGTTTTCATACTAACAGTTTGAAACTGTTAGTCGTCAGTCTAACAACTGTTTATGAAAGTGTTCAGGGATTTACAGTGCAAATTGTAACTAACAGTTTTCAACTGTTAGTACTTTGGTGTTACAACTGTTAGGCAAGCTGCCTAATAAGTTAAGGGGGAGTGTTACAGTTGAAGTTCATTAACCAAACAGTTTTCAACTGTTAGCTCTATGTCTTCCGTCAACTGTTAGTCAAGGGTATTTAAGTCTTTGAAGATATTCTGAGGGATTTTGAATTGAATTTAATATGCATTACATATATAAGTCATTCCCTCGCAGTTTTCTTTACGCTTACTAACCTTCAATCGAACGCTAAAACCCTAGACGCTCTCTTCGAAATCGCCATGGCTCCCCTTCCGTTTGTCAAAGAACACAACATGCTCGCCTTCCTCTCCAAACCAGCTGAGTTGCATGTATTTCATGACAAGATCGACTATCTTACCCTGTCAAATCTCAATACTGCTCTCACCATCAATCCAACCATTTACACTTCTTATCTCGATCAGTTCTGGAAAAATGCTATGCTCACTGAAATAGATGGAGTGCAATGGATCACTTCAAATGTAGATAGCCATGATGTTTCAGTCGCTGAGAATACCATCCGTGAACACCTTCACCTTAATGATCTTGAGGGTGAGTATTTTGATTCAGTCTCCTTGGAATTCTTGCATGAGGAGTTGGTTAAACTGGGGTATGAGGGCCCTAGGGGAAATGGTACCTTTTACAAAGGATAATTCTGTGCTCACTGGAAATATTTAATACATACCTTACGACAATGTCTAAGCCCCAAAAGAACTGGCTGGAATGAGTTTGGAAGCAACATTGCTTTGGCCTTAATCTGTTTGGCCAACAATCGTCGCTTCAACTTTTCTAAATTAATTTTTAATGGTATGGTAAAGCATCTCGGGACCAAATATGGTCTCTTTTTGATGTACCCCAGATTTGTGCAAACATGTTTGAACTCTTTGCCAAATCTTCAAACTCACAAGAGGGTTCTGATTCCCTCTGCTCATGTGGCCTCCACATTGAGCAAACTATTGATAAATGGAAAGAATTTCTCTAGTAACATCACTCCACCACTCTCTGCAATGGTGGAGTTTCTTTCAAGAAACAGAGCTGCCAGAGCTGATCATGAAGCCCAAACTATTGCTACGCCACCAACTGTGGAACCCACAGCTCACGATACTCAAATATCTCCCACTGCTACCCCTTCTCGAGCTACAACACAAGCCCCCTCACTTATAATATTCAGAAAGAGGAAGAGAACTGTTGGTGCTCCTTCCACCATAGTCCTACCATCCCAAACTGTAAGCCCTGCACAGGTGCATTCACCCGTGCAGAATATCCAAAGGGAACCCATTGTGCTGTCTCCCAAGCACATTGAGGAGGTGATCACTCCAATGGAGGATGATCATGTGGTTCTTGAGGCTAACACTACTATTTCATCCGCAAGGGGTGAACAGGGCAGTGTCAACATAAGTAAGGCTTCACCCACGGCAACAAAGGCTGGTCAAACAGCTTTTGGAATTCCCAGTACCAAGATCAAAGGGGTACTGGTGAGGGAACTTCTAGGAGTGACCCACCAGTTTTATCTGCCGATGATATGTTTGAAGTGGCAACACTTGCTGACATTGAGGCTAGTATGATACACAAGGCATTGACGAATCCTGAACTAGTACCATTTCTTGCTGCCTTTCTTTACCTAAAAAAGAGGAGTACCTTACAAGACAAGCTGCTAGCCAAGCATAATGAGCTTATTATTCAGCAAAACAACCAAATCAAGGCTTTGTCATCCACTCTATTGCAAGCTACGGATGTTCTTAGAATCCATGATCAAATGTTCAAACAGATTCATGCCACTCCCTCTCAAACAGTTCCAATCAAAAAGGGGGAGAAGGAAATCATAAAGGAGCAAGAGAAGGATGTGCAAGGTACACAAACAACTGCACCAGAATTACTAACAGTTGCAACTCCACAAACAACAGTTGCTCAAACAGTTGCAAGGGCTCAATCACAAGAAGATAAATTGTCTGTTGTTGATAGAGTGTTGATCAATAGGATGATCATGTCTGGGGATTATCCGACAATAGAGGTATTCAAATCATGGTCCAAATCAAAAACAAAATCATTTGATTGAGGTTGGTGTTCAAACGCTTGATATTAGCACATTCAAAATGGCTCAAAAGATTGATGATGGGTGGCTGGATGGAAAAGTGTCTAAACTAGAGCCGATTGCACCTAAGTCAGGGTTCAAAGGCATTGCAATTCAAGAATCAAAGAAAGATGAGAATATGCCTCCTGTGCTAGGAAAGGGAAAGGAAGTCGTTGTTAATATTCCAAAGTTAAAACTCTCAAAAGAACAACAAGAGGAGCATGATTATGAGCTTACACAAAGGCTAAATGCTGAGATGGAGCAACAAGAGCAAAAAGATTTTAAATTAGCTCAAGAGATGGCTGCTGAGATCACAAAGGAAATTGAAGAAGAAGAAGAAAAGGCAAAGAAGGCAGATAAGGGAGTAGAAAGAAAGAAAATTGAAAGAAAGAAAACAGTTCCAACTTCAAAGAAAACAGCTGAAAAGAAAAGACAAATATCTAAACCTAAAAAGCTTCAACAATCCCAAACAGTTCAAACATCTAAAGAGAAAGCAAAGGCTGGTATGGTTCAAACCATTTTGCAAGACAGGCTCAGAATGGAGGTTGAACAGAAGTTAGACAAGCTTGTGGAAGCTCAACTTGAACAAAAATCCCACATAACTGAGTGGAGATTTGAATTGTTAAAAATTGAAACTGGGAAGCAAGGAGTAACCATTGTGAGAGAGCATGAACCGATTGAGAGCTATGCAAGCTTCTTGCTCTTGATGGAAAGTGTGACCAGGAGAGATGTGCAAGAATTATATGAATATGGTCTAAGACACTATAGAGAAGCTGCTGGTATTGAAATCAGAGTGATGATGAGACATTTAGCAAGTGTATGTGATCCTCTGAGAGTAATGCCGATGTTAATAGCTGAGGAAGCATTCCCAATAAGTACTGTCAAGGTGTATACTAAGTCAAAGACTTACAACATTGTAATGGGAAATGAACCGACTCAATGGTTTGATCTTGAATTCATAGAGAATAACAAAACAAAACTCTCATATTTGATAAAAGCAAAGTTCTTTGACCCTGCTAAAGTTAAAGAAAATCTTCTTTAGAGGCTCAAAGAAAGGTTGGAATCCCTACAGTCCAAGAAAGGTTAATCTTCATGTTTTGATTGAAATAGTTTTGCATACTTTATTTGCTTATGTTAATTTTTCTGTGGTCGAACCCTATAAAACAACTTAAGTATATTGTTCAATATCTTAAGTTAGGGGGAGATTGTTGGGAAATAGGCCGAGTAAGTTAAAACTGTTGGACATGCAAAAGCAAAACTGTTGGAGAAAGTTTTGAGAAAATAGTTTTGAAACTGTTAGTACAAAAGATTCAGAACTGTTAGTTATATCATAACAACTGTTGGAAGACAATGAAGAGAAGACTGTTAGAAGAAACTCAGAATTGTTTATTCAACAAACAGTTTCTGTTGAGATATTTATGAAAACTACTATCTTTGTGGATTTAAAAGATATCTTATCAAGATTTGAAGATTATCAAGATTATCTCGCAAGATAGAAGATTAACAAACTTCAACTAATCAAGGAAGACCAAGAGGGTTATAAATACTCTGTTTAGAATAGTTTGTTAGTATTGATTGATCGATAGTTTTACACTTATCTTCGTATTGTTTATTGTTTTCAGAAAGTGTATTAGCCTCCAAGTTTCTCTGAAACCTAAGAACAGATTGTGTTCTTCGTCTAACAAAAGAGTTAGATTGGAGGTGTAGGTGAATATTGTAATCATCCTTGATTATTAATAAACATATTGTGTTTTGAAGTTATTCTTTGAAGTGATTAAATTGTTCTTGTGATTAAAACCTTTATTAATCAATTAAGTGTGATTCCGCAACTTCTTAGTTGATTGTGATTAAGTTCAAATATTGTCTTTCATACAACTCTGATTTAAGTTCGTAAAGATAATTGCTGGATCTGTGGTCCCAATTATTTCCTGTTTGAAAGAAAAGAAAGCATTGGATCGAGGATGTGAATCTTACTTGGCGTATGTCATTGACGGAAAGAAAGAAAAGCAGGCAATGACTAATATTTGGGTGGTAACGGAATACCCGGATGTGTTTCCAGAAGAGTTGTGTTAGATACTAAATAGTTTGTTAGCCTTGTGTTCTTTTGTTTTGTAATATGTTTAACTAGATTAGTTTATTATATGGGCTAGGCCCACTTTCCTTATATGTATTAGATAGTCTAGTTAATAGACTGTATTGGGCCATAAGGCTTTAGGGCCCATGTGCCTATTAGTATTTAAAGCCTTGCAAACCTAGTTTGCAAGGCAACTCTTTGTAATATATCAATCTTTGCATTCACGTTCAAGAAATACTAAGAGAGATTCTTCAAAGTTTATACAAAGTGTTCATACTTGTTCATATCAACTTCATCATCTTTACCTCAAGTATTCTTGTTTACTCATCTTTTACACCACAAAGGACTTTCAATTGGTATCAGAGCCAACTCCCTACTGGATTGGTTCAACATTACCTGAAAGTAACATCAGTGTGTGAGAAACAAAACCCAGAAACAACTTCTGCTTGTGTTTACGTGAAGCTTAGAAAGAAGAAAACCCATTTAGCCAAAATCTCTTGTTTTCAAGTTATTTGTTGCATCTAAGAAGTATTTAAGAAGGATAAAACCTTTTAAAGTGTTTTTAGGATAAACAAACAACATCTGGGTAGCGTTATTCAAGTTATTTGAAAATTTAGTGTTCTTCAAGTTCCTAAAGTTTTTCTACTGTTTCATCAAATTTTAAAAAATTTGTTGTTGTTTTGGGTTGAAATCAGTAAAGAGAAGTGTTTCTAGTAAAAGAAAAGGTCAAAACAAAAGTTTAGTGAGTTTTTAGTGTGTTTTGGGCAAATTAGCAGTCTGTTATCAAACAGAGTACAGACCTGCAAGTTTTTAGATTATTATCCATCCGACAGTCGTGCGACTCTAGGCTCATCCGACTGTCTTGCGACTTTCACAAAACAAACCATCCAAACTTACTTTTGAAAACTCATCCGACCTTTAGGCTCGAAGCTCATCCGACTTTCGGACGAAAATCTCATTCGACTTTCGGACCACACTCAACTTCATCCGACAGTCGGATCACCTAGAACTTCATCCGACCTTTGGATCACCTAAAGCTTATCCGACCTTCGAAATTTCATCCGACTTTCGGAGCAAAAGCTCATCCGACTTTCGGATAACAATCAATCTCTTCGACAGTCAAAGAAACACAAATCCAAGAACTCTCAGTCCATCCGACTTTTGGACCATCTGACAGTCGCATCAAGTCACACTTGGACAACTTCACCCAATTCTCATACACTTAAACCAACTTCACAAGTTTTCTCACACACACACACACACTAACCATTCTATTTCAGGGAGAAAGATCCAAAGTAAAGATGAGTTCAAGCAACGAAATCCTCGCCATAGGAACAGACACTAAACCTCCAGTATTTTTCAGAAATGAGTACAATGTATGGAAAGGAAGGTTTATGGACTTCATAGAGCATAATGAAAAATATGGTGAAATCATGAAAGACAACATCCTAAATGGTGATGCTATTTTTGAGAAATTTGTCGAGGCTGTTCCAGAAAACAATCCACCAATTCTTGCCGAAAGAAGACGGAAGCTCCCATCAGAACTAACTGCAGAAGAGAAAGACCGTGCACGCGCCGACAAAGACGCAAAATATTACTTGAAACAAGGGCTATGCGCGGAAATCTACTCAAAGATAGACAGTTTGACTTCTGCCAAAGAGATTTGGGATGAAGTAAAACAACAAATGCAGGGTACTGAGCAAGGGTCATTTATCAGGGAAACACAGCTTGTTAACACCTTCCGGGAATTCAAGGCCAGGGAGGGTGAACTGTTACAGGACACTTATAGTCGCTTCTGCAGACTGTTGAACGAAATGAGGAATCAAGGCGTAACGAGATCCGATCTAGGTATAAACGTCAAATGGATCAATGCACTTGGTCCTGAATGGAGTGAACATGTTCGCTTGTATAAACATGTTAATCGGAATCTCAAGGCGGTATCCCACCACTCGATTTATGAGGACTTGAATCAGTTTCAAGATGAAGTTCTCACCAAACTGTCAATGAAGCAACCATCTGACCCGGTTGCACTAGTGGCTGAAAGGAGACCGCGGGAATCATCCAGGGGTAGCAAAGGGAAGCAGGTTGTGATTGACTCCGACTCGTCGGAAGGAGAGATGGAGATGTCAGAAAAGGATGCAGTACTGAAAGCTATGTCATTGATTACAAGGGCTTTCCAGAACAAGTACGGAAAGACCAACAACCGACAGCGGTACACATCCGGACCTAGAAAAGGTGAGGGGATGGTAGCTGATGAGAAGAAGAAGACGGACAAACCCGCAGAACCTCAAGAAGAGGAAAAGAAATGCTACAACTGCGGTAGAACAGGGCATTTTATCAAAGATTGTCGAAAACCCAAGACTAAAGATGCCGAATACTACCGTAACAAACTGCGGTTGACTAAGAAAAGGGAGAGTGGGAGAGCGATGCTTGTTGAAGAAGATCAATTTCTGTCCGACACAGATGATTCAGACGAAGATAGTACTGATCAAGCTCATTTTTGCTTGATGGCTCATGATGTAGTCTCCTCAGATGATGAGGATGAGAATGAAGCTGATGGGGCTGATGACTTTGAAGAAACACACACTGATGATGCAGGTGTTTTCGGGAAGGTAAACATTGTGTATGCTCAAACACTGGTTGAACACATCGAACGATAGAACCGTAAAATCTCTAAGTTGGAACACAGAATCAAGAATCAATCAACTTCTAACTTAGACAACGTTCAAACAGAATTAACCGCGAAAGAAAATGAACTAAATACCTTAAAAAGTGAAAATGAGGTAATAATTCATAACTTAAAAGCGGCCAAAGTCTCAGCTGAAGAAGATTTTAAGTTTTTGCAAAAAGAACGATGCCAACTGTACTAAAAAATAAAAGATCTCGAAGACCTATTAATTAAAAGAGATCAAACGGTACAAACCATTTTTCTGAACAAACCTAAGGATGTTAAATTTTCTAAATGGACATACGAAGGTTTAGGTTACGTTAATCCTCACATAAGTGACAAGATAAGTGCTAAACAGTTATACGACTTTGAATGCATGAATATGGGATTAACCAAGCAAATGGTGTTCGTTGGACAAGTCGACGAACTGGCCGAGGAGGAACACAAGAGATGCATAACGAATAGAGCTTCAACCTCGTACGACTACCAAAGCCTAAATCAGTCCTACATAACCGAAGTCTTCAAACCCACAATTTCCGATGACTACTTCCGAAGCTACTCCCAAACAAAAATGGAGTCATTACCATCAATCTCGGATTCTCCACCCGAGCCGAGCCTCTATATTCCCCATATGGATCTACAACGACACCTTGAGTTAGTTGAACTTGAGCTTGTCCATAGATCCATTGTCTTTGACTTTGAAAAAGCAATTCTTCATAACCTGATTGATCACCTTGCCACTAAAAATACCAAATCACAAAATTCCGTTGCCAAAAGCACGTCTAGAATCTCATTTCCACAAGTGCAAGAAGGTGAATGTTCAACATCTGGAAACTCAAATTTTGACATACATGTAAGTGATGTATCCCCAATGAATCTTGGTGAAAATTGTGAACAATGCAGAAAATCAGAAAAATTATTATTCACTCTTCATGAGAAACTTAATACACTTGAGAATGATTTTTTAGAATGCAAACAATTGAATCCAATCACTTTAAAGGAAAAGCCAAGATAATTGATACTCCGTTATCACGAAAGAATAGTACATCGAAACCATCCAAATCCAAAACAAAGCTAATCAAGAAACAAACAACATGCTCTCGCCCTAAGAATGATAGTTTGGAAATGCTTGCTTCTAACCCAAATGTCTATCTAGGTGGAAATGTGAAGAACGAGAGAAAACAGATTTTTGGATGGCGAAAGAAGCTAGAAGAGAAAGATGGAGGAAGACAAGACGAAGAGTGTTTGATTTACACAGCTATTTTCAATAAACAAACAACTTTATTACTTTGTAATGATTCGTCAATCGTAAATGTTAAACCTGTTCGAACTCCACTTGATTCTGTTAAAACTGAAATATTTTGCATGAGTGATGGTTGCATGGAAGGACACTGTACTTTCAAATGTGTGTATGATGATGATAGAAAGAAACGAGGGATCAAACCGAATTCAAACTATAAATCATTTGAATCCACTCGTGAACAAGCTTCCTTCATAAACAAACGAGGTAATAAAATTACCTATTGGCGAAAGAAACACTCAACAAAAGCAAAATTCCAAATGAGTAACAAAAGTGTGCCTTTTAAACAAAATCCAGAATCAAAATCTACCAATGGTACTTGGACATTTGAAAGTTTGAAGGGCGAACATTTGAAAGTTTGAAGGGCAAACATTTACAAAAGCTACATGCTAGATATCGTGAACAAGCTTCCAGTCAGTACCTCAACAAATTTTGTCTTCCATGTGCAGATTTCTAGCCAGTGGTACTTGGACTCCGGCTGCTCGAAGCATATGACGGGCGAAAAGAGTCTGCTTACGAACTATGTCCCAAAATACTCGGGAAATGTTCGTTTTGGAAACGACCATGTGGCTCCAATAATGGGAACTGGAGACATTATCAAAGAAATTATAAAAATAAGCAAAGTATCGTATGTAGAAGGGTTGGGACACAACTTATTCAGTATTGGGCAATTTTGTGACAAGGGGTTTGAAGTTAACTTCAAGGCCAAAACTTGCTCAGTTAAGACTGAAAACGGTGATGTGGTACTGACTGGGTCCAGAAGGTCAAATCTGTATACCATTGATCTTGCAGATCTGGAAGGCAAACAGTCAGTATGTCTTCTATCCAAGGACTCATCTGAACTGACGTGGATGTGGCATGGCAAACTCTCTCACCTCAACTTCAAGAATATCAACAAATTGGTCAACGGTGATCTGGTTCGCGGACTGCCCAAACTAAAGTTTGAAAAAGAGCACCTCTGTGAGCACTGTGAGAGAGGGAAAATGAAACGGGCATCTCACAAAATCAAACAGGTGTCCAACACAAAAGCTCCTCTCCAACTGCTGCACATGGACTTGTGTGGGCCGATGAGGGTTCAGCCTCGTAATGAGAAGAAGTACATTCTCGTGATAGTTGATGACTATTCGAGATACACTTGGGTCAAGTTCTTGAGGGCGAAGGATAAAGCTCCATCTACAATCATCTCGTTCCTCAAACAGGTGCAGAATCAATCACAAGGAAAGGTTGGAACTATTCGAACCGACAATGGCACCAAATTCAAGAACAAAGTCTTGGATTCTTTTCTTGAATCCGTGGGAATCATGCATCAGCTCTCCGCAGCATACACTCCAGAGCAAAATGGAGTAGTCAAATGAAGAAATCGAACGCTTGTAGAAGCAGCTCGAACCATGCTGTCCTATGCAGATTTGCCACCTTCCTATTGGGCAGAAGCTGTCAACACAGCGTGCTACACACAAATCCGCACAATTTTGCACCGTCGCTTTAACAAAACTCCTTATGAACTTGCAAATAGCAGAGTGCCCAATATTAAACACTTTCACGTGTTTGGTAATCGGTGTGTTGTTCTCAATGAGAAGGCTAACCTGGGAAAGTTTGACCCTAAAGCTGATGAGGGAATTTTCCTTGGTTATTCCTCAGAGTCTAAAGCGTTTTGTGTGTTAGATAAACGAACAAATGCTGTGATTGAAAGTATAAATGTGACTTTTGATGATACTTTAACCACTACATCTTTATCACCTGAGTCACCTGCAATCGTTTCTGGACATATCAGTTCAGGACCGGGACTTAATCGACAAGAAACAAATATAACACACGCTAATGAATCTTCTGACTTTAAGTATATATTTGATTTCTTAAACACTGATGATTCTGGAACTAATAGTGTACCTATTGACAGGCCCACAGATGCTGTTCAGGAATCCCTTGAACTCACGCAGCAAACTGCCACCACATCCACAACTGGGGTTGTTCATTCATCTGCCGACCCACTCCTTATTCTAGGTGACCGGTACACTGCATCCAACTCCACAGTAAATACCGTTAGTGATGCTGCCACTAAGGATCACGAAAATAGCACTCCTCAGTCCTTCCCAGAATCATCCACTCCTGATGGTGAACCATCCATTCAACAACGTCTGGATGAATTCTTTCCCCAGGATGTTACTAATGAAATCACTGATAACACTCTTCCTCATAACACCAGATGGACGGCTGCGCATCCAGAGACGCAAATCATTAGAGACAAAGATGCCGGCGTTCAGACCAGATCTGCCACAGCAAATGAGTGTCAGTTCTCCAGCTTTCTTAGTATGTTAGAACCCACACGAATAGCTGACGCACTACAAGACCTAGACTGGATTCTTTCCATGCAAGAAGAGCTAGATCAGTTTACCCGTTTAAAGGTTTGGAGACTGGTGCCCCGACCCCACGACAAGACCATTGTTGGCACCAAATGGGTCTTCAAGAACAAGAAAGATTCCGACGGTGTGGTAATTCGAAACAAATCCAGACTAGTAGCGAAAGGATACAATCAATAGGAGGGTATTGACTACGATGAAACCTTTGCTCCTGTTGCCCGTATTGAAGCCATCCGAGTTTTTCTCGCGTATGCTGCTTACAGGGACTTCAAGGTGTACCAGATGGATGTCAAAACAGCATTTCTGAATGGAATCCTTAAGGAGGAAGTTTATGTATCTCAATCAGAAGGCTTTGTTGATCCCAAACGACCAACTGACGTTTACATCCTTGATAAGGCCCTCTATGGACTCAAACAGGCTCCACGGGCTTGGTATGATGTTCTCTCGGCCTACCTGGTTCATGAAGGATATTCGAAGGGACGAATTGACACCACACTCTTCACCAAGAAAATTGGGGATGACTATATTTTGGTTCATATATATGTAGATGGTATTATATTTGGCTCTACAAACTCACAGTACAGCCTACAGTTTTCAAAATTAATGGCGAGCAATTTTGAAATGAGCATGATGGGAGAAATGAATTTCTTCCTCGGCTTACAAGTCAAACATATTTCCAATGGCATTTTCATAAATCAGTCCAAATATATTAACGATTTATTAAGAAAATATGAAATGTCGGACTGCTCGTCCAAATCAACCCCCATGTCTTCTAAAACCAAATTATCTGCTGATTCTAATGGAAAGGCAGTCGATTTAAAAACCTATCGGGGTATGATCGGCTCTCTACTGTATCTCACGGCTAGTAGACCAGATATAATGTTTTCTACATGTCTCTGTGCTCATTTTCAGGAAAACCCCAAAGAATCACATTTACTTGCCGTGAAACGTATCCTCAAATACCTGAAAGGGAGCCCTGACCTTGGTCTGTGGTATCCCCGTGACTCATCATTTGAACTGCTTGCGTATTCTGACTCGGACTATGCCGGGTGTATGTTAGACAGGAAAAGCACGCCAGGGAGTGCACACTTCTTGGGCGATCGTTTGGTCTACTAGAGTTCAACGAAACAAAACTGTGTTTCTACATCAACTGCCGAGGCTAAATTTGTGGCAGCTGCAAGTTGCTGCTCTCAGAGTTTGTAGATGCGAACTCAGCTGCGGGACTTTGGTCTTACCTACTCCAAGATTCCCCTATTGTGTGATTCTCAGAGTGCCATTTCCATTTCCTGCAATCCTGTCCATCACTCCAAAACCAAGCATATTGATATCAGGTATCACTTCTTGAAAGAAAACGTCGAAAAGGGTCTGATTGAGGTCCAGTACATTCCCACTGATCATCAGTTGGCTGATCTGTTCACTAAACCACTGGACGAAGCCCGCTTCTCATTTCTGGTTTCCAAGATTGGCATGCTTAATCTCAAACTCTAATTCTCTACTGTCTTCATGTCTTGAACAGATTAACTGTTTTCTCTGTGTAGTTATACAAGTGCTCCTGTCTAGGGGGAGCGTTGCGGATTCACTGGTGAACATGAATGTTTTCCGTGCATTCGTGTAGGGGAGAAATGTGCAGTATTCATCTTCACAGATGATACTTCGTCAGATGTTAATTTTATTGTCTGTGTTTATGTCACCAAAAATGAAATAGGAAAATCACAAATGGAATAACAAAAAAATAATAATAACTTTTGTCAAGGTGAAATTGAAAACCAGAATGAAAGTCACAAAAAGAAGGAAAATCACCTTCTGGGCTTAAATAATGCTGCAATTTAAGTCATGGGCCTAAACATCCAGTTTGGACCAAACTGGGTCGATCCGACAGTCGGATCAAAGCCCCGATCCATCCGACCATCGGATAACTCTATTTATAGGCAACCCGACGGTTCCTTTCCTTTCATACTTCCAAGAATTCAAAAAACCAAAACCACTATTCATCTTCTTCCCTCTCAACTACTTTCGATCGAACTTACTTGAAGTGAAATCTGTTGTGTTTAAATCACACAAAACTGAAAGGTAAGAGGATTGAAACAAGAATGGGTGACTCTTCTGTGGTTTAAATGTCAAAAATCTGTTTCTTTTTTGGTTTAACAACCCCTGTTTATCGAACAGTGGGTTTCTCTGGATTTCTTGAATCAAAACACCATTAATGGTGTTGTGTGTAATGTTTGACTAATATAATGTGATTCTTGAATGTATGCGCACACAATGTCACGAATTTCATGTTCTAGGTCAAACAAAATCGAGTTATTTGTAAATCCATTGTTTGGGTTTTGGGCATTGTTCTTCGCTATGAAGAACAGAGGGTTTCAAGTTCAAATGTGCTTAAAATAGCATTGTTTAGGCTTGTTTGAGAGTGCAAACTTGTTTGGGGTTAAATTCCGAGTCATTTGGTACCAACTTTGAGTCTCTGAACTTAGTTTATGTCAAAAATCACTTTGGACTTAATATGAACTAAGATGGGTGTTCTTAACAGTCGGATGAAGGAAATGGAATTTCATCCGACAGTCGGATGAAATTGGTCTATCCGACTTTCGGATGAAGTTTGGTCTATGTGACTTTCGAATGGCTAAGTTTACACCATGCGACCTTTGAAATAAAACAACTCTGAAAAGACCAAGTCATTGGTCCATCCGACTTTCGGATGAAACAGTCCCATCCGACTTTTGGATGAAACAAGGTCATCCGAATTTTGGATGAAACATGTTCATCCGACTTTCGGATGAAACATGTTCATCCGACTTTCAAGTGAAACATGTTCATCCGACTTTCAAGTGAAACATGTTCATCCGACTTTCAAGTGAAACATGTTCATCCGACCTTCCACTTAAACAGATTCATCTGACTTTCGTATGAAATCAAATCCATTTGACTCTCACATAACTGGTATATTCATGCGACTTTCAAGATTACTACTCATGCGACTTTCACCTCATCCGACTGTCGCATAACTTAAGCTTATCCGACTTTCAACACTTAGAAATTTTTGTGCCTTGCTTCAAATTTCATAAGTTACATAATCAAAGTCAAAGTCAACACCCAACATTCACATGTGCATAGAACTTAACACACATATTCATTCATGAGTTCACATGTTCATCAACAAATATCTGTTTTTTCTCTTATGCTAATATGATCTATCTTATTTGTGACAGATGGCTGCTAATCAACCCCTTCCCGAGGAAAGCGTAGTCCCTGCTGCTGACAGGCTTGAAACTCTGAGCAACAACGTATATTTTGATCTAGCCACCGATACCAAAATTCCCATAATCACTGAAATTATCCGTGCCCATCCTCTCCGCCAAGCCATCACTGAAAAACCCAAACACATCACCCACCCATGTACCTGAAATCTATCTACAGCAACTGTGGTACACTTTTACTGAGGGTGTCACCCACTTGGGACACAAGTGCCTCCGGGGTCGTATTGAGAATATCCGCATAACTCTTTCTGCCATCCGACTGAGAAACCTATTGGACCTACCTGCTGCTGATCACTATCCAGGAAGGGGTGACTTTGATGAAAATCCAAGTGTAGATGCGGTACTAGACCTAATCAGAGGTCTTGGATATCAGGGAGAACTAAACCAAATTCATTTGTTCAGACGAACAAATCTTGCGCCTCTCTGGCAGATGCTAGCCACCATTATCTCCCGTACCCTGATTGCTATTCACCGAGGCACCGATGGCGGCTCCTACTACTCCCTACTCTTGTTGGCTGGTGTTGCTTACCACCGCCACTTGGACTATGCCACCATCATATTCGAGGAGATCGTCCGAATGGTCAAGGAAAAGGAAACCTCTCGCCAGAAAACCTTTATACCTTTTCAACGATTCCTGACCATCTTCATTGCCACAAACCTGGAAACCTACCACACCATCCCTCGGTGACTTAATAGCCCATAAGTACAAGTACAACGCATCGCCAGATTCTTACGAATCAGAGACCTTCCCGATGTTGTAGCCATGACCGTACCAGTTGCCCTTCTTCGAACGCTGAATCAGGAAAGTGAGGTAGTGCGCGAGTATATGAGGGTTCATAGGATTGCTCCTCCGGCGCAACCAGAGCCGGTTGTGCCTGCCCCGGGAGCAGTAGTACCTGGTGAGGGTCCTAGTGGTATTAGGGCTCGGGTGCGCAGGGGTGCCCCGAGCAGGGTTGTGATTGAGAGAGAAGAATATGTTGAGAGGGGCGGTGGAAGTGGTGAGGGAGGAGAGATACAAGAGAGCGAGGGAGTTGTAATCAGTGACTCGGAGGCCTCCACCCACGCTGAACCAGAGAATAAGTCCTCCACAGAAAGGACTCAAACCGAATCCTCCTCCTCAGGACAATCCATCTCATTTGGTCCACGACCTTCTCCAGTCCGTGTCGAATCCACTGGCACGCGACAAGTTTCTGATCACCCCAAGAACATCCATCATGATTTATCAGACATATCTGCCACCTTTGGTGATGTACCGGTTATGGAAAGAGAAGACGAAGAAGTAGAGGTTGTAGTGAGTGATAGTGCTAGTGAGAAAGAAAATGATGAGAGTGAGAGTACACTAGACCGAGAAAGCCGGGAAGCCTCATCTACTACCGGTCGGGACACTATTCCGACTGGTACTGAAACAGACACTGGCATCCCACCAGTGCATGCACCTCACCCCACCAGCCACTCTGCTTTCACTCAAATGGAACTGGTTTCATTGCACGGGGATCTATCACATAAGCAGTCAGCAACTCGTTCGGAGTTTGCTGGCTTTGAATTCAGTGGACCGCCTCCCCCGTCCACATCTTCTTTCGGAGCACCATTGAGTCTAGCGCCACCCTTAACTGGTTTTCAATCATTTGTTAGGACACAATCTGCATTAGCACGTCTTCGTGACGTTGCCAGAACGCCCGTAGAGGCCTTTACTGCAAAGGTAACACGAGGATCGAGCGGAAGTCCCTCCAGTGCTCCAATTGTGCCAACACTGCATGAGGGCCACGGGTCTGAAAGACCTGTGCCAACCGAGCCTCTTGGTGAGGTCGGGGTTACACCGGAGCTTAGGTCTTTCCTAAACTCTAAGTTCTCTTCTGTAGACTCTGGCCTGAGGGAGTATGTCAACGCACAACTCCACTCTGAAATCGACTCCCTCAGAGCCCAAATCCGAGCCTGGAAAACCGCCCACCTACCATCATTGAGCGAGATCATTCAATCGATGAACTCAAGGACCTCCTACATGCTAAACTGAACAGTGTTGCCCATCCTACACCCGAACAATCAACCATCCTAGCAGCACTACAACACCAACCCCAACCCTCCTCCTCCAGCTCCACCACCTTCCAAGATACTGTCCTACAAGCCTTAAATGCCTTAACCTCTACCGTCTCAAATATTAGCAAAAGGCTGGAAGTCGTGGAGGAGTCTTGTAAGGCTCAATCGGAAACACGCAAGCGTAGGCATGATGATCCTGAGGATCCAGGACATCATGAGGGGGAGAAGCGGCAGCGGCGTTACATTGGGGCTCAAAGCACAGTACTCCGAATCGAAGCCGCCCCAGTGTCAAAGCCGTCAGAGGGTCAAAGCGGCAGTGGGAGTGGGGGTAAACAACAACAAACTGAGCCTGCTACTGAGCCTACAATGGCAGAATTTGAATTTGAAGCAGGTCAGGGGGCAGAGTCAGAGGTAGAAAGACAAGAAACCCCAACAATCCAAACTCCTACAATCCAAATCCCACAAATCCAAACACACTCAAAAGAGCCAGAATCCTCTCTTCTTGAATCCTCAACAGAAAAATACAAAGGCAAAAGGCCAATTACAGAGGAAGTAGAAGAGACTCCACTAATCAACATCCGCAAAGTCTTCACAACGGTAAACAGGGAGCTGCTTGACATCTTTCCACCTGAACAGGGGCAATTCAACATTGCGCCCATCGATCTTATAAGTCAGCAGCAACCTCAAGGGTCTGAACAGAAAGAGGGTGAGTGGCTGGTACCTGCAACTTACCATGGAGTACCTATGCCCTTGGCCACTCACGAAAGAGTAATAGCAGAAAGGCCAAACATCAGAAATATCAGGCCTAGGGAAGCTCTGGCTAAAGACCAACCTCGATGGCCTACACAATGGTTAAATACTCCGTATCTTGAAGAAAGAATTCCGGGTATCTTCTCCGAGGTTGTCAGAGAGGTTGATGATCTATATGTGCTAAACGCAGCAGAACATGAAAAGCCGTCAGATTTGCCGCCACCTTCAATACAAGTGAGAAATAACAAGTGGCCTCCAAACATCCAATTGTCAAGGTCGAGTTCGTGTACTTGCGTAACTTCCTCAACTATCAAATGGTTCACTTCCATGTAACCAGAGCAGATGGGAAAAGATATACATATCACGAGGTCGAGCTTAGATTCTTGAATTTGGAAGACATAACTCATATGGAAGATGAGCTGGCTTGCAAGCTTGAAAACACCCGATAAGAACAAAGGGCTCTCCAAGTTGTCAGAGACTTTATGAGAAAGAAAATAATTCTGTGCAGAACCCACGATTTACAGCTTGGTGCTGAGGCTAATCTTGCAAAAATAAATCTTCAAAGGCCTAGCCAACAGCATTCAAAGCTAGACAAACACAGAAAATACACTATTATAGAAGAATATGATGAAGACTACGAAGGAGCGGATGGATTCTTCATGCCAAATCTTAACGGAGAGAAATCATTCCTTCGATTTTCAGAACTCAGTGCATATTCTGACGGAACGCTTCAAAGATGCATATCCAAATTCCGCAGAACATGCTTCAGAAACCGCCACCTTCCTGATCAATCAGAATTGGTAAAAATGACCAGAATAGCAGATCAGTTAGAGGACAAGATTCAGGAAAGAAAGGCCATCCGGAGTTGGGAAAGACTCCTGGGTCAGAGGAGCAGATGAAATCAAAATTACCTGCTTCAGCACAAGGCAACAAAAGGGGGAGATTGTTAGATACTAAATAGTTTGTTAGCCTTTTGTTCTTTTGCTTTGTAATATGTTTAACTAGATTAGTTTATTATATGGGCAAGGCCCACTTTCCTTATATGTATTAGATAGTCTAGTTAGTAGATGGTATTGGGCCATAAGGCTTTAGGGCCCATGTGCCTATTAGTATTTAAAGCATTGCAAACCTAGTTTGCAAGGCAACTCTTTGTAATATATCAATCTCTGCATTCACGTTCAAGAAATACTAAGAGAGATTCTTCAAAGTTTATACAAAGTGTTCATACTTGTTCATATCAACTTCATCATCTTTACCTCAAGTATTCTTGTTTACTCATCTTTTACACCACAAAGGACTTTCAAGTTGCCAGGGCTACCTCCAGTTCATGAGGTAAAGTTCAAGATAGATTTAATTCCTGGTTCTCGACCAGTGGCGAAGGCTCCGTACAGATTGGCACCTTTAGAAATTTGGGAGATGATGACGCAGATTCAGAATATGTTAGACAGAGGCTTTATTCGTCCAATCTTGTCTCCGTGGGGTGCACCGGTTTTGTTTGTAAAGAAGAAAGACGGTACGTTGCGTATGTGTATCGACTACCGTGAATTGAATAAGAGAACGATAAAGAACAAGTATCTGTTGCCAAGAATCGATGATTTATTTGATCAGCTAATGGGAGCTTCGTTCTTTTCAAAAATTGACTTGAGATCGGGTTATTATCAAGTACGTGTTTCTGAAGAAGATGTATCGAAGACAGCTTTTCGTACACGCTACGGTCATTACGAGTTTTTATTTATGCCGTTTGGTTTAACTAATGCACCTGCGATATTTATGGATTTGATGAACAGGGTCTTTCGACCATTTCTGGATGATTTTGTGATAGTCTTCATCGATGATATCCTGATTTACTCAAAGACTGAATTGGAGCATGAACAACATTTGAGACATGTTCTGCAAACTTTGAAGAAAGAATGTTTATATGCGAAATTCTTAAAGTGTGAATTCTGGTTAAGAGAGGTACAATTCTTGGGGCACATGAAATGTAATGAAGGAGTGAAAGTGGATCCTTCGAAAGTGGAAGCTGTGATGGACTGGAATGCTCCAAAGACACCATCTGAAATAAAGAGTTTCCTTGGATTGGCCGGATCTACCGTAGATTTATCAAAGATTTCTCCAAGATTGCGAGTCCGTTGACTAAGTTGACTCGGAAAGACGTGAAGTTTGTATGGGGCAATGAGCAAGATAAAGCTTTCCAGATATTAAAACAGTTGTTGTGTCAGGCTCCTATCCTTGCATTGCCAAGTGGATCAGATGATTTTATTGTTTATTGTAATGCATCATTTGCTGGATTGGGCTGTATGTTAATGCAAAGGGATCGGGTGATTGTGTATGCTTCAAGACAATTGAAACCTCATGAAAAGAATTACCTGACTCACGATTTGGAACTAGCAGCTGTTGTATTTGCCCTTAAACTATGGAGACACTATTTGTACGGCACCAAGTGCGTAATTTGTATAGATCATAAGAGCTTACAGTATGTATTTACATAGAAAGAACTTAATATGAGACAGAGACGATAGGTGGAACTGATAAAAGATTATAACTGCGAGATTAGATATCACCCTGGGAAGGCAAATGTAGTGGCAGATGCCCTGAGTCATAAGGGAGTTGGAAGTCCTATCCAGTTTATGTGCATGGAGATTGTATCTGACTTAGTGGATAGACTGAAGTCTACTCAGTTGGAAGCTCTTAAGGAAGAAAACTTGAAGGCTGAATTGATGAAGAAACGTAAAGATGAATTGAATAACAACTCATGTGGATTGAAATTATTTAAGACTCGTGTGTGGGTGCCTATGCTTGGAGAATTGAGGAAGTTGATCCTGACAGAAGCACACAAGTCAAGATTGTCTGTACACCCAGGAAGCACTAAAATGTATAACGTCTTGAAAGTGCTTTACTGGTGGCCTACAATGAAGGCAGATGTGGTACACTTTGTAGAATCATGTCATATTTGTGCGCAAGTGAAGGCAGAACATTAGAAGCCTTTCGGATCTTTGTAACACCGTGCTTTTGAGAACCAAATTTTTCTTTTTAAAATACAATTTAAGATTTCAAACTGCATGGGTTTGACTGTAAATAGAACAATCAAACCTGTCTTATAATTTAAAAATGTAGCGGAAGTAAAAACACGTGGCAAACTATATAAACAGTCAAAATGATGCCACAAACAACAGTTGGTGTTACGGATACATAACCGGCTGACCATTATCTTAAACAAACATAAACATAATTCAACAGAGTTTTAAACATAATAGAAGTGTTCCTCCCAAAGCATTTAAACTACCCGCAGGCTCCCGAAGCTTACTATGGATCACCTACACATGTGGAGTGTAGCATATGTTAGCTATAATAACTAGTGAGTACTAAATAGCATGCAATCAATATAAGTACATCACATATCATTAATCATGCTCAGATAGTTCTATCCTATCATCTCGCGATGAGCTGGCGTAGTCAGAAGGTAGCATATCTCGCAGGGGAGCTAACCCAGCTCAATGCACCAAACTGGGGTACTAGACACATCAACCGCACCGGTGGGGGAGCTGTTAAGCGTCCACCGTTGTGTTTCAGAACCAAACAGTTCTTCTGAGTAAACCCCTGAGCTAAACCCACAGGGGACAAAACTTATCCAGGGCAAACCTTGCCCAATAGGTAGGACAGCTTGGTCCGGGGCAAACCTTGCCCAATAGATCTGTACCGATCACAAACAAATAATCTGATTCAATCGAATCATCAGTCAATGCACGCATATATTCAATTATCATCATAGCATACACCTAATCAAGTGCATACTACATTGTGTCAACATGGTAAATTCTAGCATCATCATGCAATCCTACACTTAAACAAGTGCGTGTACAAATCATGATAAACAATTATGTAATCATTGTTAAGATATGTTATAGGTATATTAATTGTTATGTCATTCAACACTCACCTGATAGGCTAGAATAAGCAAAGACCTTGCTTTGGCACTCACAGATTGTCAACTCGACCTATAATACAAATATCTACGCATTAATCACTTGAACACGCGAGGAACGTCTAGGATACTTGAAACAATACCCTAATGGTGTTATTTAACCATTTATTAACTAACTATAGCAGTTCAAGCAACAACATGTGAATACATAGCACAAAACAGCATTGTAAGTTGTGTGCAGGGGCATCGCGCCGCGACACCTCTATGGGTCGCGCCGCGACCAGCCTGCAGTGCACAAACAGCTTGCTGTTTTGTGCACAACAATGCCATTTTTACTCATTTCAACTCCAAATCAATTTTAGTAAAATTCTAGTGTTTCATAAGACCATTTGACACTTGTGGAAGCTTTCTAACATCAAAAACTCCTATCCAGTTAATTCATATGAAAATCACAATTAAATGGACAAAGACGTGCGCATAATGGCCAACACTTGGTGTAGACCAATTCCAACACTTGCAACACACCATATACACCTAATATGATGTATTTAAGGTGTTGCAACTGACCAAAACCTTTAAACTCAATGTTTGGTATCATTTTCCAATTTCTTACCTATTTATGGCCTATTTTCCACTATTTTAGCCAATTCAAGCAAAACTACCATTTCAATTCAAAACCAAAGTTCTAATCAATTCACACAAGTCATATGAACCTATTAGAACCTGTGATGATTCATCCGGTACCCACTGAGTCACAAACCTCAGCTTTGAGTTAAACTGCTCAATTAATTCATCAACTGTCATCCTCCTGGTCATTTTCAATTCCATAAACTCCTGCCTTATCTTATTCAGTTCGAAGGCATTGCAATACTGCTCGCACAGTTTATCCCGGAATTGGTTTCATGTTATTGAATCCATTTGAGCTCTCGATAAGTGGGTGGTAATAGAATCCCACCAAACCATCGCCTTGCCTTTCAGCATCCAGATGGCAAAACAAACCCTCATCTCCTCCTCACAGTTACAGCCATCCAAAATCCTCCCTGTATCTCTCAACCAGTTCAAGTCACGTTAGGATCCGTGCTGCCATGGTACTCGTCTGGTTTACAGTCTAGAAATTGCTTGTATGTACATGGCTGACTGAATCCCATATTCGGTGGATATCCCATAAACGGATAAGAGTAGGATCCTTGAGGCATCGATCCCTGTGGATAAGACCCTTGTGAAACAGATCCTTGCGAATAGGGCCCCTGAGGAAATAGCGGATAATAAAAAGGTTGAGTCATCGGTTGAGTAAACGGTGGTATTGGCATTGACATCGGAGGAACCTCTGCCAATGTAGTCACTGCCGGAAAGATAGGAGGTATCGCAGCCGTAGTTGATGTCACAGTAGTAACCGGGGGTTGAATTATAGGAACTTGTCTTTGTTGCTCCAGTTCCTTTCGCAAATCCTGTAGTTGGCCCTCCAAATAAAAGAGATACTCATCTCTTTCATCCCCAGCGGTACCAGACGTACCGGCATTTAGCAATGTTTCCACTGTAGTAGGGACTTCAACAGAAGACGGGACAATAGGGGCAGCAGTCGAGTGATCACGATCAGCCATTGTTATCTGTAACAATCACATCACCTCACGATTTATTAGATAAATCCGTTAGTACACAACATACTAACCACACTCCAATTCACCCCAATCCCACACCCAAGGAGTAATCGACCTACCACAAGCCAAGATTTGGGAATGTAACACTTCCACTGTGTCTACACTGCCAAATCAAGGCTCTGATACCAAACTTGTAACACCGTATTTTTAAACCAAAAATTTTCATTTTCATAATCATTGCGGAAGCGAATTAAACAACCAAAGTGTTTACAACTGTACAAACACAACTGTTTAAATATCAGTATTACAAAACACGGCTCGTTACAAAATAATATATCAGAGTCCTAGATGATTACTCCCCAAGCTAACCACTCTCAGCCAAGCCGCTGACTTACCAAAACCTGTAAAAAGAGTGAGAGGTGGGGGATTAGCACAAAGCTAAGTGAATGGAGTAAATCCACAACAGATATATCAGCAAATAACCGCATCAATATCAACAACACATAACAGATAATCGTGCCTCGGGAAGACCGGCAGTTCTGCAGGAACCTTCAACCAATGCCGACGAAAGCAAAGGTTTACCGATAGTTCATTTGCTATTCTCACACAGTATTACCTTAAGTTGCAACAAATGCATCAAAAGATCCCAATACTGATTAGCCGATAGCAAACAAGCCCAACCCATATGCCCAGCCGAAGCTGACTTCCCAATCCTCATGTATACATATCAATGACGCACAATTAATTAACAATCAACCGTTAATCAATTATCAGATGCACAATCTATCCATGCGTCAAACCAATAACAGTTGCAACCCAAGCCAGTTACAACTAATCATATCTGTGAGTAAACGTCCACTCACCTCAAACTTTCAGTTACTCCACTCAGTGATCTTATATTACTGAGCCTTGCTTGTTCCTGAGAACACAACAAACTGAAATCAGTAACGATTCATAAATGTATGTCAACACATAAATTTAAATCCTTTTAATCAAACATAATCATGTAAGATTCACATATGCATGTACATATAGCACATAGCATTAAACAATGCAGAACAAGCCAAAACTGTCGGATTTCATATGAAATCCGACACTACTATCGGATTTTGCACCAAATCCGCAACCACCATCGGAATCCGCCACTTTGTATCAGATTTGAAGGAATCCGATACTTCCTTCAGATTTCCACCCTTGTATCTCAACTTGGCATCCACAATCGGATTTTCCTTGCTAATCGGATTTCATATTTAGGATTCCAACCTCGGATTCAAACCATCGGTTTTCAACACTAGGATTTCACACATCCGGATTTATGAACAATCGGATTTGAACATAAGTCTCGGATTCTTAGAGTACCGGATTCAACACCCGGTTTTCATCATCATCAATTAAATCCGCAAACTTCATCATTTCAAGAATCCGATAACTTCAAACCTTGCATATATCTTATATCCAGATCATAAACAAGTTCATACAAACACACATAAACATGTTTAAACATGCAAGCATGCATCAAAACACCTTTTAACACCAAAAACATCAAATCCGATAATTTCATAAAGCATGAGCATATGATGTTCATATCAAATCCACTCAAAAACCGTAGCATGTTAATACTAATCGAAGTATAACAACAAGAATCAAAGAAGAATCAGCAACCTTCAAGCTTTGAATCACAATTCCCAAACACCACACAAAATCCGATTTCTTGCTTCTTCTTTGCTCTCGGTTTTGCACACACAATACACACACATACAATTGCTTCAAAGTGAAGAATTATAAGTGAAACCCACGTATATACTTTTGTAAGCATGAGGTGGCACTATTAGAATTACTAATCACATGCACACACACACACACAATTATAAATCCGTATATACATGCATACACATATATATTAAACTAACACATATATATGTATATTCATATAATCCATATAATTAATCAATTCAATTAAAACTATATAACTTATAAATAACAAGTAATTAATCAAAGCTAATCACAAGTTATCATACCAAAGTCATTAAAACTACTAGGCCCGATCTGAGGATATTACAAATCCTCCCCCCTTAACAGGATTCCGTCCTCGGAATCTATTCATTAACAAACAACTGAGGGTAACGAGCTCTCAAATCAGCCTCCGTTTACCACGTCAAGTCTGAACCCAAACTGTGCCTCTATTTAACTAGAACCATCGGAATCTGTTTCTTACGCAGTTTCGTCACCTTCCGATCTAGTAATTCAATGGGTTCCTCCACTAGTTTCTTGCTAGAATCCACATTAAGATCATGTAGAGGTAGAATCTGACTCTCATCCTCAACTCTACACTTCCGCAAGTAACAAACGTTGAAGGTATTGTGAATACTTGATAATTCCGCTGGAAGATCAAGAGTAACCGTCTGATCATTAACCACCCGTTGGACATGAAACGGTCCAATATACCGCGGAGCTAGCTTTCCCCGCTTCCCAAAACGGATAACCCCCTTCCACGGAGAAACCTTCAGATAAACTAATTCCCCGTCAACAAAAGTAACAGACCTACGACGCGGATCAGCATACATCTTTTGTCGATCCCTCGCAGCTTTCAACTTTTCTCGCGCAATAGCTACTTTATCTGCGGTGATCTGCACAATATCAGGACCTGCATACTGTTTTTCACCCGCTTCTAACCAACAAGTAGGAGTACGGCAGCGACGACCATATAGCATCTCATAAGGCGGCATACCGATACTGTTCTTCACCTGCATACTGTTTTTCAATCATCAATTTCAGTTCTTGATTGCAAAATCACAATAACCCATCAAAACCTAGAATTTCAAGAACATGAAGAACACTAGCATGAACAAGGATGAATTGGAATTTACAATGATCAAAGGATGATTAGGAACAACTTGTGGGACTATTATGATCCTTATTTAGCTTCTGGAACAAGAGTTTATGAGTTTTCTTCCAAAACCTAAAAATTCAAGAATGAAGAAAAAGCCATGGATATGGAACTTACAAGGTTAGAGATGAAGAAGATGATGTTCTACAGCAGATTATAACTTGTTGAACTGTTGGAACATAAAGTGACCAAGTTCTGTAAGAAACAGATTCCGATGGTGTTGGTCAAGTGGAAGCACAGTCTAGGTTCTGATTTGACATGGGAGACTGAGGCGGAGATGAAATACATATATCCCCAGTTGTTTGAGCGAGAAGGGATTCCGAGGACGGAATCCTCTTAAGTAGGGGAGATTTGTAACACCCGCAAACCTGGGCTAGGAGATTAGGAGGTTAGCGGTATGTGTTTAATTGTTTTAAACGTGATTATATGTTTATTTTAAGTTGGATAATCAAATTAATTAAATAATATTATACGCATGTGTTAGTATATGTATATAGTATGTATGTATGACTAGTAGGTGTATGTAAGAATATGTATACGTGTAAATGTATATGAGAACTAAGAGGTGGATTGCCACCTCCTGCTTAATTACATGTAAACGTGTATGAGGCTTAGTAAATAATTCATTACTTCAAAATTAAGAAAGTGAAAGTGTGTGTGTTGCTCTCTGCCGAAAGAAAGAAAGAAAAGAAAAGAATCGGATTTCTTGAAGAACTGTGTTTTAATTCAAAAAGGTTAGATTTGTTCTTGTTATGTTTCTAGTGCTAACTTGGAATGATCTCTATTGAGATAACATGAGTATATGAAAGACAACCATGGTTAAACTTTGAAGAAACTTGATTTTTGGGTTTTGATAGTTCTTGTGATTTATGTGTTTTATGGGATGATATGAGGCATGAATATGTGTTTAAATATGTTTAAACATGTTTCTGGAAAGTCTAGATGAATTTATAAACTTCTGGTTTGATTATTTATTATGATGATGAAGTTATCGGATTTGTAGGAGGAAGAAGATGATGAATCTTGTGAAAAACCGATAGCCTTAAAACCGATTCAAGGAAAACCGATTGTTGTAAATCCGATACATAAGAAACCAACACTTGAAATCCGAGAGATTGAAATCCGGATATTGCCAAATCCGATGTTCTATAAATCCTATACTTGAAATCCGATTACCTTAAAACTGAGAGATTCAAATCCGATACAATCCCAAATCCGACAATGGTGAAATCCGATAATGTGAAAACCGACACTTGTAGTTGGCGGATTTCCTAAATCCGATAGTTTGAGGAATCCGACATTTTGTGATTTGACTTATTGTTTGTTGTTTGTTCTATTTTATGAATGATTAACTTATATGTATATGTAGACAGATATATTTATAAGATTGAGACTGATTTGGTTATTGTTGTGTTTTCAAGCAATCCAAAGACTCAGTAATATTAGACATCTGAGTTTGTGCTGTTTTTGAGGTGAGTGGACGTTAATCGCGGATGGTAAAGATTACGATTAATGTTATTGATGTGAAGCATGATGTGTTTGAGATTGGGTTGATTGTGATTATTGATTGTTGATATCTGCTGCATGACTATTTGGTCGATACCCGCTCTTTGGATGATATTGAGTTGCGTTTGAGAAGTCAGCTATATGTGGAATTGGGCTGTGCTCGTCTACTGGTTGGTTGAATAGTGGTAGCCTTACTTGTGCATGCATTGCATCAGAGGGGGATTTCACTGCGTCAATTCAGTAGAGAGCTATCGGTAAACCTTTGCTTTGGCCGGCATTGGTTGTAGATTCTGCGCCGAACCGCCGGTCTTCTTGGATATGTGATTACATGCTTTGATATTGACTGTTGATGTTTGCTTTTGTGTTTAGCCTCTACTCACTTAGCTTTGTGCTAATTCCCCTCAGTTGTTGTTTTTGTAGGTTCGTGTTTGTGGAGTTAGCTGAAGGAAAAGTTGACCTGACTCTTATATTTTGTTTAAAAGAAATGAGTCTGTTGTTTTTGTAACACCAAGACTGATGATACTGTTGTTTGTGAACAATGTTCTAAATTTGTAAATGTTGGTTCGTATGTAATGAGTTTGTTTAATTAAGCTTCCATAGTGCAATTTAAAAAAAAATGGCTTAGAATTTTCCGGTGTTACAGTTAACAATGTATTATTATACATTTAGGACCCATACAAGCCCGTAAAGAGTGTAGGCTCCACGGGGATTATTCGCATGACGTGCGACTCTATCCGCATTTAAAGCGTTATAAAGTTGGTGGTACATGTACGTCCAGATAAATGACCCCCAAGGGAAGGTGTTCCATTCGTTCAGGTCCTCCAGTAGATGTATAACGCATATATGAATGTAACATTGGTCATCGGACCCAATAAACCCACGGTATAACATGACTAGAAATGCTACCCTCACTGCGTCATCATCCCGTACGTTATTAAACGCGGTTACATTGTCCCAGAGTTTAAGCACGAGGTTCACGTATAACCGGGGTGAATCAAGTCCCGGGAAAACATGCCTTATAAAACCTGTTTCAGGGAGATTGTTGATAAAGTTTATGGGCCCGAATCTAAGTCCTGTCAGCAGAAAACTCTCGGCGCCCGAAAGTTGTGGTTGCCCGCCACATTGAAAAATAAGGTTTCCCATTCACTATCTACTGTAACACCACAAAATCTAAGCCATTTTCTTTTATTTGTGCTGCGGAAGCTTTAATTAATTAAACATACTTTTCATTCACAAACTTTTACAAAAACAAAATATTTGTTCATAAAATCCAACAAACATAATTCTGTGTTACAAAATAGACTGGCTCGTTTCATTTTAAATCTAGTCATCAGAGTCAGGTCAACTTCTACTTCCACAAGCACTCACAAACACAAACCTGCAAAAAAAGCAACAACTGTGGGGAATTAGCAAAAGCTAAGTGAGTAGAAGCCAAACTCAAAAGCAAACATCAAGTCAATACTAATCATGTAATCACAAAAGTAAGAAGCCCGGCGGTTCGGTGCAGAACCTACAACCAATGTCGGCCAAAGCAAAGGTTTACCGATAGCCCTCTACTGAATGGGCACAGTGAAATCCCCCTCTGATGCAACATATGCATCAGTAAGGCTACAACTGGTCCACAAACCAGTAGACGAGCCCAGCCCAATTCTACGTATAGCTGACTTCTCAAACGCAACTCAAAATCATACTAAGAGTGCGTATCGATCAAATAGTCATGCAATAGTCATCAATACATAATATTCACAATCAGCAGTTCCAATATCAAACCATCACATACAATCATGCATTACAACAATGATATTAACCAAATCTTTACCATTCGCATCCAACATCCACTCACCTTTCAATCTCAGTTGAAGCACTCAGAATTCTAATGTTACTGAGTCTTTGGATTGCCTGAAAACATAATAACAATTAATCAGTCCCAATCCATAAATATATACTTAATCATATATTTATATTTCATTCATGACATCAAACAATCGAATAAACAAATATAAATCAAAACACAGAATGTCGGATTTTAACTATCGGATTCTCACTTCTCGGATTCTTGAAAATCCGCAACTAGGGTATCAGATTCTTAGAAATCTGCAACACATATATCGGATTCTAAGTCTTAGTTTTAGAAATGTCGGATTTCAATATTCCCGGATTTCAAGTTCCGGATTTCATGTATCGGATTCTGACTTGTCATTTTCCAAGTTTAGGATTTCATTTTATACAAACATAGCAATCGGATTTAGTCAAGGAATTCAACGTCTCGGATTTAAATATCAATTCCTAACACAATCGGATTCTAAATTCACATATACTAAGTATCGGCTTTATAGTCATTAGGATTGTGAGTGTCGGTTTTCCATAACTTCCGGTTTTACCATTTCCTTCCACCAAATCCGCTAACTTCAACATTTCATCAAATCCGCCACCTTCATAACATTATATCTCAAACCCAGATTTCATAAATTCATTAAAATCATTCAAAACATGTTTTTATCATCATAAAACACATATTCGTGCATCAAAACATCATACTAACATGTATTTCATATGATCACATAAAACCCATAAAAACTCAAGTTTCAAACCCAAATCCGATTCTAGTGTTGTACATATATTCATGTTTATTTAACTATCAAACTAGTATGCAAATTCATCATATAAATATCTAACCTTTAACTTGGATCTAAAACACAAATATGAAATTCCGATGGTCCTTCTTCTTCTTCGGTTTTCTTCTTTGGCAGAGAAACACACACACACATACACTTCTTTTGTTTGCAAATAATGTGAAATTTTAGATACTCACACACAATGTACATGCAAAGTAGGCGACACCAACACCCAATACACCCCACGTGTATTTCCACTTACATTCATGCATACACACTCACGGTCACATATACATACATACTTATAATTCTAAATTAATTAAATAATTAATATCACTTAAATAATCACATAATCAAATTAAAATAATTAAAACACAAACAAACACATACCATAAACCCGCTAATCTACTAGCCCAGGTTTGTGGGTGTTACAAATCTCCCCTCCTTAAGAAGATTCCGTCCTCGGAATCCTTTCCGGCTCAAATAACTGGGGATATCTTTCTTTCATTTCTGCCTCAGTCTCCCAGGTTAAATCAGAACCTAAATTGTGTTTCCATTTGACCAATACCATAGGTATCTGTTTCTTTTGTAGTTTGGTCACCTTTTGATCTAACAATTCAATCGGTTCTTCTATCAGTCTTTTCTTTGCATCAACTTTCAATTCATGCACTGGGAGAATCTGGCTTTCATCATCAATCTTACACTTCCTCAGATAACACACATTGAACGTATCGTGAATTCCTGCAAGCTCTGTGGGAAGATCTAGTGTAACTGCTTGATCGTTTACAACCTGACGAATACGGAAAGGACCAATGAAACGGGAAGCCAACTTCCCACGTTTTCCGAAGCGAATTACACCTTTCCACAGAGAAACTTTTAAGTATACCAATTCTCCCACATCAAACTTTACTGGACGTCGTTTCAGATCTGCATACATTCTCTGTCTATCTCTGGCTGCTTTCAACTTATCTCTAGCGATAGCAACCTTATCAGTAGTCATCTGTACAATCTCAGGACCTGCAAACTGTTTCTCACCCGCCTCTAACCAACAAGTCGGAGTACGGCAGCGACGGCCGTACAACATTTCATATGGAGGCATTCTGATACTTGAGTGCTGAGAGTTGTTATATGCAAATTCTATCAATGGTAGGTGTGAATCCCAAGATCCACCATACTCTAATACACAAGCTCGCAACATATCCTCGAGTGTCTGTATGGTTCACTCTGTCTGACCGATTGTCTGAGGATGATAGGTTGTACTCAAGTTAACTCTAGTTCCCAATTCTCTTTGCAAACTCCTCCAAAAATTAGATACAAACCTTGAATCCCTGTCAGATACAATTGACAATGGTATACCATGCCTTGCAACGATCTCATCTATGTACAGTTGTGCCAGTTTACCCAACGAAGCTGTCTCACAGGTGGCTAGAAAATGAGCACTCTTTGTCAAACGATCCACTATCACCCGTATCATATCATGATTCCTCTGAGTTCATGGTAATTTTGTTACAAAATCCATCGTGATGTGTTCCCACCTCCACTCTGGAATCTCCAACTGTTTCAAAGACCCATAAGGCTTCTGATGTTCTGCTTTTACTTGCGCACAGATATGACACGATTCTACAAAATGTGCCACATCTGCTTTCATCGTAGGCCACCAGTAAAGCGCTTTCAAATCGTTATACATTTTAGTGCTTCCTGGGTGTATAGATAATCTCTACTTATGTGCTTCTGTCAAAATTAATTGTCTCAGTTCTCCAAGTTTGGGCACCCACACACGAGTTTTAAACATTTTCAATCCACGAGAATCGTCATTCAGTTCATCTTTTCTCTTTCTCATTAACTCAATCTTTAAATTTTCTTCTTTTAGGGCTTTCAACTGAGCAGACTTCAGTCTATCTATCAGATCAGATACTATCTCAATTCGCATAAACTGAATAGGACTTCCATTTCCTTTTCGACTCAGGGCATCTGCCACAACATTCGCTTTTCCAGGGTGATATCTGATCTCGCAGTCATAATCTTTTATCAATTCTACCCAGCGTCTCTGTCTCATATTCAATTCTTTCTGAGTAAACACATACTGCAGGCTCTTATGATCTGTACATATCACGCATTTGGTGCCGTACAAGTAATGTCTCTACAATTTGAGCGCAAATACCACAGCTGCTAGCTCCAAGTCGTGAGTCGGGTAGTTCTTTTCATGAGGTTTTAACTGTCTGGAAGCATAAGCAATCACCCGATCTCTCTGCATTAATACACACCCTAAACCAGCCAATGATGCATCACAATACATTGTAAAATCTTCAGATCCACTTGGCAAAGAAAGGATTGGAGCTTGACAAAACAATTCTTTTAATATCTGAAAAGCTTTGTCTTGTTCGTTACCCCACATAAATTTCACATCTTTCCGAGTTAACTTGGTTAATGGACCCGCAATCTTAGAAAAATCCTTGATAAATCTACGGTAGTACCCAGCCAATCCCAGAAAACTTTTTATCTCTGATGGTGTTCTTGGAGCATTCCAACTCATCACTACCTCTACTTTCGAAGGATCCACCTGTACCCCTTCCTTACAAATTATATGTCCCAAAAACTGAACTTCACTTAACCAGAACTCACATTTCGAGAACTTTGCATACAACTGTTCTTTCTTCAGAGTTTCCAAGATCTGTCTCAAATGCTGCTCATGCTCTATCTCAGTCTTCGAATAAATCAAAATATCATCAATGAAGACAATAACAAACTTATCAAGAAATAGTCGACAGACTCGGTTCATAAGATCCATAAATATCGCAGGTGCATTGGTTAGACCGAATGGCATAACCATAAACTCATAGTGACCATATCGCGTACGGAAAGCTGTCTTTGACACATCCTCCTTTGACACCCTTACCTGATGGTAACCCGATCTTAAATCTATCTTCGAGAAGAAAGAAGCTCCCTGCAGTTAATCGAACAAATCATCGATTCTGGGTAACGGTTACTTATTCTTTATCGTTCTCTTATTCAATTCCCGGTAATCAATGCACATACGCAATGTACCATCTTTCTTCTTTACAAACAACACTGGTGCACCCCACGGAGATGAACTTGGACGGATAAATCCTTTATCTAACAGGTCTTGAATCTGTGTCATCATTTCTCGGATTTCTGAAGGCGCCAGTCTGTACGGTGCTTTAGCCACTGGTCGGGAACCAGGAATCAGATCTATTTTGAATTCTACTTCTCGAACTGGAGGCAGCCCAGGTAATTCCTCTGGAAACACTTCCGGGTATTCCGTTACCACCCGGATGTCTGTCATAGCTTGCTTTTCCTTTTTCCCATCAATCACATATGCTATGTATGACTCGCATCCTTTATTCAATGCTTTCTTTGCCTTTAAACATGATATTATTGATATTGCAGACCCGACTTTCTCACCCCTTGCTATCACTCTTGTACCATCCGCTAATGGAAACGAAATTAACTTCTTGTGGCATTTTATACTTGCTTGATTCAGACTCAACCAATCCATACCCAATACCACATCAAAACCAGATAGGGGCATAACAAGAAAATAAACAGGAAAACACATACCATCAATATCAATTTTAGCTCCAGCCATAGCAGTCGTGACTAGAACCATCATGCTATCTGCTACTTCTATTTCTAGGGTATTAGCAAGTTTAATAACAGGTATGTTTAATCTACCACAAAACTCCACAGACACAAATGAGTGATTAGCTCTAGAATCAAATAACACTCTTGTAGGTATAGAGTTAATCAAGAACATACCGGTTATGACATCGTCAGTAGTGGTGGCATCCTCCATCGTCATCTTAAAAGCCCTACCCTCAGTAGTAGGTGGATTCTTTCTCTTCTGACCAGCTGAAGATGATCCCCCAGCTGTCCCCGCCCCTGTTCCAGATCCTGCTTTCTTTCCCACCGGACACTCACCTACCATGTGCCCTTCCTTCTGGCAGTTCCAACAAACACTGCGTGGGAACCGGCAATCCTTCAAATCATGGCCAGACTGGCCACACTTAACACACCTTCTAGTTTGGGGCGTACACTGCCCATTGTGATATGATTTGCACCGACCACACCACGGTGCTCTCTACGTTGACCCACTTACATTCGACCTCCTATTCGGGTCTCCCTATCTATATCCACTGCACTGTCCACCCTGTCTCTGTTGGGTATTATAATGATCGATCCTCGATTTTTGTTGGGCAATCTTCTCCCCACTTAATCTATTCTTGGCAATCAAATCCCCTTCTACAGTCTTAGCCAAAGTAAAAGCTTGTGATAGGGTGGTAGCCCACCTGGTGGCGCTACGAAGATTAGGGTGAAGTGCTCCAACAAAGTGAGCAATCATGGACTCTTCGTCGGGTACCCAATGTTTCACAAACCTCATTTTCTGATTAAATTGCTTAATCAGACATCTACTGTCATATTTCCGGTCATTTGTAGATCCATGAATTCTTTCTTGATCTTAGCAACCTCGAACGTACCACAATACTATTCACAAAGTTTCTCTTGGAACTGGCACCAAGTAATGCTCTCTTGTTTCTGTTCAGTAAAATGGCCCGTAATTGAATCCCACCAAACCATAGCATCACCCTTCAACATTCTTGATGCATATTTCACCTTCAACTCGTTTTCACAGTTACAGGAATCTAATGCCTTTACCATTTCCCTCAGCCAGTGTAGGGTTATGTTAGGGTCAGAAATTCCACTATACTCTGAAGGCTTACAGTCAAGAAATTGTTTATACGTGCATGGTTGTTTAAACCCAGGGAACGCAAAAGGGTAAGCTCCCGGTTGTGGATACGGAAAATAAAACGGTTGCTGCATCATCTGTGTCATCGGTGGTAGGGGCATTGATACTGGTGGTATGGTTGCCTGAGTAGAGATCGCAGTTGGTACTGGAGTTTGTTCAGATTGGGTTAATCTTTGTTCCAAGTTATTGATTTTAGTTCTAAGATCCATCAGTTCATTCTCCAGTTTGAATATGTATTCGCTTTGATCTTCTTCCTGTTCCAGCCCAGATGTTCCTACTTGATTAGCAGTATCCAAGTCTTCTATCACAGGTGCCTCTGCAGATGATTGGGTCATAGGAGGGAGGATAGGGGTCTCTCTTTCAGCCATATATGTTACAATCACATCCTCTAACAACTTATTAGCATAAACCGTTAGTACTAAAAATACTAACTACTACAAGTAACTCTAACTCACTCTAATTCCCCCTAAGGAAAGCTTGACCTGTCACGAGCCAAGATTTGGGAATGCAACACTCTAGCCGTGCATGCATCGCCAAACCAAGGCTCTAATACCAAACTGTAACACCACAAAATCTAAGCCATTTTTTTTATTTGCGCTGCGGAAGCTTTAATTAATTAAACATACTTTTCATTCACAAACTTTTACAAAAACAAAATATCTGTTCATAAAATCCAACAAACATAATTCTATGTTACAAAATAGACTGGCTCGTTTCATTTTAAATCTAGTCATCAGAGTTAGGTCAACTTCTCCTTCCACAAGCACTCACAAACACAAACCTGCAAAAAAAGCAACAACTGTGGGGAATTAGCACAAAGCTAAGTGAGTAGAAGCCAAACTCAAAAGCAAACATCAAGTCAATACTAATCATGTAATCACAACACTAAGAAGATCGGCGGTTCGGCGCAGAACCTACAACCAATGCAGGCCAAAGCAAAGGTTTACCGATAGCCCTCTACTGAATTGGCACAATGAAATCCCCCTCTGATGCAACATATGTATCAGTAAGGCTACAACTGGTCCACCAACCAGTAGACGAGCCCAGCCCAATTCTACGTATAGCTGACTTCTCAAACGCAACTCAAAATCATACTAAGAGTGCGTATCGATCAAATAGTCATGCAATAGTCATCAATACATAATATTCACAATCAGCAGTTCCAACATCAAACCATCACATACAATCATGCATTACAACAATGATATTAACCAAATCTTTACCATTCGCATCCAACATCCACTCACCTTTCAATCTCAGTTGAAGCACTCAGAATTCTAATATTACTGAGTCTTTGGATTGCCTGAAAACATAATAACAATTAATCAGTCTCAATCCATAAATATATACTTAATCATATATTTATATTTCATTCATGACATCAAACAATCGAATAAACAAATATAAATCAAAACACAGAATGTCGGATTTTGACTATCGGATTCTCACTTCTCGGATTCTTGAAAATCCGCAACTAGGGTATCGGATTCTTAGAAGTCCGCAACACATATATCGGATTCTAAGTCTTAGTTTTAGAAATTTCGGATTTCAATATTCCCGGATTTCAAGTTCCGGATTTCATGTATCGGATTCTGACTTGTCATTTTCCAAGTTTAGGATTTCATTTTATACAAACATAGCAATCAGATTTAGTCAAGGATTTCAAGGTCTCGGATATAAATATCAATTCATAACACAATCAGATTCTAAATTCACATATACTAAGTATCGGATTTATAGTCATTAGGATTGTGAGTGTCGGTTTTCCATAACTTCCGGTTTTACCATTTCCTTCCACCAAATCCGCTAACTTCAACATTTCATCAAATCTGCCACCTTCATAACATTATATCTAAAACCCAGATTTCATAAATTCATTAAAATCATTCAAAACATGTTTTTATCATCATAAAACACATATTCGTGCATCAAAACATCATACTAACATGTATTTCATATGATCACATAAAACCCATAAAAACTCAAGTTTCAAACCCAAATCCGATTCTAGTGTTCTACATATATTCATGTTTATTTAACTATCAAACTAATCAAACTAGTATGCAAATTCATCATATAAATATCCAACCTTTAACTTCGATCTAAAACACAAATCTGAAATTCCGATGGTCCTTCTTCTTCTTCTTCGGTTTTCTTCTTTGGCATAGAAACACACACACATACACATCTTTTGTTTGCAAATAATGTGAAATTTTAGATACTCACACACAATGTACATGCAAAGTAGGTGACACCAACACCCAATACACCCCACGTGTATTTCCACTTACATTCATGCATACACACTCACGGTCACATATACATACATACTTATAATTCTAAATTAATTAACTAATTAATATCACTTAAATAATCACATAATCAAATTAATATAATTAAAACACAAACAAACACATACCGTAAACCCGCTAATCTACTAGCCCAGGTTTGTGGGTGTTACATCTACCTACACAACAATGTGTGTACGACCATAGGATCGTTCTGTGTCCCCTTGATGTTCAGAAATAGCCCAAAACAAGTCTGGCGAAATATTGTCAAACTATCTGCTCTTTCGCTCAGGCGTTGTTTAATTTGCGAGCACACACGTAACTTGTTTCGACAAGTTAGACTTGCCTTGTAAATTTCCTACAAATGAAATGAGTTTTTAGAGTTTTTATTACATATAACATTCATAAAACAATAAAAAATTCTAAAATTTTTAAACTTGTCTATCATTTTAAATAAAATTTTAAAACCTTTAAAAGCTTCATAAATTTTTAAATATATATAAATTTTTTAATTTTTTATAAAAGTTTCATAATTTTTTAAATATATACACTCTTTTAAGTATAGTAAATTTTCTATATTATCTAACTACATTAATAAAACTTTATTATAAAATAGTTTTTTAAATATATATAAATTTGTCTCTCATGTTTAAGTATAAAGATATAACCTTAATCTCTAAATTTTATAAGTATATACATTTACCTATTACATTTAAATTTTATAACTATATTAATTTTTAAATCAATTACGAAAATAACCTAAATCAATTTCTTATAACTTCATACTATTTTAAATATATATATTTGTCTATCATTTTTAACTTGATTTTTATAAACTTTATAAATATAGTAATTTGTCTATGATATTGAAATAGATTTTTAAAAAATTTATACTTTTATAACTATATTAATTTCTCTATGAGATCGAAATACAATTTTGTTAATAAACTTTATATTATTTTAATTAAATTAATTTCTATATGACATCTACATTTATAGTTTTATAAATATATTAATTTCTAATTTTTAAATAATTATGAAAATAACCTAAATCAATTTCTTATAACTTCATACTATTTTAAATATATATATATATATATTTTTAAATTTGTCTATCATTTTTAACTTCATTTTTAAAAACTTTATAAATCTATTAATTTGTCTATGACACTGAAATAGATTTTTAAGAAATTAATACTTTATAACTATATTAATTTCTCTATGAGATCGAAATACAATTTTGTTAATAAACTTTATATTATTTTAATTAAATTAATTTCTTTATGACATCTACATTTATAGTTTTATAAATATATTAATTTCTCTATCTCATCTAACTACATTTTTTTATAAAACTTCATACTTTTTTAAATATATTAATTTTTCTATCATGTCTAACTAAACTTGTCTATATTCTTTATCAATTTTCTAAAACATTCATAGTCTATTAAATATATATTTCTCTATATAAATTGGTTATATACTAAATTTACAATTTTCAAGTCATTTAAATATTTAATTATTTACAATATTACAAACATAAATACAAGTTAACAACTTTTTAATTAGTTTGAAAATACACAAACACTCAAATTAATTTCAACTAACAATTAATAAAAATTTAACAAACGCAATAACACATTTTAAACATACATTTAAAAGTAATAATACACGTGCTATTTTTTTAAAAAAAAATGTAACATACATTCATGTAACACCGTATTTTGACCCATAAAATTTTCATTTTAATTAACACTGCGGAAGCGTTCACAAAACACAAAAGTATTTACAACCGAACATAAACCACTGTTTAACAAAACCAATCAGTTTGAAATAACAGTATTACAAAAACTACGGCTCGTCACAAATACACATCAGAGGCCTAGGTGATTACTTCCCAAGCTAACCACTATCAGCCGAACCGCTGACTTACCAAAACCTGTAAAAAGAGTGAGAGGTGGGGGATTAGCACAAAGCTAAGTGAATGGAGTACAACCACAACAGATATATCAGCCAGAACCGCATGATATCAACAACCACAAATAAACACCCTGGGAAGACCGGCGGTTCTGCAGGAACCTACAACCAATGCCGGCCAAAGCAAAGGTTTACTGATAGTCCATTTGCTATTCTCACACAATATTATCCTCTAGTAGCAACAAATGCATCCCAAGGTCCTAATACTGATTAGCCGATAGCAAATGAACCCAGCTCATAAGCCCAGTCGAAAACTGACTTTCCAACCATCATGTATACATATCACTGACGCAACAATTAATTAACAATCAACTAGTTAATCAATTATCAGACAATAAGTCTATCCATGCATCAAACCAATAACAGTTGCAACCAAACCAGTACAACTAATATCACCCGTGAGAAAACATCCACTCACCTTAAGATCTTAGCTTCTTCACTCAGTGATCTAATTTTACTGAGCCTTGTCTGTTCCTGAGAACATAACAAACTGAAATCAGCATCTGATTCATAAATATATATCAAACATATATTTATATCCTCTTTAAATCAAACATATCATGTTAGATTCACATATGCATAAACACCTAGCATATAGCATCAAGTAATCAACCAACACAAACCATCGGATTTCATAGAAATCTGATACCACTATCGGATTTAAGAGAATCCGATACAACCATCATCGGATTTCGGGGAAATCTGGTACCATTGTCGGAATTGAGTAAATCCGCAACACCTGTCGGATTTAACTAGGAATTCACCATCGGATTCAAAACTATCGGATTTCAAGACATGTTGGATTTCACTTGGTTCCGGATTCATCACTGTCGGTTTCCCAAGTTTCGGATTCTAGATCATCGGATTTATACGAATTGGATTTCAACACTCGGTTTTTAGCATCTTCTTCAATAAGAATCCGATAACTTCATCATCTTCTCAGACCAACAGTACGATAACATCATGACTTGCATAAATCTTATTCCTAGTTTATACAATTCATATAAAAACTTGCCAAACGTATACAAACATGATTAAACATACAATCATGCATCATAAACACCTTTACACCACATAAACACTTGAAACATACAAAACACACTATCGAAGGTTTCTATCATGTTCATACTTGGTGATTATACACAAAACCCAGCATGCTATAACAGTAAATCTAGCATGTTTAAACATGAATCATGATTCAATATAACTCAAGGAAACATACAAACCTTTAACTTGAATCAACCAAATCAAAATGCCAAATCCGATTGTTCTTCTTCTTGCTTTTCTCTCTCGTTTTTCACACAATAGACACACACACAAGTAGTTTTCAAAGTGAAAAGATGATCACTAAACCCACGTATATATGTGTTGAAAACATAAGCAGGAGGGTAAAGAGCTTTCATATCGGCCTCGGTTTCCCACATCAAATCTGAACCCAAACTGTGTCTCTACTTTACTAATACCATCGGAATCTGTTTCTTACGTAGTTTTGTCACTTTCCGATCTAATAGTTCAATGGGTTCTTCCACTAACTTCTTGCTTGAATCCACTTTAAGATCATGTAGAGGAAGAATCTGACTTTCATCCTCCACTCTACATTTCCGCAAGTAACAAACGTTGAAGGTATTGTGAATACCTGACAATTCCGCCGGAAGATCAAGAGTAACCGTCTTATCATTAACCACCCGTTGGACACGAAATAGCCCAATATAACGAGGAGCTAGCTTTCCCCGCTTCCTAAAACGGATAACCCCCTTCCACGGAGAAACCTTCAGATAAACCAATTCACCCTCAACAAACACTACACATCTACGACGTGGATCAACATACATCTTCTGTCTATCCCTCGTAGCTTTCAACTTTTCCCGCGCAATAGCCATTTTGTCTGCGGTGATCTGCACAATATGAGGCCCTGCATACTGTTTCTCACCCGCCTCTAACCAACACGTAGGAGTACGGTAGCGACGACCATATAGCATCTCATAAGGTGGCATACTGATACTCGAATGGTAAGAATTGTTGTACGCAAATTCAATCAACGGCAGGTGGGAATCCCAAGATCCTCCATATTCCAACACACATGCACGCAGCATATCCTCAAGTGTCTGAATAGTTCGTTCAGATTTCCCGTCTATCTGAGGATGATAAGTTGTACTCAGATTAACACGTGTACCCAACTCCCGCTGTAAACTGTTCCAAAAGTCAGACACAAACCTGGAATGTCTATCCGATACGATCGAAAGCGGTATACCATGTCGGGAAACAACTTCATCAATATACAACTGAGCCAACTTACTGAGTGATTCCGTCTCACTGGTAGCCAAGAAGTGAGCACTCTTGGTCAATCTATCAACGATCACCCAAATCATATCATGATTCCTCTGCGTATGTGGAAGTTTAGTTACGAAATCCATCGTTATGTGCTCCCACTTCCATTCTGGAATCTGCGACTGTTTTAATGATCCATAAGGTTTCTGGTGCTCTGCCTTAACCTGTGCACAAATATGGCAAGACTCCACAAACTGTGCAACATCTATCTTCATTGTAGGCCACCAATAAAGCACCTTTAGATCATTATACATTTTTGTGCTACCTGGATGAACAGATAGTCTAGATTTATATGCCTCCGTCAAAATCAAATTCCGAAGACCTCCAAGCAAAGGCACCCACACACGAGATTGATAAACCTTCAATCCCCTAAAATCATCAGTCAAATCATTCTTCTTCTTTATCATAATCTCAGACTTTAGATTTTCATCCTTCAAGGCTTCCAACTGAGCGTCCTTCAATCTATCAATCAAATCAGAGACTATTTCAATTCGCATGAATTTTATATGTTCACTGACTCCCTTGCGACTCAAAGCATCGGCTACCACGTTGGCTTTCCCTGGATGATAACGAATCTCGCAATCATAATCTTTAACAAGCTCCAGCCATCATCTCTGTCGCATATTGAGTTCTTTCTGCGAAAATACATACGGTAGGTTTTTGTGATCTGTACAAATGACGCACTTTGTACCGTAAAGATAATGTCTCCATAACTTTAACGCAAAAACCACAGCTGTCAATTCTAAATCATGGGTTGGATAGTTCTTCTCATTAGTTTTTAACTGACGAGAAGCATACGCAATAACTCTATCCCATTGCATCAACACACAACCCAACCCTGCCAATGACGTGTCACAGTAAACTATGAAGTCATCTGTCCCATCTGGTAGAGCAAGAATAGGAGCCTGACTTAAAAGTCGTTTCAGCATCTGAAAAGCCCTCTCCTGTTCATCATTCCACTTAAATGGAACCTCCTTGCGAGTCAACTTAGTCATGGGATTCGTAATTTTAGAAAAGTCTTTAATAAACCGCCTGTAATAACCTGCCAATCCCAAGAAGCTTTTAATCTCAGAAGGCGACTTCGGAGCCTCCTAATTCATTACTGCTCCAATCTTTGCCGGATCAACTTTGACTCCATCACTGCAAATGACAAGCCCTAGAAAGTGAACTTCTCGCATCCAGAATTCACACTTCGAATACTTGGCATACAATTGCTCCCGTTTCAACGTTTCAAGAACCTGTCTTAAATGACTCTCGTGATCAGCTTCAGATTTAGAATAAACCAGGATGTCGTCAATAAATACTATCACAGATTTATCCAAAAACGGTCGACAAACCCGATTCATCAAATCTATAAACACTGCAGGTGCATTAGTCAAACCGAACGGCATGACTAAGAACTCATAATGGCCATACCGGGTACGGAAAGCAGTCTTAGCAACATCTTCGTCAGAAACTCGTACCTGGTGATAACCGATCTCAGATCAATCTTTGAGAAATACGAAGCACCCTGCAACTGATCAAATAAATCATTAATCCTGGGCAGAGTGTATTTATTCTTAACCGTCCTCTTATTCAGTTCTCTATAATCAATACACATTCGCAGAGTACCATCTTTCTTTTTCACAAATAGGACGGATGCACCCCATGGTGAAGAACTCGGACTAATAAAACCCCGATCCAACAAATCTTGAATCTGCGTCATCATCTCCCTAATCTCCGAAGGAGCCAATCTATAAGGAGACCTTGCCACTGGATTAGAACCTAGAATCAAGTCAATCTTATACTCTACCTCTTGAACAGGAGGTAGCCCAGGTAACTCATCCAGAAACACTTCAGGATAATCTGATACGTCTCGCACATCAGTAACTGCCCGTTTCTCGTTTCTAGCATCTATAGCATATGCTAGAAAACACTCACATCCCTATTCAAGGATTTCTTAGCTTTAATCATAGAAATGATAGGAAACGCAGACTTGTTTCATTCCCCTTGAGCCACCACGTGCGACCCATCAGATAACGGAAAAGAAGTAAGCTTCCAATGGCATTTAATACTCGCCCTGTGCCTACTCAGCCAATCAATCCCCAAAACCACATCAAAACCCACCAAAGGAATTAGTAGGAATGATACGGGGAAACACTTACCATCAATATCTATCTCGGCCCAAGTCACAGAAGTTGTAACATGAACTATCTTACCATCTGCTACTTCTATTTCAAGCGGTACAGAAATAACAGTAGTAGGCAAATTTAATCTAGCACAAAATGCCACAGAAATAAAGGAGCGATTCGCTCCTGAATCAAATAACACACGCGCAGGTAGGGAGTTTTTAAGAAACATACCGGTGATCACTTCATCGGTAGCAGTAGCATCATCTACTGTCATGCGAAACGCCCTGCCCTCCGGCATCGGAGATTCTTCCTCTTTTGCCCCCTGCTGAAGACGATCCCCCAACCGCCCCTGCCCCTGTCCCAGACCCCGTCCCTGCCCCTGCCCTTCTCCCTGTCGGACAATCCCCTGCTCGATGTCCTTCCTTCTGGCAGTTCCAACAACATTCCTAGGGAACCGACAATCCTTGGAATCATGCCCATGAGTTCCACATCGCACACATCGCATAGTCTGAGCAGTACACTGCCCAGTGTGAGTAGCCCTACATCGCGTACACCACTGCGATATCACACTCGAATCCCCTGTTGATACTTTTCTGCTTTGGTTTCCCTTGGACTAGTTACCCTGCCATCTTTTCTTCTGTTGACCACCCATCTGATCATACTTAGGCTTCTGCAAAGCCGCCTCATCTTTATTCTGTTTATCCTTAGCCTGGATGTCCCCCTCAGCCGATTTTGCCAAGGTGAAAGCCCGGGACAACAATCCAACTAAACGTGTTGTACTCCTGTACTCCGGAAACAATGCTCCGATAAAATGTTGAACCTGTGAAGGTTCATCAGGCACCCACTAAGTCACAAACCTCAACTTCGCATTGAATTGCTCAATCAGTTCATCCACCGTCATCTTCTTCGTCATCCTCAATTCCATGAATTCCTGCCTTATCTTGTTCAACTCAAAGGCATTACAATATTGTTCGCACAGTTTATCTCTAAATTGATTCCACGTGATCGAATCCATCTGTGCTCTCGACAAATGTGTGGTAATGGAATCCCACCAAACCATCGCCTTGCCCTTCAACATTCTGGTAGCAAAGCATACTCTCATTTCCTCCTCGCAGTTGCAAGCATCCAAGATTCTTGCAGTATCTCACAACCAGTTCAAGGTAACATTAGGATCTGTGCTGCCATGGTATTCATCAGGTTTACAATCCAAAAACTGCTTGTAAGTACATGGTTGCTTGTATCCCGTGTTAGGTGGAAATCCCATCTAAGGATACGAATAAGATCCCTGAGGCATAGACCCCTGAGGATAAGGTCCTTGAGGAAATAACGGGTAGAAGAACGGTTGAGACATTAGTTGAGATAATGGTGGTATTGGCATTGACATAGGAGGAACTTCTGCCAAAGTAGTAACTACAGGAAAAATTGGTGGTATCTCAATTGTTGGAATCACTATAGGAATAACCGGTGGTTGTGTTGTAGGAACCTGCCTTTGCTGTTCCAATTCCTTTTTCAAATCTTGAAGTTGACCCTCAAGCTGATAGATATATTCATCCCTCTCATCTCCAGCTGTACCAGATGTACCAGCATTGGTTGGAACTTCCATTGTTGTAGCAGGGACTTTAGCAGTAGATGGGACAGTAGGGGCACCGGTTGAGTAATCACGTCCAGCCATTGTTTTCTGTAACAATCACATCAACTCACGATTTATTAGATAAATCCGTTAGTACATAACATACCAGACTCCACCACACTCCAATTCATCCTAATCCCACACCCAAGGAGTAATTGACCTACCACGAGCCAAGATTTGGGAATGTAACACTTCCACTGTGCCTACATCGCCAAACCAAGGCTCTGATACCAAACTTGTAACACCGTATTTCCACCCATAAAATTTTCATTTTAATTAACACTACGGGAGCGTTCACAAAACACAAAAGTATTTACAACCGAACATAAACCACTGTTTAACAAAACCAATCAGTTTGAAATAACAGTATTACAAAAACTACGGCTCGACACAAATACACATCAGAGGCCTAGGTGATTACTCCCCCAAGCTAACCACTCTCAGCCGAACCGCTGACTTACCAAAACCTGTACAGAGTGAGAGGTAGGGGATTAGAACAAAGATAAGTGATGGAGTACAACCACAATAGATATATCAGCCAGAACCGCATGATATCAACAACCACAAATAAACACCCTGGGAAGACCGGCGATTCTGTAGGAACCTACAACCAATGCCGGCTAAAGCAAAGGTTTACCGATAGTCCATTTGCTATTCGCACACAGTATTATCCTCTAGTAGCAACAAATGCATCCCAAGGTCCTAATACTGATTAGACGATAACAAATGAACCCAACTCATAAGCCCAGTCGAAAACTAACTTCCCAACCATCATGTATACATATCACTAACGCAACAATTAATTAACAATCAACTAGTTAATCAATTATCAAACAATAAGTCTATCCATGCATCAAACCAATAACAATTGCAACCAAACCAGTACAACTAATATCACCTGTGAGTAAACATCCATTCACCTTAAGATCTCAGCTTCTCCACTCAGCGATCTAATTTTACTGAGCCTTGTCTGTTCCTGAGAACACAACAAACTGAAATCAGCATCTGATTCATAAATATATATCAAACATATATTTATATCATCTTTAAATCAAACATATCATGTTAGATTCACATATGCATAAACACCTAGCATATAGCATCAAATAATCAACCAACACAAACCATCGGATTTCATAGAAATCCGATACCACTATCGGATTTAAGAGAATCCGATACAACCATCATCGGATTTTGCGGAAATCCGGTACCATTGTCGGAATTGAGTAAATCCGCAACACCTATCGGATTTAACTAGGAATTCACCATCGGATTCAAAACTATCGGATTTCAAGACATGTCGGATTTCACTTGGTTCCGGATTCATCACTGTCGGTTTCCCAAGTTTCGGATTTCACAAGTTTCGGATTCTAGATCATCGGATTTATATGAATTGGATTTCAACACTCGGTTTTTATCATCTTCTTCAATAAGAATCCGATAACTTCATCATCTTCTCACACCAACAATCCGATAACATCATGAGTTGCATAAATCTTATTCCCAGTTTATACAATTCATATAAAAACTTGCCAAAACGTATACAAACATGATTAAACATACAATCATGTATCATAAACACCTTTATACCACATAAACACTTGAAACATACAAAACACACTATCGAAGGTTTCTATCATATTCATACTTGGTGATTATACACAAAACCCAGCATGCTATAACAGTAAATCTAGCATGTTTAAACATGAATCATGATTCAATATAACTCAAGGAAACATACAAACCTTTAACTTGAATCAACCAAATCAAAATGCCTAATCCGATTGTTCTTCTTCTTGTTTTTCTCTCTCGGTTTTCACACAATACACACACAAGTAGTTTTCAAAGTGAAGAGATGATCACTAAACCCACGTATATATGTGTTAAAAACATAAGCAGGAGGTGGCATGTTAAAATCCTCTTAATCACATGCACACACACACAAATCCGTATATATATATATATACATATATATATATATATATTAAACCAACATATATATATATATTAACAATTAATCCATTACTTAATTAGTAATTAAGTAAACATAATCAAATAGTAATCACTTGTACACATACCCAAGCCTACGTGTCTACTAGGCCCAGATACACGATGTTACAATTCATAGTCTAAATATATATATTTCAAGTCTTTCAAATATTTAATTTTTTACAATATTACAAACATATATAACAACTTTTTAATTATTGGAAAATAAAGAAATACTAAAACTCATGTCATCTAATAATTTATAAACAATAAATAAACACAATAACATTTTTTTAACAAACATAGTAAAGTAATATACATGATATTTAAAATAAAACAAAATGTAACATACATTTACATACATATACATAAATATACTTTTTATTTTTTGAAATAAAAGGTTTACCATTCTTATATAACGTTTGATGGAGAAATAGAGATGTCGGAAAAGTCCCCACGCCGGAAAAGTCACCGGAAAACTCAACAAAGTGGGTATTTGGTCGCCGGAGGTGTCGCTGGAGTGGTCGCCGGAGGTGTCGCCGGAACAAGTCAACAAAACTTACAAGCTTTTGGTCGCCGGAAATGCACTTGTTGAAAGACTTCAGATTTCACTTCAAACTTAACTTACCCTTACCTCTTCTATTTATCCTCTTTTACCCACATAAAAATTACAAAACATCTGATCTACTTTAATTTTTACTATTTTTCAATAGTAAATACACGCTTTCCCATACGATTTGACAACTCAATAATGATTTGACAACATATTAGATTTAACAACACATCTTTTTTTTGCTTTTATCGGAGGAATGAAAGACTTTTATCGGCTAAATGGATAGCTTTTATCGGCGAAATGGGTTTTTTTTTTCTTTTCCCGATGCAACGTGGATAGCTTTTATTGGTCGGCGGAACCGGCACCTTTTATCAACGAAACCGGTACCTTTTAACGGCGAAATGGTTTTTTTTGTCGACGAAACCAATGCAACATATCTTTATCAAAGAAAACCAACACCATATTAAGTTCTTGCGTACGGACCTAAATTATTATTTTTTTTATAATGAATTTAGCATTTCTTGAATATTAGACACCAAAAAGGTTTGATCAGAGTAGTATGGTAGTTTAGTTATAAAATAATCAGAAGTATTTATAACACCCGCAACCCTGGGCTAGGAGATTAGCGGGTTGGCGGAACGTGATTGAGTTGCTTTATTTGACTATGTGTTTACTTAGTGTTAAACGAAATTTATTAATGTGAAAATAATATTTATATGTATACCGGTGGAATTAGAAAGAAAAGAAAATAATATTTATGCATGTATGAGCTAAAATAAAAAGAATAGGATTTCCTTTTTGCCACCTCCTGCTTGAAGTTGTACAAATATATGTGTACGTGGAATGTGTATAATCTGCTCATAATACAAAAGTGTGCAAGGTGTTTGTGTGTGTGTTGAAAGAAAACCGCATGTGAAGAAAGTTACCAACTTGAACTTCTAAAATCAAGATCTTGTGAGTTTGGATTCAAAAGGAAGGTGAGGAAGTAATTGTATCTTGTTATAATTCATGTTAGTATGTTTAGATATTCAAAAGCGTGAATTTATGTTGTTAAACCATTTTTGAAGTTTGAAAGAAAGTTTGGTAAATGGGTTTTGAAAGATTTGTTGTTATGAAGGAGTAAAATGATGTTTTTGATGATCTATATGCTTGGTAAATGTTAAATATGTGTTTTGGTGGAAGAATTATGAAGTTGGAATGAGATTTGGAGGAATTGGACTGAAAATCCGATACTTGATTGAAGAAGATGATCTCGAAATTTGTGTGTAGCGCCGCTACACTATAGCGTCGCGGCGCGACGTTCATAAAAACCGGGTTCTTGAGTTCTCGGATTGTGAGAATCCGATTGAAACAACAAACCGACTTTGAAATCCGATTAATGTTGCAGAATCCGACCCTAAAATCCGAAGAATGACAAATCCGAACCTTAAAACCGATCCTTGAGTGAAATCCGATTGTAGTTCTCGGATTTGAAATCCAATGCTCGTCGCGGTGCGACAATGGGTATGTCGCGACGCGACATGCCCCAAATCCGATTGTTTGGTTGTTTCTTTCTTATTTTGCTTGGTTTGAGTTAGGATATTTATTATGTGATTTAATTGAGTTGTTTTGATAAATTTGAGATATAAATATATATGAGAAAATATATTTATATATATTCGCGACTGAATTGATTGTTGTTGTGTTTTCAGGCAATCAAAACACTCGGTAAAATTAGATTTCTGGGCCCGTGTGGATTTTGAGGTGAGTGGGCGTTGATCGCGAATGGTAAAGATTTTGGTTAATGTTATTGGTGTGATGCATGATTGTGATTGGATTGGATTGATTGAACTGTTGATTGTGATAGTGATTGTTGATATCTGCTGCATGAATATTTGGTCGATACGCACTCTTAGTATGAATTTGAGTTGCCTTGGGAAGTCAGCTATACGTAGAATTGGGCTGGGCTCGTTCACTGGTTGGTTGAACAATGTTAGCCTTACTGGTGCATATGTTGCATTAGAGGGGGAGTGCATTGTGCCAATTCAGTGAAGGGCTATCGGTAAACCTTTACTTTGGCCGGCATTGGTTGTAGGTTCTGCGCCGAACCACCGGTCTTCTCGGGATACGTGGTTACATGCTTTGATATTGACTGATGATGTTTGCTTTTGGTGTTTAGCCTCTACTCACTTAGCTTTGTGCTAATTCCCCTCAGTTGTTGCTTTTGCAGGTTCGTGTTTGTGAGGTTAGCAGAAGGAAAGGGATGACCTGACTCCGATATTATTTTTGAATGAAACGAGCCAGCAGTTTTTGTAACACAACAATGATACTTGTTTTTGTGAACAATGTTTGTACAGTTGTTTATGTTGAATTGTATGTGAATGGTTTGTTCGTTTAAAAAGCTTCTGCAGCGTAATTTAAAAAAGAATGGCTTGGTTTTTCCGGTGTTACAGTTTGGTATCAGAGCCTAGGTTTGGCGATGCATGCACGGCTAGAGCGTTGCATTCCCAAATCTTGGCTCATGACGGGTCAAGCTTTCCTTCGGGGGAATTAGAGTGAGTTAGAGTTGTCGGTTGTAGTTAGTATTTTGGATACTAACGGTTTATGCTAATGAGTTATGAGGTGATGTGATTGTAATAGATAATGGCTGACAGAGATACTCCAATCCTTCCTCCTACGACCCAAGCTACGTCTGAAGCACCAGTGACTGAATACTTGAATAATCCAGTTACTGCGGGAACGTCAGGTCATACCCGTGAAGAGGAGCATAGTGATTATGTCTATCAACTGGAAAATGAGTTGGTTGAACTCAGGAATAAAGTTCAAAGGATGGAACAACAACAACAACAGCAACCTGAACCAACCCCAGTGCCGATTGCGACTCCTACACAATCGACAACCGCACCAGTTACAGCACCGCTGCCACCAATGACTCAAATGATGCAGCAACCTTTCTTCTACCCATACCCACAACCAGGAGCTTATCCGTTTGCGTTTTCTGGATACAAACAACCCTGCACCTACAAGCAATTTCTGGATTGCAAATCGTCTGTGTATCATGGGAGTTCTGATCCCAATGCGACATTGAATTGGTTGAGGGAGATGTCAAAGGCACTCGATGCCTGTAATTGCGAGGATGAATTGAAGGTCAAGTATGCGTCAAGAATGCTAAGAGGAGATGCGTTGGTCTGGTGGGATTCCATTACCGGCCACTTTACTGAACAACAGCAGGGGAGTATAACCTGGAGTCAATTCCACAAGAAGTTATGTGAACAATACTATGGGAGTTTTGATATGGCTAAAATCAAGAAGTAATTTATGGATCTACAAATGACGGGGAATATGACTGTAGATCAGCTGATAAAACAATTTAACGAGAAAATGAGATTCGCCAAACACTGGGTACCGGATGAAGAATCGAAGATTGCCCATTTTGTGGGGGCACTGCACCCAGACTACAGAGGCACCACCAGGTAGGCCACCACACTGTCCCAGGCTTTCACTTTAGCCAAATTGGCTGAAGGGGACATTGTTGCAAGGAACAAGTTAAGCGGGGAGAAACTTTCCCAACAGAAGTCGAGATTTGAACACTATAACGCTCAACAGAGACAGGGAGGATAGAGCAGCGGTGGTAGGTAGGGAGATCAAAATAGAAGACCTACTTCGGGTGGGTCTACTCAACGGGCACCTTGGTGTAGCAGGTGCAAATCTTATCACAACGGGCAGTGTATGGCCCAGACAAGGAGGTGTGTGAACTGCGGCCAGTTTGGCCACGATTTAAAGAACTGCAGGTTCCCGAGGAGTGTATGCTGGAATTGCCAGAAGGAGGGGCACCGTGTTGGTGATCGCCCGATGGGCAAAAATACAGGGTCAGGGTCTGAAGGAGGAGGAGCTGGGGGGTCCTCTTCAGCGGGTCAAAAATGAAAGAACCCACCCACTGCTGAGGGTCGGGCGTTTAAGATGATGGTGGATGATGCCACCACCATTGACGACGTGATCACGGCTATGTTTCTAATAAACTCTACTCGTGCTGGAGTATTGTTTGATTTAGGAGCAAATTGCTCCTTTGTTTATGTGGAATTCTGTGATAGATTAAATGTGCCTGTGATTGAACTTGCTACTGCTTTAGAGATAGAAGTAGCTGATGGTATGATGGTTCCGATCACGACTGCTGTGGCTGGGGCTAAAATTGATATAGATGGCGTGTGTTTTCTTGTTATGCCATTGTCTGGATTTGATGTGGTGCTTGGAATGGATTGTCTAAGTCTGAATCAAGCCAGTATCAAGTGTCACAAGAAATTGATCTCGTTTCCACTAGTTGATGGTTCGCGAGCAATAGCCAGAGGAGAGAAGGCAGGGTCTGTGATCCCGATGATTTCGTTTTTGAAAGCAAAGAAAGCGTTGGGTAAGGGATGTGAATCTTATTTGGCATATGTGATTGATGGGAAGAAAGAGAAACAAGCAATGACTGATATCCGGGTGGTAACGGAATACCCGGAAGTGTTTCCAGAAGAGTTGCCAGGATTGCCGCCGGTTCCTAAAGTGGAATTTAAAATAGATTTAATACCTGGATCTAGACCAGTAGCGAACGCTCCGTATAGGTTGGCACCTTCAGAGATTTGGGAGATGATGAAGCAGATTCAGGATCTGCTTGATAAAGGGTTTATTCGTCCGAGTTCGTCCCCGTGGGGAGCACCGGTATTGTTTGTAAAGAAGAAAGACGGTACGTTGCGTATGTGTATCGACTACCATGAGTTGAATAAGAGAACGATAAAGAACAAGTATCCGTTGCCGACAATCGATGATTTGTTTGATCAACTGCAAGGAGCTTCGTTCTTTTCTAAGATTGATTTGAGGTCGGGATATCATCAGGTGCGTGTTTATGAGGAAGATGTGTCGAAGACGGCTTTTCGTACGCGCTACGAGTACTACGAGTTTTTGGTTATGCCGTTCGGCTTAACCAATGCACCTGCGATTTTTATGGATTTGATGAACAGGGTTTGTCGACCATTCTTGGATGATTTTGTGATAGTCTTTATTGATGATATTCTAGTTTATTCAAAGACTGAACAAGAGCATGAACAACATTTGAGACAAGTTTTGGAAACCTTGAAGAAAGAACATCTGTTTGCTAAGTTCTCAAAGTGCGAGTTTTGGTTAAGGGAAGTTCAATTCTTGGGGCATGTTATATGTAATGAAGGAGTGAAAGTAGAACCTTCTAAAGTGGAAGCTCTGATGAACTGGAATGCTCCAAAGACACCGTCTGAGATAAAGAGTTTTCTGGGTTTGGCTGGATACTACCACAGGTTTATTAAAGATTTTTCAAAGATTGCAGGTCCGTTAACTAAGTTAACTCGGAAAGACGTGAAGTTTGTTTGGGGTAGTGAACAAGACAAGGCTTTCCAAACTTTGAAGCAGTTGTTGTACCAAGCCCCCATTCTTGCATTGCCAAGTGGAACGGATGATTTTACTGTTTATTGCAATGCATCGTTCGCTAGATTGGGATGTGTACTTATGCAGAGGGATCGGGTGATTGCGTATGCTTCAAGACAGTTGAAACCACATGAAAAGAATTACTCGACTCATGATCTAGAACTGGCAGCTGTCATATTTGCCCTAAAACTGTAAAGATATTATTTGTATGGCACCAAGTGCGTGATTTGTACTGATCATAAGAGTCTCCGGTATGTGTTTACACAGAAAGAATTGAACATGAGACAGACACGATGGGTAGAGCTGATAAAAGACTATGATTGCGAGATTAGGTACCACCCTAGGAAAGCGAACGTGGTAGCAGACGCCTTGAGCCGCAAGGGAGCGGGGAATTCCATTAAATTCATGCGTATAGAGATTGTATCTGATTTAGTGGATAGAATAAAGTCTGCACAGTTGGAAGCTTTCAAAGAGGAGAACTTGAAGAATGAAGTGATGAAGAAACGTAAGGATGAGCTTACTGATGATTCTCGTGGATTGAAAATGTATAAGACTTGTGTGTGGGTGCCTATGCTTGGAGAATTGAGAAAGTTGATTTTAACTGAAGCACACAAGTCGAGGTTGTCTATTCACCCAGGAAGCACTAAAATGTACCACGATTTGAAAGTGCTTTATTGGTGGCCTACATTAGATCTCCCAGCAGAGCTTGCAGGTATTCATGATACATTCAATGTCTGCTACTTGAGAAAATGCAAGGTTGAAGGCGAGAGTCAGATTCTCCCAGTGCACGAACTGAAAGTAGATCCAAAGAAGAGATTGATTGAAGAACCTGTTGAACTGTTAGATCGCAAAGTGACCAAGCTTCGAAAGAAGCAGATACCGATGGTATTGGTCAAGTGAAAACACATTCTAGGTTCTGATTTGACGTGGGAGACTGAGGCGGAAATGAAGGATAGATACCCTCAATTGTTTGATCCGGAAAGGATTCCGAGGACGGAATCCTCTTAAGGAGGGGAGATTTGTAACACCCGCAACCCTGGGCTAGGAGATTAGCGGGTTGGCGGTACGTGATTGAGTTGCTTTATTTGACTATGTGTTTATTTAGTGTTAAATGAAATTTATTAATGTGAAAATAATATTTATATGTATACTGATGGAATTAGAAAGAAAAGAAAATAATATGTATGCATGTATGAGCTAAAATAAAAAGAATAGGATGTCCTTTTTGCCACCTCCTTCTTGAAGTTTTACAAATATACGTGTACATGGAATGTGTATAATCTGCTCATAATACAAAAGTGTGCAAGGTGTTTGTGTGTGTGTTGAAAGAAAACCGCATGTGAAGAAAGTTACCAACTTGAACTTCTAAAATCAAGATCTTGTGAGTTTTGATTCAAAAGGAAGGTGAGGAAGTAATTGTATCTTGTTATAATTCATGTTCGTATGTTTAGATATTCAAAAGCGTGAATTTATGTAGTTAAACCATTTTTGAAGTTTGAAAGAAAGTTTGGTAAATGGGTTTTGAAAGATTTGTTATTATGAAGGAGTAAAATGATGTTTTTGATGATCTATATGCTTGGTAAATGTTAAATATGTGTTTTGGTGGAAGAATTATGAAGTTGGAATGAGATTTGGAGGAATTGGACTGAAAATCCGATACTTGATTGAAGAAGATGATCTGGAAATTTGCGTGTAGCGCCGCTACACTATAGCGGCGCGGCGCGACGTTCATAAAAACCGGGTTCTTGAGTTCTTGGATTGTGATAATCCGATTGAAACGACAAACCGACTTTGAAATCCGATCAATGTTGCGGAATCCGACCCTAAAATCCGAACCTTAAAACCGATCCTTGAGTGAAATCCGATTGTAGTTCTCGGATTTGAAATCAGATGCTCGTCGCGGCGCGACAATGGGTATGTCGCGACGCGACATGCCCCAAATCCGATTGTTTGGTTTTTTCTTTCTTATTTTGCTTGGTTTGAGTTAGGATATTTATTATGTGATTTAATTGAGTTGTTTTGATAAATTTGAGATATAAATATATATGAGAAGATATATTTATATATATTCGCGGCTGAATTGATTGTTGCTGTGTTTTCAGACAATCAAAAGACTCAGTAAAATTAGATTTCTGAGCCCGTGTGGATTTTGAGGTGAGTGGGCGTTGATCGCGAATGGTAAAGATTTCGGTTAATGTTATTGGTGTGATGCATGATTGTGATTGGATTGGATTGATTGAACTGTTGATTGTGATATTGATTGTTGATATCTGCTGCATGAATATTTGGTCGATACGCACTCTTAGTATGAATTCGAGTTGCGTTGGGAAGTCAGCTATACGTAGAATTGGGCTGGGCTCGTTCACTGGTTGGTTGAACAATGTTAGCCTTACTGGTGCATATGTTGCATCAGAGGGGGAGTGCATTGTGCCAATTCAGTGGAGGGCTATCGGTAAACCTTTGCTTTGGCCGGCATTGGTTGTAGGTTCTGCGCTGAACCACCGGTCTTCTCGGGATACGTGGTTACATGCTTTGATATTGACTGATGATTTTTGCTTTTGGTGTTTAGCCTCTACTCACTTAGCTTTGTGCTAATTCCCCTCAGTTGTTGCTTTTGCAGGTTCGTGTTTGTGAGGTTAGTAGAAGGAAAGGGATGACCTGACTCTGATATTATTATTGAATGAAACGAGCCAACAGTTTTTGTAACTCAACAATGATACTTGTTTTTGTGAACAATGTTTGTACAGTTGTTTATGTTGAATTGTATGTAAATGATTTGTTCGTTTAAAATGCTTTCGCAGCGTAATTTAAAAAATGGCTTGGTTTTTCCGGTGTTACAGTATTTATATCAACATTTCATAAAACATTTTTCAAAAAGTCGGAACCATCTTTCTCTGTAATACCCCAATTTTATAAAAAGATATTCAAAATGAATTGTTAAATAAAAGTTGAGAAAAATGAGTAGAAGTTATAAATTATTAAATGACTTGAAATAATGGTTTCAAATATATCCTCGTTGGGATTTTTGGGATATCATATGAATGAGTTGTAAGTCGAATAGAAGGGCGGGATACCCGCTGATAAGAGGACCACCAACTTGAGGTCGGTAGCCACCCTTTTCCAATTGTTACCTTCTTCTTTATTCTTGCTTCTACGCACATACATACATACTTGAATTATTTTTTAGGAGAGATCAAGAACTAAGAGATTTGAGATTGGAACTAAGCCTTTATTGATTAAATATTGATTCAATCATCTTCTCCATCTAGTAAGTATCTTCATAATCATTTTATTGTTCTTGAAAGATTGGAGTGTTAATGGGTCAATAAATCGAGTTAAATGATGTTTGATGATTAAATAGAGTTATTTTGATGTTTATGGGAGTTATTAGATGTCAAATGATGATAAAAATGTACTGGAAACGACCTGGTTGTGAATTAAAGTGGGTTTGCCCAGAAAATAGTAAGTTTCCGCCGAGCTGTTGCTGTAAGTTATAGAACACGGGCCGTGATGTGGATACAAATTCAATTATTTATAGGTGTTATCGGGTGATTTGGTAATTGTGAATCATAGGCGAGTACCTCGACTTGATACTTAGAGATATTAATTATCTGTAATTGTACATGTTCGATACCAGAATGAGATTTACTGCATGATTATTATTGTTTGATGATATCAAGAGAATTTCTATTGACTAATTTGTTAAAGAGTATAGAAATGAATATAAAGTTAACATAGATGAGTATAACTGTAGTTAAGAGACGAGAGACAGAGATACATGCTTATGATTAACGAATGAGTATTCTGGTACCATGCTAATTAACAAGAGATGAGTATGAATGAATAAATAAGAAGTGAGAACCTGTTAATTAAATGAGAGAAAAGAGTGGGATTAACATTTACTAACTTGCCTTACACATTAAAGAGTAAATATAATTAGTGTTGCGTGAATTCACAAACTTAAAAAGTATACGATGATTTAAATAATCGATGTTGATATGTATAAATATATAAATAAAGAGAGTGCGTTCTTACAGAGATATATACTATAAATATATACTTGTATACATTATGAGTATGTATGAAAATATTGAGAAGAGTGGTATCTATGTGAGATACATAGCGAATTGTTAAATATAAGAGTAACCGTACGTATGAACGATTTGATGAAGGAGCCGAAGGGGTTTATGGATATGTTTAGTATGCAAAACGAAAAAGTGTTAAACGCGAAATAAGAAAGCTTGAAACACGAGAGGGAGAAGCTTGAAATTTTGAAAAAAAATTTGAGGAACGAAAGGAGTCGAAGCAAATGCAAAAAGATATCGACTTTTACATCTCTTCACAAGAGCATCTCATAGGAAGGGTGCTAACTGCGGTTTTAGCACGTAAAGATTTTCTATGACAAAAATAACTAGGACTATCATGTAGTTTTTTAGAGTTTTTAATTTTATTGATTAAATTTTAGTTTTAATTTATGAAATATAATATTTATTATTTTATCTTATATTAAATTCTAAATTATTTATAGAAATTACATTATTTAAATTAAATACTTGTAAAAAATAAAATAGGTGAAAGATGGGATGGTTGAGGGGGTTAGAGTGTGAGGAGTGGAATGGAATGGGAGGAAAAAATGATATAATGCTGACGTGATAATGAGAAAGGATGAGAGGGATGCTCATAGCCTTAATAAGAAAACACACACCCACTAAACACCAAAGGGTTTGTAGCCCAGCGGTATCTGGTGTTGTAGAGTGTTCCCTCCTCCTAACAGATTGTGAGTTCAAGTCCCGTTATGGACAATGAAGTAGATTTATAAGTATGTTTAGTGGGTGGGTGTATTTGTTATAAAAAAACACACACCCACTAAACTTATCCCTAAATCTACTCTATTATCTATAACAGGATATGAACCCACAACCTCATGAAAGGAAACACCACTCCACAATACCAGATATCTGGTATCGCTAAGGTACAAGCCTTTTGGTTTGGGTTGTGACACCTTCAGGTTTGTTTTCTTTTTTTCTTATTTGTGGTTATTATTATATTATTTCTTGTGATCAAATTTTATTAATTGATTAAGGATAGCAAATTGACTTAGTCGACTAACAAAATTATAAAATACATCATGGAAAATAAATACCAATAGAATAAGCATGTATGAGTAAAGTAAAGAAAACAAATACTAATTATTTTTATTGTAAACATGATATTTGCTCATTTTATTGAATTTAATTAAATTATCAAAAAAATCCAGAAGAAAAAGTGAACTGTAACTTAAAATCGAATCAGAGAGGGTTAAACAAAACCGTAAAATATCCAAATGGAAAGACCGCTGGACCGGACTAGACTAGACTGAAACCGGATAAAAAAAGACAGCCGGAAATTATCAAAACAAAAAGACCGCCGGGCCGGAAAGAAAGACCGCCCAAGAACACTTGGGACTGGACCAAAAAAGATTTCTCAGACCAACTAGAATCGAACCGAAGAAATTGGCTGAACTTTTTGGGGATTATATAAGTAAGAGAGGTAATATATCATTCTATTTCATCCTCAACTTATCCTCCTAATCACAAATCAATATAATTATTAAAATCAATGAAAGATGTAAGAAAAAAGAATTAGTGGACTCCAAATGTCATATCACAGTAAGTAAGATGATGAAGTATGAGAAAAAAATAGAATGATGTACCATTTATTTCACAAGATACAAAAAAATAAAATAAAATAAAAATCAATTTGATAAACTTTTGAAATATTTACATTTTCTTTGATAAAATTTAAATTAATTTTATTTTTTGAATTTCGTAAAGGTGAAATACAGTACTGAAGAAGCTCGTCGTCTCTCTCGCCTAAACCGCAATGAATCCAGGCACAGTCTCATCACCCTCGATTAGCTGATTGATACAAGAGTAACAACCCAAGAATGGAATCCTCACACACTCCATAGACGATTGATACATATCTCATCTCGGCATCTCTCAAGTCCAACTCCTCTGTAAGTCTCCATATCCCTTATCATCTCGGCTTCATCTAACAAAACATCATCAGGTTAGTTTTGTTGGGGGGTCATCGAGTTTCCGATTCGCTCTTCAATGGCGTTTATGTTTTTGATTTCAGATGGGGGGTTTTATTTTGTTTAATTTGTTCGAGTTTAGAATCAGTTTAGGTTACTGGTTTCGGCTTCAAGGTCTGGTTCATGCGATTTCCAGTTCCATATTTGTTCATGGCTTTTACATGTTTCTGGTTTCTGTCTTCATCTGGGGTTTGAAACGAATCTTTTTCTAGTGTGAGGAATCGATCGAATTAGAGTTCATACATCTTCATCGAATTAGAGTTCATACATCTTCATCGTTTTCTGGTTTGAGGGTTCTTGATTTCAGTTTATGAATGATAATTTGTGGCTCTTGATTTCAGTTTCAAATTAGAGTTCATACATCTTCGTCTTCATCGCATTCTAGATTTGGTTTCTGATGTCCGTTTTTGATGTTCTTTGATCATGTTCATCTTACAATGATAATAACATCAACAATAAGGGATTAGAATGTTATTTTGCAATAACTATTGACATGGCAGCATATGTGGCATTTCAGAGGGATGCAAAATACACAAATTGGTTACTTTTGAAAGCTTGATACAATAAATGGTAGGTTTCATAGTTGAGTATATACAATAGTAAAAGATGACAACTTGGATATACTTTGATGAACTAAACCCTTGAAAAAAAAGAAGCTTACCTGGCGGTGTGACGAAAGTGGTAACCAGCACATAGATGTCATAAATGTTGTGTATTGCAGAATTGTACAAATCATCTCTCATCATCCAGGCTGTTTGTTGCGCTGCCGGACAGGACAATTGGTAACCAGACAAGGCAACAAGTCACACTCTGCAGGCAGTCTATGGAAATAGAGTTGGAAAAGGGTGTGCAAAGATGGTTGGTCAATACATCACAGTGGGATCCAACCCCACATGATTTCTCAAATGCCTTGTCTGTTCTACCTCGAGAGGTTCACTCTTCTATCACCAGGTAAGAAAACATTGTTGTTATTACTACATCTGATTTGGTTAAAATTAAAGCCCTGAGCGAATTTTGGTGGTGAGATGAAATAATTCAGGTTTGTTAAAATTGAAGACCGAAAGAGGGCACTTGTGAGCCGATTGTTGCAGTATGCACTAGTACATCAAGTGATTGGGATTCCATTTGATGAGATTGTTATTAATCGCACTACTGAGGGCAAACCTTACCTGGTATCCATTTCATTTATCTTCTAAATTTAATTACATTTTTCAGTTTTGGTTGTTTTATTGTAGTTTGTCGGTCTGTGATTGGGATCAAGTGGCGTGTGAGGTGGCTCTTTTGATCTAACAGTCATGATATTGATCAAAATGCTCTTGTTTTAGTTCTGATTGTTGCTTTTATGATCTTGTGCTTGCTTAGGAAAGACATAAGAATCTGAGATTTCCAAATTTCAACTTCAATGTCTCACACCATGGTGACTATGTGGCAATAGCTTCTGAACCAATTTGCATTGTGGGTTTAGACATTGTATCTTGCTTCATTCCTGGCAGAGAAACCGTTTCAGATTTCATTCACAGTTTCTCATCATACTTTTCAAGTTCAGAGTGGGAAAAGATTGTGAATGCTGGTTCTGATGATGACGTTTTGGACGTGTTTTTCAGGTGAAATTGATTCTATTCACATGTAATCGGAAGGTCCATCTTGTTGGTTAATGTTTTATTACTTATCTTCTTCATAAAATAAGATCTTCTTACCAGGTATTGGTGTTTGAAGGAAGCATTCGTTAAGGCTTTGGGCACAGGAGTTGGGTACAAATTAGATCATGTAGAGTTTCATCACAAACGCTGGACTGATATATACGTCAAAGTAGATGGAAACGTGTTGAAGGATTGGAATTTCTGGCTTTTTGAACTTCATGGAAAACATCGGGTCACTCCCTTAACTCATAAAAATCGAATTTAATTTGATTAAAACGTAGGAAATAGTGCAAGGGTATTTTAGGCCAAATAACTGTTTTTTAGAGTAGTGCTACATTTTGCTATTCATTCTTTGAATCTTTTCGTTAGATTTGTGTTACACTAGGGTTCGGACCAAACTTGTCAGTGACCTAAATTATTATCCATCAGTTTCCCTATCCGATGAACATCACTCTTTTCTTTGTAGACACCAAAAGTTTCCATATTTAGAAAAGATTTTGGGTTTGAACTACGAGATCACCCCTTCCATTTTGGGGTGACGGAGGGATCATACCATTCGAGCCTTTTTTTTCATGCTTTTCATAAGTCATCGATGTACCTGATACCATAAAACAAAATGTCGACTAACTTGACTCTTTCTTTGGGAATATGCAGGTTGCTGTTGCAAGAGGTGACCCGTGTATTACCACAGAAAGCTACAAGAAAACGCTTAAACAGACCCAATTTGATCAGAATCTTTATAAACTAGGTTTTCATCTTCCAAATCCAAGGTTTGTTATAAGAACAGTTGAAGAACTATATTCTGTATTATCTCGGATGGAGTAAAAGCCCGAATTCATCCACGACTGCATACTAGACGCTACAAAAATTGGCAAGTCAAGCAGGTTGGGTAACAGGTTTTAACATGTACTTTTCAATACGGATCGGGTAGATATGACTTAAACGTTATAATTTTACCATATTTGTAAAATATAACCTAGTAGACCCGTTCTTGTTTTATTATATTCTTGAGTGTATATCTAAGAGTATATTTATTCTTGTGTTTCTAGGCTTGTTCAATGGGGTATAATAATTTAGCCATTGAAAGATTAAATCATGACATGGAGACTTTTGTTTCTAAAATATTGGTATTTGGTACAAATGGCTGAACTTGGTACCGGACTCTTGAGTGTTGTAAAACTCTTATTTCAAGGCTGAGTACTCAACAAGCACTTGTGACAAAGTTAGTGACCTTACTAAGTTAAGGTGAATCCAAGTACTATCAAATTCGGCCCACCCGGGCCGACAATTATGTTTTTGTTTGAGTAGTTAATTTTATTTCTATGGTCCAATGTACATGTCATATCTCATATATGTAATTTTGAAGTAAATTTTGCTTGGGACATAGTTGTATTTCTATAGTCCCATGAACATGTCATAGCTGAAATTTATATATAAAAATACCGATCTGATTAATCCCCGAGTAGAGATGTAAACGAGCCGAGCGGGGCTTGAACATGGTACTTAACAAGCCGGATTCGTTTAGGCTTTTTCAGACTCGAGCTTGGCTCGTTTAAGATATACGAAGCTTGAACTCAGTTCATTTAAATTATATGAAGCTCGACTTGGCTGGTTAAGACTCGTTTAGGCTTGAGGCATTATTTTGGATTTTGGATTTTGGATTTTTATTAAAAGAATATATTTAAAAACAAACAAATTAATTAATTAATTAATTTTGTATACAAAGCTTGTTTAGGCTCGTAAGCTTAAACGAGCCCACTCTTTGAGACTCGAGCCTGGGTTCGTTTACTAAATGAGCTTTAGTTTAGGCTTGGCTTGTTTCAAGCTTTTAAAGATTTGAGCTCAAGTTGATCATGAGTAGCTTGGCTCATTTACATCCCTATCTCTAAGTATTGCTTACCGATACGTAGGCTGATGACACGCTAATGATTGTATTAGTAAAGACTTAATTTACTAAATAAATGAACACGTTTTTTTGGTAAATAGTTTTACCATATGGGCACTGTATCTAATACGTGTGATTTTTACCCGTCAAAATAATATAAAATAATATCTTCTAATATAAATAAAAAGATTAATTTGATAATATTTATTAGATGATCTGAACCATTCATTTAAAAGAATATTTAATCCTAACATTCATTCACTTAAAATCAAAAAATCAATTTTGACTTTTTAGAGTTAAAATTATTAGAGATATTTTCATATATGCCCTTATTAAATCATATAAAATCGTATTTGCCCACCTTAATTTACAAATATCATATTTACCCTTTATAATATTCAAAATATCATAATTAACCAAATTCTTAGTTTTTATCATTCTAAAATATTTTATAATCATTTTAAATCCTTTTTAATTATAACCAATAACGTTTAACTTTATTACCCTTAATTGTAACAATAATGATTGATGACTTATATAAGAAATACAATCACATCTCTTCATATCATGATACCACGTTTCTGCTGTCAAGTCTGCACTCTCATTCGCGTCGATGACACCCGAATCCCCAAAACCTGACCCACCAACAGAATCTTCAAGCGATAATATGGATATCTCAAAAAGATCGAAATACATTTCTCACAAGTTGGCTATCAAGTTGATTAAACGTGAGAAAGATCCACACCATGTTCTTAATATCTTTAACATGGTGGCTAATCAAAGGGGCTTTAATCAGTACCACTCTACTTATTCTCTTACTCTCCATAAACTCGGTTGTTTAAAGACCTTCCAGGATGCTGATTCTGTTCTTCATCAAATGACATATGAAACTTGCAAATTCCATGAAAGTATATTTCTTGATCTGATGAATCATTTCTCAAAATCTTTACTTCGTGACAGGGTTGTAGAGATGTTTAATGCAATCCAACCTATTGTTCGTGAAAAGCCGTCCCTTAAAGCTATCAGCACATGTCTAAATATCTTAATCGAATCAAATCAGGTTGATTTAGCAAGAAATTTCCTCTTAGATGCTAAAAAGACTCTTGATTTATATCCCAAACCTGCATTTTCAACATTTTAGATAAACATCACTACCAAAATGGAAATCTTGAGTCTGCTTTTGAGGTGGTGAAGGAGATGAAATTATCAGATGTTTCTTACCCAAATTTGATCACATATTCAACTCTAATGGAAGGTCTCTGTGAAAATCAAAGACTAGAAAAGGCAATCAATCTTTTTGAGGAAATGGTCTCGAAAGATAAAATCTTGCCCGATCCACTGACATACAATATCCTGATTAATGGGTTTTGTCGTGGTGGGAAAGTCGGTTGGGCTATAAAAATAATCGACTTCATGAAGAAAAACGGATGCAACCCGAATATTTCAAGTACTCCTCCTTAATGAACGGGTTCTGCAAAGAAGGAAACTTACAAGAGACAAAAAGGGTGTTCAATGAAATGAAATCCATTAGTTTACATCCTGATAAAGTTGGTTACACCACTTTTATCAATTGCTTGTGTAGATCGGGTGAACGAATTGTTGGTTAATATTTGTGAAGCGAGTAGGGATTGCAGATTCAGTGATGGTGTTGTTGGTTTTGGTGCAGATGGGGTTTAACCCGGAACCATGAGTCCGGGGTAAGGGGTTGCCTTATTGAGGTAATTTCTAGGGAAAGAAAGTTGGTGGTTGCATTTGAGATTCTTGATGTGTTGAACAATGAATTCGAATGTGGGAAAAATGGTATAATATACACGGCATGACATACAAGTGTAAGTAGTATTTGAAGTTACTTGGAGTAACCGTAATGGCACCGTTGAGGGCGGTGGTGAGTGGTGACCCACCCCACACCATGGTGATGTGTGGTGCCACTACATCACGAGCGTGGTGGGTGGCTTGAGTGGTGGTAGAGCACCGGAGTGGTGGGGCGAAGGTTGGGTTTTCTTAATGGAAGTAATAAATACGAATTTGACGTGATGTAAGTGATGATTAGATAGGTTAATTGGTAAGAGTGTGACGCTAATGTAACAATGTTGTCCGGATATTTTAACTTTTATGAAATGGACTTTAAGAAACAAGATTTCATTTTTGTAGTTTGATGAAACTTGAAAACACAGCTAAAAGAAAAGATTCCAAATACAGAAAGTCCCAAAAAGAGGTTTTTAATTTTTTTTATTTTATTGTCATGTTTTTTTTCGAAAAAATATATTGTTCTTTGAGGTAAAATAAATATATGATCATGAGAGGTCAACTACTATTATGTCCACCATATCGTCATATCATCTCTACTCAATAGTCGTCATTATCCATCCACACTAAATTCTCCTACCCGTCTTAATTTCACATTTAACTTAATAATACTTAATAAAAATAAAATAAGACTTTTCAATAAAAAGAAATAAAATTCATTTAAAATTCCTAAAATTAAAAATATAGCAAAATAATAAATACCATAAATATAAAAAGTACAATTAGGAAAGATAGAAATACATAAAAATATCACTCATAATTTTGTCCAAAGCTCCACACATGCTTCACAAGATCACGACGAAGATAGAAATAGAAAAATCACTCATAAAAATAATTAAAGAGTCAATAATAATTTATATCAACCACCGTATTTAATGATCTACCAAGCAACACATTAAAAGTGCCAAATTAAAATTTATAAAAAAAGAAATTAAATGCATGTAATTCCTTGATCCAGCCAATGCAAAAGAAAACGGAAAAAAACCATTGAATTCTCTCGGTCCACACCACTTTTCCTGCATGGCAGCTGCCACAACAATACCTTGACCACGCCGTCATGGTGTGGTGGCTCCTCCAACCACGGCACGATAGCGGCATTTTCACGCTGGTAGAACGATCAGTTGACTCTATAACGTAGTCCCCAAAAGTATTTACAATCACAATCATTTGTTTTTGAGCACTTGATTTGATTAGAAACTAGGACATACGTTTCTTTTGAAGCAAAACAACCTCGACTTTTGAGGTACTATTTTCATTTTATTTCACTCTAGAAGGATATAACTTCATACATTGATAGATTGCATTCTCTTAGTATAAAGGATATAACTCAATACAATATTACTTTCTCTTCATCACTATTGTGATACTAGAAATTCTGTAACATCCCAAATTTTTTTAATATATATATATATAGGGTGATGTTATTGTAATAGTGAAATCATTATAAGAGGGATAAGAGTCAATCTTGATCATTCATTTTCACCAATCATCAATTTAAGGAAAGGGGTTTCTTTCCAAAAATATTAATTAGTAAAAAAGGCAATTAAGGGCATTAAAGACTTTTTAAAATTTTTAATTAAAGGTAGTTACAAATTCGTTCCAATGAAGTATTTCAAAATTTGACGACCAACCAAATTACTTGATGAAATCTTTGATGAACACCTACTTTCATCAAAAAAATTATGAACGAGTATTTTTCATAAATTAAAATTGATGCCTGATATGATAAAGAACTTGAAAAACAACTAATTCATCAAAAAAATTTGGTGAATAACCTTTATTTATCAATAAAAATTGATGAAGCACATATCTATACACAAAGAAATCGGTATATTTAACAACAATTGAGTCATCTAAAATGATGAATAAAAAAATAGAAGACAAGCTACAAGAAGAAAATTAGTGTGGAGGAATTTCCATTTGTAAAAGATTAAAGAGTTGATAATGGATAACCTTAAACTATTCAAACTTATCCTTAATTAATTAAGGGTAATTTGGACATTTTTACATTACCCCCACCTTTTTCAAACTAATATATCTCTCAAATGGAAATGTGTTAAATTACGAAAATTATATCAAATTAACGAGAAAATTATGCTATTTAATTTGAGACCGATCTAGCTATATTTTTTTTAATATTTGTTGGGTTTTTTTGGTACAGTCAGCATTTGCACATGTGCAAATGCACAGATTCACCTAGTTTTTTCAGTACAGATGTAGATATGCACATGTGCATATGTCGAGAGTTGTGTAAAAAAAACCCAGCAAACGTGAATTTTTTTTTCGAAAAAATATAGCAAGATCAGTCTCAAATTAAAGAGTAAAGAAGGGAGAATCAGCTTCAGTAGCTGACAAGAATGTCCAAATTTGATGGGTAGGACACATAGCCGCTGAGTGCAGAGTAAAGAAGGGAGAATCAGCTTCAGTAGCTGAAAAGAATGCCTACAGAGCAGATAAATATAAAAAGAAATATCAAAGACTCAAAGGCAAGCCAGATGAAAACACCAAAGGCCTCCTTGCTGAAACTTGGGATACTGAATCATCTACTTCAGATGATGATGAGCCAGATAGGTGTTTGATGGCCATTGAGGATGAAGAGGAACAAGTTGACTATGAGTTAGAAGACAGTTCCTTTGATGAGGATCTAGCAGAAGCGGCTAAGCTGAGTAAGCAAACCAGTAACTGGGATCCTGCCTCAATGTATAAGGTAAATAACTTTAGCTCTTACACTGATGAACAAAAATGTCTAATGTTCAACTATTTGTTGAATGACTTCAAAACCTCTCTCATAGTTCAATCTAGTTTGAAAACTGAAATTTCAAAACTAAAAGATGAACTTAAACACTCTGAAACTCTCTTAAATGCTGGTAAAAAGATCCAAAGTGATTATGAATGTCAGCTTCATATAAACAAACTTCTAAGTGAAGAACTGCAAGAAATCAAAAGAACAAGCTGACAATCTAAGAAAAATCTGTGAATCTTGGTGTAAGTCATCAAGAGAAGCAGAAAAGTGTATTAACCAGCAAATACCAAATCAAGTAAAAGCAGTGCTAGGGGGAGATTATAGTGCTGCTGATGATGAAATCATCGAAGATCAAGTCAGTCTTGAAGACAAATCGATGAAATCAGATGACATACTTCCAAGAACATTTTTAAGGAACAAGGAAGGGAAACAGGTCAAAACCAATAAGTTTGTGAGACAACTGTTTATGATAGAATATCTCATGTTAACTCAAAAAGACATAATTCTCAAGTCATACATGAAAGGATGTCTAAAACAGGAAGTTGTCTGTAAGTCAGACCTCACCAAATAGAGGTAACCATAAAGCTGACAAAGGTAAGTCCAAAGTTAGTGAAAATCAAGTAGACAAACTGTCGAAGAGGATTGAAAGGTTATCTACATCATATGACCTTAAATCTGAATCCAAATTTAATGTTGGAAAACTGAAAGAAATCACCCAAACACCCATCTTTAGAAGAAAATGCTATAAGTGTGGTGATAGAGGTCATGAGGCCAAAGATTGTGTAAGTACCAATCTTAGACCTAAAAACGAAAAGGATGATCAGTCCAAAACAGAACCAGAATCTGTTCGAGTTGATCAATCAAACTCCAAAGGATCAACTAAGTGCTCATCCTCAGGACCCACCAAACAGTGGGTTCCAAAAAGAAACTAATATGTTTAGTTGATCATGTGCAGGGCTCCTACAAGTGGTATCTCGATAGTGGATGCTCAAGGCACATGACAGGAAGCAAGGGGATTCTAAGTGAATTCCAAAACAATGAAGGACCCAAGGTGACATTTGGGGATAATTCTCAAGGAAGGACTAAAGGTTATGGAAAGATAACTGCTGGAAAAGTCACTTTAAAAAAGGTAGCATATGTTGATGGCCTTAAACACAATCTGATAAGTATCAGTCAACTGTGTGATAAGGATTATGAAGTCACCTTCAGAAAGCATGCAGGGACAATTTATGATAAGAAGGGAAAACCAATATTAATGGCAAAAAGAGAGAGATATCTATTTGTTAGATCTCAGCTCCGGCAGATCCTTCAACTGAAACCTGCTTGTATTCTGATTTAACTCCCAAGCTGAGTTGGTTATGGCACAAAAGACTGTCTCATTTAAACTTCAAATATATTAACAAGTTGTCTAGCAAAGAGTTAGTCTCTGGTCTGCCTAAGATTACATTTGCTAAAGACAAACTTTGCTCAGCTTGTGAAATGGGAAAACATCATAAGGGATCCTTCAAGTCCAAGCAGAATTTCTCAATTACAGAACCATTGCATATGTTGCATTTGGACCTATTTGGACCCATTAGAACCCCAAGCCTAAGTGGCAAAAAGTATACTCTAGTGATTGTTGATGAGTTCACAAAATTCACTTGGGTAAACTTCTTAAAAGCCAAAAGTGAAGCTGCATATGAGTTAATCAGCTTCATAAGACAAGAAGAGTTGCAAAAGGGTAAGTCTCTTAAACAACTCAGAAGTGATCATGGGACTGAGTTCAGAAACTCAACCCTTGAAGGCTTTTGTGAAAAGAAGGGAATTATTCAGAATTTCTCATCTGTAAGAACTCCACAACAGAATGGAGTTGCAGAAAGGAGAAATAGAACGTTAATGAAGCTGCCAGAACCATGTTATGTGAGTCAAAGCTCAAACTGAGCTTATTGGCAGAAGCTGTAAGTACAGCCTGCTATACTCAAAATAGATCGATTATAGTTAAAAGACATGGTAAAACATCTTACGAGATGTATCATGGCAGAAAACCCAACATTGGATATTTCCATATTTTTGGTTCAACATGCTATGTGCTAAACCAAAGATATCAGCTCCATAAGTTGGAACCCAAAGCTGATCAAGGGATATTTGTTGGATATTCTTCAATATCCAAAGCTTACAGAGTCTTTAATCTTAAAAGAAAGGTAATTGAAGAGTCAGTACATGTTACCTTTGATGAGACAAGTATTGATGAATCCAACAGAGCTCAAGCTGACTCGGTTAGTCTGAGTGAGCTTGAGAGGAGCAAAGAAGATCTCACATCAAATCCCATATATGTTATGGATGATTCTGATGATGATGATAGTAAATCTGACAAATGTGCATCACTGAAAGAAATTATCAATATTGAATATAATCAGCCTAAGAATCTCGGTGAATCATCAGGTACATGTCAGATTGAAGATCTAAGTGATCATCAAATTCCTACTCAGACTGAAGAAGTAAGTCCTATTCAGCCTGAGAGACACTGCTCTGAATCAGACCCAGAACCTCAGTCTCCCACAACAACCTTCAAAGTATTAAAAGATCATCCTCTTGATGATGTCATTGGGAACATTGAAGATGGTGTGTTAACTAGATCTAAGGCAAATGCAAACTATATCGCCTATTCTAGTTTCCTATCTCAAATGGAACCAAAGAAGACTGAAGAGGCTCTAAAAGATGAAGATTGGATTGAAGCTATGCAAGAGGAGCTGACAGAATTTCAAAGAAATAAGGTCTGGACCCTTGTCCCTGACCCCATAGGAAAAACAATTATAGGCACTAAGTGGGTCTATAGAAATAAAATGGACAAGGATGGAGTAGTGATCAGGAACAAGGCAAGGCTAGTAGCCCAGGGGTATCGACAAGAAGAAGGTATTGATTATGATGAAACCTTTGCCCCTGTTGCAAGGATTGAAGCTATAAGGTTGTTTCTAGCCTATGCAGCCTTCAAAAATTTTAAAGTGTATCAAATGGATGTTAAAAGTGCATTTTTAAATGGAGCACTATAGGAGGAGGTCTATGTGAAACAACCCCCTGGCTTAATTGATGCTAAACATCCAGATTATGTCTATAAGTTGGATAAGGCCTTGTATGGACTCAAGCAAGCTCCAAGAGCCCGGTATGATACACTATCCACCTATCTGCTCTCAAATGATTTTGTCAGAGGAAGTATTGACAAAACTCTTTTCATAAGAAAGAGCAGAGGACATGTCATTCTGGTTTAAATTTATGTGGATGACATTATCTTTGGATCAACAAACCAAGATCTGTGTGATTGGTTCTCCAAGATAATGTCTAATCAATACAGAATGAGCATGATGGGTGAGATGACGTACGTTTTGGGACTTCAAATCTATCAGAAAGAAGATGGTATATTCATTAATCAGAGCAAGTATGTCTTTGATCTGATTAAGAAATATGGATTAGACTCAAGCCATCCTGCAAAGTCTCCAATGTTACACAATGTCAAGCTACACAAGGACATTGATGGAAAGTCTGTATGTCAGACTACACATAGAGGAATGATAGGTTCATTACTCTATTTAACAGCAAGCAGACCTGATATAATGTTTGCTACATGTGTTTGTGCACGATATTAGGCTGATCCAAAGGAATCACACTTGCTAGCTGTTAAAAGAATACTCAAATATCTGAAGGGAACACCAAACTTAGGTTTATGGTATCCCAAAGGATCAGGATTTGAGCTGATAGGGTACTCTGATTCAGACTTCGCAGGATGTAGTCTTGATAGAAAGAGTACTACTGGAGGATGTCAACTTTTGGGTGGAAAATTAGTTAGCCGGACAAGCAAGAAACAAAACTCAGTGGCAATCTCAACAGCTGAAGCTGAATACGTAGCTGCAGGGAGCTGTTGTGCTCAAATACTGTGGATGCAACACCAGCTGAAGGACTTTGATTTGCATTATTCAAAGACTCCTATATTTTGTGACAATCAAAGTGCTATTGCCATTACACACAACCCAGTGTTTCACTCAAGAACCAAACACATTGAGATAAGACATCACTTCATCAGAGATATTGTAGAAAAAGAAAAGATAGAGTTAGTCTTCATTGAAACTGAAGATCAGCTTGCGAATATTTTCACGAAACCAATTGAAGGCACAAGAATTACAACTCTACTCGAAAAGCTTGGAATGCTCAACCCTTAATTGGTATGTTCCATTCTTTATTTCTGTTTAATATTTGCTAAGTGCTATATTTGACTAAGTGTCAAAATCCGAGCTAAGTGCTCAAGCTGAAGCTGAGTGCTTCACGTAAGTTGAACGTTCAGGATCAGCTGAGTGCTTCATATAAGCTGAACGTTCGGGATTAGCTGAATACTCCATCTAAGCTGACTGTTCAGGATCAGCTGAGTAATCAGTTCCAAAGTGTGGTCAGTTCCACAAGTCTAGGTTAGTCCTAACAAATGGTAAGTCCAATAATATGGTAAGTCCAACATATTTACGGTGTGTCCGGTAAATAAACGTCAGTCGTTTAGAAATTTTTATGATATATTTTAATAAAAATATCTTTTCAATATAACAGTGTGAGGTTGGGTAACTAACAATAAATTTAGTCGTTGTAACAAACTGCGTAGAAGTTTTTACGGTAACGGTCATATTTATTACCCTCAGATAACGGTAACTTTTCTCTCACATTGAAAAAGTATAAATAAGAGAGATTGTTCATCATATTTCGTTTAAACTTCCAAAATATTCTTCTCTCTTAAACCCTAACGTTGCTGTGTGTAGAGTTCATTGCTAAGTGCTTATTAATGCTAAGTGCAATCCAATACGATAGGTTCGATTTCAATGAAGGGTGTATATACAGCTTCCGACTCCTGAGTCAAGTGAAGCTGAGACAGAGGAGGAAGCTACGGAAGAAGTGGGTGACGATGTTGGTTCTGAGGCTGAGTTTCCTCAAGTTGATAAACCTAGGACTCAGCTCAGATCCAGTGCTCAAATAATTTCATCCACCACTTCAAGTTCAGAGCAAAGGAGTCTATTTCCTAGCTCTGAGTCTCCACTGCTAGGTGCAGCAGGTATGATTTCGCAACCCTTATCTCCTTCTCTCTCTTTTACTTCTCCATCTCCAAACTTAGGAGATAGGACTGAGTCAAGCCCAACTCAGATAATTCTATTAACCTATAACTTATTTGATTCAATGTTTTGTCATCATCAAATAGGGGGAGATTGTTAGTCCTATGTTTAGAATAATTAGATTTGATGAGACAAACTATCGATATGTATAGATGATAGGTTAAGAGTTAGGAATTATGTAAGTCTGTTATAGACTGACTAGTCAGCTTCAGCTGAGTAGTCAGCGTATAAACAGATATAGAGTTTTCTATGTAAGTACTAGATAACTCAGTGACTTCTAAGCTGAGATAGGTCTTAAGAATGAAGACTTGAAGATTCAAGAATCCAAGATTCAAGAAGTCAGCTTGACAAGGTCAAGTCTGAGTATGTCAGCTCAGCGTCAGAAGTCAGTTCCGAATTTGGGTAAGTTCTAAATTCTGTTATAAACTCTCTATATCTACGACATTTAAATTAGGATATCTAAACCTAATTTAAACTATCTATTAGTTGGATAGAAATCTCAAACAGAATTAATTAGATATGTTCTAATTAAGGAGTTTGTTACGGTTTTAAAGAAAAGATATGTTCTATCTTTAAACTGCGATTTATTCGCAGATATATCAAGTATAAGTATAAACCTTCTCATGGGTTTTATATATATGTTCTTACGTGTGTACGTGAACAGATACGCGATACACAACGACGACTGCATAAGTTGCAAGACCGCATAAGTTGCAAAACGTACGTGTGTTCGTGATACTTGATACGCGTGTGTTGCGATAACTTTGTAAGTTCAAAGTTCGAGAGAGTTTTTCAAGAGTTCTTGTTAATCAGTTTAACAAGAAATTCGATCATCAATTAGTTTGTGATTCAAGAGTGTTTAGAGTGAGTTGAGGTTATAATCATTGTAATATCAAATCATCCTGTTGATTTGATTAGAGAGTGATAATAGTTATTGTACCGGTTGATAATTGAATATACATTTGATTAGTTTGTTTGATTGTTTAAAGTGTGTTCAACCCCCCCCCCCCCCCCCCGCCCCTTCTACACTGTATCGGTTGCTTGTTCACCCTCTTTGGGACCAACACCTTTTCATTTGAGAGATATATTAGTTTTAGAAAATATGGGCAATGTAAAAATGTCCATACTACCATTTCCTATTTAAAAATAAATAAAAAAGACAGGAAATTAAATAATTGGCCAGAAATGATTCTCGTAGTTCTCGTACGAAAAATAGTTCTCGTTTGAACCGCTCCATATATATATATATATGTAAGTCAGAATAAATAACCCACGTTAAATTCACCCATATTCATGACAAGGTTCAGCACCCGAAACTACACATCGTACAGTGGTAGACTTTTAAATGGTTAAATACGGATATAAAATCCAACAATTAAAATGTTTGATTAGCTAAACAGTGAAAAAGTTTGATAATGGATGAGTCATCTTCACAGTGTCGGAGCTTTCCTGCGATCAGGTCTTGAAAGAATAAATCAACAAACAGTAAGTATAAAGCTTAGCGAGCACACGCACTTACACACCACACTAGGTATGTACACATCATAAACAAACCATGATCTCATAGTACTTCACAAAGTACCAACGCAGTGCACCGAAAACGATTTCACACTTTAGGTCACAGTTGACTATCCAAGCCGTACCAACGTTGTGCCCGAGTTGTGTTTTCACCATAATATAACACAACCCTTCACTTCTCATATCATCATACAAGTTACACTCTCACACAAGTAATACATGTACAATTCACAATAATATAATGTATAAGTTACTGTAACTCATCTGATCACAATAATATCAATTCACAGAGTTGCACAATCAACGAATCTGATAGCAGGAACCTCCACACAAGTCCTACTAAATGGGTACAAGTTCCCACCAAAACTCTAATGCTACAACGTAATTATTACCATAGTTGAATTTTAGTAAAGGCACCATAGTCGGTCAATCACTGAAATCCGGTCGACCCACCAAATTTGGTTATCACTTAGAAAAATCCAGTCTACAACCGAATTCGGTCATCACTCGAATCTGGTCAACACTCGAATCTGGTCAACACTTTTGAACAGTGACCTAAATTCGGCCCCTACCCGAATCCGGTTACCACTAAGTCCGGTCACGACCGAATTCGGTTAGCAACCGAATTCCGTCAATACCTCATTTTGACTAACACAAACAAATTCGGTCACCTAAATCTGTGAAATTCCCAATTTTGCAATTCAAGTGTTAATCCTCAGTTTTGAAATCCATCACCAATACCAATCGTGATTAATCAAACCTTAAGTCAATTTAATGAAAAACTTGTGATTAATCAACTTTCTTTCTCAAAAACCGACAATACGAAACTCGACCCATTGGCCATGAGTTCACATCAATTCTCCCTCAAAAGTTGTTCAAATCAACAAATTCCTACCCATATTGATTCCTCGTATAGATTATACCAATTCCCAATGTTTAATTGCAAAACACACCAAGTTTGATGGATTAACACCTCTCCCATGTTCTCGACTACCGAAAAGTAAAACCCCTAAGAACATTCAATCTAAAATCGGGGTTTCTTCCACGATTCTGAAAAGTAGCAGATGTATAATTGATTTCTCCAAGTTTCTTGGTGATGATCGAGTTGAATTAGCCCTTCTCTCCCCCGAGTGCCTTTCTCTCAAAACTTCTGATACAGACAAATGCCAAGAGAGCGGCTAGTGTCATGTCCTAGGTGTTTATATCCTAGATTGCTGAGTACTGCCCCAATTAAGCCGAAGCCCAAGGCCTTATGTTTCCACTTAAACTTCCTCGTACAACTTAAAAGAATAAGCCCAACAAGGTCTTGCATTTAAGAATAGTAACCATATTAATGTAAAATTTTAATATTATCCGAAAACAGGTATTACAAATTCCCTTAATGGTTTACTATGATCCTAGATCACCTTTTTATATTTCTCTTGGTGTTGAAAAAAAGTTGATGTTGATAGGTGCAGCCTTCCTGACACGTTGACCCACACCCCGCAACAGGGTGGTACCCTTCCTCACCCTGAATGACAAGTTTCCGGCCAAAACACACTTCAATTCTCCAAGACACTCTTCTGCATGCTTTTACGATGTGTGGTTTACATAGGAAAAAGAAGAGTTGTTTACGTACATTGTTTCATATATATTTATATTTTTTAGAGTTAATTTCATAAGTTGTCTTTAAGGTTTCTCAAATATGCAGGTTTGGTCATTTAAAAATTTAAAGTACAAAAATAGTCCTTTTTCCCATTTTTTATGCAAGATTGGTCATTTACCATAACTGCAGTTAAAGTTGATCATCGGTCAAAGGATATTTTGGTCACTTGTCTAGTTATCCTCGTTACCAAACAAGATTTCTTCTTAATAATTATATTTAAAAAATAAAAATACAAAATATAATACCCAAATACCCCCTTCCCCTGCGATTCACTTAGTAGTCTACCGCCGCCGCCGTCTATCACTACCCCACCACCACCGAAAACCACAATTGGTGACCATCTCCGGAAGCAATTTTACCACCCTCACCCCACCCCACCACTAATTCAGACCATCATCAATGAACCCCACATACGAGACGAACACAAATCTTGGCGGAAACAAAGGATACATATATCAACGGTAGGAGAAATCAAACAACTCAACCAAATCAACAAATCAAGTAAAGTAATTAAACATCAAGAAATTAAACAAGAAACAACAGCATAAAGTTTGATGGATATCAAAAAATCATCAAACCAAATGGGGAGGGTTGCGAGATCAAACTAGAACCAACAATTAAACCCTAATCAACAACAACAATCAAACCACCACCACCCCTCTACATATCAACATACAATCAAAGCTCCTTCAAGATTAATATTTGAATCAAAATCAACGAAACCAACAATCAAACACTAATTGTAGATTTGGAAATTTGAACAAAATCACCGAAGACCCACAAACAAATCGAAACTCACACCATCGCCACTTCAATCACTATCCACACAAACATACTTTTAAAACCGTCGTCACTTGTGTTGTAGGAGAAGCGATGATAAAATGAGAAGAAGAAGAGAGATGGACGTAGAGAAAGGCGACTAGATTACTTGTAATCGATTTTGGGATTCTGGACGGCTTGATAGGAGGTGGTGACTGGATAAGGGGTGGTGGCATATAAGAGAGAAATAGGGGTGGTGGCATATAAGGGTTAGTGACCGGTTTCTAACCATAATGTAGCATAATTCATAGTCACAGCTACTAATAACCTCTCCAAACCATCTCACTATAACTTTCATGCTTTAGTATACACTAGACAGGATTTCTATTATGTATACTACTTATATTTACATACGTTTAAAGTGTATAATCACACACTCTCCTAATTACTTCATCATTGGTGATATCCTCTCTAAATCATTCTTGTATAATAGTTGTAATACCAAAATCACAATACATATCATTCGAAATTTTCGATTACATGGTTGCCTTATTTTAATTCCACGTTGCTCTACAAGTAATATATGTATTACTAGTAGCTCTACTTTTAGTTACCACATACCCAATGGATTTACACCCGAAGTTCGTCATGTAACTATATTTTCATAAGAAAGTCCAATCGCGTATTGCATATTTATATACAACAAGACCCATTATACATACCCATCAACATGTTTCACATATACAAATCCCAATCATACTAATTGTTGTTTCCAAGTACCGGACAAAGGTACTCACGTTATGGTTCGATGATCACAACCCATATTAACCTCCAAAGGATCCTTAAAATAAAATGCATATCCTATTCAAGAATTAAAAGAAAGCACAGGCCTTGATCAAAACCAATGACCCAAATAATGTTGTCAAACATGATATTAAAGCTTACAAGTATCATATCTATAGTTTATTAAGTAATCCATGACCAACTAATGAAGTATATACATGCCCATGTCCTACTTTAATGGTATAAAAACCAAATCCTAATCTTGAAACATAACATGTCTTTTGACTCCAGGCCCGGCCCATAGGCAGGGCAACCAGGGCGATGGCCCATGGCCCATTAATTTTAGGGGCCCATTTTATAAAAATAGTCCATATATATGTCTGTGTGTGCAAGCTTTGTAATTTTAAAAATATAAAAGCCCAGAAGAAAGAATTCAAAGAAGAAGCCCAAGGGACAAGGGTGCCCAACCCGATGCTTACTTTAACTGTTTGACTCTCGATGTAATCGAGAAATAGGAAATAGGGAAACGGCAGCACCGCACTCATTCCTTCGTGAACATGAAACGACTCGTCTTCAACCTCACATCTTCACCCAGACCATTTGACATTTCGACTCTCGAAGACGGTAGCTCATTCCACTCTCGAAGTTCGATGTCTCGATTTTGATATATGCCTCTCGATTTCGCTCTCAAGTCTTCAACCCTAGTTCTTGTCAGACTCGTCTTCTCGATTTGGTATGACTATCAATTTCACTCTCAAGTCTTCGAATACCAGGAACAGAAGCGAAGAGGAGAGTGTGTTCGATCATACGGATCAGAACAGAGTGGTGGTCAGAGATGAGTACATCGGGGTCGGGGTCGTAGAAACCGTGATGCATGTGTCCCCACTTATTCTCCTATGTCCCCAAAGATTCATCGTGATGATATAACTTATGAAAGTAGAGGTGACGGTGATTGAGCCGGGGACGGCAGTGGAGCTGGTGATCAACGGCGGCGAATTGTGGAGTCCGATCAAGCCATTTTGGGTGTGCGTAGATAAAAAAGGGAAAGAGGAAAGTAAGGGGTTCTGAAACAAAGTTTGCTGGTGTGTTTTTTGCTATTTTCAGGTTCAGTTTTAGCTATCGCACACTCTTTGGTTTGGTGGGTGGGTCATCGGGTGGGTATTCTCGTCTAAATTATGAGGGATATTAATGTTGTTTAAGTTAGAATTCTTAAACTTTGTCCATTTTGTTCACAAAATACATAATCATGCAAAATCTCTAAGATTCTAACTCACATAGGTAGTCAAACGTCCGAGTCTACTTACACTATGTATCTTAAAAAATAGTTTTGGGTTGTTCAAGAAAAAATTATGTTTTAGGTTGTTCAAGAAAAAATTAGATTGTTTATAGTTGTTTACTAGGTAGTCTACTTACACTATGTATCCTAAAAAATAACACATAGTCAAAAAAAGAAGATAACTTAGAGCTACACTAACATGAACAGAAATTAAATTGATTTGAATAATAGTAACATGAATGATAATGAAGTTGATTTAGATGATACTAACATGAAGGAAAATGAAGTTAACTTAAATGATACTAATATGAATGAAAATGAAGTTATTTTTATTTTATTTTTACTTTTAGGGGCCTCTTTTAAATTCTCGCCCAGGGCCCAAAAATTAGTTGGACCGGCCCTGTTTGACTCATTTCTAGTTATTTAACATTAAAAAATAACCTAACCTGGAAGCATGTTACACCAAACATCTAATTAACTCATGAGACTTCAAACACGATTTTAACAGTAATTCAAAGTGTTCTAAGATGTCCCAAAACATTAGACAACCCAACCATATCAAAAACTTAATTTACATTTGACAACAAAAGACATCATCTTGACCCGTGTGTAGTATTTCAAACCTTTAACCATCATAGATTCTGAATCTACTTCTGTGATTAAAATAAGAAAAGCTACATATCCAGGGATTTCCAACGGTATATAGTACGATCTAACGATTTTTCTTTGATTTTTAATGATATTTTAAAAACTGATAAGACATGCTAAAATGTAGCTACGGGTTTATATCAAGATGTTTATCTCGATCCAAATCAAACCCAGAGCTTGAAATACTTCAAATACAAATTTATTGGCATTCAAAGTACACTTTAACATGTGTTAACCTTGAATTTGATACCATTACATAAAATTCCAAGGAGATTATGCAAACAATACTAATTTAACCCATTTTAACCATCAAACTTAATCTAATGCTTTGAAGACTTGCCTCAAAGAACAATAACATGCAAGCATAAACAAAGCTTTAATTTAACTTTATCTCTCTAAAAACCAAAGAAGATGAAGAATATGAAGAAACTAACCTCTTGACCAAATATTACCACTTGATTTTGGATGAAATAAGGCTTGATTTCACTTGCTAGAGCCTTCCCAATTACATACAAAGCTTAAATCTTCCATTAAGTCTTCAAATCTCAACTTTCTCTTTCTAGCTTTTCTCTCTCACCAAGAATAACTATTGATGAAGAAAAGGTTGGTAAATGAAGAACTCCTTTGCTAATCCACTTGATTGATGTTAATCTCCATCCATTCTTGCTTAATCACCCCTTTTCTTCACTTTCTCTCTCTAGTTTTTCTCTCTAGAGCTCACACACACTACACATACACCAGCACACACTAAAAGTGAGTTCGTGTGTGTTTTTCCTTTTAAATATTAGGTCACTACAATTGGTTACCCATTACCCACTTACAACTCAACAATAAGTAAAATCACCTCCAAACATCCCCTTTATAAGTATTTATATAATATTTTTTACTTACGATCAACCATCGGTATCGAATCTCAACTCGCAGCAAAGTGAATAAGCACCATAATTTCATAAATTACTAATTAAATAGTAACATTACTACTAGAGGGACAGAACTATCCAGAGTTCATCCGGTTGTAATTTCAAGTATGAAATTGTGTTAAATTGAGGAGAGTTTTAATACCTGTTCTCAAATTTTGTAATAATTAGTATTGTTGTTATTAATAAAAGATAGGTTTTTATTTATTTCTATTTGGGTGTTAAGTTAATGCCTAGTCAAGATGAGGGGCCTTTTATGGCAATTAAAGAAGTGTAAATGAGTATTTAAATCTTTTAGGGCACCAAAACCTAGCACATTTCTATAGCCGCTTTCACAATTCCATAAGAGTGTGTGTTTTGTGGGTGTGAGCCGAGATCAAGAAAATGAAGGAGTGTGTCATTTTAGCATCAAAACTCGCAAGATCAACTGTGAGGTAGTGATTTCATCTACCCTTTGTGATCATATAGATACTGATTTTATGATACTTAAAGACGAGTTTGTATGGTTTCTAGTTGGGTTTTAGTGTGTTCGAGCTGTGCATATAAACCGAGACAATACACATCCTCTGATCCACAAAAACTTGTTTAAAATGCAATTAAAAGTTAAGGGTTTGCCTAAGTCGTATTTAGAGTAGATAGAAACAAGAATTAACTAAGATGGCATGTTTTTTAGTGAGTTCTATTTCTAATCTATTTAAGTGTAAGAATCGCCAAATGGGAGTTTGCCCAAATCACTAAGGGGTCGGTTTGCCTAATCCTAGTGGGTAGTTTGCCCAAATCGCCAAGTGAGTAGTTTGTCTAATCGCCAAGTGGACAATTTACCCAAATCGCAAGTGGGAAGTTTACCCAATCACGCATGTGTAGTCTGACCAAGTGAGCAGTGTGGTCAATCGCCAAGTGAGAGATTTTAGGAACTTTAATAGTTTCCAAGTGTATATAGGGTGAGTGACCTAGTTAATGTTTGATAGTGCGGAACCTTTATTGTATGTGTTGCCAATATACTTGTTTAACTTCCGGATCTTTTGATAAGCCATCGTTTCTACTACTTGTGCTAGTGGCTTTACACTAATTCATTATGGTAAAAGAGCCGAGCTACTCGTAAACTTGGATTGTTAAAAGTTACACTATAATGAAAGTAACACAAGCAAACATATACGAGAAGGAACATAACATATAATTTCAAACCTTTTCAATAGCTTTTGTGTATATTCATGGTTGTTTATTGTATATTTGTCTATGTTTTTTCGTTTGTTTTTTGTTTACCATTTTATACATACGAACATAAACAAACAAAAACACATTTTATTATCGACCGAAACATAAACGCGAAAATTTGTTCGCTTAGGTGTTTGTGTCTATTCGTTGTTGTTCACTTAGGTGTTTGTGTCTGTTCGTTGATTTAAACTGAAATGAACACAAACACCACACCTTAGGTTCATTTGCAAGCTTGTATATGCTCTTTCGATTTGTTTACGGCCCCCGCCCTGGCCCCACGTGTACCAAACGTAGTAAAAGTGACATCCTAACATGGATGTAAAAGAGCCGAGCTACTCACGAACCCAATATGTTAAAAGCTCAAGCTTAAGCTAAAGCTCATTTAGTAAAAGCGCAAGTGAGACCATTTTAGACTCGCAAGTCTAAACAAGTTTTATATATAAAATAACTTAATGTTATTATTTATATTTATATATATTTTTTCAATGACATTTCAAATAATACCCGAGCTTAAAACGAGACAAAGCTAAACGAGCTGAGTCAAGGTCAAGCTCAACATCACAAGCTTGAGATTTAAAAATCCTAAATGAGCCTCGATCAAGAACTACTAGACTCGGGCTCGGCTCGGCTCGGCTCGTCTCGTTTACATCCTTACATCCTAAGTTGGATCTCTGAAAAAAGGATGTTGTAGGTTTGAACCATAAAACTAAAGTTGAAACCAGTGATACAAAGCTTTACATAATAAGTTGCAGTGGTAATAAATCTAAAACTGCATATTCATCACTTGCACCACCAAAGGATCAACAGCTTCCTTGAGGGTAAACCTCTCATATGTACCAACCTCTGTCTAGTCTCACAACATGGAGGTCTTCATCCCGAGGCCGTTGCATGTTAAGATCAAACCCTTGTAACGGTTAAGGTAATCCTGCATCCCCATTCCCAAAAGACGGTGTCTAGATCACTTGATGAACAAAAAATTAAATTAATCAAGTAAAGTGTTACGACAATGATGCTTACAACGATGTTGTAATCATAAAGGTATAACATTCCTTTCTTGTCGTACTCCTCTTTACGAACAGGGTCACTTAAAACTGCAACAAATGGAAATGTAAAGATTGTTAAAACATTATATAGCTCATGTTATGAGTCGGATACTGTCTACAAACACATTACTGTATACAAGATGTCTGAATACTGTTAATTTCATGATCCTAAAATCCTAAACCAAAACGACGTTCAGGAAACGCTTATAAATGTATTTGTATATCCAAATTCTAATATAATAACACCAGTAAAAGGAAGAAATTAATTCTACGGATCATATAACAACAACCATACCTAATGTCGCGGGGTATGGGGAGGTAAGACGTTGTCGGAATGACGGTCATACCACAGTGGTTCATATGTTGAATGTATAAGTTGATTTGCATGTTGTGCTTTCAAAAGCAATATTCTCCTAATCTTATTACAGAGTACAATGATATTTTTCGATAAACACAATAGTTTTGCGTAAGGATTTCAATATCGTTGACACAAAACAGAAGAGTCATCAACAGGAGTGGTTCAAGTACATATAGATAGTATCATATAAGCAGAGAGTTAACTGTAACAAACACATTTTACTCCTACCCTATTCTTCTATAGTAGTATCACACCATTCACGAAAGCAAATCCTTGAATGACAAATGATGATTCAGAGGTTTTTACAAGGTTGTAAAACTCGCTACGCGGTACTCGAACGGCCGACTGGGGTGTAAGAAGTAATCGGCCTGGGCGGGGAGTATTCGGATTGAAACTTTTATATATAAATTTCAAAATTATAGGGTATGACACATTCATGTGACTATAAAGTTACAAAATAAATACTCAAACAAGCTGTTAACTCATGACACGAGGAAACTGGTTATGTATTAATGGCTTTAATTAAGAAAACCAAGGAGACTAAGTAATTATAAAAAAATTTAGGACCTAATTATCCTAAGTTTGACCGAATTGAGGCCGAGTTTTGCATTACTCGGATTCACCTCAACTCGGCAAGGTCATCAACCTTGTAACGAGTACTCGGCCTTGGAAAAGGAGTTTTACAACACCCGGTCTTTAATAAAGCAGTCTCTCTACCTTGGAGTGGAAGTACGATTGTCTACATCTTACCTCCCCTATATCCCGCTTAGGCGGGATTGGGTAGTGGTTGTTGTTGTTGTAACGAAAAGTGTTCTCATAATACAATTAAACCATTTAACATCAAAAGCAGGAAACTTTTTGAAGAACAAATAAAAATGCCAACCTTGATATGCCTCATTTATCTCTTGAAACTTGGATGTTGCACTATCCTCACCTTTTTTCTTGTCTGGGTGCCATTTCTGTTCAAGATTACAGGATCCTAAAAGGTTAAAATCACAAATGCAAACCAAAAGGCATGGAAAGAACACCCAACTCAAGCATTATCCAATAACTAAACACTAAGAACAAAAAACTAAGTTTTGATATAGCAGAATTGGAGGAAATCAATCCACAATATAACAGACCCTAATCGCAAATTAGGGTTTTAATTTTGGTCAATTTGAAACAGGATTGTAGCTCGTATCAATTTCATTTTCTATAAAACTCGAATGCAAAATCAAAACTAACAAACGATTAATCATGCTGGATTCAAATTCTGAAGCAATTGTTATAGAACAAGGGAATCCAAATCCAAATCGATTTTGAACTCGTAATCAGTGTGTTGGATCTCCGAAATCACAATATAAAAAGGGGCAAAAGACGAACCAGAGCTAATCGAATATAATTGGAACGAATTTCTTCTTCCGTGGCTTCATAATCCACCTCAAGTATTCGATAATAATCCTAAATTACTCAAATTACAACAAAAATATTAAAAACAAGCAACAGAATCAAGTCAAATTACATAAAAACAAACATCAAAGGCAGAAAAAAAGGAGAAAATTGTTACCTTGGGTTTAGATATAAGAGATAGGGTATCGAAATCAAGATACGAAGAGTCCTGTTGCTCTTGCTGTTGGGATTCCTGTTCTTGCATAAAATCGGGCTCCAATTCGTCCCATCTCATTGTCTCCGTTGGGTATGAGGATTTAGTGGGTTGGTTTGCGAGTGAGAAGGGGGTGATGCGGCGGCAGAAAGATGAGATTTTTGGGTTTCCCGACGAGATTTTGGTCGATGATTTTGTTTATGTGTGATGAGGGTAATTCTTGAATTGAATATCTCATCTCATGGGATGTTTATTTAAGGTTACTGCTTGTTTTTGTTGTGAAAAATATGATGCCACGGCGATCAATTCACCATTAATGCAAATTGATTATTTCTTCTAAGATTTTTTTAGAATTTTTTTTTATTTTTGGAAATGCAATTTTAGACTAGGAATGCTAACGGGGCGTGTTCGGCGTGAAGGTTTAAAAAAAGGTAGGGATTTAAATGGAGATCCTCGTCAGGTAACCGGGAAAATCGCGAAGAAACGGGTATCCTCGTTTAAATAAACATGTGATTAAGTAGGTAATTTTCATCGTAGAAATACCCGTTAAACTAAAACTATGATTTTTCACTACGGTTATCGTCACCGTTAAGATTTTACCACAAGTTTTAGAAAATGATTATACTAAATTACACGACATTATTGAATACAAACAAATCTGAATCGAAATTAAAGTCTTAAAAATTTTAAATACATTCAAAATATCAAAACCCAACAATTCAAATAAAGACAACGATTAAAATTAGGTTGTGTGAAAGTGTATAAAGATTTGTATATTTTATATTTAAAATTAATTTTATGTATATTAATATATATATATATATATAATTAATTAATTTTTAATTATAATCGGCTATGTCCGGTAATCGGGGCCGGGATCATCAAACCGGTCCCCGTCCCCATCCCCGTCTAAATAATCGAGTTTCCCCGTCCCCACCCGGTTTATATCGGTTTTAGTTTTTTTTTTTTTTTTTTTTGCCATCCCTGTTTTAGACCATTTGTTGTAACAAAATTGTAAATATAAATTTATAATTCATGGGTAGACTTAATTTGGTTAATTTTTGTTTTCAATAGATTGGAGTTACATTCAAAGTAAAAGTTAAATAGGAGAAGTGATATATCTTTTTATTTTTTTTCTCTTATTTATTCTCTTACTTATAAGATAACACAGATGATGAGAGAGTGATAAAAGAGAATTAATTAACTTCACATGTTATCTTGTGATAAGTATGAGGATAAAGTAGAAAGAAATATTATTTTTCTTAAAATAAATATGATTTAAAGGTAATCAAAAGTAACTTTAATAAAACGGAAAACTTGTATAAAAAATAATAAAACAACGTACGGTCTTGTATATATTGATACTATTTACACTATGTCTTTTAATAAAGGGTTTAGTATCTAAAAGTGTATCGAAGTTTTCACTTTTTGCTATTGTGTATACTCATCTTTCAAAACTATCATTTAATATACTCAACTTTCTAAAACTACCATTTAATATATGGTAACCTATAATAACAGGTCATAAAATTAACAACAGGTCAACTTTATTTTCCAATACTAAAAAAACAAAAAATAAAAAATTTAATTATGAAGATGAAGATATCTGGGAAATTTAATTATGAAGATGAAGATATTTGGGAAACACAAAGCAAAATTTGTTTCTTCTTGATGCCTTCGTCTGCAAAATCTGGGAAACACAAACGAAATTTTAATTTCAATAGCAGGTGTTAACATTTCCAACCTTCTTCTCAATGTCTTCGTTTGCTTCTTCCGGATGAAAACCCCAAATCAGTTTTCAACCCTTCTTCTCGATTGGCGTTCTTCATCTACATCGACTCTTTAAGAATCGCTGAATGTTCGGTTTTGTTGTTCGATCAATTGTTCATAGATCTGGTTCTGCGATTTAGTTTTGCATTCAATTCGGTGTTGGTCTCAATTTCAGTTTCGACTTCATGTGTGAGATTCAACTTGGGTTTAAGATGCAGATGATGTTTAATATGAAGGTACGTTTTTTGATTTAGGGTTCATCGCAATGATGGAGATCTATGCTTATCTGTTCATAATTGATTTTTCTGTGACTTAGGTTCTTTGATTTATATGCTCCCATGTTTGATTATCGAGAATTGCATAGATCTGTACAAATCTCATTTGATTTGGGGTTTTTTCTTTTATCGATTCAATCTTCAGCGTGTTCATCTTCATTCAATTTGGGTTTTTTGTTGTTCCTTCAATTTCTTTAGGTTTTCCAGATCTGAGAATTTAATTGTTCATCACATTCATTTTAGGGGTTATATGCACTTCATCTTTGAGATCTGCAATGTGGTGTTGAGTTCATAGATTTTTAGTTTATACGTTTTGGATGAAGTTGAAGATGAATATTCATCTTCAATTTTTCTAGATTTAAGATTAAAATAAATCAAAATTCAAGAAATTACCTGCAACCTATAGAGCAGGTTTCTTGATACATCAAATGGTAGTTTTAGAAAGTTGAGTATATTAAATGGTAGTTTTAAAAGATAGGTATACACAATAGCAAAAAGTGACAAATTCGATACACTTTTGGATACTAAACCCGTTAATAAAGAAACAGACTAGATTTAGGTTTCACAATTACCCGTACCAAATATATGAGAGGATTGTTATTAAATCATGTTTTATTTACTGGAACAACATTTTTGTTTTTTCTATTTATTATCTTTTAGAGACTATTTTATATAATAGTCAACTCAATAGTGGTGAAACAACTTATGTAACCATCACCAACAACCATTGTCGCAGTCACCGTCAATGTTTGGCTACCCGCTGTAACGTCTCAAAATTTGAAAATCCCAATAAGTGTTATGAATAATAAGAGGTGTTTATGAACTGAAGGGTTGAAAACCACCAAAACTAAAGTTAACTAGTTGAGGGGTTGATTAGACAAGTGAGCAAAGTTGTATATATATGTGTGTGTTAAAGCTAGACTCAAACACACGCACGCATTTTCTCTCTTAAGGAAAAGAAGAAGATTGAAACGGCCAAGGTTTTAGTTCAAAAAGAAGCAAGGAGAAGCAACAAAACTTAGTACTAACTATCATCTTATCAGATTGATCGGCTAAAAGGTAAGTCTATATGTTAGTTTTAAAGTCCTAATTGGTTGAAGCATGAAAAGGGGTGAATCATCGCTTTAAAGTGTTGGTGATGTTTGTTCTTGTTTCTATGGATGTATTGGAGTGTTTAGGATGTAAGAAAACACTTTCATATGGTTAATAAGAGTAAGGATTGATTTTGTATCAAGAATAGCAGTGGTGTTCTTCTTTAGGCAGTGGTGACCGAATTCGGTCATAGGGGGTGACCAAATTCGGTTAAGGTAAGTCAGCGATGACCGAATCCGTTCAATAAGGCAATGACCGAATTCGGTTGAGTTTGATTTTGGTCGGTGATGACCAAATTCACTTGATCACCGAATTCGGTTGAATGGACTTTTTGCTAAGGACCGGAATTCGGTCATGTTGACCGAATTCGGTCGTTGGTCAATGGCCAGAAGTCGGTTGTATAAGCTTATTCTTCATATAAGTTTGCTCAGTTTGTAATGCTTAGTTTTCTTTGGTATAGGTAGGTGCCTGCACACTTTTCAGAATTCATAATTGTTTAGCCTTCTACTCAGTCACAAGGTGAGTTTACTAATTCTCTTATATGAATAGCATGTAAGTATACATGATTTATATGTTGTATGATATCCTTGTTATGTAATATAGCTATTAAATTTAAAACAATTGTTTTAAAAGTAACCAGACAATCAATCAGAAATGTATCATCAAGCATCGCTACCCCGCGGTGCCCCTTCTCAGGAGGTCACACGCTCATATGCTACCTGCACGAGTACGAGACATATTTCAAGAAACACGTGTCAGCTTACTCTTCGTGAGTCGGCAATAGGTTCAACAAAATCACACTTTTAAATCAATCGTAAAATATGTCGACAATAGGTTCAACAAAATCACACTTTTAAATCAATCGTAAAACATGTTTAGGTCTAGTAATAATTAACCTCAACCAGTAACTTGACCCACCCGCATAGCATCATATGCCCCGCATGGTCAAGTACCATCATGAAATATTTTCATTTACATCATATTACATCATTATCATCATTAAACATCTTTAACATCTTTTACATCATTTAGTTCATCATAACACATCGTTCACATCATAAAGCATCGTTTTCATTTTTTACAGCATTAACATCCTATGTATCTTAGGTTCACTACGCATGACTGGCGCGACTCCCACTCGCACTCAGACTCCCGTGGTCCCTCTACTATAGCTACTCCGACATAAATCGTTCACGTGAAAGTATAACCAGTGCCACCATCGTTAGGTCCTCCTTCCACCATCATGGTGTTATGCGCGTTGACTTATCATTGTTGGTCAAACACCACTCTAGTGTAAAAGCACATAAGGCACGAATACACCATGTGTTGCCAAGGTTGTCTAAAAACCCGACAACTAAGCATTGCTTTGCTAGCAAGTCCTAGAAGACATACTTTTCCTACTAGGCATCTTCGTTACATCCTAGGAGTATGTCTAACTGTAACGTCCCAAAAATTTTTTTTAAAACAAACGAGTAAATACATTCCAACCATCACCAAAATTAACTGTTACAATGTAGCGTCATCAACGTTAATTATTTGCTACAACGGAAGCGAATAAAATATAAAATGTTTGATTGATAATAGAGTTAAAAACATGAAACGCTACGGTCGCCGCCATCATGCCGGAGCCTTGCCCTTGTCCATCCGCGAGGGACCTGAAACATAACAGAAAGGGGTAAGCACAAAGCTTAGTGAATCACCACTACCCTTACCCTTTGCAGGAACCACATCATGTCATCTAGTAACACATAACTAGGGACTCGCCCTCTGCCGCATCTCGGGTCCCACCCGTTTGATGCCTAACTGGGCCCCGCCCACTATGACTCATCACAGGTCCCACCTTTAGATGAAGCCATCTACCCCGACTGGCCACGAAGGCACGGTTGGTTACTAATATCTCACAATGATAACACATAATAACTTATCACATTTAAGCACATACTTGGCAACGACAAACATCATAAAGATCACTTAGGATTCACGGGAAATAAATAAGTTAGGGTAACTCACCTGAGTGACGACACAATAACGTCAGAAATACTTCTCGACACTGCTTTGACTAACAGATCCTGACTGTAAACCTACAACACAATTGCTAAGTCGGCTCAAGTACAATTCTTCAAGTCCCACGAGTCAATACTGACATTAACCTCGGGTCACATACGCAAGTAACAATAAAGAATGCAAACATCGAAATCCCAAAAACCACGTACGCGTCGCGTCGAGGTAGAGTGTCGGATTTCCTAACTTCCGGATTCCATAACTTCCGGATTTCAACTTTCGGATTTTAGGCCTAGTGTCATGAAATATGCAAGAGTCGCATGAAACAACAAGTAGGTCGCATGAGTATATCAAGGTCGCATGAAGTGTTTAAGCATTGTTGAAAGTCGCATGAACTATGAAAGTCGCATGGACATAAGTCGCATGGCACAAATGTAAGTCGCATGAAAGTCGCATAGCACGAATGTAAGTCGTATGAAAAGTCGCATGGAATAAATGTAAGTCGCATGAAAGTCGTCTGGCATAAGTCGCATGGAACAAATGTAAGTCGCATGGAAAGTCACATGGCATAAATGTAAGTCACATGAAAGTCGCATGGAACAAATGTAAGTCACATGGAAAGTCGCATGGCATAAATGTAAGTCGCATGGCATAAGTCACATGGAACAAATGAAAGTCGCATGGCAAAAGTCGCATGGAAAGTCGCATGAACGTCTCTCTGCCCAAAAACCCAGTTACAGTCTTATTTTAAATTTCTGAAATCCCTTAAAACTTAACCAATTCATGCCATTCTTGTTCCAAAAGCTTCCTAACAGCAATTAAACAAATCCTTTTGAAGATGAATAGTTTCTATCTCATTTTCCAGGCCTAGAATCTCATTTTTTTATTTCTTAATGGTGTTTCACCAAAAACCCAAGAACAGTGAAAGAATCTCAACTAAAACCTTTTTATAAACATCTAGAATTTGCTTAGCTACTCACAAAAGATAGGATATAAGTTTTAGAACCATTACCTGATGATTCCTTGATGGTTTGGCTTCAAATCCTTGCCTTGCTTTCTTCCTCCTTCTTCTTGGTGAAGCTCACGTACACACACACTCACACTTCCTCTCTCTTTCTCTCTCTCTAGGTTTGAATGAAGAAGAAGATTGAATGGAACAGTGGTAGCCTCTTGGAGGCTGTGCCCTAATCATATATATATATATACATGCTTCATGTTGGGCCAAGCCCATTTCTTTATTCTTTCTAGGGCCACTCTAGTTTATCAAGAAATGGGGCCAATCCATTAAACCCAAGTATACTCATCAATAAATGAACTTCCCAACTTTATTCTCTTGATATTGGAGCAACATAATAATACTAATAATAATGACTCGTGAAATTCATATATTCATATATATATATATATATATATATATATATATAACGCCAATAATCGTAAATTACGAATTTACATCGTGATAAAACAGAATTTCCGAAAAATGGATATTACAACTCTCCCCCACTAAAACAAGACTTCGTCCTCGAAGTCATTCCTCGAATAGCTCGGGGTAATTCAGCCTCGTTTTGCTTTCGGGTTCCCAAGTCCATTCCGACCCTCTGCGGTGCTCCCACTGTACCTTGACTATCCCGATCTGCTTGTTTCTGAGGGTCTTGATCTTTTGTTCAAGTATTGCCACTGGTTTCTCTACGTAATTCAGCCTGTCATATACCACAACATCCTCCATAGGTACGAACGTTGACCCGTCAGCTAGGCACTTCCTCAAGTGTGACACGTGGAAGGTGTTATGAATCCTTGATAGTTCCTCGGGTAGTTCAAGTCTGTACGCGACCTTCCCCACTCGTGCCACTACCCTGAAGGGCCCGATAAACCTTGTGCTCAACTTCCCCCACTTCCTGAAGCGGATGACTCCCTTCCAAGGCGAAACCTTGATGTAACATCCTCACAAAGGGCCTAGACGCATGCTGACGTGGTACGTGTATTAAATTAATAAATTGAATAAAAAAATATATATATTTGTAGATATCAAGAAAAATAACTAAAATAGTTATTTAAATGAGTAAATAAAATATTGATAAAAATATAAAAGAATAAAAGAATATTAAATGATTTAGAACGAGGTTTCCAAAAATATTCCCGTTAGTTAAAACGGGTACTCGTGCTTTAAGTTGTAAGTTGAAAAGAGGAACAAAATACCCACTTGTGGATAGATATTACCCACAAGTCAGTCTCTTTTTCCTTACCCATGTTTCAAACACAGGGAACTCATTTCCCATATGTGTTCTTGTGTTCATAGCCAATTCAAGAAGGATTCAAGAGGAGATCATCAAGCTTGGAGTTTGTTGCTGAAATTCGAGATTTAATCCAAGCTACAACCTATTTTTAATCATCTTCTCCATCCATTTCATCCTTGTAAGTGTTCTTTTCCATGTTCTTCAAGATTTTAGGTTTTGGTGGGTTTTTAGGTCAAACCCGAATTGGACTATTGTGGTCTGATTTTGAAGCTTCTAATGCTTCCTACAACTCATATAGATGCTAAAGAACACATAACATGGATTAGAATTGGTTGATTTGATCAAAATCAAGATTTGACCAAATTGGTCAAAATAGCCAAAACGGGTCAAACTAAAATTGACCCTCAAGAACTGATTAGTGTTCTAATTGTTCTTATGAAGTGTTAGGATTGATTAGAACTCATATGTTTGATTAGAGGTAGTGTTTATGCATATGTTCAAAATTGGCCTAAATGGGTCAAAATGGCCAAAATGAGTTGAATCTGTTTTTACACATCAAGGACTAATTTTTAAGGTTCTAATTAGTTCATATGACTTGTATGAATTGATTAGAACAATGGTTTTGAATTAAATTGGTGGTTTTGCTTGAATTGGTAAAAATAGTGCTAAAATAGGCTTTAAATAGCCAAAAATTGGAAAATGCTACCAAACAGAGATTTTAAAGGAAATGGTCAGTTCCAATAGCTTCAATAAGTCATTTGGAGTGTGAATGATGCATTGAAAGTGTTGGAGTTGATGTATTTCAAGTTTTGGCCATATTGAACACATTCTTGCTAATTAAAGCTTGAATTTTATATGGATTGATTGAATATGTGTTAGGGATGTTAGAAAGCACCTACAAGTGCCAAATGATGTTATGGAACACTGAAAATTGATTAGAGTTGAATTGGTATTGAAATGGACCAAAATGGTACTACTGTGCAGAAACAACATTTGTGCTCTGCTGCACGCGACGCGACGCGTCAGTGGCTTGGACGCGACGCGTCCAAGCAGTTTATGCACACATTGTTGTTTTGTGTTGTTCTTTCGCGTAGAAGTGTTTTGGTCATGGATATGAGTTAGTAAACAAGTTAGGAACATTGTTAGGACATTATTCTATATGTCTTGATGATTTCCTTGCATGTTTAAATGTCTAAATGTAAATGATTTGATATAGGTGCTAACGACAACTAAAGCAAGCCGGAGGTGTGTAGTTACCTGTTAAGTTCAACAGGTGAGTAACAATTAATTCGAGCATGATATTAATAGTATTAGAAGATGTTTTGTATGTTACAATCCATGAAATTGTAGATATGCATGTTTAGAGGTTTATGAAACAATTATGAGAACCAAATGATATGTATGCATGTAAAAGACCTTGTAGGTCATTTTTGATATATGAAAGGCCTCTTTAGGTCACTCTTGATATGTAAAGGGCCGGAGTAGGCCATTGTGTTTGTGATAAGGCCGGAGTAGGCCACTGTTTGAGTGCCGGTGCTACCTTGTAGAGATTATGGTGCGGAGATTCGATGATCACGAATCTTGGTTCTAGCTAAACTGCCGCCCTCAATACTAACTCGGGGCTCTCAATTTCCCACTGATTCCAAATGGGACATGTTCCCGATAACGCAATGGTGGACCGCTACCCGCTTCTCCACCGCCGCGGAGGAAGTAACGGTTTCCCCAGTGAGGATCATTGAGCCGGGCTTATAATCCTGCAAGACGTGATGTAACACCCGCAAACCTGGGCTAGTAGATTAGCGGGTTTACGGTATGTGTTTAATTATTTTTTTAATGATTAATTGATTTTATGAGTTATTTAAATTGGATAAATGGTTAGTTAATTTAGAAATATAAATTGTATGTATGGCCGTACGTATATATGCATGTATGTAAGTGGAAATACACGTGGGTTTGTGTGGTTAATTTGGAAGGAGAACATGACACCTAATTTTCATGTAACCTAGTGTGTGTGTATACCCAACAATCTGTCATTATTTTCAAAAGAAAGTGTGTGTGTGTTCTCTCTTGTCAAGAAAACCGAAAGAAGGAAGAAGAAGAGAAAGAATCGGAATTCATTTTGATTGTGTGGTTTAATCAAGATTTAAAGGAAATCAAAAGGCTCAGTAATATAAGAATTCTGAGTGCTTCGTCTGAACTTGAAAGGTGAGTGGATGTTGGATGCGAATGGTAAAGATTGTGTTTAATATTACTGATGTGAGGCATGATTGTATGTGATGGTTTGTTATTGGAAGTGCTGATTGTGAATATTAAGTTTTTATAACTGTTGCATGACTATTTGTTCGATACGAACTCTTAGTATGATTTTGAGTTGCGTTTGAGAAGTCAGCTATACGTGGAATTGGGCTGGGCTCGTTTACTGGTTGGTTGAACAGTGGTAGCCTTACTGTTGCATATGTTGCTTCAGAGTGGGATTTCACTGTGCTAATCCAGTAGAGGGCTATCGGTAAACCTTTGCTTTGGCCGGCATTGGTTGTAGGTTCTGCGCCGAACCGCTGGTCTTCTTAATGGTTGTGATTACATGATTAGTATTGACTTAATGTTTGCTTTTGGGTTTAGCCTCTACTCACTTAGCTTTGTGCTAATTCCCCACGGTTGTTGCTTTTTGCAGGTTTGTGTTTGTGAGTGCTCGTGGAAGGAAAAGTGGACTTGACTCTGATGTTTTGATTTAATGAAACGAGCCAGCTTATTTTGTAACACAGACTTAAGCATGTTGGATTTAAGAACAGATATTTTGTTTGTAAATGATTATGAATGGATTGTATGTTTAAAGTTAATTAAAGCTTCCGCAGCGAAATTTTAAAAAAAATGGCTTAGATTTTATGGTGTTACACGTGATGCCTGCTGACAACCGGTGCTTCACCATGTGTTAGGATAGACTTGAATGAAGTTATGTGATTCATGAAATGTGTTTTGATACTGTTAATATACTGCTCCTGCTTTAATTGTTATTCACTAGCTATTTATATCTAACCCTCTCATGTTCATTCCATATGCAGGTAAATGATTGGAATTGAGTACGGGTACCTGCAGGGATGACATGTTAGGTTTTGGGGAACACTGTGTAAAGACAATGATGTGTAATAATTAGTGTAATGGTCGAACAAGTTGGTAACGTTTGGAAAGTTTGTAAAACAATACTTTTATATTACAACTTATATATATATATATAAGTTGTATAATGTTAATTAAATATTGGCTTTCGCACGTGTTTAAACTAAAAAATATATACTCTGATATTTGAAAAGACCGGCGTTATAAGTTGGTATCAGAGCCTTAGTTTGAGTGAATTGAGTACTATAAATAGTATTCAGTCTCAAACTCGGGTTCATACTCGACCATTACTATGTGTTCCCAAAGGGTGGTATTGGGGTGTGAAGAGTAATTTATTTGTTTCATGCTATATGATAACAAAGCTAAGATAAGATATATATATATATATATATATATATGAAGTATACTAAAGATCTTTATTCTGAATGTGTATAGAATTCTAATTCATTATGGAGGGATCTTCTGGAGACAAGGATACGTATATCCTTAAGTTAGAGGCTCAGCTTAAACAAGCCAACGAGCGTGAGTCTACCAGAGCGGGCAAAGAAACTCATAAGCCCACTAAATTCAAGACATTCTTAACCTGCCAGCCTCCTGTTTTCCATGGTCTAACCAATGTCCGTCAGCAGTTGAGACATGGATTAGAGATATGCAAAACACCTTTGAGTCTAGCGAATGCGACGAAGACAAGAAGGTAACTTTTGCCAAACGGATGTTCAGAGGTCGTGCATTGGCTTGGTGGGATACGGTGATTGCTGTCACACCATCAGCCACACTGGAGGCTATGACCTGGGATGGGTTTAAGGAGAAGATTCGAGGGAAGTATTGCTCTGACTACGATATGTTGAGGATCGATAATGAATTCAGGGCACGTGAAAAGGGTGACAAGCCTTTGGAGGATCTAATCTCCAAATTTACTGATAAAATGAGGTTTGTTACTCATCTTTTGCCAAATGAAAAGGCAAAGATCGCCCACTTTGCCAATACTTTACCGTTGGAATATCGATCCGCTGTGAGATCTGCAGCAACTCTGGATGAAGCATTTGATAATGCTAGAACTACTGATGATGATTATACACGGAGGGCTAGATCTCAACAGAAACAACACCAATCTGGGGGAGGCAAAAGAAATTTGATCAGCAGTCGAGTCAGAAAGGAAGCGAGGGTGGTTCTGGTGGTAAATCACGGGGTAATACGTCCCAGAAGTCTGAAGACTGGGATTCGAGGTGTACTAAATGTGGGAAGAAGGGGCATCAATATAAAGAATGCAGGTACAAGGAAAGTGTGTGTTACAGGTGTCATAAACCTGGGCACCGAATTGCACTATGCCCTACATGGCCAGCCACGGGTGCTGGGGGTTCTTCGGTAGCTACGGCTCCGAACCAGGGAGGCGCTCCTCATGCACCAGGGAGAGCTTTCCAAATGACGGCTAAAGAAGCCAAGGATGCAGGTGATGTGATTACAGGCACTTATCTCATTAATAATATTCCTGCATGCATTTGTTTGATGCGGGAGCTACATACTCCTTTATCTCTAAGTCTTATCGTGAAAAGCTTCAATTGCCTGTTTCTCTGTCATATGATCCTATTAAAGTTGAAGTAGCTGATGGTAAGGTAGTAAATGTTACCAAAAAAGTTCCAACAACAATTTTGTATATTGATGGGAATAGTTTCACTATTTCCTTTCTTGTTATGCCAATAGCGGGTTTCGATGCTGTTATTGGTATGGATTGGCTCAGTAGTCGAAATGCTGAGATCTTGGGTTCCAAGAAGCTAATCAGATTCCCTTTATCCGACGGTTCATTTGCTATAGCTCGCGGGGAGAAGAGGGAGTCTGCCATTCCTGTGATTTCTGTGATTATAGCTCAGAAATTAATTTCAAAAGATTGTATCTCCTACTTTGCATATGTGATTAATGCTGAGATAGGAGCAAAGACAGTTGATGATATCAGGGTTGTCTCTGAATACCCTGATGTCTTTCCTGAAGACTTACCGAGTTTGCCTCCAGTCAGGGATGTAGAATACCGGATTGATCTTGTTCCTGGAGCTACACCTGTAGCAAAATCTCCCTATCGTCTCGCTCCATCTGAAATCCGGGAGATGATGTCCCAAATCCAGGAACTACTTGATAAGGGCTTTATTCGCCCTAGTGCTTCACCATGGGTAGCTCCTGTTCTGTTTGTTAAGAAGAAGGACGGGACTCTCAGAATGTGTATTGATTACAGGGAGCTTAACAAGCGAACTGTAAAGAACAAATATCCGTTACCTCGTATAGATGATCTGTTTGATCAATTGCAAGGTGCCACGTGCTTTTCAAAGATTGATTTACGTTCTGGCTATCATCAAGTCCGAGTTCGGGAAGATGATATCACAAAGACTGCATTCAGAACACGATATGGGCACTACGAATTCTTGGTTATGCCATTCGGCTTAACCAATGCTCCTGCTATCTTTATGGATATGATGAATCGCGTATGTCTCCCTTTTCTTGATAAGTTTGTGATCGTGTTCATTGATGATATTCTTATCTATTCTAAATCCGAGGCAGAACACGAGCAACACCTTCGTCTTATTCTGGAGACACTTAAGTGAGAACAACTCTACGCAAAGCTATCTAAATGTGAGTGCTGGCTTAAGGAGGTCCATTTCTTGGGCCATGTTATATGCAAGGAAGGTGTTAAAGTTGATCCTGTGAAGATTGAGGCCGTTATGAACTGGGGAACTCCTCAGAATCCTACTGAGATAAAGAGTTTCTTAGGTCTTGCTGGATACTACAGACGTTTTATCCAGAATTTTTCTAAACTTGCTGGTCCATTGACCAAATTGACCCGCAAAGATGTTGCGTATGTATGTAGTGAAGATCAGGAAAAAGCATTCCAGACTCTGAAGCAATTATTATGTCAGGCACCAATTCTAACATTGCCTAATGGGTCTGAAGACTTTATTGTCTATTGTGAAGCTTCATATGCAGGTCTAGGTTGTGTTTTGATGCAACGAGACAAGGTGATTGCATATGCTTCTCGTCAATTAAAGACACACGAGAAGAATTATCCTACACATGATCTGGAGCTTGCAGCTGTGGTATTTGCTTTGAAGATATGGCATCATTATCTGTATGGCACCAAATGTATTGTATGCACAGATCATAAGAGTCTGCAGTATGTGCTCACGCAGAAAGAGCTTAATATGAGCAAAGACGTTGGTTGGAGCTGATCAAAGATTATGACTGTGAAATTAAGTATCATCTGGGCAAGGCAAATGTAGTAGCTAATGCATTGAGTCGAAAGAACTCTCCTGCAACGGCTAAATTCATGAAGATGACTGTTGAATCTAATATCATTGCTCAGTTGAAAGTATCACAACAAGAGGCTTTGCAAGAAAACAACTTGAAAGCTGAGACAATGATTAAAATATCAAAGCAATTGGGAGAAGATAGTCGGGGTCTGAAGACATTTTAATCCCGAATCTGGGTACCGAGTCTTAGTGGCAATTGGGAGACAATCTTACATGAGGAACACAAATCTAGATTGTCTATTCATCCCGGAAACACGAAAATGTACCAAGACTTGAAGTCTTTGTATTGGTGGCCTACATTGAAGCGTGACATAGCTTCATTTGTAGAAAAATGCCAAGTTTGCGCACAAGTTAAAACTGAACATCAAAAGCCCTATGGTAATCTAGAATAACTAGACATCCCGGAGTGGAAATGGGATCTAATTACCATGGACTTTGTAACGCCCCAAGTTTTAAAACATAAATAAAACCATATCTCAAGTTCTTTTAGAATAAAAGAGTTATTTAACAAATAAGCGGAAGCTACAAAACTGTTTTGAACCCTCGGGTTCATATAAAAGCCTGAAAGTTACAAATTTACATCAAAAGATGCTATCTCACTAAACAACCGGGCGTTAAGTTTCAAAACACTGTTTTACTTAAATACATAACAACCGTCAAACTGAAGCTTTGCCCTTGTCTTTGATAAAACCTGCAAAACATTTTAGAAAATAATATCTGATAAGCTGCGAGAGCTTAGTGAGTAAACTAGACTACCAATCATATAAACACATGAATATAATCATATGATAAACACTGACAATCACTGATAATAAATCTCTGATTAATTAACTGAGCCACTAACGCATAAGGCAGTATGCTTTCTGATATCTGATTAATTAACCGAGCCCCAATACTGTGCTATTTCTGAGCCACTACTACACAAAGCAGCATGCTTATATTAATTGAGCCTTACTGTACATGGCAGTAAGCTTAACACACATAAACATATATATACTGTAACATTACTGTAACACTACTGAACCTTACTGAGCATAGCACTTACATCTAAGTGTTCTAACATATCAATAACCTGATATAATAACATACATGCCATAAATATGAATAGTAGTCTAGAAGACTCACCTTATAGTCTATGATGCTAAGATCTCCAACTGATACTGATTCTGATATAAGGTCAATCACCTCCCTATATATACCATACAACAAAGTATCACTTAAAGCAATCTGATCTGAAACATAGCCTACACGGGCCGTGTCCCTTAAACACTACACGTCCTGAGCTTGCTTACATAGCCTGTGTTGACCAGTCATCCTACACGGGCCGTGTTATGTACACGGGCCGTGTACCCCTCCTGCTACACGACCATGTCTTGGCTACATGGCCGGTGTTGACAACTCACCTACACGGGCCGTGTAGACCCACACAGGCCGTGTATCTCATACTCTACACGACCATGTATACCAACATGGCCCTGTGACCGCCTTCTACTCTACACGGGCCGTGTACCTCTACACGGGCCGTGTACCTCTACACGGGCCGTGTACCATACAAACCCAGCCGACTGTTTGCTGTAATTCCGGCCAAACCACCAACACAATCACTTATAATTCAAGAAAACGGTACTGGGGTGTTTTCCTACACCCCAAACAACTCATAGATTGAAAACAACAACAACAACATGCTTTACTCCATGATTCACCATTGAATCACTTAAAAACCCATAAAACTTGAAGAACATGGTCAAGAACTCTTACCTCCAAGTTGTGGTTAGCTAAGATCTATTGTATCCTCTTGTTCTTATTGCTCCAACTCCAAAATCTTCAAAGATGACTTCTGCTCCAGAGGATATTAGTGTTGTAGGTAAATTTGTGAAGACTTTGACTATATAAAGTCAAAGATGGCAATATATATATATATATATATATATATAACTATGGACTAATTGCACAATTAGTCCCTCAACCTTTCCAAGTTTTGTTTTGACGGTTTTAGCCGCTCTAGTTCATAACCACATACTATCACGTATATCCATTAGTAACTCGTATACCACTTTGTACATTTCTCGCGTTAACTTAATAATAAAGTTTCCGGGTGTTACAACTCTTCCCCACTTAAAATGATTTCGTCTCCGAAATCAACTGCCGTAAAGTTCTGGATAAATATCATCATTTCCTGTACAGGCCCTCATGCATATTCTGACCCCTCTTCTATACCTTTACCGGTTCTTTGACCCTTCTACTCTGTTTATTAGATTCAACTGCTAACATCTGCTGAAATATAACACACGAAAAGTGTTCTGAATATATAACAACTCTTCTGACAACTCTGATCTATAAACAGCTTTTCCCCACATGTACCATAATTCTGAACAACTGATTGAATTCTGGGCTTAGTTTTCCCTCTTTTCTGAATCTGATCATCTCTTCCACAGTACCACTGTCAATAATACATACTTCTTCACTGAAACCGATGTGATGATCTCTGTTTATCTGTATAACCCCTCTGTCTATCCTGAACATCTTACGATATATTACATACCTTCTAAATCTGTTCTGTCTTTCGCTGTACCATTTCTGTACTACCCCACTTTTTCTGACTCACATCACCCAATACACTGAAGTTCAATTTTAATATCATATATTAGCATCCTTGTGCTGGACTGGTATCTGTTATAACACGAATTTCGTTATAATATTTTTCACCTTTGATCACCTTTCACTGAACTGTTCTCAACACCCCTGAATAAGAGTGTCGTCACTGTCATTTAGATATTTATTTCTCATCAGTACTATTTCTGATTTCCTGTTCAAACTGTTGGCTATACCATTAGCCTTACTCTGATTAACATAATATTCTATTCACAATCCTCTACTGATTCTAACCACTGTTTCTGTCACCTTTACAGGTCTTTCTCATTCAACAATTATTTCCAACTGCTATAATCTAGTGTAAACAACACTTCACACATAAACAAATAGTCTCATTATACCATACTAAATGCTACTGTAACATACTAACGGTAGTCTTTCATCTACTCATCTCTAAATGCTATCGCAGCGAACAGACGATAGTCTTACATCACCTATGAATGCTATTGCGGCGCACCGACAATAGTCTTACATCCACATATCCACCCACTTTCGATGCATAACCATCACATGTCATATACATAACGTGCCACATATACTACTATCAAGTGCAAGTCAGCACATTCATTCTCGTACTATTTTATCTGTCTACAAGTGTAAGCAATAATTCTGCCCCTCTGCATTAAAACACAATCCCTTCCACTGTACAAAGCAAATTCAAACTTCTGTCATTTCTTCAATCAATTCAGGTAGCGCAAAAACTGTCGTTTCACAAAATTTTTGTTAACAATCCCATAACGATACTGACCACAATCTGCCTGTCTGATGGTAACTCTGGGTACCTCCTCTGTTTACACGTCAAATATTCGTATACTACTTTCGCATCTTTAAAACTCACTTGTTTTCTACTCTAACTATTACTGGTAACACAATATAAAGAAATAGTATATCCATACTGAGGATACTTTCTATTTCTATAAACTAACCACACATATAACCTTTTGGTTTTTGGTACTAACACATATATATAGTTCTTCCCCACTTGGGATATGAACTCATATCACTTTCTGTTTACATAATACTGTAACCTGGTTACTATCAAACCAGTCTATTCCAATTACTGTTTGGAATTCTCTCATAATCATGGCTATAGTTTCAACAAGGAATCTAACTGTATCTAGTTCTAACACACTTGACTAAAATATTTCCTGAATAGATAAATACTAACAATTTACTTGTAGCATAATCAAATAACATACGAGCAAGAAACTGTTGACAAGATATATACTTGGAACTACACCTGGCTTTGTTTATACTCCTTTTCCCACTTCATCTCAGAATATGCGTGGACGGTAAAGTTGAAGTAGACTTGGAATCGGTAAGCGCCGGTATTGCGGTTGGATTGGAACATTCAGACCTCTGATGACCTGACTGATAACAATTATAACACACCTTGATCGGATTCTTGCAATCTCTGCTCCAGTGATCAGGTTTTCCACATTTATAACATGCCAAAGAACCAACCCTGCATTCTCCCAAATGACGTTTCTTGCATAACGAACAAACTGGATATGTCTTCTGCATCACCATCTTTTCTTGAGTTTCAACTCTCGGTTTCTTGTACACTGGCGTCGCCTTCTCCACCGGCTCTCTTTCTGTTTCCTGTCTGATCAATTCTAACTCTCTAGCTCTTGCAGCATCCATCATGGATTTCACTGTCTGATGCTTACTAGCATCAATAAACTCTCGAATGCTAGGCTTGAGCACCATCATGTACCTGTACATCTTCATCTTTTCATTTGCCACATAGTCTGGGCAAAAACGAGCCTTCTCCATAAACATCGCATTAATCTCTGGTACAGTTTCCTTTGTCTGTTTCAATTTTTGGAATTCATCCACAATCTTATTAACTTCTGCCTGTGGTACAAATTGTTCGAAAACAATTTCTTTGAACTCTTCCCATGTCATAACCTCAATCTGAACATAACCTCTTTGTTTTACCTCCATATCCCACCAATCCTTAGCTGCACTTCTCAGTTGATTGGTTGCATATCTCACTTTATTCTCAGGTGCACACGAACAAGTGTGAAACGCACCTTCAATTTCGGAGATCCATCTATGACTGACGACTGGATCAGTTGCCCCATGAAACAATGGTGGCTGACAAGCTGCAAATTCTCTGAACGTACAAATTTTCGGTGCTTCACGTATAATAACTTGAGGTTGAAGATTAACCCCAATACCTGCAGCAGTTAACCTAGCTGCGACTTCCAATAACTTCCTTAATCTGATCATTTACCTGATCTACAACTTGCTTTATAATATAAGGAATACTTCGTTCCAATGCTTTACTAAATTCCCTCGCTACAATTTCTCTAATTGCAGCTTCTGGTACTTCCTGATTTATCTCTGGGGCTCCTCCCTCCCCATCATACTGTGTTCCTAACAGAACATGCTCATCTGTCACACTGGTCTCTACCCCTTCGGGTCTACGACTGGGACCACCCTTAACATTATTAACTGCTCTTGAACCTCTTGTATTAACGATCCTAGTAGTATAGATAAAGCATTAAAGAAAAAGGTAGCTCTATCACACCATCCTGTATAACAAACAGTTACTAGTACATCCAACATTTTCAGTACACCTATCATCTGATCCAAAGTATTTCTGCATATACTAAGGCATTCTATACATCTATAATCTCAGGTGTACTACTTCTACAAGTACCCCTCACCCGATTCACAAGATTCCTCATGATTTCATTAAGTTCCAACACGTATCATATGTCTGTAATAATATGAGCTCTTATATTATTATAAACACATTACACATGTTCGATCTTAACTTTACCACAAAAAGTCCCGATTCACAGGATTAGGCCATGTATCTCTAATAAAGTATATCACATACTCATGTCATAATTAATCTAATACTGACTGAACATGTAAATCCAATCTTAATAGTTGTAAGCATACATATCATATCTATCCTAAACACATCATGCACTGACACATAATGCTCACGTAACACATATCAATATAATTACTAGTATACTCACCAAGCTGCAAGCCTCCAGTTTGACCAAATCCGCAGAACCATGGTTTAAGTCCAGACGATGCATAACACACCTCCAGATCCCTCAAACCGTGGCTCTGATACAAAGTTGTAACACCCCAATTTTTAAAACATAAATAAAACCATATCTCAAGTTCTTTTAGAATAAAAGAGTTATTTAACAAATAAACGGAAGCTACAAAACTGTTTTGAACCCTCGGGTTCATATAAAAGCCTGAAAGTTACAAATTTACATCAAAAGATGCTTTCTCACTAAACAACCGGGCGTTAAGTTTCAAAACCCTGTTTTACTTAAATACATAACAACCGTCAAACTGAAGCTTTGCCCTCGTCTTTGATAAAACCTGCAAAACATTTTAGAAAATAATATCTGATAAGCTGCGAGAGCTTAGTGAGTAAACTAGACTACCAATCATATAAACACATGAATATAATCATATGATAAACACTGACAATCACTGATAATAAATCTCTGATTAATTAACTGAGCCACTACCGCACAAGGCAGTATGCTTTCTGATATCTGATTAATTAACTGAGCCCCAGTACTGTGCTATTTCTAAGCCACTACTGCACAAAGCAGCATGCTTATATTAACTGAGCCTTACTGTACATGGCAGTAAGCTTAACACACATAAACATATATATATATATATATATATACTATAACATTACTGTAACACTACTGAACCTTACTGAGCATAGCACTTACATCTGAGTGTTCTAACATATCAATAACCTGATATAATAACATACATGCCGTAAATATGAATAGTAGTCTAGAAGACTCACCTTATAGTCTGTGATGCTAAGATCTCCAACTGATACGGATTCTGATACAAGGTCAATCACCTCCCTATATATACCATACAACAAAGTATCACTTAAAGCAATCTGATCTGAAACATAGCCTACACGGGCCGTGTCCCTTAAACACTACACGTCCTGAGCTGGCTTACATAGCCTGTGTTGACCAGTCATCCTACACGGGCCGTGTTATGTACACGGTCCGTGTACCCCTCCTGCTACACGACCATGTCTTGGCTACATGGCCTATGTTGATAACTCACCTACACGGGCCGTGTAGACCCACACGGGCCGTGTACCTCATACTCTACACGACCATGTATACCAACATGGCCATGTGACCGCCTTCTACTCTACACAATCCGTGTACCTCTACACGGGCCGTGTACCATACAGACCCAGCCGACTGTTTGCTGTAATTCCGGCCAAACCACCAACACAATCACTTGTAATTCAAGAAAACGGTACTGGGGTGTTTTCCTACACCCCAAACAACTCATAGACTGAAAACAACAACAAGAACATGCTACACTTAAAAACCCATAAAACTGGAAGAACATGGTCAAGAACTCTTACCTCCAAGTTGTGGTTAGCTAAGATCTGTTGTATCCTCTTGTTCTTATTGCTCCAACTCAAAAATCTTCAAAGATCACTTCTGCTCCAGAGGATATTAGTGTTGTAGGTAAATTTGTGAAGACTTTGACTATACAAAGTCAAAGATGGCAATATATATATATAACTATGGACTAATTGCACAATTAGTCCCTCAACCTTTCCAAGTTTTGTTTTGACGGTTTTAGCCCCTCTAGTTCATAACCACATACTATCACGTATATCCATTAGTAACTCGTATACCACTTTGTACATTTCTCGCATTAACTTAATAATAAACTTTCCGGGTGTTGCAGACTTTGTCACTAAGCTACCCCGAGCTGCAAAGGGGCATGATATGATTTGGGTTGTAGTTGATCGCCTCACGAAGAGTGCACATTTTCTTGCAACTAATGAGTCTGCACCTATGAATCGTTTGGCTCAATTGTACATCAATGAGGTGGTGTCACGACATGGCATACCTCTATTTATTGTTTCTGATCGTAATTCACGGTTCACATCAAACTTTTGGCATAGTCTTCAACGTGAACTTGGTACGCGGGTGAATCTTAGCACAACATACCATCCCCAGACAGACGGACAGTCCGAAAGGACTATTCAAACTCTTGAAGATATGCTGAGAGCTTGTATTCTAGAATTTGGTGGTTCTTGGGATTCACATCTTCCCTTGATTGAATTTGCCTATAACAACTCTTATCATTCGAGTATAGGCATACCACCATATGAGATGCTATACGGTAGGCGATTCCGTACACCTACATGTTTGTTAGAACCTGGCGAAAAGCAATACGCAGGTCCTGACATTGTGCAGATGACAGCTGATAAAGTCAAGATGGCACGTGAAAAGCTAAAAGCTACACGAGACAGGCAGAAGATGTACGCGGATCCAAAACGGAGGCCCATTACTTTTGAAGTGGGTGACCGGGTATTCTTGAAAGTTTCACCTTGGAAAGGGGTGATTCGATTTGGTCGAAAGGGTAAGCTAAGCCCTAGATATAGTGGTTCGTTTAAAATTCTACAACGGGTCAATGAACAGACACTATCACTTAAACTTCCTCCAGAGCTATCTGGTATTCATAACACATTCAATGTATGCTATTTGAGGAAGTGCAAGGTTGATGATGATCATATCCTACCTCTGCAAGAGTTGAAAGTTGATTCAGCTAAACGCCTTGTGGAGGAACCTATTGAGATTTTGGAATCCAAAATCAAGAAGCTGCGTAAAAAGATGATCAAGTTAGTGCTCGTCAAATGGAAGCACAATCTGGGTCCTACCTTGACATGGGAGGTCAAGGATGAGATGAAAGCACGCTACCCACACTTGTTCATTGCTGAGCAGATTCCGAGGACGGAATCTTCTTAAGGGGGGTAGATATGTAACATCCTCACATGTTTGATTAGAGGTAGTGTTTATGCATATGTTTAAAATTGGCCAAAATGAGTTGAATCTGTTTTTACACATCAAGGACTGATTTTTAAGGTTCTAATAAGTTCATATGACTTGTATGAATTGATTAGAACAATGGTTTTGAATTATATTGGTGGTTTTGCTTGAATTGGTAAAAATAGTGCTAAAATAAGCTTTAAATAGCCAAAAATTGGAAAATTCTACCAAACAGAGGTTTTAAAGGAAATGGTCAGTTCAAAATAGCTTCAATAACTCATTTGGAGTGTGAATGATGCATTGGAAGTGTTGGAATTGATGTATTTCAAGTTTTGGCCATATTGAACACATTCTTGCTAATTAAAGCTTGAATTTTGTATGGATTGATTGAATATGTGTTAGGGATGTTAGAAAGCACCTACAAGTGCCAAATGGTGTTATGGAACACTGAAAATTGATTAGAGTTGAATTGGTATTGAAATGGACCAAAATGGTACTACTGTGCAGAAACAACATTTTTGCTCTGACGCGTCCAAGCAGTTTCTACACACATTGCTGTTTTGTGTTGTTCTTTCACGTAGAAGTGTTTTGGTCATGGATATGAGTTAGTAAACAAGTTAAGAACATTATTAGGACATTATTCTAGATGTCTTGATGATTTCCTTGCATGTTTAAATGTCTAAATGTAAATGATTTGATATAGGTGCTAACGACAACTAAAGCAAGCCAGAGTTGTGTAGTTACCTGTTAAGCTCAACAGGTGAGTAACAGTTAACTCGAGCATGATATTAATAGTATTAGAAGATTTTTTGTATGTTACAATCCATGAAATTGTAGATATGCATGTTTAGAGGTTTATGAACCAATTATGAGAACCAAATGATATGTATGCATGTAAAAGACCTTGTAGGTCATTATTGATATATGAAAGGCCTCTTTAGGTCACTCTTGATATGTAAAGGGCTGGAGTAGGCCATTGTTTTTGTGATAAGGCCGGAGTAGGCCATTGTTTGAGTGCCGGTACTACCTTGTAGAGATTGTGGTGCGGAGATTCGATGATCACGAATCTTGGTTCTAGCTAAACCGCCGCCCTTAATACTAACTCGGGGCTCTCAGTTTCCCACTGATCCCAAATGGGATATGTTCCCAATAAAGCAATGGTGGACCGCTACCCGCTTCTCCACCGGCGCGGAGGAAGTAACGGTTTCCCAGTGAGGATCATTGAGCCGGGCTTATAATCCTGCAAGACGTGATGCCTGCTGACAACCGGTGCTTCACCATGTGTTAGGATAGACTTGAATGAAGTTATGTGATTGATGAAATGTGTTTTGATACTGTTAATATACTGCTCCTGCTTTAATTGTTATTCACTAGCTATTTATAGCTAACCCTCTCATGTTCATTCCATATGCAGGTAAATGATTGGAAGTGAGTACGGGTACCTGCAGGGATGACATGTTAGGTTTTGGGGAACACTGTGTAAAGACAATGATGTGTAATAATTAGTGTAATGGTCGAACTAGTTGGTAACGTTTGGAAAGTTTGTAAAACAATACTTTTATATTATAACTTATATATATATAAGTTGTATAATGTGAATTAAATATTAGCTTCTGCACGTGTTTAAAATAAAAAAAATATACTCTGATATTTGAAAAGACCGGCGTTACACTTGAGTAGTACGAAGTCCCCGACTTGAAATTCTAGTTCCGAGCGACGCTTATCTGTGTAACTCTTCTATCTACTCTGCGCTGCACGGATTCTTTTGGCCTACCATTTACAAGGATGCACAAAACCTTGTGAAGGAATGTGACGCGTTCCAACGTGCGGGAAATATCTCTGCACGGAATGAGATGCCACAGCATAGCATTCAAGTATGCGAAATATTTGATGTGTGGGGTATTGATTTCATTGGCCCTTTTCCTTCTTCCCGTGGAAACAAATACATTCTAGTAGCCGTCGATTACGTATCGAAATGGGTTGAGGCGCAAGCTTTACCCACTAATGATGCACGTGTCGTTGTGAAATTTTTACCCAAATTATTCTCTCGGTTTGGCGTTCCTAAAGCTCTCATAAGTGATAGGGGCATCCACTTTGCGAATTCTCAAATGGAAAATGTGTTACATAAATATGGTGTGAACCACAGATTTGCAACGGCCTACCATCCTCAAATGAGTGGGCAAACCGAGGTGACCAATCGTGCTATTAAACGAGTCTTAGAACAGGCGGTCAACCGGAATCGGAAGGAATGGTCGGATAAGTTAGATGATGCGCTTTGGGCCCTTAGGACTGCCTTTAAGACACCCATAGGTAGTACACCTTTCAGGTTAGTATATGGCAAAGCGTGTCATTAGTCGGTGGAAATAGAACATAAAGCATACTGGGCGTTGAAGACTTGCAATCTAGATATGGATGGTGCACGGGATAACCGGTTGATGCAACTTAACGAGCTCGATGAATTACGTAACGAGGCGTATGAGAGTTCGTTAATTTAAAAGATCACACCAAGAAGTGGCATGATGCACGACTGCGAGGGAACAAGAACTTCGAACCAGGAGATAAGGTGTTATTCTTCAACTCTATGTTACGATTATTTCCCGGGAAGTTGAAAATAAGATGGTACGGTCCGTTTGTGGTGGTGAAAGCGTTTCCGCATGGTGCAATTGAACTGAAATCGGAGGACGGCTCGACCTTTAAAGTGAACGGACACCACGTGAAACACTACCTTGAGGGGATGCCCGAAGAAACCGAGGGTGAGGCTTTACGCCTCGACGTGAAACACTACCTTTCGTTTTTGTTTGTTTTTCGTTGTTCTGTTTGTTTGTGTGCAGGTACACTCTTCGAGCTCTCATTATCATGCCTTTGGAGTAAGGTTAAATCCCTAACATGGCCTGGAAGATCAAGAGGTATGCACAATTTTAATTTTGAAAATTGAAAAACGCGACGCGTTGACTGCAAAAACGCGACGCGTTAGTGATTTCAAACGCGCACCAAAAAGGGATTAAATTGAAAAACGCGACGCGTTTTGGTCTTGGACCTGACGCGTTTTCGCGAACAAATTAAAATTCAAAATCGCCTGTCTTTTTCCCCACTTTTACCAAAACACAAACACACGTTCCCTCTCAACCCGACGCGTTCCCTTTTGGCGATTCATCAACGCAAGCTTCATCTTCGACTGCTTTCTGCACCAAGCACCACCCTTCCTCTCATCTTTTGCTCTGTTTTCGCTAAAGGTACATTTCAAGCTCTAATTTCTCGTTTTAGCAGCGTTCGGAGCTAATCATTGATCGTGCGTACCGATTATGTTAGGGTTTCATAATATTTGTTTGTGTTTTATACTTGTAGACTGAAATTTGGTACTTTTATGGTATAATAGTGTCGAGTTCGTCCTGTTCTAGTCACTCTCGATAAAACTAGGGTTTGGTTAGGGTTTCTGCCATGAAAATTCGAATTTGGGGGTTTCTGTGTTGAGTTTTAAATTGAATGTCAGTGATTTCTTGTCAAAATCGGTTATGTGCATATCCTTGAGAAGCTCTGTTGCTTTTATCTATCTGGGTTATAAGATTTTGAATTTAGGGGTTTTGTTCAACCCTAAAACCGAAACAAAATAGTGGCAGATTTCAAGTTTATACTCATGTAGTGTTTCTTTGGTACTTTTCACTGTTCAAACATATCAATTTGTTTGTGAGTTTGGTGGGTAAACTAAGCAACACAGACAACCCCTGTTTAGGTCGTCTTCAACATTGCAGACGCGACGCGTCGGGGCTCGGACCTGACACGTTTTCTACTTTTGAGCAAATTGCCATTTTTTTGTGTTTTAGGGTACTCTATAGTCTTGTGGCATGTTATTACCTCTGTTTTATTCAAGATTTATGTTCTTTTGCTTCTTCTGATTATTTCTGAAAATTTTTCGCATGTGCTTACTTGTTTAGTATGTTTGGGGTATGCTAAGCTATGTTGGGGAATTTTTGCCTATCCTTGCGTTACTTTCAATTGTGTGCTCATCTAGTGAATAGACTGTGTGTCTAGGCTATCATTTTCATGCATGGGGATTCATACTGAATATCTGGTTCATTTCTGTTTGCAAATGGTGCTCTTTGACTTATTGAATTGAATTGTCTTCTACAGTATAGCAGAGCGTGGTTGTGGTAGAGGCCGAGCCCATAGAGTAGCGCAGCCCAGGCCTGCAGCTCCAGTTCTTCTTGCACCGCCGGTCCAGCACGAGTGGCTGGTTTTTCCTGAGACCATTCCGGCCCAGTACCGGAATGAGTGCATCTCTAGACTCAAGCAGCTGTTGCGCATAGAGATCAAGGTGGCCCACTCTCTTGATTGGAAGGTCGTCACAGCTGCCGGCATCTCAGCTTTGCTCACTCCTCTACTGATCCAGGAGTATCGAGGCCCCGACCAGTCGGTTCTATTCACTTGTAGGGCGTGGGAGCGCCTTTTCAGTATCAGGGAGCCCATCTACTGGGAGTTGATGTTGGAATTCTACTCCACCCTCAATTTTAACCACGTGTCCGCCGTTTACACTGACCGTAGAGTCATATCTTTCCATCAAGGAGTGCTCCCTGATTTAGTTCAGTTGGAGTCTGGGCCTCTATACGAGGGATGAGACAGCCAGTCAGCATATCCAGGCCTTCTTCCTCGCGTGCCTGCGCAGCCCGCCTGGAGACTTCACCCCGGCCGAGTTTTGGCATACGATTACCAACGGCCCGTACATTGCTGCTCGCGCTGTTGAGAGCAGCATCCGCGCTCCGATCCACCGCCTGATATCCACATTTGTTACTCACCGCAAAGGCGGTGAGAAGGTCACCGTCACAGATCTATTTATCACGTACTGCTTACTCACCCCTGGCACGCTCTGTAACGTGCCGTATTCTATTGCCTTCTTCTTGGCTCGCAAGGGCACGGGGTCCAAGCAGGCAAGCCCCCTCTGCGGTGGTCAGTTCATCACCCGCTTGGCTAGATCCTATGGGATTCTCACGGCTGCTTCTGAGGCCAGACTGTAGCGGATGATGCCGCGTTTGATGGGGGAGTACTACCTTGAGGTGATGCGGGTGCTCGAGCGGACGGCATTCGGACGGATGCTGCGGGTAGAGGACGTGGATGAAGAGGAGGTGCTGGAGGCTAGAGGAGCCGGTGAGGGCCGGGAGCCAGAGCAACCACCGCGGAGGAGACGTTCTCCGGGTGCTGCTACTGAGGAGGAGGAGCAGACGCAGACCGTCGCACCAGGGACACACGCCTTAGGTGCATATTTGGACGACATGCGAATGTTCATGTACGGGTTGCAGCATCAGGTCCAGTGGCTGGGAGAGGCCATGACTATGGTGGCTCAGTCCTAGGACCAAATGTTGCCGACGCCGTTTCCTGCTGCGCCCACACTATTCCCTGACTGGCAGACGCGTTTCCCTGCCAGCAGGTCTGCAGATGAGGCCGGACCCTCGGGCTATGGGGGCCAAGAGTCTTCCGAGGATGAATCCGAGGAGTGATGCTTGTATATCTAGTTTAGTTTATGTATTTATTTTTTGGTTGTTTTATTTTGAACATTGTCACTAACTTGCTTCATGATTCTATATACTTATTTCTATTTGGTTGTGTTTTGTTCTTGGTTGTGTTTGAGTTGTGTGGTTCAGATTCCGCTTAAACCGTATGGAGTGCGTGCTTATGCTGGCAGTCAGTTCAGCGTCATATTTTATCACTCTACTCGCCATGTGAGAGACATATCTCAGGGGAGTTCGTTTATGATCTTTTTCTATCCCTTATTTTTATTTTGATTTGTTCTTATATACAATGAGGACACTGTTCGATTTAAGTGTGGGGTGGGTGGTTAGAAAAAGATTCTCCATTGCATTTAAGCTTTAATTGAAATCTTGAAAATTATGATGAGGTTAGGCTAGAAATTTAAAATTTTGATATCATTCGAGTAAGAATCAAGTGCCACTTAAAAATGTCAAGATAAATGATTGGTAAACAAATTGTAAGGTTGTGTTTAGATTTTATATCATAGTATTTGTGGCTTCTCGTCATTTTCAAATAAAATTTGATTTATAAATAGCCGAAAGTTAATTTGTGAATTATTGTTAAAATCAGCAAGGTTGAGCCTTTTTGAATTTAAGTTTGACAAAAATAGACTGAGTGGAAATTTTCAGTTTTGTATTCATATGCTATGCAAAAAGAAAAGAAAAATGCCAACAATGAGAAAAAGAAAGAAATGAAATATATGTTGGAATAATAAGTCAAATATGTGGTCTTTGGGACACGAATTAGTAGGCTCTGAGGGGTGTTCTACACCTAACCACCTAAAGCCAACTGGTTTGGGATCGGTTGAGTCGAATGTTCGCTACATGGGTTCCATAGAAAGTCATGGACTTATATAAAAGAATGAAAGAATAAAAGCATATGTTTATTAAAGCTTGGAAATCTGCAATAAGCTTTGAGGTTGGGGGATTGCTTAAAGATAAATCGACTATGTGCTGATTTTATAAATAATTCATGAATTGAAGTTTGGTTATTTGTGAGGAAAATGATTATTTGAGTGGTGAGAAGTTAAAAAGGATCAATACACAAATATATATATATATATATATATAATTCTAGATACAATCGGTATGGTTCTGTTTTTAATCATTTGTACTGACATTGGTAAGTAGCACTTGGTTTCTTTTTAGATTGATGTTGAAAGATTGATTTTCTATGCCTGATTGATTTGCAATTTGCTTGAGGACAAGCAAAGCTCAAGTGTGGGGTATTTTGATATCATGTTATTTAGATATATATTCGTTGTGATAAATGGCGCTTAAATGTTAAATAATTCTTTAAATGATGACAAATGGTACTTAAAGTGTGTAATTATCAATCACAGGTCATAAAATACTCAATGGCGAGAGTTTAAGGGGAAAAGACGGAAAAAGACTCGAGAAACAAAGAAAAATCACAAAGACTGAAAAACCAAGAACGTGACGCGTCGGAGGGATTAACACGACGCGTTCCATTGAAAACGAGCGAACTTGTCGGGCAAGATTGTTAAGACGCGACGCGTCCAAGACATGAACGCGAGGCGTTCCCGGCTGGATTAGAACTCTATAAATAGGCATGTTATATTCGAAAAAAGGGATGCTAACCCTTCCAGCCGGCCCTAGACGAACAAAGACGAAGACTTTGGAGCTTTGGAGCAGAATTCTCGAAGTTTGCTTGAAGATTGAAGCATTTGAAGTGAATATTGAAGGTTTATCTTCCTAGATTCTAAGTTTAGTTGCTATTAATCATGTTTAGCTCTGTCCTTACGAATTTCTATGGTTGTATTCCTCTGATTATGGGCTAAACACCCTGTATTCTCTACTTGGACATGATTACCTTTGATAATTAGTTGGATTTCAATGTTTGGATTGCTTTTAATGATATATTTGTTATGATTTGCTTTTTCAAAGATCCAAGTGTGATCAAGTTCTGATTTTTATGCCTAGAATCCGAGTTTTCATAGGTTGTATGACCATTCTTCCTATGTTTGCTTGAATTATGAATTTCTATGACCATTAGGATTCATAACTAGTGATTGACCATATCCTAGGGTTAGGCTTAAAGATTGAAACTTTATTGTGCTTGCTATTGTCTTTGATGACCATTCTTTGATAATAGTTTGATTTTGTGAATTAACAAGTCAAAAGATTAAGTCTATCATAACTCGAATAACTTGGCTAGTTAAAGATTAATTAGTTGCATGACCATTGAGTTAATTGTCTGAGACTATAGGGTTAGTGAGTCTGACCAGGAGATCTAACCACTTTAGAAATCGGTATGTCGTTTTAAGTATTCCATTGCACTTCATTGAAATCTGCTAATTTGATTAGGGAATCTGTTGTCCGAGTAGAGATACTTTACTTCTTATTGATTAAATCCAAGTTTAATTGCATTCTCGCTTCCTTAGCTTTGAAATCTGATTTTTTGTTAATTTAGGTTCTGATTGCATTCGTTGCTTTCTACTGCTAAATTGCCAATTCCCCTTGTTTACTGCTTTTTAGTTTAATATTATTTAGATAATTAGTTTAATTATATCTAGAATTATACTCGTTCCCCGAGAGTTCGACACCCGTACTTATTTTCTATACTGCTACACGATTAGGTACACTTGCCTATTGTGTCGTATTTAAAACATATACGGTTTTTACAAATTTAAAACTGGTACGAAAATCGCACATCACTACGCATATAAGCTTCACGTATAGGTTATCATGCATTGTTTGAGGTGTTCACACTACACTGAATGTTGCTATTATCTGTTCAAAATCATAAGAATAACATTTACATTTCATAACTCATCAAATCAATAAGTGCTTACCAGGACCTTCGGCTCCAGCTGACAACGCGTTTCAAATGGTTAGGAAATTTGTTTAGTTTGAAAATCTCATTTTGAACCAAGGTTTAAGTCCAAACACACCACTTGCGCGCTTGAATCGCTTAAACCGAGGCTCTGATACCAAGTTGTAACGTCCCAAATTTTTTTTAAACAAACGACTAAATACATTCCAACCATCACCAAAATTAACTGTTACAATGTAGCGTCATCAACGTTAATTATTTGCTACAACGGAAGCAAATAAAATATAAAATGTTTGACTCATAATAGAGTTAAGAACATGAAACGCTACGGTCGCCGCCATCATGCCGGAGCCTTGCCCTTGTCCATCCGCGAGGGACCTGAAACATAACAGAAAGGGGTAAGCACAAAGCTTAGTGAATCACCACTACCCTTACCCTTCGTAGGAACCACATCCTGTCATCTAGTAACACATAACTAGGGTCTCACCCTCTGCCGCATCTCGGGTCCCACCCGTTTGATGCCTAACCAGGCCCCGCCCGCTATGACTCATCACAGGTCCCACCTTTAGATGAAGCCATCTGCCCCGACCGGCCACGAGGGCACGGTTGATTACTAACATCTCACAATGATAACACATAATAACTTATCACATTTAAGCACATACTTGGCAGCGATAAACATCATACAGATAACTTACGCTTCACGGGAAATAAGTAAGTGAAGGTAACTCACCTGAGTGACGACACAATAAGGTCAGAAATACTTCTCGACACTACTTTGACTAACAGATCCTGACTGTAAACCTACAACACAATTGCTATGTCGGGTCAAGTACAATTCTTCAAGTCCCACGAGTCAATACCGACATTAACCTCGGGTCACATACACAAGTAACAATAAAGAATGCAAACATCGAAATCCCAAAAACCGCGGACGCGTCACGTCCAATAAGCTGACGCGTCGCGTCGAGGTAGAGTGTCGGATTTCAACTTCCGGATTCCATAACTTCCAGATTTCAACTTTCGGATTTTAGGCCTAGTGTCATGAAATATGCAAGAGTCGCATGAAACAACAAGTAGGTCGCACGAGTATATAATGGTCGCATGAAGTGTTTAAGCATTGTTGAAAGTCGCATGAACTATGAAAGTCGCATGGTCCGACTGTCGCATGGCACAAATGTAAGTCGCATGGCACAAATGTAAGTCGCATGAAAGTCACATAGCACGAATGTAAGTTGTATGAAAAGTCACATGGCATAAATGTAAGTCGCATGAAAGTCGTATGGCATAAGTTGCATGGAACAAATGTAAGTCGCATGGAAATTCGCATGGCATAAATGTAAGTCGCATGAAAGTCGCATGGCATAAGTCGCATGGAACAAATCTAAGTCTCATGGAAAGTCGCATGGCATAAATGTAAGTCGCATGAAAGTCGCATGGCATAAGTCGCATGGAACAAATGTAAGTCGCATGGAAAGTCGCATGAACATCTCTCTCCCAAAAACCCAGTTACAGTCTTATTTTAAATTTATGAAATCCCTTAAAACTTAACCAATTCATGCCATTCTTGTTCCAAAAGCTTCCTAACAACAATTAAACAAATCCTTTTGAAAATGAATAGTTTCTATCTCAATTTCCAGGCCTAGAATCTCATTTTTTTTGTTTCTTAATGGTGTTTCACCAAAAACCCAATAACAATGAAAGAATCTCAACTAAAACCTTTCTATAAACATCTAGAATTTGCTTAGCTACTCACAAAAGATAGGATATAAGTTTTAGAACCATTACCTGATAATTCCTTAATGGTTTGGCTTCAAATCCTTGCCTTGCTTTCTTCCTCCTTATTCTTGGTGAAGCTCACATACACACACACTCACACTTTCTCTCTCTCTCTCTAGGTTTGAATGAAAAAGAAGATTGAATGGAACAGTGGTAGCCTCTTGGAGGTTGTGCCCTAATCATATATATACATACATGCTCCATGTTGGGCTAAGCCCATTTCTTTATTCTTTCTTGGGCCACTCTAGTTCATCAAGAAATGGGGCAATCCATTAAACCCAAGTATACTCATCAATAAATAAACTTCCCAACTCTATTCTCTTGATATAGGAGCAACATAATAATACTAATAATAATGACTCGTGAAATTCATATATATATATAACGCCAATAATCATAAATTACGAATTTACATCGTGATAAAAACAGAATTTCCGAAAAATGGATATTACACTAACCCCGCCCCAAGTCATCATATCATCACAATATAGTCATCATTATATATTTACATCATAAGCATCATTTAAATCAATCACATAACATCATTAAATAATCGTAAACAATCATTTAAATAAGTTAGCCGTGTACATCTTTAAAGGTCATCTTAAATTGTAAACATATCGAAAACGACTTTGTCATCGTACTCGATTTTAGAAAATACCAACCTCACCTCAGGTCTAGCTAGTAGTCTTCAACAAGTCTTCGCGTGGTCAACCGTGCTCACGGAATACCCTACGATAAATTCCCAATCATAAACCCCTAGTTTGCAATTCAAAGAAATCACACACTCACAATCACAAAGTTCGAATCGCAAATCACCAATCGCAAATCTCAGTTTAGAATCTAAAACTTCCCAACACAAGACATGAATCGAAAATTGTCCTAATTTTTTATTCTACCAATCGAAATCCATACAAATCAAAAACTCTATTTAATCACAAATCACCACAATCGAAAACTAGGACTCAATCTCAAATCCTGAATCACAAATCTAATTATTTGTCTCAAGTCGAGGCTCTTTTAATCTAGGAGATATTGTAGGCTCTTGTGATCTATGTAAATGGATTACTTAACACCATAAAGATAATGTCTCCATATCATGAGAGCAAAAACTATAGCAGCAGGTTTAATCTAGGAGATATCACAGGTGGTCTATTCACCACATTAATAGCAGGTTTAATCACAGGAGATACTATTGGTGTAACCACAGGCGGTGGAGGTGTGGTCTCATTAGTCATAGTTGTATCCTCCCCATCATGCGGTTGACTAGCGCCTACACCCTTGGTTTTAAGCATTGCGAGCGCTTCGAGTATAAACCATTATAAACATTCACACGTCTAGTAAAAAGTAAGATAAAGATAAGTATCCTACTTATACAGTTCTAGAAAAGCTATAAACAATTAGCATGTTATTCACATAAACATGATCTGCACAAATTGCCCACCTATAACCTATTACTTGATCCACAAGATTCTTTCGTGACTTCGTTAAGTTCAACGTGTACCATGTGTTTGTTATAGAATGGATCCTATTGTTAGAACATGTGAGGAGCACAAACACGGTGGAAGCAACACAAAAACATAGCATGCAAGAACAAATCAAAGAGGAACAAAAACCCACAAACATGTTACAATGGTGGTACAAAACCAAATTGCAACTAAAGAAACAAGAAAGGGAAGAAGAGATACCTCAATTACCTTCCAATAATGGTTGTAGCAAGTGAAAAAATGGGATGAAAATGAGGTATCAAATGACCTCCTCCTCTATTGATAGTCTACACCAAGTTTAGCTTAATCCCAACGTACTAGCACTCCATGAATGGTTCACACAACCTTGTAACCATCATAGGAACAACCCTTATCTCCTCTTGCACCAACAATGGCCTCACAAAGCACTCAAGATCACTAAATTAGTGCATTTTCTACGTGGGTAATCAAAGTACCAAGAGAGAAATTAGAGAGAAGAGGAAAGAGTATGTTACCCTAGTGAGACCAGTCTCTAAACCCCTCCAGAGTCTGCCAAAAAAGGTGGTCATCCATTGGACCATCAAATGGTCCAATAAAATACAAGTGTCACTTGAGTTACACTCTTCACGACCCCTCACGACCTCGTCATGGGCCGTGAAGACCAAGAGTGTCACAACTCGTGGCGGTTGTCGAGCATTCGTGAGGGCAACTAGCTTCACGACCCGTGGAGCACCCTTCATGGTCGTGAAGCCCCGAACCAAACCATTTTTGATTCTTTGACCCTCTCCTTCTTATCGGAATCAATCATTGGCGTGTGACTCAATAGGCCCGTGCTTTATCGGTAGTGATACCGGCCTATGTGGGTTAGTTGGCAGCCACTAACACCTATTACTATTTCAAACACACTATACATATTTACTCACACTTTATCACTAAGTAATTCGATTCACAAGTGTAGGTCAGGAACCTATCTTTTACTTAAGCATCATATCATTTTCTCAAATAATAAAAACTAACTTTCCAACATATTCACATAAGCATAAACTAACTTTCCAACATATACAGATAAGCATATCACATAGGTCCAAATCAATCTATTTATACTGATCTACTAAACTAATCATCATAGTATGCATCAATTCATTAGAATTCAATTATAATAATAATATTCCATCCATAACAATAACATTACACTACATAAAACCCATACAATCCATCGTATCATCATCTAACGATCATCATCAAAAGGTTTGCTTACCATATTTCCAAGCTCCGACTGACAATTTCATTGTTATCAAATAACATGGTTTAAGTCAAGACATTTCATACAAATACATTTGAATCCCTTAAACCTTTTTGATACCAAATCGTTACGCCCTATCCTATTTTAAGAAAAATATATTATAATGCATTGTAGGAAAATTCTCCAAAAGTTAATTGCATTCATAAATCTTTACAAAAGAGTAAACATTGATGTTTGTTCATTGACACACATGTTAAAATTTAAGTTTATCTAATAAAGCATGACTTCACAAAAATAAGGCTCTATGGAAACACTATACTGTCAGCTCAAGCTGGACCTTTTCACTTATCCTTCCTAGATGATCCCGGGGTACCTAAAAGGATAAACACCAAATACATAAGCTATAAAGCTTGGTGAGCACACATTATCTCACATACTGAATAAGCACTAATGTATAAGGTATGCTACAAGATAATTTGCCACTTAGGCCTTTTCAAATATTGCCACCCTGACTATAAAGATAATGCCACTCACACTATTTCAAACACCACCACCCAAGTCGCAGGCTATAATTACTAGTGCCACACATGCTAACATACATACATTTACACATTCATCACATATCCAACTAGCACGTTAAATAGTTGGTGTAATTTACCTTGTTGTCATGAACAACCAATAACAACCCTACACCAAAGATAGTATTTGCGAAAATTAAACAACATATCAAATACAAATTATATTCTATTGAACATGCCCTCATACACGCTCGTGTCATACTACACGACCACTGGTGTTTGCCCGCTGGTACGGGTTTTTGATTGGTGAAAAGCTTTGAAACACACTAGTTTTAAATTTATAAGAAACGATTTTACTAAGCGGACACTACACACAACGCAGGCAAGTATGACCTGGTCGAGAGCAGTATAGACTCGGTAAGACCGGATGTCGAACCACAGGGATAGAGAGCTATCGATACTCTATCATCATTGTTGTTTGATCAGCGGATAAATAGCATGCGAAAGACACGATTAAAATAAATTAAACTAAGAAAATAAATTAGATTTAACACCGAAGAAGCAGAGAGGCGGAACAATCAGAAACAGATTCACTCAGGCTTTCGAATCATCCTAACTAGTCATGGCAATAACTATAACGAACCAGATAATGAAGACTTGACGAATATGACAGATTAAGCACAGAGCATGTTGTTCTGCTACTTATCACAACCACATCATCATGCAACGAATCATCACTCGAGTTATCAAGACTCAGACTCGACAATCAAACATGATCAAGCAAGCAATAGCATATCCAAGTTTTCACTTAGGACACGAAGACTGGAATTCAACTACAGATTCACCAAATCGCGTCCAAATCTGATTACAATGAACGTACATCTTTTCAAATGACATATTCAGTAGTCCTCAGAACCCAAAAAGGTGTTAAAGTGGTTAAACACAGTCAAAACAATAAAAAACAGCACAGTGATGTAAAAAGAGGTCCTTACGGCCGCAAGGAGTTATCTTTGTGGCCGCAAGGGGGGTACATGCTTGTGGCCGCAAGCAGTTTTGCTTGTGGCCACAAAGGCTACTCTGACAGAACACCTCATTTTTGCACAAAGAGATCCAACAACACAAACAATCTAGACTTTCATCTAAGATCATAAACACATGTAAATGGGTACAATGAAGTCATAAACTCATCAAAACTCAAACCATGCATGGGATTCAAGATTACGCCACATGGATTTCTAAATATATAATCACGTTAACCTACCATTTCTAGCAAAGTTAACACATTTAAAGCATAACACATGTGAATATGCACAATGAACACTTCAAACAGAATATTCATGGCATATATGCAAGTTCATTTCAACACTTAACATACCCAAAAACACATTATGAATCCTTCATACATTTATATTGCATATTTAATCCATTAGTACACCAAATCAACTAGATTTGCATCTAAAGTGCTAAGGCATGCATAAAACCACAATATGAATAACAAAACCAACATGGACAGACCTTAAATGATCCATAACATGTCCCAAAAATGCTTTCAAGCAACAATCATGCAAGATGTACCATTTCTAGTAACAAAATAACATGATATTTTATAAAATCAATATACCATTCTTGAATATCCACATACTTTGACATGTAGGAGTTATCCTAACACATCATCACACATGAACATGGTTAGATTAAACACACAAACGTGATCAAACACACTTGTATTGAAGATCAAACACACTTGTTTATATCAAGTCAACATAAAAGTCAAACTACATATTGTATTGCCATAACTAGCCAAGAATCATCTTGGCCCAAGTGATATAAGTTTAGCTACATAGAAATAAGTACAACAAACTCTAGAATACATAGATACATGAAAATGGAAAGATTATACCAAGCAATTCCAAGAATATGTGCATTTTGACTTTGTGATTCCAAGGTTTCAAGTGTTGTTCCAAACCTCCTAGCATGCTCTCTTCCCTTGGATATGACCAAAATATGGTATTGAAGCTTTAAGGATCGTGGGGGAGTGTATCGGAGGTGAAAAACCCAGGACTAAGCCAAAAGGCAGCCCACTCTTCTCTTAGACAGAATTCTGTATTTATAATGCTGAAACAGGGGTCCTTACGGCCGTAAGTAAGCCTTTACGGCCGCAAGATGGGCGGTGGATTTGACGTATGTCAGGTGCAAGTTGTCAAGTGGTGGATTAGTGGATAAGGGGCCCTTACGGCCACAAGGGGTAGTCGTTACTGAACCATGATCACTGAACTTGAAAAACTGAACTTTACATTTCTGAAGGCCCTTACGGCCGCAAGGGTTTTCCCTTGCGGGGGTAAGGGGCACTTTTTACCAAATCTTCATTTTTCTTCAGTTTTGCACCGGTTTTTGACCATTTTTCTCACACTAAGCTCTTTTAAGCCTGCATGGTGAATTATAAGCAAATTAGATCATTAAATATACTATTCACCTTGGAAATGGGTTAATAATGAGGCATTTTGGCATGTATAACATGCATAAAAACACATATATCAACCACCAATACGGAATCACAGCTAATGTCATGCCCTAACCTTACACGACCCGTGTTTCCCTGTCATACATGGCCAACATCGTTAAACCCTAAGGAGTGTCCGTTTGGCCCTACACGGTCCTTGTTCCCTTGAAAACACTCGGGTTACACCTCCATACAATAGCAGTTCGACCTAAACAATTGTATTTTTAACCAAAACAAACTCAATACTAGATTTTAGTGAATCTCGTCACCGAAAACAATTAAAATATGACCCAAAACATCTAAAAACACCAAAAGACATTACAATTGATCAACTTTATGATCTAATACACAATGTAATACCCAGTTTCCGAATTAAATAAAAGTGTAATATTAGAATGATTATTGTTATGTATAAATTGTGTTTTGAATTTTGGATTGAAGTTTTGGCCTTGTTAGGCTCGATTGAGTACTAATAAATAAAGGATTGTTGTTTGTCGACCTTATTAAAGAATTTGGGCTTGGGCTTGAGGATGTGTGGTGGGACTATACCTTATAAAGCATATATAAATAAGAATCGGGGCTCAGTCCCCAAGAACCATTCCACTGTTCCATTTTACTCAGAGAAACCTTGTGTGTGATGTGTGTCGAAGGCCAAGAAAAGAGGAAGAACAAAGGATCTTCATTCTCACTCAAATCTTCAAAGAATTTTGAAGGGAACTATCAGGTAATGTTTCTAAGCTCATTGTGATCATTTAGGTATAGTTTTGTATGGATTTAAGCTTGTTTGGTGAGGATGTTGTTGTTTGTTTAATACACTTCGAGAAAGAGAGAAAGCTGAGAGAGAAAAGAGAGAGTTTAGAGGTCAAAACCTTGATGAAAACGTGTATAAATTGAAAGAAATTATTTATATGAATGAAGAAATGGTTTGCATAAAAAATGAACTAAATTGATTGAGTTGAAAGGGTTTGATTTTTGGTAATGGCATCCGGGAGTTGTAGGGTTTGCGTCCGACCAAGATGAAATGGTCCGACTTTGGCTTGGTCCGACTTAGCGTTGGTCTGACTTTTGTTGGTCTGACTTAGTTGAGGGTCTGACTTAGAGGGGGAGTCCGACTTTGTGTCGGTTCAACTTGAATTAGAAGTTGCAACCAGAATTAATTCAGTTAATGACATTGTAGGTTCATGCCCCGGACTCGTGACTAAGTAATTCTGTGATTACATTAACTGAGACTGAGATTACTGATAGGTGAGTATTCTTACTTACATTCTAGATAGACTCGTATACAATGGACCATGTGTAATTATGCGATAAAGTTATGAGATAGGTGAAAGTTATGTTCAGACCGTTTACTTTGGTAACGGGTATGTTTAGACCGTTTACTTCGGTAACGGGTATGTTTAGACCGTTATTCGGCAATGGTTATGTTTAGATTGTTTACTTCGGTAACGGTTAGGTTTAGACTGTTTACTTTGGTAACGAGAACGAGACCAACATTTCGGTGTCGGGTATGAGACCAATACCTTGATGTCAGATATGAGACCAATACTTCGATGTCGGGTATGAGACCAACATTTCGGTGTTGGGTATGTTAGACCGTTGCAACGGCAACGGGTAAGCTGAGACCGTCCTAGTAGGTGGGTGAGACCTGTAACATCCTCAAAACGGGCCTAGACGTGTCCGAATATGGTACGTCAATTATTTAATTTAATTAAATAATATAAATATATATTCTAGGAAATGATATGAAATATGAAAAATAATAAATAAAAAGGGTTATTAAAAATATTAATAAATATAGATAAAGATTATAAAATATCAAACGGTTTCAAATGAGGATTTCAAAAATATCCTCGTTAGTTGAAACGGGTAAACGAGAGATGAGTTGTAAGTTGGAAAGGGGAACAAAATACCCACTTGTGGATAATAATACCCACAAGTCGGTCCAACCCTTTTGAATATACAGACTTCTCTACACACACACGTAACACACACACACACTCAAGCTTTCTTCTGTTCTTGCAAAATTGAAGAAGAAATCATCAAGGGAGCTGATTTCCAGTAGCAAATTGGTGAAGAATCCAGCCCAAAGACATCATCTTCATCATCTCCATAGCTATGTAAGCTTTACCTTCCATGTCTCCATTCTTGTGTTCTTCATTCTTGATTCTTGAGTATTGATGGGGAACTAATTAAGCCTTGTTCCAGCAGTGAATTAAGGCTCACAATCATCCCAAAATCAGTTCCTAATCATCATTTCCACCCATTGTAAGCTTATGTTCTTCCTTGCTCTTCATGTTCTTGAAATTTTAGGTTTTGATGGGTTATGGTGATTTTTCAATCAAGAACTGAAATTGATGATTGAAATAGGTTCTAATATCATTTATAAGTGTATAGGAACCAATTCCATGAATTAAAGTAGTGTTCTTGATGAGTTTTGAATTTTGGCTCAAATTGGTCAAAATTGGTCAAATACGGGTCAAACTGAATTTGACCTTCAAGAACTGAAATTTAGTGTTCTAATTGATCTTATAACTTGTTAGGATTGATTAGAACTCAATTGGTGCATTAGAAGTGGTGTTTATGCACAAATCCAATATTTAGCCTAAATGGGTCAAAATGGCCAAAATGGTCTAAATCTGTTTTTATACATCAAGAACTGATTTTTAAGGTTCTAATAGGTTCATATGACTTGTATGAATTGATTAGAACATTGGTTTTGATATGGAATGGTTGTTTTGCTTGAATTGGCTAAAATAGTGAAAAATAGGCCATAAATAGGCAAGAAATTGGAAAATGATACCAAACAAAGAGTTTAAAGGTTTTGGTCAGTTTCAACACCTTCAATACATCATATTAGGTGTATATGGTGTGTTGCAAGTGTTGGAATTGGTCTACACCAAGTTTTGGCCATTATGCGCACGTCTTTGTCCATTTAATTGTGATTTTCGTATGAATTAATTGGATAGGAGTTTTTGATGTTAGAAAGCTTCCACAAGTGTCAAATGGTCCTATGAAACACTAGATTTTTACCAAAATTTATTTGGAATTGAAATGAGCTAAAATGGGCTTGCTGTGCACAAAATAGCAATGGCTGCAGCTGCTGCACACTGGTCGCGGCGCGACAAGGCTGTGTCGCGGCGCGACACCCCTGCACACAGCCTAATGTGTTGTTTTGTGCCACGTATTCGCGTGTTGTTGCTTGGGCTGCTATAGTTAGTTAATAAATGGTAAAATAACATCATTAGGGTATTGTTTCAAGTATCCTAGACGTTCCTCGCGTGTTCAAATGATTGATGCGTAAGTCTTGGTATTATAGGTTGAATTGCCAATCCGTGCGTGCCAAAGCAAGGTCTTTGCTTATTCTAGCCTATCAGGTGAATGTCGAATGACATAACAATTAATATACCTATAACACATATTAACAATGATTACATAATTGTAAACCATGATTTATACACGCACTTGTTCAAGTGTAGGATTGCATGATGATGCTAGAATATACCATGTTGACACAGTATAGTATGCACTTGATTAGGTGTATGCTATGATGAGTATTGAATATATATGCGCGCATTAACTGATGATTCGATTGAATCAATTGTTTGTTTGTGGTTGATCCGGATCCTATGGACAAAGCTGTCCTGCGAGAACAAAGTTGTTCTATTTAAGGACAAAGCTGTCCTCTTCGGGTATAGCTGCGGCTATACAACAGAGGAATCCGCGGATTCCAAAACGCAACGGTGGACGCTGTATAGCTCCCCCACCGGGGCGGTTGATGTGTTTGGTACCCCAGTTTGGTGCATTGAGCCGGGTTAGCTCCCCTGCAAGATATGTTACCTCCTGACTACGCTAACTCATCGCGAGATGCTAGGATAGAACTATCTGAGCATGATTGATGATATGTGATGTACTTATATTGATTGCATGCTATTTGGTACTCACTAGCTATTATAGCTAACAATTGCTACACTCCACATGTGCAGGTAATCCTCAGTGAGCTCGGGAGCCTGCGGGTAGTTATTGCTTTGGAAGGAACACTGCTTTTATGTTTAAACTATGTTTATGTATGTTTAAGATAATGGTCAGCCGTTTATGTATTCCGTAACACCAACTGTCGTTTGTGGCATCATTTTGAATGTTTATATAGTTTGCCACGTGTTTTTACTTCCGCTGCATTTTTTTTAAATTATAAGACAGGTTTGATTGTCCTATTTACAGTCAAACCCACGCAGTTTGAAATCTCAAATTGTATTTTAAAAAGAAAAATTTGGTTCTCAAAATCACGGTGTTACAAGACCACTTACTAATGTAGTGGGTATGAACTATGTTTCTAGTGATGGACTATTTGATTGTAAGTAGTGTACTCGCTAAGTTTTATGCTTACAGTTGTTGTTGAACTTGTTTTGCAGGGGGTGACCATGGCGGGGCTCCAGCACGTTGATGATAGCTCATCATCAACATTGCTTCTGCAGGATTTAACAAACTAAATTCCTTTTACATAGTTATTGTTTTATATTTGAAACAATATTAGACTTGAGACTAGGATTTAATTAACTTATGTTTTGATTATGAAATTTACGATTTGAATCTGTTGTGTATGACAAATTTTTTTGGGATGTTACACACAATCTACCAAATTTGACCCATTTACTCAACTCAAAACAAACTTTAATCACATTGACTATCGTTTCAGTCCTAAGGTACCAAATTTAGTGTAACACCACTTTTTATATAATTTACAATTATATATACATTACTAGTGATCATTAGTTGAGCTGAGTTTTGACAAAAGCTAGTATCAAACAAACGATAGTTTGGTATTCACAAAACAGGTGTTTAGTATTTTTCTTTATCAAAAGATTGGAGCCATCCAACAAGTCAAGCGACTGGGGCCTTACCCTTGCTCGTACCAAAGTCATCTGCAAAACAAAGTACTGAAACGTAAGCTAAAGCTTAGTGAACATACTAACTGAAACAAGTACACATATAAAGTAATAGAAAGGTCTTTCTGTAAGGTGTACCATCCAAGCTGCATCACCTGCAATCTTATCAAACTACTGTTCTAGTACATGGTTACACCACCTGTGTAACTATATACTTAATACTGTTCTGGTACACGATCACACCAAAGGGTAATCGTGTATTCTATTTCTATTCTGGTGTATATCAATTCAAAAAGAATAGCTAAAAACTGCTATCACATAATAAAACATAATAATAAAAGTAACACATGCTGTACACAATAAACTAACTTAAATATTACTTGTCGATGTGAATTAGTAAACTCACCTTAAACTTCAGATTTAACGATACTCAGGTAGGCGCCCACTTATAACTCCAATTACTTTCCTATGCAAATAAACAAACTATACATTATAAACTGTTCAACCTGACCTGGAAATGGGTCTACACGGCCGTGTAAGGCTACACGGGCCGTGTACCCTGAACACTACACGACCAAGGCTGACCACATGGCCTGTGTTGGTCACTGCTACTACACGGGCCGTGTACCAGAACACGGGCCATGTCTCTCTCATGTTACACGGTCATGTAAGGCCACATGTCCTAACACCGCCTTAGGTTACTACACGGGCCGTGTTTACTCTACACGAGCTAGCTACACGACGTGCCTAAAACTACACGGGCCGTGTAGCTACCGACTCTGCAGACTCTGTTTTCTGTACAGGTGCTGTTCTTGACTCAAAATCGACCCAAAATCGATTCTAACAAATTAAAGGTGTTTTCCTACACCCCTTACACTTTCATCTCTAAGGTTTAAAACAACTATTTCTTATTTGGTGGTTGATATCAATCTTATCAAATCGAGCACAATCACAAATGTGTTATCGAATAATATCACATTAAATGCTCGTAGTATTGTTCATAATCGATGAAACCTCACGATCGACTACTTCAAATGGAAAACTCAGAACCACTGATGCTCGTCTGATGGAAATCTCACAATTGATGATGTTAGATTTCGAAGGGCCGATGGTGTGAATTTGATAAAAATCTCACAATCAAAAAGGAAACCTCTACTTCTCCGATACTCGATTTTTCTCCTCAATTTCGATGGAATCTTCACAATCACTGATCAAGGCTGCGCATCACCATATTCGATTATGCTCCTTGAAGTAGAAATTTAGGTTTGATGTTCCCGATGCTCATCTCACATCATCGATTTTGCTCATCTCATCTTCTTTAATTTGCACCACCACTTCAATCATGTCGACGTTTTTCCGAATTAGGGTTCAATATGTCAAAATCGAAGTAGAAAGTTAGGTGTGGTTAGGGGTGTAAAAAAAATGAACCCGAATAACCTGACCGACCCGAGCCTTATCCGGGTAAGTCAAGCAGGTTTCTAGAATAATTCAGGTAACCGATAAAAAGTGGTCTTATTGTTTGGGTGATGGTCAGAAAAAATAAAGTTCGAGTACCCCAGTTAACCCAAATTAGAATTTTGAATTTTTTCAGATTAAAATTTCCTAACCTTTTTATACTCCATGAGTTCAGTATTGAAGAATCTACTAGTAAGATTAAATAAAAAACAACTTGATTATAAAATATTCATGTTACATGTACTCTTAGGTATGTCCCATGTAGTAGGCAGCCATCCATACTCTTAAAGGGTCATTAACTAAATGCACTTGAGTTGCTTTAAAAAAAAAATAAAAGTAATTTGAGTCACATGAGTCCCGTTTGCTTACATTGACTCATTTGGGTATAAAAAAAGAATATCCCTAATTCACAGGGGCTTATCCAGCCTTTCGTTATTCTCAAAGGGTCATTTTGTAATTAAATAAATCTCCCTCTACCAATCAACACAGATTACTAAATTGCACAGGTAAGGAAAGAGAAGGTATGAGTGCATGAGAGAGAAAACATAAACAATAAAGAATTCAAAGAATTCATCAGCAAACTCTATTACCATTGCTATACAAAGGTCCAAAAAGCTCCCCTCCTCAAAAAGTTAAGCTCATTGCCATGGCATCAGCAGCTTTCTCTCTCTAAAACCCCCTCGGTTTCAACGATTTCTGTCACCTGCTTTGCTCTCCAATGGCGTCAATTTCTGGGTTATGTTCTTCATCATCGAATTTGATCCCAAAACCCCACTTACCATCATCCAAAACCCAGTTCAAAATCCAAATCTATGAGGCCTTAAAGACTTCCTTTTCAGGTATCAGTAGCAAAACTAGCCACAGTTTGTTAACACATTCGGTGGCGCGTGATGTTCCGTCAAGTCTATCAAAAACAGCCGCCAACGGCGACGGGTTGCCGGGAAAATCAGTTGCGAAGAAAGGGTTGGAAACAGACCCGAAAGCTTTGTGGGAAAGATACACAGAGTGGTTGTATCAGCATAAGGAATTAGGTTTGTATTTGGATGTAAGTCGGATCGGGTTTACTGATGAATTTGTTAAGGAAATGGAGCCTAGGTTTATGGAGGCTTTTAAGGCTATGGAGGAGCTGGAAAAAGGTGCGATTTCGAATCCAGATGAAGGGAGAATGGTGGGGCATTATTGGCTTAGAAACCCCAAATTGGCGCCTAATTCGTTCTTGAGGTTACAGATTGAGAATACGCTTGAATCTATTTGTGCATTCTCTGAAGATATCGTTGGGGGTAAGGTTAGTTTGTTTGCTCTACCCATCTTCTCTTTCGATTGTTTCAAGTTTAAAAACTTCGAGAAAAAGTAAGTTTGTTGATAGTTTGTGTGATCATTGATATACAATTAGTTCTGATAGTAGAAACTTGAAGTTTGACTGTTTTGGTCTTAAATTAAGTTCATATCACTACTCAGTTAGTTCTACAAAGTAACTTTTAATGGACCAACAAGCCATTCCTTTGGATAGAAAACCATATGTGTGATTTCAGGTTCATCGATAAAGTCAAACCACTGTCAACACAGTTTTCTAAGCATTCCCCTTATGCTTAGCAAAATTGCTGAAGTCTTGATCTCAAAAATCCTTATGGATTCTTGGATGGAACTATGGAAGATGAATTTTGCTTTCTTTATTGCTATTGATGTCCATTTATTCTTAGTTTACAACTTCTTGGCTATGGTGCACCGTGCTACTCAGCCTTGTAGGAAGTCTTTGTTAGCATTTCTCCCGTTCGTTATTTGGGTATGCAATTTGGCCTTAAGGACACAATGCTTTGTGTTTACTATCCAACATGGATGTGGTTTCTACAGATTTATAAGCAAATAATGGTATTAAGTTAATTTTGTACTCATTCAAACCTGTTGTCATAATTTGACTTTAGATATCAAACAAACTACTTTCAATTTTGTACTCCCTTCAGCCTGTATAAGCTGTCATACTTTGACTTTATATTAAACAAACTACTTTTATTTTTAAAAAGTTGTGGATATTTTTGAATTTTAAGCAAAAAACTGAACTAATATTTTAAAGAGAAAGTACAAGCATGATACACTTATGTTTAATGTCTTAAAGAATATAAAGCGTAATAATTATTTGGAAATTAGAAGTCTGACATTCAAAGTCATACGATTCGAGATTTGGAGATTAGCAAATATTAACATGAATAAGATGGTTTTGATCTTTAATGTAACTTTAGAATAATGACTATCATTGTTGAAGTTGACTCAAATCAGCAGTCAGATGTGTTTATCTGGTTTGAACTAAACTAGTAGTCTAGTACCCAATTTATAAAGAAAATCATACTATAGTTCATCCAAAAGATGGGTCAATTACCCGTAAATCAAATATGTATGTCTCTTTTGGATTTTTGATATTATATTAATGTTATTATTAGTTAATACTAAATGTCCTCCATCTTGGCTATGGGACCGGTTGGTGGAGGCCCCTAAAGGGTGGGTCCCTTATTAATACTAAATGTAACATCACATTTATCCTTAAGAATGGTGGTTGTCTTCTCTCATTCAAATGACTCATTTAAAAATATTTTAAAGTATCAACTATCGGAATCTTATGTTGTTCCCCCGAAAGCTAACAACATGTCTTTGAAGATATTTGAACTTACAATGCTCATACAAGTGTTACAAAGTTACATCTTTTAGTGTTATACATCCATTTTTTAGTGCTTAACTATGTGTCCTCTTTGCATTGTTATGAATTTTCAAACTTTATGATTTCAGATAAAGCCCCCTTCTTCTCCAGATGGTCGTTTCACACAAATACTCTCTGTTGGAATTGGAGGTTCGGCTCTTGGACCACAGTTTGTTGCAGAGGCTTTAGCACCCGATAATCCTCCTCTTAAGGTAACAGATTTAATTTAGAACAAGATTTTTGTCTTGACGAAGTAAACAATTAAATAAAAGTATATTGTTATAATAAAAGCCCATGTGGCTTTGGCAAGAAATATAAACTGTATTTGACCAAAATAACTTCTGTTATGGTTGCTAATTCGTTAGGTTCATATGTCAACTGCCTAGTTCATCTTTCATCTCTTTCTTTGTTCTTGTTGAAATTATAACTTTCTATTTTTCTCTGATTACCAGATAAGGTTCATTGATAACACCGATCCAGCAGGAATTGACCATCAAATTGCTCAACTTGGTCCGGAATTAGCATCTACACTTGTAATAGTGGTTTCAAAGGTCTGCAAAGAAAATAACTGTTTCCTCTATTGATTAATCTTGCTACATTGTTGTCAAGTAGAGGTGCCATTTTCGATACATTTACTTATGGAAGGGTCAATATGGGTTTGTGATTTTTGTCGAACGGGTCAAGTGAATGAATTGCATAAAATTTAGCTAAAAGGTGAACTCGTCAAACAGATTGAAAACCACCTATAGTCTTTTCTTTATTTAATGCATATAACCTCCTATATTATATTATTCCAAGATTTAAGATTATAATTGTAACAATATTGTTTTTTGTAATCGTAACTAGTGCATTTATTCTGTATGAAGTTTCCTGATGATGGAAAAAAGTGTTTGTGGGTCAATCTGACCCCACCCTTTCCGACCCCACACTAAAATCGGTTTGTTATGACCCGGACCTGTTTTGACCCGTTACTCAATCTTCCTATCTTGCCACATCTACTCTGAAGCCTGCTGCTTAATTGTTTATAGTTGATTTTGAAAATTGATGCAGAGTGGAGGCACTCCAGAAACCAGGAATGGTTTGTTGGAAGTACAAAAGGCATTTCGTGAAGCTGGGCTGAACTTTGCAAAACAGGTTTTAATCTCAGGTTCTTCTTTCTGCTTTTATTATTTTTTCTTGCTCCAAAGAGCATGAATTTACATTCAGAGGGTAAATGGTCAATTAAGTTTTTTTTAAAATTCTTTTATTTAGGGTCTTGATTATGGTCAGTTTTGATTTTACAAGAGTGGGATCTTGGGTTTAGGCATTTAGTGCATGCATGAATGCACATGTGTATATGTGTTTCACTCTACTGTTATCATACTAACCTTGTAATCAACAGTGAAAAAAGTTTTATCATTATTTTATGTCCTTTTTTTGTGCTTTTTTTCATGGTTCCTTAGTTAAAAGAATTTATTTTAATTTTCTTTTTTAAAATACTTGTAACTTTTATCTCCAATCTGACAATCTCTTCAGATTATTACTTATGTGCATATGCATGTAGGGTGTTGCAATTACACAAGAAAATTCATTACTAGACAACACTGCAAGGATTGAGGGGTGGTTAGCTAGATTTCCCATGTTTGATTGGGTTGGTGGACGAACTTCTGAAATGTCTGCTGTTGGTCTATTGGCAGCGGCACTTCAGGTTTTGATTTTTAGATATTTAATGAAATTTTTTGCTTTTTACGTCACTGCAATTTACAAATATTCAGTTATCTTATTGTTTTATTTAGGGAATTGACATCAAAGAAATGCTTGCTGGTGCATCTCTAATGGATGAGGCAAACAGGAGTCCTGTGGTACAATAATAATTTTTATTATTGCCTTTGTATATTATAGTGGAAATACATTTGCAAGATAAAGTTGTGTGTTATTTCATTCATTTTTGGTAGTCTTTGGTTACTAGGAAATATCTTCGAAGAGATACTCAAGCCCCGGTTCCTAGAGCAGGAGCGAAACCCAGTCTCGATTTCAACTCGAAAATCATTTAAAAAAGTTTTTAATCACTTTTGGTAAATTATTTAAAAATATTGATGTTAGTTACAAAATTTTAAGTTAAAACAAAATGTCTTTAAATCTAAAACTGGAACTTTTAATACCTCAGCTTTATAAAGAATAAAAAAAATGTAGTTACCAGAAAAAGAATACATCGGACTAGCTTTTATGAAGAATAATAATATATAAAATCACAGTACCTTGTAAAAAATAATTTGACTAATTAATAAGATTAGAAAAATGGCACTATTACGAAAGAAATACATCTCCATAGTCCATAACCTGATTCTTTTTAAATAAACCAGAAACGTACCCGCACTTCTCTTCTGGATAACAGGACCCAATGGGCCTAGGACTGGACCTAAAGAATGGGCGGTTTTTCGGCCATGCACATAAATACTTCTTTTTACATTATTCTCACAATATTATTAGGGTAGGAAAATGATTGTTCGGCTTCTACACTTTTGCTAATTTCGATGGTCAATATTTCTAGAACGAGGAGTTAATCAAATCCATATCATGTACATCCCTTCTCAATGATACAGATTAAATCTGAAATAGGTAGACCATAAGGACTTTCCAGATTGACTATTTGGCTCCCTGTTAGAGGCGCTTTAGCTGCAAATACCTTTTCAAGAAAGCTAGTAGTTAATGAATTTTGGGTGTTTGATTTTGCTATTTTCACCATGTTTTTTTTGCTAGTTTATGTAAATCCTAGACATGATGTATGTTGTTAATGATAGGTCAAGAACAACCCTGCAGCCTTGCTGGCATTATGCTGGTACTGGGCTTCTGACGGTGTAGGATCAAAGGTAATTTACTGCTTTAACATTTGCTAATCATTTATTTGTTTTTAAGATATTATAATAATTATTTCTTTCTTCCTATATATTAATGGTATTTGTTGGTTTCAACAGGATATGGTGGTACTTCCCTACAAGGACAGCCTATTGTTATTTAGCAGATACTTACAGCAGTTGGTCATGGAGTCCCTTGGGAAGGAATTTGACCTTGATGGCAATAGGGTATGCTTCATCATCTGTAATAAGTTAAATTAGATTCATGTTATAGAAGTATTCGTCATGAAAAATTGTCACATTATATACAAAGTACTCGTAAAAAGGTAATTTATAAAGTTTTTCGTGTGGAAAAGATGATTGTCAAAAAAATCTCTGTTTCTAGAAAAATAGGCTCTTGTTAAGAAGTTTGCTGTAACCCTGTTAATTTGGGGTCACAAAAATTGGCATGTTTTCAAAAGTTAAAGTTTTGTTGGTTTTTCTTTTTAAATTTCAAATATGTTTTATGGCAATTCTGTTTTTTCAAGACATCCTTAGTTTTTTACAAGCTTGAAAGATTTTTTCTTTTAGTATCATGCGGTCATCGCTTTGAAGAAACAAGTTGGACCTTTGTTTTGGTTGTCAATTGAATTGTATTTGAACTTCAAAATAGAAATTCTTAGCTTACTGATGAAACTTTGTAACAGTATAATTTTGAACATTTATCAATTAGAAGTTAGAAGTAAGAGGCTTGACGTTAATAATCTTCTCTATAGGTAAATCAAGGGCTTACTGTGTATGGAAACAAAGGGAGCACCGATCAACACGCGTAAGTTTCTAGAATGCTTGTCTTGCCACTTATATAAGGAACTTTATTATTATATTATTATTATTATTACTACAAATATTATTATTCTTATCAGTGTTGTAGAAGTCGGTCGGCGGTTGACCACCGCCAAGCGATTAATCGGTCTTGGCGGCGATTAATCGGTTTCTCGGCGGAAATGATAAATTATAGAGGAATTTATTTAAAAAAATAAATATTAGCAATATCCTAACAAAATAAGTCGATAACCATAAAAAACTAAAGTATTTGACAAGCTTGAAAGTTGAAACCATAAGTTCATAATTAGTTTAATAGACTTAAATAAAACCATAAGTTCATAATTAGTTTAATAGACTTAAATAAAACCATAAGTTCAATAATCCATATTGTCTTCTACTCTTCGTCTCCACAAGTTTCCATGATTTGAGCTCCATCCGACTCGTATTCACCTTTTTCATATACTATCTCCTCACTCTCGGACTCGATCTCATCCTCAGAAAGTTCTCTTGTAGTTGTTCTAGTTGTTTTACTTGTAGTTATTCTAGAACTTTTTTGGGGTGATTCGCTTGGTCCAGTCGTCCAGAGGAGAAGCGATCGAGAGTGAAGGGAAGGGAGGCGGATATATCTTTTATTTAAACCCTAGAAATGGCTAATTTTTTTTAAAGGTCAAACCTTATTGTTGACCGATTTGGACCACCAAATGACCGATTTTGACCGCCGTTGACCCTGCCGATTTTTGTAACCGATAAGCTGTTTTGGTGGTCGGCCGGCCGCCAATATCTGCCTAGGCGGTGATATATCGGCCACCAAGGCCGGTTTTTACAACACTGATTATTGTTATTGTTATTGTACATAGGGACTTTGTATAGTATAGGGACTATTAGTGTAAATGTTCCATACCTTTTATAGATTATCTCTTGTATCGTTCCTTACAATTCAGTTAGAATGAAATACGTCTTCCTCTCTCTCTCTCTCTCTCTCTCTCTCTCTCTCTTTCTGATTTCACATGGTATCAGAGTGGGCCTAACCTTAGTTCACTGCATACATCAATCACCTTCTCCGGCATTGGTGTATCCATCTCCGAGGGTATACCGGTGTTATCATCAATCGGCTAATTGACCATTGAATCATTGATTGCTTTCAATTCTGTTCGAGTTGTTGTCACTTGTCACCTATCTCGTTCGTTTGATTCTCTCAAGTGTTGATCAATTTTAGGCTTCATCGTATTTGTGGGTTACGATTGGCTCCTACATCGGCTCCGGTATTCATCGGTTGATCGTGCTGATCAATCAATCAATTTGTTTTTCCTCTACTCTGGGCACATATTTGAAGAGAGTTATCTTGCGTCTTGCTCTCTACTCTGCGTACAAGGTTGATTACCTTGCACTGTGCACAATGTTGATTACCTTGCACTGCGCACAGTGTTGATTTTACGAGGGTTCTCTGCTCTGCGTAGAGTGTTGTGTATTCTCTGCACATAGTTTTGGATGTTCTTTGATACAAATCAAATTGGCAAAAGGGAAGACTAACGGCCAAAACGCACCGTTTGCCCGAAGCTTGATTGATAGTGCCTGGAATTCGAGAACCAAGTGTCTCCAAACCAAAACAAAAGTCACCAAATATCTCAATGAGCATACCCTAGTGCGGGATCGGCTCATATCCTACCAGATCCCCTTACAAAGGAAAATATTAATATTGCCATAATTAAATACTAATTATAATTAAATAACAATCAGTCCCCTGGAGTTAAATAATAAATACTAATTATAATTAAATAACAATCAGTCCCTGGAGTTAGTCTCTTGCGATGATACACTTTTCTTGTGTTCTCCTGCATATTGTATTCTTTGTAAACAATAACCGAGTTCTCCACAAATAAATAAGTATCAAACACAATGGGTGATGTTGTCAATCCTCCATAATATACGGTACTTGAAGCAAGAAGGAAGTATGGAGTCCTATCTTGGACAAGTTCGTGCCCAGATGCAAGAATTTGCAGCCCTCGACTCCAACTCTTGCTATTTTTGCTTCGGGTCCAAAGAGGGGAGTAATAGCAAACATCCATCATGTGATTTTTGTCATTGCCTTGGTCACACAACAGATAATTGTCGGAAGAAACATGGCCGTCTTGCTGCCCCACCAGCTCAGACAACTTAGTCTAATAGTGTTGTTTTAGGTTGCACGACATTCACCCATACTTCAACTAGTCACACTAGTAGTCTAGCACACCTTTAGCCTTTGCCCCTCAAGCCCATAATATGAGTCCTTGGATTGTTGATCCATGTGCTAGTGTCTTTGTGGTAACAAATACCTCTTCTCTCATTTAACTTGTCCGGACTCTTTACCTCCAATTACTGTGGTTGACAGCAATAAGACGGTTGTTAATGGCATAGGCACATCCCAACCTATACCTTCGTTGTCCCTAGGCTCCATTTAATATGTCCCTAAAAGCCCCGTCAATGGTGTTAAAGTATTTCTAAAACCCATTCCTGCTCGATAACCTTTACTCCTAAGATTTTTGTGCTGAAATTAAAACCCAGTTTGGTATAACTATTCATGTTCTTAAGAGTTATAATGCTCTTGAGTACTTATTTACACAAAGTTTATGTCCTTTAATGACATACATGAATGATGAATCATCCTGCCCTCAAACCCCACAACAAAATGGTGTTGCTAAGAGGAAAAATCGACACCTAATTTAAACGACACGTACACTACTATTACATACCAACCTTCCATTCAAACTCTAGGTTGATGCTGTATTGTTAAACTTTTTGATGGTTATTGACTTATTTTGTTAGAGTATTGCTAAATGCTAATATTTATTTATTTTAAATAATTTTCTTTACAATTTAGGGTCCCGGCCTATAAACCGATTAATCACTGCCTAGGCCGATTAATCGCTTGAAAGTAGTTGACCAACTATATACCGTCTAGCGATTTTTACAACCTTGATAACAAGCTTGGTGCCTATGACATATATGCTCCAGTTTGAGAGGGAGTGTTAGAATTATACATACTTAGAGACTTTGTATATTATAGGGACCTTGTATAGATTATGTATATATACTCTCTTGTATCGTTCCTTACAATTCAATTGGAATGAAATACGTCTTCCGCTCCCTCTCTGATTTCACAATTATTATTATCGCTTTTCAAGAAAAAAAATTGTTATTATTATTATTATATAATAATTATTATAATCAAAGTCAAAATTGTGTTGCAACAGCTACATTCAGCAACTGAGAGAGGGTGTGCACAATTTTTTTGCTACGTTCATCGAGGTACTACGTGACCGACCTCCTGGTCATGATTGGGAGCTTGAACCAGGAGTCACTTGTGGTGACTACTTATTTGGAATGTTACAGGTGCCTACTTGTTTTTCTCTTACTTTAAGGTTTTTCTTTTCTTTCTTTTTTTAAATTACCCCAGAGAGATGGCAATTTTGACTTTAATCTCTAACGGGTCAAATTAGTCAAGTTCAATTTTTGTAACTAAAATGGAAAAAGGTTCGAACTTTAAACAAATGTTGGAACTCGTCCAATGTGTACTTAAAATGCCAAAAACCTTCTAAATTATTTTGTTAAAAATATTAGATTATTATTTTAATATGATACTTATTGTAAGATGTTCAACACTTGAATTATCTATAAGATTAGAAAAGAAATAAAAGTGCTTGTGGGTCGGCCTCATGACACCCGATCCATACTAAAAAGTTACCCTGATTGACCTGGTAACTAACCCGCCTATTTTCCACCTCTGGTTTAATACGTGAACAGAGATAAAACGGGTCCCTCGAAATTGAGAATTGTGAAAATTGGTACTCCCGCCGTCCATGCAATTACAAGAGTTCCTTTGTTTGTGTCTAGTGTTAGGATTATGTATCCGCCTATTGCCGCTATTCTTAGAAAATGTTATCTGATAATTTGGGTCTACTGTAGTCCACTTTTTGTTGTATTACAAGACCGTTGACTAATGTCTATTAGTGTGTAGCCAAACGCTTCAATTACCATGAGCCGAAGCAAGTATAAAGTATAAACAAATCGAGCTCTTTCTGCTTTTGCTGTCCTTTTATCCTTCTTAAAGTTGTTTTTTTGTTTTTGTGGGCAGGGAACAAGATCAGCGCTTTATGCAAACGGGAGGGAATCTATTACAGTGACCGTGCAAGAAGTGACACCTCGATCAGTTGGGGCTCTAATAGCTCTATATGAACGAGCAGTTGGTATCTATGCATCGCTTGTGAATGTCAATGCCTACCATCAACCTGGTAAATACCCAAATAAAAAATAATTCATGTCAAGTATGTGAAGGAGACCGTGATACTTGTAATTTTGACAAATACAAGTTTGACCTTAAAAGTCGAAATCTCACGGAAGTTTTCTTGTACATCAGGAGTTGAAGCCGGAAAGAAAGCAGCAGGAGAAGTCTTGGCTCTACAGAAGCGGGTTCTTGCTGTTCTCAACGAAGCCAGGTATGCTAATGTCCTGTTTATTTATGTTCATTAACTTTTTGTTTATTATTTCGTATCATTTTATGTAATACGCGAAAATAAATTACATCATTATGAGTCCGATAAAACTTTTAATTTTCATTAAATGATGACCGAATATGATTTCTCAGTTGTAAGGACCCTGTTGAACCGTTATCGATCGAGGAAGTAGCTGATCGCTGCCATGCTCCTGAAGATGTAAGTACATGCTTTTTTGTATTCGTTTAGACCATGTTTGCGTAGAGGTGTCAATAAAAATTTATTTATTACATATGGGTTGGTTCGGGTTATATTATTTTCTCTCGTTTATCGCATATAATCTTCATAATAATTTGGACAAGATATGCTTTTGGGCCAACCAAATCCGACCCGACCCATACCAAAAAATAACACACTTTGACGAACTGCCCATTTTCCCACCTCTATGTTTGATAATTGAGGGATGATTGTAACATCTTTTTGTTCCATTTTTTAAAATCTTGTATGCGTTACATTTTGGCAGATTGAAATGATCTACAAGATCATTGCACACATGGCTGCAAACGACCGAGCTATCATTGCTGAAGGTGACTGTGGTTCGCCTAGAAGTGTCAAAGTTTTTCTCGGGGAGTGTGATGTTGACGCGTTATATGCGTAAGCGAGCATTTTGGGGTTTGCAATCGTTCTTTCCCCTCATAGTTAAATTCAAAGATAAACCGTGATTGTGATGGAATAAGAATGTTAATTTCAGGTTTGAGGAGTCACACATATTTTGCTTGTTAATTGAGAGTTAATAACCTCTTTATACTGTGAATCTTGTTTACATTATGGAATGAAGAGAGTATAAAATGTGACCTTGAATTCTATGTATTTGAAACCATGTAACAGATTTTGTGCAACAGTATGTTTTAAGATGTGTACTGTGTGTGTTCTTGCCATTTAAAAGGTAATTCGTCGGTGAAAATGAGATCGGAAGGGACGACGTGCCAAAAACTTATCGAGTCAAAGAGTGTGTGTCGTATCTATTGACAATTTTTATCGGTTCACAAGAGCATATTATGATCTGTTAACGGCAAACGCACTTATTCATCCGATCTACACCTTATGTCTTTCACAGAACATGATTTTTAGACATGGAGCGAAAGCCATGTCTATGAGAGCCAAACCGAGTACTTTTAATACTCGCATTTAGCGAGTTCTTTTAGCTTAATTTTATTGAGCTTATATTAGTTTTGATATCATGGTTGGGTTTTGTGATTAAGGATTCCATCATGTAAAGCAAACAAGCATAAAAGCAATTTTACAATATATGGTGTTTGTTTTCGAAGATGTAAATGTCTTATGTCTTATTTCATTTTTTCAGGAGAAGACGTGGTTTAAAAGGTCTTAAAAATGTAGTTTTTAGCTTCTTCAAATAAGTAAAAATAAGACAGAATAAGGTCTTTTGTCTGCGAAAAACAAACAAGCTTATTACAAACGTTTACGGGCACACAGACGTTTCTTTAAGAAAACAAACAAGCTTATCAGAAACATTTACGAATTAAACCTTATTTTAAAAAGTAAAAAGAGCCTAATTCTTCCAACCAAATATGCCTTGGTTTCTCTTTCTTGAGTTCTTCCTACCTAACTAAAGAGGTTGTATACAATCCATTTTCTCTCTCTTATCTTTTTAAAGAAAAATTGATACTTCTATTTTATTATCACTTATATTACCTCTTATAATCAATTTTTAAAATAGAACATTATTTATTTTGATTTTTCACTTTTTACCCTTAAGTTTATGGAAGTTAGATAAGAATACTATTGATTTTAATTATTTTATTTTTAGCCTTTAATAAATTTTTACTTTTTATCCTTAAGTTTATATAAGTGATATAAAAACACTCTTTTTTGAATTTTTTATTTTTAACCTTTGATAAATTTTCATTTTTTTAACTCTAAAGTTTATATAAGTTACATTTTATCTTATAAAATTATTTACAAATCAAGATGATTTAGCTATATCAAGGTATATTAAGTTGACACCTCTTTGAGGTTAACATTTCACGTCCTGATTACCTTATTTCAATTATTTAATTTCAACCCTAAATAAATTTTTATTTGCACTTTAGTTTGTATAAGTTATATTTGATTTTATAACATTACTAGGTCACGTAGCCTTATATACATAATGTAACCATCCAATGTGCTCGATACATATTAAACTAAATATTGTCTATATATGCTAACTTTGAAGTGTGAGCAATCATCTTAATTATCGATCCGTGTAACACGCGAGCTTGATATACCTCGTATATATCAATTTGCAAACAAAGCTGTCATTTCTCATGATAGTTTGAGTAAATATCGTTGACTGATATATTGACCCACCTTAAATTCTCATGAGATTTCAAATTTATCATGAGATTAAAAGTTGAGACGTGGAGAACTAATGATTAAATACATAAAGTGGCTTTTTACTTTTCAAATATTATCGATCACACACTTTAGTGGTGGTGAGGACTGCGAGGGTAAATTGTTAGATAAAGATGTTTATCACTAGGTCAAAAGAAATTCCTTATGTACAAGACGCTACCTCTTTATTATATATTGATTAGCATAGACGGCCATGACATATATTTTTACGCGATAACTTTAATGGTTATGTTGAAGATCCAATATTCAACGTAAATACAATAAAGTGTCCTACCGGTGGCATTAATTTGAAATATGTTTGCAAGCTGGATGGTTTTAAAGGATTTTTTTAAGGATTGTTAAGAGTGCAAAAAACATAAAGATAATTTGGTTTGAATAATGGAGTTCAAAATCTAGATTTTCAAGCCGGTTTCGGGTCTCAAGTCGACCCAAATTGTCCGTCAGGATTCGGGTCTAAAAGTAAGTTGCAAAGTTCATAAATGAAATTTAAATTATAATTTTTAAGGATTTTAATTTCACTTGATCGTTATTTTTAGGTTCAAACTTTAATACACTTTAAACTTACCATCTTCATGTAGATTTTTATATTTAGTTACCTTTTTAATATAACAAAATTGGGTTATTTAGGTCATTTTCAGGTATGCAGATTTTACCTGAACATGACCCATCTTTTTTCATGTGATGTTCGTGTTGACTCATTTTTTATCTATTTTAGTTTCGTATCAACCCTTTTTATGTTCAGTTTATATCGGGTTTCGGGTTCGTATCTTAGATTTCCTGCTTAAGAAAAAGTTAGACAACTTGACCAATGTTATCTTATAAAATAAAATATACTTTATTTTTCTTTTACAAGGGTCTGTTAAAACTAATTTTTTATATTCTTCATTCTTATTTAGTCACATGATTACTTTTAGCTTAGAGATAACGATTTTAGAGTTGGCGAAAGCCTATGAAGGTTATTCATTCTATTTACCAGCCTTTCTGGATTTCCGGAGTAGAATCTATCGGAGTGGAGTCAACTAAAATATGTATAGATAGTACCTTGTTTGCCCCTTTATTAATGATATTATAGGTGTTCTAGGAGGGGGTGATGGTCAAGCCGAAGCTACTCTCTAATGTACCTTTCTCTTCCTTTCTTACTAATTTCTTCTCTTTCCTCCATTTGGTTGTTCAAGAGATGTGATCAGATTTCTTTTTCGGGGGTTTTAATCGATTCATTTGTTCTTTCAAGATTCAAGGATATGTGAACTTTCAATTTATTGTTTGTTTGTTTTTTTTAATGAATTCTTGGTCCTCTATAAACATTGTTGTTGCAATGGGTCTCGAGCAACGGTCCGACGATCTACTGTCTTATTTTGAATGTGTGCGGTATCTGAAAGATAACAAAATGTCAGCCTCATAGCTTGTGACCAAGCTCAGATGCAAGAATCGGTATTTATCTCAGGTGAAGGATAGTAACGCCCTGTTCTCGAGTTTTTTTTAAGGAAGGAAATGAAAGGAGTTGGAAGGAAACATTCAAAAAAGATGTTTTTGAGTTTCATTTATGCAAGGAAAGGAAAAGAAAAGGAGGGGTTTGTAGTAGCGAATCCAGGATTCAAACATACTGAGGTCCAATATAATTTACGTGACAAGATGGATCGGTCGAAAGTATAAAATGACGGGTCAAAATAGTTTTTTTAGTTGCGGGTGGCAGGTCGGGTAGTATGATATATATAGAGCAAATGCATCATATATATACCAATGAAAAATTAGACATATGTTCAAAACAGATATCATTAAGTTCTTACAATTGATCCCGACGATATGCCATACCACGGAAATTCTCTAAAACTGAATCATTACTAATACTATCCAATACATCCTTCTCAATATATGCTACCAAGTAGTTGTTCATAAAATCATCACCCATTTTGTTACACAAATCACTCTTTATCAACTTCATAGCAGAAAATACTCATTCCACAGTTGATGTTGCTACAGGCAAAGTTAAAGCTAGTTTCAAGAGGACATATACCTTTGAATAGATTTCATGTTTGTTTGTTTCAACCATCCTTTTAGCAAGTTCTCCAAGTCCATTGAAGTCTTTAAACCTTGCATCTCCCCGATCATCCTAAATATAATTATGAAGTTGTCTTCTTAGTGCTTCAAGCTCGGTACTTGGGAACTCAGTAGGATAAAATTCAGCCATCTTCATTAGTCCGTCTACTTGAAATGATTTAAAAGATTGTCTTGGACACAAAGAAGCAATAGAGGGGAGAAATTTTAGGACTATATTTTTTACATGGACTTTATTGAACATAACTCTAGTTTTGATATCATGGCTGGGCTTTGTGATTAAGGATTCCATCATGTAAATCAAACAAGCATAAAAGCAATTTTACAATCTAAGGTGTTTGTTTTCGAAAACATAAATGTCTTATGTCTTATTTCATTTCTTCTGGAGAAGATGTGGTTTAAAAGGTCTTAAGAAAAGTTGTAATTTTTATCTTTTCAAAATAAGCAAAATTAAGACAAATAAGGTCTTTTGTCAGCGAAAAAACAAACAAGATTATTAGAAACATTTACGGGCGCGCAAACACTTCTTTAAAAAAATAAACAAACTTATAAAAAACATCTGCAGATACGAACTTATTTTAAAAAATAAAAAGAGCCTAATTCATCCAACCAAATACGCCTTGGTTTCTCTTTCTTGAGTTCTTCCTACCAAACTAAAGAGGTGGGTATACAATCCATTTTCTATATCTCTCTCTTCTTTTTAAAGAAAAATTGATACTTCTATTTTATTATCACTTATATTCCTTTTATAATCAATTTTTAAAATAGAATACTATTCATTTTGATTTTTCACTTTTTACCCTTAAGTTTGTATAAGTTATATAAGAACACTCTTTTTTCAATTTTTTATTTTTAACCTTTGATAAATTTTCATTTTTTTAACTTTAAAGTTCATATAAGTTACATTTGATCTTATAAAATTATTTACTATTAGTTATTTACAAATGAAGATGATTTAGCTATATCAAGGTAGAAGAATGTTATATAGTTCATAATTAATTCATAGTCCTAAGAAATTAATTTTAGCATTTGGATCAATGACATCAATGGTCCAGATTAAATTTTAAAAATTTGGGTAGAGTGGCATTTTCATAATTTTTCGTAATTCACATGTGACGCTTTTACAAATCACATGTGATTTTATACTGAATCACATGTGATTAAATATTAAAATTTTAATTGAATATTAAAATTTTAGGACTATGTTTTTTAAATGGACTTTATGAACACCACTCTATCAAGGTATATTAAGTTGTTTCCTCTTTGAGGTTAACAGTTCACGTCCTAATTATCTCATTTTAGTTATTTAATTTCAACCCTTAATAAATTTTTATTTGCACTTTAGTTTATATAAGTTACATTTGATCTTATAACATTACTAGATCACGTAGCCTTATATACATAATGTAACCATCAAATGTGCTCGATACATGTTAAACTAAATATTATCAATATATGCTAACTTCGAACAAACATCTTAATTATTGATCCACGTAACACGCGAGCTTGATATACCTTGTATATATCAATTTGCAAACAAAGCCGGCCATTTCTTATGATATTTTGAGTAAATATCGTTGACTGATATATTGACCCACCTTAAATTCTCATGAGATTTCAAATTTATCATGAGATTAAAAGTTGAGACGTGGACTAATGATTAAATACATAAAGTGGCTTTTTAGTTTTCAAATATTATCGATCACACAGTTTAGTGGTTGTGAGGACTGCGAGGGTAAATTGTTAGAATTAAGACGCTTATCACTAGGTTAAAAGAAATTTCTTGTGGATAATACGCTACCTCTTTCTTATATATTGATTAGCATAGTCGCCCATGAGATATATTTTTACACGCTAACTTTAATGGTTATGTTGACGATCCAATATTCAACATAAATACAATTAAGGTGTCCATATTTAAGGCACTACCAGTGGCATTAATTTGAAATATGTTTGCAAGCGGGATGGTTTTAGAGGATTTTTTTTAAGGATTGTTAACCGAGTGCAAAAACATAAAGATAATTTAGTTTGAATAATGGAGTTCAAAATCTAGATTTTCAAGCCGGTTTCGGGTCTCAAGTCGACCCATATTGTCCGTCGGGATTCGGGTTTAAAAGTAAGTTGCACGGTTCATAAATGAAATTTAAATTGTGATTTTCGAGGATTTCAATTTTATTTGATTTTTATTTTAAGGTTCAAACTTTATTACACTTTAAAATTACCATCTTCACGTAGATTTTTATATTTAGTTACCTTTTTAATATAACAAAATTGGGTTATTTAGGTCATTTTCAAGCATGCAGATTTTACCGAACCTGACCCATCTTTTTTCATGTGATGCTCGTGTCGACTCATTTTTTTAACCTATTTTAGTTTCGTGTAAACCCATTTTATATTCGGTTTATATCGGGTTTCAGGTTCGTATCTTAGATCTCCTGCTTAAGAAAAAGTTAGATAACTTGACCAATGTTATCTTATAAAATATAATATATTTTATTTTTCTTTTACAAGACTCCTTTAAAACTAATATTAAATATTCTTCAATCTTATTTAGTCACGTGATTACTTTTAGCTTAACTAAAATACATATAAATAGTACCTTGCTGCCCCTTTATTAATGATATTACAGGTGCTCTAGAAATGGGTGATAGCTAAGCTGAAGCTTCTTTCTAATATAGCATAACGAATGGCTAATTTATCATGAGATTTTCAAGGGTAAATTTGTAATTTTACTATTAGAACATGATATTCAATATCCCATATTCTCACGATATTATGATACATCTCTTGCTTTCTTACTAATTTCTTTTCTCTTTCCTCCATTCGGTTGTTTAAGAGATGTGATCGGATTTGTTTTTCGGGAGTTTTCATCGATTCATTTGTTCTTTCAAGATTCAAGGAAATGTCAACTTTCAATTTATTGTTTTTTTAATGAATTCTTGGTCCTCTATAAACATTGTTGTTGCAATGGGTCTCGAGCAACGGTCGGACGATCTACTATCTTCTCTTGAATGTGTGCCGTATTTGAAAGATAACAAAATGTTAGCCTCGTAGCTCGTGACCAAGCTCAGATGCAAGAATGAGTACTTATCTCAGGTGAAAGATAGTAACGTCCTGTTCTCTAGTTGTTTTGAAGAAAGGAAATGAAAGGAATTAGAAGGAAACCTTAAAAAAACGTTTTTGAGTTTCATTTATGCAAAGAAAGGAAAAGAAAAGGAGGGTTTGTAGTAGCGAATCCAGGATTCAAACATACCGGGGTTCAATATAATTTACGTGACAAGATGGGTCGGTTGAAAGAATAAAATGACGGGTCAAAGTAGTTTTTTTTAGTTGTGGATTGGCGGGTCGGGTAGTATGATATAAAGCAAATACATCATATATATACCAACGAAAAATTAGACATATGTTCAAAGCAGATATCATTAAGTTCTTACAATTGATCCCGACAATACGCCATACCACGGAAATTCTCTAAAATTGAATCATTACTAATACTATCGAATATATCCTCTTCTCAATATATGCTACCAAGTAGTTGTTCATAAAATTATCACCCATTTTGTTACGCGAATCACTCTATATCAACTTCATGACAAAAAATACTCGTTCCACAGTTGATGTTTGTAACACCGAAAATCTCAAGCCATTTTTTGTAAATCGCTGCGGAAGCGTTTACAAATTTTCATAAATACAAACACCCACAAAGTATACAACACTGTTTTCAAAACATAGCATCCATTTGTGATACAAAAGATTTACAAAACACGGCTCGTCTCTATTCAAAATAAAATATCAAAGCATTGGTCAAATTTCTCTTCCTACAAACACAGCTAATCAGCTGCACGCACCAAACCTGCAAAAATCATCAACTATGGAGAATTAGCACAAATCTAAGTGAATGGAAGCTACAAATAAATAGCCATTAACATCAAGCACAAGCAATCAACAATTGATCACACAAACAGATCTCACAAGCCACACAAATCTAGAGGACCGGCGGTTCTGCAGAACCTACAACCGATGCCGCCCAAAGCAAAGGTTTACCGATAGCTATTTGCTACTTGGTATAATTAAACCCCTTCCGTTGCAACGCATGCATCAGAAGATCTAGAACTGTGCAACCAATAGCAGATAAGCTCAGCCCAATAACACACGATAGCTAACCTCCACAACCACGTACGCATACCATTAACCACACGTACAGGTCACACCACCTACACATACCATTTACCATGTACACGGGTCACACACACCATGTGTACATACCATTAACCATGTACACAAGTCCACAACACACAAAGAGATCTCAAACAATAATCAACAGTCAACTATCAGCAAATAACAGATAAAACAGTCTATCATGCTATCATCAATCAACAGATATCAGACTAAAAAGTCTATCATAGCATATCAGACTAAATAGTCTATCAAAGCATCAGCATCTCAATATCAAATAACCATTAATCGTTACCACCAATACCACTCGTGAGTAAACTTCCACTCACCTTTGTTCTTAATCGTACTTGCTCAATTGTCTAATATCACTGAGTCTTCGCAGTTCCATACACAAACCGAAATCAGTCTCGATTCATAAATATATATTCACATATATTTATATCAAATATACTCCCATACAACAACTCAGATTCACATATAATTAAAGATAAAATATGCAATCCAAACGAAATAGCAAACAACACTTCAATTTCCGAATTCACGCGGACGGTCACGTCTAAGACCTTGACGCGTCACATCGGGCTTCGAATGGCCTTCGAGCGGCTACTTCGAACACCACTTCGAACCAACACTTCGCAAGACCACTTCAAGCAGATGAGCACTTCGAGCCATGAAGACTTCAAGCGCCCAACCCAACACTTCGAACCGACTTCAAACGGCTACTTCAAATGGTGACTTCGAATTCGAAATCTACGAGGAACGCGTCGCGTTCCTTAATATGACGCATCGCGTATCTTCCAGAACAACCTGTAATTTTTTCTTCATCTTCCAGCTCCACACAACTCTTCCAAATCACAACTAAAAATCTGAAAATCGATTTCTAACAATTCTAAACCCATATAAACATCATATAACATGTATACTAACATCAAGGATTCATCAAATCCATTTAAAATCAACAAACCAACAATACCCACATGTCAAGTTAAACTTCTAAAAGCTTCATATCATCATCAACGGAGTTCAACACTCTATATCATATCAACAAGCAACATACAATAAAACTACACACATCATGCTTATGATCGATTAAAAACACATTCCAATCTTCAAGCACCAAATCTTTGCTCTCCATGTTTTCAAGTTTGTAAGGTTTCTTCAAGTATAGTAAAAACACACACTAACACACACTCTTTATCTTTCTCACAATGAAGTGGTGATATTATCATAATATATCCAGCACACCATAAACCATCACACGTGTACTTTTCAAATCAAATCCAACAAGCATGAGGTGTACTTTGATTTTGATTTCATCTATACATACTTACACACATACATACTCACATACGTCATAACACACACATATTCCACCACTTATACTAGTATGAGGTGGCATTATAATTTTCAATTAATTAGTCTTTCTCAACTAGTTAATTTAACACACAACAAGGTATTTTCTACAACCCTCATACTAAACCCAACTTAACTAACTCATAGAATCATGTGATACCAAATATCCATTTAATCACATAATTAAATACCAAGAAGTATAAACAAGCACCAATCGCTCACCTCCAACCCGCTCACGACTAGGCCGGGTTTTCGGATGTTACAATGTTGCTACAAGCAAAGTTAAAGCTAGTTTCAAGAGGACATATACCTTTGGATAGATTTCATGTTTGTTTGTTTCAACCATCATTTTAGCAAGATCTCTAAGTCCATTCAAGTCTTTAAACATTGCATCTCCCCGATCATCCTTAATATAGTTATGAAGCTGTCCTCTTAGTGCTTCAAGCTCGGTACTTGGGAACTCTGTAGGATAAAATTCAGCCATCTTCATTAGTCCGTCCACATGAAATGATTTAAAAGATTGTATTGGACACAAAGAAGCAACAGAGAGGAGCAATGTCGTGTTTTCTTCATTAAAACGATTATTTAGCTTTTAAAGTTGCATGTCTATCACCGAGTAAAATACTTCGACTTTGTAGCGGTGCAAGTTGTTAACCTATAAAAAAGAAAATATATATTTAGAGGTAAGGGTAGTGGTGTAAGTTCCATATTTATGAACTAATAAAATGCAAAAAGTCTTAGTGGTACAAGTTGCTAACCTTTAAACCTCTTCGACAACTTATTCACTACAGTATGGGTGTTCCATATTCAGAATTTCAACATCATACTTATTGCAAAAAGAAGTAATGATGCCTAAGAGTGGTTGTCATCCTTCATTCCTCGTTTCTTGTAGTTTTTCTTTTGAGGCCCTCACTTGATGTATTGGATTTATAATATCTTGGTCTTTTCTTTGCAACGTCGGGTTTAACTCATTTGTGATCCCTAAGATATCAACCATTAAGTGCAGGCAAAATACAAAATCAAACGTCAATATGACTTTAACATGTGACGAGCTTCTAATCTATGATCTTGACAGTTGGCATCTTCCATAACGTCTTCTATTACTTCACAATTTGAAGGATATAGGGTTTTGATATTCGAAAGTGAACATAATGAGAACCCTAACAAGTATCACTAGGTCGCTTGATACCAATTTATTGATTCAAACCGGCACCACTTTCAAGTTCACCTAACACATAGGTAAACATAGTCATTTAGTTTATAAAAAATAAATTTGCATAAAAATAAATTTGGATAAAACTAAATTGTTATAAAACAAACCATTGGCCAATGCTACCACAACTCTTGTTGCTTGGTTGTCTCTCAATTTGTCACGACGCTTATAAGAAGATTCAATCATGTTTAACAATCGTGAAATTAGCACAAAGAAGTCATTTATTTACGGTGATTCTTTGCAACAAAGACTAATGCCAATTGTAGTTGATGAGTGAAACAATGGATGTAGTATGTAGATAGTACATCTTCCATAATCAAGGTTTTCAAACCATTAAATGCACCTCTCATATTACTAGCTCCATCATAACCTTACCGCGGATTCTAGAAAAGCTCAATTCATGATTTGAAAGCATTGAATAAATAGTAGCTTTAAGTGACAAAGATGAAGTGTCATCGACATGTTTGACCCCAATAAACCTCTCCATAACAAGCACTTGATCATTCACAAATCATAAAACTAACGCCATTTTCTGTTTACAAGAGACATCAGAAGACTCATCAACTAAATAGCAAAGAAATTATCTCCAATCTCTTTCCTAATAACATTAAGTGTTTCGGTTAGCTGCAAGCACAAGATTCTTTTGGATAGAACTAAACTTCATTTGTGAATTTGTTGGAGCATTCTTTAACACGACATTACCTACTTTATCATTTCGTTCAGCATAGAGATGTAGAAGTTCAAGAAATTTACCTTTGTTTCTTGAGTGACCACTTTCATTATGACCTCTGAAAGGTAATCCTTGACGTAGTAAGAATCTAACACAGTCAATAGAAGCATATATTTTAGTCCGATTCTTATCTTTCGTCAAATCTGTTTGCTTATAAGAAACCGTGGCAATTGATTGTGCCTGATTCATTAGATTTTGACACTTTTGGATAGCCAAGTTATGTGGACCTCGATTATTGTAAAGATCTAAGCGTTCTCTCTTATTCTAAGCCTTAAATCCACATTTTACAAAATATATGCTCCTCCGTGGTTTTTAATCTCTGATTTGAAAAGATAACAACATAAACAAAATGCAGCTTCTTGTTCAATGCTATACTCTAGCCAATATTTATGATCATCAAACCAAGAAGGACTAAATTTACGAACTCTACCTGTAAAACCCGAAATTTTGTAAGTTTAATAAATATATATATATATATATATAATGCAAGTTAAGTAAATTGTAAAAATTTAAGTGTTTAAGATGTTATATACATATACTACATGTTGTGTATATAGATGGTAAATATGGGTAATAAATTAAAAAGGAAAGATAGAACAAGGACCAAAGATGTAATTTGTGTGTGTGTATGGTTATAAGAGTTAAAAAGAAAGAAAAAGAAAAGAAAGGAGAAGAAATCTCTAGAAGAAAATAGAGAGAGAGAGAGAGAGAGCTTGGAAAGAAGAAGGAAGAAATCAAAGGGAAGTTGATGGTTTATGTGATTAAACTCAAGATTTGGTGTTGGTTCTTCATCTTCTTCATCATTGGCTTGGGGTTTGAGCAAGAAATGAGGAAATCAAGTTGACTTATGATTTCAAGTAAGTTCTAAACTTAAATTTGTGCTTGATTTTAGATACATATGTGTTGTATTGGATGATTCTTGGTTGAAATTTGAGTATATGTTGAGAAATGGGTCAAATCTTTTGAGTTGGGGTTTAATCACCCAAGTTATGATAATTGTAAGTCATATGATGTTATGAAGGTTGTTATGTGGTATCTTGGGTCTTATGTCATGCTATCTTGGAGTTTAGTTGGGAAGTTTTTGATATGGATCGGATTTACAGCAAGAAAAACAGGGTTGAGTTGCTGTCTGCAGGTCGTCGCGGCGCGACGCAGCATGGTCTGCGTGATGAGTTCTTCCAGCGAGTTTTTCGTGGTGCGAGCTTAGGTGCTTCGCGGCGCGAGGCACCCTGAAGCCTCCTAAAATGATCTTTTGACATGTTTTGACCTTATATATGTTTGGGGTTTGATTTCTATGGTTCTAGGAGGGATAAATGGAGTCTTTTTAGACCCGAAAATGTGTCTAAGACTAGAATTGTAACATCCTCGATTTGGGCCTAGTTGTAGTTAGTACGTGATTAGTATAATAGATGGATAATTAAATGAAAATATGTGTTTTGTGTTATGTGTGTTAGCTGTGTGTAAGCATGTACATGTATATATATATTGAATAAATATATATGTGTACTACTTGAATTAAAGAAAGAAAGAATTAAGAGAAGAAAAAGGAAAAGGGAAAAAGAAAAGAAAATAATAGACATTTTCATCCAGAGGCGGTTGCCTCTGGATAAGTTTGATTTAAGATATATATGTGATTGTGTGTGTTGTGTTTGACTCACAAAGTCAAAAGAATTCAAGAAAACAAACACATAAACACATACTCTCTGCTCGTGAAGTTCTTGAAGGAGTTATTGAAAGATTTGAAGTCCTAGACTCAAAGTGAGGTTAGTATGATGTTTGTAGTATATATAATACGTGTGTTATGCTAGAAACATGGTTGTTTAGAGGCTGGAAGTTGGTGTTGGAGTGAAGAACTCCATGAAAGAACATGAGAGCTTACTTTATAAGTGGGTATCTCATGTTTGATGTTTTTTAAATGGTGTTAAGGTGTTTATAAGGTTCATATAGATGATATATGAAGCTTAGAAGTGTTTGAAGAGTGAAAAAGACAAGTTTGGAAATCTGGGTTTTTGAGAATTGTAACTGAAAGTCGGATGAAAGTTGATGAAGAAGAAGGTGAAAGTCTGGAAAACACGTCGTCGCGGCGCGACAGGCTATGGTCGCGGTGCGACACTATGCAAAAATGAACCATGCGACCTTTTCTTGGTCCGACCTCCGGATGAGTGGTCCGACAGTCGGATGACCCGTCTGACAGTCGGATGGTTCAAAGGTTCAATGGTCCGATTTTCGCATGGACCCTTTCCCATGGTCCGACTTTCTCTCACGTCGCGGCGCGACACACTCTACCGTCGTGGCGCGACGGGGCCTTTTCAGCAAGGATTGTTTTAGTTAACATGTTCTTGTTGATTAGGTTATGTAGCATTCTTGATAAATGACTTAAGACTATTAAGAAGGCTTTATGAATTTTCTAGAAATAGAACCTAACGCGTGCAAACGCTTAACACGATTGCTGATGTTTTAGGTGAACGTGTCGATTAAACCAGAATTGAGTGAACGAACGCTGTAAGCGAAGCAGGTGAGTGCTTACTTTCATGAGACTCAGTATGAGTAAGTATTTCTTGAAAGATGACTATGTGAATGTGTAAATGTGCATGAGTGTATGACTAACCTGTTTATGCAGGTACGCTTAAGAAGATGAGTGTAAGTTTCTGAATGATGATACGATTGCTTGTAAGATGTATAGTAGGTGCATGCCAGCGGGTCCAGAATGGAACCGCTTAGTTAATATTGATGATGTACATGAATGATGAATTGTATGATGATGCATGTGAAAGAAAGAATGAATGAATGACGGATCCCGATGGGATCCTATGAATGATGTATGACTATGTGATGAAAAGATGGATCCCTGTAGGATCGAATGTACGTATATGTGTATGTGAACTGTCTGCAGACAATCTGACGCATGGTTAAGGTCAGCCTGTTGTAGCTGGATCCTTCGGGATTTCACGGTGATTCGGGGTGCATCCCGGATCGAGGTTCCTGCAGAACCGCCGTGCCTTAACGTGAGACCGTAATCAGCCAGGACCTGGCCGTGATTACTCGGGTTCTGTATATGATGCTTGGTGGACTGCTTTATGCTCCCCCACCAGCAGATTGGTTGTGACTGATCCCCCAGTCTGAGTTGTTGCGCAGGACTGGCTCTCCTGCAAAACATGACTCTTACTGAACTTGTCAGCACACCGCTATGTGTTATGCTAGCAATGTGTGCTTATGTATGATAAGACATGTACGATACGATATGTATGATATGATATGTACGATGCATGAGTTACCTTATTGATGCTTATGCTAAGTATGTACTCATTAGCTAGTGTAGCTAATGGTACTATGATTTCCCTTTTCAGGTTAAGACTAGATGGCCTGCGAGGCAGGTGACTTATGGGAATGTATTGCCCCTTGTGGGTGAAACACTTGTACTTGAATGTTGTAATGTATGTACGAAGCTATGGTAGGTTCCTGTATGTTAGGTAACACCAACGAATGTTTTGGAAACAAAGACGATGTAATTAACTATTTGTTAATATTAAAAAGAAAAATTTCCGCTGCTAAACCTGAGTTATCATTAAAGCAACTGTTTTCAGAAGCGGTGTTACAAGAATGGAGTCTAGAAACCTTGTTTTTGGTTAACTATGTAAGTTAACCTTGTGTTTTGGTGATCATAGGTTTATGATCAAGTGTTTGAGCTTTGGTTTGGATGGGGTTGTAATCCTCATCACACCCTCAGGTGAGTACACCCTGCGGATACCCAAAATTGTTAAAGTTTTTCAAGTCGTCACTTATGTGTTTTGATTGTTTGGCAATTGTTTAATGAATCTTGATGATTCAAAGGATGTGGATTATGAATTGTTTTGTAACATGAATTAAATGATTTGAGATTGTTTATGAGCTTTGAATTCCTGAATATGGAAACTATGCAATTGTTTCATGATGCGGGTAATATGGTTTACAACTGTTTATGTAGTTTTGAACTTAAAGAATGTGTAAACCATGGGTTGTTTTATAATATTGTTTACTTGGGTTACATATGTATTATGAAATCTTTGGGCTTAAAGACTGTGGAATTATGAACTTGGTATAAGAAGTGTTTAAGTGAAGTTTTACTAAAATTAGACCATTGCTCCATGTTGGAGATGGTCTATGTTTAAATTGTGATTAATAAATGGTTTTGAAACATGACACTCCATGATGGAGTAAGCTTTGATTTTGGAAAATAATGAATATGGTTTTGAAACAGAAGATATGGTTCTGAGTTAATGAATTTCATGTTTTCAGTTATGTTGTACTTTAGGCATTGAGATGCCAACTATGAAATGATTTTGGATAAATGAAAGATATGTTTTCACCAATAATGTTTTGGGCATTGAGATGCCAAAAGTGATTTTATGACCCTTCGGGGTATGAGATTTTATGACCCTTCGGGGTAAGTGATTATAGGACCCTTCGGGGTATGTGCCTATGTGACCCTTCGGGGTATATGTGCTTCGGTCCAGACCACTGTGTGATATAACTCTATACCATAGGGTTCCTAGTCATTGAGACGTACACAGAGGTTCCTGTGGCTTCGGCAATCGGGGGACCGCGAGGTACGGGTGGCTGAGGGATCGGTGCAGAGAGTGGAGGGGTATGTCAGTAGACCATCATGACCGTGTGGGTTCACTAGGCTAACGAGCCACCGAACCCGGGGCAATATGTGTGAATTTGGTGAACAGGGCTTACACTCCAGATAACCGTTGTATGGTGGACTGCTTCGTGCATCCCCCACCTTGACGGGGTGATGTGGTTATCCCCCATGTGGGTACGTGTTGACCGTGGCTAGCTACCACGTGGATATATTGTGGCCCAATGGACAGACCCGCATCCTTATGTGTTATTATGTGTGATTTCAAAAGGATATTGATTGCCAAACTTATGTTTTCAAAAGTGACAAGGATGACTTGGTTTTGATAAAACAAATGTTTTTGGATGTACTCACTAGCTATGTTTATAGATAACTTTGTGTATAAAAATGTTTTGTATCCGCAGGTTGTATAGATGCCTCCGTGAGGTGGGTAGCTGCCTTGGGCATAGCTTTGCTTGGATTGCCATTGCCGGTAATCTTGGATTTCCTACCCTATGTTCATGGTCGTGAGATTGACTGTGGTAACACCCAATGTTTTGGAGTATAATTATTGAAAATGTTTATTGTTGAAATATTTACAGAAACTGAAAATGCTTCCGCAATTATTTGGAGAAAATGTGTTTTAAATTGAGAATTGAAAAAGTTTAAATTTGGACTGAAAATCAGGGTGTTACACTACCTCCAATCTCTCTTCATTCGAAAGAATGATTTCGAGGTTGGTATGGTCTTTTTTGCAAGTAATGTCTTCTAATTTCATCTCTTTAATTATCCATACTTGGTCGTTGTCACAGATCGAACTTAACTCATCTCTAATATACTTTGAAGGAGTTTCTTGCTCATTATATTTACGTTTTGTTTTTTCAGTGTCTGTTGCCTTGGGATATCAGTTGAACTAGATTCACCCATCTTCTTAAAAAACCTCAACATGTTAACCTAATTTAGTGTAAACATAAACATAAAATATAAGTTGATAAGTAATTAAGCATTTAAGTATTATACTCCAAAACAAACTTTTAAACTAATCAAAATTCAAAATTACATAGAGTAATCAAATAAATGTAACTGAATAAAAAATCACAACAATAACTTCATCAAAATAAATATAATTATGGATGACTACTCTACAACATGACTAGTACAAATGTACAATATACAATAAAGATAAGGTAAATTGCATTAAAACACAATGAACTTTGTCTTAGTTACCATTATATACTATCAACATTATTTTCTTAAAAATAATACAACCAACTTTCATAATGTTCACATTGTATGCATCTTGTTATATACTATGAACAATATGGCAAAGTTCATTGTATACAATGGTAACTAAAAGATAGACACATAAAAAAGTTGTTTGCATACAATGAGTGTATTATGATAGTTATTTATATTATTTTTAAAATTTTAAAGTTGATTGTATACAATGGTGACTAAAACAAAGTTCACCCCATAAAGATATTATGTGATTTTGTAATTTTGTTTCCTTGGTCTTTGTCTTCATTAGTCACAAAAGTAAAAAAAAAAAAAGAGTGCTATTTAGAGGTGTAATCGAGCCGAGACAGCTCGCGAGCTACTCGAGCCGACTCGAAAAATAACCAAAATCGACTCGAGGTGAACCAAGTCGAGGTCGAGCTACTCGAGTAGGGTTTCGAGCGGAGTTTGAGCTATGAAATACTTTGCTCGCCAAGCTCGCAATCCTAATCGAGCTTGTACTAAATTACCATTTTACCCTTTTACATATACACCATTTACTTTTATACCCTTAGTAGCTAGATGTTAATTGTTGTTCGAAAATGTGAAATTTGAATTTCAGAATGTATTTTTAATATTTGTTGCTACAAAATTTTATTAAATTAATTTTAGTCGAGTCGAGCTCGAGAGTGTCGATTACTTACTCGATTCGAGCTCGAGCTTGAAAATTAAAGCTCAACCGAGCTCGAGTCAAGTTTCGAGCCTCGAGCTTTGGAACCAAGTCGAGCTCGAGTTTGACACTGTGTCAGCTCGGCTCGATTATACCCTAGTGCTAGTAACATTAATAGGTGTGTTGTGTGTGAAGAGTGTGTAAAAGACTCACTTTCAAGTTCTCAATTTCTCAGTAGGTTCCTCACTTCACCTTTTATTCTTAAGGGTTTCTTTAAGCAATTATTCTTCAAAGTTACTTTCTTTCTCAAGGGCATCGATTGTCTTGTTCACCCTGGAGCACCGGCGACTTCACTGGTTGGCAGAAACTCGACAGTTGACAGCAAATCTGGGGTGATAATTAGGCTATCGATGAACAGGTCGACGATACGCCTTTAGTCAGTAGGGTTTTTATTTTTATTTTTAATGGGTATTCTAACATTTGAACTTTTTTACAGGTAGATGAAGCCCAAGTTGCTGATGTAGTCCTTTTTGATATTTTAGTGTGGTCCAAAAGAAAATTATATATATAATAGTAAAATAAATTAAGTGGGGTCAAGACACCCCAATAGTCATAACATGGATTCGCCACTTGGGTATTGGAAGGAGAGTTTAGGATTATTTTAATGACAAATCTATCATTCTCAAATTAGGATGATTTGGAAGGAAAGAATTTCATTTCCTTTCCTCGCCTTATTAAACTCAAGAAAGGGCGTAAGTGTAGAGAGTAAATGTAAAGAGAATAGAGATAGATGTGATGCCTGAATAAGAGGCAGATGAATGACAAGAACTTAAGATTTATGCAGATTTGAACGATATGCGGTGGCGGCAAATTGCGGGTTGTAGTCGGCAGCCAAATGGTGGTGCCTTGGCTGCAAAGGAGGAGAGAGCTGCAAAAATGTGCAAACACTATCGAAGATAGCAAAGTTTGGAGATGACACCGATGATTGAGAACTCGAAAATTGTAAGAGGATTGCACGAAGTGGAGTTGATCCGAAAAAAAAAATCGTAACTAAGCAATTACGTCGCAGATCTAGGGTTTAGCTGTGGCGGCAGATCTACATAGCATTCGTGATGGAAGAAGAATGGAGTGTTGTGAGAAACGTTAAAATTCACTGGTGAATCGAGAAAATTGTTATGAGATGACAATGGATCTGCTATAAAATGGCATGGTTGCACGGGGAGAAATAGAGAGAGAGAGAGAGAGAGAGAGGTGAGCAATGGTGATGATGAAGTGGTGGATGTAGAAGGGAGAAGGAAAAGGATGTAGTTTTCTTTCCCATTTGAAAATTGTGATAGTAATAGTTTTGAACTTTTGCATTGTGTTTCTGAGTTATACATAGAAAGAAAATGAAAGGATAGAAAATTAACGAGAGAAGAAAAAGAAGAAAAAGAAAGACATTTTGGTCATTAAGCGTTTTCGAGTTCCAAAGAAAATAAAAAAAGAAGTGAAATATGAAGGTTTTTTTTTTATTTTCTTCCAACTTTGAGAGGAATTTGGGAAAGAAAATAATAAATAATTTTTTTTTTCAAAATTAAGTCCTTACAAAATTATAGGTTTTGATTTTTATATCCAAGATAGATATCCGACATATGGTGCAATCTTCCATACTTTCTTCAAGATTAAAAAGAAATCCGTAAAACATTGTTGTTTAATTTTTTGTTTTTGGTGATACTAATTTGATTTTACTATAAAACTATAAACATTATTATATTATACTACATGAGTTGTGTTCAATAAAGTCTATTTAAAAAACATATTTCTAAAATTTTAATATTTAATCACAGGTGATTCAGTATATAATCACATGTGATTTGTAAAAGAATCACATGTGAATTACGAAAATGCCACTCCGCCCAAATTTTTAAAATTTAATCTGGACCATTGATAATATTGATCCAAACCTTAAGACTATGAATTAATTATAAACTATATTGAACATTCTTCTATACTACACTAGTTAAATTGGAATAATTTTAGGTAAAAATAAAACATAAAAGCTACTAAAAGAAACGATTTGCATAAAAATTTTAATTATATTGTGATCTAAGAAGTTTTTTAATTTTTATAGAAATAACATTTTATTTAAAACTAAATAAAATACCTATAATTTATAAAATAATTAATGCACGTAATAAGTAGAAGTAATCTTAACATATCTTACTCCTTTATAATATATTTACAATCATAAAAACTTTTAATTTTAAGTAACTTGAATGTACTAAAATAGTCTTTCTTAACCCTTTCATTCTCTGTTCTAATTTACTTTAACTTTTAAAATACCCCTTTTTAATTAACCATTTCATTCTCTCTCATAATTTACTTTAACTTTTTATCAATTAAAAAGCAACATATTATTAAATTTTTAAAAGCAATATGATGTAAAATAGAAATTATTTGCCATCGCAGCATTACGCGGGTACCTTGCTAGTAATTTATAAAAGTAAACATTGTTTAATCACTTAAAATTTTACTAACAAAGAATTGAAGTGATATTTCAAGGAGCTTTATGACTTTTCAAGACCTAAAGATGGCATATTCTTAATAGAAATAAGTGTATGATTCAAACCCGTTATTTATAAGGTGGTTCAGTTTTAATCAATTATAAGTAATTTGGTTTTTGCTATTAGAGTAAAGTGTGAACGACTTTTGTGAAAAATACTAATACTTGGTTATCATTTGTAACGCTCCGTTTTTCTAAAAATAAAAATTTTTAGAATCTTATAAAAATCCTCATAGTTAAATTAAAATATCGTGCAACTGAAAATCTTTTATTAAATAATACAGCGGAAGCGATGTTAAAATTCATTTAGTACGTTAAAACTTAAACAAACTTGTAGTATTTTAAATCTTTTAATCCAAAACACGTTTATTGAAAAGCCGGACAACAACGGGCATAACTAAAATCTAAAACAAACGGTTGCATTACTCGAGCCATCCACCGGATCATCATCTCCGCATTAAAAAATACCTAAAAGTTGTTAAAAGTATCTGATGAGCTATAAAGCTCGATGAGTACTCAAACTCTAAAACTTACAAAATATGAATTAAATAAATTACATACTCGTCAATAATATTATATTTATCCATAGCACACATTCATTTTAGTTAAGCATGAACTCTTATTATATACTCCAATCATTTCAAATTAATTATCTATTTAATTTATCCCCTTCCGGTATTGCAATGTAGCATTTTTCTTTTATATATTCCTTGTATTTGTCTCAATAATTTTCTTCTAACTTCTTACAATAAACATATATTATATAAATTCTCACAATTACTTTGGATCCTTTATCACCTCTCATGGTTATATTCCCAATCTCAACTTGTTCTCGATTAATATTGGTCAATTGAAGGAAATTTGTATACTTTCTTTACTTTCAATATTTGAGTCTATAATTTCATATATATATGATTGTAATTTTGACTACTTCTTTAATTCTCAAATTGAGACATTTAACTATTCAATCTTTGGATTACTTCGATATCGTGTAGTATCCACAATACATGATTAAGTATCCATCTTCTATAAAAAATTGATATAAACTAAAACTTTGTCGTCCCTTGAAGTATTTATACTTCTAATATCTTTTTACTTAATCATATTCTCTTCTCAATAGGTTAATTCTCACTAACTAACTAACTAACTAACTAACTATATATATATATATGAGGGATTCGGTGAGAGAATATTTTAAGTAGACAACGGTTAACCCTTATAATTTAATTAGATAAATAAGGACTATAAACTCAACATACCTTAATTAAATCAAATAATTAAAATTCAACATACATTAATTAAACCAAGTTTAATATCAACCATTGAATAAAGATTATCCAAAGGTTATAAACCGTTCTTCAAATCCAAAGGCTATAACTTTCTTCGCATATTACCCTTTATTATTATATTTAATAATAGAATCGCTACATTACTCATACAAATAAAATAAAGTTCTCGTCTATATCTTTATAATATTTTCATCTTACTTATAGATTCATATTCACTTTGCATTGATTGTCAACTTTTTTGATTTCATTCCATCTCTTCACTTTGTAACCGATTAATTGATCAGTTGTTTGAAAGATAACTTATATACATTGTATTATTGCACTACTCTTTTGTACATTATTTATTCTTTATAATTCTAAACTCAATATACCTTCCTTCTAAGCATCACATGTTTATCTATTTGTTAGTCCCATGTTTAGAATAATTAGATTTGATAAGACAAACTATAGATATGTATAGATGATAGGTTAAGAGTTAGTAATTATGTAAGTCTGTTATAGACTGACTAGTCAGCTTAGGCTGAGTAGTCAGCATATAAACAGATATAGAGTTTTCTATGTAAGTACTAGATAGCTCAGTGACTTTTAAACTGAGATAGGTTTTAAGAGTGAAGACTTGAAGATTCTAGAACTCAGCTTGACGAGGTCAAGACTGAGTGAGTCAGCTCAGCGTCAGAAGTCAGTTCAAGAATTTAAGTAAGTTCTAAATTCTGTTATAAACTCTCCATATCTACGACATTTAAATTAGGATATCTGAACCTAATTTGAACTATCTATTAGTTGGATAGAGATCTCAAACGGAATTAGTTAGATATGTTCTAATTAAGGAGTTTGTTACGGTTTTAAAGAAAAGATAAGTTTTATCTTTAAACTGCGATTTATTCGTAGATATATCAAGTATGAGTATAAACCTTCTTATGGGTTTTAATATATATATATATATATATATATAGAAAACAATATACCGGAGAAAAAAGGAAAGAAGACTGCATAAGTTGCAAAACGTACGTGTGTTCGTCATACTTAATACGCGTGTGTTGCGATAACTTTGTGAGTTCAAAGTTCAAGAGAGTTTTCAAGAGTTCTTGTTAATCAGTTTTAATAAGAAGTTTGATCATCAATTAGTTTTTGATTCAAGAGTGTTTAGAGAGAGTTGAGTTTATAATCAGTGTAATATCAAATCATCCTGTTGATTTGATTAGAGAGTGATAATAGTTACTGTTCTATTTGATTATTGAATATACGTTTGATTGATTTGATTATTTGTTTAAAGTGTATTCAACCCCCCCCTTCTACACTGTATCAGTTGCTTGTTTACCCTCTTTGGGACCAAAAACTAGTATCAGAGCAAGTTTCTTCGTAAGTTGAAGATCAAGATCCGCTGTCAAGAGGTTAAGATGTCAACTAGCAAGCAATCAAGTCATATCCCAACAATAGCGGCAAAAGGGTGTCTTATTTTTTATGGCACTAACTATCCTATGTGGAAGTTTAGAGATATGCTATATCTGAAGTCCGTGGATCACAGGATGAGTATCGTGATTCAAGATGGCCTAATCATACCCATGATCCATATTACTGCCACTGACAAAACTGTTCCCTCTGGAGAAACTCCCAAGCCTGAAGCATCTTGGACTGAGGAAGATCGTAAACTGTTCAACCTTGATGACAAGGCACAAAGCATTATAGCAAATGCTTTGACAAATCCTCTTCTGCATACTGTGGCTGGGTGCCAAACTGCAAAAGAGATGTGGGATACTTTCAGTGTTACGTATGAAGGCACTGACTTGGTCAAGCAACATAAGAAGACAAATCTGAGTCGTTCTTATGAGACTTTCTTTGCCAAAAAGAATGAAACTCTAGCAAATTTGTTTACCAGATTTCAATGCTTGATAAATGATCTGCTCTTGGTAGGTGTCAAGAAAGATGAGAATGAGTTGGTACTCAAGTTCTTGGATGTGTTACTAGAACAATTCAATGAAATCACTATTGCACTTCATGCTGGAGGAACCTTAGGAAAATATGATCTTAGATCTATCTATGGTTTCCTTCTAAATCATCAACAGATCATGGAACAGAAGAAAGTGGCCCAGCAACAACTAAAAGAATCTATAAATAATGCTGGATCTGCATTAATTGTAGAAAAGAAGAAGAAGGGATCTAAAAAGTCTCAAGCTGAGACTGACTCTGAATCTGAATCTGAGGAAGTAAGTCCTAACTCAGGTTTAGATGATGAAGAAATGGATGCTGTTACTGAACGAATGGCAATGTTAGCAAGAAACTTTAAAAAGTTTAGAAGAGGAAGGGATCAACCTGACAGAAGCAAAAGTGGTAAGTGTACTTTTGATCCTAAGAAAGCTAAGTGCTATAACTGTCAAAGGATAGGACACATAGCTGCTGAGTGCATAGTTAAGAAGGGAGAATCAGCTTCAGTGGCTGACAAAAATGCCTACAGAGCTGATAAATATAAAAAGAAATATCAAATACTTAAAGCCAAGCCAGATGAAAACACCAAAGTTCTTCTTGCTGAGACTTGGGATACTGAATCATCTACCTCAGATGATGATGAGCCAAATAGGTGTTTGATGGTCATTGAGGATGAAGAGGAACAAGTTGACTATGAGTTAGAAGATAGTTCCTTTGATGAGGATCTAGCAGAAGCGGCTAAGATGAGTAAGCAAACTAGTAACTGGGATCCTGCCTCAATGTATAAGGTAAATAACTTTAGCTCTTACACTGATGAAGAAAAATGTTTAATGTTCAACTATTTGTTGAATGACTTCAAAACCTCTCTCACAGTTCAATCTAGTTTGAAAACTGAAATTTCAAAATTAAAAGATGAACTTAAACACTCTGAAACTCTCATAAATGCTGGTAAAAAGACTCAAAGTGATTATGAATGTCAGCTTCACATAAACAAACTTCTAAGTGAAGAACTACAAGAATCAAAAGAACAAGCTGATAATCTAAGAAAGATCTGTGAATCTTGTGTAAGTCATCAAGGGAAGTAGAAAAATGTATCAACCAGTAGATACCAAATCAAGTAAAAGCAGTGCTAGGGGAGATTATATTGCTGCTGTTGATGAAATCATCAAAGATCAAGTCAGTCTTGAAGACAAAACTATGAAATTAGATGATATACTCCCAAAAACATTTTTAAGGAACAAGGATGGAAAATAGGTCAAAACCAATAAGTTTGTGAGACCAACCCAAAGTCACTAGGTTATTCATACAAACCATCAAGCTGAATGTTCCAGACCCAACAGAAACTGTAAGTCAGTTTTCAAAAGATTGGATTACAATCCTGTGAGAACAACTGTCTTTGACAGAATAACTCACATCAACTCAAAAAGACATAACTCTCAAGCCAATTATGAAAGGATGTCTAAGAATAGGAAGTTGTCTATAAGTCAGACTTCACCAAATAAGGGTAACCATAAAGCTGACAAAGGTAAGTCCAAAGTCAGAGAAAATCAAGTAGACAAACTTTCTAAAAGGACTGAAAGGTTGTCCACATCTTATGACCCTAAAACTGAATCCAAATTTAATGTTGGAAAACTCAAAGAAATCACCCAAACACCCATCTTTAGAAGAAAATGCTATAAGTGTGGTGATAGAGGTCATGAGGCTAAAGATTGTGTAAGTACCAATCTTAGACCTGAAAAAGTAAAGGATGATCAGTCCAAAACAGACCTAGAATCTGTTCAATCTGATCAGTCAGACTCTAAAGGATCAGCTAATTGCTCATCCTCAAAACCCACCAAACAGTGGGTCCCAAAAAGAAACTAATATGTTTAGTTGATCATGTGCAGGGCTCCTACAAGTGGTACCTAGACAGTGGATGCTCAAGGCACATGACAGGAAGCAAAAGGAATCTAAGTGAATTCCAAAACGATGAAGGACCTAAGGTGACATTTGGGGATAATTCTCAAGGAAGGACTAAAGGTTATGGAAAGATAACTGCTGGAACAGTCACTTTCAAGAAGGTAGCATATGTTGAAGGCCTTAAACACAATCTGATAAGTATCAGTCAATTATGTGATGAGGATTATGAAGTCACCTTCAGAAAGCATGCATGAACAATTTATGATAAGAAGGGAAAACCAATACTAATGGCAAAAAGAGAGAGAGATATATCTATTTGTTAGATCTCAGCTCCGCAGATCCTTCAACTGAAACCTGTTTGTATTCTGACTCAACGCCCAAGCTGATAGCCACTGATGCCCAAGCCATTATGGATTACTTACACACGCAGTTTGAGCTTCTGCACAAGAAGAGGAAAAATGATAAAGCCAAGTTGGTGCGCAAAATTCATGATCTTTCAACTTCAGTAGCCAACTTGGAAAGCTTCGTGCTCAACTTCAGACCCTCCCCTATTGATGATGACAAAAAGGGGGAGGAAGAATCAAATAAAGATGATGATAAGGTTGAGGGGGAGCATACAGAGGAAGTATAAATTGAAGAAGAAGCTCATGGTCAGTTTATGAGCACTGTAGACCAGCCTTTCCAACAACAGCCACAGGCTCCAACAGTCCAAATTATCACAACTTTACAAGCTCAACCAGAAACTCCACATGAAGAAACATCTCAAGCTGTTCACACCAACCTTCCTCAAGCTGGATTGTCAAAATTTGTTGAAGCTGAGTCTGTTCCAACTTCACAAATAGATAAAGGGAAGAGTAAGGTGTTTAAGATGGTAAAAAGAAAGAAAAGAAGTGTTATGCCTCTAGCAAAGAGAAGAAAGGTCATCATTGTTGAGCCTGAGCCAGAATAACAAGGTCAACATCAACTAGTTACATATGAATCTGACTCAAGTGATGAAGCTGATGCAGCACAGAAAGCCAGTGACATGCTTGCTGAGCAAATGTTACAAAAGATGGCTAAAGAACTAGGTATGACTGTGGAGGAGATGAAAGAATAGCAAAAACAAGCTGAGCTTCAAAGAGAAAAGGCTAAAGCTGAGGCTGCCAGAGCTAAAGCTGAAGCTGACTATTCTGGACCCAGAGCTGCCCCAATTCCCTACTCAGATGCTGATTTAAGGCATTGCTATAAAAGAACACATTTTAATCACAAGATTGAATCAATCACACTGAGTAGAAAAGGAGAATTGGTGATAATCAACTTTGTACTAGACAACAAACAGGAAATTGGTCTAGATATGAGATGTTTGTACAAGTTGGGGTTCTCAGAGTTGAAAACTGTAGCCACAACTATCAAACAGATGAAAAAGAGTCAAATTAGACAAGAAATAGTTGATATGCTCAAGACTCTCTTCTTAAGAATTGATAAATTATGAGAGATTCCAGCTGATGAGATTGATACCTTCCTCAACAGAAATAAAGCTGCAAGAGTCAGAGCAGCAAGCCAGCGAGCCAAAAGAAAGATAAGTATACAAGTTCCAGAGGGAGCTGAATTCACAGAAAATACGTTTATCACTCAGTATTTGGAAGGATTTATGTACTTGGATGTGGAAGGTAATCAGTGCTTCTTGAGAATATCAGATCTTCATTTGGCAAATCTGGAGTTGATTCTGTGTTTGAGAATTCTATGTGATAACTCAACTCAAAACTCAGTATTCAGATACCATCTCAACAAAGAAGTAAGGTCAAGGAAAACTGAAATGAGAGAGCTGCCAAAAGGTGAAGAGATTATGAATGATGCTATCAAGGAAGCTGCCATTTGGGAACTAAAATGTTTAGATATGTGGTTGGAAGTTGGAGATCCTGTTGATTAAATAGATAAGTTCTATATTTTTGTAAGCACTAAGTGTGCATAAGCTGATCATAATGATCAAGCTACAATGTAAATGATATGTTCATTAATACAAATTCAAGTTTGATATGTTCAACTGTTTTATTATTTGATATGTTCAATATTTTGTTTGATGTGTTCAAATAAACATCTTTGTAAATTTAAGCTGACTATTGATATGTTCAATCATAAACTGATATGTTCAGTAGTATAAGTTTTGTAAGTTCAGAACTTAAATTAATTCTGATAAGTTCAGTTTCTAAGTAGTTGTATATCTGAAATACTTAGAATACAAGTCTTATAATAGATTTGTAACATAAACATCTTGTAAGTTCAAGATATGATAAATAAGTATGGATCAGTTCAATACTTATTTAAAGAACTAACTTTGGTCAGTTCTAGAGTGGTTCAACATAATTCTGTTAACCTATATGTACTTTGATTCAATATTTTGTCATCATCAAATAGGGGGAGATTGTTAGTTCCATGTTTAGAATAGTTAGATTTGATGAGACAAACTATAGATATGTATAGATGATAGGTTAAGAGTTAGGAATTATCTAAGTCTGTTATAGACTGACTAGTCAGCTTAGGCTGAGTAGTCAGCGTATAAACAGATATAGAGTTTTCTATGTAAGTACTAGATAGCTCAGTGACTTCTAAGCTGAGATAGGTTTTAAGAGTGAAGACTTGAAGACTTGAAGATTCAAGAACTCAGCTTGACGAGGTCAAGACTGAGCGAGTCAGCTCAGCGTCAGAAGTCAGTTCAAGAATTTAAGTAAGTTCTAAATTCTGTTATAAATTCTCCATATCTACGACATTTAAATTAGGATATCTGAACCTAATTTAAACTATCTATTAGTTGGATAGAGATCTCAAACGGAACTAGTTAGATATGTTCTAATTAAGGAGTTTGTTACGGTTTTAAAGAAAAGATAAGTTCTATCTTTAAACTGCGATTTATTCGTAGATATATCAAGTATGAGTATAAATCTTCTTATGGGTTTATATATATATATATATATATATATATAGAACACAATATACCGGAGAAAAAAAGAAAGAAGACTGCATAAGTTGCAAAACGTACGTGTGTTCGTCATACTTGATACGCGTGTGTTGCGATAACTTTGTGAGTTCAAAGTTCAAGAGAGTTTTCAAGAGTTCTTGTTAATCAGTTTTAACAAGAAGTTTGATCATAAATTATTTTGTGATTCAAGAGTGTTTAGAGAGAGTTGAGTTTATAATCAGTGTAATATCAAATCATCCTGTTGATTTGATTAGAGAGTGATAATAGTTATTGTTCTATTTGATTATTGAATATACGTTTGATTGATTTGATTATTTGTTTAAAGTGTCTTCAACCCCCCTTCTACATTGTATCGGTTGCTTGTTTACCCTCTTTGGGACTAACACTATTTAATACAACTCTAGAATATCATGATTTACAAGTCATACTCAAATATTTTGACATCATATTTCATAAGCTTCTCAAATAATCACAATAAAGTCTTTGGTAAATTTCAATGTATTTAAACATGTAATTATTTAGCTTACATCTACAAGTACCGGTTTTGAGGTACTCACCCGAGGTCCAAGAAAACCTGAATTTATATTTTTGCAATGTCTCTTTTCCGAATTTTAACCTATATTATAACCCATACATCAAATTACGATAAAATAATCAAAACAGTAATCTGTGTCGATGGACGTGTCGCGTCCATCCTCTTGACACGTCGTGTCGCTATTGTAGTCGAGAACACCACTTCGTTTTTCATCTTAAAATCACCAATTTTCTTCACTAAATCTGGAATTAACATCATGCAACTGATATTCTATGATTCTTTATAGTTAATATCACTATTTGTTCATAAAACATTACATGTAACTCAATAATAAGACTTTAATCCAACTCTCTCTCTAAAACATAAGAACATAAGAAATTGAGAGTTTCTAACATTTGATCGAGGGGATTAACACTTGTTTAACTTGAATCAACACTTGATCATTTCCCCTAACATGCAAGGCTTAAATCTTGATAAATCTCTTGAATTGACACTTTCTCTCTCTAGTTTTTCTCACATCAAGAACACACACTTGGTGTGTGAAACTCCAGATCTGAAATTGATGTTTAAAAGCCTCCAAATCTTGTTCTTGATGTAGCAGGATACTTAATCTTGCCTTAATCTCACTTTCTCTCTCTAGAATATGTATTTCTCTCTCTAACCCACACATACTCAATTGTTCCAGCACACACTAGAGTATGTTTGAGGTGAAAATGTGTGTGTACTAATACCTCTTATCAATTAACGTATTAGCTATTTTAAGTAACTTTAAGATTTGTCTCCTTTTCTTTTATTCTTAATAGTTTGAACTATGTGATCAACCCTTATCACTTAAAATCTCGATATACTCTTCTTTTTATGAATAATATATATTCTTTTTAAAATTCTGGGTGTAATATCATCAAGTAACATTTTTAAAATAAAAAGTATAATACATTAATTTGTTTTTACCCGATATAAATCAAATGCAATATAAGTTGTTAAACATTTTAAACTAGTAAGATAATAAAGAATTAATACAATGAAAAGAGTAAAAAGATAATGATAAAGTGGGGGTTCACCAGTGCCCATGTGATGATGTCTTTTGCTTAAAACAAGCGGGAAACATCACTCAAATCAAATGGCTCTTCCCACTCCTAACGTTCGACTCTCCCCTTTTTATTCAATAAAATAGTCGTATTAAGAGAAAAGTACGTATACAGCTAGAAACACATATGATAGATGCTTTTACACTTACAAATATTTAAATTAATAAATAATAAAATGACTAATACACCTATCGTTTAAAGTGTTTATAAGTGTAAAAACACCTAAGATGAGTGCTGCTAGAAGCATATATCTTATCCCTTTGTCTTACACATAATTTAATCTAGGGCTATGTTCTTTAAAATGAATCTAACTTTACACGCTTTGCTATTGTGTGTATTAATTTTAAAAGTTTCTATTGTATGTATCAAACTTTTAATTTATCGTTATTATATGTCTTTTAGTTACATAGAAAAGGAGAAAGAAGTTTAAGTTTAAAATACACACATTAAGAAGTTTAATACACACAATAATGACAACTTAAAAGTTTAATACACACAAGATTGAAGTTATTTTTTGTTCTTTAAAACTGATATTTCATTAGAATAGGAAGTTTCTTTATATTTTGTGGTTCAGATTTTTTATAATATTTGATCAATGATTAATTTTTCTTAATAAATCACATGTTAGATAAAATGATAAAAAAGTCAAATCCAAAATATAATAGTCAAAATTATCAATATTTCTGTGTTATATGAGCCGCACTTGCTTAACTTTTAACTACAAGTGCTATGATACTTTATATACCGATTAATTATAACCATACGGTAAGAGTGGGTCTACACAAAATTAACATAAAAACAAATAGTTCTGGTTAGGGTTAATAGGACAATTTGAAGCACATACGTTTAAGAGTAAAACTGTAATATTATAAAATTTTATTTAAAATTTAAAAATTAAATTTTCAAAAAGAAGATTGTGAATTTAATAAGGAAGTGACATCTTAGGACAATAAAACCGTCGAACAAAAGTACAAAACCCTTAAACGTTAAAAACTTAAAATAAACAATACAAGATTTGCAGTTACAACAATAGTACATCATATTGGTATTTTTTTTATTTTGACAATATGGTTTTGGTACTTTGATATTTGATTACTTAATAGGGGGTACTTTAGTATTTTAAATTCGATTCATAATTTTAGTTAACGAAGAATGTTTTTAATTATTCGATTGTTTAATAAAATTATTTATTGGTATTTGGTAAAATATTAGTACATCACATTTGTTTTTATTATATTCATTTATATTTATATAAGTTGAATAAAAAAGTAAAATAAATATTCGAATAAAATATCGTATTTAAAGCTCGAATACAATCGAAGCGAACATTGAATATTGAAGTTATAATATAAAAGAAAACTATTTTCAAATTTTCACCAAAAGTTGGAAAACAAACATGAAATTTGAAAAATTGATAAAGAAATCATAGCCGAAGTGGAAATCCGTATTTGAAAATCGAAAACTACTCGTCGATCACATTTGGTTGGCTTAACACAAGAAAAAATGGCATGATTCAAACCGAAAAGAAAATAAAAGGTTCAGAATTAGGTTGATATGAAATTGACCCAAATCCGAACAACACGAACCCCATCTGAATTGATAACTTTAAATAAAACTTGCCGTCTCAACACTAGGTCTGGGATCCTTAATTTAGATCTAAACTAAACTAACGCTTCCTTAAAGACCAATCCACACACAATATTTAGCTAACAGTATGTGAGAAGCTAGGATCAAAATAAAACACCTAACCTTTAGGGGTTTATTGTTTAGCTTAATTATCATAATCTAGGGTGAAGATAAAGCACCTAAACTTTAGACGGTGTTTGGACATCCTAATTTATAAATTTCTTATAATATTTTAAAAATCATATTTAACTAAATTATTAGTTAAATTGTTTTAAAATATTTTATAATTAATTTTGAATTCTTTTTAATTATAATCAATAAATATTTGTCTTTAGTGATTATAATGTAAAGCTAATGATCAATGACTTGTACAAGAAATAAAATCACATCCCTTGGTATCATGATACTACATTTCTGCCATCATGTTTGCCATCTCCTTTAGAGGTATATGTTCGGATGGATCGGTTTAATCTGATCCGAATGAGTAAATCCAATTGGATTTTAGTTTTGAAAAGTGAGATCCGTTTAATCTAAACAATCTTAAGATCCGAACCAAACCATCTAAATTACAATTCGGTTGGATCGTTTCACAATTCTGTTATCATATTTACATAAATACATGCTTAAAGCGTCGAGATATTTTAAAAACTAGATTTAATACACATACTATTAAGATTAAAATATAGTTGTCCAAGTTACAATAACTATTGGGACTAGTGGTTTTGGTATAAATATATAATTAAAAATAATAAGTTGTAAATAAATATAGACATGACACGTATGGATTACTTTGTTTCACTAGTGTTTATATATATATATATTTATTTATTCGGTTTATTCAATTTATTTGGTTTAAATTATAGTAACCAGAACCAAACCAAAATCTATAGTAATTACTCGGTTTTAATCCATTCCGATCCAAAAATCCGAAATATCGAAACCAAATAGTCCGATCCAAAAATTTCAGTTCTGCAATTCGTTTTTATCCAATCTGTGAACACCACTACTCTCCTCGCGCGACGCTTCCACCTCTGATTTTAGTGTTGACGTTGTCTGTCGTCATTTGTTTAAATCATATTTTTTCGTGTTTTATAATTATTTAATATTTTTTATTAATATTCAAATTTACCATTATTTTTAATCTAGAATCAATAGTGTACGAATAGCTCAAATCATTCTATATAGTTAGACGACAAAGTCTAAAACCAAAATGTTATTTGATGCATGTTTCTATAATATAATAATTATACAAACAAACTAATATATCAATATTTTTATTTATAAAATATATAATTTTTTTCCCATTCGCTAAAAGTTAGGTTAACAGACAGACAATATAGATAGTCAAATATTATTTTAAACTTTATGATACATATATTTTTCCTAGTCTTATCTTTTTGTTTAAGTAGTTTATTTAATTGTGAGATTCTATTACCTCTAACAAAGAATCTTAGAATCATAATGATTAGTGCATAATAAGTTTTTATTGAATATAACAAACAGTTATTGTATGGACTATTATATCTATAAATTTGTGAATGAGATTAATAGTTAGTGAGTTGGTAAGAGCAAAAAGGTCTCAATTGTTATGTATGACAACTGAAAGTAGCTGATAGTTGTAGCTGGAAGCTAGTAGCTAGTAGTTGGAAGCTTTATCTTTTATTTGTATATGTGTTTGATAAAATAGCTGGTGATAACTATAGCTAAATAGTATAAATTGAGAAAAAAAAATAAAAGGAATTGTAAAACAATTCAAGAAGATAATTAAGTAATTTTATATATTAGCTTCTTACTAATTTTAAAACCTACTTTAAAAAGCTTTTTATTTTATAGTATTTTATTTAAAAATTACTTACAGTTTTTTTATCCAAACAATATTTGTAATTTTTTATTTTAAAATAAAAAATCATCCTATTTTCTAATTAAAAAATAAAAACAGCAGGAAAGAGAGCCGATTTTTAACTCATGAGTCATCACGGGCTTTCCTTATTTCTTGAATTCAATTTTTAAAATTTTAATATAAAATCTGATTTTACTCTCTCTCTCTCTCTTTGAAATTTGTTTTCAACGTCTCTTTCTCCCCATCAACTCAATTCAGCTTCTGTGTGAACACTTGAATTGAAACCCTACTACACCAATTTCTTGAAAGTATGCAACTTACTTTAATTTCTTAGCAAATTTAAAATCTTTTATACCTTTTTTGGTTTCTTTTAATTTAGATTCTTAGATCTTGATGTTTCCCCTCTTCAGTTTACCTTTCTAGTTGTGGTGGCTGCCCAAGAAAAGCACAAGATGTTTACACAAGGACTGGATAGAAATGCTCTTAGATGGGTACAAGAGGTTTGCTTCCAACATCTCCACATTACAGATTTCAAACACTTAATTTGTGATTTTATTGATTTTTTTGTTTAATTTCTTCAAATTTTGTATCTGGGTTGCTGTTAATTCACTGGTTTAATCGATTAACTGTTAAAAACTTAAAACAGAGCTCGGTTAGCTAAATTTGTTCCTGGGCTTGTACTAATATTTGTTCTTAGGGTTTTACAGTTTGAACAACTTTACTAAAATTCACTAACTTACTAAATTTATAATCAGTGAATTGAGTTTATGCATGTTTAATCTCAACAGGCATCTGGGCATTTGTTAAATTTTGTTTCTTGGATTCCAAATTCAAAAATTTAGCATTCCCTTGAGAATTTGATGTTGTTCATGTACACTTAATGCTAAAAAAATCTGAGTTTTTTTATGTTGTTACTTTAATAAATGCAGGGATCAGGTAATCCTAAAAAAGAAATCCCTCACCCTGCACCAAATCAACAGACTCGGATTGACCCGATTTCTTCAAGAAACAGGGGACTTCCTCCACCTTCGAAATTCAAAAGCGGGCATCTTCCGGGAGTTGTTCCACTATCTCAGGTTTTGCCAAGAGATGACAGTAATCCAACTTCTGAGGATATGTCAACGGATTCAGAAGGAGAGGTGTATGGTGGACGATACTCACTGGATTCCTCCTCCCCTCAAGATGATAGAGTTCCTTCAGTTAGTAATAATAGATACTGTGATCCTGTGCACACACGCACACAGTATCATGTGTACTCTAGTGATGTGAGCTCTTCGATTGACATGACTCGAGGGAGTGGGAAAGGAAATGTGGCTGATAGATTGATGATGAGGGGGGCCAACAGGTTATTATTCTATTATTGTATCCTTGAATATGATTGATTACATGAGCAGACACACATAAATTAATCTAATTATGGCAACTAATGGTAGCCAACACACTAAGCATCATACCGTAACACAATACTATATGATCATACTAATAGTAATATGTCTGATCATACAGATATCCGGTTAGAAGCAGTGTTTATACAGAGGATGAATCAGATGATTCTGCAGAAAGCTCCGAGTATTCAACTACACAAGTAGGAGCCAGCATTGAAAATCTGCCTCGTAAAGATGCTTACAATTCAGATGGTTATTTGTCTCATATTTCTTCAGGAAAGGTACAAAGCTAGCATTCTAGCTTCATCTATCACTGACTTCATATTAAATTTTCGACTAGGAACTAATTATCGTACATGAAGTTTTCAAGTTGCAACGCACTCAAAAACATCTAGTTAGTTAGTTAATTCGATTAGTATAACTTCAAACAACAAAATCATATCCAAACACTATTTTCTTGCAAATCATACAATATCACATAATCAGTTTCAAAGTAGAAATTGTCAGTTTCGTTTTATTGGAACTATAGTTTTATACAGAATGTAGTCTCTCATTCAATCAATTGTCTTACTGCATGAATACATTGGTTAATAGGAGATTACTTTGCTATGACTCAATGTTTAATTGTGAGTATCAACTTTTTTTTTTCAGGAGTTAAGTGGTAGAAATATCAAGAATAGACAGTCATCTAAGGAAGATTTTCCCACCGCACCTCCGATTTCAGGCTCTTTTACAGAAATCAAGCAAGAGAAGGAACAATCTTCACCTTCTAAAGTGAATTATACATCATCTAGGGTTGATTTGTGTGAATTTGCTGCTAATTCAACTCTAGAGAAGAAGACCCCTGTTATTGATTTGAAGGCGGGTCATAAACAAGAGACCTCAAACCCGTCTAGGTTTATTTTATACTTACTCAAATTGATTGATATCCTGCATTTGCTTTCGTTTTGACAAATAAGGTGGTGGCAGATTGGCAGAATGACAGGGTAACCATTTAAAATGAGTTAGAGCTAAAAGAGATAATGGTTTTCGGTAAACAATATTTGGTCATTTTAATTTTAAACTAGTATCATACCCGCTCAATGTTGCGGCGGCAAATAGTTTCTGTTTTACAACATGTCGTTTTTAAGTATGTAATATGTTATTCGCGTGATTCAATGTCACGAAAAAGTTTTCTATAGTAACATGTCCGTTTTTATTTAAAAATTTCTTTTATTTGCATGAACTATTTTATTTATTTTAAAAATAAATTCTAAAAGATATTAAAATAGGAATAAAGATTTATATTTATGAAATAAAGAGAGAGAAGTTAATAAGATTTTGGAAATTATGTTGATGTGGGTGGATAATTGTGTTTGTGTGAGGGAGTGTGTTAGTGTGGGAGAGTATATTTTAAATGAATAAAAAGTTAAAGTAAATCAGGAGAGAGTGAAATGGTTAAAGATTGAGTGGATGAGATTAACTTAGATAGAATGAAATGTTATTATTTTGTCTTGGTTGAATTTTAAAAACTCTTAAAATTAAGGAGGAGAGAGAATGTTAAATGATTTATATAGTAGTATAGATAATAATTAATGAGGTGGTTATGATGGGAAAAGCTAGACTTTTTCAATGATAGCTAGGATGTTGAATCTATAATAAATCAATTTAGGAGGTTGCATGTATTAAATTTACTTTATGCTAAACTTTTATGTTACTCATTCAACCTGTTTTAAGATCAATCTAACCCAAACCAACCCATCATAAGTATGTGGGTCGGAACTTGATTTATCTCATGCTCGACTCATATTGGTGTACCTCTTCTTTTACATTTATTTATATCTTGTACTTTCTTTGTAATAGGAGTGCTGATGCCAAAACCAGTGCAGGTTCAATTCCGATACGCCTTCCAACCTTTCATGCAAGGTATGCTACATTAAACACCTTGAAGTTGGCTACATTAAGTTCTTTAACATTTAAGGTTTTTTTATTGGTGTACCTCTTATAAGGTGCTCATTGAGTATTTTTAATTTTTTAATATAATTTTAGCTCACTTGGGCCTTGGCATGCTGTAATTGCATATGATGCATGTGTTCGTGTTTGTCTACATGCTTGGGCAAAGGGTTGCATGGAGGCCCCTTACTTTTTGGAAAATGAATGTGCTTTGCTACGTAGCACCTTTGGGTAAGTAAAATTTTCCTCATATCCATTGATTGGCCTAGATTTTCTCTTAAAAGAAGCCAAGACCAAAGTTTTGGTCAACATTCTTAAAAAATTTTAATTTTTCATTCTAGCAAATATAGTATATTCCTTCCGCCCAAAAAAATGCCACATATTCCATCTGAGTTGTCACAAAAGATCAACATATTCCTATTTACACATTGGTAACCATTACAAGATGTTGGCGAAACTGAATTTGATTCTGATGTGTAAAATCAGGTCATAAAAATAAGAACGATAACTACCAAAGTTACTACACTAAAATATTGACTTGGTTGCGCAACAGTATAACAATGATAAGTTATGATTACTAAAACAATGTTATTTCAATGATTATCTAAATCTTTAGATAGAATGATATGTAGGAGGTTTTTATCCATAAAAAATAGACTTTGAGCCACTTTAAACCCTTTTTATGTCATCCATCCCCTTTTAGAAAACTTAAATTGAAAATCAAGTCATCTATAATTGAATGGGTTGTAATGGGCGTGCTTATTTTTGTACTTTGATGGTTGACATCAATCTTTATGCTTAACAGTTTGCAGCAAGTGTTACTACAATCAGAGGAAGAATTACTAGTTAAACGCTCTTCTGAAGTTGGTAACGAAGGTGCTACTCAAAAACCGAAGAAAATGGTTGGGAAAATGAAGGTCCAAGGTAGTTGCATTAAGTGTTTCTTTTTTTCAGTTGAAAAAAATGACATGTATTGGAATAAAGCCAACATTTTTATTTATGGATGCAGTTCGTAAAGTAAAAATGACGTTGGACCCACCTACTGGATGCAGTTTTTCATCAATAAAACCATCAAAAGTAAAATTGGAAAGGATTAGACTCCAAATTTCCAATTTTCAATCGAAAATGTCTTCTGGATGGCAAGCAGTTAGAAACATTCATTTCTCTCCTCGTGTGCCTGCGAATGGTTCTATTTCTCGCCACAGTTTGGCTTACATGCAAGCAAGCACTCAATATATCAAACAAGTTTCTGGCCTTCTTAAGATTGGAGTTTCAACTCTACGCAGTAGTTCATCGGGTTATGAAATTCAAGGTCATGTGTTGGGATATTATTATAGTTTTATGATTGTCCTATTTTCCAAATAATCAATAGATTTTATTATGTTATTAAATTAAATACCAAGTTTTAAATAAGCTTAAAATAATAATAGAATAAGAACAAAATATAGTTATATTTCTATATTATGTAATTATTCTCTAAAAGCAAGCTTTAAATCATGTTAAGAAATTTAATTGTGAATCATGCAAAAATGAGTTTATTAGAAGAATGTTTGAACTTATATCATGAACAATGCAAGATACTTAAATCTTGTTTTGTTTAGTGATCTTTTTTTTTTGTAATAATTATTTATTTCATTACAATCTTCTTGTAGAATGGTCTCATGTACATTCCTTCATCTTTAGAAATATTTCTAACGGGCGCAATTTGAATTTCACCGAACGCAGTATTATGTTAAATATTTATAGGGCTGAATAAAAAATTTTGTTAACTCTAAACGGGGTTGTGTAGAATGGTGTCATTAGGTATTTTGATTTTTTTAGCTAAAATTAGTAGTTAATTATAATTGTTCATTATATTTAACAGATTCATACTCCTGTCTGCTAAGACTTAAAAGTTCAGCTGAAGGGGATGTCATTAGAATGCAACCTGGTTCTGGAGAAACCCATATATTGTATGTATCTTTTGCATCATTCTTATTGTATTTATTATGTGCAGAGGTGGCAAAACGGGCGGGTTGGGTACCAAAACGGATTTGGGTCAAAAAGGGTTATTTTGGTATGGGGTAGGGTCAGGTTGGTGTAGGGTGTCAATAAAACCACACATTGGGAAACTTTCAACCCACTTCCTTTTAAGCTATACATTTTTTTAATCTACATTTTACATGTTTGACACATTAAAAGATGAAACATAACTCAAATTGACCCATTCATAAGTAAATGGGTTGAAACTACTAACTCATTAAATCACAGTTTGCCAGATAGCCTAGGCGATGATTTGATTGTGGAAGTGCAAGATTCCAAAGGGAACCATTATGGTCGTGTTTTGGCGCAAGTGGCCACTATTTCTGAAGATCAGGTTAAATTTTAGTTTATTTTACTCCTTACATTTATCTAATATGTAAAATAGTAAAATATTGATTGTGTTTTATACCTTTATTTAGCAGGAAGCTTATATGTATATATATTTTTATGCAGAATGACAAACTACGATGGTGGTCTATATATAAAGAACCAGAGCACGAGCTTGTTGGCAAAATTCAACTTTATATAAATTATACAACAAGTTTAGATGAGAGTAGCCTTAAGGTGAGTTTTCCAGTTTTTAATTTTATGTACACTCAATTTTATTAGTGTCTTTAAGTCTCTTATTTGACCAAATCTTGAACATTTTGACCAAGAAATCTTGTGATTTATAGTGTGGTTCTATTGCTGAAACAATGGCATATGATCTTGCCATGGAAGTTGCCATGAAAGAGCAGAAATTTCAACAAAGGAATTTGTTACTGCATGACCCATGGAAGTGGTTACTAACTGAATTTGCATCGTATTACGGGGTTTCTGATACTTACACAAAGCTAAGGTACCAAGATTTTGTGATCACATATGATCCATTTCTTATTAATAATAAAATTTTAAATTTTTGAACAAGAAGTGTTTTAAGTGGGACCTGTTACCCAAAATCAATCCCATAGATCTTGATTCTAACATTATGTATGGATGATTTGCTTTCTTCAGATACCTTTCCTACATCATGGATGTTGCCACTCCAACAAATGATTGTCTTTCATTAGTACATGACTTGTTGCTGCCTGTTATAATGAAGGGAAATACCAAAAGTACCCTTAGTCATCAAGAGGTAAACTCACATTTTCCCTTTGGTTTATGGTATTGAAGTCTATAACATGTGCCCTCCAATAATGTACTACCCTTTGTTTTTTCAGAATAGAATACTTGGTGAAATCGAAGAGCAGATTGAACAGATTTTTTCTGTTGTTTTTGAGAATTACAAGTCCTTGGATGAGTTGTCGCCATGTGGCATCATTGATGTTTTTAAGGCGGCTACCGGTGTTCCTGCACCGGTTTTGGAACCTGCTGTGAAGCTTTATAAACTTCTTCATGATATATTATCTCCTGAGGCACAAAATAAGTTATACAGCTACTTTCAGGTACATAACTCTACTATAGTTAATTTTTAAATAACAATGTTAGTTTTTAAGTATCTTGAAAGATGGCTAAATGGGCAGGTTGGGTAAGGGGCAACTTTTTATGGGTTAAACGACTTGGTTGAGTTCACATGAAACTCAGAAACATGCAGTTGGTTGTATACTTGTATTCATTAATAATACACTTTGGGCATGTTTCGAGTTTTGACCCACTTGACGTTTTTTTCTTTTTAGCTACCCTTTTCTATTAATTTAATTCTCATCTCCCGTTGGAGATAAAACATAACCCAAAATCGGCTCATTTGCAACAAGTTCATTTTGTGACGTCATATGTTTTTTCTTGAGGGGCAAGTTATTTATGGGATTGATTTTGGTCTAAGAGTTTCTCTCTTTTTTTATCATTATGAAGGCTATTTTAATCTTATACTGTTGTTATTTATTTTTAAATACACATGCTATCAAATAACCAATTCTGGAAATTATAATTAGGCTGCTGCCAAGAAAAGATCAAGAAGACACTTGACTGAAACTGATGAGTATCTTAGTGGCAGTGGGGAAGGAATTTTGACAGATCCTGTTACCGTTTCTACCGCTTATCAGAAAATGAAATCCCTTTGCCAAAATATCAGGAATGAGATTTTTACAGATATTGAAATTCATAATTGCAATATACTTCCAAGGTAATATTCTCTCTGTCTTGCATGATTTAATTGTGAAATTAAAAATTGAAATCCCTTCACTTTCGCTACCAGGTATCTTTTATTAGAGATGACAAAATGCTCCTCATTGGTTGGGTCAGGGGGTAATGTGTAGTAATGGATTAACAGGTATTTTTGGTACAGGCTGAAACGGGTCAGATCGGGTTGTCCCAGAACACCTTTTGTTCCAAAATCTGGTATTTTTGGTACAGGCTAAATGAGTTTGAAGACTGTGTGCAACAACGATACAAGGGAAAAACACGTATTGTGAAATGACAAAAAAACATTTCTGTTAAAAAAGAAGACATTTGTTAAGTGAGAACAGAAATCTCTCAAATTAGGTTAAAAAAGGGATAAATAAGTAATTTCAGTTTACCTCTACATACTTAGCTATGCTTAGGACCGAGCATGGGTCGGTTTAGCAAGTCTGCAGGGAGTCAAGTTATGCTTTGATGTATGCGGTCTAACCGTTCCCATACTTCTCCCAGGCATCCAAGATGTTTACCCCGAAAGGATTGGTTCTATTGAACACGGGTTTCCTTTTAAGACTTTTTAGGTCACCTACGACCAGGTCATCTTGAGACGATTATCCACTATGAAACCTGTTATCAAGAATGGATTATAATCTAAACATTGAAAATAGACTAATGCAACTTCAAGTGGCAATAATTTCATTATCAATTACAGAATTAAAATCCAAACACCCTCTTAATATTATTTGAAAAATATACCCGAGTCATGATTGATGTAGTGTTGGGCTTCAAATTGATTTATTGTTATTTTTGCACAACTAAATCCTCAAATTCTATCTTATCATATTTGCAGTTTTATCGACCTGCCAAATCTTTCATCTGCAATATACAGTGCTGAACTTTGCAGCCGATTGCGATCTTTCCTTGTTGCCTGCCCTCCTGCAGGCCCTTCTCGTTATGTCACAGATCTTGTTATTGCAACTGCAGATTTTCAAAAGGATCTTGCAACCTGGAATATTAAGTAATTACTAAATCTTTTCTTTTCTTTTTCTCCCTTTTTTGTTCTTGTTTTTTCTTTTTCTGCATAATTTAATCCGACTTCTGTTTCAGTCCTGTCAAAGGTGGGGTTGATGCAAAAGAACTGTTTCATCTGTATATTATCATTTGGATTCAAGATAAGCGCCTTTCGTTGCTTGAGATATGTAAATTAGACAAGGTATGTGACAAAACGGGGGGTTGAGTAACGGGTCAAATTGGGTCAGGTCACGTCGGTTGACCCGCAAGCCATTAAATAGTCTATTGATCAATTTTTGATGTGAAATGGTCGAAGAAAAATGCTGAATTTGTAATTTCAATCTTATGTAAAGATTATCATCTCATATTAAAAAGATACATTTTTGTAGCCGGGAAAAAATCCCGGATATCCGATGGGTATGGGGATGTGGATACACTTTTACTTCCCTGCCATGGGATGGGGACGGCAATTAAGAAAAAATCAAGTCAAACCCTTTCGTTGACCGCCTAGGACCGTCTAGGACATATTTTGACCACAACTTATACGATCATGTGATTTCTAGGTCAGTGGGCCGCTGATAACCGCCTAGGCGCTGAATAATCAGCCACCACTACCGATTTATAGAACACTATTAATTACCATGTGTCGTGAATACATGTTTGCAAACTATAAAGATAAAAACTAATATAGAATGAAATACTTACAAAACCGTTAATTTTTTTCTCGAAATGATCAAAATGTTTGTGAATTTGCAGGTAAAATGGTCTGGAGTTAGGACACAGCATTCAACAACCCCATTTGTGGATGAAATGTATGACCGGCTTAAAGAAACTTTAAATGATTACGAGGTCATAATATGCCGATGGCCAGAGTATACCTTTGCTTTGGAGAACGTACGTGCTTTCCAATTTCTATGTTTTACATACTAGTATGCAATAATCAGTGATTTTGGACAAAATTGTAGAAATATATATATTTCAAAGAAGAAATCATAATACTTGGTAGTTGCAGTAAAAAATTTCGAATTCTTGCAAATTAATGACGATTTAAAGGATTTTCACACATATAGGTTACTTGTAGCGATTTTCTCTCACATTTGTGTATACCATGTTGCTCTGTTCTCCTTTTAATACGTCCCGTTTTCATATCTTCTAATATCAAGTAACATATCCACAACTGCTAAGGCAGGATTGGGTACTGTTGTTGTTCTATATTTCATAGAAATACACAAGGGCTTATCTTTCGGTCCAGAATTATTACTATTTCTTTTATTAAAATCTTTATTTTGTTATTGATAAACAGGCAATTGTGGACATTGAAAAGGCAGTACTCGAGGCTTTAGACAAACAATATACGGATGTTGTAGCACCTTTGAAAGAGAACTTGACACCAAAGAAGTTTGGCTTCAAGTATGTCCAAAAGCTTACCAAACGAACCACAAATCCTTATGTTGTGCCTCCTGAGGTTTGTCTCATTCGTGTTACATTATAATTTGACTCGTAGGGTCAAACCCATCATTTTTCTAGCTTTGATTAGTTTTTACACTTGTTCTTATAATATGTTGAAAAACAATCACTCTCCCATCTAAATTGAAACATTTCCCTTCACACATGTTTCAGAGAAGTCGTGTTTGTAACGATTATGAACGGGAAACGAGTCATTTTAGTTTAAAAACCTTCCAGAAATGTTTTAATTTATTTATTGTTTGTGATTGAGTTTTGAAAGGTTAAAGGGTCCTTCCTTCCTATCTTCTGTGGATGTATGTGGTAATTTGTTAATTTATATAATGAAATTTGTGTTCATTTGTTTATTCAGCTCGGCATTCTCTTAAACTCGATGAAGAGAATGCTTGATGTTTTGCGTCCCAAGATCGAAAATCAACTCAAGTCTTGGGGTTCATGCTGTATTCCTGATGAGGGAAATACTGCAGCAGGAGAACGTTTAAGTGAAGTGACTGTTATGCTTAGATCAAAGTTCAGAAACTATCTTCAGGCAGTTGTGGAGAAACTTGTTGAGAATGTAAGTGGGCCGAATCGTTACTTTAATATGCTAGTTAACCGGGTTGGGTATAATGGTCATATTGGGTTTGGGTCGAACCGGGTCAGGTTGCCTTGAAATGGTATTTTTGTCCCTCCTTTTGAGTTTTATATTAATGACTAATGAGTTCAATGTGATTGAAAAAAAATCTGAATTTTTGAAGAAAATGATTTGTTGATTTAGGTGGCTTTACGCTTTGAGGAATTTTTGACCTCTTTGACCCAGTTGACTTGTCTATTTGATTTGGTCCATTTGACCCATTTGAGATGGGTCTCAATCCAGTTCGATAGATAAACGGGTTGAAGTTACCACCTCTATTAGTGATCAACTTTTTCAACTGTCCTATTTAATTCTTGTGGTTGGCGCTGATTCACACAAGAGGTCATGTGTTCAAACCTCACTTAGGGGAGTCCTTGGGTTGGCCAGGGGTAGTCTCGGAAACGGCCACTGAAATAGCAGTTAGGCAATGTAAATCTGAGTCAAAGGCTCACTGCGCGCGCGTGCGGTAGCCTGTTTACCAGTTTACTTTATTCTATATTGCATATAAACTTATTGCAAGAATACAAAAGAAAAAAACCACTACATTCTTTCTAATATTGCATCATTATTTTCTTATGGAACAGACAAGGCTGCAAAACGGAACAAAGCTTAAGAAAATTCTTCAAGATTCAAAAGAAAGCGTGGCGGAATCCGAGATCAGAAGCAGAATGCAACCACTAACCGAGCAGCTTACAAAGACCGTGAATCATTTGCATACCATTTTTGAGACTCATGTTTTCATAGCAATATGCCGAGGATATTGGGATCGAATGGGACAGGCAAGTTTTAGTTATTATTTTCCGTTTAAATCTCGACAGAAAAAAAGTCGAATAGTTATAGTAATTTGACATGTAAATTGTTTTCATTCTACTACAGGATGTTTTAAGTTTCTTGGAGAACAGGAAAGAAAATAGATCATTGTACAAAGGCTCTAGAGTTGCTGTATCTGTAAGTAGCTGTTTCTCTCTCTTTTTTCTTTATCTTTATTAATTAAAAATAAATGGGTTCTTTACTAACATCTCAAGAAAGCCTAGTAGTAGGATGTCTAAAAAGTTTCAGAAGAGACCCAAGTTGCTAGGTGCAAACATCTTGCAAAGTATAGGAACCGGCAACAAATGGTTACGCTGTGTATATCAGAGCATAGTTTGACTTTCCTGAGAAACCTGCTAAAGTGGGAAATTCTTTTATCATGCATTGTTGACTAAAATGTATGATATACATGCATACATAAGTTAGAGGTACACAAATCATACATGTATCAGTGACGGGCCAACAAAATTTTCTCGGCGGTAGCATAGATGAAAAAAAAATCAATTAGAGATTGCACCTATATACAAAAAAAGTCGGTTGAAATTCACCCTATGCGTAAAAAGTTAAGTGGTAGCCTGTGCTATACATGTGTTAAAACCCTAAACTCAAAACCCTGAACCAAATCATAGGTTATAGATGCACAAATCATACACTGAACCAAAGCACAGGTTATAGATGCCCAAATCATACATGTGCTATACATTGGGTCCGCTACTGCATATATGTATACATGTGTTAAACCCTAAACCCAATACGCTGAACCAAATCATGGGTAATGATAGATGCCCAAATCATACATGTGCTATACATTGGGTCCGCCACTGCATGTATGTATACATGTGTTAAACCCTGAACCCCGAACCAAATCATGGGTAATAATAGATGCACAAATCATACATGCATCTATCTATACATGTGGTTAAATTTAATAATAAAATGAAAAATTTGCAGATTTTGGATGACACATTTGCATCACAAATGCAAAAACTTGTTGGGAATGCACTTGAAGAGAAAGACCTTGAACCACCAAGATCCATCCTTGAAGTTAGATCAATGTTATGCAAAGACACAGGGAGTAATAGCCACAAGAAGAACACTTACTTTTATTAGAAACAATAATAATATTAATAATAATCTTACTTGTATACATACAAGACAACAAGTTATGAAGGTGGGTCGACTTGCATATCGGCTACACCAACTTTCTCTTTTAGTTGTCTTTAGTTCCTAATTAAATTTATTCGTTTTTTATTTTGTACCTACAATTAACAAGTATATATAGAAATCTATTATAATATTAATTTATAAAATCCTTTGACTTGTTAACTAGTATCCACGTGGATATTATATGGTATCAGAGCCATCGTTGTGAAGAAATTTACAAGTGGTTGCTGCCTTTTCACACGGAAGCCGTGTGAGTAGCAATGTTAGAAAGAACTTTGGCAAATGCGACTCATCATCAACTTGAGTTTGCCAAGTGCGACTTATCCATCAACTCGAATTTACCAACTGCGACTCTTCCATAAGTTGGACACTTCTATACGCTCTTCTATATGTCCACACAAATCATCCCTTAGGTTTTTGATAGAAAAATGTTATGCCACACTCAAAACCTTCAAAGCCCTCTCTTAGATTCTCAATTTCTCAATGTTCAAAATTTTTAGATTTTCATATATTCATATCTCCTTATGTATGAAAAGATTGTCATAAAGACAAGTGTTCAAAAGATTTTTATTCAAAGAAGGTACTTTATCTTATTACACTTAAATTTTAGCTTGCTTTTAAACTATATTCATTGTTAAATTATTATTACACCTAAGAATGGGCCTAGTCGTAACAACCTCAGAATGGACCTAGTCGTGTTCGAATCTGGTACGTCTAAAATTCTAATTAAATATTGAATAAAAGAAAATAAAATATAAATAATTGATTAATGAGTAAAATAGAAGAAAATAATAAAGAAATGATAATATTAAAATATTATTGAAAATAGATAATGATAATAAATTATTAAATGATTTAAAACGAGGTTTCCAAAAATATCCCCGTTAGTTAAAACGGATACTCGTGCGTTAAGTTGTAAGTTGGAAAGGGGAACAAGATACCCACTTGTGGATATTATCAACCCACAAGTAGGCATCAGCTGTTGTAACTTCACGTGAGCATCCCTTGAACAAGTACATACAACTCTCTTGTTCTTATCTCTTGTTCATATCTTGGCTTTGAAGGATAATTCATCAAGAAGATCATCAAGCTATAATCTTTGCTATTGGAATTCATTTGCAATCTGTTGTAAATTAGTTGCTTCATCTTCTTCACCTTCAATTTGTAAGTTCCTTCCATGTAATCACCATGTTCTTGAGTTTTTGACCATTTAGGTCAAATGGGTCAAATTTGCAAATTGACCTCTACAATTGGTTCCACTAATTCCAATCTATTCCTACATCATTCTTAAGTGTTTAGCAATCTGAATTGGTAATTAAATTAGAATTCTTGATAGAATTCTCGAATTAAAGTGCAAATGGGTCAAAATGGAGATTTTGATCCCAATCCTTGAATTTGTGGTTAAAGTATGAATTGATAGTTGTTTCTAACTTAGTTTAGGTGCCTATTTCATATATTGACACTGAAAATTGGTTTGAAATCGATTGGATATGTTTTGGGGTTGAAATGGCCAAAAGCAGGGGCTGGAAATCACACTATCTGTGCAGACTTGCTTGCGGGCGCAAGGACCACCCTTGCGGCCGCAAGAACCTTCTTGCGGGCGCAAGCAATTCTATGCCCTTGTGGGCGCAAGCAGTTTGCTTGTGGCCGCAAAGGACCCTGTTCCAGCATACAGTTTGCTGTTTCGGGTTGTACTTATATACGGGTTGTTTATTTAGGTACTTCAGTTGATCCCAAAGCTTCTGTGACATAGTGTTTAGTGATCTAGCTCGACAGGTGAGTGCCTGATAACATAACGATTAATATATCTATAACATATGTTAACAATGATTACAGAATTGTATACCATGATTTGTTCACGCACTTGTTTAAGTGTAGGATTGCATGATGATGCTAGAATTTACCATGTTGACACAATGTAGTATGCACTTGATTAGGTGTATGCTATGATGATAATTGAATATATGCGCGCATTGACTGATGATCCGGTTGGATCAGATTATTTGTTTGTGATCGGTACGGATCTTATGGACAAGGTTTATCTTGGACAAAGCTGTCCTAAATTTAGAACAAAGCTGTTCTACTTAAGGGACAAAGTTGTCCCCTGTGGGTATAGCTCAGGGCTGTACTTAGAAGAATCGGTTGATTCTGAAACGCAACGGTGGACGCTTAACAGCTCCCCCACTGACGCGGTTGATGTGTCTGGTACCCTAGTTTGGTGCATTGAGCCGGGTTAGCTCCCCTGCGAGATATGCTACCTTCTGACTACGCCAGCTCATCGCGAGATGCTAGGATAGAACTATCTGAGCATGATTGATGATATGTGATGTATTTATGTTGATCGCATGCTATTTGAGTACTCACTAGCTATTATAGCTAACAGATGTTACACTCCACATGTGTAGGTGATCCTCAGTGAGCTCGGGACCCTGCGGGTAGTTTGCTTTCTTAGGAGGAACACTATGTTTTGTAATAACTCTGATATTATGTATGTTTGTAACAGATAATGGTCGACCGGATAAGTAACAGTAACACCAAACGTTTATGTGGCAACTTTTGATTGTAATATATATTTGCCATGTGTTTTATATTCCGCTGCGTGTTTCTAAATGAAAATCATAAATAAGCTTTTTAAAAAGAAAAATTTGGTTCTCGAAATGGCGGTGTTACAAGCTAGTATCAGAGCCTAAGTTTGAGTGAATTGGGTACTTGAAAGAGTATTTAGTCTCAAATTCAGGTTCTCGACCATTATTTAAAGTGTTCCTCGGGAGATGTTGGGGTGTGAGAGAGATTGATATGATTCACATGACTAACACTGTTGTTGATTATTTGTTTATTTGATTAACATGATTAATCAAGTATGGAAAGTATACTAAGTATATCTGACTTTAATGATCTAATAGAATTTAGAGACTGACAATGTCGGGAAGCGATGATAGAGAGGCTTATATTCGTGACTTAGAGGCTCGTCTCAAAGCCTCTGAGGAACGAGTTCCTGAGAAGAAGATGGCCATGGGATTAAAGGCCTTTATGATGTGTACACCACCTATCTTTGATGGTAGCATGGATATGGTAGTCATGGAGAGGTGGATCCGTGATACAGAGTTGGCATTTGAGACTTGTGAAGCTGAGGAGTCCAAGAAAGTGGCTTATGCAAGAAGATGTTGCGGGGTCGCGCGGTTTCTTGGTATGATACTATGATAGCTTCTACCCCGGCTGCAGTCCTTAATTCTATGACCTGGACGGATTTTCTGAGGATTCTGAGGGCTAAATACTGTTCGGCCCAAGCATTGGAAGCGGTGGATAATGAGTTCGGAGCCTTGTCTTAAGGCAACCGAACAGTTGAGGAGCTTATTACCAGGTATACCGAGTTGATCCGTTTTGTGCAGGGTTCCTTGCCTGATGAGGAGGCAAAGATTAATCGCTCTGCACTTGCTCTCGTAACCTCTCTTCAAACATCATCTCAAGTTTTGTTGATGTTTCTTGCAAGTGGATTAAATTGTTTTATATCACAAACCACACGATCTATATAAGTTTCGGTTATTCAAATTTGACTTAATTATATATATATATATATATATAATAAATTATTATTATATTATATGTCGGGGAGCTGATTAAATGGTTTTATCTCACATTTGGTTATTCAAATTTGACTTAATTATATATATATATATATAATACATTATTATTATATTATATCTAGGGGAGCTGATTAAATGGTTTCACTTGACAAACCACACGATCCATGTAAGTTTCGATTATTCAAATTTGACTTAATTATATATATTATTAATATGTTATTATTCTATTATATCTATGGGTGTTCGGTACATTTAGGAAAACTAATTAAATAGGTGAGTTTCAAATTATAATAAATTGACCTGCTATTTTAATGGCAGCTCCCGTAACTCCCAACCTTGATATACTGTGTTAGAATCCCTTAAATTCAAAAATTTTAATTTCTAATTTGCAAATTATTCTTAATTATGTTTATAATTATATTATAAATATATTATTAACACATTATTATTAGTGGTAATAGTGATTAGTTCCAAGTGGGCTTAGCAAGGTAGTTGGGCTTAATTGTTGATAAGGTATGTTCGCCCAATAAAAACTAAATTAGGTAAGTAGACCAATTTACTACTATTTTCATAATATAACAAAATCATTAAATTAAATTAATAAAGATTAACATTTAAATGAAAAAAGTCAGATACAATGTTGAAATAAATCAATGTAGACCAATATATACAAATGAAATTAAATAATGTAAAGGTGGTCTTCATTCGTACATTATTTAATATACTTCCTGCAAAAATGAACCAATAAATGTGTATTAATACATTGATCGTATATTAAATTAAATATGTAATTTTATAATATAACTCTTTTATTACCTTCTGAAATGAATGTTGGTTTGATTTAAACAATTACTCCTTCTTCATGGTCTATCCTTATGTAGGCCGTGTCATCAGGAATATCATTTAAATGAAGGTAGCTCATCAAATTGATCGTATCCATCCTCGTCTACAACATCATCAACTCTAACTATACGTTGCTTACCATATTGGACAACAAGCCATCGTAGATCTTTCGGGTCTTTGACAAAAAACACTTAGGTGGCTTGTTTTGCTAGAATGAACGGTTCACATACATACCCATTTGTGGGAAGGTCGACAATTGTGAATCCATCATCATCAACTTTAACACCCTGATTATTGTCAACCCATTTACACTTGAACAAGGATATAACAAATGAAGTATAATTTAATTCCCAAATTTCCTGAATGACACCATAAAAAGAATTTTTTGCTACCCTTGACCTTTCTTCATGGTTCACCATGGTTAATTCTGTTGTTGATGCTGTTTTGGAGTGTACTCTTTTCATCCTGTTATTTTGTGTAAAATGTATACGCATTGGGCCGTACCCTAAATATTCCACAACTTTATCTGTAATATGTGCAAGTATACTCCTCACCCTATTCAACAACCAACTTCCAAATGTTTTCATGTGCTCTTGAGCCTACCATATTGTGCGCTTCTGACGGTTTGTATTTTTTAACCACGACTTATGCTCATCTATGTATGGGGCAATACATTTCATGTGTTCAAGGACAGTAAAATGTGTGAACTGTAAATCTTTCTGATTTGGTGTCTCATCCTTTAGTCCTAGTGTTCCTAACCCTCCAAGTCTACCCTCATGTTGAGATTTTGGAATGCTGATATTTGTAACACCTTTCAAATAGTCTGTACAGAAATCAATTACCGCATCGGAAGCATACCCTTCAACTATACTACCCTCTGGTTGATATTGGTTCCTTACATAGCTTTTTAGGAAACCCATATATCTCTCGAATGGATACATGTATGGAAGGAATACAAGACCACATACTTTGATTTCTCCTACAATATGAGATATCAAATGTACCATTACATCAAAAAAGGATGGTGGAAAGTACATCTCGAGTTGGCAAAGAGTAAGGATAATACCATGTTGCCATTCATCCAACACTTCATGCTCAATCACTTTTGAATGAATAACATTAAAAAACAAACTTAGTTTTGTGATTGTGTCTCGAATGCGGTTGGGTAATATTTCACTAATTGCAATAGGAATCATTTGGGTCATTAAAACATGACAATTGTGGGACTTCATACCAAGCAACTTCAAGTCTTTTAACGAAACTAGTTTCTTAATGTTAGCAGAATAACCGGATGGAACCTTAACAGTATGCAAACATTGACAAAAACTAGTTTTCTCAGCACTCGACATAGTGTAACAAACCGGTGGCATATACGTACCACGTCTTCCATCTTTATTTTCCAACCAGAGCAAACTCTTTTCTAATTCCCATTTCCATCATGTCCTTTCTTACATTAAATCCATCTTTTGATTTTCTTGGTATGTTCAGCAACAATCCTATCAAACTTTCATAGACATTCTTCTCGATATTGCATAACATCAAGACAATATCGGACTTCCAAATGCTCCCGGTATGGTGAACCCCAAAATATAGACTTCTTTTCCAAATACCTTTGTGAAGGGCGGTCTTTTTTCCAAATACGGTTTCTAAATTTACAACCCGAGAGAGAGTGGCACTTCCATTCAGTGGTTGTCATATTACACCGTGCTCTATCTTACCATCAAATAATTTCTTCTTTTTTCAATACTCGTGATCCTCCCTAAGCCATCGACGATGTCCTATATATACTGTTTTCTTGCAATTTCCCAACCAAGTTGAGTGGGTATCATCCTCACAAACTAGACACACTTTTTTCCCTTTCATACTATATCCTTACAAATTTCCATATGCCGGGAAATCACTAATCGTGCAAAAAAACATGGCCCGTAATTGAAGTACTCTTTTGTTGGTATATGCCCGCTGACACGCACGAGTTAATAACACTACTGATGAGGTATAGGCCTATTGGGTCACACACCAAGTATTGATTCCAGCAACACGATCAAGCAAAGGAGAGCAAAAGGCCAAAATGGGTTTTGTCAAGATAAGACACGGGCCGTGTTCTTGAACACGGGGCGCGTCCAGCCTAACAGGCACAGGGCATTTTGGCCCCAATCGAGGCCGTGTACTTTGGGCCGACACGGCCGTGTAGTTGAACACGGGGCGTGTCCAGCCTATTAGACACGGGGCGTCTTGGCCCATTTGGGGCCGTGGACTTTGGGCCGACACGGCCGTGTTGATGAACACGGGCCGTGTACACACTGTAACAGAATAATTGATTTGTTTTAATGCTCATTTTAATGGGATTAAGTATCATTCATTCTTGGCAGTTTCATTGACCACGATTTCTGAGAGTTCTTTGTGAAAAACTAGTTAGAACACAAAGAGACTTGATACACTTTTCTCTCTAGTTCTCATACACTTTGTGATCAAGCTTTGATGCTCAAAGGTGTTATACATACTTTGATCTTGTAGTTTTGGTGTCTACACCAACCTACTAGCATTGGGGAATCAAGTGTGCTTGGGGTGGACTACACTAGAGGAGTTCTTGTCGAATTCTACACACTTGAAAAGGAGAAGTTGATATATTGATCTTTCTTAAAGGTATAACTATTTCATACTTCTTGTTTCTTTATTCTAGTTGCAATACCATGTTTAGATTTTGGTCTATGGGAAGTATTTGTTTGGTTAGCTTTGAATTTTTGAATTATATCATGCTTCCACGCTTCGTCTTGAAAAGCCACACAAATTCCTTCATCTTTCATATATGCATCATACACTTGTACGCCCGTTTCCCACAATTCTTTCATATCATCAACTAATGGAGCCAAATACACATCATGGTATATTTTCTTTTCATACATAACCAAGGTGGAAGATTGTATATGCATAGAAGAAGCGGCCAAGTGCTTTGACGACAGCTCATGTTTATGAACGGATTAATTCCATCCGAGCTCAATCCGAACCTTATATTTCTGATTTCTCTCCAAATTCTTCAAAGTTATAATCAATATTTCTCCATTGAGGTGAATCCGCTACGTGTCTCAATTTTTCATCATTTATACGCTCTTCAGCATGCCAACATAATAATTTTGCATCCTTAGTGCTTGCATATAATTATTTCAATATTAGTATGATGGGAAAATACCAAAGCAACTTAGCAGGAGGACCATTTTTCATCACATCATTGCTAATTGTTTGTTTTACTTGTTTATCCATTGATGTATGAAATATCCTACATTCATGTTAAGTTTTCATCATCATTTGTATACAACATACAATCATTTGGACATACATGTATTCTTTTGATTTTTAATCCCATTGGGCACATCAATATTTTTGCATGGTATATGGAAACCGGTAGATCATTACCATCGGGGAGTATTTCATGCAACAAGTCTAATAAGCTTGTAAAATTTCTGTCACTCCATCCATTGCTTGATTTTAAGTTGAACAATTCCAACATAGCAGAAAGCTTGATAAAAGTAGTACACCCGACATATAATGGTTTTTTCGAGTCAACAAAAAGTTGTTGAAATTTATCATGATCCTTTTCAGCAACATTATCCTCTAAATTATGTAACATGTTATCTAAATTATCATCATTAGTATCAGTATTGTGCAAATTATCGTTGTGCAAATTATCGTCGATAAATGTGTCATCTAAGTTATCATTGCTTTCGGACACAGTCGTGGTACTATCAAGTAAAGTTTCACCATGCCAGTCCCAACAAGTGTACCATTCACAAACCCATTTTTTATAAGACGGTTTCTAATTTCATTACTATCAACAAAGTAGTTGAAATTTGCACAATTTGTACAAGGACAACATATTTTAGTCATTTGTTTTTTCACTCTGTGATTCTCGGCAATTCTTATAAAATCTGACAACCCTGTCATAAGCTCCTTTGTAGTACATTTTCCATACATCCAGTTACTACGATTCATCTGCAGTTTAATAAGAGCCAATATAATAAGATACATGAATACCTAATATGAATGAATGTGTACTAATGTGGTTACATGGTGATCATCAATCCTAACCCACTTTTTGAATACTTTGTCTCATATATGAATATGTGTTAACATATTAAGAGAAAATCTACAACATTTCCCGTTAACTCCTTGAGAATACGTATAAAACGTAAGCTCATTGGAGTAAGGATACACGCTATCGACTTTTTCTTAAATAATACTCAATTAACCACATTCACAAATCCTAAATGAGACAAAGTATTCAAAAAGCAGTCTCAAAACGGGGACAATCCAACATTAACCTCTATTAGGTTAATTTTGGATGGGTATGTTAAACTAAAAGTTATGAAATTCTATGTTTATCTAAAGTTATATATATATATATATATATGTGCGTGTGTGTGTATGTGTGTGTATATATATATATATATGTTTGTGTGTGTGTGTTTACTAAATAAGTGTTTTCACAATATGATAAATAATTTGAAATAAAGAATTACATAAATACATACTTTACTTCCAATCAAGCTACAAATTTGTATGTAATCGGAATGTGATCGATATGAAGGCACTCCTAAAATATATGAAAAGCATTCGAGTTAAAAAATAAATAAATTCTGTGTCATTATAATAAAATTTTATATACTTATAATTTTGAACTAAAATAACTAAAAACTAAGATGAATAAATAACATTTTAAACCTAACTACTAGCATAATCAATAATAATATTCGTAAATTAATCTTAAAATGTTTTCATAATTCATAAAAAGACTACACAAATAAATTAACTTTTACTTATGGTAATTTTAAGTATAGATATATAAATTTAACTTATCTATAGTTTTTAAATTATTATACATAATTAATTCAAATATTTAAACATACATATGTAGATTTTACTTATCATATTTTTAAATTTATTATACATATTAATTCAAATCCTATAAAAATTATGCAGCATAAGCTATATCAATTATAAAATATTATATACATTCAAATCCTTATCCTTATCTATGTTTATTATATATATATACTACAAATTTTTTCATAATTAAATTTTACATCCTTCTTAAATTCTCATCGGATAAGCTCTTATTTCGTTTATACAATGCAATCATATAGTTAGCTAAACCAATATCAAATAATACTTTCATATAAATAATTATGGCTACCGGTGTGTTTACACGGGTATCTAAACTAGTATTACAAATAAAAGACCGAGACGTTTTGATAATAAGGTCAGATTAGAGTATAATACCTTTTAATTTGATTCCGAGTATAAAAAAATCTTGAAATTGAGAGCTTTTTCAACTTCAATGAAGATGTGGATGAAATAGTTTGTTAAGCACTTCATGGAGACGTGGATGAAATAGTTTCTTAAGTTGATATATAAAGAGATGTTGATGGGGACGCATGTTGATTAGCAGCACGCAGTTTTAAAACTTATGGGGACCGGTTTTAACATAATAATCGGCCTCTCAAAACATTGGACTATAATGGGGACCGGTTTTATCATAATAACCGGCCTCTTTGAAATACATGATGTTATGGGTGAGGGTCAAGTTTAAAATTTCAAAACATAGGGACCGGTTATTAAGAAAATACCGGTTATTAAGTTGATTTGTGAAGAAGAGGGTTTGATTTTTGAAGAAATGTTTGTTTTGATTTTTTTGAAGAAATGTTTGTTTTGATTTTTGAAGAAGTGTTTGTTTGGAGGAGAAATGTTTGTTTTGTGGAGAGTTTATGGAGAGTGTTTGAAATTGTAGAGTATAATTTTGTTTGTGAGGAATTGTTTGAGGATTGTGATCTGTAAACCGGAGTGTGTAGTTTTGAAATTTGGCAATTGTGACTCATGTATCTTACCCCTTTGCCAAATGCGACTTACCACTTCCCCTTTGCCAAGTCTCATGCATTGCATTTGTACTTTTTCAAATCTGCCAAGTGTGACTAATAGTAACCAGATTGCTTCCTACTTACCAACCAATTACAAACAAACCAGTTGGTTCATTTGATCATTTTTATTTTTTTCACCTCAATTTAAATGTTATTTGATTTTCTAATTTATTAAATTTTGGGTAGATAATAGTATATTTGATGATAAACAATGGGTCAATGACCATAAAACCTGTAATTTTAATGGTATCAATTATTTTTAATATCCACATTTATAATTGTATGTATTGTTTGGTTTAGTGGATATAATATTTAATATGAACTATATCAATTATTTTGAATTTGAATATATTCTTATTACATGTTTAAACGTATTTTTTTTCAAAAATTATATATTAATACGTGGTAATTTCATAACAAGTGTATGTCACTTCAATAAAATAAAATTACCAAGACTCCATTCCATTAAAATTAAAAATATTACAATAGTAAAATACTAATTAACTAATTAACTAAATAACTACAACACGATAATTTAGTAAACCTAAAGACTACAGGGAGATTCATTAGGTGTTGTTAATGTAAGTTGAATTGTAGCAAGAATTCAGTGCCTTGAGTTCGGTGTCTATATCAAAATAGGAAAAATACACGTTCACACTGCCAAGCCTATTCGCAAGGCAAATCAGTTTCGGAAATCAAGAACCTCCGGCCGGTTATGTCGTACGCAAATTTGTAGAATCTCCGATGCATGAACAAAAAGAAATCCGACATGCTCCGGTCAGTAATCTTGAGATCCTTGAGTGTGTATTTATCGCCACCACAATAATGTAGGAACAAGTATTCTTCTATTCTCCATCATAGTAGCAGTTTATTATAAGATGAGAGATCCATGATTTGGAGAAGACGAAGAGAATATTTGTGAGAGAAGAATTTTCCGAGAATGAACGTGAAGAGAAGATGAAACTAAGAAGGTGAGTTTATACAGTGATACATAACAAATAAGTTATAATTCTAAAAAAATAACAAAATGAAATAAATAAAGAGGGTTTTACCAAATTATGTGGTATGCATCTTATACGATTGTTTATCCATTACATATCAAATTTTTTTTGGCAGTCTCGTCCAAGTCCTCATTACGATCATAAACCATTGTTTTGTTACTAATGAGCTTGTATATAAACATACATAGAAACACACTAGAATTGCGTGAACTACGACTTTGTTGACACACATCTACAATATCTCATTTTCTGATGTATAAACGGTTCCTCGTGGTGGTTAATGAAAAGTAGTTCATGACACCTAAAAATATAACAAAAATAGTTGAGAAGGTAATAATTTCGTTTTCTAGATGCTCCCTTTTTGAGTTTCTTCAATCGCTATTGTAGATTACTACTTGACCTCCGTTATTGGTTATCTCGAAAAAGCGCAATGATGAGTACTTAAAAGTAGATGAAAATTAATTAATATAACATATATTATGTTGTAATGCACAAGTTTAAAAAATGAGTATATCACATACCACGTCTGCGTTCAAGTAATCATATGCTGAGTTTGTAGTGCGGTTGTTTTTAAAACTAGTTGGCATAATCATGTACCGAGTTCGTAAGTCGTTCCAATATGCAATGGGAGGTTGTTTTTAAAACTTGTTCGTATTAATCGTGTACCAAGTTTGTAGTGTGGTACTAGTACATGGCTTATGCTTCAAGTACATCAATGTCCATGCAACCCGAGCGTCCTAATGCCCTTGACTTTATGGTAAAAATATTACTAAGTATATTAATTGAAGATGATTTGTCGTTTCATAAAACAAAATATACTTACCGCATCTCACAAATTTGAATTGCCTTCTTTTCCCAACAGAACACCCTAGAAATGTATCATGCACCTAAAATCACCTAAGCACTTGATTAGGTAGAATGCCGTATATATATTCCTCATTGATAGTCCCTCATCCCCATTTAAGTACTAATCTTCTACATTTGTTGCCATAGAACGTTCATTCCATGGGTAGTCATCTTCAACGAAATTAACAGACATCTCCTTCATTCTTCTATGCTACAACATTGTCCTGCATATTCTTCAACACTTAGTATTCTTATTGCACTCTATCAATCTTGTTTTGTAGTTCTGTCAAATACAATGACCTGCAGGGTGGCACTACATTGTTTCACTTTATAAGTCATGGATGGTCGTGTTCACCTAGATTCACCGGATCAAGACTTACATTATCATCTTTTTCGTCTACATCATGTTTTATTGCCATGTACTTCTTATACAGTGGACTAATAAAACATTTAATTTCAACCATTCTTCTTTTCACACTATCCATTTTTCCTAGTACTTTAAAATGAGAAGTTTTTTTTGCACACTACTCCTCATTCATAACTATGTATATATAGTAGAATAAAAGATGACATATCACTATCAACTCTAATTTTTTAGAAAAATACGATTGGCCACGCTATCTTGCAAGTAAAAGATGACATGTAACCAAATTTTCAGGAAAATATGATTGGTCACTATCTCACAAATAATATATAACATGTCACTATCAGCTATTTTTTGGAGGATTGAAATTAGAATCTAGAAATCAAAACTCATTTATGAAACCTACATTTAACCCTAAAATAAAACCTTAAATAAACATTGCAAATTACATCGAATTAAAGAAATTACATTAAGCTCGATTTCTAGTTTTTAACTACTTTGTTATTTTTTGACGATTCATATTCACGGTTTCTGGTTGTCTTCCATGATCTCCAAAGTAAAGTTAATTTTTCATTGGAAACAAATACCGAAGGAGATTGTATTTTTGTATTAGATTCTGTTTGCTGTTGTTGTAAGCTAACAAGATGTAACTTGCCGCATTTGTAAATCTGTCTAGATCATGATCAATTTCACCAGCGGGTTTTAGATTATAGAAATAGCGAATGCTGTCGGTGTATCCTAACTATTTCATAACATCCTTCTCCAACATATCATGCGTAAGTCCTTTGCACATACACAATCAATAGAATGCACAACACCACCTTCATATCTCCTTCCACGTACACTTTGAAGAACCCACCATGGTGTAAATTGATGGTGAAAAGATCATCAAACTTTGAAAGAAAAAGAAATGTTAATGGAAGATTGAAATTGATGGTGGAAAAGATCATCAAACTCATCTTTGACCCTAATTAACATACCGTTGTAATCACTATCGACATGTACTTCGTTTGCCTGACTCGTGTACCAAAATGGACGACTTGGGACATGTATATTAGTGTTAATATTATTAGAATCATTATTTTGTTGATAAATTGATGTGTCCGGTCTATGAAAATGAACATTGTGGTTATGTGGAATAGGTTGGTCTACCCAATGTTTGAAGACACATTTGGAAACTCTTTTTACATCTTGGAAATCATTATCAAACAACAGTAGTATTGTCATCATGGGTATGTCGAACACATTGAAACTTCTACTATCTCCTTATCCCCACAAAAGAACTTCATAGTATTTGAATTGTTGGATGGTGTCTCAGTCACGTTTATCTTTACTATGCTTGTTTGTTTGTTGCAATTGAACGTTGATTGTGCTTGAATTAGGTTGATCAACCCACTATTTGAAGGCACATTTGGGAACTCTAGATGAATATTGGAAGTCATTACATGTACAACAGTAATAATGTCTTCCGACGTATCTCAATGAAATTGACACTTCTACTATTTCTTCGTCTCTACAAAAGCACTTCACCATAATTTATGATAAGAGGATGTGGAGTATTAGAATAAGGGGTTGTCTCTCTCTCTCTCTCTCTATATATATATATATAGATATATATATATATATAGATATGGTGACCTTATATAATTACAAAAATGTACCATGTCTAGCTTACCTCATATAATTAAAAATGACTCTGAATACTATCGATTAAAATTGATATAAACAAAATTTTATACATATCAAAATAAACATTAAATTAACACCTTAATCTAGATCTAAGTCTTGAACACAAGATGAGGTTGTCCTCCTAAGATTCAAGTAGTCATTGTATGCATGCAACCTATTCATGTATGGTGCAATCCACGTAGATGCACACTTGTATCTATAATGTAACCAGTACTGCATAAGTGAAGGAACAAGATACTCTCCTGCTAAATTAACACTTACATAGTGATTATCGGTTGTTAGAGGTGGTGTCCGCATTGGAAGGAATGTTGACGCGTGTCTTTTGATCAAATGTATCATGACATTGTATTTGTTGGCATTCAATACGCCTTCCTCTATCATTCTCATCCAATTATCCTGGTGCAGGTAAATAAAAGAAGTCCAAGCACTTGTGAACCTTTTCACAATAGTCAGGGCCTAAAATGTCTAGATATTCCATCCGGTTAGAGTTAAACTCTTCTAGTAATACTCTTCAAATTTCAAGCCACTCACTCTCATTACGACCTAAAGAAACTCTAAGCGATTTAAAACCACAGTTCCCGTCACCTCTTACATTCATCACCCTTGTGACATATGGGTGAAATACCAATAGAAGTCTTCTAACGAGTGAATCTTTTTTTAACACATGTGGCATCACCTTGAGTACATGTTGATTTTGGATCTTGGGAGTCTTGTTGAAACTAGTTTGATCTAGGGACCTCATCTTGACTTCGCTGAAATTTTGGAGGAATTTAATCATGATTGCTTTTAAAGGAAGGATGACCAGACGTAGACTTTTAAACAGTAGGTTCAACAAGAACCATCGTACTAGGGGTCGTTATCTCTTTTATTTTCCTTATAAAATTAGCTTGCCTACTCTTGATAGCTTTTTAAACTGTTCGTTGATTCATTAAGCTCAACCTCATAGGCAACATCTTCCTCTTCAAAGGCCATGCAAGGTCTAGGTCAAGCTTCCTCCAAGATATATCAACTGTGTCAAGCGGTATTAGTTGGAGCTGGCTTTGGTAGATAGCTTGTTGGTGCACAAGGTAGCATGTGTCTTGAATGATAATAACATCCATATTTTTCTAAAAAAACTCCTACTGCCTCAATTTGATTAAATTTATCAAACATCAAACCAAGTGTATAAATAGAGACGAAACCAATAAGGTTTTGATAGATTAGTATGTTAATTTAGGGACTATGATGATTTTGCTATGTTGAAGACTGGCTTTGATGATAGTGTCTTATGGGAAACAATTACTTCATATATATCCTTCAACAATGTAGTCTATTAGGCTGTAATCAAACTCTTCTTTTTCAAATTTATCAAATCTGATATTTATAATATCTTCTTCGATTTCTTCCTCATTTTCTGTATCATATACCAGTTATGTATCATATTCTATGTTCATAAAGTTAAGTTCTACTTCATCCTCTTCTTTTGGTGTTTCTTTTTTAAAACCTACAAGCCTTAAGCTTTGTGTACGATCTGGGTCTTCATATATGTAACTTCTTTTAGGTATTAATACTTCATTTTCACTTTCCTTTAAATCATTTAATTGTCATTCTAATCCTTATTCTTCAACATCTATTTTAATTGGGTCTATCATTTATATTGATTTTGAGGTTATAGTATTGACTATTCCTTCAATGTTTACTCTATATTTCATTCCTGATCTATTGCTTGCCATTCCTAATACTCATATTCTTATTACTATATTGTTTCCTTTGTAATTTTCATATCCCTTGGTTTGTAATGATATTTTACTTTTTGTAGTGCTAATAATTTAGTTCCTAAACTTTTTCTTCCTAATGCTTTTATTCCTATAACTACTAATCCTATGTGTGCAAAATATTTTCTTGATTGTTTTATTTTTTATATTGTGTCCGCTGAGAATAAATTTATAGTCACCGTAGTTACTTTGTGTCAACTACTCTAAGGCTTTCTACTCTTGTGTCAACTACTCTAAGGCTTTCTTCTCTACTACTTCGAATTAATACTGTATTTATATTTAAAACTCCTATTTGATATAATACTCTAGGATTTAAAATATCAAGTTGGTGTTGATTATATAAATTTATATTTCTGTCAAGATCAATTTCTTCTTCTAATTGTACTATTTGTTCAGCACAGTTTGATCTTGATCCTCTTCTAATTATCATGTTTATTAACGATTCAGATGTTACAATATCTTGTATATTACTAGTTGAATTCCTAGATTCTTGTAGTGTTCTACTTCTACCCAAAAAAAGTTTTTTTGATTATTCATTAATGTTTATATGGCTTAGGTCTTCTATCAATTTTAATATCTTCTATATTTAATGTAACATACTCGATTTGGGCCTAGTTGTAAATCGTTGTAAATGTACGTAAGATAGTAAATTATGAAAAGGGTCCAAGTTGTATAATTGTATGTAAGGTAATTGTATTAATGAAAGTATATTTGTGTTAAGTGTTTAAGTGAATATATATATATATATATACATATATATATAAAATGAATAAAAGAAAGAAAAGAAAAGAAATAGAAATCCAGAGGCAACCACGCGGTTGCCTCTGGATATGGGTTTATATGTATGTGTGTAGTGTTAAATTGACTAAGATTAGTCAAACTTGAAACACACCTACAAAACACACACAAACTCTCTTGGGAGATTCTTGAAAGTTAAAAGTTGGAAGATTTGGTGTTGTTGAAACAACCAAAGGTAAGCATGATGTTTGTAACCAAGTTTAAACATGCTTTGTAATAGTTATGGGCTGTGTAGAAGCTGGAAATCCAAATCCAAGTGAAGAACACCATGGAAGAACATTCAAAGCTTAGTTTGAAAGTGGGTTTTGCATGTTTGGTGTTCTTATTTGGATTTGATGAGTTTGTGTAGTTTGTATATGTGTAATATGAAGTTTAAAAGTGTTTTAGAAGCAAAACTAATGAATTTGTTAATCTGGAAAATGAAATTTTTTAAAAGGAAGTCGGATGTTTGATGAACAAGAAGAAGATGATATGTAGGTCTGCACGTGACGCGACACGTCGGGCAGGTGGACGCGACGTGTCCCCGGCTAAGTCATGCGACTTTGTATTTTCATGCGACTTTTGTTCATCCGACTCTTTGGCTCATCCGACTTTTGGTCCGACTTTCGGACCAACATTTCATCCGACTTTCGGATGAAGATTCATCCGACTTATGGTTGATCCGACTTTTCTATTCGAATGTCGCATGAAGGGACGCGACGCGACGCGTCCGGTGCCTGACTCGCGTCGGGTAAATTTTAGGATATTGACTTTTCAAAGTTAAATGTTTTAAAAGGCACCTGTTGTGCTATGTCATGTGAGTTTAAGCTAGGGTGTTATAAGCCTTAGAAAAGTCTTGAAAGGGTTCTAGAAATAGAATCCCATATGTGTAAACGCTTAACGCGTATAATGATGATTCTAGGTAAACTTGCCAAATTAGCTGAACCGGAATTAAAGTAATCTGGTTATTTAAGCTACTTAGGTGAGTACCGACTTCCGTAAGCCTCAATAGAGGAAGACTTGCTTGCTAAATGTATTGTATGTGATGCAAAGATGTTTTAAGATGTATGTATTCTTAAAAGTAAATACGTAAGTATTGCCATGATACTTTATTGCTCAATGCCATGCCAAGTACTTGTTAAATGTAAGTTAAGTGCATGCCAGCGGAATCCTGAATTGGAGCCGCCTAGTTAAGATGAATGATATGTATGCTAGGGATCAAGATTGGATCCGTAATGATGAAATGAATGACTATGCATGCTTAATAAATGAATATGCATGCTAAGTGAATGATCCAGATTGGATCGACTATTTGTATGTGAAAAAGTTCGCGGACATCTTCAAGCATGGTTAAGGTCAACTTTGTAGTTAGGTTCAAGGGATCCTTGATCGGGTGATTCGGGACTTAACGGTGATTCGAGGTAACATTCCGGATCGTAGGTTCAGCAGAACCGTCGTGCCTTATATCATGAGAGGTAATCATCCGGTTGTAGCTGAGTTGCCTAAGGAACCTATGGTTCTGTAAACGATGCTTGGTGGGCTGTTTTATGTTCCCCCACCAGCACGGATGGTCGTGTCTGATCCCCCGATGTTTCGTTGTTGAGCGGGACTGGCTATCCTGCAAGAAATAATTTATACCGATCTTGTCAGCACACCGCAATGTGATAGGATAGCATTGTATGCTTATTCCTGTGATACATGACTTGCTTTATTGATGCTCATGTTAAGTTTGTACTCACTAGCTATGTGTATATCTAATGGTGCCACGTTGACACTTTTTGCAAATAAAGAATACGTGGCCTGGTGAGCGGGGTTGCCTTCTGCTGGATATTTATTTGGGATGGAACACTTATTAATATTGTAATTAAATGATATTATGGTCGGTCGTTGTGTTAGAGTAACACCACAGTCAATACAGTGTTTTGGTTGTAAATATTTTATGTATAACCTTTTTGGTTAATGATAACCAATCGTGAATGAGTTCACGATTATGAAAAACGCAATTTTTTTTTCTAATTTTATCGTTTTGCAAAGCCGGTGTTATATTTATCTTGTTTATTGCTTCTGTAATTTTTTATACCACTTACTATAGTTGTGCATGTTTCCTTTTTATCTTCTAGTATATGAATTACTTTGTTGAGCTTCTCTATAATTTGTAATAATAGACTAATAATAAAGTTAAATAATATAAGATATTGTTTATCACTCTTTCCTAATATTTAGTAAATCATGTTACTTCTTCCTTATTTTCTTCTGGTTTGTATTTAGTGGCGTTTTCTATATTTTTTTTATATTCTTTTGTCCAATCCAGTTTTAACCTTCTACTATTTACTGTAGTAACTAGTTTTTCTATATTTATATTTTATTTTTCTACTTTAGTTAATAAAAGTTTACTTTCGGTCTCTATTTGTTTAGGTTTACTGTTTTATAATAAATACCTTAGCTGTTAAATTTCTTGTTTACTAGGAATGTTTTTTCTAATGTCTTCTAATTCTTCTATATTCTGATTATTCTGATCCTTGATGTACCCCGAATGTTCTGTTAACTTATATATTAATTCTATCGTTTTAGAAATACTTTGTATAACCTTTTCTAATATATTATGAGTACTTCTAAATTCTTTTTCTAAATTTACTCCTTGGTTTACTATCAAATCTATTATAATATATAAATATGTATAGTTTGTGTGTGGACTATGTTTAAAAGTGTTTTCAAACCTACAATTAAGATTATAGCAATCTAGAGAGATACTATTATCAAATTTTGCTTCGTATTATAGATTTAGAAATTCTAAACGTTTTATCGCCATATTTGAACATGGTAAATCAATGATTATAAAACTCCTATCCCTTAGCTTTCTCTTTCCTTCCTTTACTCCTTCTCGTAAGATTTTCTTATATCCTCATTTTACCAAGTAATAACATACAATATAAAATTAACATCACCCTAAAATTTACCATATCCTTCATAACAATATCATAAGCACAAAATAATCCTTCAATCTTCACCTAAGCGGGTTATCGATAACAAAGTGTGGGCTTACCGCATTGCCACAATAACTCGAGCCTGTCTTAGTCTTTTAGATCTCAGAATCACTCCATGCTCTGATACCAATAAAAGGGGGTATGGCGGATTTTTTGGGTTTCCGTTAAACCATTAAAATTGAAAACATAGTATTGAAAATAAAAATAAGGAAAAGAAAATATAAGAAGACATCAAAAACTTACTTAGAATGCAGTGATTGGAATCACCTGACTCTATATGCAACAGTAGTTCTACAAGAAGGATTTTTTTTAATAAATTTGCCAATTTTTATTGCTCTCAAGGTTGTTTTTATAAATGAACTCTTAACTGTTTATATAGACGATCAAACAAACGTGTACAGTAACTAAAAAGAAAAAAAAAGTTAACAAACTAGTACAATAATAAAAAGAAAAAGCTAAATTAGTACAATAATAAAAAGAAAGAGGTGTATACATATCATGAAGCTATGGAATCTAGGACAATTATAGGAAGAGTAAATGGAATCTTAGGACGTTTCCACATAAGAAGTTGTTGGCCAGTAAAATTTTCAACAAGCTAGTTTCCAACAATACTAAAATTTCAACAATACTAAAATTTTCACCAAGTTAGTTTCCACAACCGATCTACCATGGCGGTTTTCAACAATACTAAAATTTTCACCAAGTTAGTTTCCAACACATACAACACGGTGCATTCCCCCATGTCCCCATCATGTTTCAACATTTAATGCAACAAGGAGATTATGTAGAAGTTGAAGGGGAGGATGAGGAGGAGGGGTTCCAGAGACTCAACCCGAGGCGGTTCCGGAGACCCAACCTGATGCCCACCGCAAAAGAAAATCAACAAAATTTCCAAATAGATCGAGAACGTGGACGGTGGATGAAGAGATTTTGTTGGCAATTGCATAGATTTATGTCTCCGTAGACGTCGTTGTTTGAAACGCGCAAAAAAGTGGTATATATATATTTGATAATTTATTTTTTATATACTTGCTTATTTATTTTATATATTTCCTTATTTGTTTATATATATTTGATAGTTTATTTTTTATATATTTTCTTATTTATTATATTTGTAAGTGACTTTTGGGTGTGCGTAATTGACTATTTTAATGAAAGAAACTTTCGGAGCCACACGTAAGACCAAATAATATTGAAATGGAAAAATATGAAGAAACACATGACGAAGTTTAATGGAATCTCAATAGTATAAAGTCCAAATACCATTCCGGTTGTAGTGAACCTGATTATTTGGAGAGGGCACACTCGCGTTATCACGCGGCCATGAGTTTCAACAATGAAGTGGCTTGGAGAGTAGTCAAAGACCATCCAAAATGGAAAAGTATACCTCTCATGGATGACAAACCCAGGGCCCAAAACGGAGCAAGACTACCTTGGATTTGAACGCAAACACAATGTCTTCCGACGCACGTTGTTGGTTCGACTTCAAGAAAGACGAGGAAGAGGGGAATGATGTTGGTGTACAAGAAGAGCTTCCACGTCCGATGGGACGTGACAATGGTAAACATGCAGCGTCAACATCCACGGGACCTCCAAAAAAAACAACAATTTGTTGAAGGAGCTGAAGGGTTTTGTGGATATGTTTAGCATGCAAAACGAAAAAGTGCTAAACGTGGAACAAGAAAGCTTGAAACTCGAGAGGGGGAAGCTTGAAATTTTGAAAAAAAATTGAGGAACAAAAGGAGTCGAACATGCAAAAAGATCTCGACTTTTACATCTCCTCACATGGGTATCTCACGGGAAAAGTGCTAAGTGCGGATTTAGCCGGAAAAAAATTTCTACGACAAAAATAGAATTGGGACTAGGACTATCATATAGTTTTTTATTTTTATTATGTATTTTTAATTTTATTATGTAAGATTAGATTTTTAGTTTTAATTTATGAAATATAATATTTATTATTTTAACATATATTAAATTCTAAATTATTTATAAAAATTACACTATTCAAATTAAATACTTGTAATAAAAAATAAAATAGGTGAAAGATGGGGTGGTTGAGAGGGATGGATGTGGGAGTTAGAATGATAGGAGTGGGATGGAGTGGATAGAAAAATTATGTAACGCTGACGTGGAAATGGAAATGAGGGGGATGAATGCATATGGTTTGAATATTCTTTTAACTCTACTGATGTGATTCCTTAGGATCAACTTGATATCTTACACAAAGACATGTTAAAAACATTATATCTGGTCTACTACTAGTAGTGAGATACAAAAGTGACTCAATCATAACTCTATAAGCACTAATGTTCCACTTACCATCGGTGTCCTTTCTTAACATAATAGAAGTAGACATAAGTGTTTTCATTATTGAATAATTTTCAAAATCAAACTTTTTAAGTAAATCTTTGATATACTTGGATTGGTGAATGAAAATTCCATGTGCTTTTTTTTATTTGAAAACAAGAAAGTAATTTGACTTATCTGTCATGCTTATTTGATAATTATCAGACATGAGTTTAGAAATTTTTTTACATAGTTTGAAATTTGTATACCCAAAGATAATATCATCAACATAAATTTGCACAAGAATCACATCACCCTTGTACTTCCTTATAAACAGAGTGCTATCAATACAACTTATGGTAAAACCTTTAGTGATAAGAAAAAAAAAGAGAGGGTATCATATGTAGCTCTTGGAGCTTGTTTAGTCCGTACAATGCTTGTTAAGAAAGTAGACATGGTCAGAAACTTAGAATCTGTTTAGTCCACTTTTTAAAGTTTTAAAGATTTTTAAAAATATATATAAACAATATGTAAAACAAAGAATTTAAGAGAGGGAGAAGATATCACCAATAGAAGAAGTGCACACAAGATTTAAAGTGGTTCAAGCAAGTGTTAACTAACTTGCTCTACATCCACTCCCTGGCTTCACCCACCAAGATTTGCTCTACTAGAACTTCTCTCTTTGAAGGTAGAGATAAATCTTTACAACTTCTCTCTTTAGCTTACAAGAAATAAATCTTCTCTCTTGGAAACAAGGTTAAGATGTGCCTAACTTCACTCTAATTATGTTGCCTAGAGTTAATCCTCACAAACTATTACAAATGATGAATGAAGTATGATGAAATAGCTTTGAATGCTTTCTCTCTTGCTTTTGTCTTTGATCTTGAAAGATGGAATTTCTTTTTGCAAATGAGCTCTCAAGAGATGACTTAGTATACTGTGTTTTTTGGATTGCAAGAGGTGAGAAAAAATGAAGTTACAAGCTTCATTAAATAGCCACAAAAGGGCAAAAGCAAATTTTGTCCGGATCCCCACGGACGATGTCACGGTTGACCGTGGACATGCCGTGGGGTGCCCGTGCACAACTTTTGATTTTTAAAATATAGACGTTGGAGATTGTTTTATACCAAACTCAAACCTTTTTTATCTTAAAAATGAACTTGAAAAGGTGCTAGAAAAAGGTAGGTATTGATCTTCTATAATAGTTTTAATTTTATCACCAAAATGGAAGTGTAAACAATCTATGTAAAAGCATGTTTAAAGTTTTCCAAAAATAAAAGATGCTTTTACCAATTTTAGGTTTGTATTATTCTAATGTAAGATTATGTTTAGTTTTTTCCTAAACAAGTAGGTTCTTTTCTTATACTTTTTTGTCTATTGTGGTTTATAAATCATTAAATATTTTTATAAAATATTTGCTTGTTTTATAAAAATATTAATATGATTAACTATAAAATATTTATAAGTTATTAGAAAGTTAGATTACAATTTTCTTTGGAGCCATTCAACATCTTCGCTTCATCGAGAGATTTGTTGATTTCAAAAAGAGACGATTCTTGAAGCTTGAGGGCTGTGCAACGACGGCTTACTCATGGTCGACTGTGGGGTAGACCGTGAGGATTGAATTTGACTTTTAAGCTTGTTTTGTAAACCGTCATTGACTTATATATTTTACACATATGAAAATGTTTAAAATACAATTTTATAAACATGATAACAATATTTGTTTTCATCAAAAGAGGATAAAATTTTACCATAATTTTTCCAACAATCTCCCCCTTTTTGTTGAAGACAAAAATTTGTAACATGTAAATAAATTGTATGTTAAAATTTTAACATGTTAACAATGTGCATGAATTATAAGTCAATATATAACCATTCCCCCCCTTTTTTGTCAGCAACAAAAAGAAAGCTCCCCCTTGAGAAATGCTCCCCCTTGACAATAGCTCCATTTGAAGAGAATCACCTAGAAAGTAATACCACCAAGGACTTGCCATGATTGGTTGATTAAACCATACATACACAATGTAAGCTAGTCTTAAGACATGAAAACCATTAGACCATGCAAGCATATATCAAATAAGACCACAAGGATAAGGAGCTTATTACAAACACAAGTGTCAATCATGTGATAACCAAAGTCAATAGCAACCTAAGCAAGCCAAGATTAAAACATACCATACTATTGTTTTAGAAATACACCCCAAATATATAGGGAACATCTAAAAGGATTGCGAGGAGTTATCCGAACCACCATTGCAAGCCAGTTTCTCCATTATGGCTTTAAACATCCTTTTCACGTCCTTGCGGAAGGAACGGTGTTCGTTGCGTAGACGATTGACATTCCGGTTTAAGGCCACCACTTTTTCTTCAATCGTACCATCCACCATACCATCATCTAAAGGAATCTCACTCTCTCCTTCCTCTATGTCATCCCCAAAGCGAAATTCCTCAATTTCTTCCTCAACATCCTTTTGTGAGGATGAGTTAGCACGCTTTTTCCCTTTGTGGGAAGTCATTTTGCGTAGTGTAGCAAGACTAATAGGAGTAGCCTTGCCAAGGGCGGGTGTGGCTCGGGGAAGATCCTTGAGATTGTTGAATGGTAAGGAGAGGAGCTTACCATAAGGAAGATCCCTACGGCCGGAGGAAGACCATCCATGCGACTGGCTAGGATGTGCATGATGTTGATTGCGGTACCGGTTTTCAAGGCATAGAGGAGAACGGCTTGGCAAACCCCAATATCCGAGTGGTGTCCGGATTTTGGGAAGATGTTGAATCAATGATTTTGTTCCATACTGCACATTCATCAAGAAGATCTTTGCAAAGAAGATGTGTCTTGTTGGTGGGCACGTTAGGTTTGCAGATGGTAGCAATAAGGCATGGAAGAGAGATTTCAGAAGGAAGATGTTCAAGATTGTGTGAATTGGTGTAAAATTTGAGACCTTCGGATGGGACATTGAAGATTAGACTGAGTTCATCAAGGGTGTATGAGAAATCGATGGACCCAATGGTAAAGGAGACAACACCCTCGGGCTCATCATAGGAGTAAGTTGAATAAAAGTCCCCAATGTGTTTTGGGTAGTAGGTGTTTGGATGACGCAGAAAGGTAGACCACTTTAGGGCTTCAAAGATGGCAGCTGTGTGATAGGAGTCAAGATGTTGGGATACTACGGGCCTTCCCTCATTGATAGCCCTACCAGAGATGTTTGCAGCGATTTGTTTGGATGATTGAGGCTCACCTCTCTTGACTGCACTTGTCTTTTGTCTAACCATATTATCTAGAAAATAAGACATGGTTGTGTGTGTTCCAAAATAAGACAAGTTTGACAAATTGGAAGAGAACTAGTGTGTGCCTATGGTGGAGACAATGTGCATTAATCTTGTCAAGACATATAGAAAAACAATTTGATTTAGAAAGATATGACAAGAGTAATGACAAAATTGATGTATATGAAACAATGAAGAAAGTATATCAATTGAAATGATAAACTTTATATCTATTGTTCATGAAGGAGTGTGATCCTATGTGTGAGAAGGGTTTTTAAAAAAATGTATCATGTGTAGTTACTCGATGCATGATTTAAAGACATAAATAACAAGTTTCAAAAAAATAGGCAGAAGCACGACGGTCGCATCGACCGTGGGTCGACCGTCGCCTCCCCCTACACGTTTTTGTTTTGTGGCAGAACATCCACGGTCTGACCACGGCATCTGCCGTCGGTCAACTGTGAGGCCCCTCATATTTCATTTTTTCATCTTTTTTTTAAATTGTTGGCACTTTTGTTTTATATGCAACAAACCATATATATATGGATACGTATAAATACTCAAACTCTGTGAGATTTAATATTTTAAAAATAAGTATATATCCCCCTTTCCCTTTGTTTTTTTTATAAAAAACTGTATATATATTTAAATACAAAAGTGCAAGGCCCCTCGTATTTTTTATTTTTTTATTTTTAAAATAAGTATGTATCCCTCTTTCCTTTTGTATGTATATATATAAATTTTTTTTAACATATAAGTATATATATATACATATATATATTTTATTTTTAAATAAATAAATAAGTATATTTATTTATTTAAAAAAATAGTATATATATATATGGATCCTATCTTTTCAAATTTGCTAAGGTCTAATCTTTTTAAAAAAATATACATCTATATATATATATATATATTAAAAAAATATCAGATATATAACTTTTCCTATATATAACTTTTCCTAAAAGATCTCTCTTTCTCTATATATTATTTTGATATATATTTCAAAAACATCCTTTTTCTTTTGTTTTTTTAATTTTATTTTATTTAAAGCCAAATCTAAGAGGTATCATTGAATATTTAGAATAAAGTGACTATTGTAACATAAAGAGACAAGGATATATATGAATCTTTCATCATGTAAGTTATTTTATTTTATTTAAAAAAAACACATGATACCAATATTTTTGTGCAAAAAGAGAGTCCTAGGAGATGGAGAAGCAAAGAGAGAAACTTAAAGACTTACCAAGTGGGTTGATGAGTTGTCTAGAAATCGAGAATGAAGCAAGAAGCAAGAATGTAGACACTTCAACCGTGAATCAAGCCGTGAGATGAGCCGTGCTTCTTCTGTGAGATCAACCGTTACAGCAACCATGAGATTTTTACTTGTGATTTTTTTTGAGATGGTGAATGACGGAAAATATGGAGAGGTAAAAATGGAGGGTTGGTTGGGAGAGAGATGATGAAGATGAAATGGGGAAGGTAAATGAAGATAATGGAGGAGAGAGAAGATGGTGACTTGGTTAAATGGGAAATTAAAGTATATAGGGAAGACCAAAAGTAGGTGAGGATAGGACAAAACAATGAAAAAAATTCGAATTTTGAGATCTGGTGACCGACGATCGATATCACGGTCGACCGTGAATTGACCGTGAGGTGCAATGACAGTTTTCTATATGTTTCAAGCTTTTGGGCAGAAGGTTGACAGCACGACCACGGTAACAGTGAATTTTTTTTAAATTTATGTTTAAATTGCATGTTCTAGCATTCCTAACCCGAGTCTTAATGTGTTAAATACATCCGTTTTTAACGGTTTGGTGAATATATCCGCAATATTTTCTTCGGTTGCAACTTTTTCTAAAGTTATATTGCCTTTTTGAATATTATCACGTAAGAAGTGGTGTCTAATTTCTATGTGCTTTGTTGTAGAATGCAAGACGGGATTTTTACTTAAATTTATAGCACTTTTATTGTCACACATAATAGGTATTTCGGTTAGATGTACCTCATAATCTAGGAGAGTTTGTTGCATCCATAAGACTTGGGCACATGCTCTTCCGGCGGCTACGTATTCGGCTTACGTAGTAGATAGTGCAACGGATGTTTGCTTTTTTGAGAACCACAATGTGAGAGCTAAGCCAACGAAGGCACATACTCCACTTGTACGTTTCCTATCTAAAGAACAACCTCCAAGATCCGAATCCGCAAAGCACATGATATCGAGTCCACTCCATTTTGGATACCACAATCCTAGATTGATTGTTCCCTTGATATATCGAATTATCCGTTTGACCGCGTCATAGTGTGATTTTCTTGGTTTCTCCTGAAAACGAGCACAGACACATACACTATACATAATATCGGGTCTACTTGCCATTAGATAAAGCAAGCTCCCAATCATGCCACGATTTTTAGTACTATCAAAAGGTTCACCTTCTTCATCTAGTGTCAAGTGGGTATTTGTAGCCATGGGAGTATCCATTGGTTTCACATTTTCAAAATCATATTTCTTGAGCATGTCCTTGATATATTTTGATTGATTTATAAATGTACCATCCTCATATTGTTTTATTTGAAGTCCAAGGAAGTAACTCAATTCACCCATCATACTCATTTCAAATTCATCATGCATAAGATTTGAGAACTCATCACATAATTCTTGATTTGTTGAACCAAAGATAATGTCATCCACATAGATTTGTACAAGAAAAATATCATTTCCCTTTTTCTTGATGAATAATGTGTTACCTACTTTACCCATTTCATAACCATGTTTTATTAAGAATGATTTTAATCTATCATACCATGCCCTTGGTGCTTGTTTGAGTCCATATAAAGCTTTTCTTAATTTATATACATTAGAAGGATAATTTGGATCCTCAAAACCCGGAGGTTGACAAATATAAACTTCTTCATTTATAAATCCATTTAGAAAAGCACTTTTTACATCCATTTGATATAGTTTAAAATCTAGAGCACATGCATAAGCAAGGAGAATCCTTATGGATTCCAATCTAGCAACCGGAGCAAAGGTTTCATCATAATCTATCCCCTCTTGTTGATTATATCCTTGGGCCACCAATCTAGCTTTATTTCTAGTTATGTTACCATCGTCATCAACTTTATTTCTATATATCCATTTTGTTCCAATTATTGTGTGACCATTAGGCAAGGGTACTAAATCCTAAACTTGACTTCTTGTGAACTGATTTAATTCTTCTTGCATAGCCATTACCCAATTTTCATCTTTAAGTGCATCTTTAATGTTTTTGGGTTCTATGTGTGACACAAAGGCAAAGAAGGTGTTAAGATTTTGGATTTGGGATCTAGTGGTTCTTTGGTTTAGGTCTCCTATGACTTGAGTTATTGTGTGATTCTTATTTTCCTTAATATTTGTTAATTCACATGTTGTTTCATTTGATTTATTTAAGTTTATGTTTGACATTTGTAATTCTATGGCCTCTTCTTCTATTTGATTATCATCAATTAAAGGTTGAGTTTTGGGTAGAGGTGGAGCTTCATCAAAAGTAACATTTAAGGATTCTTCTACAACCATGGTGTGTTTGTTAAGAACTCTATAGGCTTTACTATTTAAAGTGTATCCTAGAAATATTCCTTCATAAGCTTTGGTGTCAAATTTTGTCAAGTGATCTTTAGTATTAAGTATGAATCATTTGCTACCAAATACCTTAAGGTGCCCTAGAGATGGTTTTGTTCCCTTCAGAATTTCATTAGGCGTTATGTTCAATAATGGTCTTATTAGAACTCTATTTAGTATATAAGTAGATGTAGATACGGCATCACACCAAAATTTTTGTGGGATAGATTGTTCGTTTAACATTGTTCTACTCATTTCTTGTAAAGTTCTATTTTTCCTCTCAACAACCCCATTTGATCGGGGAGTGCGAGGAGCCGAGCAGTTATGTGAAACCCCATATTTATCACAAAATGCTCCAAATTGCGCTTCATTATCGAATTCTTTACCATGGTCGGTACGAATCGAAACAATCATACAACCAAGTTGGTTTGAATTTTCTTTCCAAGGATCTTGAATTTTTTAAAAGCTTCATTTTTTGTTTTTAAAAATAATGTCCAAGTAAATCTTGAAAAATCATCCACAACAACTAGTGTGTAGAAGTTCCCCCTCCCCCCCCCCATAGCTTTGGATTGAAGAGGGTCCAAAGAGATCAATATGCAAAAGTTCTAGACATCTCTTAGTTGATATCATGGTTTTAAGTTTATGAGATTAATGCACTTGTTTACCTATTTTACATGCATCACAATAATGACTATCAAATTTTATTTTAGGCAAGTCTTTGACAAGTTCATTTGTAGTTAATTTTTGTAATAATCTTATATTTGCATGACCTAATCTTCTATGCCATAATGTTGAATTGTCTATCATGGATGCAAGGCATACTTTTGTATCAGGATTATCACCAAGTCTACATGTATAAAGACTATTTCTTCTAATTCCTTTAACTAGTACTTTATCATCTTTGCATATCAAGCTATCATGTTTGGTGAATCTAACATTCAAGTCATTATCACATAGTTGTCCAACACTTATGAAGTTATAAGCTAAACCCCTAACATGCTCCACATTTGAGAATTTTATATTATCATGTAGAATGTTACCTTTACCAACTACCTTTCCTCTTAGGTTGCTCCCAAACACCACATGCCCTCCATCATATTCTTTGTATGAAGTGAATAGCTCTTTGTTTCCGGTCATGTGTTTTGAGTGTTTTTCCCAAATAAGTATAAAACTAACAATGATTAATATCAAAGTGCGGAAATAGTTTTAAAGTAACGAACACACGAAAATTTTCAAAGTAAGATTATATTATTAACCAAACTTCAAAGAGTGCATAAGAACAAACTTGAGCACCGAGTACAAACTAAATCAAGAACACACTTGAATGCACATTAGCGAACAAACGCTTAACCTTTTCTCGAATATCGAGCAGGTGTTTATAGGCTAAGTAAACTAATCCTGACCATCTAATTAAATTACACGTGTACCGCTCTTCACAAAATTGGAACAGAAAACAAGATTATCATTTTAAGCTCCTTCAGATGCGCAGATCGTGCACTTTACATAACAGGAAGATTCTGGTAGTCAGATGTATCTTCAGTGTAGAAGACCCTTTGTTAACTGAAGAATAACTTCAGCTAACGTTCATTTATAACAAATCTTCGGATGAACTTTAGGCTTCTTTCTTCAGATGGCGTGTCAGAACAGTTTACAAAAGAATAAAGAATACTCCTTCAGGCGCTTTCTTCGAAAGCTCCTTCAGAAATGGAATATACACAAATAAAGGACTAACAATCTCCCCCTATTTGTTTATAATCCCTGACTATTACAACACCAAAAATAAATAGAAAGAATAAAGAATAAAAGAATTACTATTCTAAATAACCGGTTTGAACTCCTCAGGAATGAGTTCAGTTGGAGTTTTGAGCACCATTTGATTCATGTACTCATCCAGAATGTCTTTGACAGCCGGATCTTTATGGTCTATGAAGTATCTTAGAGATTTCAGATGAAGCCTATCAGCCTTGGCAAAATCTGAAACTCTCTGAAAGCGAATCTTATTGTATGCATCAAGAAAGTAAAATCCCCTTGGATTTGAGAGAACTTTACCCACTTCAGGAATGAATCCAGAAGATAAGGAAGTGTCAAAGCCTTTGCAATTTGGAAGCTCCCCAAGAGATATCAGCTCCAAGATTTGTTGCTGAGATTTTTTGTGTGTGAGCCTCCTTCTCTGAAATTTTTTCTTTTCAGCTCGTGAGGGTTTTTCATTCTGTGGCAAGACTTCTACATCAGATCCCCTCTTCTTCACTTCCTCTTCGTAAAATTTAATTACTTTGGTGATTTCTCGTTGAACGAACTCAACATCATCGGCTAGCTTGCGTTTTGATAAACAAGCCATTCTTTCAGCCCATTCAGAAACAACACAGTTGAGTTGGAAATTCTTGATTGTGTGTATACTAAAGAGAGGAAGATTTCTGCGCTGAATATTCAGAAAGATTTCAATTTTTACTTTCTTTAGTCTTACTGAAGTGATCTTATCTCGATGTATTCTTTGATGCCGAGAGTTCATCCACTTTTCTTGTCTAGCATCCAAGATCTTTTTCTTCTTATCTTGTAAAGCTTTTTCAGCTTCGATCTCCTCTTGAATATGTTTTTGGTGATCCAAGGGAGATAGATCAATTTTATTTGCAACAACTTCTTCAAGTACCAATTTCTCTACTGCTATTCTGCCAAGTTCATCAGCCACTTTCATCTCCTTGGCTTTCGGATTTTCATCATCTGAGTCATCTAAATCATATATACCCTTACTCATCAGATCACCCGGAGAACTTATTATTTCTTTCTCTTTACCTTTATCGGCACGGCTTGGCTGACCACTAGATGATGGAGCAGCTGATTGAGTGGTAATTTGAGAGGCTTTAGCTTCTCTTATTATTTGCTGACATTCAACTGCATCTAACTCTGAACTAAAGAGTTCAGCTTCAGCTTTCCTCTGATCAAGGAAACTCTTGAGCTCCCCCTCAGCAAGTACCTTAGCTTCTTCAACTTTGGCTAGCCTGACCTCGAAATCGATCAAAGCTTTATTCTTATTCTCTTCAGCGGCTTTGAGGTGAGCCACTTCATCTTCTAATCTCTGCATAGCTTCAAATCGTGAATACTTTCTTTGCCATTTGATAAATTTCCGATTAGCGGCAACTTTCCTTCTAATAATCTGATAGATTTTAGACTGTCTTCGAATTTTCTCCCCCTTAGAAGCTGTAGAGATTCCTGAAGCTTCTATCGATCGGGACAGGGCCGAAATCTCATTAGAGAGGCCGGAGAAGGAGGGAGCAAACAAGTCCTGCAACTGACGAGTTGCTGCTTCAGAAAGATTGACAGCATGAATGTTGTCAACTTTAGATGAAAGAGAATGTACAGATGTTGAGAGAGTAGAGAGTTGGGAGTTGAGTTTAGAGAACTCGATGGTGGCAGAAGCAGCCATGGTTTTCACAAGATTCTGAAATTGTTTGAACATCCCATGACGTGTCAGATTTTGACGGTCAATGGTTTGGGTGAGAGTTGTGAAGTGGTTGTTGATAGAATCAACCAGAGAGTTGAGCTCGGTTTCGAGCTTGGTTTGATTATTGGCGATACAAGACCCTTGAAAAGTATTGGTCTTGACAAGTTTAGAAACAGAAAGGACAATTTCAGATAGACTTTCCAGTGATGTCTATTGAAGGCACAGAAGGTTGGGAATGTACAGACTTGGGGTATTGAAGAAAATCAAAAGCATCACTGTCATCAGAAGGATTGACAGTTGTTTGAGGAGAAGGGACGTCAAAGAGTGTGTTGAAAAGGGGAGTGGAGGCCATAGCATCAGTAGGAGTGACTCATACATCAAGGGCCTTTGGCACAGTTGCTTCAGTTACAGTTTGGCTTAAGACTGTGTCTTCATGAGCATGGGTAATCTCAACTGAAGGAGGTTGAACTTCAGTCTCATTGATTTTGGAAGGTTGGGCATCACTCTCAGTTAGGTGTGGAACTAATAAATCATCTGCCCTGGTGGAATCCATAGTGTCAATTGGGTTTTGTGACACATCAAGGGATTTGGGTGCAGTTTCATCTTCAGGGAGGACTGAAGAGTCATCAACAGGTTGGACCTCAGAAACTAGGGGAAGTGTAGTTTCATCATTGGTATTAGGCTGAGCATCAGAGTCAGCCGGTTTGGTTGTTGACACATCATGTGCTTTGGCTATATCTATAGCATCAGTTTGGTTTACTGATGCATCAAGGGATAGAGTGGGAATTTCAGTAGAAACAGGAATGGTAGTTCCCTGCATTGGTGGTACCTGAGTTGTAGTGGGCGTGCTAGCAGACTCATTGGTGAGGATTGGTGAAGTCTCGGCTGACTTGTTTTTGTCAGTATCCTGAACTTATGGAAGTGGGACCTCAGGGACAACAAGGGTTTTAGCTATCTCTTCATTAGTCAGAATGTGGTCAGAGAGCTTAAGTAACAGAGATTTTACCTGAGCAGCTTCAGTAGACTTTGATCTTTGAAGCTGAGTCTTGCGGAGAACCAAAGGTGTATCATCAAGGGAGTCTTCACCTGAAGCATAGTAGGAGATGATGGGACTGGAGGGAATGGTGGATTTGTGGCGTTTGGTGGTTGAGAGTTATTTGGGTGGTTGAGTGGTGGTGGTGGATTTTGGAACAGCTGAAGGTTTGATGGATGGTTTAGACGAAGTGGATACCAGTTTCCTCTTCTTTGTTTTAGAAGGGGAAGACTGAAGCACATGGTGTTGGGTTTTTGAGGGTGCAGTTTCAGATGATAACCCTGAAAATGGTAGAGGGATGGTAGGAGAAGGTTTCAGAGAGACCAGGGCAAGCATTGGGGTAGTTAATGCAGGGTTGAAGGCAGACGAAGATCCTGTCCATACTGAACCTGGTAGTGAAGGTGATGGGAGCAGAACTGAAGCAGAATTGTATTCTTCAGTTGTCAGCAAGGAGTAGATAACCAAGGACACAAACCTAGGAAAAGGAATGTGTTGAGACCTTGACCGAGCCGTCAGTGAGACCACAAGGCTTTCCAGGATAAGGTCAGCATAGTCAATGTTGTGACCATGAATGATGGCATAAGCCATTTTAAGAACTGCCTCATTGACCTGGTCAAGACCACCGATTTTGCTGGTCATACAAAAGTTCAGATGAGCAATCAGACAATTCCACTCCTTTAGAAGACGAGTGCGAACCATGGAGTTTCTTTTCACTTTGTGCTCATCAGCGTATTGAAAGAAGGAGAAGAGCAGCTCCTTAGCGTTGGCAGTGGATGAGGTGAGTTCTCGGCTAGGAAGATGGAGAATAGATGCAAGGAAATCCTTGGATATTTCAGCGGACTTGCTACCAGAGAGCATACTGAAGTGAATATATTGGTCGGAGGTTTTGGGGTTAATGACTTCAGCGGTCATCCATAACTCACAAAGATGTTCTTCGAACATCGGAACCTTTGTTGAGAGAGCAAAGTTCAACGGGCAGTTATGAAGATAGGTCATGATTTGGTGAAGTGGTGAGGATTGAGGAGGGATGGTGAGCTCAGTGGCATAGTTGTTGTCCTTGAAGCAGATGGACGCTAGGGGAATTTTGGGAACGACATCACTAGGGAGAGTCACCTTCGTAGAAGCAACCTTGGGAGCCATAGGATCAAGCACAAAGAGAGTATTTAATTTTGAACAAAGATCAATCGCCGTAGAAGATGATTTGCAGGTGAAGAACTTGAAAGGGCGATTTGGGGGTTTTAAAGGGGTTTAAAACAGAGGCAATCTGAGCGGTTGAGTGAATCTAGGGTGAAAATGGGCGCGTGATTGCGGAAAATACGCAAGGATAACTTTTGTGATATCAAACAGTTATTGGTTAAACCATTTTACCCGGTGTAATCTTGGAAACAACTAAGCTTCATCATCAAACCATTAGCAAGGAGATAAAAATTTCACAAGGCAAAGGGATAAAAAAAACTCCAAACTTTGCATTGGAGATTTTTAATCTCAAAAAAAAAAGGAAACGGAAGTAAAAAAAATAAGAAACACACTGCCAACAAGAATAAGAACTAAGCTTGGATATTACTAATTCCATATAAACAAATGATGATTACATGATTTTGATCACGATTTACATTGACTGCCGAAAAGGAAAATTACATCCATGTTTAAGATAAGATATATATTTGAGATGATACATCAATCCCAATCCCTTCATCAGGAATACGAACGGTGATCACATAGCAATCTGGAAAGAAGACGAACGTAGTAGTGAACTCCATGAGTTTTCAAGAAAGTGAAAGATTTTCTGTGAAATTTTGCAGATGATGAAAAAGGAAAGAAAATCTTTGGTTGTTTATAAAGAAAATTACTCATGATTACGCTTCAGAAATGATTTGACAGTCAGAGAGAGACGGGGTAAAAGTAATTATTCAAGCTTAGCTATTAGGGTGGCTGGCATTAAATGTGACAATAAAGAATGAATAGTAACAATCAAATTTACATGAAATAGCTATATATATGAAGGATTTAGCATTCCAATTTCTGCAACTAGTAGGTTGAACCGGTGTTCATCCAGGGCTTTTGTGAAGATGTCAGCGAGCTGATGTTCCGTAGAGATGAAACGAAGCTCGATTTCATTATTTGCTATGTGATCTCGAATGATATGATGGCGTACATCGATTTGCTTTGTGCAAGAATGAAGCACAGGATCTTGTGTTATCACAATAAATGGGAGTGCGCTGAAAAGTGATGCCATAGTCAGCTAGCTGATGTTGCATCCATAATACTTGTGCACAACAACTCCCGACTGAAATGTATTCAGCTTTAGCGGTAGATAGTGAGATGGAATACTGCTTTTACTTTGCCAACTTACTAGTTTTCCACCTAGTAGCTGACACCCACTGTAGTACTCTTCCTATCAATCTGACATCCGGCGTAGTCGGAATCTGAAAATCCAATTACATCAAAGCCGGAGTCTCTAGAGTACCATAGCCCTAGTTCAGGTGTACCTTTCAGATATCTAATAATCCTTCTGACAGCTGTCAGATGTGATTCCTTTGGATTCGCCTGAAACCTTGCACATAGGCATGTGGAAAACATTATGTCAGGACGACTAGCTGTCAGATATAGCAAGGATCCGATCATCCCTCTGAATGTGGGAAGATCAACTGCTTTCCCGTTCGGATCTGATGTGAGCTTGGTTTTTGAAACAATGGGAGTCTTCATCGTGGAGGAGTCTGAAAAGTTGAACTTCTTGAGTAAGTCATTGATATATTTCCCTTGATTGATGAAGATGCCTTGGTCAGATTGCTTAATCTGAAGCCCAAGGAAGAAGTTCAGTTCTCCCATCATGCTCATTTTGAACTTCTCTAACATGATTTTCTCAAACTTCTTGCACAAACGATTGTCAGTAGAACCAAAAATAATATCATTAACATAAATTTGAACTAGAATGAGTTCACCTTTTTCTCTACATAGAAATAGAGTTTTGTCGATGTTCCCTTTCTGAAATCCATTCTTCAGAAGGTGAGTGGATAGTGTATCATACCATGCACGCGGAGCTTGATTCAGTCCATAGAGAGCTTTGTCGAGCTTATACACATAGTTTGAAACTTGGAACTTTCAAATCCAGGAGGTTGTTGAACAAATATATCTTCTTGAAGTTCTCCATTCAGAAAGGCGCTTTTAACGTCCATCTGAAAGACCTTGAATCCCTTGAACGCTGCAAAGGCGAGGAACATGTGTATTGCCTCCAGACGAGCAACTGGAGCAAACGTTTCATCATAATCTATCCCTTCCTCTTGACAGTAACCCTTTGCAACTAATCTGGCCTTGTTACGCACCACTGACCATGTTTCATCACGTTTGTTTCTGAAGACCCACTTTGTGCCAATAATGGACTTGTCTTCAGGTGGGGAAATTAGCTTCCAAACCTTGTTCCTTTCGAATTCGTTAAGCTCGTCTTGCATAGCGACCACCCAGTTTGGGTCCTTCAGAGCTTCATTGACTTTCTTTCGCTCGATTTGTGATATAAATTCAGAGAACATGCAGAATGCAGAGGTTATCGAATTTCGGGTTTGCACTCCAGTGTGTGGATTACCAATCACATTTGTGATGGGATGAGCTCGAGTCCATTTTGTGACTCTGGTCAGTTGCTCATGTTGCTCATCAGTAGAAGAGATGTTTGATCTTGAAAGATCTTCAGTGACTAGATTCACATTAACAGACACAATAATATCGTCAGTTTTTACCTCTTGAGAGTAGCCATCCAAGTCATCATTGAATGACTCTTGTAAGAGAGCATCAAATTCTTCACATACAACTTGATTAGTATGATTTGAGGTTGACTGAGCATCGAATTCATCAAAAGTGACATTTATTGTTTCAACCATAGAGTTTCTCTTGGGAAAAAACACACGATAAGCTTTAGAGATGTCAGAATATCCCAGAAACACCCCTTGTTCCCCTTTTGGATCAAATTTGCTTTTCTGATCTCTGGTGTTCAGGATGAAGCATGTGCTTCCAAAAACTTTGAAGTATCCAATGTTGGGTGACTTCAGATATAGTAACTTGTAGGGAGTTTTACTATGTCGCTTGACAATGATAGACCTGTTCTGAGTGTAGCAAGCAGCATTAACAGCTTCAGCCCAGAAATGCCCTTTCAGAGTCGCTTCAGCTAGCATAGTTCGGGCTGCTTCTATCAAGGTTCTATTTCTCCTTTCAGCAACCCCATTTTGCTGATGGGTATATGGATCTAAGAAGTTTTGGATGATGCCATTTTCATCACAAAAGTCTTGAAGAGTTGAGTTCCTGAACTCTGTTCCATGATCACTGCGAAGCTGTTTAACTTGCGTGTCAAACTGTTTTTGAACACGACGAATGAAACTCATCAGAATTTCAGCAGTATCACTTTTGTTACGCAAGAAGAATACCCATGTGAATCTGGTGTATTCATCAACACCCACCAAGGTATAATTCTTGCCTCCCATACTGGGTGAGCTTACAAGACCAAAGAGATCCATATGAAGTAACTGAAAGGCGGAGTTAACTTGGTTACAATGTTTGGATTTGAAGATTGACTTCTTTTGATTTCCCTTCTCACACGCGTGACATAGCTTGTCTTTCTGAAACCGAACTGACGGTAGACCTCTGGTAAGCTGAAGCTTAGAGAGTTTGCTGATGTTTTTGAAGTTGAGATGGGATAACCTTTTATGCCATAACCAGTTAACTTTGGAGTCAGCTTGTGAAAAGAAGCATGCATCTTTTTCAGAGGTGGCAGATTTAAAATCAACAACGTACATATTTCCCTACCTTTTTGCGTGTAAGACTTCTTTTCCTTTCTTGTTGAAGATTGAGCCCTTGGTCTTCTTGAAATGCACTTCATAATCTGCATCACATAACTGACTAATGCTGATAAGGTTGTGTTCAAGTCCTGTAACATGAGCAACATTTTTAATGTTGACTGAACCTTGGTTTAGATAACCATAACCATCTGTTTTGCCACATTTTCCTCCAGCAAATGTAACTTTAGGGCCATTTGCTGCTTGAACCCCATTCAGTAGGGACTTACATCCAGTCATATGCTTTGAGCATCCACTATGAAGGTACCAAATGTTATCATGCTGATCGCCCTACACAGATAGTTGAAAAGTTAGTTCATTTGATGAGCCCAAACTTTACTGGGCTCCAAAACACAATGCTTAGAAGATAAACTAGAAACTTCACCTTCATTTGAGCAAGAAGTCGCTTCATGACCTCTTACTCCACACTTATAACATTTTCTAGTTGACTTAGAATTATTTGCCTTAATCCTTTTATTCTTCTTGTTTTTCTCTTTTTCACCGATTAACTTCAAAATTTTGAAAAGAGAATCCTTAACTTCTTTGAGTTTCGATACAGGCAGAGCAAAGGTTTTATCAAGATTTTTGGTTTTGGAAGGTTTGGAATTTTCAGCTATGGATTTTGAGGATTCAACTGATGAATCTTCATCTGAAGAGATCATGGGGATGATAATGTCATAGAAGACAGTGGCTTCAGGAAGAAAGCTAGAGTCAGATAACTCAGCTATTTTGTTACCAACTGATTCAGACGAGGACTGGTTGAGGGTTTTAGTATTGGTTTCAGACACAACTTCAGGTTGGGTTTCAGTAGGAATTGGTGTAATGGGTATTTCAGGGATTGGTTCAGGAGTTTGGCTGGCAAGGGAATCGTACTCAGTAGGAAGTTGAAGATTTCTTATTTCAGAATTTGTTCTTTCAGAAAAGCTTGGATTCAGAACTTCAGATTTAGTGAGTCTCTTATTAAGGAGATTTCGATTACCAATATCATTAATGCTTATATCGTCAAAAATTATGTCATCGACATTCTTACACTTCTTGCTGAAATCAGCAGCTTGTTTAATGTGTCCAATGCCTACTCTCTCTTTGAATAACCATTTGATGGTTTATACTCTCAAATGCTAATTTATTAGGACTCAACCATAGATCAATAATCGACTGACGATCTTTCACTTTTTTGTTAGAGTCTTGCAAATTCATTTTCACATTTTTGAGTTCATTTGTTAAAAAATGATTTCTTAAGGCATATGATTCTTGAAGAAACTTTTCATTTTCCTTTTCAACAGCATTTATTTCAGAAGTGAGCTTGGTGATAGTTTGTTTAGATTTGTTTTGATTGTTATGAGCAAGTGTCAGATTAGAACACAAATAAGCAAACATATCATCCTTTTCATTCATTGAATAATTTTTGAAATTAGATACCTTATACATCATGGTGGGATTCCATCCTTTTGCTGAGCTCAATTTTTCAGCCTCAGCAAGATCACTGCTGAACTTGCTTTTAGTAGCCATTAAGCACATTTCAGGATGTGCAGTTCCGAGGATTTCTTCAGCCACCATGCACTTTCCTCTAACTTCATTCTCTTCTTCCTCATCTGAAGAGGTTTCATAATCTGTCCAATTAAGGTCATCAGCAATCATGGCCTTTTCTTTCTTCTTCTCACTAGATGCTTTCAGGGCCTTATACTTGGCTTTGTATTTATCAACCTTTGATGAAAACCCTTTCTTTGGATTTGAGGAGGTTTCCTTAACAAAGAAGCCAGCTGCATAGTGAACAGGCTTCCCACATTTGAAGCATTCATTTTTGGACCCTTCAGACGAGCCCTTTTTCTCTGAGGAGAACTTCTTCTCGAACTTCCTTCTTCCATCAGATTTGAACTTCTGAAACTTTTTATAGTTTTTCATGATGAAGGATTTTTCATCATCTGATCTTTCTACCTCTTCAGCATCATTCATCTGAGGCTCATCTTCAGAATCAGAATTATCAGTTGACCTGTATTTGACTCTTTGAGGATTTTCAGCAACGAGGGCTAGAGTTTTCTTGAAGGCCTTCTTCAGATCAATTTTCTGAATGCGGGTTTGTTTGTCATTCAGCAGAATTTCATATAGTTTACGCATTTTCATGTCCCTTAGCATGTTATTAGTTCTCAGGATCATGCACATAGTATCCCATTCAGACGGAAGGGAATCCAGAAATCTGTTTAGGATTTGGAATTGCTTTCTAACAACTCCAACTTTAGTCATGTCATTCAGTAGATATGTAAATCTGGTGTAAACCTCAATGAGTGACTCGGAGTCTTTTGCACAGAAGCTTTCATACTTGCGTATGATGTTGGTCTTCTTGTTCTCACGAACCTCAAAAGTTCCTTCAAACGATATGCATATACTCTCCCACATATCCTTAGCGGTTTTCAGATTGCAAACAGTATGGAATATTTCATTAGGTAAAGCAATAACTATACTGTTTCGTATCTTGGCATCTAGACCAACAAGCTTCTACTCCTCCTCTGTCCATTGAGATCTTGGTTTCGGACGAGAGGGAATGGAGGTTTCAGCAGAACCAGTCTCCATGGAGATGGTTTGAGGAATGTAAGGACCTTCCTCCAAAATAATGAGAGAGTTGCAATCAAGATTTTCCAAATAAAGTAACATTCTATTTTTCCAACTTGAAAAATGTTCGATTGAAAACTTTGGTGGTTTGGCAGAGGAGCCATTATCGATGTAATCAAACTTCAACATATTGAACAGATCACTAATTTATAAATTAAATTAGAACCTGCTCTGATACCAATTGTTTTTCCCAAATAAGTATAAAACTAACAATGATTAATATCAAAGTGCGGAAATAGTTTTAAAGTAACGAACACACGAAAGTTTTCAAAGTAAGAGTATATTAATCACCAGACTTCAAAGAGTGCACTTGAACAAACTTGAGCACCGAGTACAAACTAAATCAAGAACAAACTTGAATGCAAATTAGCGAACAAACGCTTAACCTTTTCTCGAATATCGAGCAGGTACTTATAGGCTAAGTAAACTAATCCCGACCATCTAATTAAATTACACGTGTACCGCTCTTCACAAAATTAGGAACAAAAAACAAGATTGTCGTAATCCCGACCATCTAATTAAATTACACGTGTACCGCTCTTCACAAAATTAGGAACAAAAAACAAGATTGTCGTTTTAAGCTCCTTCAGATGCGCAGATCGTGCACTTTACATAACAGGAAGATTCTGGTAGTCAGATGTATCTTCAGTGTAGAAGACCCTTTGTTTACTGAAGACTAACTTCAGTTGACGTTCACTTCAGAACAAATCTTCAGATGAACTTTAGGCTTCTTTCTTCATATGGCGTGTCAGAACAGTTTACAAAAGAATAAAGAATACTCCTTCAGGCGCTTTCTTTGAAAGCTCCTTCAGAAATAGAATATACACAAATAAAGGACTAACAATCTCCCCCAATTTGTTTATAATCCATGACTATTTACAAAACCAATAATAAATAGAAAGAATAAAGCATAAAAGAATTACTATTCTAAATAACCGGTTTGAACTCCTCAAGAATGAGTTCAGTTGGAGTTTTGAGCACCATTTGATTCATGCATTCATCCACATTTGAGAATTTTATATTATCATGTAGAATGTTACCTTTACCAACTACCTTTCCTCTTAGGTTGCTCCCAAACACCACATGCCCTCCATCATATTCTTTGTATGAAATGAATAGCTCTTTGTTTCCGGTCATGTGTTTTGAGTGTTTTTCCCAAATAAGTATAAAACCAACAATGATTAATATCAAGGTGCGGAAATAGTTTTAAAGTAACGAACACACGAAAGTTTTCAAAGTAAGATTATATTAATAACCAAACTTCAAGGAGTGCATAAGAACAAACTTGAGCACCGAGTACAAACTAAATCAAGAACAAACTTGAATGCAAATTAGCGAACAAACGCTTAACCTTTTCTCGAATATCGAGCATGTGCTTATAGGCTAAGTAAACTAATCCTGACCAGCTAATTAAATTACACGTGTACCGCTCTTCACAAAATTGGAACAGAAAACAAGATTGTCGTTTCAAGCTCCTTCAGATGCGCGGATCGTGCACTTTACATATGAGGAAGATTATGGTAGTCAGATGTATCTTCAGTGTAAAAGACCCTTTGTTAACTGAAGACTAACTTCTGCTGACGTTCACTTCAGAACAAATCTTCAGATGAACTTTAGGCTTCTTTCTTCAGATGGTGCGTCAGAACAGTTTACGAAAGAATAAAGAATACTCCTTCAGGCGTTTTCTTCGAAAGCTCCTTCAGAAATGGAATATACTCAAATAAAGGAATAACATTGAGCAACCGCTATCAAGAATCCATTCATGCATCATGATTTCCTTATTGTGAGATACTTACAGTCATAACATTTCAATTCAAGATTTTGGTACCCAATGTTTCATGGGTCCGGGATGGTTAGCATCAAATACTCCTACTCTAATCCATCTTTGAGTAAATTTAATTCCTTTGTAATACCATGATTTCATAGAGTTAGTGAATTTTTGCTCATATCTTTGTTTAAAATGAAATTATCTTCTAGGAGCATGTGATTTTTGCGATAGTTGTATGTGTGATTTTAGCCTTTTGAAACCTATCCCATACTTTGATGTAGGTGTATAAAACTTCCTTATTTGTTCATGACTTGCTATCTTTAGTGGTTGAGAACAAGAGCTAGAGCCAAGGTTGTAATTTTCAAATTTTTGATTTTTCCAGTGTGCTGACGGCAGTCGATCGTCAGACACCCGAACCTTTTCTTTCACAAATTTTATTGGTTTTGATAGGTTTATTGATGTATTGTTATCTTTACTTGTAAAACCTATGCCTCCTTTATCACTTGATGATATTTAGGCCTTAATAATTTCTTCTAACATGTTAGAGCTTTCCTTAAATTTTGATATGGTGTTTTTATCAATATTTGTTTTTAACTTATTCTCTAATTCTTTCATTTTTGAAGTTAATGTTGCACATGATTCACATTTACTTTTTTTTTCTTCTAATACTCTTATTGTTAGATTCAACTTATTTTTAGTTTATTTTAGCTCAAGATTTTCTTTTTCTAAATGTTTGTTTTCATTTTTTAAATCTTCATTCTTAGCAATTAATTTTGAACTTAAGTCACATAATTGTTCATATATTTCATCAAAATTATCATTTTCACTATAATAGTTGGAATCGGAATGTACCTCATTTGTCTCACAGGCCATGAGACATTTTTCTTCTTTGTTCTCTTCTTGATTTTCATCTCCACTATCACTCCAAGCTCCTCCCAAGAATGCCTTATGATTTTCTCTTTTCTTGGAAGCAATTTTTGGACACTCACCAATGAGATGTGAGGAGTCTCCCCATCCATAACATTCTCTAGCTTGTTTCTTTTCCCTTTTTGGCTCCATAGTTGATTTGTTGTTTTTTTTATCATACGGAGCTCTTACATTTTTTCTACGTCTTTTGAAGAACTTTTTAAAATTCTTGACCACCATGGCATAATCTTCATCATCATCATCACTATTGAGTTCCACTTCTTCCTCACTTGATGACTCTTTGGAGTGTCTTGCTATGAGAGCTATTGATTTGTTCTTTTCTTTCTTTAGCTTGGCAATTTCATCATCTTTTTGCATAATTACTTCGTACACCTTGAGATTTCCAATGAGCTCATCCATTTGTAGTAGATTCAAGTCCTTTGACTCCTCAATGGACGTCACCTTTGCTCTCCATTTTGGTGAAATAGCCGTAAGAAACTTTCTTACAATGTTTTTGTTAGAGTAAATGGTCCCAAGTGCCTTGAGACTAGTGACAATGGTATTAAACTTTGCAAAAGCATCATCAATTTTTTCATCATCTAGTATTTGAAATTGCTCATATTGTTGCACAAGTAATTCAATTTTGTTATCTAAAACTTGAGCATTTCCTTGATGTGTTGTAAGAAGAGATTTCCAAATATCATTTGCACTTTCACACATGAAAACTCTTTCAAAATCTTTTCTAGGCAAAGCATTGTATAGAAAAAGTTTTGCCTCAAAGTATTTAGAAACCATTTTCTTATCATCTTGATCCCATTTTTCTTTAAGAAGTGGAACATAGCAATCATCCTTTACACTAAAACTTTTTGGTACATAGTCTCCATTTTCAATAATATCCCAAAGATCAATATCTTTGGCCTTGACATAGGTTTGAAATCTTTGTTTCCAATAACAAAATCCTTTTTCTTCAAGAAGTAGAGGTCTAACCATAGAGTTCCCATTTACATAGTTTTGTTGGTGTCCCATTTGATAAACTCAAAGATTTTCTTAAAAATTTCTTTAGATTTTTGTTTTGAAGACAATCTTTAAGAAAATATTTTAGAGCAACTTGCTCTGATACCAATTGTTGAAACCTAGAGGGGGTGAATAAGCTTTAAGTCCACTTTTTAAAGTTTTATAGATTTTTAACAATATATATAAACAATATGTAAAACAAAGAATTTAAGAGAGGGAGAGATATCACCAATAGAAGAAGTGCACACAAGATTTAAAGTGGTTCAAGCAAGTGTTAACTAACTTGCTCTACATCCACTCCTTGGCTTCACCCACCAAGATTTGCTCCACTAGAACTTCTCTCTTTAAAGGTAGAGATAAACCTTTACAACTTCTCTCTTTAGCTTACAAGAAATAAATCTTCTCTCTTGGAAACAAGGCTAAGATGTGCCTAACTTCACTCTAATTATGTTGGCTAGAGTTAATCCTCACAAACTATTACAAATGATGAATGAAGTATGATGAAATAGCTTTGAATGCTTTCTCTCTTGCTTTTGTCTTTGATCTTGAAAGATAAAATTTCTTTTTGCAAATGAGCTCTCAAGAGATGGCTTAGTATACTGTGTTTTTTGGATTGCAAGAGGTGAGAAAAAATGAAGTTACAAGCTTCTTTAAATTGCCACAAAAGAGCAAAAGAAAATTTTGTCCGGATCCCCATGGACGATGTCACGGTCAATCGTGGACATGCCGTGGGGTGCCCGTGCACAACTTTTGATTTTTAAAATATAGACGTTGGAGATTGTTTTATACCACTCTCAAACCTTTTTTATCTTAAAAATGAACTGGAAAATGTGCTAGAAAAAGGTAGGTATTGACCTTTTAAAATAGTTTGAATTTTTATTACCAAAATGGAAGTGTAAACAATGTATGTAAAAGCATGTTTAAAGTTTTCCAAAAATAAAAGATGTTTTTATCAATTTTTGGTTTGTAGTATTCTAATGTATGATTATGTTTAGTTTTTTCCTAAACAAGTAGGTTCTTTTCTTATACTCTTTTGTCTATTGTGGTTTATAAATCATTGAATATTTTTATAAAATATTTGCTTGTTTTATAAAAATATTAATATGATTAACTTATAAAATATTTATAAGTTATTAGAAAGTTAGATCACAATTTTCTTTGGAGCCATTCAACATCTTTGCTTCATCGAGAGATTTGTTGATTTCAAAAAGAGACGATTCTTGAAGCTTGAGGGCTGTGCAGCGACGAATTACTCACGGTCGACCGTGGGGTAGACCGTGAGGATTGAATTTTACTTTTAAGCTTGTTTTGTAAACCGTCATTGACTTATATATTTTACACATATGAAAATATTTAAAATACAATTTTATAAACATGATAACAATATTTGTTTTCATCAAAAGAGGATAAAATTTTACTATAATTTTTCCAATAGGATCCTAAAAGCCCGAAGGTTGTCCTAAAAGCCCGAAGGTTGTTTGGCATATACCTCTTCTTTCAATTCTCCAATTCTCCATTCAGAAATACGCTGTTGACATTCATCTTAAATGCCTTGAAGCCCTTAAAGGCATCATAGGCTAGAAACAGCCTTATTTCTTTATGTCTTGCAACAGTAGCAAATGTCTCATCAAAGTCAATTCCTTCTTCTTGACAATAGAGCTATACAACTAACCTTGCCTTATTCCGCATGATCATCCCTTGTTCATTCATCTTGTTTTTGACCACCTACATAGTACCAATGATGGTCATGTCCTTTATATATTTGAAATTTTTTTATCAATCTTTGATGTGGCAGGTTTGGAGGCAATAAGAGCATCATCGCTTTTACTCACAGTTCTTCTTAATCAAAGAGAATAAGATTTTTCATGATTAGCATTATGATGAATTGAACGACTATCAACTAAGCATATAACTTTTCAGTTTGGATAAAACTGAAGACTAAATAATTGGTTTTTAAGGGTGGACAACCAAAAACTGAAGACTAAATCATTGGTTTTCAAGGGTGGACAACCAATTGTCACAGAGCTTCAACACATGATTCTTTAACTTTACTCTTTTTATTTGATTCAGTTATTACAACATCAATATTATTACATTCCAAAACCAACATAGAATGTGAATCAACTAGAAGAATGATTATGACCTTTTTATGAAAGTCTTGGGCTTTGACATGTCGATTAGTAAACACAGTCTTTCCTTTGATAACATTGTGAAAGGCTTGGGGCAAAATGTCAGCATTTTGTAAGATGTTTACTTCCTTAATGGAATCAACACAATGAGCACCTTTGGAGTAACTTCCTCTAATAATGGCTTGAACAAGTTGATTAATGTTTGTCTTTTATTAATATCGAAAGAAGAGAAGAGATAAGACTTTTATTATATTTAACCAGATAACTAGATAAGTAACCCGTGTACTACATAGGTGAGGAGAACTATTTGATGCAAAGTAGTAATCAACGTAAATAACGAATACTATTTATATTGGAGAGGAAATCCGTTTAATATGCGAAAGAGGAGAAATTTTGATTGAAATAGTAAACAATATAAAACAAGACATCCAACCTCCTCAAACAAATCTTCATATGTACTTATTAATGATATTCGGTCACTCTAAAAGAAATAAAAGCAACAAAGAATATTATTTTAGATAATGGATTTTAATATATAATAAAGAGAATACAATTGCTTATAAGATGTAATAATACTTTTCAAAGCAAAATAATCTTAACTTTGATAACATGTCATTGTTACCATCAATTATTGTAAGAGCGTTGTATTTTATTGTTAAACTCATGATGAAGAATGAAATAAGGTTTATAAATTTTTTTAATGGATTTCAAAAGTCGAAATGTAAGTGAAGTTATACATCTATATATATAGGTGTGTATTTCCTATTTATAAGAAGATAACTTACATTTGATATTAAAATAAACAATGTAAAGATAAAGTTTTAGTTTAAAAGTTTTAATAGGAATGTATTTCTAATTCTATGTGATAAGAGAAGTTTTAAATTTACGCAAGACCAATGGGATATCCAAGTGTTTAAAAATTGGGTCTGTATTTGTTTGATCTTCAAAATTCAAGATTGATTCACTTAGTTTTGTGTAAATAAACGTACAAGATTGTATAACTAAAATTATTTTTCAAACAAAAAACTATGATCGTATAATAAATTTTATCTCAATAAATCTTTTATTTATATTAGAAGAAATGTAAGTATATATAAACAATTGTGGATTTATGCAAATGATTATTAATTATTATAAGAATATAATTTAACATATTATACAATAAGAGTATAATTGGTAATCTTAGTATGATTAGAAAATAAAATAATAGATAAGTAAATATACTTCAAACTAGATCAGATGCTCTTTGATACAAGAATTAGATTTTAAAAACTAAAATAAATGTTAAACATTAATAAAAATATCAAATAATTATAAAACACAAAGAAATTAAATGAGAATTAAAATAATTGACGACAATCGTCATGAACATCAGATTAGCAATGGAAGCATTGACGTGGGGTTAAGGGTAGACATGACGACCGAAAAGTGACATATGATACGAATAGACATGATTGTATTTCTTGTACAAGTCATTGTTTCATTGATCATTGTTATTACAATTAGCGTAATAAGGTCAAATATTTATTATTTAAAGGAACTTTAAATGATTATAAAATATTTGAAATTAATAAAATTGAGAATTTGGTTAAATATAATACTTTTAAATTTTATAAAGGGTAAATACAATATTTTTGAATTAGAGTGGACAAATATGATATATTAATGTTTATGAAGGGTATATATTCAATTCTTCTACTAACTTTAATTCAATTTTGACTAAGAATAGTTAAAACCGGAATTTTAATTTTGATTAAATAAATGGTTAAAATTAAGTTATTTTATTAAACTAAGGGTCAAGATTGTCTAATAAATGTTATGTAGATTAGTCTTTTATTTATATTATTAGAAGACAGAAGATTAGAATATGTGTTGAAGATGTAATTTTAAATTAAAGTAAGTAAAATTTTAGTACGATAAAATTTTAGAATTATATATAAATCAAAATTAATTTAGAAATAGATGGTCAATATTAATTTAGCAATTCATTTATTTTTTAAATGAATGGCTAGATTGGTGTAATAATTTTTATACATGTTAGTATTTTATTTATATTTAGAAATTTAATTTAGGGTTTAGTTCACCACAATGTATCTAACTTGTCACCTTTTGCTATTGTGTGTATCGGACTTAAAAAGTTTCTATTGTGTGTATCAAACATTTTATTTGTCAGTATTATATGTATTAAATTTTCTATTGTATATACTAAACTTTTACATTTTTTTCTTTTTTGAGTATCCAAAATACATACAATAGTAACAAATTAAAAGTTTGATACAAACAATAGAAACTTTTAAAATTCGATACACACAATAGCAAAAGGTGACAAGCTGAATACATTTTTGTAAACTAAACCCTTTAATTTAATATAAATAATATTAATATCTAAATAGAAATTTAAGTGAATTTCTTTGTTTAATTACTTTTCAGTACTTTCTTCTAATACAATTCAAAAACCCTCACAAGGCTTAGTAGTTAATTATGCCGGATTTGAGTACGTGCTTTTGTTGTTGGTGCATAAAATGCATGAATATATGAATTAAAAATAAAAATATATTTTCTTGAACGTGAAACTTTAACCATGTCAAATTCAGGTAATTTTCTTTCATATATTAACAAGTTATCTAAACCATTCAACTTCAAAATCAAGTATGTCGTTAGTTGATCGTCCACTCATTCGCAAGCATTGGCCTGGCTCTCGGGACTCACTAGCCAAAGCCTGCTAAACCGTCCTCCAAGCACTAGAAGAAACGAGGCCAATAGCGGCGACACCTTTTGTGGCGACAGAGGCCAATAGCGGCGACACGTAGTTGGGCAGACTACATGTCGCCGCTATTGGTCTCTGTCGCCACAAAAGGTGTTGCAACTATTGCCATTAAAAAAGACCGGGAGTAATTCCCTCCCAAACTTTTCACCGGTCACCGTTCTTTGTGGGTGTCGCCGCTATTGGTCTCTGAAATTAAAACCCCCCTTTTGCAGACCATTCAACTCACTTTACCAAAATATTTCTCCATTCTCGCGATCGGAAGAAGCTCCCCGCCTGCTCCGCCGCCGCAGCTACCTCCAACCTGCATTTCATAAAATACCAACAAGGTACCTCGATCTTCCCTTATTTTTGGTGTGTTTGTTTCGGTGTGTGTGTGTATTTTATGTGCGTGTGTGTGTTTTTCAGTGTATGTGGTCCAGTGTGTGTTTTGTGTGTGTGTGTGGTCCGGTGTGTGTGTGTGTGTTTTGTGTGCGTGTGTGTGTTTTTTTTCTGTGCGTGTGTGTGAGTCGGTGTGTGTGTGTGTGTGTTCTAGTGTGTATTGTGTATATTGTTGTTAATTATTGTTAATTATTGTTAATTAGTGTTAATTGAATGAAACACTCTTTAATTGTTGTTAATTAGTGTTAAATGTTGTTAATTAGTGTCAATTATTGTTAATTTGTGTTAATTGTTGTTAATCGGTGTTAACTAATTGTGTGGTTAATTATTGTTGTTATTGTGTATTTTGTGATTTTTAGTTATTAATTTTGATTATTTATAAATTGTGATGTTTATAACAATTGAAATAGTGTTTAAAATTAATGTTTAATTAGTTGTTAAATTAGTAATATAACCCATTTTGGGACTGCTTTTGAGTTATATTCACTTCTAACGTGTTATAATTGCTATTTATGGATTATATTCACTTCTAACGAGTCATAATTGCTATAAATGAGACATACTCACTTCTAACGGGTCATAATTGCTATTTATAGGTTATATTTACTTCTAACCGGACATAATTGCTATAAATGAGTTATATTCACTTCTAACGAGTCATAATTGGTATGAATGGGTCATATTCACTTCTAACGGGTCATAATTGGTATGAATGGGTCATATTCACTTCTAACGGGTCATAATTGCTATTTATGGGTTATATTCACTTCTAACGTATCATAATTTCTATAAATGGGACAAACTCCCTTCTAACGGGTCATAATTGCTATTTATGGGTTATATTTACTTCTAACGGGTCATAATTGCTATTTATGGGTTATATTTACTTCTAACGGGTCATAATTGGTATGAATGAGTCATATTCACTTCTAACGGGTCATAATTGGTATGAATGAGTTATATTCACTTCTAACGGGTCATAATTGGTATGAATGGTTATATTCATTTCTAACGGGTCATAATTGCTATTTATGAGTTATATTCACTTCTAACGGGTCACAATTGATATGACTGAGTTATATTCACTTGAATTAATAATTTTTTACTTTTATTTTGTAGCCGGATGCTATTCAAGCAATTTTTAATAATCCGGAATTCAGAGAACAACTACTCATGGCGATGGTTCGATCCGCAACTCAAAATGTTACCGTAGAAAACGACGAGAACGAGAATGATAACGGTGATAATGATGATGATCGGTAGTTTGTGTGTTTGTTAGTTAATTAGTAGGCGTGTTTCTACGTCTTAACAAACAACGTATTGTAAATGTTTGTACATACTTCGATTCAGTACGTATGGTCTGCGTGTATGCATGGACAACTAATTAGTTAGTACGTAATAGCTTGTGGTTTTATAAAAACTGCGTATCTGGTAATATTTGTTGGTTGTAATATTAAATACACAGGTTAAATAGAAAAAATAAATAAAAACTAAAAATTATTAGCGGCTACAAAGGTCTTTAGCAGCGACGTTTAATAAGGAAAATAAATAAATAAAAAATAATTAAATAATCAATAGTGATGACCCCTTTAGTGGCGACAATGAGTAATAGTGGCGACATGTAATATTGGCGACGGCATTAGTGGCGACATGTAGGCTATAGCGGCAAGGTATTAGCGACGACATGTCGCCACTAAAGGCAATAGTGGCGACTTTTCGAGGCTTTTGCGGCGACACATGTCGCCGCTAATACCCTCTTTTCTTGTAGTGATTAAGGCGCGTACTACTCCAGTGACTCTATCCAGATCTATAGATAGATCTTCCCAGCATCCAAGCAAGACTCCATCAAAATCTGCACTCTTTGGACGACGTCTTCTTTTCTACAAAGGAGAATAAGGAGGGATGATCTTGAAAAGTTCTTAAGTATTTGCTCCTTACCAGACATGAAGACAAGCGCTTGGAACTATAAGCCTTGTCTTTTGACTCATGTCACGACGTCACGTCGATCGTTGATAAGTGCCCGATTAAGGATAGATTTATAAAACCTTGTATATCATATATAGTTCCTAAAACTGTGAAATTCAAAAACAAGAAACACAAATGTTGGAAAGCAATGCATCATCATGATACTCCTTCTATATATATGTTAGTTCTATGCACGCTTATTGTAATGAAGTTTCTTTTCTTGACTTTAGCACTCTCATGTGAAGACTTGTGGCTGAATCCTTTTACGTTTCCATGTGGAATAAAATTACTTTCAAGATTTCCACAATAAAGTTATATAGTTTTTATTGTGGATAAAAATGACTTTCATCGCTTCCCGTATCTATAAATGAAGTTATTTTCCATCGCTATAAGCATATTTTTCCACTTCACAATTTTACTCCATTGAGATTGAATAATGGGGAACCATTACCATAGTGGTTTGGGGATTTATATCTTGTTCTTGGTTGCAAACACATATACATGTTTGGGTGTTGGAAACATCACTGTAGTTGCTTGTTCTATGCAAGAACAACAAGCTCTTCTCAACTTCAAACATAGTGTTAAAGATGCTTTTGGTATGTTGTCATCATGGGTTGGCACTGACTGTTGCCGATGGGAAAAGGTCGAGTGTAATGATGCTACTGGATATGTTCAAGGCCTTTATCTTTGGGGAGGTGATGAAGACGACTACTTAGTCGGTAACGAAGTGAGCACTTCTTTGGGTGAGTTAAGGCATCTAAAATACTTGGACTTAAGTAGTAATGATTTTCAAGGAAGTCAGATCCCTGAGTTCATTGGATCCTTGAAACAGTTGAGTTACCTCAATCTCTCTGATTCAGCCTTTTCTGGTAACATTCCTCATCACATAGGAAATCTTTCTATTTTAAATTTTATCGATCTTAGCTCAAACAGATACCTACGAGTCGATGACATGGCGTGGATTTCTGGTCTTTCATCACTCAAGCATCTTGACTTGAGTGATGTAGATCTTAGTGGAGCAAAAAACCGCGACAAAGGGATTCACATGGTTCCTTCATTAGTAAGGTTAAGTTTATCCTCATGCAGACTTTTGAATGATGGTCTTCGTCAGCTTCTGAATTCAAGTGCAACAATTGTGGAAATCAAACATCTAAATCTTAGCCACAATTCTTTCGATGGTCAAATCCCTCGCGATTTTAGAAACATGAAATCCTTAGAATTACTGGATTTATCCTATAACCATTTCACAGGCCCCATTCCAACATTCCCTAGGAAACTAAAAAGACTTTATCTTTTCAATGATCTCTTGAATGGTTTAATCCCTGAATCTTTGGGAAGATTAAGATTATTACAAGTCTTAGATCTATCTGTAAACCACTTAAGAGGTCCCATTCCGATGTTCCTGGGAAGGTTAGCATCTTTAACGAACTTAATTCTACATACTAATCACTTGATGGGTCCCATTCCATCATCTTTAGGAAGACTTGTTTCATTACAAGCATTTTCCCTGTCTTCGAATTCGTTAAATGAGACTATTCCAGTTTCAATTGGTAACCTCAGCAAACTCCGATTCTTAGAAGTCTCTAACAATTCTTTAGAAGGAGTAGTGTATGAGGCCCACTTTGCTAATCTTTCTATGTTGAAGCACTTGGATTTGTCCTCTAACAGTAAGTTGACATTCAATGTATCTCGCCAGTGGATTCCTCCATTCCAATTGACATTTCTCAATCTCCGTTATTGCAAGTTTGCAGAAGATGGATTTCCACTGTGGCTTCGAAATCAAAGGAAACTTGAAAGATTAGATTTGTCTAATCTCACTGGACCATTAATCTTCAGCCTTCCTAATGCATGGACCAAACTTGGTCTTATATTGCTTCTGCACAGTAACCTTTTCAATGAGCCGATCCCAAGGTCGTTCTGTAGAAGGACGGATTTGGTGATTCTTAGTCTTGGCAAAAATAGGTTAACCAGAAAAATTCCCGAATGCCTAGGCGATCTAGAAAACTTGAAAACCATGATCTTTAGCTCAAATAGGTTGTCTGGTGTCATTCCAAGTTCTTTAGGCCGTTGTTCGAAATTGATATGGTTAAGCTTGCATAACAATAACTTTGTCGGTGAACTACCTCAAGAATTAGGGAATTTAGAAGCCCTAAAGATCTTAGATTTGGGTGATAATGAACTCTCTGGAAACATACCTGAATGGACAGTTCAAAAACTTGTTAACTTGGCATTTTTGAGGCTGCACAAAAATAACTTCAGCGGAAGAATTCCACTATCACTGTGTATAAATTCACATCTTCAAATATTAGATTTGGCGCACAACAGCTTATGGGGATCCATCCCTCATTGTATTGGAGATTTGTATAGCATGGTTTGGAGTAACGAAACTAACTCATTAACTCAATATGGGGACATGGTTCAAGTCATGAAAGGTGCTGCTCATGAATATACAACAACATGGAAACTTGTCATTAACATGGACCTTTCAAGCAATAAACTTGTGGGAGAAATACCTGTGGAGATAACTGCACTTACAGGATTGGTGGGTCTCAATTAGTCTAAAAATCATCTCAGTGGGGGCATTCCAAACAAAATTGGAAACATGAAATCCTTAAATTCTCTTGATTTCTCGGGGAATAACCTGACTGGGATGATTCCTCCTAGCATTGCAGCTTTGAATTTCTTGAGTTACTTGAATTTATCCCACAACAAGCTATCAGGACGAATTCCAACTGGAAATCAATTGCAGACTCTTATTGATCCCTCAATATATGCTGGGAACAAAGATCTTTGTGGAGCTCCATTGCCAAAGAATTGCTCCAATCAGGAAGACCCAACAACACCACCCAAGAGCAACTACAAAAGAGCTCATATATCAATAAATGCATGGTTGTATGGGCTTAACATCATGAGTGGTTTTGTAACAGGGTTTTGGGGTGTTATTGGAGTTTTGGTGTTCAAGAAGCAGTGGAGACAAAAGCTTTTCATGTTTTCCGAGACAATCGAGGACAAGATATATGTTGCAGTCATGGTCAGAGTTGCCAAGATGAAGAGGGTAACAAAAGCCCTATAGAACCTCCGGAGTGCAAGCAATTCTCTAATTATATAAATGACAGTTTTACTTATCGGTACACATATTCGGATTTTGTATACGTTGGTAAGACATGTGTAATATTTGTGTTTTCTAGTCCTATTAAGAGTTTTCAAGACAAACAATGGAAGAGAAGTTGCATAGATTATCTAGCAAAAAATGATCAAGTTAGAAATCAGAAAAAGATTTTTAAAGAAATTGTTCTTTACCTGTGAAATATTTGAGAGAATCTATGATAAAACACCTACAGTCACAACTACACCGACTTTGATGTCTGGGTGTCTTAAGTTAGGATCAGAATTTCTTTTTTACTGCCGAAATTGCCTAAAAAGTGACAGGATTAACGTCAGGTCGTCAGCCATTCATTAGTAGGAGCTTCTTGTAACCATGTCTCTCCACAATCTACTGATTTGTAACAATTGATCTACTAGCTCGTACGTTGTCACCAAAAGGTTAGATCATCAACATAAATAAACTTGAATTGTCTCATTTTCATATGTTTCTTCTTTATTGTGTTGATTTAGAATAGTATAGAGGACCATGAAAAGCCATGCTTTCGTCATAGTAAATCAAATAACCCAACCCTGGAACTGAACTTCATATTTGAGGTCTAACATGAAATTTGAATCGGCCCAAATAAGCCAATATGTTAATTGGTTCAGTTATTAGGCATATATTTTTTATCTTAGAAACCGGTCAGCTAAACTTGAACCGATTAACCTGATTGAACAATACCCTTATACGGGCGTCATTAATTCAAATGTAAAACGCAACTGTTTCATATGTGAAATATCAATAGCGTACATATGAAATATCACCTTCAAATACTATATTTGATAGCATTAATTCAGATTTGAAATATTAATTTATTTCATATGTAACAGTAACACTATTTGTTCTCAAACAAACTGACATTTGATAAATGAAAAGCTTATGTACTAGTATTCTTTTCTCAATAAATCTTAAGCATAACCATCAATAAACCCAAGAAAATTAGATTTGAAATCCCATTAATTTCAAGCATGAATGTAGCATGACAAGTTGATTAAAACTAAACAAAGTAGGCAGACAAAGAATATGAAGCAGCAACCCAAACAGGCCCCTTTGTAGCAGCAAATTGAATATCATCAAGTCTAACTGCAGGGAAGGAAACCAAGACTTGGACTGTTGGACATGATGAAACTAATTCTTCATAACCCTGGTATATGCGTTCCACATTAACATAGTCATGCCTTCTTGAAGAGCATCTTGGAGTTCAAAAATGAAAAACCTGTTATAGAAATTTCAAAAGGTATATAAAGTTGAAGCAACAAAGATAGAGGAAGCCAATTGATAAGACTGTAAGAAAGCTAACTAAGTAACACAACTGAGAAGAAAAATAAAACAGTACTACCTCTGTCCATCATGTCCCACAGCTGAGCTAGAATGATATGGTTGTTCATTGTTGGCAACTTCACCTTTTTTTTGAAAGGCAGTTGTTAGCAACTTCAATTGATTTGCTTAGTAACTTTAATAAGTTATAATGAAAGCGCTAGTTAATGAACCATTGCTGAAAAGATATCCAAGTGATTTTACCTTCATTTTCTAGTAGGTTGGTGTTAATAAGAACTGCCTTGTAAATCACATCTGAAATAAAAGTAATTCACAGGTGAAACAACACCAACATACAAATTACAAACCAACATCCACACCAAAAAAGCAAATACAAAAAATATTTAAAACAAAACACAAGTAAAGGGGAGAAGAAATAATTATTTATTCACATATAAGATGCCATCGGTGAAACAATTTCAAATAACGTACATATTAGATATCATTAGGTCACATGTGAAATATTACTTATTCACATGTAAAATAAATCTTAAACTAGTGTTAGTACCTAAGGTCGCATACAACAAAAACTATATATATCATATTAATTCATATGTGAAATATAAAAAAAAACATTAAACCATGAACGAAAACAAAGACACATTTATCGAAAATCAACCCACTACTAAAACCATTTCCTAACAAGAACTTAAGAGTTGAGTTCATCTTATATAACACTATCTTCCTTCACACAAATCCAGAGCTTGTATTTATCAAATCAATGATTTAAAAAGCTTCTTTAGGTAAAACTGTAAGAAAACACGGAATGGACCCAAACATTAAACACCACAAACAGACAAGCAAATAGCAAACGAGAATAAGAGAACACAAGTATTTATGTGGTTCACTCTGATCAAGCTACGTCCACGGCCGAACTAAAGATTGATATTATTATTAGGTGCTCAAAGGTTATAATTACAAGAGATAATTATTTATAGAGGAGAAACTAGGGTAAACCCTAAACCCTAAAAGGCCTAACTGCGGCCTCAAACAAATCAAAAATGTGTCGGCCCAAAAAACATGAGTGCACGCCGTGTGCCACTGCTTCTCGACGTGAGGAATCGGGGTGCTCCACGCCGAGCTCCAATGCTCCATGGCGTGGAGCATCAAAATATGCCACCTTATGAATTCTTTAATTTAAGCCTCCAACTCAACAATCTCCCACTTGGAGGCTTACTGAATCAACTGCCATCTAAGCTCTGTAATCTCCGTAACCTTTTCTTCTCCATCTCTAGTCCGGCGTCTTAATTCATCACTGAACTCGAAGACCAGCTGGGAGCTTTAGCTTATCTGTTGTCACCATCTTAGTAAACATATCAGCAGGATTCTTCGTACCGAGGAGTTGCAAACCCTTGAGTAGGCTGACTAGAAGCTCCGACGAACGGTATCTGGACTCTTGTGGTTGGGGCTCCTTCAGTTCTTCCGAAATCCAACCTAGCTTGGATTTCTCCCCATTGGGTCTCCCTTTCATGTTCTTCCATCAGCCTTCTTAGAAGTGAAAAATTTTGTCGCACCAAGTCTGGTGTGATTCTTGTACTAGTGTCCTCTAGTGTACTTTGCGTAACACCAGGCCTCGAGGAGGGAGTTGTGTCAAAGATAGATCGACGCAATATGGGTGGGGTAGCGTCAACAGTAACTACAGTGGCTTCAGTGTTTGAAGAGGTGAAGGTAACGATGCCTTCAGTGGATGGAACCGCACTCATGACTATAACGTATGCGGTCCCACGGATGGCGCCAATGTTGCTTCCGTAGGTTCCGATGAGCTCCTCCGATGATCTACAAAACAGACAAAGGGTTAGCCTCGTCACGAGTGTTTGGACCCGTGACCAAGCTCGGGCGTGCGAGTAAGTATATGTGTATGTATTAATGGCAGGGGAGTAAATGCAGAGAATGAAGTATTGAATGAGGGAGAGAATTCTGCCTTTGTACCTGTGAGCTCTGGGCTCTTTTATAATAAATCACCTGGTCCTTGTCTAGAGGTTTTGTCCGATGGTTATGCGATCTGACTGGTCCATAGACGAAAGTTGGTATGTGCAGGTCTGCTACTTACTGTGTCTGCAGTTTACTGTTTGCTGCATATTGTCGGGTGGCGGCCGCCTTCTCCTTACTGAGGATCTCTCCAAGCCATGCTTGGAGATTTGCATGGGGAATATGTGTGTATTATTTAACTCGTAAATGCTTACAGCAGAGTTTGTGTAAGGTTTGGATGTTTCATCGGATGGTCCAACCTTCGGACCATATGTCATCAAGTCCCCCCAGTCTGAGGCTTCTTTGAAAAAGTTCTTCTGCTTTTGAAAAAGAAGGGTCAGACTTATAGGTCATAGGTCGGGTACGCCTTTAATAATATTTTTGTTGTTTGCTTTCTCTTTCTTTTGCTTTTGTTTGTTTTGTTTTTTTTTTTTTTGAAAAAGAAGTGTGCAGGGCACGTGTCCAGCGGTTATGGAGAGGACATAGAAAAGGGCGTCTTCCCTATGTAATCATGATCTGACTTTTGAAGTGATGGTGTGGCAGTTAGATTTTGAATTTTAAAGGAAGAGAGAAAGAGTAAAAGGGCACCGGTTTCAAATTAGTTTCTCTTACTCCATTTTCGTCGATTTCTCTCGAAACTCCGCCATTTTTTAGGGCTTCACTTTCCGTTCGCCGTCGTCTTCTCTCAGGTTTGCTTCTTCTTTCAATGTCGTTCAAAGAAAATTTAGGTCTAATGCGTTCTGTTGTCGATGAGGAATATCTGAAGTCTGTTTGTTCTTCCTATAATATTGGTCCTGCTTTCGATCCTCGTTGCCCTTCTTCCTCTGAGACGATCGGGGACCTTCCCGTAGGGTATATTGGTTTTTACGTGGACTGGTTTGACTTTGGTAACTTGCGTCTTCCATTTTCTGGATTTTTTCCTGATGTCGTTAAGTATTTTGGTGTTCATTTGTCACAACTGTCACCTTTGGGGGTTATTAAGATCATTAGCTTCGAGGTGCACTGCCGATCTTTGAAGGGTGTTCCCACGGTGACCCTATTTCGTAGATTTTTCAAGTTGGGTAGGGCAGGGGATTGGATTACCATTGAGAAGCGAAAGGCTCCATCTCCGACTTGCATTCTGAGTTATCCCGATGGGTTGAAGGGTTGGAAGAACCAGTTTTTTTGGGTTAAGGAATCTATAATTCCGTTTAAAATGGTTTGGCGGGATCGGAGTATTCCCGTTACCGATTCCATCCCTCATGACTATGAGATTGATATCGATTTGTTTGATTTACTGAGGTCGAATCCTATCAAAGTTCGTACATTCCTTGAGGAGGTGTTGATCGTGAGTGGCTTGAGTTCTTCTGGTTCCCCGGAGTCTACTGTGCTTAGGCACAAGGGTGTGGGTACGAAGGGGCGATCTTTGTTCTAGTTTTAGTTGTATTGATGCTTTATCGCTTCTTACCTTCTATCTTATTTTTGTTACAGTGATGGATCTGCTGGAATTTCTTCAACTGCCATCGTTTGATGAAGAAGAAACGGATGGGATGAGCGATGCGGGGACCAAAGCCGTTGTCACTGTTGAGGATTTGACTTCTGTTGGCCAGAGGGTGGTTCGTCGGTCTAGGGAAGCTTCTACTATTGGTGAGCCAAAGAGGAAGGTTGTCGTGGCTGTTGGGGCTGCTGCTGCAAAGAAAGTGAGGACGGATGAGGGTCCTGCTGACATTTCTGTACCCATGGAAACCTTGGATGTTGATAGTGATGGAGAGCAGCCTCCTGGATTTGAGGTGGAGGTTACTGGGGTTCTCCAAAGGCTATGGATGTTGCGGGCTCAAGCAAAGTCACTCCTGTTAAAGGCAAAGGGAAAATTCAACGAAGGAAGAAACTTGTGCTGAAGAAAAGGAAGGTTGTTCGTGATGTTTCTTCTAGCGGAGAAAGTGGTTCGTCTGAGGGGGAGTCTTCTGCTTCTCTCTCTGATCTTCCCCCCATGGATGAGAGGTTTGCTGAGTCTCTGTTTGTTCCTTCTTTTCGCAAGTTGAAGAATAAATCTATGTTTGACAATGCCAGGGCTTGTAAGGACCTTCTTGACGGTCTTCCAACTCCTGCAGAGGCGAGGAGGATGTCCTGTGTCTCCAACTCTTTTCTAACAAATCACTTGTATTTCTTTCTTTCCCAACTGTGTTTGATTGCTCCAGAGATTAAGAAAAGGTGGTCTGCTTTGTATTATGATTCCATGGAGCAAGGGGAAAAGTTGGATGAGCTACGGGCCAAGAATGATTAAATAGGAGGCCAAGGTCGAGTCTAATGAGCAGGCGTTGCTGAATGAGGTGATGTGGAAGAAGAAGGTTGAGGATTTACAGTTGGAGTTGCTGGTGAAGGAGAAGAGGTTGAAAGAGGCTGCTTCGGAGAAGGAAGCATTGTTGAAGTGTGGGCAGGATAACATTCGTTTGTCTAAGAAGGTGGAGTCCTTGGAACGTGGTATGGCTGTTGTGTTGGAGGAAAGGTCGTGGTTGGCTCGGGAAGGCTTTGGGCATTTTCTTGGGAAACTTCAGAAAAGCTCCGAGTTCCTTTCATCCCTTGGTTTATTGCAGAAGAAAAGCTTTCTTGCAGGTTACCACAAGGGTCTGGTTGCTGGGGAGCGTTGTGCCAAACGCAATATGCCTATTACCGGGGCTACACATTATGATCCCGAGGCCCAAAAGAAGCTGAGTGATGCAATGGGTGATTTTGTGCGCACTTCGTACCCCTTTGCTCATAAAGTTGCAAGTCATGCCAACCTTCCCTTGGAGCAGCTGAAGACCTTGGAGCCTGAAGGAGGTGCGGTTGCTGTTAGTGCTCCAGCTCTTTCTGTGGATGTTTCCTCTGTTCCCACTTAAAACTCTTATTATCGTTTGTCACTTGGTTTATGTTGGCCAAGTTGTGTTGTTATGTTTGAACAATGATTTCTGTGATGTGTTTGCTACATTTTGAACTGCTTGGTTGTGGGTTGTACCTTTATTCCCCTTGTTTGATATATTTGGGGATAACTTATGAAATGCTAATCGTTTAGGTATGTTTGAATTGCATTCTACGGCTTGGTACGTTATGCATGAAAGGTTGTTTGCAAGAAACTTTTCAGTGTGAGCATTGGTGAGTACTTGGTTGTGTGTTTACTAAGGTTTTGTTTGTAGCTCTTGCAGTTATGTGAAGTGTTTGTTTCACGTTTTATGCATTTGTAAAGATCTTTTTTAGAAAAGTGTCGATGTCGCGTTTTTGTATTGCGAAGACCTTTTCTCCCCCTGACCAGGATCCATTGGCTTCAAGGGGTACTTCATACCTTTCCGGAGATGAAGTAGAGTTTGCTCGTGGTCGTATAGACGCGATTGAGCTTTCCCTTACGCTTATACGTTGGTAATAGGGAAGAAAGTGAAATTGTTCTTCACTGTGTTTAGACGTAGCTACGTATTGTTTGTTTAACCGGTTTTTGTATATTGCTATTGTTTGATATTACCTTTGTACTTATAGCACAATAAGGTTGATTTGAAATAACACTTTTGATCACGATCGTTTGTGTTTTTCTAGCAATATGTGTGATGTTGAATGATTCAACTTTTGTAAAGTGTCACTGTTGCAACTTGGTTCAAGCTAAAGATGTGGAAAGTATCGCAAAAGAGTTAATCCTTCCATCTTAGATCGCCCGAGGGGTACAGAATGTTTTCATAAAGAAATAGACCTCATAACTTGGGACAAGCTATAGGTACAAAATATTTTACAAAAAGATGGATTTTTGTAGTTTGGATCAAGCTATAAAATGTTTTTCAAAAGGATGAGTTTTTGTAGCTTGGATCAAGCTAAGGACATAGGATGTTTTACAAAAGGAGTGGAATGCGCTTATTTTAATCTTTCTAGCTTGACCATTGAAGTTGCCAAAATGACGAATATGGAATAATCTTTCAAAGATAGCACCTTTTGAGGTTCATTCCATTCCAATGTCGCAGTATCATCCTTCCGTGTATATCCTAGAGCTCGTACGAACCGTTGGGATGTGCTATTATGACCTTGTATGGTCCTTCGTAGTTTGGTCCTAGCTTCCCTTGTCCTTAGGCTCTGCTGGCCTCGTTTTTTCTCCATGCATAATCATCCGGTTTGAATGTTGTTTTCCGAACTCGTCTATTGTAATATTGCTCCACCTTACGTTTATACTCTGCCTCTCTAATGGCAGCTATTTCCCTCCTTTCGGTGAGTGCCTCGAGATTGAAGCAAAGACTGTTGTTGTTTTCTTCTTTTGATTTATCCGTGCACCTTTGAGTGGGGATTCCAATTTCGGGTGGTATCCCTGCCTCAGTGTCGTAGGTTAGGCTAAAAGGGGTATCTCCGTGGCTCGTCTTTACCATCGTTCGGTGATGGCTTAGCTGATCCACCCAGTCTCTTCCTTCGGCGGCTAAGCGCGTCTTTATCCCTTCCACCAGGCTCCGATTCATTCTTTCGACTTGACCGTTAGCTTGTGGATGTGCTACGGAAGTGAAGTTTTGAATTCGAAGGTATCTGGACTCTTGTGGTTGGGGCTCCTTCAGTTCTTCCGAAATCCAACCTATCTTGGATTTCTCCCCATTGGGTCTCCCTTTCATGTTCTTCCATCAGCCTTCTTAGAAGTGAAAAATTTTGTCGCACCAAGTCTGGTGTGATTCTTGTACTAGTCTCCTCTGGTGTACTTTGCGTAACACCAGGCCTCGAGGAGGGAGTTGTGTCAAAGATAGATCGACGCAATATGGGTGGGGTAGCGTCAACAGTAACTACGGTGGCTTCAGTGTTTGAAGAGGTGAAGGTAACGATGCCTTCAGTGGATGGAACCGCACTCATGAATATAACGTATGCGGTCCCACGGATGGCGCCAATGTTGCTTCCGTAGGTCTTGATGAGATCCTCCAATGATCTACAAAACAGACAAAGGGTTAGCCTCGTCACGGGTGTTTGGACCCGTGACCAAGCTCGGGCGTGCGAGTAAGTATATGTGTATGTATTAATGGCAGGGGAGTAAATGCAGAGAATGAAGTATTGAATGAGGGAGAGAATTTTGCCTTTGTACCTGTGAGCTCTGGGCTCTTTTATAATAAATCACCTGGTCCTTGTCCAGAGGTTTTGTCCGATGGTTATGCGATCTGACTGGTCCATAGACGAAAGTTGGTATGTGCAGGTCTGCTACTTACTGTGCCTGCAGTTTACTGTTTGCTGCATATTGTCGGGTGGCGGCCGCCTTCTCCTTACTGAGGATCTCTCCAAGCCATGCGTGGAGATTTGCATGGGGAATATGTGTGTATTATTTAATTCATAAATGCTTACAGCAGAGTTTGTGTAAGGTTTGGATGTTCCATCGGATGGTCCAACCTTCGGACCATATGTCATCAATATTATTATTAGGTGCTCAAAGGTTACAATTACTAGAGATAATTATTTATAGAGGAGAAACTAGGGTAAACCCTAAACCCTAAAAGGCCTAACTGCTGCCTCAAACAAATCAAAAATGTGTCGGCCCAAAAAACATGAGTGCACGACGTGTGCCACTGCTTCTCGACGTGAGGAATCAGGGTGCTCCACGTCGAGCTCCAATGCTCCATGGCGTGGAGCATCAAAATATGCCACCTCATGAATTCTTTAATTTAAGCCTCCAACTCAACAATCTCCCACTTAGAGGCTTACTGAATCAACTGCCATCCAAGCTCTGTAATCTCCGTAACCTTTCTTCTCCATCTCTAGTCCGGCGTCTTAATTCATCACTGAACTCGAAGACCAGCTGAGAGCTTTAGCTTATCTGTTGTCACCATCTTAGTAAACATATCAGCAGGATTCTTTGTACCAAGAATTTTCTTCAAAGCCAATGTACCATCACTTATCTGTTGTCACCATCTTAGTAAACATATCGCCATATATCCTGCTTCTGTGGTTGAAAGAGCAACACTTTTCTGTAGCCTGGACATCCAACTGACAGTTGTTCCATCAACCGTGAACACAAAACCAGTAGTGCTCTTGCCTGAATCTGAACAACCCCCTAGATCTGCATCAGCAAAGCCTTCTAAAACAACACCTTTCCTTTTGAAACACAGTGAAGTTATAGAAGTTCCCTTTAAGTAGCGTAACAGCCACTTAACCGCCTCTTAATGCTCCATTCCTGGATTTGACATAAATATGCTAACAACTCCCACTACGTGAGCAATGTCTGGCCTGGTGCGAACCATTGCATACATCAAGCTGCCAACTGCCAAAGCATACGGAACTTTAGCCATTTCATCTTTGTCTTCATCCATCTTAGGTGATTGTTTCTTAGAGAGTTTCAGATGAGTAGCCATAGGTGTACTTTTGAATCTAGCGTCATTCATCCTAAACCGATCTAAGACTTTCAAGATATACTTTTCTTGAGAAAGACTTAGTGTACCTTCAGTTCTATCTCTGACAATGCTCATGCCAAGTATCTGATTCGCAGCACCCAAATCTTTCATCTCGAATTCTTGAGATAGTTGTCTCTTTAACCTGTTGATCTCTGCCATATCTGCTCCTGCAATCAACATGTCATCAACATATAACAGCAGTATTATGTAAGAGGTTCTGAATTTCTTCAGATAACAACAGTGATCCATCTCACATCTTGTATAACCATTCCTCTGCATAAAGCTGTCAAACATCAAGTACCATTGTCTTGGTGCTTGCTTCAACCCATACAGATTATTCTTTAACTTACAGACCAAGTTTTCTTTACTAGCAACCTGAAAACCCTCTGGCTGTACCATATAGATGTCTTCATCAAGGTCACCATGTAATAATGTTGTCTTAACATCTAGCTGCTCTAGATGTAAGTCCTCTGCTGCAACAATACTAAGGACCAACCTGATTGTAGTCATCTTCACAACTAGAGAGAAGATCTCACTATAATCAACCCCTCTTTTTTGTTGGAACCCCTTGTCTACCAATCTTGCCTTGTACCGTTTGCTACCATTAGATTCTTCTTTCACCCTGAACACCCATTTATTTTGTAATGCTTTCTTCCATGCTAGTAACTTGACTAAGGACCAACTCTGATTCTTCTTAAGTGAGTCCATCTCATCCCTCATGACTTTCTTCCACTGTATGAATTCTTTAACTTTTAAAGCCTCTGAATAAGATTCTGGTTCACCATTTTCAATCAACAGCAAATAGTTTGCTGATGGAGGGTATCTAGCTGGAGGCCTTCTTTCTCTTGTGGATCTTCTCAAAAGGGTTGCTTCACCAGTGTCACTCTCATCTGAGCTCCCACTATCCCCTTAGCTCCCACTATTTCCAGGTCCCCTACTGCTTTCTGAACCCTCAACATTATCTGAAAGCTTTCTTGCAAGATCATCATCTAAGTCATCTTTAAACACAACCTGATCTTTCTTGTTGGATTCTTTTTTAGTCTTAGAATCAACTAAAGACTGATCTTTGTAAAGTGAGCCTTCATTGAATGTGACATATATGCTTCTGACAACCTTCTTAGCCTGGTCATCCCAAAACCGATATCCCATCTCATTTGAGCCATAGCCAATGAATACACACTTCTTAGCTTTAGCCTCAAGTTTGTCTCTATCAGCATCTTTGACTTTCACATACGCATCACAACCAAATACCTTCAAGTGTGATAAATTGACTTCTTTGCCTTGCCATTCTTCTTCTGGAATCTTGAACCCTAATGGGACTGAGGGTTCACGATTCAACAACTACGCCGTTGTGTTAACAGAATCTGCCCAGAGCATCTTAAGCAGCCCTGCATGTAACCTCATGCTCTTCGCCCTTTCATTGAGAGTCATGTTCATTCTTTCAGCGACTCCATTCTGCTGAGGAGTTTCTAGAACTATTTTGAGCATTGTTATCCCATTGTCTGCACATAACTCAATAAACTCCTTGCTGCTGTATTCTCCTCCATTATCAGACTTTAAACATTTAACCTACAAATTAGTTTTTTTTTTCAACAGCAGCCTTCCATCTATTAAAGGTAACAAAAACATCTGATTTATTTTTAAGAAAATAAACCCATACCTTTCTAGTAGCATTATCAATAAAGGTGACATAGTACCGAGATCCGCCTATTGATGCAACCGATGTAGGCCCGTATACATCCGTATGAACCAGCTCCAATTTTCTAGCCTTAGGTGACCTTCCAGCTTTGGCAAAAGTAACTTTCTTCTATTTGCCAAGAATACATGGCTCGTAGAAACCAACGGTCACTTTCTTCAAGCCAGGAATTATGCCTTTTGAAACCATCTTCTTCATACCTTTCGCACTCATATGCCCAAGCCTTTGGTGCCATAAAGTGGTATTGCCTGCATCTTCATAAATAGCAGCGTTCACATCATCAGCCGGTACCTCTGTCATGTATAAAGTCCCTTTTTTGTGACCACGGGCAACAACCATATTCCCCTTAACAACTTTCCACTGGTGATTACCGGAAACTACGTGAAATCCTTCATCATCCAACTGCCCAAGTGAAATTAACATTTTCTTGAGACCAGGAACATACCTCACGTTTTTCGGCGTCCAATCTGTACCGAGTAAAGTTCTGAGGGTAATATCTCCAATACCCAGAATGTCAAGTTTCTTGTCATCAGCTAGTCAAACCTGACTAGAATATGACCTGAAGTTTCGCATCAGTTCCTTGCATGAAGTGGCATGGAACGATGCACCCAAATCCATAATCCAGGATTCAGTGGAGCATTCAACACTGCATACAAGAGCATCACCAGAATCATCAGAATCATCAGCTGCAACATTCACCTCTCTCTGTGCCTTAGGAGCTGTACATTGATTTCTAAAATGCCCACTCTACTTGTAGTTCCAGCATGTGATATCCTTCATGTTCTTTGACTGGCCCGCTTTCTCGATTCAGATCTGTATCTATTCTGGCTTTGACCCATGTCATTCTTTCTACCCCTGTCCTCAGCACTCAGTAAAGAACTCGATCATTCCCCAGAGTTCCGCCTGCGGATATCTTCTCCGAGAATCAAATCCCAAATCCCCTCAAAATTAAGCTTAGTAGTTCCAGATGAACTATTAACCGCCGTAACTGTGCCGGACCAACTCTCTCGTAAAGACGATAAAAGTAAGAGAGCATGTACCTCATCATCGAATTTAATGTCAACTGATACTAACCTCGAGAGTATCGAATTAAACTCGTTCACGTGATCAGTAACGCAAGCCCCTTCCTTCATCTTCGTGTTCACCAACTATCGAATCAGGAAAAACTTGTTTGAAGCTGAAGATTTTTCGTACATGTCGGACAACGCCTTGAGTAATCCGAACGTGGTTCTTTCATTAATGATATTGTACGCGACATTCTTCCCCAATGATAGTGTGACCACACCAAGGGACTGTATCCAATAGATCCCATTCCTCCTGCTTCATATCTACTGGTTTCGTCTCCGATAGAGGTAGATGTAGCCATTTCTGATACATATATCTTCCAGAAACCAAAGTCGTGGCTATCAAACTTGTCGATCTTAACCTTCCCATCTTCTGCCATTGCTTCAACTGAGCCAAACAAACAGCTGGCTCTAATACCAGTTGTAAGGAAACGCGGAATGGACCCAAACATTAAACACCACAAACAGACAAGCAAATAACAAACGAGAATAAGAGAACACAAGTATTTACGTGGTTCACTCAATCGGTATGATCAAGCTACGTCCACGGCCGAACTAGAGATTGATATTATTATTAGGTGCTCAAAGGTTACAATTAGAGGAGACAATTATTTATAGAGGAGACACTAGGGTTAAGCCTAAACCCTAAAAGGCCTAACTGCCGCCTCAAACAAATCAAAAATGTGTCAGCCCAAAAAACATGAGTGCACGCCGTGTGCCACTGCTTCTCGACGTGAGGAATCGGAGTGCTCCATGCCGAGCTCCAATGCTCAATGGCGTGGAGCATCAAAATATGCCACCTCATGAATTCTTTAATTTAAGCCTCCAACTCAACAAAAACCACGTTCCATAAGTCACTTTAAGGATCTAACTTGTTTGATCCTTCTTGCTTTGAGGACCTTATTAGGAAATGAAACACAAATAGATTAATATTTATGTTTAATCAAAAAGGATTTAGGTTGAAATGGGTCATTTTTTATGTCGATAAGGCATTAGGTCAAGTTTGATTGACACGCAACACCTTTTTATCCAATCTATTAATTTTTCTTATAAATAACTAATACGTTAGCGATATTACATCTTTATCTTTAATCTTTAATGTAACATCCTCAAATTGAGCATAGCCGTGTGCGAATTCGGTACGTAACTTTTTTAAAAAATTATATAAAAATAGTCCGGTTATTAATATATATTATGAAATTTAGTTGTGAAATGGATATATATAAAAATAATAATGAAAATAAATACAAATTGATAAAATATTAAACGGTTTTAGATAGTGATTCTAATATATGAAACGGGAAAACGGGTATTAAGTTGTAAGTTGAACAGCGGAGCGAGATACCTGCTTTTGGATAAATGAGACCATATAAGCGGTTCTCCTTTTCTTGAACACGGGTATTAAGTTGTTGAAAGCCTAGTAGTTACGTAGGCTTTCAGTAAGATTATACTTGATTGCTATTTAATTAAGTGATACTTAATTAAGTTTATTTATATCATATATTATGTTCGTACACATGAATATATATATATATAGGGAATAGTGCACCGAAATGTAATGAACAATACCCAATTTAATATTGTGTGTAACAAACTAAACTTTCTTCGCTAAAATACATCAAACTACCCGAAATTTGCAATTAATGTAATGTGACCTGCTATAGAAGGTAATGTGACCTGCTATAGAAGGTTTCCAGGTCACATTATATTAGGTTCTCATCTGTTTTTGATCTTCATCTATTGAGTATACAAATCTTTGAGAAAACACTAAAATCTATTGAGAAAACCCTAAAATCTATTGAGAAAACCCGAAAGATCTGCAAATCGTATGAATATGTTCTTCTTCTTCATCGAACGGTCCATATGGGTTCAACCACCACCGCTACCGCTGCCATCTCCTTCGTCTTCAACCACCACCACCGCCGCCGCCGCCACCTTCTTCGTCTTCAACCACCACCACCGCCGCTACCTCCTTTGTCTTCAACTACCACCACAGTTTTAGGGTTTTCTTGGTTCATCTTCTTCATTTTAGGGTTTTTTTTTTATTTAGTTTTCAAGTTCGATTCTAGAAGATTTTTCTGGGTTTGATTTTTGTTCTTGAATATATTTTGGTTCACCTTTTCTATGATATAATATTTTACTTTTAAATATCAGTTAACTTGCAGATCTTGTTCTTGAGGATGATTGCAATCTTGAAACATGTTCTTGATAATAATAATTATTATTATTATTATTATTATTATTATTATTATTATTACTATAAATAAAATGGTAATAAAAATAAAAAACAGAATATAAAAAATAAAAAATCAAAGATTATCAGGTAACCTTCAATAGAAGGTCACATTACATTAATTGCAAATTTCGGGTAGTTTGATGTATTTTAGCGAAGAAAGTTTAGTTTGTTACACACAATATTAAATTGGGTATTGTTCATTACATTTCGGTGCACTATTCCCATATATATATATATATATATGGGAGTTGGTGATTTAATTAAGTTAATTGCATGAGTTTATGTTGACACCTCCAGCTTTGTTTTGATTGAAATTCCATACGTGGGTTTCATATATGGATAAGTTTGGAGTTAACCTCCTCACTTTGGAAAAATCTGATAGTGTGTGTTGTGTGTGTTTTAAGAGAAAGAACAACGAAGAACGTAAACTTGAAAATTGAAAGAAAGGATTTGGTGATTGATAATTCAAACTGAAGGTAAGGTTATACTTCTTGTATGATCCTGATGATATTGATATGTTTTGTTGCTAAGTTATGCTTGTAACATGAGAAACACCATTGATGAGCTTGTATGCAAACCTAATAAATGGGTTTAGCTGGTTTGGTCATAATGTTCTTGAGTTTTATAGTGTTCATGATGATGTTAAGCATGTTATAAATAGTTTAAAAATGACTTGATGTGATTTTAGTAAGTTTATGTTGCTGGTATTTGATCCATGGAAGATTGAGATTGGCGGATTCCGACTTGGGGAAGATGATGATAAATCCGGTACTATTGAAATCCGACTATGATAAAATCCGGAATTGTTGGAATCTGATGGTGAATCCGACAGAGGATGAAGAATTCCGAGTGATGAAATTTGACAGTGATGAATCCGATGGGATGGATTCTGATTGTTGAAATCCAACGGTAAATCCGAATGTGAAGGAATCCGACACTTTGTATCGGATTCCTTCAAATCCGACACTTTGAAGCGGATTCTCTTGAATTCCGATATTGTGGAAATTAAAGTTGTATTCTTTAATGCTATATGCTATATGTACATGTATATGTGAATCTAGCATGTTGTGTTTGATTAAAGGAGATATAAATATATCTTTTGATATATATTTATGAACTGGATACTGATTTTAGTTTTATATGTTCTTAGGAACAGACAAGTGTCAGTAATATTATATCACTGAGTGGGAGTTTGAGAACTCGAGGTGAGTGGATGTTTACTCACGGAGGATATTAGTTGTAACTGGTTTTGGTTGCAACTGTTTATGGATTGACGCATGGATAGACTTTATGTCTAATAATTGATTAACTGGTTGTTTGTTAATTGATTGTTGCGTCAGTGATATGTATGCATGTTTGATTGGGAAGTCAGTTTCGGCTGGGCACATGGGCTGGGTTTGTTTGCTATCAGCTAATCAGTATTTGGATCTTTTGATGCATTTGTTCCAACTTAAGGGTAATACTGTGTGAGAATAGCAAATGAACTATCGGTAAACCTTTGCTTTGGCCGACATTGGTTGTAGGTTCCTGCAGAACCGCCGGTCTTCCCGGGACACGATTATTTGTTGTTTTGATATCATGCGGTTGTGGCTAATTATCTATTGTGGTTTACTTCCATTCACTTAGCTTTGTGCTAATTCCCCACCTCTCACTCCTTTTACAGGTTTTTGGTAAGTTAGCGGCTCGGCTGAGAGTGGGTTAGCTTGGGGAGAAATTGATTGGCCCTCTGATAATTAATTTGTGAAGAGCCGTAGTTTTTGTAATACTAATATTTTGAACTATGGTTGACTTAGAAAACTGTTTGTATATATTCAGTTGTGAATACTAGTTGTATTTTCTATCGCTTCTGCAAGGTTTTAAAAATGAAAAATCTGGGTCAAAGATACGGTGTTACAACACACACACACACCCATACGCATAAACACAAACACAGAAAACTCTTTGCACTTGTTTTGGAGAAGCCAAGCAAGAGATAATCTTCCTTCAACTTCCAGCAGCAAATTAAAGTACTTATAATATGTTAGTGCTTCATTTTCTTCCTTGTAAGAGCTTCTTTCTTGTGTTCTTTGATGTTCTTGATTTTTGGGGTTTTAGGTCAAAACAGGTAAAACCCAAATTAGAAATCAAGAGTTGAATTTTTGTGTTCCAATTAGTCCCTGCAATATTTACAAGTAATAATGAGTTCAAATTATGGATTAGAAGTGTTGTTTTTGAGGGAATTCAAGGATTTGCTCAAAGTGGTCATTTATGGTACATTTTGATTTGAATAATGTTTAGATTGATGATCTATATATGTGTTAGTAAGCTTAAGGTACTCCCAAATGATGTTAGCAAACTCTGAAAATTGATTGGAAACAATTTGGAAGTGAATTGGGTCAAATTGTAGGTTTGGTCTACAGTCTGCGTTTTTGCCACTGCATGCGCAACGCGACACATCGCTTAGGTGGACGCGACGCATCCATCCAGTATAACCAAAGTGTTGTTTTTTGTTGTTCTTCCACGTGTTGATGTTTGGACTGTTGTTGTAAGTTAATAATTGGATTAGGGGCACCATTAGAGGATTGTTTCAAGTAGCTTGGTTGTTGTACTTTGTGTTTTGTTGTCTAAATGTAAGTAATAGTATTATAGGTGCACCCGAAGACCAAAAAGAAACGAAACACTGTATTTGCTTACTATAACTCTACGAGTGAGTGCCGGTTAACATTAGCATCATAATAAGAATATTATATAGCTATAATGAATATTAAAACCAAAGATTGAGTTATTGATCATATATTGTTAAATTGAATTGTGTTATGATATGATATGCACCTATGCTATAGGCTTGAGTAGGCCAACTATGTTATATGCATGTTATGGGCTTGAGTAGGCTAACTTTGTTATGTGATGGCTTAAGTGGGACAACTTTGTTATGTGATGGCTTGAGTAGGTCAAATGTGTTGTGCCAGCACTTTGTTAAAGTTGTTTGGGGCCAACTTAGTCTAGATCTGGTTGGGGCCTTTTGCCACCATCGGTGATTCGTCGATCGTGAATCTTTGGTTTCGCAAAACATCCATCCCTTAACTTGATGATGATGGACTCTCAGTTCCCACTAATCTCGAAGGAGTGATTTCCTTGTTAACGCAATGGTGGACCGTTATCCACTTATCCACCGGCGTGGTTGAAGTATTCGGTTTCTCCGGTCAGGATCATTGAGTCGGGTTAGCTACCTCGCAAGACGTGATTCCTGCTAACTAACCGGTACTTTGCGATGTGATAGGATAGACATGTTTGCTAATATGTGATATGATATTTTTGTTACGATACTTATGATTAACTGTTGCTCACTAGCTATTTATAGCTAACCCCTTCCACGTACCCTTCTTATATGTAGGTAACTAGTTGTGTTAGTGAGGACGAGTGCCTTGCTATGGTTTACACTACCAGTTTTTAGGGAACACATATGCTCATGCTTTTGAATACTTTATGTATATTTGTAATGTTCGATCGATATTTGGTAACGCCGGTGGTTATCTTTTGTTGCAACTTATATTATAGGTTGTAATTATTCAATTAGAATATGAAATGTTTCCGCTCTGTCATTTATAAAATATTTTGATAAACAGGTTATGGAAATGTTATATTTATAACCGTAATCATGCAGTTTAAAAACTTGAATTAAAAAAAATTCTAAATTTGACGGTGTTACATTTAATCTTTAATTCTTTAATATATATTAAAAGAATAGGATTATAATGTCATCATCCTATATTTAAAATTTTTTCTATCAATCATGATAAGAATCCTAATTGTATCGATAATACTTTAATTAAAAAAACCAAACATATATATTAATTAAATTCGGATTTAACTTTTAATAAAATAAAAATAAATTTGAAAAATTGCATTTATGCAAAAATAAATCAATTTTCGGTTTCCCATTTAACAAATTAAATTTTCAAATCATTTTATCAATCAACTATGTTAGTCCTTTTATTTGTATATATTCCATTCCTGAAGAAGCTTTCGAAAAAAGCGACTGAAGGTGTAATATATCATTCTTTTGTAAATTGTTCTAACGACATCTGAAGAAAGAAGCCCGTAGTTCATCTGAAGATTAGTTCTGGAGTGAATGTCAGCTAAAGTTTGTCTTCGGTCATCAAGGGTCTTCTGAACATCTGATAACCAAGATCTTCCTGTTATGTAAAGTGCACGATCTGCGCATTCGGATGGAGCTCGAAACGGCAATCTTGTTTTCTGTTCCTAATTAAGTGTAGAACGGTACACGTGTAAATAAATTAGATGGTCAGGATTAGTTTACTTAGCCTATAAATACCTGCTCGATTAACGAGAAAAGGTTAAGTGTTTGTTCGCTAATTTGCATTCAAGTTTGTTCTTGATTTAGTTTGTACTCGGTGCTCAAGTTTGTTCTTGTGAACTCTTTGAAGTTTGGTTATTAATATAATCTTACTTTGAAAACTTTCGTGTGTTCGTTACTTTAAAACTATTTCTGCACTTTGATTTTATTCATAGTTAGTTTTATTCACATTCGGGAAAAACAATTGGTATCTCAGCAGGTTCTAATTTTATCTATAAATTAGTGATCTGTTCAACATGTCGAAGTTTGATTACATCGATAATGGCTCCTGTGCCAAACCGCCAAAGTTTTCAATCGAACATTTTTTCAGTTGGAAAAATAGAATGCTTTTGTATTTAGAAAATCTTGACTGCAATTCACTTGTTGTTTTGGAGGAAGGCCCTTATGTTCCTCAAACCATCTCCATGGAAACTGAACCTGCTGAAACCTCCATTCCCTCTCGTCCTAAACCAAGATCTCAATGGACAGAGGAGGAGAAGAAGCTTGTGGGTCTGGATGCTAAGATACGAAACAGTATTGTCATTGCATTACCTAACGAAATATTTCATACTGTTTGCAATCTGAAAACAGCAAAGGATATGTGGCAGAGCATCTACATATCGTTCGAAGGAACTGTTGAAGTTCGTGAGAACAAGAAGACTAACATCATACGCAAGTATGAAAGTTTCTGTGCTAAAGACTCAGAGTCTCTTACTGAGGTCTACACAAGGTTCACATGTCTACTGAACGACATGACTGAAGTTGGAGTTGTCAGAGAGCAATTCCAAATACTTACCAGATTTCTGGATTCCCTCCCATCTGAATGGGACACCATGTGCATGATCCTGAGAACCAACAATATGCTCAGGGACATGAACATGCGTAAGTTATATGGAATCTTGCTAAATGATGAACAGACTCGCATTCAGAAAACTGATCTGAAGAAGGCCTTCAAGAAAACTCTAGCCCTTGTTGCTGAAAATCCTCAAAGAGCCAAGTACAAGAAAACTGAGGACTCTGATTCTGACGATGAGTCTCAGAATAATGAAGCTGAGGAGGAGGAAAGGTCTGATGATGAAGGTACCGAAAAAGCCTTCATCATGAAAAATTACAAAAAGTTTCAGAAGTTCAAGTCTGATGAGAAGAGAAGATTTGATAAGAAGTTCTCTTCAGAGAAAAAGGGCTCATCTAAAGGGTCCAAGAATGAATGCTTCAAGTGTGGGAAGCCTTGTCATTATGCAGCTGACTGCTATGTGAAGGAAACATCCTCAAATTCTAAGAAAGGGTTTCCTTCTAAGGCTGATAAGTACAAAGCTAAATATAAAGCCCTCAAAGCGTCAAATGAAAGGAAGAAGGAAAAGGTGATGATAGCTGATGACCTGGGCTGGACTGATTCTGAAACATCTTCAGATGAAGAAGAAGAAAATGAAGTCAGAGGTAAATGTCTGGTGGCTGAAGAAATCCTTGGAACTGCACATCCTGAAATGTGCTTGATGGCCACTGAAAGCAGGTTCAGCAAAGATCTGGCTGAAGCTGAGAAACTTACCTCAGCAGAAGGATGGAACCCCACCATGATGTATAAGGTATCAAATTTCAAAGATTATTCAATGAATGAGAAGGATGATATGTTTGCTTATTTGTGTTCACAATTGCACATAAAAATCAAAACAAATCTAAACAAACTATCACCAAGCTCACCTCTGATATAAATGTCATCGTAAAAGAAAATGAGCAACTTCTTCAAGAGTCTTATGCCTTAAAGAATCATCTCTAATTTTTAACAAATGAACTCAAGAATGTGAAAATAGATTTGCAAGACTCTAACGAAAAAGTGAAAGATCGTCAGTCGATTATTGATCTTTGGTTGAGTCCAAATAAACTAGCATTTGAGAGTATCAATCTTCAGATGGTAATTCAAAGAGAAAGAGTGGGCATAGGACACATAAACAAGCTGCTGATTTCAGCAAAAAGTGTAAAAATGTCGATGAAATGATGTTTAACGACATAAGTATTAATGACATTGGAAATCAAAATCTACTTAAAAAGAGATTTACCAAATCTGAAGTTGTTATTCCAAGCTTTTCTGAAAGAACAAATTCTGAAATTAGAAATCTTCAACTTCCTACTGAGTATGCTACTCCTGCCAATGAAACTACTGAACCAATCACTGAAATATCCATCACATCAAGTCCTACCGAACCCCTTCCTGAAGTTATGTCTGTAACCCCAACTGAAACCCAATCTATAGTCGTGACTGAAACCTGTACTGATTCAGTTGGTGAAATATCTTCTGAAATCAAAATAACTAAGCCATCCAACTCAAGCTTTCTTCCTGAAGCCAGTGTCTTCTACGACATTATTATTCCCATGATTTCATCAACTGAAGAATCATCAGTTGAAACCTTACCATCCAAATCTGAAAATTCAAAATCCTCCAAAACCAAAATTAGTGATGAAACCTTTGCTTTGCCCATATCCAAACTCAAAGAAGTTAAGGATTCTCTTTTCAGAGTTTTAAAATTAATCGGTGAAAAAGAGAAGAAAAATAAAAAGATTAAGGCAAAGAATTCTAAATCCACTCGGAAATGCTATAAATGTAGAGTAAGAGGTCATGAAGCTACTTCTTGTTCTAATGAAAACAAGATCTCGAGTTGCTCTTCTAAGAAGTGTGTCTTAGAGCCCAGTAAAGTTTGGGCTCTTCAAATGAAATAATCTTTTTGATTATATGTGTAGGGCGGTCAGCATGATAACATTTGGTACCTTGACAGTAGATGCTCAAGGCATATGACCGGATGTAAGTCCCTACTGAATGGGGTTCAAGAAGCAAATGGCCCCAAGGTTACTTTTGCTGGAGGAAAATGTGGAAAAACTGATGGCTATGGTTATCTCAACCAAGGCTCGGTCAACATCAAGAATGTTGCCCATGTGACAGGATTTGAACACAATCTGATCAGCATCAGTCAGTTGTGTGATGCAGATTATGAAGTGCATTTTAAGAAGACCAAAGGTTCAATCTTTAATAACAAAGGAAAAGAGGTCTTACAAGCAAAAAGATAGGGTAACATGTATGTTGTCGATTTCAACTCTGCCACTTCTGAAAGAGATGCTTGCTTCTTTTCTGAAGTTGATTCAAAAGTTAACTGGTTATGGCACAAAAGGCTATCTCATCTCAACTTCAAAAACATCAGCAAACTCTCTAAGCTTAAGCTTACCAGAGGTTTACCGTCAGTTCGGTTTCAGAAAGACAAGTTGTGTCATGCGTGTGAGAAAGGAAAGCAAAAGAAGTCAGTTTTCAAATCAAAACATTGCAACCAAGTTAACTCCGCCTTTCATCTCTTACATATGGATCTCTTTGGTCCTGTCAGCTCTCCAAGCATGGGAGGCAAGAAGTATACTCTGGTGGTAGTTGATGAATACACCAGGTTCACATGGGTATTCTTCTTGCGTAACAAAAGTGATACTGCTAAAGTTCTGATGAGCACAAGGTCAAAGGTAACTCTATGGTTCGCACTCGTCTTCCAAAGGAGTGGAACTGTCTGATCGCTCATCTAAATTTCTGTATGACGAGCAAAACTGGTGGTCTTGACCAAGTTAATGAAGCTGTTCTAAAAATGGCCTATGCCATTATCCATGGTCATAACATTGACTTCGCTGAACTTATCATGGAGAGTCTTGGGGTCTCACTTACAGCAAGGACTAGGTCTCAACACATTCCTTTTCCAAAGTTTGTATCATTGGTTATCTACTCACTGTTAACACCTGAAGCATACAATTCTGCTTCGGTTCTACTCCCATCTCCTTCCCTACCGGGTTCAGTTTGGACCGGCTCCTCATCTACCTTCAACCCAGCACTGACTACTCCAATGCTCGCAATAGTCTCGCTGAAGCCTTCTCCTGCTATTCGACCACCATATTTAGGTCTATCTTCTGAAGCTGCCCCTTCCAAACCTCAACCACAAATCCCTCAGTCCTCTCCATCAAAGACAAAGAAAAGGAAGCTAATGACCACAACATCTAAGCCATCCACCAACCCTTCAGCCATACCCAAATCCACCTCTAAACAACCAACTACCACTCACCCGCTGAGATCACTCTCTAAACGCCACAAACCCACCATGTCCTCCAGTCCCATCATATCTCACTATGCTTCAAGTGAGGATTCACCTGATGATACCCCGTTGATTCTTCGCAAAACTCAGCTTCACTCATCCACATCCACAGACGCTGTTCAGGTAAAATCTCCTTTACTTAAAGTCTCTGAACCAAGTCTGACTAATGAAGAGCCAGCTCACAACCAAGCTATCCCTGAAGTCCCTCTTCTTCTATCACAAGTTCAGGACACTGACGAACACCAGTCAGCCGAGACTTCTTTACCCACCATTGAGTCTGCCAGCAAACCTACTGCAACTCAGGTACCACCAGAACAGGGAACATCCATTCCTGTCTCTGCTGAACTTCCCCCTCTATCCCTTGATGTATCAGTAAACCCAATTGGCACTATGGATATTGACAAAGCACATGATGAGTCAGCACCCAAAACGGCTGACACTGATGCTCAGCCTATCACCAATGATGAAACTACAATACCCCTAGTTTCGGAGGTCCAACCAGTTGATGATTCTTCAGTTCACCCTGAAGATGAGACTGCAACCAAATCCCTTGATGTGTCACAAAACCCCATTAACACTATGGATTCTACTAGAGCAGATGATTTATCAGTTTCACACCAAACTGAGAGTGATGCCCAACCTTCCCTTATCAATGACACTGAAGTTCAACCTCCTTCAGTCAAGATTCCTAATGCTAATGAAGAAACAGTCTTAAATTAGACTGTAACTGAAGCAAATGAGCCTTAGGCCCCTGATGCATCAGTCACTCCTCCTAATGCTATGGCCTCCCCATCACTCCTAAACACCTTGTTTAACATTCCTTCCCCTGATACAACTGTCAATCCTTTTGATGACAGTGATGCTTTTGATTTTCTTCAATCCCCTAAGTCTATACATTCTCAAACCTCTGCGCCTTCAATAGACATAGCTTCCTCTTTGGAAAGTCTATCTAAACTTGTTCTTTTTGTTTCTAATTCGGTTAAGTCCAATACCTTTCAAGGTTAGTGTGTTGCCAACAATCAAGCCAAGCTTGAAACTAGACTCAAATCCCTTGTTGAGTCTTTCAAAACTGAGTTCACCACCCTCACCCAAACCATTAATCACAAAAATCTGATTCTTCATGAGACGTACAAGACCCTTCACCATCTTATCAAAACAATAGCTGATTCCGCCACTCTTGAGTTTTCCAAGCTAAACACTCAACTCTCTACTCTCTCCAACACTGTAAATTCCCTATCCTCCAAGGTTGACAACATTCATGTTGTCAATCTTTCTGAAAATACAACTCGTCAGTTGCAAGATTTGTTTACTCCCTCCTTCTCTGGACTTTCGAGGGAGATTTTGGCCTTGTCTCACTCGGTAGAAGCTTCAGGGTTCTCTGCAGCTTCTAAGGGGGAGAAAATAAGAAGACAGTCCAAAATCTGTCAGATCATAAGAAGGAAGGCCACCGCTGATTGGAAAATAATCAAATGGGATAAAAAGTATTCACGTGTTGAATACCTACAAAGATTGGAAGAAGAAGTGGCACACCTCAAAGCCACTGAAGAAGAAAAGAATAAGGCCTTGATCGACTTTGAGGCCAAATTAGCGAAAGCTGAGGAAGCCAAAGCACTTGTTGAGGGGGAGCTCAAAAGTCTCCTTGATCAAAGAAAGGCTGAAGCTGATCTGTTCAGATCAGAACTTGATGGAGCTGAATGTCAGCAAATAATTACTGAAGCTAAAGCCTCTCAGATTCCCATTCAATCAGCTGCTCCTTCATCCAGTGGTCAGCCAAGCCAAGCTAACAAAGGTAAAGGAAAAATGGTGATAGTCTCTTCGGATGATCAGATGAGTAAGGGTATATATGATTTAAGTGACTCAGATGATGAAAATCCAAGAATAAAAGACTTGAAAGTGGCTGATGAACTTGGCAGAATAGAAGCAGAAAGAGTTGCACTCGAAGAGCTTGTTGTTAACAAAATTGATCTAGATCCTTTCGATCTTCAAAAACAGATTCATGCAAACATGAAGCTGAAAAAGCTTCAATTGAGGAGAAGAAAAGAATCATGGAACAAAAGGCAGAAAAGTGGCTAAGCTCTCGACATCAAAGAAGACATCCTAATAAAATCACTACAATCAAGCTGAAGAAAGTTAACAATGAAACCCTTATGACGGTTCAGCGCAAAAATCTTCCTCTCTTCAGCATACAATCTGTCAAGGATGTTCAACTTAACTATGTTGTGTCTGAATGGAACGAAATACTTGCTTGTTTATCAAAACGCAAGCAAACTGATGATGTTAAGTTCATTCAACGAGAAATAAACAAGGTAATTGAATATTATGAGGAAGAGGTAAAGAAGAGGGGAGCTGATGCAACTGTCATATCACAAAAAGAGAAACCCACTCGAGCTAAAAAGTTAAAGTTTTAGAGAAGGAGGCTCACGCTCAAGAAATCTCAGCAACAAATTTTAGAGTTGATATCTATTGGATAGCTTCCAAATTGCAAAGGTTTCGACACCACGTTGCCCCCTGGTCTCATTCTTGAAGTGGGTAAATTGCTCTCAAATCCGAGGGGATTTTATTTTCTTGATGCATATGAAAAGATTCATTTTCAGAGAGTTTCAGACTTCGCCAAAGCTGACTGGCTTCATCTGAGATCTCTTTGATACTTTGTAGATAATAAAGATCTAAATGTCAAAGACATTTTGGTGGAATACTTGAAGCAATTGAAGCTCAAAGCTCCAAAGGAATCTTCTCCTGAAGAGTTCAAACCTGATTTGTAAATTGTAATTCTTTATTCTTTTTGTACATAGTCATGGATTATAAACAAATAAGGGGAGATTGTTAGTCCTTTTATTTGTATATATTCCATTCCTGAAGAAGCTTTCGAAGAAAGCGACTGAAGGTGTACTATATCATTCTTTTGTAAACTGTTCTAACGACATCTGAAGAAAGAAGCCCGTAGTTCATCTGAAGATTAGTTCTGAAGTGAACGTCAGCTGATGTTTGTCTTCAGTCATCAAGGATCTTCTGAACTGAAGAGACATCTGATAACCAGGATCTTCCTGTTATGTAAAGTGCACGATCAGCGCATTCTGATGGAGCTCGAAACGGCAATCTTGTTTTCTGTTCCTAATTAAGTGTAGAACGGTACACGTGTAAATAAATTAGATAGTCAGGATTAATTTACTTAGCCTATAAATACCTGCTCGATTAACGAGAAAAGGTTAAGCGTTTGTTCGCTAATTTGCATTCAAGTTTGTTCTTGATTTAGTTTGTACTCCGTGCTCAAGTTTGTTCTTGTGCACTCTTTGAAGTTTGGTTATTAATATAATGTTACTTTGAAAACTTTCGTGTGTTCGTTGCTTTAAAACTATTTCCGCACTTTGATTTTATTCATAGTTAGTTTTATTCACATTCGGGAAAAACAAGCTAATTAATCTTTAATTTTTAATCTTTAGTCTTTAATCTTTAATCTTTAATATATATAAAAAGAATAGGATTATGTTGTCATCATCTTATTTTTAGAATTGGTTGTTTTTACAGAAAAAAACTTAAGCATTGCATATTGTTCAAGCTTTTCATTTGTAGGTGATTTAGTTTTTTAAAATTTATTTTATTTATCCCAGTGTTTATACATGGGGAGTTAAACTAGTAATTACTATTAATAAACTTCAAACGTCTCCTCGTTGACCCGTTTGAGATAAAAAAAATAGAACCTAAATTGACTCGTCATTAAGAAAAGAAAATATGAATAGCTCACCTAGACAAGATCGGCAACACGCAAGAACCCCACTTCATGTTCGACATATATAACTGTTTTCAAGTCCACAAATTCTAGTAGATATTCCTTCCATTCCAAGTTTATGTAACAATACCTATTAGCACTTAAACAGAAGCTTACAACATCTTTTAGCAATTAAGCACTTAATATCTCCTTTAAGCCCTTAACAACACTTTGTAGCACTTTTCAACACTTAAGAACATAACAGCACTTAAACTATACTTTGAGCACTAAACAACATTAAACAATTTTCCCAAAAACATTATACTATTTAATTTGAGGCTGATACTGCTATTTTTTTTTGAAGAAAAAATCGTGTTTGCTTGGGTTTTTTTAACAAAGGTCTCGAAAGGTTCACATGTGCATATGCACACATGCATTTATCTACACATCTGCATATGCGCCTAGTTTTTTCACACAGATGCAAATATATGCACATGTGCAACTCAGATTTTGTTAGATCAAACTCAGAGTGAAGTTAATAATAACTACAAATATATAACCTAAACTTTAGTTTATAAATTATTTAGATACTTTTTTCAAACTTCAATAAACTTACTAACAAATGAATATTAATATTAGTATTTTTGGTACTCATTTGCAATAGAAATTGGATTTTATCGGTAACTAAACAATAAAACACTTTGAAGTAATAGAACAAAAGCAGAGATACCTCGATTTGGTTTTTTCTTCAAAATCTTCAAGATCCTCATGTTGTGGAGAAGAAATGGAGATAGACTTTCTCAAAGAAAACAATGCAACCAGGTCAGTAACGTCGGAGAAGAAGGTGAAGAAGATGATGATGGTACTAGGGAATATTGTACATGATGGTTATGGTTGTTAATGGAATCTAGATGGTGGTTATAGTAGATCGGAGCTTGTAGGGCAGGTACAAGTCCTTAAGGACAAATCGAAGCTCAAAGGTCATATTGAAGCTCAAATGTCAGAGCAAAGCTCAAAGGGCAGATTGCAACTCGAAAGTAAGATTGAATCTAGTTCAGATTAGAGTTTTGAGCTTGGTGATGACAAATATGATGGGTAGCTTTACAATCGCCGCTATTAGAAGGTAGTCGAACTCAGTAGGAAAAGGGAGGTGGTCACCCTTAATGATCTATGAAGTGTGGACTAGTTGTCGGTAGGTGGATGGTCGAGGAACTGTTAACTAGGTTCACTAGCAGTAGGGTCTCATGGTAGGGAGAGAGAGGGGGGAGAGAGATGTGAAATGAGAGGAAAGAAAGAGAGGGAGACAAGGATGTGAAATGAGAGGTACTAGGTACGTGGCTGTGGCTATGAGCTGTAGCTTTCAACATAAAATGTAAATTTCCATGTTTACCCTTTTCATTTAAAATATAATAAAAAATTCATAAATATTAATGATTGGTTCACAATAGTTCTAGCAATTCTCGTACGAAAAACAATTCTCATTTGAACCGCCATGCACCTCTCTAGGCTTCGCTATTGCTCATGACTGGTATATGGTCTATGTAGTGGTCGGCCTTCTAGAAGCTTCGCCAGAAGCGACTAGTCGCTTCCCGAATGCCCCGCTACTAGGTGTTTTTGCTTCATTATATTCTATAAGCGGAGCGACTTGTCGAGTCTACGAAGCTCATTCTCTCTCTCTCCCTCTTCCTCCCCCCTCTCTCTCTATATATATATATATACATATATCAGCTTTTGATTGACTTTTTAGGGCCGGTATTTTCCATCAAACTCTTAGGTCCCATTTGTTTCGCAGAATTAGTAGGAATAAAATTGATTTAAATTTCATCCAACTCACCTATGGAATAGACTTTCCATTACTTGAGTGAATGTAAACATTTCAAAGAATGAGATTTCATTCAAAAACAAGGTTACCAAATGCAATACAACATAGAATCTGATTTCAATTCCATTCTATTTCTTCAAATTCTATGAAACAAACAGGACCTTAGTATAGTAAATTGATTGGATCTAACTCATCCAATAGACTTCCTTTAACACCCCCAAAGTCTTCTTTTCCATATATATACATATATATATATATATATATATTGTGCAACACAAAATGCACAAGCTTTAACAAAAGCATTAAATAATGACGGTTTGATGACATAAAACTTTTGATATTATAATATATATAAATTTGCCAAGTAATCCAGCAATTTCTCGGGAGTATTTGAGGTGCACTTCGGTAAATTTCCATTCATCTCATGATTTCATGTTTTCACGAGATTTTAATATTCTCACGAGATTTTCATATTCTCGTGAGATAATAAAGAAACCCCAAGAACAGGCATAACAATGGTGCTCGGAGACCAGAAGTTGATTGTGGAGTAGCTAGATCTGAGTTGTAGGCGGCATGAGATTAAGAAAATGATAGATCTATGTTGCAGAGAGGCGGTTGAGCAATGTGATGAAGAAGAATTGGTTAGTGGTTATCATTGGATCTAGATAGTGACGGCGATCGAGAACAAACCGAAAGGACGAGAGATCTAATGTTGTTATGGTGATGAAAAGGACATTGACAACCAACAACGATGACCAAGACACAGATGAGAAGTGGCAGAACGGATGATAGCGGTTGTTGTGGTGACAGGAAGGGAGGAGTGACAAGTGAGAAACTAGGTGGTACAAAGTGACGGTGCTGATCAAGGGTTGTGGCAACGGTTTAAAGGGAGGAGGAAGAGTCAAAAGGGGATGGACTAACTTGTCACGTGGTGTAGCGGTTACAAGAGAATAAGAAAAAGAAAACTATACGTCACTGGTACTTGGCGGATAATTAGAGATTGTATAAAGCGATTTCCGATGGTATGAGAGAAAAAGAAAACTAGTGTGTGTTTGAGAGAGAGAGAGAGAAAGACTATGTAGGTGCCTGTGGAGTGTGAAGGAAAAGTAAAACTCACAGTTCACTATCATTTCCCAATTTAAAGTATTTGATGTATGGGGAAATGAGAATGGTTTTCATATCTTCTATGTTTTGTTTATACTTATCCTCCTACTAAATTGATCAAGATAAGTGTCAAAATCAAGGGATGATATGGGAAAAGAGAATTAATGCATTAAACATGTCAAGCATCGAGTAAGTAGGAGGATGAAATAGCAACAAATAATAGAAAAATATATCATTTCTCTGTTTTTTTGACGAATGATTCGTAAAAAGACAAAAATATTACACTTATTCCAATCTCAGAACTTTGAGACTTTGATTTATCAATTACAAAAATGGTCCCCGTGGTTGTTACTAATTTTCACTTTTAGTCCTTTAACTTTAAAATTTACAAAAATAGTCACCGTGTTTGTTATTTTGTTTCACTTTTTATCTTTTAAGTTAACTCCAGTTAAGGTTAACCATTAGTCAAAGCATATTCGGGTCTTTTCATTTATTATTCTTGTTTTCAAACAAGTTTTATCCAATAACTCATTTCAAACATATTTTTATTTAATATTCCCCTTTTAACTTCTTTCTTACCAAACACACTCTCTCCCCCTCCCTCTCTCTAACCATTTTATGACAATCTCATCTCTCATTCTCTCTCCCTCTACTCTCTATTCTCCCTACATCACCGGATTCACTCTTTTCTCGTTGCCGCCGCCACCCTCCCCTTTCTCCGCGGCTACCGCTGCTGCCACCACCCTCCTCCCCTTCCTCTTCCACCACCAGCCTCCCCTTCCTCCTCTGCCGCTGCCGCTACTACCCTCCTCCCTTCCTCCGTAGCTGTCACTACCACCACCCTCAACTTCCTCATCCTCCGCTGCCGCCACCACCCTCCCCTCCCTCTACAGATGCTACCGCCACCACTACCCTCCACTTCCTCCTATGACGTAGTTTCCGCCACCACCATCCTCTCCTTCCTCCGCCAACACCACCACCGTCACCACCACCCTCCCCTTTCTCCGCTGCCACTACCACCACCACCACCACCCTCCCCTTCCTCCGCCTCCACCACCACCCTCCTTTTCCTCCGCCGCTACCGCCACCACCCTCCCCTCTCTTTGTCGCTGCCATCATCACCTTCCCCCAACCGATGAGACACCATCGCGTTCCCCGTAAGCACGCTACCCCATACCGGCCTCAACCACCAGCGCACAAACCACCATCACCTTCTCTCTTCAACTCTTTCTCTCTTTATAACCGGTGAGCCACCATCGTTGTTACCTGTAAGCATGCCACCCCCTACCGGCATCAACCACCATCGCATAAACCACCATCACTTTCTCTCTTCAACTCTTTATCTCTCAATAACTGGTGAACCACCATCGCCGTTTACCGTAAGAACGACATCCCCTACCGGCGTCAACCACCATCGTACAAACCAACATCACCTTCTCTCTTCAAGATCGCCACCACCACCATCAAAGTCGACCACCATCCACTTTCCTCTCTTCCAGATCTGCAAATGCTAAGATTGGGGGTGTTCACCATCGCAGAAGACAGATATGTAAACACATTGATTGGGTTTGTTCATATTTTTTTTCCAGATCTGCAAGCATGCAAAAAATTTTCATCTTAAGTTTGTTCAAGGGTTTGTTCATATATTTCTTGTTCAAGGGTTTGTTCGTATTTTTTCTTTGCAAAGGATTTACTTCAAACACGATTAGGGTCGTAGATTTCTATTTTTTAACAAATTTTCGATATGTAAATGTGTTATAGAACTCATATGATATCCATGTATTTTGATTGTTTGATTATAGCATGTTGAGTTATTTAATTTCCAAATCTGTAGAGTGATTGAATTTCTGTTAAATATTTATATGTTTATGGTTGTTTAATTCTTGAAGATGATAAAGATCATTTGAAGATAAACTAAGAACACAAAAATATAGAAATAAAAAAAATAAAAAAGTTAAGTCATGGGTAGGAAATAGGCGGAGGATGTTATGTAACACGGATAAAGGTGAAAAGGACCAGAATACCATTTGACTATCGGTCAACTTTAACTAGAGTTAGCCTAAAAGACCAAAAGTGAAACAAAATAACAGCTATAGTGACCATTTTTCTAATTTTTGAAGTTAAAGGACTGTTAGTCCCAAGTGGTTCGAGTATGAATGGAGTAATGCAAGAATGTATTGTGTAGAAGATTTACACCATTCAAAACACACACTTAAACATTGATTATGGCAAAACTCACTTATTACAAGGTCATATCCCTATTTATACTCTTTGAGTATTTTCTCAAGTAAACTCCTATTTCTATACAATTTAATACTTTACATTCTCCCCCTTTGTATTGAAATAGGAGTGTAAACGCCGGTAACCTAAGGACTGTCTTCCTTAGATTATATAAGCAGTTTTGGATGTAGCGTCCCACCAAATACATCAGTCTGAAACAATTCTTTATCTTGAGCTTTTGACAGCGGAAGCATAAACACTTTTGATGTGTTAGGAAGAATCTTCTTTTTGTCTCCCCCTACAATGTAGCTCAGATTGTTCCCATCTCTTCATAAGTCTGACAATCTTGACTTCCCCTAGACATGATATAGACTGATGTTTCTTTGTCTCTCTCCCCCTTGAGTAGACACAATAACTTTTCAATATGTTCTTTTACTCTCCCTCAACAACAACTGAATCAACAATGTAAAATTTCTTTACTTATTTTTTTTATTCTCCCCCTCATGATGATTATAAATCTTAACGAATTCAGATCAAATCATTACCACTCCTTAACGATCGAGAGTGGTTCAAGTATCTACTCATGTCATACAACAAATGGAGATCTTTTTGACATGAATATGTAGGCTCCTCCCCGTCCCTTTTTCATGTTTGTTACAACTGAATCTCAGAGTGATGTCCTTTATGCATGATGCTCATAATGTATCATAATCATCATGAGGGGGAGAATAAAAAAAATAAGTAAAGAAATTTTACATGGTTGATTTAGTTGTTGTTGAGGGAGAGTAAAAGAACATATTGAAAAGTTATTGTGTCTACTCAAGGGGGAGAGAGACAAAGAAACATCAGTATATATCATGTATAGGGGGAGTCAAGATTGTCAGACGTATGAAGACATGGGAACAATCTGAGCTACATTGTAGGGGGAGACAAAAAGAAGATTCTTTCCAACACATCAAAAGTGTTTATGCTTCCGCTGTCAAAAGCTCAAGATAAAGAATTGTTTCAGACTGATGTATTTGGTGGGACGCTACATCCAAAACTGCTTATATAATCTAAGGAAGACAGTCCTTAGGTTACCGCCGTTTACACTCCTATTTCAATACAAAGGGGGAGAATGTAAATTATTAAATTGTATAGAAATAGGAGTTTACTTGAGAAAATACTCAGAGAGTATAAATAGGGGTATGACCCTTGTAATAAGTGAGTTTTGCCATAATCAATGTTTAAGTGTGTGTTTTGTATGGTGTAAATCTTCTATACACTACATTCTTGCATCACTCCATTCATACTCGAACCACTTGGGACTAACAAGGACTAAAACTGAAACAATCATTTTTGTCATTAACTCTTTTAATATTAAGGATGGTGATTATGATGATGATCAAATACTTTAAATTGAAATCTTATTTGGGAAATTTAGAAATATTACACCTTTTACTTATATTTTTCGAATATATTAACTATTATGTTTTAATATATATATATATATATATATATATATATATATATATATATATATATTAGCACGGTACTCACGCGCAAATGTGGCGTCCGTGAATAATTCATAGTCGATAACATGTCTGTTTTCGATAACGTAGGTGTATATTATTCACATACTATCTTGACATTGAATAATTTCCATTTTATATGTCGATTTACAATCCATGGTAATTCAATTTTCTGATTTGGAAATCAAACCATATATAAGATATTGATTACATTATAGTTTTCAAATTAATTTCTACTCTAATTATGACATTACTATCAAATATACTTTGTGATATTGGGTAATAAAGTAATTTCAACTTACTTAAAAATTAAGAGATTTAGAATGTGTAAATGCTTTATATATATATATATATATATATATATATATATATATATAGGGTGAGGTTCCACATAGCCCTACCCTTGAACATAAATCCCAATGGTCAAATCTCTGCCACTCATTTAAAAGGGTAAAATAGAAGTTGCAAATAAAAAATCAACCCACCAAAATTTCCTTTTTTTTATTTTTTATTTACCCCTCAAATCTTTAAATAGCAATAACTATTTTAATTTTGAGAATTTGAGCAAAAAAGAAAAATTATAACAATCTACTATTCTTTTAATCCTCTTTCAAACAAGACTACTCTTCACATATTTTTGAAAATTTTATTTCGAAAATGCAAACTATATGAAAATGATACCAAAATGTTATCATTTTGAATCATGTGAATTTTTATCATTTCGGCTATAACCATATGTATTTATATCATTTTCGGTTGTAACCATGTGTATTTATATCATTTTCGACTAAAAACATGTTTATTTATATCATTTTCGGTTGGAAATGCGTCTATTTTTATCATTTTTATCTGAGTAATATTATCATTTTGAATGTTGTATATTATTATCATTTTCATCTCGAAAATGTTATCATTTTCAACTGAAATTGTTACCAATATTTTTATCATTTTCTTCTAAATAATATTATCATTTTGAATGTTGTATATTATTATCATTTTCATTTGGAAAATTATCATTTTCAACTAGAAAAATGTTATCATTTTCGGCTGAACGAGATTTAGAGGGAAAAAAAGAAAATCATTTTCGGCTGATGAGATTTAGAGGGAAAAAAGGCGTGATTTATGAAAAGGGGGATTACCATAATACTCTTCCTTCCATAATTACATCTTATAATTAAGGGTTTAGTTCACGAAAATGTATCCAACTTGTCACCTTTTGCTACTATGTGTATCGAACTTTCAAAGTTACCATTTAATGTACTGGACTCCCAAATGTTACCATTTTATGTACTGAACCTGCTATAGCAGGTTATAAGCTGATGTGGCATAGGTTTTGCTTATGTGGCTGGTGACATGGCATATGACTTGGATATGTCATGGTTTAAATTAAATAAAAATTAAAATCGTTAATATTGTGTTTTTTTCCTTGGAAAACCACTCCAGATTTAGAGTTAGGTACGGCGATTTGAGGAGTACAAATCGATATGGGTACGATTTTCCTTAAAATCTTAGAAGATCTAGAGTTAAGTACGATTCAATAATCGATGATTCACATTCGACATCGATTTATACTCCTCCGGCGATTAGATTCGTTCCAGATTTGGGTATATGGTGCGATTAGGGTTCATGCTTCTTGGCATTTCAACCGACTTGGATGCGACATGGGTGCGATTTCATTCCAGATGTGGGTGCAGGGTTGGGTTTAAGGTGCGATTAGTTCATGTTTCTTGCGATTTCAGTCGACTTGGGTGCGATTTCGTTCCAGATTTTGGTTTAAGGTTCGACTCGTTGATTTTGGTGCGATTTCATTCTAGATTTGGGTGCGATTTAGGTGCAGAGTTGGGTTTAAGGTGCGATTAGTTCATGTTTCTTGCGATTTCAGTCGACTTGGGTGCGATTTCGTTCCAGATTTGGGTTTAAGGTTCGACTCGTTGATTTGGGTGCAATTTCGTTCTAGATTTGGGTGCAGATCTTTGGTTTCAGGTGCAGATTTGAGGTTTCGAGATCTTTCAAGTCTATCTCAAGCCAAATCATCTGCGATTATTGTTCAATCAACTTGTAAGTTCATCTATTTTGTCCATACCCAGATTAGGGTTTAATCAACTTGTAAATTTCTATTTCATCTTGTTCTTGAATGGAGATTTCTTGCTCGTAAACAAATTTAGAGTTTTGATTGTGTTGATTGCTTTGATTATGATTTTGGAGATTTCTTGAATGGAGATTTCTGGTTCAATTTTGGTGCTCTGTTATTGATTGTGTTCATTGCTTTAATTCTGATTTTGGGTTTCTACGAAGATAACACAGATCTTAGTTGAAGAACACAGATTGTTCTTGAAGAATAAGTGAGGTGGAAATTACAAATGATGTGGTAATAGAATTAGTATTAAAAATAAATGAAAAATAAAAACAATTACCGGTTACCTGCTGAATGGGTAACCGGATACACATATTGGTAAGTTTTTAGACTTTGATACATTAAATGGTAACTTTGAAAGTTCGATACATACAATAGCAAAAGGTGACAAGTTGGATACATTTTTACGAACTAAACCCTATAATTAATTACAATAATGACATTGTTAAATCTTGACCACTGATTTAAAAAATCTAATGATCCAGATTTGACCTTTGGGTTTTATGTTTAAGCATATGACCTTTATTGATCCAATTTATACACACACACACACTAGCATGTTACCCGCACAATACGGTGATGATGCATAATTCATACTCAATAACATGTCCGTTTTCGATAACGTACGATATAAAATTCACGTACTATGATGATATTGAATAATTTCTATTTGCGGCATGTTCATTTTCTTTCCCCCTTTTTTATTTTATTTATTTCTTTATTATCTATCTGTTGTTTCGTTAATTTCTAAAATAACTTTTGAAAAAACAATAAAATAAGACAAAAAATCTATACGTATAAAAAAGATAATGAAAACATATAAATGACTTTGTGAATTGTGTTTATTTGAATGAGACGTGTTTTAAAAAATGTAAGGATATTTAATATTATATTAATAATTTTCTATTTCTATTGCTTAAATTTTAAGAGTTCAAGTAAAGTAATGTTAAATATATGATAAATGAAACTTTTTAATTTACTTATATGGCTGCTTATAAATTCTGGTTACCAGGTTTATGAAATTTAATTTTATAAACTGTCTAATACTTAAATTAAAATGTTTGTTATATGATAGAATATTTAAAATAATATTTCTATTGAGTTTTTTATTTAATTTATAAATTTTTTGATATCTTATAGGTTGAAATTTAATTTGCATGGACTTCACATTTTTAAATATTTTTTCTTATAGAAGGTTTAGTTATTAAAATGGTTTTTAAGAATTTAATTAAATTCATTAAATAGTTTCATTTTAGGTTTAAGGGGTAAGTTAGTGATTTTAGTTTACTTAAAATTAAGAGATTTTTTTAAGAGAAAGAGTGCTAAATATTTTATATATTAGTGTGTGTGTGTGTATATATAATATAGGTAAAAGTTGTATTTTGGTAATTTATATATTTACCTAACCGTAAATTGCGTTCGGGTGAGCCGTTATTAATTTGTGAGACTTGATTTTCCCGAAATAACCCTCATTAATACGTCATTAATGAAGTATTAACGAGCCGCCAAAAAACTTAGCCATTGGTTAATTTAATGAAGGGCTAAGATTGGTTCTTGCAGTTTTCGTACGAAAAATAGTTCTCATTTAAACCCTCACTATATAATATATAATGCTTTCACGATAGATTTAGTAATCTAATTTGATTATATCTTAGTTGTTTCCATTTAGCTCATAAATAATTAATTAATCTTAATAGACGATTATTTTAAACAAAAAAATAATAGAACTTGGTTTTAGCTTGTAGAGTTATAATTGATGGAAGAAAAACCAACTTTCACTTAGAATTTTCCAAATCATCAAACAGTATAAAATAATGAAGTGTATATGATTTATCAATAATTAATTTCTTAATGTTAACAACATTTAGATCACAACTAGCTGGCTAACATATATTTATATATGTTGCACTGAAAATATTTACAAGCACATCTATGAGGAGCTTCATCAAGATATGATATACACCTAAAAATGAAATTTCATCAGCTATAAAGTTTAGTGAGTAATTTCATTTAAAACTTGATAAGTATAATTTAGTTAAGTAGTATTACTTTAGGCTTACCGAAGTTTATTCTTACTTGCGACTCCACATACCGATCACCATTTTATCTATTGTATCTACTATATAAATAACTTTTCATAGTACTAAACACATTAACAACCAATAAAAAATCTTTTGGCCCCGTTACCTATGTAACAACAATCTAGGCCTTGCATATAGCAAGTCAATCTTGTACTAGCATTTTCTCATATACACATAGACGCATAAAGCTACTAATATTCTGAGTAATTTCATTATAACAGATTGATCTCATTCAATATATTAATTATGTGCAAATATATGTATAGTGAAATATGATACCAATCAATATGCCGCCGCTAATATAACTAGTGGGCTCAATATAAGCCTGCGTCCGGTGCAATCACTAAGACAACTATATCTGAATTTCAGTACCGGTCCAACTCTAACTTCATCATCTCAGTCCTTTTAATCATTGGCTATAGAATAATACTTAGTAAGAATCTAGCATTTTGAAACCTGTGGGCTTTAAAGATGAAGACGAAGGAATCATGAACCTTCTGAAATTGTGGTTGTATGAAGATGAAGCAAACCACCTTCATATGTTCATAAGTTTAAATCTTAAAAAAAATTAAAATCAAAATAACGGGTAACCACAATAATCTATTTTAGAATAAAAAACGTTAGTTGCGTAAAATACCAAGTTTAACAAAGTTTATTATATCATTATTTTGCAAGTAAAACGACAAAATACGAGGAGAATTTGAAAAACTGAAAACGATATAATTAGCCATTTTATTTGATTACGTGTAAAAAGATGTGTGTAAAAAGATGTGTTCAGTTAGAAACATCTATGATGGATATTTTTATACTTACTAGCATGATACCCGCGTAATACGGCAATAGCGAATAATTTTTATCCTTAATATGTCCATTTTCAAGATATAGAGAGTAGATATTTATGTAATACAGTGACAGCGAATAATTTTCCTTTTGATGAGATGTTCATTTTCTTTATCTTTTTTCCATTTCTTTTACTTTTCTATTCTCCATAATTTAAAAAAAGGTTATAAAAATATTTCAATAATTAAGTTAATTTGTATTGACTTTGACTTTCAAAAAAATTGTATTCACTTTGATTTTTTAAAGGGCCAATAATTGTTTAACCATCAAAGTTTTACTTCAGTTTCGATAAAATCATCAAAGTTTTTTTCAAACATTTTGACCATAAAGTTTGAATTTATAATTATTTAATCTTCAAAGTTATACATTCTTTTCGGTTAAACCTTAAAGTTTTTTCCAAAATGATTTAACTCTTAAATTTTTGTTAAAAAATGATTTAACCCTCTAAGTTTTGTTAACTTTTTAATAAAAAGTAAAATGCATAATAAGTAAAGAGGGTAAAATCGAAAACCATACAAAACTTAAGTGATTAATCAGTTTTTTTAGCAAAACTTCAAGGTTTAAATCATTTGAAAAAAACTATGAGATTTAAATCATAACAAATTCAAACTTTATGGTAATCTCATTAAGAAAAAAACTCTGATAGTTAAACCGAAATTGAACGAAAACTTTGATGGTTAAACTATTATTGACTCTTTTTTTAAATATGTAAAGTTTAGTTATTAAAATAGAATATAAGAATCTTATTAACTATATCCCGTAGTTACTTAATTTAGTTTATATGAGGGGCACTTTAGTAATTTCAAAACACTTAAAATTTAAAAGTTTAAGCAAAAGGTTTAAATACATTATAATATAGTATAGTATAGATAAATACTTTTAATAAGTAAATGATAAAATGACTAACATACACTTTATTTAAAGTATTTGTGAGTATATAACCATACATGATAAGTATTGTTAGAAGTATATATCATATAGAGAAATGTTCAATATAGTCCTAATTTAATTTATAGTCTTGAGGGACAATTTATAGCCATTAGATTTTAAGATTCAATGGTCCATATTCAATCTTAGATTATAATCAAAATTGATATATATGTATGAAATAGGGCATTTATGACTTTTTAACTATTGGTCCCCACTTTCTCTCTCCTCTAATTTATTTAAAATTAATTATCTCACAAACCGTTAATCGTTAGACGAAGCGAATTATATCATTGCAATCCTCGTGTTCCCCTCTTTTATTAGAGAGTTCACTTGATGTACTTTCGACAAAATTTTTTTCTCATTTTGTTAGATTGGACTTAAAATTTATTAAAGTATAATCACATGTGATTCATAGAGGTGTGATCAATATAGTCTTTATAAAATTATAGTTTGGTGTTTGATAATCCGGTGAAGTTCTATGGTTTAGTAACAAAAAAATCAACAATTGAAAGTGATTCTAAGTTATTGGTTATTTCATAACACATGTGATTATCTATCTCTTATACATGCACATAATTACAGGTGATTTGATTAAATATAGCATTTTTATGTCATATATTTGACAAAATCAATCACATGTGATTGCGTATTCAATCCCATGTGATTGAATACCAAAAACATAAGATTTGGTATTCAATCACATATGATTGCATATTTAATCACATGTGATTTTGTACAAAATCACACAAGAGTTTGTACAGATTCACCTGTGATTGAATATCAAAAAACACGAGATTCGGTATTCAATCATATATGATTGCATAAAGGATTGTTCAAACGAGAACCATTCCTATTACGAGAACCAATATAAAAGACATCGAATTTGAAGGAGAACACATCTGGACCTTTGATAGAGGAGATAGGGTGTTGCTAGTACACAATATATGCATTCATGGGTAGACAATGCAAATGGATTGGGTGAAATTGAATATCTATACTACTATATAAATCATTTAACATTCTCCTCTTAAATTTTAAGACTTCTTAAAATTCAATCAATATAAAATCTTGACCCTTCATTTAATCTAAATTAATCTCATCCACTCAATCTTTAACTATTTTATCCTCTCCTAATTTACTTTAACTTTTTATTCAAAATATATTCTCTCATACTAACACAATTATCCACCCATATAAACATAATTTTTAAAATCTTATTAACTCTTCTCTTTATTTCATCAATATAAATCTTTTTTCTTATTTTATTGTCTTTTAGAATTTATTTTTAAAATTAATAAAATAGTTAGATATAATAAAAGAAATTTTGAAAAAAAACAGACATGTTGTTGTAGAAAAATTTTCGTGACATTGAATCGCGCGAATAACATATCATTACATTCTTGAAAACGACATATTGTAAACCAAAAACTATTTGCCGCCGCCGCATTACGCGGGTATGATGCTAGTTTATAATAATTAGAGGTGAAGAAGTTGAGAAAATGTATATGTGAATAACTCGAGGAATATATATATATATATATATATATATATATATATATATATACTATATTATAAAGCATTTAGGCATTTTACTTAATCCCTTAAAAAATTAAGTCTTTTGACATTACTAAATTACCTCTCATATAAACTAAATGAAAACTATTATATAAAGTAACTATTAAATAGAGTTAATAAAAATCTTATATTCTATTTTAATAACTAAACCTTCTATATTTAAAAAATTCAAACAAATTAACTTAATTATTAAAAAATACTTTCATAACCAAACCTTTTATATTAAATATTATATCATGTAATAAATATTTTAACATAATTATCAGAAAATGTGTACAAGTAGAATTCATAAATCTGAATAATCTATAACAAGAATTTATAAATATATATTTTAAATTTTTTTAAATAGCTCATATAATTAATAGTTTCAAATTAGTTTACTATTTTCTTAATCTCTTAATTTTAAATAGTTTCAAATTACGAATTTACACTTAGTATTTTCATGCAATTTAACTTATTTTATAAGTAAAGACTTTTTTTCTTATTTAATTGTTCTCAAAGTTTATTTAAAAATAATAAAAGAGTTGATTAAGAACAGAAAAATAAAGAAAATAGACATGTTACCAATGTAAAATTATTCGTTATCACCGTATTACTTAAATTCCCAAAACGAACAAGTTATCGAGTAGAAACTATTTGATGTCGCCGCATTGCGCGGGTACCATGCTAGTGTACATACATGTATAAACGATTTTAAGTAAACGTTGATTTTTTAAGCAAACATTCAAAATTAATAAACGTTAAATGATATACAATTTAAGAAGATAAAAAATTTAGTAAAACAACACATGTAATATTGTTATGAATCACATGTGATTATAAATTAATAAAATTTAAGTACAACCTAACAAAATAAAAAAAAGTTTGTCAAAAGTATATCAAGTGACCTCTCTAATAAAAGAGGGGAACGTGAGGATCATAACGGTATAATTGGTTTCGTCTAACGATTACCGGTTTGTGAGATAATTAATTTTAAATAAATTAGAGAAAAGAGAAAGTGGAGACCAATATGCAAAAAGTCAGAACTGTCATTCCTTATATTAATTTTAATTATTATTTAAGATTAAATCTAGACAATTAGTCTTGAAATCTAATGACTAAAAATTATCTTTTAGGATTATGGTTTTAATAAGCATTATATTGATATGAAGAATGTTCATTATAGTCCATAATTAATTCATAGTCCTAAGTGACTAATTTTAGCCATTGGATCAATGTCATCAATGGTCCAGATTAAATTTTAAAAATTTGGACGGAGTGATATTTTCGTAATTCACATATGATGCTTTTACAAATCACATATAATTGTATACTAAATCACCTGTGATTAAATATTAAAATTTTAAAACTATATTTTTTAAATAAACTTGATCGAGAAAACTCATATTGATATATATGTATTTTTCTAATTTGTTTTTCTTTTAATCGGCCGTAAGCTTTATAATAATAATAATAAGTTATATATATAAGCGTTTAATTTGACTGAAGATATTCCGGAGTCAATGATTTTCCTTTGTTAGATTCCATTTGATTGCCTTTCGATTTCATTCCGTTTTCTTCACTCTCACTCTTCAATCGATCGCAATCCCTTCTTAATTTCGTAATCCCTAACAATCAACAAGAACCCTAGTTATCACAGCCTGCCTGAATTCCTTCGAGGGTTTTTTCTTCTCACTTGGAAATTCATGCGATTTAGTCGATGAATAACGATTCCCAAATGAGCGAGAAATCAAAGCCGCAGAAAAATGTCACCATTAGCGAAGAAGACGTATCCACCATCTTACAAAGGTTTTTCTCCACTTTTTTAAGGGTTCAAAAATTTTCACCCAAATTTATAATTCATCGTATTATAATTGCTTTTTGTGATTCGGAACAAAATTTCACCCAAATCAGGCATACCCACCTTAATTCTGGTCTGTTTGTGAATAAAGTAAGTTTTTTTATTGAATAAATGTTGATTCTGTTGGGGTTTTAAAGGTATACAGCTACAACAGTGCTAGCTTTGCTTCAAGAAGTGGCTCAGGTTCATGATGCAAAAATTGATTGGAATGCATTGGTGAAAAGAACTGCAACTGGCATTACAAATCCAAGGGAATACCAAATGCTATGGCGCCATTTAGCTTATCGACATGAATTACTAGGAAAATTAGAAGATGAGGCTAAACCTCTGGTATGTATGTTTATGGATCAATAGATGCTTTGATGATTTAGGGAGTTATAATTGTCTTTTAGTAAGTTAGTTTCATGGTTGCCATATGATTGTGTCATGAAGTCGAATAATGCTGATATCATTTGCATATATGAATCATGAGTTACTTGCTATATATTGGTCGAAAATGAACGCGGATGGTATTATATGATTGTATAGAATTCACCCTAGATTTTATTAAGTCCTAACCTTTTTATGTTGTTTTGGAGAATTTTCGTGAGTAGTTTTTACTGTGACAAAGACAAGATCCTTGTGATTTAACAAGCTTACCTTGTCTATTTTAATTCATAATCATGCATTTCATGTATGTTATTGTAGAAAAAGTTCTATGCTATTTGATATATATATTGACTTTCAACGAATTAGCCGAATGATTCTTGATTTTATCCAAAGCCCGATCATCGTAGTCAGAAATCCTCGAATTTTTGCATTGCATTTGTAACCAAGTTGGACTTGCGTCATAGTGAACCATGCAAATATACTTTTCATTTGGCTCCATTCTTATTTTAGATTACATGTACATGTAATATGCGTTCAACACTAAAAGGTTATGTTTTGTAAATTTAGACCCAAATACCGTACACGTATGTTGGTTTGATACGCCCACTTGTTCACATGCGCCATTAATACATATTATCTTCCTTTTTTGTTGAACAAATTCCCTAAATTAGGAAAACTAGTTATCCCGTAACTTAAAAGTATACTTAGATGGACTAATGTGCTAAAAACAACCAAATAATTCCTCCAGTGACAATATCATGTGGACCTAAGTAACTTTACTTTGACGCGTTGTTCTTCATGGGTTGTTGTCATACTCGTATTTTGTACAATCTATTGTTGACGTAACTGTTCTGTACTTCTATCTTAATTTATATATGAGCGTTGTGATATTAATAGATCATATGTATGATTTAAGTTTGTTGAAACTGGATAAATGCTTATCTACTATTACCACCAAATACCGATAAATTTTCTTGCAGATTACCATAGTAGTTGTTCAATTTACATAAAGTCTGTTTATTAAATAAAAATTGGTAGGATGATGATAGTGATTTAGAATATGAGCTTGAAGCTTTTCCGCCTGTCAACAATGAGGCTTCAACAGAGGCTGCAGCATGTGTGAAGGTAAACAAGAATCCGAAGTTATTATCATTTATTTAAATGAAAACATTGATCATATATTCGCTCTGTTATAAAATGGTTGTAAAGTAACGTCACATACGTACAATTTTACTTGCCAAAAAGAGTTTATTTCATCAGGGATGATCACATTGTGATTACTAGAATAGTTAATTTGTTAGAAATTGTTTGATTTTTGATTTCAACACATCAATAATTTTTTCAATCATGAAACCGGGTTGTTTCCAAAAGTAGGGTTTAATCACGAGACTATTAGGATACATGCATTTTGGTGCTTGTGGGAGGAGGGGTACTTAAAATTTGGGGATGTTCAGGTTCGCGTTGTGAAACCGATTATGTTATTATTCTCGGTGGCCGATCCAATATTTCTTTCCACCGGTGGCAAAAAATAATAGCCAAAATATCAAATAAACAGAATTAATCAAATTTCAAGACAAAACGAGCCGGGTCGAGAAAATTCAAGCTCTTTCAAGTGAAAACTGAAATTTTTACCCAAGAAACAATATTTTAGCATAAATTTTGGTGTTTTTAACAAAAAATAAATGAAAATGTAATAAATTAATAGTGTTTTAAGTTTCAAGAATTATAAATTAACAATTTGGTTTGCACAATAGCACTCAAAACATCTGACTGGTAGCACTTAAAAATTTGACTGGTAGCAAGGCTGAAAAAATACCAAAATTTTTCACTCCGCTTGGTCGATTGCATGGTAGCCTGTGCTACCATTTGAAACAACAGAGGTCCACCATTTATTGCGACTTGAAGTTGCAATAACGAGTTTCTAATATTTGGATAAACAGATTCTGCTTCTTATTATCTGATAATCAGTTTCAAATTAGCTGAAACAAAACTAATAATCTGAGGAGGAATTAGAATTAATTACTTACCCGTTTTAGTTTAATTTGAAAGACTTTTATTTCCATTTGTCAAACAGTCAAACAACCGAGTAGCTAATTTTTACAACTTCAAACAACACAAGCACATCCATACACCGTGTTACCATTTTATAATTTTTAATGAACTAGTTGCATTCTTCAGGTACTCATAGCTTCTGGTTCGACGTGTGAGTCTGGTTTAGAGAAGGGGTTGACCATTGAGGCTCCATTGACTATAAACATACCAAACGGAAAGTCAACTGGAAATCCATCAGAAAATTCACAAGTTGCTAACGGTCTAAAAGGGGTCAACATTACGGTTCCAGTTTCTGTTCAAAAACAACCACTACCAGTTGTTGCAACATCTACAGAAGGATTAGATACAAATGCTTCTGCAAGTGGCGCCTTGCCGCCACGGAGGAAAAGAAAACCTTGGTCTACGGCTGAGGATATGGAACTTTTTGCTGCGGTTCAGAAATGTGGTGAAGGAAATTGGGCAAACATTTTAAAAGGAGATTTTAAGGGTGATAGAACTGCTTCACAGTTGTCTCAGGTTCGTTTCTCTTAAAAAGACTATACAGTGGTTTTTACATTATATAATCTTTTTCTAGTCATAGTAGTCTTATTCCACGTTTGATATGTAGACTAAAACGGTAAATTAGGAAAAACATGATTGTTTACCATATAGATAGAATAAAGCTTTTATCAAGGAATGTTATCCCTTCCCTTTTGTTAATTTTGTTCCAGCAAGAAAGGAAATATTTCTTCTCCATTCCATCGGGAACTGGAAGAAATTTTTTCAGTATAACCCGTCTCTAATAAAAAGAATCGCGATAACCACCCATTTTTATCTTTGTAAAGTTTTTCAGTCTTAAAAAGAAACCATCTCAAGATGTGGAAAGTCTCAAAAGAGACCCAAATTCAATCGTCATTCAGTAAACATCTTGGATAGCCACGGGCTATAGAAACGACAACGGAAACGGTTAGACTGCATACATTAGAGCATAGTTTGACTCCTCGGGAACCTGCTAAAGTGGGAAATCTTTTCTGTATAAAATGAAAATTAATAAAAAGCCCGATATGTATATGATATATTGCTATTGGAAGTAACATTTATGTACATTAGGTAACATTTTGTCTTCATTGACTAATTTAGTTCATACTAGAAAACATACTTGATCACATTTTCATTCCTATAATTAAATGTAATTCACCATTCCATTACGTTGCTTATTTAATTGCCTTGTACGCTAATTATTCATTAATATTTCCCTTGTCCATTAATTATTTATTAGTATCTCACACTTAGATTGAAATTGCTCAAAGTGTTTTTGGGACAGCGAGATAATTCGATAGAAAGCATCACCTTATTGTTACATTGCTGCTTCTGTTTAAATATTTTAGTCGCATATGCTTCATTGGTAAATTATACACATCCTTAGTCTTGATTCTGTATAGGGCAAATTGCCGAGAAAGGTAATCTAAATATCAGATTTTGCCAATAAAGGTAACGTCCAATTTTTTTGGCCGAGAAAGGATTATAAATTTCAATTTGTAACAAAAAAGGGTATAATGCGTGAAATTTATACCCTTTTTGTTACAAATTGAAATTTATAATCCTTTTTTTGTTAGGTCTAAGAGGCCGTTATACCATTTTTTGTTACAAATTGAAATTAATAATCCTTTCTCGGCAAAAAAAATTGGACGTTACCTATATTGGCAATTTTCGACATTTAGGTTAACTTTCTCGGCAATTTTCCCTTCTGTATATTTATCATACAAATAATCTTTTGCTCAGAATGTATATTTCCTTGCATCCATGATCCAGTTTGATTATGTAGTATGTATTATTTTTATATTTTATCACCTCATATATGTTTATCATAAGCAGATAAAATGTTCTTACCTTTTGTGCTAATTTCTTGAAAAAATGAACCTTTGCAGAGATGGAATATTATCAAGAAGCGTAATGTGAACTCAAATGTTAAAACTGGATCACAACTTTCTGAAGTACACCTTGCAGCTCGACGGGCACTTAACATGGCTCTTGATCAGCCTGGAATGGATAGTTTGAAGGCATCTTCTTCAATTGGTACGAGTTTTTCTGTTTCTTGAATCTATCCCGTAAAAGTTTGCACATTTAATTGATTTTGGTCCATAAAGTTTGTTTTTGTTAAAGAATTTTTGGATATTCGACAGATGGTCGGACAATTTTCTTAAACTAAAAGTCTAAGTCAAATGTTGTATGGCTAGTCAATGTCTCTTGAAATCTAAAACGTCTTTCTTTATATGTTTTCATATTATAATTTATAACCGCTAATTTGCCGGTGTCATCATTATAGATAAATCGGTTATTGTTATCATCTATTTAGGGTGTGTTCGGCAACAGCCCTCTAGCCTCGTTCGGGTGTTAAAATCTTAAGGGGATTATTAAAAACATAATCCCCCATAAGCCCCCAAAATAAAAGCTTTTTCAGGTAGCTTATGGCTTAGGCTTAGGATTATGAATTAATCAGTCCTAGCTCTAGCCCCAGCTAGTTTCGCCAAACACACCCTTAGTACTTATAGGAGCTTTGTAACAGTCATTTGAGACGGAAAGTTCGCCTCATTGCTTATGAATGGTCAAACGAGTCAAATAAACAAGTTTAGCTACGAAGGGAATGACAAGCTGAAAGTCATTTGAAGTCTAGTTTTATTTCATACAACCTCCTATTTTTTATTTAGGGTGTGTTTGGCGAAAGAGGCGGGGCTGGGGCTGATTAATTATTAATCCCAAGCCTAAGCCATAAGCTACTTGAAAAAGCTTTTATTTTTGGGGCTTATTAGGGCTTATGTTTTTAATAATCCCCTCAAGATTGTAACACCCGAACAGGGCTAGAGGGCTGGGGATTATGAAAACTAGAATCCCAAGCCCCTATAATCCCCCACAAGTCCGTTGCCGAACACACCCTTAATGATCTAAACTATTACTACAATGATAATGTGTTTGTAATCATAATTAACATTTTAATGTTTTATAAAAAGAATCGACTGAATAGTAATTGCGGGTCGGTCCAACTTGGCTTGGTGACCCGCAACTGGTCCGTCTTGCCCCTCTATTGACTGTACTTGCAAACAGATAAATTAATGAAATTGAATATTTTTTATTTCCGATTGTATAAATAAACAGGTAGAACAAAATCGAGCATCACTACCAATACTTCCATACGTCCTATTATAACCGACACTCCATCATCAACGACTAACAGCTTTCCTCAAGATCAGGCCGGTGAAGACTCTTCTTCCTTAACAAAAACGTTTTCTAAAATTCGGCCGAAAACATCACCAAAATCTCTTGCTAATGACCCGGATCCTGTGAAAGCTGCTGCAGTCGCTGCTGGGGCCCGCATTGCTACCCAATCAGCTGCTGCAGCTATATTGAAACAACAGATGAAAACCGCCATCCACATTAAAACCAACTTTCGTGATCTCCATTCACCACATAGTGCCACACGACCTCAAGATCATATTCCAAATGTCGTACCTATAAATCCAGTCAGCACCGCCCAAGAAACAAGTGGTGTCGTGATTGCCAGCTCAGCAAATTCACCAAAAAGTACCCAAGATCAGGCTGCTATTTCTGGAAATTTAGAAAGCAAGAACGTGGTGAAAATCGAGACTTTTAAAGATGTTACAGAAAAGAGAGTTGAAGAAAATGCAGGTTTACCTGTTGATCCGATTCCTGTAATGAAGGAAACCCGCGAGAATGAAATCGCGAAAAAGGAGCCATAAAGAACTTAAATTCTTGTCTGTTAGGTCTTGTATTAAGTATTCAGTTTTGCTAGAAATTGTAACTTGCTTTCTTATTTTCTGTTTTGTGTTGTACACAGTTTTGTTAGGGATTTTCAAGTAGCTTTACTTTTGAAGTTATTAAAGTAACAGGTTGATGTCTTCTTCCATCACATGGTATTTTTTTTCTAAAAAAATGGCTGCGTTTAGTAGGAGAAAAATTTTCTGTTTTTCTGTGAAAAATGGTTGAGTTTTCATTTTCTGAAAAAAAAATAGAAAACGTGTTTAGACGAATGGATAGAGTTTTTCTTTTTGAGAGAAAAATAGAAAACATGTTTAGTTGAAGTGTTTTTTTGAAAAAGTTGTTTGAAAAAGTATGGGAGTTTGAAAATATTGAGGAGTTTGGGAAAATATGAAAAAGTGAGGGGATTTTTGTTTTCTTGGAAAAATGTGCAAGTGAACATGTTTTCTAATTTTTAGTTTTCTTAAATAAAATTTCTGAAAAAATAAAGGATTTTTCTGAAAGTGAACGTAGTCTTGACTTTTTAGCTTGCTTCATCAAATTTCTTTCAAATTGTAGTTCTTAAATAAAGAATTGCCTTAACTAACAAGTACTAGAAAAGAAAAAAATGCCCCATATAAAAGATTGGATCCTAACCTTCAGGTTTGATGAAACCTGATTGACTATGTTATTTTTATAAAACATAAATGTTAGACCTTACATTGTTTCAATTTAAAATAAGGATTCAATTATGATGTTTGTGAAACCACAATGGCTTTATCTTAGTTGTATAATCCTTGAGAGCAAATACTTGGGTGAGTATAGAGTGGGAGCCTTGCAGGAATACAAAGTTTTAGGGATTGAACCTCACTCTTCTTACGGGCAACTAAAATAGTTAAACATTGCCTATAAATTGCCAAAGGATCCCGGATAAAGGGTTGTCTTGACGAAAACAAATCTTTTATAGGAAAATCATAATGTTTGTGAATAACATGACCAATTTAGTTTTTGTTACCATAATTCGATAAGGGCTAAAAGAGAAGAGCAGGGGGTGGTAGGCTTAGTAGGGCTCGAACCTACAATACCAACTTACGTTCAGTAGTTTGTGTGTTCATATTGCTCAAGTTTACTCTTGTGTAATTTTGTAAATTTGGTTATTAATATAAACAAACTCTGATACTCGGTGTGTTCGATCTTTAATACTCAATTCCGCACTTAGATTTTTCTTTTTCTTTTTCTTTGTGAGTATACATCTTCCCGGAAAAAGCAGTCAGTCGTGGGCTGGATCCCAAGAGACATTTGGGTCAAAGTTTGGGATCAACGGTGACTTGAGGGGCCATTCCGGGTCGTAGGTTCTGCAGGACCACAATTCCTTAATGTAAGGGTACTCAACTAATTGTTGAACCCAAGAGAGCCAATGGCTCTGTAACGTGCTCGATGGACCGCTACTCGCTATCCTACCAGCACGGTTGGTGTGATACCTTAGTTAGGGTCGCTGAGCTAGATTACCTATCCCGCGAGATATGACACCTACTGATCGTCAGTACTCCATTATGTGATAGGATAGCGTTATTTGCTTATTCGTATGTTGTGGTATACTTTATTGATACTTGTGTTTATCTGTATTCATTAGCTATTTATAGCTAACATCGTGTTGTTTTCCCCATGTGTAGGATAGGATTAGTTTGCCTGGTGAGGATTGTTACCTACTGGTGTATTGTAATTAGCTTTTAGAGAAACAGTGGTTTTTGTTGGTACATTTAATGTATATATGGTCGGTTGGTAAGGCAAAAGTAACACCACTCAATGTCAGGCTTTGCAAGTTTTGGTTATGCAATATAATCGCCAAATCTTTGTTAAATTATTTAATAGTTGTAATCATAGATTTAAAAAATTCCGCTGCTTCTTTTGAGATTGGTTGACAAATCAAACAACTAATGGAAATATTTATTTTACAGATGGACTCATGCTGTTTGAAAACCCGAATTTTACTAATTTTATGACATTTAAAACAACGGTGTTAAAAAACCAATTAATTCAATTAGGTTTGTTTACATTTTCTTTCAAATCTCATTTATAATTTACACCTAAATAGAAAACTTCAGTAAAACAAAGTAAGTAATTATAAATTTATAATTATATTAAAGACACTAAAGCAATCAAACCCCATATTGTAACTAAAATAAGTAAATATAAATTTATATATATATATATATATAGGGGAGGGTTCATGCAAAAAGTGTTTTATTTGTAAAAAATACGAGAAGCAATCTCAGCCACTTATTTGTATTTGATCTTGTGGTCTATATTAATTATATTTTTTATTTTTTTAAATTTAAAAGGGTATAATAGTAAAGCAAAACTTTTCTCTTTCTAATCTATTTCTCTCTCATATTATTCTCTTTCCTAAATTTTAATAAAAAATAAAATAAACTAAAAATAATTTACTAATAAATTATTTATTATACGGAGTTTACCGATGAACACACCACAAATATTTACGAGTTTATAATCGAGTTTATCATCGTTACTATATTCAATAATGAACACAGCCAAAAGTATACAAATTTAAAGATAAGTTTTACACTATTCAATACTGAACACTGTAAAAAATATGTGTGTTTTTCGATCATTACCATTTTAATTCAATGCTTGTTCATCAATGAATTTAAGTTTGCTCCTTCATAAACAATTATTAAAAATCTATAGTTCTTTTTTTCAGTGAATATAAGTTTGTCCCCCACAAATAACAATTATTCCGTACTTGGTCATTGATGAACAATGTATGTATGTACTTGTATAACTACAAACAAAATTATAAACGACCAAGATACTTTGGTTATTTACTAATGAACAATGTGTCTAATTGTATAACTACAAATAGAATCACAGACACCCATGATACCTTAGTTGTTTACTAATAAACAATATAATCATACACCATACAATGTTCATTTCCTAAAAACCCAATAAAAAAAACACTACAAAATCAAATCCATACAAATCAAAATTAAAAAAGAGAACTTTAAATAAAAACCCAGTATTGCATCATCAAGATTCAATTTTGAAACTAAAATTTTCAATCAAGAAAAAAAAATAGAAAAATGAAAATACACTTTGTTGAGTTACACGTCGGTGAATCCGTGATGCACTATTCCGTTATGGTGGCGGCTTTGATGGTGGTGAATAGATGGCAAGGCAAAGCGGTGTTGGTGGTGGATTTATATGTCACTGGCGACGGTGGCGGCGACTCAGAGAACACCGGCAGAGACTGTTGCTGCAACGGTGGGTACAAGGGGTGGCGGCGGCTATGGCTTCAGATATGTTTTTGGATCTGACTCGTTGATGGTGGTGCTCGGCGGTAGGATATGCTCGGCTGAGTGCATTCATTGCTAGCAAGAGTTTGCATGTGTCTGTGTGCTGCTTTCATCGACTGATTTGCATTCATCGGTGGCTGGAGCAATTTTAAATTTAAATGGGATTTGCCATGAAGGAGTATAGAAGAAATCAAATATAAAAAAAATGTTTTTAGGAGAATAAAAGACGGTTGGGGATGAGACAAAATAGGATATTAACTAATTTAGGATTTACCGTTCAAAAAAGAAACTAATTTAGGATTTAATTTTATGTTAAATTCCATTATTACCCCTTTTAACACTTATTTAATGTTACATCAAGTTGCTATTATTTAAATTTATGCCATCCCTTTTTAACCATAGATTAATTTGATCAATGGCTACGGTTGCTTCTCGCACTTTTCACAAATAAGAAGCTTTTCTCATGAACCTCCCTCTATATATATATATATTTATATATAAAAATATATATATATATATATATATATATATATATATATATATATATATATATATATATATAGGGGGAGGTTCATTTGAGAACCGTTTTTATTGCGAGAACCAATCTTAGTCGTTCATTTTGGATAATGGAATTCATGGATGAAGAGCGTGGGAAAATTGAGTGTGGCAGGGTGTATGTAAGAAATTCATAGGTGGGCAATCCAATTGAAGGAGGGGGAATTGGACGGCTAAGATTGGTTCTCGCGGTTCTCGCAATAAAAACGGTTCTCAAATGAACTTTTTACTATATATATATATATATATATATATATATATATATATAGCATGTAAGGAATTTATGGGTGAGCAATCCAATTGAAGGAGGGGGAATTGAACGGCTAAGATTGGTTCTCGCGGTTCTCGCAATAAAAACGGTTCTCAAATGAACCTTTGCCTATATATATATATATATATACTATTAACGTATACACAACATTTTGTTCCAATACTCATGCACCCTGAATCCCTGATACCGACTTTTTACCCATGCATACATATTATAATCCGCAACAACGCCCGAGTATTCTCACCTCATTAAGAAATATGTAAACAATACTAGTAATTACATTTATAAAGTATTTTATAGTATTAAAATTCGTCAGACACTACGAAAGCTATATGTACGTGCTAATAGTCTTGAATATAAGATAGATTTTTTTGTATTGACAAAATACTTTTTTAATATAATGTAACCTTCTTCGCCTTCCACTAAAATCACTTATTTTGGCTTTTTTTTTATAAAATTACTAATTTGCAAGTGGATTGGGGGTATGATATATTCATAAATAAGAGCTACTATATAAATAGACCCCAAACACCTGAACACATAGTTAGATGTGTGTGATCACTGTTAACTCTCTTCTTTTAGAGAGAAATGATTATAAAGTGGATCAACAAGATTGAGCAACTACAATGTGATTAACAAGATTTCAGCATCAATCATCCAACAAATTAAGGTTAGTGTCAACTAAACTCATGTTTCCAATGTTCTTGAAGTTCTTAGCATGATTAAGGGTAAAATACTTGTATGTTCAAACTATGGATGATATTGAAGTAATCAGACATAGATTAACTACTAGAACTGATTGCATGTTGAGTTTAATAGGTTTCTGTCGGATTTATGGTTGATTAGAAGTTGTTCACATAGGATAGCCACACCGGGCACGGGCGTGTCAAGCAAAAAAGACCGTGTTGCGGTCATGCCATGGGGCATGTGCCTTGACAAGCAAGACACAGGGCTTGTGTACCCTAGAAAGGTCCGGGGTGTGCGTGTGAGTTAGGCACAACCGTGCCTATTATGGCACGGGTCATGTCATGCCTAAGAAGTCACAGGGTGTGTCTTGACTAGGCACATATGCTAGGGGAGTTATGTTCACAATAGCATAATCGTGTCGTGGCCATGTCGTTGCTGTTAGGCTGTAAGATTGAGATTTAGTATTTTTAAAGTTAGATAAGTGATGTATTATGATAATTTAGAGCAACAGAGTTATTTTGGGATCCCGTATTTATTACTCACTAAGCATTAGAGCTCATATCAATTTTTTCCCATTTTAGGAGATTCTTTATAGTGGATCCGGACAAAGTTCTCAGTGGATGTGCTTGAGAGTTTGTGCAACTTTTAGTATATAGAGATTTCGTATACCAGTTTTCCCTCCGTAATTTATTAAAAGTTTTAAATAACAACGTGACCCGTATAATGATTATCTATTTTATTCCTTCGTCCAACAACTCAAAACACTTTTTACATCAATTTAATTTAGATCAAATCAATATTGAATTCTAGATTCGCCACTCGTGGTCGTATTAAATTACTAGTCAATTCAATGAAGGCCCACTAGCCGTATAAGCACCAAAACAATCCAAGAGAAACATAGTCGGACCTGTCGATGGAACTTTTTGTTTGATTGAACGCTTTCAACTGGGCTAGGTACAACTTTTAAGAAGTCAAAGTTCATTGACGTACAAGTATACAATGCACAGTCTCACCTTCTTATATATCAACTTTTACCCTCAATAGTGTTACTACATACAGAATGGCCCTTCATTTTATGAATAATGTCACAAGAACCCAAGAAGTTAATAATGGGTTTAGTAACAAGTAGGGATGGTAATAGTCATCTGACTCGATGATCATCCACCCGGTCCAATTTATCGGTAGTGGATATGAACGGAGCTAAATAAGTGAATATTGGATGTAGAGCGGTTGGATGTTTAGTGTAGCGGATATGGATAATGATTATCCATGCATATATGAATCCATTAACTTAAAATTAAATTTTTCTAAATTAAATTTTTATATAATTAAGTTTATAAATATATATATATATTTACCATATTTTTAACAGTTATATATAAATATAATATTAAAGATATATATGTTTTCAAAATTATAATATTATATAATTACAATTTTTTTTTCTCGCTTTGATAGTATATTATATGTAAATCTATGATATTTCTTTAAGAAAAAAGTTATTTCAATATCCAATAAATATTTATTTACCTGTATAATTCGATGAAGATGGATATGAACACATGAAAGTATTAAAAGTATTAGTTAACATTATTAATATTTAATTGATCATTAGTTAATTTTGATATGTATAAAAGTATTAGTTAACATTATTAATATTTAATTGATATGTATAAAAGTATTAGTTAATATTATTAATATTTAATTGATCATTAGTTAATTTTGATAATAGGTTAATTAATCATTAATCTTAACAAAAAGGGTAAAAAGGCTTTAAAAGTTGTTTGATAACAGGAATAAAAAGGAAAATGAACATAATACCCTTTAACTAACGTCAAAGTTAACACTAGTTAACATAAATGATCAAATGTGAAACAAAATGACATTATATTCATAATTTTTGAAGTTAAGAACTAAAAGTAAAAATCAGTGATAACCACAGGGAATATTTTAATTTGTAATTAACTCTTAAATAAATGATAAAACTGATTAATTAAATTTGTTTTATTAAATAAAAAACTATGATTATTAAATAACTTTAATATATTAATGATGTGATTAGAAAAAAATAATTATAAAAGAAATATTATTTAATGATTGTTTCCATAATATTTGATATGTACGTCGTTAGAATACTTGTCAACCTCTTAGTTTAGGAGCATTTTACGGTCCATATAAGAGCATAGGGAATACATTCGGTAAACTCTCGGTAAATCATGTGTGGCTTTGTAAGAACCCTTTTTTTTCAAATGTAGAACATTTTTATAAAATTCATAGTCTATTCGTACAATATTAATGTTCCAAAAATATAGTTTTACATTAAATTAATTTATGGTTTATTTGTACTTTAAGAAGAATGTTTATTATAATCTATAATTAATTCATAGTCATAAGAGACTAATTTTAGCATTTGGATCAATAGTATCAATGGTCCAAATTAAATTTTAAATATATGGGCAGAGTGGCATTTTAGTAATTTTTTGTAATTTACATGTGATTGTTCTATGTTAGTCCCAGATTGAGTACGCAACAACAAATGTTTGTAGAAGGAGGGGTTGAATACAAACTTTAGCTTTTAAAAATTAAAGACACACTGATATACTTTTATATAATTATTATTGATATTGAATCAAGAATTACATGTACTAGAAGCCGAAATTCTAAATACAATAAAAGGCGGCAATCAATTTATCTAACACATAGACAAGCTAACTCTAAAACAACTAATGTATATAGAGTGTTCAACACATGAACAAGTTTGATTCTACACAATGCTTAAACTCTACGAATTTCTCAACTGATGAGATTTTCTTTCTGTGTAGTAAAGACTTCACTTTGTTGTATTGTGTATATTTTGCATGTCCACCATGCATGAGTATATATAGAAGTCTTGGTGAATCCGGTTGCATGAAGGTAAGAGACAAAGATGATGTGGAAATATAATATTTTAATTGTAAAGATAGTGGGTGAAAAGTAAAGTTACTTTAATCAAATGTTTGATAAAAGTAATTGTACTTTTCTGCAAAAGTGCAACCCATTCACAATATAAAATATTAAAGCCCACATCTACTGTCGTGTAGAAGTATTTTTCTCTTTCCATGATTGTACTTTAATCAACACTATGCTTCTGATTGATTTGACTTTACCAAGTATGGGATTGCCAGCCATACTTAGTTGTTTGAACAAATCTTAAAATCTTCGTCTGTTTGAGGTATCATTATCCTTTTCCAGAGGATAAGATCAAACCTTTTTGTCTCATACTTGATCCAAAAAGTGCATTTTTACTTTTACAAACAAAGATCTAAGGCATAATAGAATAACACATGTTCTGCCTTTTACATATGACTTACAATTTGAAAAGATAGAGTAGATTTGATATTTTTCACGACTCAGCTAACAGATTGTACTAGGAACTCTGATATTCACTACTCAGTTGACAAAATATATCAGTTGATCACTTTTTGCTAGGACTCAGTTGATACATATTGCTCAGCTGATCATATAGATGCTCAGCTGATCAATAGTAAGCTTAGAAGGACATAAGCTCATGTATTTGCATGATTAGTTGATCAAGAATGCTCAACTGATCAATCAAATACATCAGTTTATAAGGGGAGATGACTTGTGTAAAGGAAGACTTACTTAGCTGATGCTTTGGGCCTCAGCTGATCAATTTGTTCACTCAGCTGATCAACTATTTCGCTCAGCTGATAGATTGTCTTCCTTAGCTGATGGTCTTCTTCACTTGTTTTCTTCATCTAATGCTCCTTGGCTGATATCCCTTGGCTGATACATTGAGTAGGATCTGATGGTCAGCTGATGGCTTATTTTCCTCAGCTGATGGTTCCATACTTAGCATATTTTTACATAAACCGATTCAAACAACACATGTTTGAATTCTTCCTAAGTCATACTGAATGTAGGGTTTGGTTATTATCAAATTCTATGTTTTAGGATATGTAGAGTTGATTATTAGGGTGAAGTGATTATCTCCCCAACAATCTCCCCGTATTTGATGATGACAAAACCTTTTTCTTTTTGAAGAATCAGTTTGACTTCGAATACAAAAGATTTGAACTTTTAAGTACAATTGGCTACCTAGCTATCTGTTTTTGGTAGCTCTTTTTATTTGAACCTTGTTCTGTTTTTGGTTTCTTTTCTAATGTTCCATTTTGTTCTGTTTTTGTGGAATCTTTTTCTGTGTTGTACCATTTTGTTCTGTTTTTGTGGTATCTTTTCATTTTTCAATTTTTATATGTTTTTGATTTTCTGAAATACATAAACATCACTTGAAATAACAGAATAAAGAAATGTACAGAAGTGATTACATAGATTGACTATTAACTAACTATTCTATAATGTACAATCAACTAAATAACAACAAAAACTTCAGAATTAGAATCAGTCTTCAATCATCCCACCATGGTTCTTCTTTAACTTCAAAATCTTTGGCATGGGGATCAGCTTCAGCTAAGACTTCACATTGGGCTTGAACAAGGGCTTCAAAATTTTCATTTCCAGTTCTGCCTCTTGTAGATATCCTTAGCCCAAATAGAAACTTCTTGCTAGATTTAAGGATTTCAGACTGTTTAAAGAACCTCCATGTGCCAGCTCTGTCCAGAAAGAATATATCTTCAACAGGCATTATTATAAATTTGTACAGCTCAGGGGTGATTGTTCAATGGAAGAGATGTGTTGAGACCCTCAAAATCTGATAAGAATTCATGCTAGGGTAGTACCTCTCTTAGCTCAAATGGTTTAAATGTCTTGGAGCCTTTCTTATGAAGATTATCAACTGTGTGCACATGCCTGTAATAGTCATCTGGAGTGAAGGCCCTTTGTGACACAGCTAGAGCTATCCAATTCTGAATTTTCTGAATGAATTGAACTTTGAGCTTAGATTTGGATTTGAAGAGAAGGTACAGGATCTCAACTAACTCTGTGAACCCATAGATGTGACACCTCTCATAGGATACAACTTCACAGCTGTTGAAGTTGTTCTGCCTTATAGCTTTGAGGTAGGGTTCACCATCACCTTTGTGGACAGTGGCTCTTGTTATTGGAGTTGGTTTTGTTCTGTTTCTCAGAATGTTAATTCTTTCTCTGAAGCTTTGAAGCCTTTGTTGACTTAGATTGATGGGAGCAGATAAATCAAGGTTGAAGAGGGTTTTGATGGCATCAGCATGATATCTAGCTTTGAGCAGTTCAGACTGAGATTTCTCCCTTGCCAATTTGTGTTGAGCAGCAGCTTGATTTTGAACTTGTTCTTGCTCTTGCTGATATGCTAGTTCCTTGGCTTGGTAGATTTCTTCGACTGAAACACCCAATGCTTGAGCCATTTGAGCATTTTCCCTTTCTTCCTGTTCTTTAAGAGCAAGCCCCCTTTTCATTTGTTCATCTGCTTCAACTTGCTCATCTGTCATTTTTTGTTTGCCTTTATCCTTAGGAGCAGAGGTTGAAGCCTTTTGGACTGATGGAGTTGATTGGACTAGTGGAGCAGATGGCTTAGGGCTCTGTCTTCTTCTTCTGAGGATGTCAGATAGTGGAGTATCATCCTCATCATCAGAATCAGACACTATATCAATTGGTGGAGAGCAGCCCTCAGCAACTTTTCTTTTAGGCTTTGGCCTGTTTGCCATTCTTTTCAACCTTTTAGGAAACCTTTGCTCCCCCTCAGAAGGTGCTTTTCTTTTAAGAGGTGGAGGAGCTGTTGCTTTGGGTGCTTCCTGCTGCATGATTTTTGTGGCAGTTTCAGCATAGGCAGCATCAATATCCTCTGAGTCAGGATCATCCTCCCTTGAAGAACTAGAGAATTTCTCCTCCTTTTTGGCATCATCAAAAGGAGGAGGGGAGTCACCTGCTGCAGGCTTATGGGATGGGGTAGGGGCAGGGGTATAGGTTGAGGAAGGGGTAGAGGTAGTTTTAGAAATTTGGAGAGAGAGGTCATCCTTGAGATCCCTAAGAGCTTTCCATAAGGAAATATGGCTCATTCGGCTTTGTTCTGTGAGGGCTTCTATATCATCAAGGATGCCTTTGAGAAAGGAAGGCATTGGTAGGAGTTGTTCGGGAATGGGGACAGATATGTTTGGGTTGATTGGGCGTAGGGTTTGGAGTTGGGATAGGAGGTTAGAGATGGTTTGGTTGAGGGTAGAGACAGTAGATTGAGGTAGGATGGGAATTTGTGGTTGAGAGGGCAGAAGGGTGGATAGATTGTCTATCTTGGTTAGGATTGGGGTAAGATTAATGGGTGCAGGGGAGGGTTGGGGTGGGGTGGGGTTTTTAGGGACTCAATGTCTTTTTTAAGTTGAGACAGTTGAGTAGATGTGTGGGTTTGAAAGGCTTGGAAGGTTTGGGTTAGGTGATCAAGGTTTTGGTTTATTGTTTGGATAAGGGTAAGGTTTGGGGTTTGGGAAGAAGTGTAACGCCCAGAATTTTATTATTAAGTTTATGCAAGAAAAGTACAAGGTGTTACCCGAGTTATAAACGGATATACGTGATAAGATGGGGTTTTAAACTAGAGGGGCTAAAACCGTCAGATTGTAAGTTGATATAGTTCAGGGGGCTGTTATGTCAATTGCTCAAACTATATTTATATATATGTGCCAACTTTGACTTAGAAGCCAAAGTTTACCCATTTGCTTCCTGCCATTCATGATCACAACCATAGCAGCTCATAACCTCTCCATTTTAGAGATCAAATCAGTGAATCAAGTGCCTATAGCCAAGATCTAGCAAGTGTATAACTTGAGGTAAGCTTTTCAAACCTTGTTTTTGAAGCTTTATATGTTTAATCACATGGTTTCAATGGTGGAACCATGTTATAGTTGTTTTGTATAGTTTAGATCATATATATCAGTTGTAGGAGGTGTAGGAAAACACATCTAGTCAGTTTATGTCGAAGTTATGGGATTTCTTGGTGAAATCCGACTGTTCTTGGCAAGAACAGTCTGCTGGGCTGTAGTGTACACGGCCGTGTAGTAGTTATGGCGGTCACAGGGCCATGTAAGGTTACATGGTCGTGTAGTATAAGAGGTACACGGCCGTGTAGTGTGCAAGGCGGTCATAGGGCCATGTAGGGGTACATGGTCGTGTAGCATGAGTGGTACACAGCCCATGTAGGGTGACTAGACCACACTGGCCATGTTGCCAGCTTAGGTCGTGTAGCATTAATGGGACACGGCCCGTGTAGGGATACACGGCCCGTGTAGGCCCTATTTCAGATCAGAATGACTTATGTATTATTTATGTATTGTTTATATAGGAGGTTATTGACATATTACCTGTATCAGTGATCTATGAAGTATTGCATATTACAGTTATAAGGTGAGTCTTCTAGACTTCACTTCATATCAGCAGCATGTGTAGTTTCATATCAGATTGCTAACATGCTATGTTATACATGTGAATATGTAAGCTTACTGCTATGTGCAGTAGTGCTCAGATGCGGTACAGTACTGTGACCTACGATGCTGCCCTGGGTCTAGAACCAGAGGCTAGCTTTGATTGCCAGACATGCGTGTATTATCTTCATGTGATTGTATACGTGTGCTCATACGATGTTATATTTAGATTACTCACTAAGCTCTCGTAGCTTATCAGATACTATTTTTAAAATGTTTTGCAGGTTTTATCAAAGGCAAGGGCAAAGCTCCGGTTTGACTTCCAACTGTTAAACTCTTCGAAATTAACGCTTGGTTTGTAAATATCAAGTTTTTGGTACCAAACTTATGACAGTATTTATGTGAGTATCTATTGATACGTCAAGTTTTCAAACAAATTGCTTCTGCTTTTATGATAAACCCTGAGATGCGAACACTTATAAATGTTTGATCTTAATATTTTAAATTTGGTTTTTGGGGCGTTACAACTTGGTATCAGAGCCACGGTTTGAGAGATCTGGGTGTGTATAAGACACATTTTGGACTTAAACCATGGTTCTGCGAATTTTGAAAATTGTCAAACTGGAGGCTTGCAGCTTGGTGAGTATACTAACAGTTATATTGATTATATATTATGTGAGTATTGTATGCGAGTACAGGATATGCTTAAGACAGATATGTTATATGTGTATACGACTGTTAAGAGTTAGTTTATGTGAGCATGTATGATAAATTAAATTGTTATATGAAAAATATGAAAGCATGATGTGTGAACTTTGGCTAAGTCTGTGAATCGGGAATTTTTGTGATAAAGTTAATATCAAATGTGTGTAATGTGTTTAGAGTAATATAAGAGCCCATATTATTACAAACACATGATACATGTTAGAACTTAATAGAATCATGAGGAATCTTGTGAATCGGGTGAGGGGTACTTGTAAGGTAGTACACCTGAGAACATATGTAGAATGCCTTAGTATGTATAGAAATACTTTGGATATGATGATAGGTGTACTGATATGTGGATATACAAGTAACTGTTTGTTATATAGGATAGTGTGATAAAGCCACCTTTTGCTTTAGTGCTTTATCTATACTACCAGAATGATATATACAAGAGGTTCAAGAGTAGTGTATAATCCTAAGAGTGATTTTAGTCACAGACGCGAAAGGATAAATATCAGTATTACAAGTGAACGTATTTTTATAAGAATAAAGTATGATAGGGTGTTTGAGCCACAGATATAATTGTTAGATATCAGAACCTACATCTGAAGAATTCAGTGCAGAAAACTTAGTAAAGTGGTGAAGCAGAGTTTATGCTATATATAAAGCAAATTTACAGATGTCATGTACATAAAGTTATTATGAGAACTAATGTAAGTTAAAACAAAGTGGAAAGAGGTATGTATTGGTATGATCTATGATATTATTCAAATACGGTAAATAAGTGGAGTGTTTGCGAAATAAAGGCAAGTATAATGGTACGAGATGTGATTGATATTATGACTGACCAAGAATTGTTTTGTTACAGTGTAATGGACCCTAATGCGAATTCTAGAACAGAAAATGAAGTAAGAAATGAAGGAAACCCTGACATGGTTACTATAGGAGAGGTGGAAGATTATATTTCCATTTATGGGGAAAGGCGTGGAGCCATACCTACCAAACACCTTAGGGGTGTCATCTTGGATGAGTTTGAAAAATGTATTAAAACAGTTATGCCATCTATTATGACTGAAATGAAGAATGAGATACGAAGTGTAGTCCGAGAAGAATTTCATATATTGAAGGATGAAATGATTAACGAGATAAAAGAAGATAAAATGGAGATAAAAGCCGAGGGATCCCATAGAAGAACAGGATGCGAGACTTGTGGTAAGAACCATGCGGGCCAGTGTAAGTATAGAACTAAAGGTTGTTATACGTGTGGAGAAGTAGGACATAACTATAAGGATTGTTTATCTTTGGGAAAGTTTTGTTATGACTATGCTCAGTACGGGCATGAGTCCTCAGAATGTCCTAACTAGCTTGAATTCGTCAGTGGAGATATTAAATAAATAAGTGGAAACGATGTAAGGTTTCTTTTATTATGTATGTAAATTATGTAGAACCGGTATGTACTTTTCTTAGATAATAAATTGTTGAAAGAGGCATAATCACAGAAGATTTTGTGTTATTGGTTGAAGTACGGGTGAGAAATATTTTGTACCTATGAATATGAGTGAGTTCCAAATAGTAGTTGGAATGGACTGGTTAAATTATAACCAGGTTATGATGTTATGTGAACAGAAGTGATACGAGTTCATATCCCAAGTGGGGAAGAACTAATTATATATGCTAAAATTAAAACATGTAGGTTATACGGGTGTACAGTTTCAAAAACTGGGAAGTGTCTTCAGTATGAGTACATTATTTTTCTCAACCTATGTTATAAATATTAACTCATTAGAGGACCAGATGAGCTAGAAAGATATGAAAGTAGTATGTGAGTATCTTGTTAGGTAATTCAAGAAATAGCCAAGGTTACTGCCTGTAACACCCTAAAATGGGCCTAGTTGTACCCCTTGTATTTAGGGTTGTACCCTTGTGAAATAAATAAGTATTCTAAGTTTATAGGAGGACAATATATATATATTGTTATTACTAAATGAGGTGTTGATAAAAGTTGATGAAAACAAAAAATAGTTATTAATTATTGAATGCTTTGAAATAAGGATTTCAGATATATCCTCGTTAGAATTTATGGATAGTGTTTAGATGAGTTGTAAGTTAAAAAGGGAAGCGAAATACCCGCTAATAAAAAAAAAAAAATGAGTCAACCGACTCTAAAAGAGTCGGTCCCTTTTTCCCCCTAATATGTGCCATTATCTTTTCTTCATTCTTTCTTTAATTCTTTCCTTCTTTCTTTTCTTCATTCTTTCTTTTCCTTTTTACAAACATACACATATATGAATAAGTTGGAAATCAAGAGTGGAAATTAAGAGTTGATATCAAGAGTTGACACCAAGAATCATCATCACTAATATCTTCTTGATTAGTAAGTATTCCTATCTATTCTTTTATTATTGTTTTTAGAAGGTTTGAAGAGTTAATGGATAATTAACCCAAATATTGAAAGGATTGTTAAAATAAGTTTTAGTATATGTTAGTAGACTCCTTAAAAGGATATGAGAGTGTACAAATGATTAAGTTTCATTTATAAACTGATTGGAGTTCTTGAATCAAATATTGATTCTTGCAATTAAGTGATGTTAGGAGGTCTCCTATTGGTCCCTATAACTTAGATAGACTATCTTTATGTAAATAAGTGTATATAAGAACAAAACTGATGTTTTGAGTCTAAACTATTTTAATGGGATAATTTGATTTTAATATAATAAAGTGCCTAAATAGTCCTAAACAAGCTTTGTAAGTGTTAGGAGATGTTTGGGATTGATTTAGTTTGGTATTTAGTCAAGTTTCAATCTGCAAAAATAATGGCGGTTTGCTTGCTGTTCATGCGTCGCGCCGCTACAGTAAAGGTCGCGCGGCGACGAGCTACTTTAGACGCGACTAAAACCTTTGTGTCGCGCCGCGACACATTAAGGGATCGCGCTGCGGCAGGCACAACGCGACGCGTCGGGTACTAGTTTTGCTAATTTTCGCGTATTGATTCTTGGATTATTATTATAGGTTTACATATGGACTAAAAGGCATCGTTAGAAGAATAATATAAGCATTATGGACTCAGGTGAGTACCGACTTTACTTGTAACCATTATGCAGTATATACGGATTTATTGTTTACCATTAGGTATATACGAAATGCGATAGTTACGAGTATGATTAGTAAGTTTAAACTGGTGTTTATAGAAAAACGAAGTATAGATGCCTGTATGGTTTATGTTTATAATAATAATGAACGGATACTTGTTATATGATATGTATGCATGTTGATGGATCCAGATTGCATCCGCCTCGTTAAAGTTGTTAGTTATTGTAGAGTGCATGCCAGCGGATCCAAATTGGACCCGCCTAGTTAAACTTGATGATAGGTATGTTATGTTGGATTGTGATTAGTTTGTAAGTGTATGGATCCTGATTGGATCACCCATGTTGTACTTGTTTAATTCTACTCATTGAATGTGAGTAGAACTTGTTATTACATATGCTATTGGACCCTGATGGGATCCCCATGATGAAATAAGTGTGGCCATGATAAATGATATGCCAGACATGTATTTAAGTACATGTGCATATATTGTTGAATATGAGTTATATGTAAATGCATGCATGCACTTGTCCCTGAAAAGGGTTCTTGATGAGCTATCTGTATGTCCGGACTAACATGTAATTAAGGTCAGCTTCGGCTGGGTCCTGGGCCTACGGGCATAATGTTCTGGACTAACGGTACTCGAGTACCGTTCCTTTCAGCAATTGAGGTGAGTGCCTTAATTGGCTAAGCCTATTGAGCTTTGGCTCCTTAACGACCAGGTAGATTCACTTATGTGATGAAACCAGCACGGATGGTAGTGGTCTGATTCCTCGGTGGAAAATTGTTGAGCTGGATTAGCTACCCGGCAAGATATGGTGCCTGCTGGTAGGATCAACACTACGCTATGTGATAGGATAGCATTGTTAGCTTAATCCTGTGTTATATGACTCACATGTATCTATGTTGCCATGTTGCTATGCTTATGATGTGAAGTATATGATGCCCTATGTGCTGCATGATGCTTAGGGTTAAGTTTGTATTCACTAGCTTTTAAAGCTAACCCCCTCCCAGTATATATGTATGGCTTTGCAGATGAACGCTTAGCATGTGCCTGGGATTGCTAATTCGTGTTGGGACATTTGTTGCTTATTACAGGTATGATGGTCGGTCGGTATTAATGTTGGTAACACGCGTTTGTAAATAAAGAAAATTTTTTAAGACTTCCGCTATTTTGTTATCAAACTAAAATATGTTTGAAATTAGGTTTTTAAAAGTTAAAATTTTTACTCTGAAATTGCGGTGTTACAATTAGGTATCAGAGCCTAAGTTTGAGTGAATTGGACATCTGATGGGTGTTCAGTCTCAAACTCGGGCCCGACCATCATAGTGTCCCAAAATTGTTATGAGTATGTTATGCATTATATGCAGATATTTGTGAGGTAAGAATGATTCTTGCTTCAGTATTGATAAACTAGGTTGCCTAGAGATAGGATGGCCTAGTAGAATGAAAGTGATAGCTTGATGTTGGGTCACAAGAAATGAATTGGAAGCAAGAAAGAATAGAACCATGAGGCTAAGTAAATATGTAAAATTTATGATAAGTGCCTTAATGGTACAAATTGGTAGAGTTATGTAAGGTAACTCAAAACGATAAAGGTAAAGGTTTTAAAATATGACTACCGATACATTTATTGGTAACGTAATAAAGCGATGTTTAGATCAATTTGATGTAATCAGATTGAAAATGATAGATTAGAAGTGATGCCAAAGGAATAATCAGAATCATAGTAATCTTGTTGCTACTAGTAATATGATAAATAGGAAACTGTCCTCAGTTTCTATGAAAGGTAACATATAGTAAATGATGAAGTCTAATCACGGATTCTATTTGAATCCAAGTGTATGAGGAAGGATTTTGATGGATAGCTATGTTAAGATAAATGTTGATTAAAGTCAAGTGTTGATTAAATACAATCGTTCTAATTTTAAATAATTAGAATGATTGATGATGAAATGTTAAACAAACATGAGTTGATAAGAGTTGAATTTGGAATACAAAGATGTTAAAGAAATATACTTTAGATGTGATGCGGTACCTTAACGGTACATGATGTCTTATGATAGATGAAACTCTAAATGACATGTGAAACGCTATAAGCATGTTGATGAAATCTAAGTGATTAATAAAAGAAGAAATGGGGGTTCACGATTAGTTAACCCAAAATGCAGAATGAGATTGAATGGAAGTAAAATTAACTCGATTGAGTTAGCAGTTTTCTTTGGTATTAGAAAGAAAGTCGTAAGATGTTCGAATAAAAATGTGTAAGTGTAATTAACACTTCACAGCTGAACATTCGTGAGATCAAACGTGAGAATGAATTATGGTCAAATAATAGTTTTTAAGATTTGATGTAATGAACTCAAAGCTCAATTGTTGATTGTGTGTCTAACTAATCAAATGTGTGTGATTTCCAAAAATTATAAGTAATGATATGTCATGGTTCAAATGAACAATGACATAAGGACATAAAAGTCCAAATGTAAAAGTAAAGAGACGATAATTTCTAAAAGTTGAGAGTGAAATGAATATGAAGGTAACCCTGAATAACCGGTGGTTACAAGTAAATGAGTGAATTTTGTGAGACAAAAATGGGAACACATAGTCCCATTTGGTAGTAAATGAAATCTGAGATTATGAGGTGTATAAGGTAGTGCATATGTGTAAAATTGGCAATGGTACATGGGAATTCATGTATGGTATGAATTTCCAGAAATGATAATTCACCTACGGCTGTAACTGTAATTATAAGAGTAGAGACCCTTATGAGGTAAGTTAAGAAAGATTAAGTGTGTTTGAAAATAAGTTGTAAAGTCACAAGTGATGATTTACTAAAGTGAAGTATATGTATACGAATGAAATTTAGTTAATGTTATGAATGGGTAGTGTTTTGATAAACACCATTCTTAACATAAGATGAAATATGAGAAATTGTTTAGAAAGACATAATGTGAAAGTATGTAATGCGAGAACCAACGATGTTTAAGGTTGTATTAAGCAAAGTATATATGTGTAATAAAAGAATACTCGGAGGTATTCCAAGTGTAATGTGACTTTCAAGTGGGTTAAGAATTACCCTACAATTGTAAGTGGTTATGATAATAGTAAGATATTTAAGTGACTCGAAAGAATTAAGATTGACCTGGTAAAAGACTCGTAAATAACATTAAGTACATGTGAAAGATGACTGTTAGGTAAAGTGTTTAATAGACAACATGTTTGTTAAACACTGCCTCAGATGGAAGATGTAAAGTTTTCATAAGTATAATGTAAGTGTTAATGATGCTAATATGATAATAAAGTGTTTAAGTACTGAATATGTGACTGATGTTACACAATCAGTTGTAAGATTGTATGATATACAGACGTTATAAGTGTATAGTGTGATAAGAGATGATTAAATTTATCATGCTAGTATGTGAATCCAATGATGAAAGAGAATGATTAAAAAGTAATGTGAATAATGGATTGGGTAGAATCTATTAATTCAATTGAGATAATACTTGTTTGAGGATATGTACTTAAACAAGAGTGTACCTGTGAATAGGATTTAACCTTTTGAGGTAAGGTGGTTATGTATGAATGACTGAAGATGTTAACGAAAGATCAATAAGTAAAACTGATGTTAATCATCAGTGATTAGAGTATAGAAACGCATGTAAAGTAATGAGATAAAACCATGAGAGTATGTATCTGTACATGTACGTGTGCGTGTACGGATTAGAGAAATAAGTGTTTAAAAATCTAGTTAAGTTGTCAATGATGACTACACACGGGAACACTTCTATGGTGATAAAAGAAGTAGATATTGTGTAGAGTTTGAATGTAAGATGAATGGTGACCCATTCGTAAGATTTTACTGAACTCTATAATGTGAAATAGAGGTCATGATGAATGTAGAAACTCAAAGTGATGTATTCTATGCTTCTTGGTGATATTAAGTTTAATTGTAAGTGTTGCTTATTATTGGATGATAAATGTGGTTTATAACTACATAGATAGCTGTGGTAGGATTCCGAGGACGGAATCCTCTTTAAGGGGGGTAGATTTGTAACACCCTAAAATAGGCCTAGTTGTACCCCTTGTATTTAGGGTTGTACCCTTGTTAAATAAATAAGAATTCTAAGTTTATAGGAGGACAATATATATATTGTTATTACTAAATGAGGTGTTGATAAAAATTGATGAAAACGAAAAATAGTTATTAATTATTGAATGCTTTGAAATAAGGATTTCAGATATATCCTCGTTAGAATTTATGAATAGTGTTTAGATGAGTTGTAAGTTAAAAAGGGGAGCGAGATACCCGCTAATAAAACAAAAAAAAATGAGTCAACCGACTCTAAAAGAGTCGGCCGCTTTTTCCCCCTAATATGTGCCATTATCTTTTCTTCATTCTTTCTTTAATTCTTTCCTTCTTTCTTTTCTTCATTCTTTCTTTTCCTTTTTACAACCATACACATATATGAATAAGTTGGAAATCAAGAGTGGAAATCAAGAGTTGATATCAAGAGTTGACATCAAGAATCATCATCACTAATATCTTTTTGATTAGTAAGTATTCCTATCTATTCTTTTATTATTGTTTTAAGAAGGTTTGAAGAGTTAATGGATAATTAACCCAAATATTGAAAGGATTGTTAAAATAAGTTTTAGTATATGTTAGTAGACTTCTTAAGAGGATAGGAGAGTGTACAAATGATTAAGTTTCAATTATGAACTGATTGGAGTTCTTGAATCAAATATTGATTCTTGCAATTAAGTGATGTTAGGAGGTCTCCTATTGGTCCCTATAACTTAGATAGACTATCTTTATGTAAATAAGTGTATATAAGATCAAAACTGATGTTTTGAGTCTAAACTATTTTAATGGAATAATTTGATTTTAATATAATAAAGTGCCTAAATAGTCCCAAACAAGCTTTGTAAGTGTTAGTAGATGTTTGAGATTGATTTAGTTTGGTATTTAATCAAGTTTCAATCTGCAAAAATAATGGCGGTTTGCTTGCTGTTCATGCGTCGCGCCGCTACAGTAAAGGTCGCGCGGCAACGAGCTACTTTAGACGCGACTGAAACCTTTGTGTCGCGCCGCGACACATTAAGGGATCGCGCCGCGACAGGCACAACGCGACGCGTCGGGTACTAGTTTTGCTAATTTTCGCGTATTGATGCTTGGATTATTATTATAGGTTTACATATGGACTAAAAGGCATCGTTAGAAGAATAATATAAGCATTATGGACTCAGGTGAGTACCGACTTAACTTGTAACCATTATGCAGTATATATGGATTTATTGTTTACCATTAGGTATATAGGAAATGCGATAGTTACGAGTATGATTAGTAAGTTTGTAAAGTAAGTTTAAACTGGTGTTCATAGAAAAACGAAGTATAGATGCCTGTATGGTTTATGTTTATAATAATAATGAACGGATACTTGTTATATGATATGTATGCATGTTGATGGATCCAGATTGCATCCGCCTCGTTAAACTTGTTAGTTATTGTAGAGTGCATGCCAGCGGATCCAAGTTGGACCCGCCTAGTTAAACTTGATGATAGGTATGTTATGTTGGATTATGATTAGTTTGTAAGTGTATGGATCCTGATTGGATCACCCATGTTGTTCTTGTTTAATTCTACTCATTGAATGTGAGTAGAACTTGTTATTACATATGCTATTGGACCCTGATGGGATCCCCATGATGAAATAAGTGTGGCCATGATAAATGATATGCCAGACATGTATTTAAGTACATGTGCATATATTGTTGAATATGAGTTATATGTAAATGCATGCATGCACTTGTCCCTGAAAAGGGTTCTTGATGAGCTATCTGTATGTCCGGACTAACATGTAATTAAGGTCAGCTTCGGCTGGGTCCTGGGCCTACGGGCATAATGTTCTGGACTAACGGTACTCGAGTACCGTTCCTTTCAGCAATTGAGGTGAGTGCCTTAAATGGCTAAGCCTATTGAGCTTTGGCTCCTTAACGACCAGGTAGATTCACTTAGGTGATGAAACCAGCACGGATGGTAGTGGTCTGATTCCTCGGTGGAAAATTGTTGAGCTGGATTAGCTACCCGGCAAGATATGATGCCTGCTGGTAGGATCAGCACTACGCTATGTGATAGGATAGCATTGTTTGCTAAATCCTGTGTTATATGACTCACATGTATCTATGTTGCCATGTTTCTATGCTTATGATGTGAAGTATATGATGCCCTATGTGCTGCATGATGCTTAGGGTTAAGTTTGTATTCACTAGCTTTTAAAGCTAACCCCCTCCCAGTATATATGTATGGCTTTGCAGATGAACGCTTAGCATGTGCCTGGGATTGCTAATTCGTGTTGGGACATTTGTTGCTTATTACAGGTATGATGGTCGGTCGGTATTAATGTTGGTAACACGTGTTTGTAAATAAAGAAAATGTTTTAAGACTTCCGCTATTTTGTTATCAAACTAAAATATGTTTGAAATTAGGTTTTTAAAAGTTAAAATTTTTACTCTGAAATTGCAGTGTTACACTGCCAGACAGACAATGTATGTTTAGAATTTGTGTGGTGTTGAAAGCTTCACTGATTATGAGAACTACGTACAGACTTGCTCCTTCAGAGATACAGGAATTATTGAAATGATTTCAAGAATTATTACATGTGGGGGGTTATAAGACCCAGTAGCATTTCATGATGTGTATTTATGTTATGTGTATTAATTATTGTGGGCTCAATAAAGTGATCATGAATATATGTCCGATGTTCAGAATATGAGAATTATTTGATCAGTTGTAATGGGGTAAAGTGGTTGTCAAAGCTAACTCACGATCGGATTTTCTTCAGTCTCAGATCAGAAGGGATGGTATTCCTTAAAATGTGTTCAAAAATGTATAGATATTTTGAAGTATTTATGATAGTTGTTAGCTTTGCTAACTCACCAGCAGTGATTATGTATTAAATGAATAGGGTGTATAAGTCAATGTTAAGTAAGTCAGTAATTGTGTTCTTCAACGATACATGTATTTATTTCAGAAGTTTATCAAATCATGAGAATCATGTTTGAAAAGTTTTAGTGACACAGAGCATAAATTAGTTATATGTTAAGTTTTCCATATGAATTTAAGATGTAAGGAATGAAATTATTTAGATAATTTATTAGTAGGAATGGGATCGAGATGAATTCTGAGAAGTAGAGAAGGTGATGAATTGGGAGCCGCCAAAGAACCCGACAGTAATCAACAGTTTGCACTACCTGAATCGACTGAAGAGACGATAGCATTGTGTGATGACAGTACAGTGGTTTGGATGGATGCAGAGGGGCAGAGTTATTATTTACACTTCTAGACAATTCAATCGTATGAGAATGAATATATAGACTTACACCTGATAGTAATATATGTGGGTGGATATGTAAGGATATTACCTCAATAGTGGGTGGATATGTGGATGTAAGATTATTGTTGGTGCGCCGCAATAGCATTCATAGGTGGTGTAAGACTACCGCTAGTGCGCTACGGTAGCATTCAGTGTGATATGATGAGATTAGGTATTTCCATATGTGTAGAGTTGTTTACACGAAATTATAAAACTTAGAAATAATTGTTGAATGAGAAGGACCTTTAAATGCGACAGAAACAGTGGTCAGAATCAGTGAAAGATTGTGAGTAGAATATTATATTATTCAGGGTAAGGCTAATGATATAGCCGACAGTTTGAAAAGAAAATCAGAAATAATACTTGTATGAATCAATTATCTAGATGATAGTTACAACGTTTATATTCAGATGAAATGGGAACAGGTCAGTCAGAAGAGATCAAAAGTGAAAAGTATATTAAAGAATGAATGAGAATGACAGGAAATAAAATCCGATTAAAGACAGTCGTGATATACTGATTAGATATAACCGTATGTGAGTATCAAGTTATGGAGATGCAAGTCAGACACAGTTAAATGAAGCTCACAAGTTTAGATTTTCCATTCAATCAGAAGTTACCAATTTTATAAAGACCTGAGGGTGGATTATTGGTGACCGGATATAGGTGTACGAAAGAAGGCCAAACGTCAGAAATTATATATGGAAATATTAGTATGAACCTGAATGCCAAATTATCCAAAAACTCTACGAAGTTATATTGTGTTATGAGTGATTGTAGGCAGGTTAAATAAAAGTGTATATGTAGTTTCCATTAGAGAAACTCATTCATCAGAACAGTTAACAGATGTGTATGTGAAGCAGATAGTGTTATGTCATAGTATGTCAGTGTTTATTGATTCAGACAATGATATCAGATCCACTTCTAGAATTCGGAACAGATTTCATATAAAGTTAAGGATTAAGCCTCATCTCAGTACAGTCAGATTGAAAGAAATATACAGAAGATGGAAAGCATGTTTTATGATTATGTTATTAAGTCAGAAGAAAACTGGGGTGCATATTTGCTTGACAGAATTTCGTATTACAATAGATACAGGTTCAGTACCGGGATGCCAATGTATGAAATTGTATAATATTACTGCCAAACTTCAGTGTATTGGGTGACGTGGGTCAGAAAGTGTGGGGTAGCACAGAAATGATACAGCGAAAGACAGAACAGATTCAGAAGGTATGTGGTAGATTGTTTGACGCCCAGAATAGACAGAAGAGTTTTACAGATAAACAGAGATCATCACATCAGTTTCAGGGGAGAAGTATGTATTGTTGAAAGTATCACTGTGGAAAGACGTGAACAGATTCAGAAAGGAGGAAAAATTAAGTCTGAAATTCGAATGGTTGTACAGAATTACTATATATGAGGGGAAGGGCCGTTTATAGATCAGAGTTATCAGAAAAATTGTTATAAATTTAGAACACGTTTCGTATATTATATCTCAGAAGATATTTAGCAGTTAAATCTATGATAAACAGAGTAGATGGGTCAAGGACGGTAAAAGCGTAGAAAGAGGTCAGAGTATGTATGAGGGCTTGAACAGAAAATGATGATATTTATTCAGAACTCTTCGGCAGTTGATTTCGGGGACGAAATCATTTCGAGTGGGGAAGAGTTGTAACACCCAGAATTTTATTATTAAGTTTATGCAAGAAAAGTACAAGGTGTTACCCGAGTTATAAACGGATATACGTGATAAGATGGGGTTTTAAACTAGAGGGGCTAAAACCGTCTGATTGTAAGTTGATATAGTTCAGGGGGCTGTTATGTCAATTGCTCAAACTATATTTATATATATGTGCCAACTTTGACTTAGAAGTCAAAGTTTACCCATTTGCTTCCTGCCATTCACGATCACAACCATAGCAACTCATAACCTCTCCATTTTAGAGATCAAATCAGTGAATCAAGTGCCTATAGCCAAGATCTAGCAAGTGTATAACTTGAGGTAAGCTTTCAAACCTTGTTTTTGAAGCTTTATATGTTTAATCACATGGTTTCAATGGTGGAATCATGTTATAGTTGTTTTGTATAGTTTAGATCATATATATCAGTTGTAGGAGGTGTAGGAAAACACCTCTAGTCAGTTTATGTCGAAGTTATGGGATTTCTTGGTGAAATCCGACTGTTATTGGCAAGAACAGTCTGCTGGGCTGTAGTGTACACGGCCTGTGTAGCGGTACACGGCCGTGTAGTAGTTATGGCGGTCACAGGGCCATGTAAGGTTACATGGTCGTGTAGTATAAGAGGTACACGGCCCGTGTAGCGGTACACGGCCGTGTAGTGTGCAAGGCGGTCATAGGGCCATGTAGGGGTACATGGTCGTCTAGCATGAGGGGTACACGGCCCGTGTAGGGTGACTAGACCACACTGGCCATGTTGCCAGCTTAGGTCGTGTAGCATTAATGGGACACGGCCCGTGTAGGGATACACGGCCCGTGTAGGCCCTATTTCAGATCAAAATGACTTATGTATTATTTATGTATTGTTTATATAGGAGGTTATTGACATATTACCTGTATCAGTGATCTATGAAGTATTGCATATTACAGTTATAAGGTGAGTCTTCTAGACTTCACTTCATATCAGCAGCATGTGTAGTTTCATATCAGATTGCTAACATGCTATGTTATACATGTGAATATGTAAGCTTACTGCTATGTGCAGTAGTGCTCAGATGCGGTACAGTACTGTGACCTACGATGCTGCCCTGGGTCTAGAACCAGAGGCTAGCTTTGATTGCCAGACATGCGTGTATTATCTTCATGTGATTGTATATGTGTGCTCATACGATGTTATGTTTAGATTACTCATTAAGCTCTCGTAGCTTATCAGATACTATTTTTAAAATGTTTTGCAGGTTTTATCAAAGGCAAGGGCAAAGCTCCGGTTTGACTTTCAACTGTTAAACTCTTCGAAATTAACGCCTGGTTTGTAAATATCAAGTTTTTGGTACCAAACTTATGACAGTATTTATGTGAGTATCTATTGATACGTCAAGTTTTCAAACAAATTGCTTCCGCTTTTATGATAAACCTTGAGATGCGAACACTTATAGGTGTTTGATCTTAATATTTTAAATTTGGTTTTTGGGGCGTTACAAGAAGTAGATGGTTTAGAGGTGGAAGGGGTGGAGAGAGGTTCAAAGAACTTAGGTAAGGTTTATGTCCCCTCATTTGAGCCTTGGTGTATAAGCTCAAATTCATTGGGGAAGAGTGTTGAGCCCTGTGCATGTGGTTGGTTTGTACCACTAGCATTGGCAGGCTGTGCTTGTGGAAGAATAGAATCGATAATAGGTGCAAGATAAGTGGACTGAGTGTGGGATGCACTCAATAATAGGGAATCCTTTATTGGATCCACATTCTGTTGGGAGAATGTGAATGACATAGGCTGACTCAATGTTGGGAGAGACACAGTGTGACCTTGGGTTGAGGTCTATCTTTCAATGAGGTCAACCTTTTGGGAGGTTGTCTCAGCTATCGGCTTATATCCCATTTTTACAGATGTATCCTGTTGTGAGGATACATCCACTGGCTGTAAGGTTGCAACATCCAATTGCTCTCCCTCAACATGAGGAAGGGTAATTGGAGTTGAGGTCAGAGGTGTGGATTACACTCCCTCAAAGTGCTCATAATGAGTCACTTCTGGTGACCTTGTATATATAGGGCTAGGAATAGGAGTAGAACTAGTGACCACAGGAGGTTCACTAGAGCTTGGCTGTTGGAGTGGTGTATGGACTGGAGAGGATGATGGGCTATCAAAGGTTGAGACTACCATTTAAATATCCTCAGAGGTGGAATCAGTACTGTCCTTACCTTGGGACATGATATGCCTGCTTCTGTCTATGAGCTCCAGAAGTTGCTCAGAGATCTCTTGTTCTTGGGCATCACCATCATCACCAAGAGGACTTAACTCCATTGGATTGAGAGGAGCAAAATCACCAGCATCATCATCATCATTCTTAGAGCCAGTGTGGCTTTCATCAGCATCATCATCACCATCACTATTATCATCATTTTCATCACCATCATCAGCATTCACATTGTCATTTGCAGCATCTATGAGCTCTTGCATTTGGGCAGTGATTGGAGGACCTCTGTTTGCCTTTAAAAAATGGAATATCTTTTCTCCCATGGCAGGGACAGGAATATGCTCAAGATGTTCGATTAAGCCCACATAATCATCCTCTTCAATCTCCCTCATAGCAATCAGGCTTAACAGTCGAATGTAGGGCACTTGCGACCTTGATGATTTCTTGTTGGTGCTCTGGGTGATTTTATCAATAAGGTCCGAAAATATGACTTGAGGAAAGTCAATATTTACCCCGAAGACTAGAGCATATAGCACAAGGAGCTCGGTTTGATTGATGAGATGGTGGCTACCAGACTTAGGACCGAAGCAACGTATGACCACGCTGGCCAAATACTTCCACGGATGAGAGAGAGAGCAGAGACTTTGACCTGACCATGCACTACAGGTTCATTGTAGCCAATGGTTTCCAAAACTGTTTGAACTTCTGCTCTGGAGGGAAAAGCGGTGTAAGGTGGGAAGTGAGGAATAGCGGAGGCTTCACGAAGAGTTTCGGTGTTAATCTGGGGATGGTAGTTTCCTTGGGCTAGGGTGCAGTGGATGGTGTTGGTGTTTAGGTTATAGGTTGCTGAATACCATAGCTCAGCGATAATGGTAGGGTATATGTAGTGTGGATCAGCGGTGAGACTATCAAACAAAGGATGGGCTTGAAGGAACTGAACCATTTGTTCATAACCTTGGTTTTCTCGCGAGGCAGGGATGGTGGTGCAGAGTAGAATGTTGTTGGGAGTTATATTCATCGTTTGATTGGGTGCAACATTCTCACCAGGGTTAACAGCCGGTTCTGGAATATAGGTGGCCATTTGGTAGGGATGATGAACAGTGAGTATCGAGAGAGAAGGTAGGGTAGTTCTTTGTAGAGAGAGAGAGAGGGAATTTAGAAAGTTTGAACAGGTAAAGGTGAATGAGAAAGCAATGGGGATATTTAAGAAGATTAGTTAACAGAAATCGTTAGATACTGACAAAAGATCTAACGGAAAATAAATTAATTAGCTATTAAATGAAATCTGACAAACGGAGTAAATAACTAGGGTTAAAAAGCATTAAATGAGTGTAAAAGGTGAAAATTTACCAAGTGTAAAAACATCAGCTGATCATAGAAATGTATCAGCTGAGGGGTATCAGCTGATGAAAAACTATCAGCTGATAGTGAAAATTTGGGGTATCAGCTGAGTGAAGTACTTAGCTGAGCATGTCTTCCTTATCTTAAAGTGATCAACTGAGTAAATTTGATCAGCTGATAGGTATCAGCTGAGCATAGTTACTCAGTTTACACAAATTAAGTAAGACTTGGATATGCTCAAATAAGTAACTTATAATTTTCAACACTTATAAATTGACACAAACTAAATTACCACTATTCTAAACTAAAAATTAAGCATACCTAGTTTGGATATTAGGAAATTGAACCTTGCTTCATCTAATGGCTTTGTAAATAAGTCTAGAAGTTGTAAATCAGTGTTGATGTAGTGCAAAGTTACCTTCTTCTTTTGCACATTATCTATGAGAAAATGATGTCTGATTTCAATATGCTTTGTCTTTGAATGCATGACTGGATTATTTGAGATGGAGATTGCACTTGTATTGTCACATAGAATTGGGGTGTCTTCAAACTTCATATCATAGTCAAGTAGTTGATTTTGTAACCACAAAATTTGAGCACAACAGCTTCCTGCAGCAATGTATTCTGCCTCTGCAATGGATGTTGACACTGAATTCTGTTTATTACTAGACCAACTAATCAATCTTCCTCCTAGAAGTTGACAACCACCTGAAGTACTTTTTTTTTCTAATGTGCATCCTGCAAAATCAGAATCAGAATATCCAACTAACTCAAAATCTGAGTCTTTGGGGTACCAAAGACCAAGATTAGGAGTTCTTTTGAGATATCTGAATATTCTTTTAACAATAGCAAGATGTGATTCTTTAGGATAAGCTTGATATCTTGCACAGAGGCATGTTGAAAACATTATATCTGGTCTACTTGCAGTGAGGTATAAGAGTGACCCAATCATTCCTCTATAAGTAGTAATGTTCACTGATTTGCCATCAGTGTCCTTTCCTAACTTAATAGAAGTAGACATGGGTGTTTTTATTGAAGAACAGTTTTCAAAATCAAACTTCTTGAGTAAATCTTTGACATACTTTGTTTGATGAATGAAAATACCATCAACCTCTTGTTTAATTTGCAAACCAAGAAAATAGTTTAACTCACCCATCATGCTCATCTGATAATTATCAGACATGAGTTTAGAAAACTTTTTGCATAGTTCCAAATTAATAGACCCAAATATTATATCATCTACATATATTTTCACAAGTATCACATCACTTTTGTACTTCCTAATAAATAAAGTGCTATCAATGCATCCTCTTGTAAAACCTTTGTTAATGAGAAAAGAGGAGAGGGTATCATACCAGGCTCTTGGAGCTTGCTTAAGACCATATAAAGCTTTGTTTAGAAAGTAAACATGATCAGGTAAGCTTGACTCCTCAAAACCAGGAGGTTGTGTAACACCCTGATTTTCGGTCCAGATTTAAATTTTTCATAAAATCAATTTGAAACCATATTTGTACAAGACCCATAAAATTTATCGCGGAAGCAATACAATATCCTTGAAATATTTCATCAGAATACAATAACGTTTTTAACAATAAAGTTATCTCATAAATATTTCCCGAAACCCTTTGGTGTTACTACAGTTAATCTGACGACCATAAACAAGAGTAGGAAATATAAGATTACCGGAACTACAAGTAAAACTATGCCCAAGGCATCTACCCGCCTCACCAAGGCCTCTGTACAACCTGAGGATACAAAACATTTTTATACACCAGTTAGCTACAAACATAGCTAGTGAGTACAACCAAAAACATTAGTCTTATCAAAACCAAGTCATCCTTTTACTTCTTTTGAAAACATAAGTTTGGCAATCAATTAAGCTTTTTTAGAAAAAAACATACACAATAGCACATCAGGATGCGGGTCTGTCCATTGGGCCACAATGTATCCACGTGGTAGCTAGCCACGGTCAACACGTGCCCACATGGGGGATAACCACATCACCCCGTCAAGGTGGGGGATGCACGAAGCAGTCCACCATACAACGGTTATCTGGAGTGTAAGCCCTGTTCACCAAATCCACTCGTGTTGCCACGGGTTCGGTGGCTCGTCAGCCCAGTGAACCCACACGGTCATGATGGCTACCGACATACCCCTCCACTCTCTGCACCGATCCCTCAGCCACCCGTACCTTGGGGTCCCCCCAATTGCCGATATCACAGGAACCGCTGTGTACGTCTCAATGACTAGGAACCCTATGGTACAGAGTTAAATCACACAGTGGTCCGGACCGAAGCACATATACCCCGAAGGGTCACATAAGCACATACCCCGAAGGGTCACATAATCACTCACCCCGAAGGGTCATAAAATCACTTACCCCGAAGGATCATATAATCACATACCCCGAAGGGTCATAAAATCTCATACCCCGAAGGGTCATATAATCACTTTTGGCATTTCAATGCCCAAAACATCATTGGTGAAAAACATATCTTTCATTTTCTCAAAAACCACGTTTGTTATTTCAGAATCAAAGTTCACCCCATCATGGAGTGACGTGTTTCAAAACCATCAATTAAAACTGTCATTGGCTTTGACCATCTCCACAATGGAGCAATGGTCATATTTTAGTAAAACGTCATTTAAACACTTCTTATACCGAGTTCACAATTCCATAGTCTTTAAACCCAAAGATTTCATAAAACACATGTAACTCAAGTAAACCATATTATAAAACAACCCATGGTTTACACATTCTTTAAGTTCAATGCTACATAAACAGTTGTAAATCATGTTACCCGCATCATAAAACAATTGCATAGTTTCCATATTTAGAAGTTCAAAGCTCATAAACAATCTCAAATCATTTAATTCATGTTACAAAACAATTTCATAATCCACATCCTTTGAATCATCAAGATTCATCAAACAATTGCCAAACAGTCAAAACACAACATGATGACTTGTAATTTTATCAAACAGTTGGGTATCCGCAGGGTGTACTCACCTGAGGGTGTGATGAGGATCATAGCCCCATCCAAACCAACGCTAACACTTGATCATAAACCTATGATCACCAAAACACAAGGTTATCTTAGTTAAGTTAACCATACATGGAAGTTACACACAAGTGTGGACTCAAAACACAACTTAATAGCTCATTTCGGGTCTTTCGGACCCCCCATGAACTCCCTAAAACCATTAGAAACCATCCCCAATCCATAACAAGGTCAAATGGGGTCAAAAACAAGTTTTTGGACTTTCCAGGGGTCCTCGCGCCGCGAGACAAAGGGCTTCGCGCCGGGAGAAAATCTCTGGAAAATGACCCTTGCCAAAAACTGATCCTCGCGCCGCGAGCCCCCGTGAACAGTAATCCGGGGCCTTTTCTTTTGCTGTAGGGTCCGATTTTTCCCACTTACACACCCCAAAACTCAAACCTTTCAATATAATTCACTTGCAGGAATAATAACACTCAAAGAACACTTCAATACACCATATTAACAACATAAATCATAACTTTGATCATCAAAATTCTATACACAACAATTTCCCCCAATTTGACCCATTTACTAACATTTCCACAATATATCAACAATAAATCATCATATGCAACATATGAAACCCAAAATCAAACTCAAACACAAGTTAAACTTACTTGATTAGTAAACCCCACTTGTATTTGCTTTCTTGCTTCAAATCCAAGCTCAAATGAAGAGTTTAAAAGCCCCAAACACTAAGTTCCTTGAATCCAAGCAACCCATCATCAAGCTTTTCCTTGTTTTCTCCTTCTTCCCAAGCTTTCTCTCTCTAACTCTCTCTCTCTAAGCTCTCACGAGCTCCTCTCTCTTTTCCAGAAATTTCTTCTTCTCTTTGACTCCAATTGAAAGAGTCAACAACATATATATATATCCATATTTTCATGATAGGTCCTTGCACTTATTTCCTTTTTACATTTTTCACCCATATCCAAATATATCTATATATATAAATATATAAAAGACATAAATAGCATGTTAAACATATATATATATATATATTACTAATTTCAAGTGAACTTGCCAATGTAACAGATTTTATAATTTTATAAAATTTCGGGTTTTACATGTTGTTTGACATACACCTCTTCTTTCAAATCTCCATTCAGAAAAGCATTCTTCACATCCATTTGGAACACTTTGAAGCTTTTGAAGGCAACATAGGCTAGGAATAGTCTGATAGCTTCTAATCTTGCAACAGGGGCAAAGGTTTCATCAAAATCAATACCTTCTTCTTGACAGTACCCTTGTGCCACTAGCCTTGCTTTGTTTCTGATGATTTGCCCATTTTCATCTAGCTTATTTTTGAACACTAACTTTGTTCCAATGATGGATTTATCCTTTGGTTTGGGTACCAAAGTCCATACATTATTTCTTTTGAATTCTGCCAGTTCTTCTTGCATGGCAGACACCCAGTGGGGATTATTGAGAGCTTCATCAACCTTCTTTGGTTCAATCATTGAGACAAATCCAGAATACAAGCAGATGTTGCAAGCTTTTGATCTTGTTCTAACTGGATCATCTATGTTGCCTATCACCAAATTATGAGGATGGTGCTTGAGGTCTTTAAAGGCTTTTTGGATTTCTTGGGAATTGAGATTCATTTGGATTTGGGGAGAAGAAGTTATATGGTGGCTATCAGCAGTAGAAATGAGTTCATTTTGAGTGGCTGATATAACTTCATTATTGCAATCTGTGGGTATCTCTACTGAAGAGGGAATGAGTGATATGGAATTGGAGTCTAATGATGTTGAGTCATTTTCCACATGATTCAGTAGAGGTATAGGATTGGATGAGGATGGTTGTACATGGTTAAAAATTTGGATAGGAACAGGTTCATCTATATCATGAGCAGCTGGTGGAGAGGGATCTACTTGCTCTGAAGGAACTTCTCCAGTTTGCATAAGATCATTAAATTCTTCACCTGAAGCATGATTAGAAGAACAAGAAGCAACAAAGTCATTTTCATTGAAACTTACATTGATGGATTCTTCTATGACTTTGGTTCTGAGGTTGTATACTCTGTATGCTTTAGAAATCACTGAGTAACCTACAAACACTCCTTCATCAGCTTTAGGAGCAAACTTCTGCAATTGATCTTTTTGATTGAGTATGAAACATTAACAACCAAAGATATGCAGAAAGTTGATGCTTGGCTTCCTTCCCTTGAGCACTTCATATGGAGTTTTGTTGTGCCTCTTGATAATAAGGGACCTCTTCTGTGTGAAACATGCATAACTTACAGCCTCAACCCAAAAATTAAAGGGTAACCCACTTTCACACAACATGGTTCTGGCAGCTTCAATCAATGTTCTATTTCTTCTTTCACCTACACCATTTTGTTGTGGGGTTCTTGGAGTAGAAAAGTTTTGAGATATCCCTTTCTCATCACAGAAAGATTCCAGAGTTTGATTTCTGAATTCAGTTCCATGATCACTTCTAAGACTCCTCACCATATTGCCATTCAACACTTCCATCTTTCTGATAAAACAAATAATCTCTTCAGCAGCTTCACTCTTTGCTTTAAGAAAGAAAACCCAAGTGTATCTTGAGAATTCATTAACCAATATAAGAGCATACTTACTTCCACCAATACTAGCAGTTGCAACAGGACCAAAGAGATCCATGTGCAACATATAGAAAGGTTCTGTAATTGAGAAGGACTGCTTGGATGGAAATGATGTCTTATGCTGCTTTCCCTTCGCACAAGCAGTGCAAGGTTTAGGCTTAAGATAAGTCAGTGAAGGTAGTCCTGACACTAGTTCACCCTTGCTCAACTTGTTGATGTTTTTGAAATTAAAGTGGGAAAGCCTCTTGTTCCACAGCCAGTTTGTATCCTCATTATTCTTGGAGTACAAACATGTTTCCTTTGAAGGGTCCCCAGAGGACATGTCAAGTGTATACACATCCTTGGTTCTCTTGGCACTGAACACTGTATTACCTTCTTTATTTATGATGGAGCCTCCTGTCTTTGTAAAGTGGACTTCATTATCTCCATCACACAATTGGCTTATGCTTATGAGATTATATTTCAGCCCTTTGACATGTGAAACTTTTGACAGCTTGAGGTTCCCATTATGAAGTTCACCATAGCCTTTTGTTTGCCCATGGTTGTTGTCACCAAAAGTCACCCTTGGACCTTTCTCTTTCTTATAGTTACTGAGCAAAGCCTTGTTATCTGTCATGGTTCTTGAACATCCACTGTCAAGAAACCAAGAACCAACACCCTGCACAGATTTGAATGAAAGAAGAGTTAGTGACACAAGTAGGAATCCACTACTTAGTGGATCCCTGTGGAATGCACCTAGCTTTCCACTTCATCTCAGGTTTCTTATGTATGAGAGGAGTGACTATGTTATCATTACAAGTCCGCTGTCTTGAATTCCCTTCTAAAGAACATTCAAATGCCTTATGCTCTTTGCTTCCACATTTATAACATTTTTGAGATTTTGTGGCCTTGGAGCATTGAACAACATGGTTTGAATGCCTATGAGATTTCTTATTAGTCATCATTTGACTAACTTGACCATTCAGCTTATGAAGCTTATCCTGTAAATTTCTTAGGTCTTTATTCACAGACACCTTAGATTGATCTTTGTTTTTGGAAAGTTTTTGACCAATCTTTGGAGTGGCAGAAATGGGAACAATGTGAACATCATTCTTTTTACTCATAGTTTCTTCTATTGAAAGAGAGTTGATTACTTCTAGATCAACTGATTGTTTAGAAGATGAGCTATGATCAGCTGACAGGTTATCAGCTGAGCATTTATCATATACTAACCTATCAGTTGATGGAGTAGTATTAGCTAATGATTCTTCAGTTCGTGAAATGCTAAGAATTAAGTCATCTATTTTCAAGGTTTGACAACATAATGTCTCTGAGGTTTCAACTAATGATTCCTTTCCTTTAATCACATCCTTTGACTTTGTGTTATTAGTATTTTTACATTCTGAAATCTTACTAGAGGATGATTCAACAGAAGGAATAATTGATTCTTTTGAGTGGGAACTCTTGCTTCTAACAAACTTATTTGTGAACACACTTTTGCCTTTAACAGTCTTATGAAAGGTCTGTGGCAAAATGTCAGCTTTGTCTAAGATATTAAGGTTCTTATTAGAATCAACATAGTTAGCAGCCTTAGAGCAATTTCCACCAATAATAGCTTGAACTTGTTTGGGTATCTGCTCCTTGACACACTGAGTGGTCTTTTCTGCAGATTCACACCAAGACTTTACTACTTTTTGGAGGTCATTAAACTTTTTGGTTGCTTCACTAGTTTCTTTTACTAAGATCTCATTAAGTATCTTTTGATTAGCTAGTTCATCATTTAAGATTGTTATCTGCTTAAGTTCCTCATCCTTAAGAATTAACTTTTCCTTTAGTGATTCTACTTCTAGTTTTAGCTTCTTCTCTCTTTGAATAGCAGACTGGAAATCAATACACAAGTAATCAAACATAGCATTCTTCTCATTATCATCATAGTTAATAAATTTTCCAACCTGATACATAGAACAAGGATCCCAGTTGGTAGTTGAACAAGCTTTCGCAGCCTTTTTCATGTCTTCATCAAAGGAACTACCATCATTGTTGTTGGCCATCATGCAGAACTGAGCAGATCACCTCATCTTCATCTGAGGAGAGATCTTCTTCTGCGCAATCTTCTTCTTCAGCAACAAGAACTTGGCCCTGGGCTTTCTTCTTCTTCTTCTTGTCAAGGACAGCGGCAAGGAGTTTCTTATACTTGGCTTCATAATCAATTTTGCCCTCCTGCTTTTGCACAAATGAAGAGCTAGTGTTATATTTGGACTTAAACTCACTGGCTATGTGGCCAATCTTGCCACACTTATAACACTCTTCTATGGAGGCATCAAAAGTGGATTTGGGCTTGACAAACTTTGATGACCTCTTGCTGAACCTCTTGACACCCTTTCCCTTCTTGAAAGGTCTGAACTTCTTAACCAGCATAGCTACACCTTCAACCAACTCCTCCAGATTACTTTCCTCACAATCCTTCTCCTCATCACTTTCTCCAGCACTCTCCTCTCCATCTCCTTCTTCATCAAAACCAGAATCAATAGCTGCAAAGCTTCTCATCTTTGTATCTCTTGATACAAGGGCAGTTGGTGCAGCTTTCACGACCTCCTTCATCTCCTTGGATGACAACTTCCTTTGTTTGACTGATTGCTCATGGTTTAGTAAGTTACCATAGAGAGCAACCAGAGACATTCCCTTAATCTTCTCACTATGTCTTAGAATAGTGACAAAGTGATCCCATGTTTCAGGGAGGGAGTCTAGAAACTTGTTCACCAAAACAAAGTTTTTCTTGGTTATGTCTGCCCTTTTCAAGTCATTAACTAGGCAGTTGAACCTGGTGTATGTCTGTGTAAGACTCTCACCTTTCTGAGCAAAGAAGAATTCATATTCTCTGTTGAGGAGGAGCTTCTTGTTCTCCTTCACCTCTTCAGTCCCTTTATATGCAAGTGTGAGTGTATATAACATCTCTTTAGCAGAAGAACAGTTAAGCACTTGATGATAGATTTCATTGGGTAGTGCAGAGACAAGAGATGATCTAGCCTTAACATCTAGGCTAACCAACCTCTTATCCTCATCTGTCCACAGATGCATGGGTTTGGTTATGATTCATTCTGTTATAGAGGTTTGACCTTCAGATTCTGATGGAATGGATAACACTGATGTTGGAATATAAGGACCATCAGTGACTATTTCAAGCATTTGGATATCAAGGGTGGATAGGAAAAGATGTGCTCTACTTTTCCACATGGAGAAATTTTCAGCATCAAACATGGGACATCTTGTTAAGGACCCAGTGTTTGAGATATTCATATTGTTTGCGGATGAGGCCATATTGAGAGGGGTAGAAGCAGTTGTAGAGTAAGCAAAACAGATCTTGATATTGATTATCTAACCTGCTCTGATACCAGTTGTTAGTCCCAGATTGAGTACGCAACAATAAATGTTTGTAGAAGGGGTGGTTGAATACAAACTTTAGCTTTTAAAAATTAAAGACACACTGATATACTTTTATATAATTCTTATTGATATTGAATCAAGAATTATATGTACTAGAAGTGGAAATTCTAAGTACAATAAAAGGTGGCAATCAATTTGTCTAACACATAGACAAGCTAACTCTAAAACAACTAATGTATATAGAGTGTTCAACACATGAACAAGTTTGATTCTACACAATGCTTATACTCTACGAATTTCTCAACTGATGAGATTTTCTTTCTGTGTAGTAGAGACTTCACTTTGTTGTATTGTGTATATTTTGCATGTCCACCATGCATGAGTATATATAGAAGTCTTGGTGAATCCGGTTGCATGAAGGTAAGAGACAAAGAGGATGTGGAAATATAATATTTTAATTGTAAAGGTAGTGGGTGAAAAGTAAAGTTACTTTAATCAAATGTTTGATAAAAGTAATGGTACTTTTCTGCAAAAGTGCAACCCATTCACAATATAAAATATTAAAGCCCACATCTACTGTCGTGTAGAAGTATCTTTCCCTTTCCATGATTGTACTTTAATCAACACCATGCTTCTGATTCATTTGACTTTACCAAGTATGGGATTGCCAGCCATACTTAGTTGTTTGAACAAATCTTTAAGATCTTCGTCTGTTTGAGGTATCATTATCTTTTTCTAGAGGATAAGATCAAACCTTTTTTTCTCATACTTGATCCAAAAAGTGCATTTTTACTTTTACAAACAAAGATCTAAGGCATAATAGAACAACACATGTTATGCCTTTTACATATGACTTACAATCTGAAAATATAGAGTAGATTTGACATTTTTCACGACTCAGCTAACAGATTGTACTAGGAACTCTGATATTCATTACTCAGTTGAAAAAATATATCAGTTGATCACTTTTTTGCTAGGACTCATTTGATACATATTGCTCAGCTGATCATATAGATGCTCAGCTGATCAATAGTAAGCTTAGAAGGACATAAGCTCATGTATTTGCATGATCAGTTGATCAAGAATGCTCAGCTGATCAATCAAATACATCAGTTTATCAGGGGAGATGACTTGTGTAAAGGAAGACTTACTTAGCTGATGCTCTGGGCCTCAGCTGATCAATTTGTTCACTCAGCTGATCAATTTGTTCACTCAGCTGATCAACTATTTCGCTCAGCTGATAGATTGTTTTCCTCAGCTGATGGTCTTCTTCACTTGTTTTCTTTGGCTGATATCCCTTGGCTGATACATTGAGTAGGATCTGATGGTCAGCTGATGGCTTATTTTCCTCAGCTGATGGTTCCATACTTAGCATATTTTTACATAAACTGATTCAAACAACACATGTTTGAATTCTTTCTAAGTCATACTGAATGTAGGGTTTGGTTATCATCAAATTCTATGTTTTAGGATAGGTAGAGTTGATTATTAGGGTGAAGTGATTATCTCCCCAACATTCTACAAATCACATATGATTATATATTGAATCACCTGTGATTGAATATTAAAATTTTAAGACTATGTTTTTTAAATTGACTTTATTGAACACAACTCTGTACTTTAAACACTTTGTTTTTTTCTAACAATAATGCATACAGAAGCTATGAGCCGTCACCCTCTAAGCGGAGCCTTCTCTCTAACTAATTCTGTAAAAGGAATAAACAACACCGGTAACCATGAAGCTTAGTGAGCATACTCAACTAACATATACTATAACATGTTAGCATGCAAAGGTCTTTAAGTAACTATTATGGTCCAATAATGTATATTGGCCTCAATATCTCTGATGCTCACAAGGAGCACAATTAACTCTGATGTCCATGAAGAGCATAAATAACTCTGATGCTCACAAAGAATACAAATAACTCTAGTACCCGCAAGGAGCACAAATAACTCTAATACTCACGAAGAGCATAAAAAATATAGTAACACATTAACTAGTAACATCTTCACAGATAACACAATTACAATAAAAGAGAGTTCGGTGTACTCACCTGTTGATGAGATGAGAATCAACATCCAACTACTCACAACCAAATCCAAGCAATAGTAAATTTATATGCCTAAACAAGTATAAGAACAACATTACTTAGTCAAGCTCAACTCATACTAATCAACCGAGCAACACACTTAATCAAGGCATCAAGTGGCATAAGAGATCCTCAACATTAACTAAAACTTGACAATAAGGCTTCTCAAGTCTCCTCAAAGAGGCTCATAGCCCAAATCATCTAAAATCTTAACTTGTATGCAAAATGTATACTTTCAACTTGACTCTTATATAGTATTTCGTATTTTTAACCATCTTAGGGTCCGAATTAGCTTCTATGTCCAACATAAGAAAGAAACTAGACATCCAGAGCTTTCCAACTATAAATAGTACGACCTCTGTTGATTTTTCATTGATTTTAAATGATTTTTTAAAAACTGGTACAACATACAGACCTGTGCAGAATGTAGCTATAGGTTTGTATAAAAATGGTGTAATTTCGACCCAATTCAAATCCAATGCTTGAAATACTTCAAAGAAAAATTTAGTGGAATTCAAAGTACTCTGCTAAGATGTGTTAATCCTTAATTTGATACCAATACATTAAGCTTTATCATGCTTTGAAGACTTGTACCATTTATACCCAATTCAAAAATAACTACTTCTAACCTAAAATCTTGACATGCAACAATTAATACATGTTCTACTAAGTGTATAAACAAAAAATTAACCATTAAGCTTGACATGCAGTACCATTTTATGCATTAAACATGCTATTTCAAGTTTTCTCTCACTAAAACAAGAACACAAGAACAAGAGATGAAGATCTAACCTTTAATCCAGATGATTAACACTTGTTTTGCTTGAAATTACACTTGAATTCATTCATTTACTATATCACTATCAGCAACATGCAAGTCTTGATCTTCCTTCAAATCACCAAAATTCCAACTTTCTCTCTCTAGATGCTTTCACACCAAGAACACACACTATGTGTGTGTATTTCCAGATCTGAATATGTGTATGAAAAGCTTCCCAAATGTTGTTTATAACTTGATAAGCTAACTCTTGTACCAATCTTGCTTAATTTTTGATAAAAACTTACTTTCTTTCTCTAGAATGTGAGTCTCTCTTTCTAACACACACACACACACCAAAATGGCCAGCACACACTAATGTGTGTAAAAGGTGTGAAAATGGCCTTTCTATAGTGAATGTAAACATGTGGGTAAAAATATCCCTTATCCATTTACATCAGGCTATTTTTTTGTAATGGCTATTTCGGATATATTCTTTTACCATTGATATAGTTTGATGTATATGGTCAATCATTATTACTTTAACCTCGTTAATCTTCCCATCATAGATATATTTACAAAATATTATTTCTAGATTTTGGGGTGTTACAAGCATTCAGTACCAAATACGAGCACCATCTCTCTCTTTTGGTACCGCAACAAAGTATGGTTTCTCGGCATTTGAATATCGGAGGAGAGAGATGTAGTATAAGAGAGAGTAAGAGAGAAAAAGGAGAAAGGAAATTAAAAAAAACATTTAAAGTATGTGAAAATTTGTCTTTTTTTTTAGTATAAAATGGTTAGTGAGATGATAAGATAAAAAGATAATCACTGCATTGGTTTCAAAAAGATAGAAGAAGTCAAGAAAGAAGGCTGATGCGACAAGTAAGACGGAGGAGTGAAAAGATAACCACTCCCACATCCTTATAGAGTGTTATATCATCGATTAACATAGTTCTTAATTATAAAGAAATATTAGTATGGATTCATATGAACATATATATTTGAATTAGAACGGAAATATTAAATCCTCAAATCGTTATGACCAAGTTAAATGCATTTAAAAGTTTATGATCCTTACATAACAAAAGCAGTCATACATAGTATAACTTTATAAATTATCAATTAGTATCATATGCATTAACTATTTGTACCTTATTACGTAGTTTTAAAAACTGTTATGTAAAAATTACCTCTCTTAACAAAAGCTACCTTTTCAACTAAATAAATTGACCTAACAATTCAAATGAGACGAATTTTCAATTTGTTGTATAATTTTGAGGTAGTTTGTTTGCGTAACGTGGGAGAATAAGTTGACATTATCCTTAATTTCTTCCACATAAAGAACCTTCGAGTCCCCTAGCTTTTAAAGTTAAATAATGTATCCTTCTAAAAACATCTATGATAAGTGTTTTTATACTCACAAATACTTAAATAGATAAATGATAAAATGATCAATTTACCCTCATTTAAAGTGTTTATTAGTATAGAGATACTTAATATAGATAATACTAGAAGCATAAATCCTATGTTACTCTTTAAATTAGAAAGTGTATAAGACAACCTAAAGGATGGAGCAAATAAAGTTCACATTATTCCTTAAACTCTTTCTGTTATGCGAATATTGTGGAAACCAAAGGAGAAAGATAATATAAAATAGTAAAAGATTATATTATTGAAACTCTTTTTCTTTAGACTTATCACATAATTATTTTTTAACTAAAAAGATTTATATTACTTGAAGAATATTTAATATAGTCTATAATTAATTTATAGCTATAAGGGACTAATTTTAGCCTTTGAATCAATTACATCAATGGTTCAGATTAAATTTTATAAATTTGGGCGGGGTGGCATTCTCGTAATTCACATGTGATCCTTTTACAAATCATATGTGATTGTATAGTGAATCACCTGTGATTGAATATTAAAATTTTAGGACTATGTTTTTTAAATAGACTTTATGGAACACAACTCTATATTACTTAGTTAGGTTTTTATTTTACATTGTGAAATAACTCATATGTGACCCTTAGTTGAACACTTTTAAACTTAGTTACTATTATATGGAATTTTCAGTTAGAATAAACTCCATATCCACACAAGAACAAGACCGAATCCGAGAAGTTTATATCCTCCTAGTCATGCTACTACTTATTTGATCATGATAAGTAGCAAAATCAAAATATGATACGAGAAAAGAGAATTAATTAATTTCACATAACAATTATTAAATAGATAGAAAGAGGAAGTACGTAAGAAGATAAAGTAGAAGAAAATATAAATTTTCCGTCCGCTTCAACCAGTGCCCAAACCCATCGCGACAAGACATGTTTATCTTGATTAGACTTAAACAGATAACGATTCTCCTTTGTAGTAGTAGTCTAGTAGAATTGTAGAAACCTTAAAAAAAGGATAATTATTACATTTTATTTTTAATTATATGAGATATTTAAATATCTATAGATGTTTTTAGTAAAAAATTTATTTGGTTTTTAATTTGTATTTCGTATCTTACAGGCTCTAATTTAATTTGCATTTACTTAATTTTTTAACAATTTTTTTATTAGATATCTAGTTAAAAGAGTATATAAACATTTAATTGACTTTATTAAATTTGCTTAATGATTATTATTATTGAGTTATATTCAATAAAGTCTATTTAAAAAACATAGTTTTCTAAAATTTTAATATTCAAACACAGGTGATTCAGTATACAATCACATGTGATTTGTAAAAACATCACATGTGAATTACGAAAAATTACGAAAATGTCACTCCGTCCAGATTTTTAAAATTTAATCTGAACCATTGATATCATTGATCCAAATGCTAAAATTAGTCCTTAGGACTATGGATTAATTATGGACTATATTAAACATTCTTCCATATTATTTAATCCAAATGCCACTCCGCCCAGATTTTTAAAATTTAATCTGAACCATTGATATCATTGATCCAAATGCTAAAATTAGTCCTTAAGACTATGGATTAATTATGGACTATATTGAACATTCTTTCATATTATTTAATTTAACATGATATAACAAACATGCGTGTATTGGTTTTTATTTGAAAACCAATATTATTACTAAAGATATGAACCAAATAACAAGCATGTTCTTATGGAAAATCATACATCGTTGACTCCCTACTCGAAGTAACCTGGTCAGAAGGGGTATCGTTTTGGTAGATCGTACATGTTCATTCTATGGTGAAAAGAACGAACCGAGGACCATCTGTTTTGTTTGGGTGATGATTTGTACATAATAACTTTTTATCATACACACGAAAAGGTTGTCTCTTGAACCATTATATCTATAAATTTGTGGATGAGATTGATATGTTACGAATTGGTAAAAGCAAAAAAGTATTGGTTATTATGTATGGCAAAAGGTTGTTGTGCATAAATAATCTGTTTTTGTTCTGCTTCTGCTACTAACTACTTTTATTGGGATATCCAAAGATTGTGGAATGTTTCTAGGACTTTGAATGATGATGTTCTTTCACTAATCAACTGGGGTACATTGCTTGGTTTAAAAGGAAGGCAATGGGAAGCTTTTACAATAGTGAACTCCACAACATGTTGAACAATTTGAAGGCTAAGGAACTCAAAAGCTTTTTCATTCGGCTACAAAGAAGAGTCAGTCCAATTGATTTGATTCAAAGTTGGTTCATTCATGGAGTTTCTTAAGTACTTGCCTTCTAAATAAAGTGACTTTGGACATTTATTGCAATTAACATGTCCCCGTCAATCCATCATTTCAAAAAGGTTACGGTTACCGAATACAAAAAACGTTTTTCTAATATTTTATTATGGCATATGGAGTTTTTTTGTGTTCAATTATACTCATAAATGTTTTCAAAAGGAGGGCATAATAAAACATTTGTAAACATTAATAGGTATAAATGTATAATGACATATTTTATAAATATTAATGAAAATAATAAAACTTTTGTAATTCTATCAACTTTTACCCCTTTACAAATATATGTAACTTCATCTTGTAATTCTTAATTTTATATATTCAATTTTTATCTTCAACCTTTTTTTATTTTTACTTTTAATATTAGTATTATAACATTATTTTATTATCATTGTTAAAAATATATGATATACGATTTTTATGCCTAGGAAATTTATTTCAATGAAATGAGGGATAACAAACCTTGTTATTCACATTTCATAAACTTAAACTCGTACATCACTTTTTTTTGTTATTGTTTCCTGCAAATCAAATTAGGGGTGAGATCAATTTAAAAACCGGATCGAATAGAAAAAGACCAGACACAATGACCAAAGACCGGACATACCGGTTCCGATCCAAACCAGTTTCGGTCCAGTTTGGTTCTATTAATCAGTTTTCTGGTCTAATGGTTGTCTTATACACTGTACCAAACCAATTCGGACTGGACTAAAACCCCTCTATAAAAAACAAGAACCCAAAATCAAATTGACAAGGCCCGGTCCAGACCGGTTACAGTCCGGTTCGGTTCAGTTCATTGGTTTTTTCGGTCTATCGGTTCACATGCTAACCCCTAAATCGAATGCTCATTTCAACATATAGACCGGATGTGCTACACAACCAATGACATCACCATTTAAGAGATACCGAGGGTGGTTTGGTTGATCTATTACATAATTACTTGAGAGGTTCTAAATTCTCCTAAAAATCTTCCTACGTATCCTACTATTCATAAGATCAATCCAAGTGTCAAAATTAATGGTGAAGATTACACATGTCATCTTATAATAAGCATGAGGATGAAATGGAAAGAAATAATAAAAAGAAAGATAATTTTCCTAATTTGTTACCCTCATTTACCTCTGTAAGAAACTTTACCATCACTATCACTAAGGTTGTAAACATCACCATCACATGCGGTGGTATTTATAGCAGCAGAATAGAAAAAATCATTTAAATAGTTGAAAACGGTAAAATTAACTAGAAAAAAGAGAGACTATTGGTGTCACCATGGTAAGGGGACTACTTGGCCTCTTGTTAGTGGAACCGATATAAGGGATGGTGTTCCATTATATACACCCCAATTTTATAAAAGATATTAAAATAAGTTGTCGATTAAAAGTTAAGGAAAATAAGTAGAAGTTATAAAATATTAAATGATTTGAATTAATGATTTCAAATATATCCTCTTTTTGATTTATGGGTAACGTATGGATGAGTTGTAAGTCGGAAATGGGAGCGAGATTCCCGCTAGAGGATGACCGCCGACCAGGACCGGTTCAATAATTTTTTGGGCCCTGGGCAAAAAACTTAAAAGGGCCCCTAAAGTAAAAAAATCAAATCAAATAAGTAATATTTACATAGAATGTGTATATCTGTAAATGAAGATTATGAAGAATAAATAACTTACAATTAGATATCGACATTGTTGTTAATCTCAAATCTCGGGTCTTTAAAAGATCTTTTTCAATTCTTTTTTTTTTTTTTCTTTTTTGACTACCTGATAAATATTTTTTTAGGAAACATGAAGTAAATTAAAATAAGACTAATGAAGCACAAAATAAACTAATTATCTATGAACTGACAAGCAATAAACTAGTTTATTTTAACGGATTAAAGAAAGTGAAATAAGGGATTAAAGAAGCTTATAAATAAAATCTAAACTAATTTAAGATTACTACGAACAATGAACTAATTGAACACATTAGTACTAACAGATTCACAAATAAAGTTCAATAGATAGAAATCAGTCGCATAGCATATTTAACATAGCCAATTTACAATTATGTAAAAAAAAAAAAAGGTAAGGATTAAAGAAACTTATATAAAAGAGCCTTAGACTAGTCAATCACGGATGAACAAGTTTTATACTTCTATTTTCTTACATCATAGGGGATGCATATATTATAATATTATTATTCATCAATCTTCAAAATACAAACACACCCAAGATTTAACTTGCTATGACTTTACATGATTGTACAACTAGAATTGCACAATGTGTACTACCCCAGTTTACTGTTTACAGTCAATCTAACCCCTCTAAAATATAATAAACAAACACCACATATTTCTTACCCCTTAAGATTGTACCACTTGCTTACATCTTTTACTACTCCCCAAATCAATAAAGCTCCGCTTCATTCCTCAAGGTTTCCACCAGCAAAACATTTCTGATTCCTCCATTAATACTACGGTTTGACCGATCCACAAACAGGTACCCAAAATTGTTCTCTTATTTTCCTTCATGGCTTCATGTTTATCAAGCATTCTTCATTCTGATTTGGGAAAAACAGCATGTTTATGAAGCAAGATTCAGATTTTGAGGCATCAAAAGAAGAACAAAAACGTTTAGTATTGTGATGAGGATGAGGGCCCGATCGTTTACAAACTTTGAGATTGGAGATACTAATCGTTTCATTTTCCCTTCTTTTTGGCTTCTTTTTCAAGATGCCCTTTCAATCTTAGTAAAAAAAAAAAGAACCGCCTCTCTATCTCTCTCGTTAGGACGCTATGAACGTCGCCTGCCTCAACTTTCAAATAGGCTTACTTCTTTTTTTACAGGGCTTAGCATATACATATATAAAGGCTTGATTTTTTTGGCAATGGGCCCCTAAGATTTTTGGGCTCTGGGCGGTTGCCCTGGTGGCCCATGTCCAGGCCCGGCTCTGCCGCCGACTTGTTAGTCGGCAGCCACACATTCCTTTTGTCACCTTCTTCTTTCTTTTAACTTCTTCTTGTTCTTTCTTTACTTAGAACTAAACACACACACACACATACATATATCTTCCTAAAAATTGAAAGAGATTTTGGAGCTGAGATTGGAGGATTACAAGGAAGATAACCATATCTCAATTGAGGAAATCAAGATTGAAGATTGAGAGTATTCTTTATTGTGTATTTTGAAGTGTTAATTTAGTTTAAGTGTTGATTTGTGATCAAAAGATGTTAGTATATTGTTTATTATAGTTAATAAGTGTTTTGGATATGTTTAAAAGTGTTAGAAATGATCTGGTAGTGAATTAAGTAGTTTTTCATCGAGAAAACATTGAGTTCTGGGCGACCTGTCGCCACCAGTTGAAGGGAACTGGTGTGCCTCTCAAGAACAAACTGTGCTCCAAGACGTATCTGAGGAGGCATGGACATGTCTCAAAAGGTACGGGCGTGCCTAACCCTAGATAGGCCCAATGTGTGCCTTGTGATCACGGGCGTACCTGTGAGTAAGGGCACGGGCGTGCCTTGTCTTGTGTAGTGTTTTAAAAGTGGTGTTTTGATTTGAGTAAGAGTAATGAGTATCGTATAATTATTCTTAGGTATTTAAGGACCTAAGGAGAAGATAAAAGAATGCTTTGGAAGTGTTGTAATCCAGGTGAGTACTTCAACCTAGTACTTAGAGATATTAATTACATGTGATTGTACATATACAATGCTAAAGCAAGATTTATTGCATGATTATTATTATCTGTTGGGATCAAAAGACCTGCTATTAATTGTTGATTAAAGAATATGGAGATGAATACAAATTGATAGAGATGAGTATAATTGTAATTAAGGGACGCGAGACAGAGATACATGTTTATGACTAAGATTGAAGTATTCTAGTGTTATAATATACAACGAGAGATGAGTATGAATGAATAAATAAGAAGTGAGAACCTGTTAATTATGTTGGATTATGCCTACTGACACATACACGAGTTGACTTCATGGCTGATGAAGCAAGGGCCTATTGGGTCACACGCCGAGTATCGATTCCGGCATCACAGATAGTCAAACGAGAGAGAAAAGCAGAAATGGTTCTGGTTGGCCTGGCACGCCCGTACCTCTATGAGGTATGGCCGTGCCCCAAAGGCAGGCATGAGCTCAAGTCGGGCGTGACTTGGGCGTGGCTTGGGCGTGGCTTGGGCGTGGCTTTTGTCTAGGTACGCCCGTGCCTCATGGAGGCATGCCCGTGCCCAGTGCCCAGTGCCCAGTGGACAGGCACGAGCCCAAGTCGGGCGTGACTTGGGCGTGGCCTTTTGGGTTGTCAGGCCCGTGCCTTGTGAGGTACGGCCGTGCCCTGTGGAGTAACAATCTTTTTAAACAGCTTTCAAGGCTGTTTAGGAAGGAGATAATGATCATTAAACTTGTAACTGATGTAGCTTTAATATTTGCACGAATTTGAACTCCAGTTTGGAGTCTATAAAAGGTGCTACAAGTCTACATTGTGATGTTCCTTGTTCTTGTTACATATATGTAACGCCCCATTTTATAAAAACCATATTTAAACAAAAACATAACAAAAAGGATTTACATATAGATTTTAAAGTAAGTGGAAGCATAATTTACATCAAAGTTTGAGTATTGGTTCATAAGAAAACATCTGAAAATACAACTGGTAATTCATATGTTACACCACGGGCGTTAAGTTTCAAAAGAAGTTCAGTAAAAGCTGTCAAACGGAAGCTTTGCCCTTGCCTTTGGAAGACTTGCAAAACATTTTAAAAACAGTATCTGATAAGCTACGAGAGCTTAGTGAGTTGTTGTTGCTGCTCTAGAAGCACGAGGACATTGTGTGGTTCGTGTCTCGGGTTGATAGCAAGACGGGATCTCTCTCACTTGGTGTGGACTATCAATAAAGGAGATCGGTTTCGAGTTCTCGAAGATCTTCCTAGCTCGGTGGATAGCTCTAGCCCCGTGATGGTATATTTCTCCTCCCTCTCTTTTAGTTTCAGTTGCTATATTCGTTTGTAGTCACGATCCCCACTTGGGGAATACATGCATCTCGGTTTTGATTCCCGATAACCCCGGTTTTTTATGTCGTTGCTTCCGCTGCGTACGGGTGTTGGCGTGCATGGATTTCCTACAGAAACAACTGTACGTACTTCGTTACTTTTACTGACGACTTCAGTAGGTATGGTTATGTTTATTTGATTAATCATAAGTCTGAAACCTTTGAGGTGTTTAAGACATACCAAAACGAAGTACATAATCAATTGGGCAAGCGGATTAAGATTCTCAGATCCGATAGGGGTGGTGAGTATCTTAGTACCGAGTTTCTTGATCATCTTAGGGGTTGTGGAATTATTTCACAACTTACTCCACCCTGGACACCATAATTAAATTGGGTCACTGAAAGGAGGAACCGGACTTTATTGGATATGGTTCGGCCCATGATGAGTCGCACAAAGCTACCCGCAAGTTTTTGGGGCTATGCTTTGGAAACTGCTGCTAGGACGTTAAACCTTGTACTACCAAACAAGGTTGCGAGTACACATTCGAGGTGTGGCATGGAAGGGTTCCTTCGCTAGCCTATCTCAAGGTCTGGGGTTGTGAGGCTTACGTAAGACGTGAAGCTCAAGACAAACTTGAACGCAGAGCCGGAAAGTGTATTTTCATTGGTTACCCAGCTGGTTCTATCGGATATTAATTTTACAAACCTTCCGAGAACAAAGTGTTTGTTACTCGAAGGGCGGTCTTCCTTGAAAGGGAGCTGATATCCGCCGCAAGTCAATCTAGAAGAAATTATAGATGACACCAATGTTCAACTTGAGGTTGGCACTAGTACCACTTCTGAGGTCGGCGAGCCAGAAGAAGTGGAACCTCAACTGATGGAGGATGAGGTACCTGACACACAGCCATTAGTGCTCCGTATATCTGGTAGAGTTTGTAATGAGCCGAAAAGATATGGGTTCCTCATATCCGAGGGCGACGAACTACTGGTGGATCATAGTGAACCAACCAATTACTGGGAAGCCATAGCGGGCCCTGAGTCTGCTAGGTGGAAGGAGGCGATGGACAGTGAGATGCAATCCATGGCGGATAATCAAGTCTGGGACTTGGTTAATCCAGTACCTGGCCACAAGCCAGTAGGGTATAAGTGGGTTATCAGAAAGAAGACTAACATGGATGGAAAGGTAGACACTTTCAAAGCCCGACTGGTAGCAAAGGGTTTTACTCAAACTCATGGTGTAGACTATGATGAAACTTTTTCTCCAATGGCTATGTTAAAGTCTATTAGGATATTAATGGCTATCTGTGCATATTACGACTACGAAATATGGCAGATGGATGTCAAGACTGCCTTCCTTAACGGGAAGTTGGCAGAGGAGGTGTACATGGCACAACCGGATGGTTACGTACATCCCAAATATCCTAATAAAGTCTGCAAGCTTAAGAGGTCCATTTATGGTCTTAAGCAAGCATCTCGGAGTTGGAACATTTGCTTTTATGAAAAGGTGAAAGAGTTTGGCTTTTCTAAAAGCAAGGATGAACCTTGTGTGTATGTCAGGGCTAGTGGGAGGGCTGTCATTTTCCTTGTCTTGTATGTAGATGACATACTACTCATAGGAAGTGATGTGACTACCTTGCAGGAAGTGAAAACCTGGCTTGGGAGTTGCTTTTCAATGAAATACATGGGAGAAGCAGCATATATTTTGGGGATAAAGATCTATAGAGATAGATCTAAAAGACTCATTGGTTTAAGCCAGAGTACGTACATAGATAAAGTCTTGAAGAGGTTCAAGATGCAAGATTCCAAGAAAGGGAATTTGTCTACGTTGCATGGTATGGCATTGTGCAAGTCTCAATGTCCTAGTTCCCAAAAGGAACTTGAAGAAATGAGTTGAGTTCCGTATACTTTGGCGGTGGGATCGATCATGTATGCTATGTTATGTACTCGGCCTGATGTGTCATATGCCTTGAGCATGACGAGCCGATATCAGGCTAACCCTGGTCAAAGGCATTGGGGTGCTGTTAAAAACATCCTTAAGTATCTTCGGAGGACTAAGGAGATGTTTTTAGTGTTTGGTGGATCGGAGGAGCTCAGAGTCACTGGATATTCTGATGCTAGCTTCCAGACGGACAAGGATGATTGCCGGTCTCAATCGGGATTTGTATTCTTTTTAAATGGTGGAGCAATAAGTTGGAGAAATTCCAAGCAAGATACCGTGGCTGATTCAACCACGGAGTCAGAGTATATTGCTGCAAGCGAGACTGCTAAGGAAGCTGTCTGGATGAAGAAATTCATTCAAGATCTTGGAGTTGTTCCTAGCATCGCTAACCCTATTGATATCTTTTGTGACAATGAGGGTGCAGTAGCTCTAGCTAAGGAACCAAGAGCGTATCGACGTACGAGACACATTGCTCGAAAATATCATTTTATTCGTGATATCATCAAGAATGGAGACATTGTTGTCAGTAGAGTACCGACTGAGGTTAACTTGGCACATCCGCTCAATAAACCTTTGTCACAAGTTAAACATGATTCTCATGCTAAATCTATAGGCATTAGATTTACTAGTGACTTGGTTTAATTATTTTAGTTGTATTTGTTATTGAGAACATTAAAGCAATAATGTATTTCTTATTGTAATGATTATTAAATGGGGATTTAATATACGCATGATGCGATTACTTTATGAAATATTATTGTGTTCTATCTTTGCATGTTTATTACTTCCTTAAATAAATTTATTTATTCTAAACACTCCACGATCGGTCATTCTTCGTTGGAAGGAAAAAGTGAATTAAGATCGAGGCAAGTGGTTGGTAAAGTATTCATCTTGGATTGAATACATATTTACACAACACTAGCTTGTACTTAATGGCGATTAAGTAATTGGAGGACCCGTACCTGAGTTTACTTCATGGATATGATCACAAGTAAATCAGGATGATAATATTATTTATCCTTTTACTAGAGATGCATGTGTTTCTTAACTAATAATAAATTTATTTATTCTAAACACTCCACGATCGGTCATTCTTCGTTGGAAGGAAAAAGTGAATTAAGATCGAGGCAAGTGGTTGGTAAAGTATTCATCTTGGATTGAATACATATTTACACAACACTAGCTTGTACTTAATGGCGATTAAGTAATTGGAGGACCCGTACCTGAGTTTACTTCATGGATATGATCACAAGTAAATCAGGATGATAATATTATTTATCCTTTTACTAGAGATGCATGTGTTTCTTAACTAATAATATGGACTTGTTTAGATTGCTTTCTAACGCAGTTCGTAACTGGCTGTTATAAGGGAAGTTTTCAGGCAAGAACTTTTTATTATAATAGGGCGATGTAGTCATAGGTATTCGTTCCTCTTTAGAGAGATATCCTTTGGGCCCCTCATTGACTAAGCTGATGACAATCAAAATGCATGGCCGTGCTCAAGTTGAATTGATGGTGAATCAATTATGAAACTTGTATTGTTAGTCATAGTTAGTCTAGATCGAGAAACATAATCGTGAATGTTTTGGGGTTGACCATGTTCCATGACCTGCATTCACACCGGCTATCGTGAACAAAGGGATAAGTAATCACTTATCTAAAGGACCTTTCCTTTTGGTTAGGTATTTGTCTTTGGAAGACAAACCCTATGCTGATTTGGGGGCATAGATGCCTTGCTAGAGGCCGCTCTATGTCGGTGACGCCTTTCGTGAGTGCGTCATGTGCAAGTGGGAGTCTGTTGGATTATGCCCACTGACACACACATGAGTTGACTTCATGGCTGATGAAGCAAGGGCCTATTAGGTCACACGCCGAGTATTGTTTCGACATCACAGATGGTCAAACAAGAGAGAAAACCATAAACTAGTTCTGGTGGGCCTGGGCACACCCGTACCTCTATGAGGTACGGTCGTGCCCTACGGGCAGGCACTAGCTCAAGTCAGTCGTGACTTGGGCATGGCCTGTGGCTAGGTACGCCCGTGCCTCATGGAGGTACGCTCGTGCCTAGTGGACAGGCACGAGCCCAAGTCGGGTATGACTTGGGCGTGGCATTTTGGGCTGGCACGCCCGTGCCTTGTGAGGCACGGCCGTGTCACTAACAGTCTTCTTAAACAGCTTTCAAGGTTGTTTATGAAGGAGATAATGATCATTAAACTTGTAACTGATGTAGCTTTAATATTTGCACGAATTTGAACTCCAATTTGGAGTCTATAAAAGGTGCTACAAGTCTACATTGTTATGTTCCAAGTTCTTGTTACATATACTAATATATATTGCACAAACTCTCTCTCAAATACACAAAAGAATATACAAGGCTTTGTCTCTTTTGTGTTAGACCTTTGGTGGTGTTTAGATTGTATAATCTAGCACTCTATCAAATGGGAGTTGGTGATAGCTTGGTGTGGACTTCACTAGTGGTGCACAAGTTAGTGCACTTACCTTCCAAACTCCAATCTCGATTGAACAAAGAAGATAGCTTCAAGGGTAAGACACTATTTCTTTGTCTCTTTATTTAGATGCTTTGTCATGTTTAGAGTTTTGGTCCATTTGGTGAGCGTTGTGTGGTCAAAAATTGAAACCTAATTTTCTACTTGTATTGCTTCCGCTGTGTTTTTGGACCACGAAAACCCAACAAATTAAAAAAGAGAAAAGAGTGGTGTTAACAATTACTAATCAGTCTTACACATTAAAGAGCAGATATAGTTATTGTTGCGTGAATCACAAATTTAAAGGGTATACGATGATTTAAATAAGGAATGTTGATGTGTATAATTATATAAATAAAGAGAATGCGTTCTTACATACATATATATTACAAATACATATCTATTTATATTATGAGTATGTGTGGAAATACCGAGAAGAGGATACATAGCAAAGTGTTGAATATAAGAGTAACTATACATGTGTATGTAAATATAAACATACAAATATGAGAGAGTATAATAGACTATGTCTATACATATATATATATATATATATTCAATAATAGAGAAAAGAGAAAGGAAATGAGTGAGAGATGGAAGAATAACATAGAAACGGTGTAAAGTATTATTTGTGCAACATCAAAGGAAAATATTTTTATATTACCCATGCCGGTTGTTGCCATATTTTCATAAATTATTATTTGTTATTTCCTTGTTGCATACTTTAAAAGAATGGGCGTTACAACTTTGTATTAAAGCCTAGGCTTAAGGTATTCGGGTGCACAAGTGTGTTACCTGAACTTAAACCATGAGAAGAGATGTCCACTAGAGCTGAGTAAGAGAAAGTGAGCATTCATATTTGCTTATTGATTGTGTGATATATGATTGCAAAATTATATCTTCAGTATGATTCAGACCGTCTACATCGGTAGTAGACAGAGACGTGGATGTAAGACTATTGTCAGTGCGCCACAATAGCATTCAGAGGTAATTTAAGACTATAACTAGTGTGTTATGGTAGCATTTAGTAGAATATGATGAGATGATATGTTTATATGTGATTGTGTGCCATATAGCAGAACAAGTGATATGTGTATACTCACTCACATATATGTTATGTTCAGAGTTAGAGAACATTATGATAAAGTGCTGAAATGATGTTATGTGTCAGTGACACCTGAGAAAAGAGATTGTTTATGTGATAAATTTTGTGTGAAGATTTATAAGCAGTGGGAAATTATTGAGTTATGTGGTGTTGATAACTTGTTTGACAGATGTAACTGAAAGATTGATTATGTGATATACGGACCTAAGCTTGTGAATCGGGGTATTTCATTATGATACCAAGAACATTTGTATATAGTGTGTCCATACAATGCCTGGTCAATGTGTGTAATGAACATATGGTATGCAAATGAGCTCGAGATTTTCATGCTAGTGTCTTGTGGATCAACTGATGGGTAATTGTGTGAATAAGAGTTGATGACGATATTTATTTATAAATAAGTGAAGTATGAAATAAATGATAAATGTAGTACTAAAAGGTATTACATGTCTTACAAAGAGAAACAATAAATAAAGACTGATATGGGGCTTAATTAAGCACTAAACTAAGCATGAAGATACTATGAGTTATGAGATGTAATAGAGTGTACTAAAATAGATAACCAATCCTTAACATCAATTTTAAGTGTAAACATCCTAAACCTACTAGATTGTATGCTTTTACTCAAACCCGTCGACCTCAATTCGCACCCCCGATCCATGATAAAGCAGTCCCAATACTCAAATAAACCATTCAAATCCTAATACAAACATGTAGTACACAATAGCAAAGATTAAATACACTTACCTGAACAACAATCTTCACCAATCACCACAATTTTCTTTGTGCTTCTCCAAGCCGATTGAGAGAAAACGGAACCACAAAAAAAACTGTCGTGAAGGTCTAATAAGGTTGCCAATAATGTAAACCCTAATTAATCATAGTTCTTTAATCACCAATTAATCCTCAAAGTATAACCTTATTAATCCTCTAGATCCATTTTCTTTTATTTTATTTAGAATGTAAATACTTGGTAATGATAGTATACATATACATTTCTAGAAACCTCAAAGCTTAGTTGTTACATAATATTCTAAATAGTCCTAGGTACCTGATGATTGCCTCTTTTTCTGAACTGAGTGACACCTTTCCAAGGCGGACCTTTTGGTAATACATGATCTTCGGCATGAAACTCTAATTCTGAACGCCTCTCGTTGGCATAACTCTTTTGTCAACTCTGTGCTGCTCGTAACCTCTCCCTAATCTTCTGTATACGCACAGTTGTTTTCTATATCACTTTAGTGCTTCCAAGTTCCCTTTGCCCCACATACCCCTATTAAATCAGAGTTCTACATCACCTCCCATATAACATCTCATACGAAGGCATGTCAATACTGGCATAGTAACTGTTATTATAAGAAAACTAGGCTAATGGGTGATAAGTGTCACAGCTATCCCTGAAGTCCAACACAGATGCTCATAACATATCTTTGAGTGTCTGTATCGTTCTTTCATTCTGACCATCTATCTGAGAATTGTATGCGGTAATAAAGTACAACTTCGTTCCCATATCGCCATGAAACTTTCCCAAATCTCGAAGTAAACCTTGTATCCCTGTCAGACACCACTAACATGTAATGCCCCGATTTAATAAAACTGATATTTGCAGTAAAACCACATCTGAACATTCACCTCTAAGGATACATTCACTTGTGATACTGGTTTCTGTCCCTTCGGTTCTATGAGTAGAACCACACAACCTCTTGTACTATCCATTTTGAACTTTTAACATGAAACTAGCTCTGTATAAACAGACACATATATTCTCTGAATTCTAACTGGTTTCACTCTAATGTTGCTAAAACACTTAGTATATCACTCACATATATTCTTTACTATTCATGGGAAAGCTTAATCAACATGTATTAGCTTTTTATTCTAACACACCACCCCTGACCGGATCCATAGGTTACAACCATGATTCTGTCAAGTTCTAGCATATACCATGTAATTGTAGTAGTATGGGCCCCCTTACTACTTCAAATTCACTTTACATACCAAATCTCATCTTTCACCACTCACACTTCACAAGCGTGGGTCCAATTCACTATATCATGTTCTCATCCGTTCGTATACAATTCCATTCATATGGAATACACTTATAAAGCCAACTCTTAACAGTTGTTCACATATAACATATCTGTTCTAAACACACCATGTACTAGCATATGATTCTCACATAATACATAACCAATATAATTGCTAGTATACTCACTAAGCTGTAAGCCTCAGGCTTGAAAATTTTCAAAACCATGGTTCAAGTCCTGACTTTGCATAGCACACATCCAGATCCCTCAAACCGTGGCTCTTATACCAAGTTGTAATGCCATGATTTAATAAAACTGATATTTCCAGTAAAACCACATCTGAACATTCACCTCTGAAATTTTTTCATAAAAGCGGAAGCGTAAACTATTTGAAAATATGTTGTATCAAAAGATACTCACATATTGTTTCTAAAATATTTATCAAAATGTAGTCAAACCGGAGCTTTGCCCTTGTCTTTGTTTGGTCCTGCAAAACATATGAAAATAATATCTGATAAGCTGTGAGAGCTTAGTGAGTAAACTAGACTAACAAATCATATAAACACATATATAAAATCACATATAGGTAACATATTATGATAACGTGCCAGTCACTAGTTCTAGACCCAGGGTAGTAAATTGAGCCACAGTACTGTGCTATTTTCTGAGCCTACTACTGCACAAAGCAGCAGGCTAAACAGCACATACGATGAATACATGCAAGTATTCATTGTAATAACACATATGAAGAGCATATGAAAGATAGTCTAGAAAACTCACCATGTAATTGTTTTAAACATAAAGCAACGTAAGATAATGCTTTAGGTATCCAAACATGATCCTACACACATAATATAACAACATAATGTCAAGAAGATACTTTTCTGATCTGAAGTGAAGGCTACACGGGCCGTGTACTCTGTGCTCAACACGATCCGACATTCGAACATCACAAAAGTCGGATCAAACAACCCTACATGGCCGTGTACCCCATATGCTACACGACCATGTGTACTAACATGGCCTAATGACCACCATTTAACTCTACAGGGGTCGTGTACCCCTACACAGGCCGTGTATATCTCATCCGACCTTTATACACGGCTGTGTAAGGCTACACAGGCCGTGTTTGTCCCATCCGACTTACAGTTCAGCCGTTGTATAGTTGCTGTTTTCTGGCCAAAACACCCCAAAACTCATTCAAATCAGTTTTTAACATCATGAGAGTGTTTTTCAACATCCCTAACAATCTAAAACACTTAAAACTCATATATAACATACTCTGATTCTTAAATTCATCATTTGACCCATTTGAAGCTTGAAAACCATAAACCAATCTTACCTTATGTTTCTTTGAAGGAGATGATGATGATCGCTTCTCAACACTGATTTCTTGATCATAACTTGAATATGAAGAACTGAACTATAGTATGACGTATGAGAGGATGTTGCTGTGAATTTTGGCTTGTTTGACATAATGAAGTCAAACACACATATATATACATATAAGTTTGCTCTAATTACATAAATAGTCCCTTAACTATTTAAGTTCCATTTCAACGATTTAGGCCCCTCTAGTTTATAATCATATCTTATCACATATATCCCATTATAACTCATATAACACTTTGTACATTTCTTGTATTAAGTATAAATAAAATTCTGAATGTTATAACTCTTCCCCACTTGAAATGATTTTGCCCCCGAAATCAACTGCTAAAGAGTCCTGGATAATTTCTCATCATATATTATTCAGATTCTCATGTGAAGTCTAATCTCTTTTTCTGTATCTCCATTGGACCTTAACCAGCCCAATTTATTTATTATATATAGCCTTATCCTTTAGTTCTATCATACTTATTTATTGCTTCACATAATATAGTTTATCATCAATACTAACATTTACAACAATATAGTTGCAGGCTCATCAACTAGACACTTCCTGATATTTAATACAAGGGAGGTGTCATGAATCTGTGACAACTCTTCTGGCGATTCTGGTCTTATAAACAAGCTTTCCTCACATATGTAGAAATTCTGAATAGTTTATTAATTCTCGGACTTAGTTTTCTCTCTCTTTTGAATTTAATCTCATTCTCCAATGCTAACACTTTTAATAATATGTATTCCCCCACCTGAAACCCAAGTGGTGATCTCTGTTTATCTGTGTAACTCTTCTGTTTACTCTGGGCGGCTAACGTATCTGTTGAATCTGTTCTATCTTTTACTGTACCGCTTTTGAGCCACCTAGCTCTTTCTGACTCACATCATCCAAATACACTAGAGTTCAGCACTTATATCATACAATATTTTATACAATGGTATCCCGATGTTGGACCGGTATCTGTTAAAATACAAGAACTTTGTCAAAAGCAAGTATACATCCCAGTTTTCTTCTGAAATCTGTAATGCACTCATAAAACATGTCTTCAAACATCTGCATATTCCTTTCATTCTAACTATCTGTCTGAGGATGATAGGTTATATCTATATGAAGCTTAATTCCCAACTCTGTATGAAGTTTGTTCCAAAACCTGGAAGTGAATCTGATATCCCTGTCTAATACAATAGAGACTGGTACACTATGATGAGACACAATCTCGTTCACATACACATTTGTTAAACGTTCTGAGGTATAAGTCTCTCTAATTGAGACAAAATATACACTTTTAATTAACTTGCCTACAATCATCCATATCACATTATAACCTCGTAAGGTTTTGGGTAATTTGGTATCAGGTCCATAGTAATATTTTCTCATCTTTAGACTGGTATCTCCACTAATAATAACTTCTCATATGGTTTCTGACGTTGAGCTTTCACTTGTACACATTTAAGTACATTTCTTCACTTGTCTGATCACATCTCGTTTCATATCTAACCATCAATAATCTTCCCTCAGGTCTTTATACATTTGTAGCTCCTGGCTTAATAGAAAATCTAAACTTGTAAACTTCATTTAGGTGGGTTTGACGGGCATTTTTATAACATGGTACGCATATACGATCATATTAAATCTACACATCATAAGTGTCTTATAACAAGATTAATTACTTATTCTTTGTACTTTTCATTTTTGATCACTTTTGACTTAACTGTCTTATCACATTAGAATAAGAGTATTGTAATTTTCAATTTTGTGACTAATCCTTCATAAGTACTGTTTCTGACTTTCTGTTCAAAACATCGGTTATAACTTTATCCTTACTAGAATAATATAATATTCCAGTCATAATCTTTCAGTAGTTCTAATTAGCGTTTCTGTCACATTTAAGGTTTTCTGATCCACAAAAATTTCAAACTTTTATGATCAGTGTAAACGATACACTTCTTAACTCATTGTACAAAACATCACAAAATACTTTCATTCTTCAATCTCTACTAGCAACGCAAGAACTAGCGCTTCGCTTATTTTTTGTTGCTAATCCCATAAAGCTATTGATTACTGACTTATTTAACATTGGCCTATACACCTTATTCATTTAATACATAAACAATGTTGATGATAATCCGATCTTAAGTCAATTCTAAAAACCATATTACCTCATTAACACTGATCATGTGATTCACATATTCTGCGCAACGGATATCTATTCTTGTTAATCACTTTATTAAACTCACAATAATTAATACACATATAAAAGGTACCATCCTTCATTTTCACACATACAATAGGAGCACCCCATGGAGAACTACTGGGTCTAATAAACCCCATGTCTAGCAGCTCTTGGAGTTGTTTCATTAATTCTTGCATTTTTGGAGGAGCAAGTCTGTACACAACTCTCATAGTCGGTGAAGTTCCCATCATTAATTCGACTCTGAATTCAACCTGTCTGCCTGGCAATACCCCCGCTAAATCTTCGGGAAACACGTCAGGATACTCACATACTACTTTACCTCTTTTAAACTCATCTGTGCTTCTTTAATTTAATATTTATAACATAAGCTGAGAAAACAATGTATCCATGCTAAGGTACTTCCTAGCTTTTGAAACTGAACATACATATAACTTTCCTGTTTTGACATTAGCACATATAATTAGTTCTTCCCCACTTGGGATATGAACTCGTATCACTTCTGTTCACATAATATCGTAGCCTGGTTACAATATAACCAGTCCATTCCAACCACTATTTGAAATTCCCTCATATTCATAGGTATACATTCAATAAGGAATTTAATAATGTCCATTTCTATCACATTCTTCTTATACACATCTGATCGATATTTCTATAACCATACTTAATTCTATTCCTGATTCCTCAGTCATAATCTGGAAAGCTCTCATTTTTTATTATTGATATATTGTCTTCATTCGCTTTCTTGAGTTCTCACACTCATGTGACCGAGTTTTCATATTTAAAACATCTTGGTGAATCAAACCTGCATTTCCCATATAACATCTCTTGCTTGCTGAACAGATAGGTTAGGTCTTTTGCATCGCCTTCTTTTCTCGAACCTTCATTCTTGTCTGCTTAAACACTGGTGCAACTTTCTCTATCGGTTTCCTCCTCTTTTCTGTTTCTCTAATTCCAACTTTCTAGTTCTAGCCACATCCATCATGGATTTCACGTTTTGAATGTTTACAAGCGTCAATAAATTCTCATATGCTAGGCTGGAACGTCATCATATACCTGTACATTTTTATCTTTTTCATTTACAACATAATCTAAACAAAACATGTGTTTTCTGAAACTCCACATTAATTTCTGGAATTGTCTATATTGTCTGTTCTACTTGTGAAATCCACACATGATTCTGCCTATCTCTGACTGTGGCAAAAACTGTGCATTTATAATGTCTTTATTCTCAGGTGCATACGTACACATATGAAATGCACTCTCAATATTTGAAATCCACTTATGACTAACAGTCGCTCAGCTGATCTATAGTATATTGATGGTTGACACACGGAAAATCTTTGAACGTACAACCTTCGATACTTCACAAATAATAACTTAGGGTTGAGAATTAACCCTTTCACCCTTATAAATAACTTTGTTATTGACTCTAATCTGATCACTTCTTTGTTCTGTTCTTTCATTTGTTCCACAACTTGTACAATTTTACATGACATATACTCTGCTCCATCACTTTACTAAGTTTTCCTGCACCGAATTTCCCAAGTGTAGGATTTGATACTCAACGATTTAAATTTGGGGCTCCTACACCCCCGTCATGTTATATCCTTAAAAGGATAAATTCATTTGTGATACTGGTTTTTGTCCCTTCGGTTCTATGAGTAGAACCACACTTAGGCTTATTTACTACTTTTGAACCTCTTGTACTCTCCATTTTGAACTTTTAACATGAAACTAGCTCTGTATAAATAGACACATATATTCTCTGAATTCTAACTGGTTTCACTCTTATGTTTCTGAAACACTTAGTATATCATTCACATATATTCTTTATTGTTCATGGGAACGCTTAATTAAAATATATTAGCTTTTTATTCTAACACACCACCCCTGACCGGATCCATAGGTTACAACCATGATTCTATCAAGTTCTAGCATATACAGTGTAATTGTAGTAGTATGGCCCCCCTTACTACTTCAAATTCACTTTACATAACAAATCCCATCTTTCACCACTCATCACCTTACTTCACAAGCGTGGGTCCAATTCACTATATCATGTTCTCATTCGTTCGTATACAATTCAATTCATAGGGAATACACTTATAAAGCCAACTCTTAACAGTTGTTCACATATAACATATCTGTTCTAAATACACCATGTACTAGCATATGATTCTCACATAATACATAACCAATATAATTGCTAGTATACTCACCAAGCTGTAAGCCTCTGGTTTGACAATTTTCAAAACCATGGTTCAAGTCTAGACTGTGTATAGCACACATCGAATTCCTCAAACCGTGGCTTTGATACCAAGTTGTAATGCCCCGATTTAATAAAAATGATATTTGTAGTAAAACCACGTCTGAACATTCACCTCTGAAAGTTTTTCATAAAAACGGAAGTGTAAACTATCCGAAAATTTGTTGTATAAAAAGATACTCACATATGTACTATCACAAGTTTAAAACCAAAACTTGTCCTTTACAAACCGGGCGTTAATTATTTCTAAAATATTTATCAAAATGTAGTTAAACCGGAGTTTTGCCATTGTCTTTGCTATGTCCTGCAAAACATATGAAAATAATATCTGATAAGCTGCGATAACTTAATGAGTAAACCAGACTAACAAATCATATAAACACATATATAAAATCACATATAGGTAACACATTATGATAACTTGCCAGCCACTGGTTCTAGACCCAGGGCAGGAAACTGAGCCATAGTACTGTGCTATTTTCTAAACCCACTACTGCACAAAGCAGCATGCTAAACACATATGATGAATACATGGAAGTATTCATTGTAATAACACATATGAAAGATAGTCTAGAAAACTCACCTTGAATTATTTTAAACGTAAAGCAATGTAAGATAATGCTTCAGGTATCTGAACATGATCCTACACACATAATATAGCAACATAATATCAAGAACACATTTCTGATCTGAACTGAAGGCTACACGGGCCGTGTACTCTGTGCTCAACATGATCCGACATTCGAACATCACAAAAGTCAGATCAAACAACAGTACATGGCCGTGTACCCTATACACGGGCCGTATAACCCATATGCTACATGACCATGTGTACTAACATGGCCTAATGACCGCCATTTAACTCTACACGGGCTGTGTACCCCTACACGGGCCATGTATATCTCATATGACCTTTATACACGGCTGTGTAAGTCTACACGGGCTATGTTCATCCCATCCGACTTATAGTTCAGCCACTGTACAGTCGCTGTTTTCCGGCCAAAACACCCAAAACTCATTCAAATCAGTTTTTAACATCATGAGAGTGTTTTCAACATCCCTAACAATCTAATACACTTAAAACTCATATATAACATACTTTCATTCTTAAATTCATCATTTGACGCATTTGAAGCTTGAAAACCATAAACCAATCTTACCTAATGTTTCTTTAAAGGAGATGATGTTGATAGCTTCTCAACACTGATTTCTTGATCATAACTTATATATGAAGAACTGAACTATAGTTGTACGTATGAGAGGATGATGCTGTGAATTGTAACGTCCCAATTTTTTTTAAGCAAATGAATTTAGAAATATAAATGCATTCAACAAAAGGTCCTACGAGGTCCCGCACCCGGAACTACCCGTGGCAAAATGTATTTAAGTAATATTACAGACATTGTTCCAACAAAGTGTTTACGTAATTAAAACAGCGGAAATGATTAATTAAATGATGAGCCATCTTCACATTGTTCCAAATTTAAACACAACACCACAAGTATCAAAGCTCCTAGGTTCATATTCTTTTACTATGTTTTTCATAAACCCAAAACCCCACAAAATCCAGGTCTTATCCAGCCTTATGATCATCCAAACAAGTTAAAATTGGTATCTACAACATCATAGAGATATAGGAAACATTACCTGATGATTTCTTTGCCAAAACTTGAGTTTCCAAATGATTCTTGACACCTTCCTTCTTGCTCTCTCGTGAGTTTTTTGCACACACAGACACACACTCTAGAACTTTCAATGCAACAGTGAAATTTTGGAGGTTGCACCTTAATTTTCTATTTATACATGCTTCAAATAAGGCCTTGGGCCCAACAATGGCACTTTCTATAAGCCCATAAGGCTTAATTCTTTCACATTTTACTCCATTTCTCTTAATTAATTAGCCCAACCATAAGGTAGCCCAATTACTTGTTTATTCAATAGGCTAAATAACCCACCACATCCACTAACAACTTAATTTCCATAAATCATAAACAACTCCAACATATATATAAAAATTGCATCATCCAATAAAATATTCGTTTATTTATTATATGGAAATAGGGTATTACAACTCTCCCCCACTTAAATACGATTTCGTCCTCGAAATCTCTACTCGAACAATCCGGGGTAGTTCTGCTTCATCTCGTCCTCTGGTTCCCAAGTCCACTTAGATACTTTACGGTGCTCCCACTTAACCTTGACCGTCGCTATCTGTTTGTTGCGTAGCTGTTTAACTTTTCTTTCCAATATGGCTACAAGCCTCTCCACATAATTCAGTCTCTCGTCCACTGTTATGTCCTCCAATGGCACAAAAGTGGACTCGTCCGCTAAACACTTCCGAAGATGAGATACATGGAACATATTGTGAATCCTAGACAATTCGTCCGGTAGCTCTAACCGATACGCTACCTTCCCAACCCTGGAAATCACCTTGAAAGTCCTTATGTATCTCGGGTTCAGTTTTCCTCGCTTCCGAAATCGAATCACGCCCTTCCACGGGGACATTTTTAACAGCACGAAATCTCCAACCTGGAATTATAGCGGAGACCGTCTTTTATCAGCATAACTATTCTGTCGGCTTTGCGCGGCTTTCAACCTTTCTCGCACTTGCTGGACGTATTCTGACGTTTTCTACAAAATTTCCGTGTTCCCGAGCTCTCTCTGACGTACTTCTCCCCAGCAGATGGGGGTTCTACACCTCCTTCCGTACAACATCTCGTACGGAGGCATGCCAATACTCGCGTGATAGCTGTTGTTGTAGGAGAATACCGCCAATGGTAGGTAAGAATCCCAACTTCCCCCGAAGTCAATCACACACGCTCGTAGCATATCCTCTAGGGTTTGTATGGTTCTTTCGCTTTGACCGTCAGTCTGCGGGTGGTAAGCCGTGCTAAGGTTCACCCGAGTCCCCAAATCCTCATGAAACTTCTGCCATAACCTCGAAGTAAAGCGTACATCCCTATCCGATACTATGGTCACCGGTACCCCGTGTCGCGATATTACCTCCTTGACGTACATGTCTGCCATTTTCTCTGCTGAAAAAGCTTCCTTGATCGGGACAAAGTGAGCGCTCTTAGTCAGTCGGTCGACGATCACCCAAATCGCATCAAAGTTTCTTGGAGTCTTCGGTAGCTTAGTGATCAAATCCATGGTGATGTGTTCCAATTTCCAAACCGGGATCTCTAAAGGTTGCAGCTTCTCGTGAGGCCTCGGGTGCTCAGCCTTAACTCGAAGGCAAGTTAAACACTTCTCTACGTATTTCGTAACGTCTCACTTCATCCCCGGCCACCAGTAATTTGTCTTAAGGTCTCGGTACATCTTAGTCGAACCTGGATGGATAGAAAACTTGGATTTGTGAGCCTCATCGAGCAGTGTAGCACGTGTGTCAGTGATCTTTGGTACCAAGATACGTCCGAAACGTGTCATCAACCCTCGACTATCCTCGGAGAATAGCACCTTCTGCCCCTTAATCCGTTCCGATCTATGGTTCTCGTCCCTCAGTGCCTCATGCTGAGCGGCTCGAATATAGTCTAACAATGTCGTTGTCACTGTCAATCTCATACACAGTGCTGGTAGCAGTACAATACTGGCGTTCCTACTCAAGGCATCGGCCACGACATTGGCTTTCCCTGGGTGGTGGAGAATCTCGCAGTCGTAATCCTTGACTAGGTCGATCCACCTCCTCTGTCTCATGTTCAGATTCTTCTAGTCGGCGAAGTATTTCAGGCTTTTGTGGTCGGTGTAGATAGTGCATTTGACCCCATATAAGTAGTGCCTCCATATCTTTAGTGCAAAAACAACTGCAGCTAATTCCAGGTCGTGGGTCGGATAGTTGCACTCATGTGGTTTCAGCTGCCACGAAGCATATGCAATTACTTTACCTCGTTGCATCAGTACGCATCCCAGTCCCACATGTGACGCATCGCAGTAGACCACCATATCGTCCACTCCCTCCGGCAGGGTTAAGATCGGTGCCTCGCATAACTCACCCCGTTTCTTGGTCCACATGTGATTCATACAAGTTTCTTGGTCATCTTTGTCAAAGGTACTGCGATCTTAGAGAAGTCTTGTATGAATCTACGATAATACCCGGCCAATCCCAAGAAACTTTGAATTTCGGTAGGACTCCTCGGCACCTCCCACTTCATCACTGCTTCAATCTTAGCAGGATCCACCGTAATACCTTCTTGGTTCACTACATGCCCTAGAAACTGTACTTCCCGCAACCAAAACTCGCACTTGGAGAACTTGGCATAAATCCTTTCCCGCTTCAAAGTCTGCAGCATCATCCGTAGGTGATCTTCGTGCTCTTTCTCTGTCTTGGAGTAGATCAAGATGTCGTCTATGAATACAATTACTGATTTATCCAGCATTGGTCGGCAGATCCTGTTCATCAAATCCATAAACGCAGCTGGTGCGTTTGTTAATCCGAAGGGCATCACTACAAACTCGAAATGACCGTATCTCGTCCTGAATGCCGTTTTCTCGATATCTCCTTTCTTCACCTTTAACTGATGATATCTAGAGCATAGGTCAATCTTTGAAAACCAGGCTGCACCTTGCAATAGATCGAATAAATCATCGATCCTAGGTAGAGGGTATATGTTCTTGATTGTTATTTTGTTAAGTTCGCGGTAGTCTATACACATACGGAACGTGCCATCCTTCTTCTTGATGAATAAGATTGGTGCTCCCCACGGCGAACTACTTGGTCGGATAAACCCTTTGTTCAATAATTCTTGCAGTTGAGACATCAACTCCTGCATCTCTGGTGGTGCTAGTTGATACGGAGCTTTCGCTATTGGCGTGGTACCCGACACAAGGTCGATTTTAAACTCCACCTGGCGGTCGGGAGGAATCCCAGGGAGATCCTCCGGAAACACTTTGGGAAATTCACACACCACGGGTACATCCGTAACGCTTCTCTTACTCTTTTCCAGCTTGCTGTCGACTACATGTGCTAGGAATGTCGTGTACCCCTTACGAATATACTTAGCCGCCTTAACTGCCATACACAATGTCGTTCTCCCTTTGTGATGCTCGCCATAGATTAGAATCTCTCCCCCACTTAGGGTTTGAACCCACACGACTCCTTGCTTGCATAAAATACTGGCTTGGTGAAGACCCAACCAGTCCATACCTACTACCACTTGGAACTCCCTCATCTGAATCGGTATAAGGTCTATAGGGAATTTCTCTTCTCCTATCTCTATTACATTGTCTTTATAAATAACGAATACATTGACAGCCTTCTCATCTGCTATTTCTACTTCTAAAGGTGTCTCTAACCTTACCGGTGAAATGCTAAAACTTTTACAAAACGAAGCAGAAACAAAAGATTTAATCGCACCCGAGTCAAACAACACTAATGCTGGCATAGAGTTAACAACGAAAGTACCTGCAATTACATCCGGTTCTGCCTTAGCTTCTTCTACTGTCATCTGAAAGGCCCTGCCCCGAGCCCTCGGTACTTGCCCTTTCTCTCCATTTGTGATCATCAAAGGTGTTTGTGGAGCAGGCCTCTCACTTCCCGCAGCAGCTCCCGGGCATTCTGCCATCCGATGCCCCGGTTGGTTGCATCTGAAGCAAACGCTCATGTTGGACCGGCAGTCTTTGCTCACGTGGCCCGGTCTCCCACACTTATAACAATTCATCTGTCCCAGATGTCACTCACCCGCATGCCCTCTTCCACACTTGGGGCACTTCCCATGATCACTCTTGCCCGCGGGTCGGGAACCTCCTGTCTTGAACTTTTTCTCTAACGCTCTCCCTTGCACATTACCCACTGCAGCTTGCCCCGCAGTTCGCTTCCTAGCTCGCAGTTCCAGATCCATCTCCCTCTTCCTAGCCACCTCAATCATTTCCTCCAAACTCGTGCACCTACCCGTCGTCACGAACTCACGGATATCTTCCCTCAGCATTTGGGAATAACGGTGCATCTGTAGACTCTCATCTGCCACGTAGGCAGGGCAGAACAAAACCCTGATGTGTCTGGTTTGCTGTTGGGGTGGCAGTTGGCGTGTAGCCTCTTTAGCTGCCCATAGAACGCTCAGCTTCTGATCCATCATCTTACCCATGTCTTCCTTGATATCCGTAACAATCTGGGGCAACATCTCCCTTAACTCCTTCATCACATCAGCCGTCACCTTGGCGGTCTCTTCCTCATCAGTAACCGAGATCGCGTTTTCCGGTGTCATAATTCTCCGGTTAGCACCCTCATACTCCTCGTTCAGTATAGGCTGATGGCGGGGGTCTGTCTCCCCGGTGACGATGGTCTTTAGGCCCTCGGGCGCATAGCTGGTTCCAGTTCTAGCAGTAGCGATGAGATTGCGGTTCCTCCTTGTGTTCACCATTCTGGAAGTATAGATAACGCACTTTTAAGCAGGTGGCTTTATCATACTATCCTGCTCACACCGCAGTCTATATCCACACCGCATACAATTTCTATCATGCCATTCACCTCATCTGAAGTAGCCCTACTCACTAAGGCACTCCTATTCTACATGTTGGAATATGCCCGCTGACACGAACGAGTTAATAGCACTGCTGATGAAGTATAGACCTATTGGGTCACACACCAAGTATTGATTCCGGCAACACAATCAAGCAAAAGAGAGAAAAAGGCCAAAATGGGTTTTGGCAGCATGGTACACGGGCCGTGTTCAGTCCAACATACACGAGGCGTATTAGCCCAATTCAAGGTCGTGTAGTATGGGCCTACACGGGCCGTGTAGATGAACACGGGCCGTGTAGTGCCTGTTAGACACGGGCCGTGTAGTGCCTGTTAGACACGGGCCGTCTTAGCCCAATTGAGGCCGTGGACTTTGGGCCTACACGGCCGTGTTGGCCAACACGGGCCGTGTATGATCACTGTAACAGCAGAATTAACATTCTTGAACACACCTTTTAATGAGATTAAGTGAGATGTTAAGTGAGCTACGTTTTTCTGTGCCAAGGAACAGACTCTTGGGTATTGTAGAGTTCTCTTTCATGAGAAGTCTCCCTCTAATTGCTTTTCTTCTTTGTGATCAAGTTTGATGCACAAGAGAGTGTGGTACACACAATTTGGTTGTTGTTTTGGTGTCTAACACCAACCTACTAGCATTGGGGAATCAAGTGTGCTTGGGGTGGACTACTCTAGAGGAATTCTTCCTTGAATTCTACACACTCTGACAAAGAAGAATCTTTGGTGATCTTGGATTATGGTATAACCTTTCTTCTTTCTTGTTTATTATGTTTTAGTTGCAATTCCATGTTTAGATGTTGGTCCATGGCATGTGTGTTTGTTTGGCTAGTTTAGTTTTTGTATTATATCTTGCTTCCGTTGCTACTCCTATGTGCCAAACAAATACCTTCAGTGGTATCAGAGCCATATCTAACATGGCTTTGCACTAAGGAGTCTAGAAAAACCATATAAATATTTTATACAAGAAAATTGTTTTCTTGAAATGTTTTTTGGTATGGATGGTTGCTAGGCTAAAATTGATATATTTGTAGCCTACATAATATTCATATAAGTATTTTTATGTTAGAAAGTTGTTTTCTAGAAATTGTTTTTCATGTAGATCTTTGTTAGGCTAAAATTGGTATATTTGTAGCCTACTCAATATGTTAGTTTTTACATCAAGTCTCAAAAGCCATATAAATTCATTGATATAAGAAAATTGTTTTCTTAAAATTGGTTTTTCCATTGAAACTCTTGTTAGATTCTTGTTAGACTAAAATTGGTGTATTTGAAGCCTTGTTAATATTTTAGTTTTTATATTTATATATTTGTTGTAACTTGGCATGAAGTGTAAACAAATATATACTTATAAATGTATATATGAATATGTGTCACAAAAATGGTTTGGTACACTTAGGGATGGCAACGGGCTGGTTTCGGGCCGGGTATTGGTCCCCCCGTCCCCGTTTAAAAAAACCGTCCCCGTCCCCGCTTAAAAAACCGCGGGGATTTAAACGGGGATCCCCATCGGGTAACCGGGGAAAACCGCGGGGAAACGGTATCCCCGTTTAATGTGAACGGGTAATTAAACGGGTAATTTTCACCGCGGGGATACCCGTATGAAGTTAAATGGTGATTTTTCACCGTGGGGATTCTCGTCACTATTAAGATAAAGTCACAAGTTTTAAAAAACAATTATACTAAAATTATACAACATTAATACATTCTCCACAAATACATACAAAACGATCCATGATAATGATTAAGTGTTCAAATGTATCCTAACAAATGGTTTTAAAACATTAAGTGTTCAAGGACGAACCAAATTATAAATTATATCAATCTTCCAACTTCATATGAATATATAATATATACTTAAAAATAGAATATAAAATATAAAAATAGAATAAAAATATATAAAATATAAAAATAAAATATAATCGGGTAATCGGGCCGGGTATCGGGCCGGGTATCGGGCCGGGTATCGGGCCGGGTAATCAGGTAATCGGGGCGGGTATCACCGTCCCCGCTTAATTTATTTGGTTTTTCACCATCCCCGTCCCCGTACCCGTTTAGCATCCCCGAAACCGCCCCGTTTAGCTCGGTTTTCGGTTTTCCCCGTCGGGTTCGGTTTTTTTTGCCATCCCTAGGTACACTAATGCATATGTACAAGGATTGTCATTTTGGTGCCTTTGATGTTGTTGACAATCTTGACTAAAATATAGATATATATTTGTATCATGGTTTTGTGTGGCACACCATGTTTCATTTATGTTGCATGTGGTTAATTCGGTAACTCGATATGCCCTTAGACCTATGTGTTGTGGTGGTTGATTGATTTGGTTTTTTTGGTGGCCTGTGTGCCGTATTGGTGTAAATATTTATTTATATATTTGTTGGTGCGGCTTGCACGCCGTTTATTTTATTCCGTGTATTTGTATAAATAGTGTAGGAATGCGACCTGCGTGTCGTTTATATATATATATTCTATGTATTTGTAAATAGTATAGAATTAGAACCGGAGAAGTCAACGGGAGTCATGGTGAAGACGTCTTGGCGAGAAGGAATCAACACGCTATTGGAGGTGTTGGATTCGGTGAGAACTCACCTAACGAGACTTTACCTTGTCCTTAGGTTTTGGCCTCGTTTTCCCCGTTGTGGCTCACGGGGAAAACGCATAGGAATTTTGGGCATGTTACCGAATTATACATATATATATTTGTGTGGTTGTGTTTTATTTTTCTATGCATGGATTAGGATTCGCATGCTAGATAATTTTTCTATAAAATTAAATAAAATACAACGTTTGTTAAAATGGTTAACAATCTCGCGCGAATAGAATTAACAAAGAAAATATAAACTTGGTATTATATCTAAGTAGTGCTAATTGTTTTGACACTTACTTTGTTAATTCACAAAAGGTTTTTTATAAACCGGAAACAAAATCCCGTTTTTAAAAATGTAAATCACGCACCATCCGTAAGATGACACCACCCGAATCTAACGAAACAAGGATGATTGTCGAGCTAAGCATGAGTCATTCCTTGCGTAGTTGTGTGGAAGGTGAGTGGGGTAACTCGCATGAATGGTTGTCGAGCTAAGCACGAGCCAATTGATGGTCGGGAGTGCCACCCGTGTGTCTTGTCGGATGGTTTACAATTTTAGTATATAATTCTTGATTAGTTGTCGAGCTAAGCACGAGCTAAACAAAAATTATATATTAAGATTGGTGTAAGGAAGGGATCAAACATGCCAACCGACATAATGGATGTCAACGGATCCCACAAGTGTCTAAGAGTTGTAATAGAGATTACAATTGGTAAAATGGTTGCCGGCCTAAATAGCTTCGCCACGTGATCCGCGGCAAACCCGTCATGGTGAGAGGTGAAATAAGGTTCTTAGCCCTTGTTACGAATAATTGTTTTATCTAAAACTATGGGGTAATTATTTTAACAAGGTTTATCTAAACTAACCAAAACTCGTATTATTGTTATTTATAGATGTCAAACCATAACAATACCACGTCAAACATCTCACTTCGAGTGTTCCTAGAAAGGGAGAAACTCACGGGGGTGAACTTTATTGCATGGCTTAGGCAATTGAGGATTGTCCTTCGCCATGAGTCAAAGTTGCACATCCTTGAGGAACCCCTTCCGGAGCCACCTGCTACCAACGCGACTTGGGCCGTCCGATATGGGTATGAAAAACGTGTTGAGGACACGCACGATGTTGCCTGCCTTATGTTGTCAACTATGAGCTCGGAGTTGCGAAAGCAGCTCGAGCACATGAGTGTGTACGATATGTTAAACAAGCTCAAGGACATGTTCCGACAGCAAGTTAGGCAGGAACACTATGAGTGTGTTAAAAGCCTAGTCGGTTGTAGGCTGCAGGAAGGCGGGAATGTTGGTCTTCACGTCCTTAAGATGAAGGCGAACGTGGACCAAATGGAGAGGTTAGGATTTCCTATTGGGAGAGAGCTCGCTGTGGATATTGTACTCCAGTCTTTGCCCGCATCATATGAACAGTTTGTCACAAACTATCATATGCAAGGATTGGAGAAGTCCTTAAGCGAATTGCATGACATGTTGAAGTCTGCGGAATCTGACATGGCCAAGCATAATTCCACCTCAACCACTCCCGTCTTGAGCTTAAAGAAACAAAAGAAAAGGAAGAAGAAACCGACCCTAAAAGGAAAGGTTGGAGTTTCCAAGCCTATCCTTAATATTGAGTCAAAGGACATAGAGAATGTGCCTCAAGAAGAGACTCAAGAAAAGGTGGTTTGCTACTTCTGTGGAAGATTTGGAAATTGGGGCCGTCACGCCTGCCCTACGTGCCGAGAGGATATAAAACTTCTCAGGAAAGAGAGAGTTAACTTTCCATCTTCAGGTACGTTCATGATTCATTGATATTCTTCTATAAGCTGGATTGTTGACTCGAGCGGATTGACTCATGTTTGTCACAAATTTGTTTGTTACAAAGTGTAGGTCCTTTGTTGAAAGAAAAGCATGAAGAACCGGATCTCGAACGATGAAACCATGGTGATTGTCCTCCAAGAGAAGATAAGGAGACTTGATCTCGCTTTTGTCACCGGTTTATTTATTACTTTGTATTATTGCCCTGCGTGGCAAGTGACATCTCTTTGTATGCTCGTTTTCATTTATGGTGGACATAATTTTGAAGTTTTAAGAATTGATGTTGAACCTTTTTAAATGTTATTTATTCAAGGTTTTTTTTTATGTCATAGCTCATGTGTTGTTTTGCCCTGCGTGGCGTACAACTTTACATGTGGTGACAATGAGGTTATTCTTAAAATACGAAATTTATTATGAAAATCTATTGTGAGATATTTTGTTCAAAATTTCCCATGTCATGGCATATACAAGGATTTGTTACAAGTAATAAAATATTCATGAATAATTGATTCTGAATCCAAAATAGTTTGGATGAGTTATCTTTGTGTGATAATCAACGTAACCACATAAACAAGAAATATATCGCCTAGATCCATGTGGTTAGGATCTCGGAATAGTTTAGTCTCGGGCTAAATGCTTTGATGTTGATCTTGTTTATTAGGCTAAGATGATTATGAGATCCTTCGCCGGAGTTTGTGAGAGGATTATAAGCTTGTTGGATATTGATCACATTTTGTGGATAATCCGTTCAAGCATACCACAAAGAATAACGAAAGAGAAACCTCTTCATCACTACCTTGATGGTAGTAATTGCGAGACGTTTATTAGTTTAGGCATATGTCAGAAACCTTGTTGGTGTTCAGAATTAGCCAAAACAACTTTAAGAATCAATAGGGCATATAGATCAAGGTACTTAGATCTAGTTAAGATGCTAAGATATCTATTATCTATATATTGGATGACCATATAGTGAATTGTAGAATTGTTTCACAATTCATATCCTACTAAGACGCATTGGTACATGGTGTCATGGAGTAGGGAACCGGGTGTTATTGATCCGGTTTATGACGGGTCGATAATGTGTGTCCGGTTTGTTGGGATATTCATTTGCCATTGTGACTAAGTCCTCAAATCCAAATTCAGTAGATAGTCTATTTAGCATTTATTAATATACGACTAGAAAGGTTCTTTGCTTGTCTATCTTAATAGTTCGGAGTTATCCATTCTACATTCAGTGGGAGAAGGATAAACTTGAAATCGAGAAGTGCTAATACATTTGAGGAGTTCTTCTAAGTTTTAGTTATTTAACCTTTTGAGAACAATGTTTGTTGCTTAAAAGGGGAAGAAGAGAGAAACTAAAACCAAGGCATTCCAGTGGAAGAACGTTGAACTTAAATGAAAGACTTGATGATGATACTAGCATATAATATGATATCTTTGATAGATGATCAGCATGGTTATGCTGGTATGCCTGACTAAGAATCATTACTTCTTTTAATTCTGATAAGGGTCATATAGAGCCAAAGAGATATGGGTTTCTCATATCTAAGTGGCAATGACTTGATGGTGAGTCGTGGAGAGTTCACCACCTATCGAAAGACGTAGTGGATCCAGAATTCGCTAAAAATAAAAGAAGTAAATGATAAAGAGATGCAATCCATTTGAAATGTCCAAGTACTTGACTTGATTTGATCCCATACCTAGGTGCAAACCAAGGTGGTAGTGATGGGATTAACATGGATGGAATTGTAGACAACTTCAAATACCGACTAGTGGTAAAGTTTTTCATGGTGGTTATGGAGAAACTTGTCCTAGTGGCTATGTTGAAGAATGTTTGATACCCGTGGATATTAATGACCGCGTTTCGTCATGAAACAATATGATGAGGAAGTGCTTATAACACTATCCGAGGGTCTTAATATACGTCCGTAGTATCCAAATTATGTCTACAAAAGTGGATAAGACCACTTCGGGCTTATTGTTGCATCTTGAAGGAAAGATATCTTTGCTTACTATTAGAAGATCATAGTGATGAGTCTTCTAAAAGCATAGATAAAACCTTTTACGCATGTCAGGGCTAGTGGGAGCTTTGTTGTATTCCTAGTGTTAAATATCTATGGAAGATAATGTCCCGGTATTAGGTTATCTGCAAACCTAATTCAGGAATTACTGCTTCATAGGGGCATTTAAGAGATACAAAATTGGATAGTATTTAGTTCAAGAAATATAGAGATATGTTCTTGATGTTTGACGACTTAAATAGGCTTGGAGTAAGTAGTTACTCTAATGTGTGTTTCTGCTAGGATAACGGTTGATCTTTGATCAAAGTTGATGATCCTAACTTGTGGTGTTGTTTGTTGGGTCTTAAGTATCACTAACCCTATTGTTGGCTTTTTGAGACAATGAGGGTGTGATTACTTTAACTTTTTTGAAAAGTAAGGTCTCTTTGATGCATACTTTTGAAGTAGTCTTGTCAAAAGAGATAATTGAATAACAAAAGAACTTGTGGATGTTGTGGGACAAATCCACTAGTTAAGCCGTTGTTATGGACTAGTGGTGTTTGTCATACTAGGTCCATTAACATGTTTAATGCATATAACTTGGCTTGAATATGTTTTGGTTTATGATTGATTTGTACCTATGTTTTGGGGACGTTAAGCAGTATTGCAATTCATACCATATCGATTATTAAATGGAGATTTAATAATACGCCGAGGGCGGGTATTTTATGAATCCTTATTGTGTTCCATCTTAGCATGTTTAAACACTTCCGAGAATGTTTTTCATTCTAAAATCTCCACAATCGGTTATACTTTATAGGAAGGAAGTATAAATTAAGATTGAGGTAAAGAGTTGGTTTTGTTAAACGTGATTCTTGCCTATACTTGAAAGGGGTTTCAAGTGATTGGAGGACCCGCACCCGAGTTCGCTTCATGGTTCTAGTCATAAGAAACTCGGGATGATGATGACGTTTCATCCTTAAACTAGAGATACATGTGATTCCAAAGCATAGATCTGCTTTGCTTTGATCGTTTTCGAACGCGGTCCGTAACTCGTCGTTATAAAGGAGATGATTGGGTAGAGTATTATCGATGTGGCGGGACTATGTAGTCGAAAGGAATTTGTTCCTCTATGTATAGAGAAGATATCCATGGGCCCCTTGAAGATTGAGTGCTGACGTTCATATGCATGGCCGTGCTCAAGTTATATTGATGATGGATCAATGTTAACTTGGTTTGTTGGTCACCATTAATCTAGAATCGAGAAACATAATCGTGAATGATCTGAAGGTTGAATTTATTCCATGCCTTGTGTTCACATAGGATATCGCGAACAAAGGGATGTATATGTTCATTTATCTTTAGGACAATCATTTTATGATTGGGATCTTGTCAAGAGTGGCATACCCTATACTGACTTGGGAGCATAGATATCTTGCTAGAGGCCGCTCTATGTTTGTGTTATTTTTCGTAGTCGTGCCACGTGCAAGTGGGAGTCTGTTGGAATATGCCCGCTGACACGAACGAATTAATAGCACTACTGATGAAGTATAGGCCTATTGGGTCACACACCAAGTATTGATTCCGGCAACACGATCAAGCAAAAGAGAGGAAAAAGGCCAAAATGGGTTTTGGCAGCATGGTACACGGGCCGTGTTCTTGAACACGGGCCGTGTCCAGTCCAACATACACGAGGCGTATTAGCCCAATTCAAGGTCATGTAGTATGGGCCTACACGGGCCGTGTAGTGCCTGTTAGACACGGGCTGTCTTAGCCCAATTGAGGCCGTGGACTTTGGGCCTACACGGCCGTGTTGGCCAACACGGGCCGTGTATGATCACTGTAACAGCAGAATTAACATTCTTGAACACACCTTTTAATGAGATTAAGTGAGATGTTAAGTGAGCTACGTTTTTTTGTGCCAAGGAACAGACTCTTGGGTATTGTAGAGTTCTTGTTCATGAGAAGTCTCCCTCTAATTGCTTTTCTTCTTTGTGATCAAGTTTGATGCACAAGAGAGTGTGGTACACACAATTTGGTTGTTGTTTTGGTGTCTAACACCAACCTACTAGCATTGGGGAATCAAGTGTGCTTGGGGTGGACTACTCTAGAGGAATTCTTCCTTGAATTCTACACACTCTAACAAAGAAGAATCTTTGGTGATCTTGCATTATGGTATAACCTTTCTTCTTTCTTATTTATTATGTTTTAGTTGCAATTCCATGTTTAGATGTTGGTCCATGGCATGTGCGTTTGTTTGGCTAGTTTAGTTTTTGTATTATATCTTGCTTCCGTTGCTACTCGTATGTGGCAAACAAATACCTTCACTACAGGCATACTACAGTCCTACAAGTAACCCTCACCCGATTCACGAGAGTTCGTATGATGCCGGCAAGCCTTGACATGTATCATGTGCTCACAATAATATGGGCCCTTATATTATTCTAAACACATCACACATACCAAGTCTTATCGTCACCATCTGAAATCTCGATTCACAAGCTTAGGTCATGCATCACATAACATTCCACATACACATTGCATTTTCATATTATCATAAAATCATGCAAACACATAAAGTTCAACACACCAGCCATCATATCCTAGTCCATCCATATCACGAATACATCCACGTATAATGCTAAGTCATACAAGTCTTTGAGCGTCTGATCCTACCCTACCCCAACATCAAACAAGAACATGAAATAAGGCCAAATCATCCGTTCTAAGCCTATATGGTTACCATTATACATGGTGTACAGTATTCCCGATATGTATAAACATGGATACAGTTAGGAACTACTCTAGCATATATCATGGATTCAACTGCACAGTATATTCCACCAACTATATAAATATAAATACTATGCGTCACTTCACTTCGTGCTCACCAGGACCAAGCTCCAGCTGACAGCTCATCGTTCGGTTTTAAAAATGAATTTTGTAGATTTAAAAATGTTTTTAGAACCAAGGTTTAAGTCCAAACACACCTCTTGCATGCTTGAATCCCTTAAACCTAGGCTTTGATACCAAGTTGTAACGTCCCAAAAAAAATTTTTAAACAAATGAATTTAGAAATATAAATGCATTCAACAAAAGGTCATACGAGGTCCCGCACCCGGAACTACCCGTGGCAAAATGTATTTAAGTAATATTACAGACATTGTTCCAACAAAGTGTTTACGTAATTAAAACAGCGGAAACGATTAATTAAATGATGAGCCATCTTCACATTGCTGGAGCCTCCCCACGATCAGGTCCTGAAAAGAATAAGTTCAACCACAGTAAGCATAAAGCTTAGCGAGCACTCTAACTTACACACCACACTAGGCATGTACATGTCACATCATAACACAAATCCATGATCACATATCATAACACATACTACCGACGCAGTGCACTGACGACGATTTCACACTTTGGGTCACAGTTAACTATCCAAGCCGTACCAAGGATTTCACACTATGTCTGACTGTGCCCGAGTTACGTTTTCACCACAATATAACGTAACCCTTCACTTCACATATATCACATCAGTTAAAACATCACATAAGATATAACGTATACATTTCACACTAATATCATGTATAAGTTAGGGTAAACTCACCTGATCTGCAGCACAGATAAAAGCAACAGGTTTCACAAGCTGAAAGTTAACAAGTCCAGTCGCAAGGACCTACAATACAGATATCTCTACTGATTAGCTTTGGGTATACTACATGCCCTAAGTCGGACCACATTAGGTCGGGCCTAACAACTGAGAGTCGCATGGACTTAGATGGAAAGTCGCATGGACTGCTATCATGCCCCATGCGAAAGTCGCATGGGTCTACACAAGGTCGCATGGGCCTAAACTCATGAAATCCGACACTTTAAGAAATCCGCTACTCTTATACAAATCCGGCCCTTAAACAAATCCGATACTTTCATGAAATCCGGTACTCTTATGTAAATCCGACTGTTATACAATTCGACTGTCGTATGCCATCCGACAGTCGCATGGTACAACTCACCCATGCAATCCGAATGTCGCATGGCCACTTATGGGATCCGAATGTCGCATGAAAGAATACATATACAATCCGACAATCACATGAAAGTAACTTCATCATGCGAAAGTCGCATGAACACCCCACTACCCCATCCGAAAGTCGCATGACCCTTCCCAAGAGTCGCACGACTCATTCCTTCCCTGACAGTTCATCTTTTTGAAAAACCCAGAACTTGAAACTCCATTTTCAAAATCACAACCTTCTCAAAACTTAACCAAATCACTTTATTTTTGTTTCAAAACATTTCTCCATTCATTTAGGCACTTCCTTCCAAATTTAAACACAACACCACAAGTATCAAAGCTCCTAGTTCATATTCTTTTACTATGTTCTTCATAAACCCAAAACCCCACAAAATCCAGGTCTTATCCAGCCTTATGATCATCCAAACAAGGTAAATTTGGTATCTACAACATCATAGAGATATAGGAAACATTACGTGATGATTCCTTTGCCAAAACTTGAGTTTTCAAATGATTCTTGACACTTTCCTTCTTGCTCTCTCGTGAGTTTTTGCACACACAGACACACACTCTAGAACTTTCAATGCAACAGTGAAATCTTGGAGGCTGCACCCTAATTTTCAATTTATACATGCTTCAAATAAGGCCTTGGGCCCAACAATGGCACTTTCTATAAGCTCATAAGGCTTAATTCTTTCACATTTTACTCCATTTCTCTTAATTAATTAGCCCAACCATGAGGTAGCCCAATTACTTGTTTATTCAATAGGCTAAATAACCCACCACATCCACTAACAACTTAATTTCCATAAAGCATAAACAACTCCAACATATATATAAAAATTGCATCATCCAATAAAATATTCGTTTATTTATTATATGGAAACAGTGTATTACATGAATTTTGGCTTGTTTGACATAATGAAGTCAAACACACATATATATACATAAAAGTTTGCTCTAATTACATAAATAGTCCCTTGACTATTTAAGTTTCATTTCAACGGTTTAGGCCACTCTAGTTTATAATCACATCTTATCACATATATCTCATTATAACTCGTATAACACTTTGTATATTTCTTGTATTAAGTATAAATAAAATTCTGGATGTTATATGACACCGGCACATCATGCCTAGAGATCACTTCATACATACCGGCTAATGTTGCCGGCGAAAAAGTCTCACAAATAAGGATAAAATGAACACTTTTAGTCAATTGTCCACTACAAACCAAATCGTGTTGAAGTTCCTGGAGTTCGGGATAATTTGCTGATCAAATGTATTGTGATCACATTTCTATACTGAAATCTCTAGAGGTTAATTAATTTTGTAATATAGTCATAATACAAGGGGTTAATGTGAAAGTATAATTTTATCACTAAAATTCTTTATCTTATCTCTCGGTCTCTCCCTATTTTAAAATCCATTTGTTGATGAATTATTAAAGCGATCACAACACCACACGGCTCCGAGCCTCCGAACGTATAAGCAAAAACCGCCAGAAATTCCTTAAATCCAATTGGATCTTCGCTTAATTTCTATCATTCAGACTTCAGACTTACTGTTTTGGAGATTCAGGTATTTGATTTGCTTTCGATTTTAAAGTTTGAATCCTCTGTTAGTATTCCAAGTTTGAGATGCAAATAATGTTTCCCCTTCTTGATTATTAAATTATTAAATTCCAATAATCAACGATTCTCTTTTCGATTCAATGTCAGATACATCTGACATTAGGTTGATTAATTTTGTATTTAATTTGATTTAGGATATATGACCTAGATTGTACCGTAGTCGTAAGCGAAACGAGTTTGAATCTACTCGGATAGTGAAAATAGATTACAGATTCTTAAATCTTAAGAGTTTGATGTCATAAGATTGTTTTCATGGTGATAATTTGGGTGTTTTTGTTTGACAAGTAAATTGAACCTATTTGGGGGTCAAATTTAGTCTTTCTCTGACCCACAAGCTATTGTGCTGTTCTTGATTGACTTGTTGGTAAAGTCTTGGAAAATAAGGAAGATGTTGCCAAGTTAATCAAACAAAAGGAGAAAAAACAGGGAAACTAAGTTTTAGGGTTTCACCCAGAGACTATGGGTATGATTGGTTATAAATCTATTATAGGTTTTTAGTTAAGTTTCTTAATTGTGTATAATACAGATCACTTTAATTTTGTGTGTCTAAGTTTTCTTCCTGTTGATAGGTAAAATGGCGGTAGCTTTTACGCAGTTTTCATGGTGGTCATGGAGTAGAAAGCATCAAGATACACAAATTTCCAAGAACTCCAAAACAACATCTGATGTAAATATGTTGGAATTCGACCACAATTTAAAGTTTCCGTTGGTAAATGTGGCATCTTCAACACCTAAAAGGGTAAAAAGAAAGTGGCAGAGTCGAAGAGAACGCAAGATTGATAAAGAATATGATGTTGTGTTGGTTCCATCAGATGGTGGTTGTTTATCAGGATCAGAATCTGATGATTCTGATTGGTCAATTGGATGGTTGGAACCTCATGGTACTGGTTTTTATAGTGATGATGATGATCGCGATGATGATGATTCGGATGATAGTTTTGCTGTGCTAGTTCCTTGTTATGGTCGTGGGCGTGTTGATATTGCGAACCCCAACAGAGGAAATGACAACTTCTTAGATTCTATTGGACAAGTTCCTGACATATATTCTGCTGGTAAGGCTTCTTATTTTACTGTCAATTATTACACAGAAAAGAAGGATGTGATTGGTATTACACATTAGGATCAAATAATAAGGATTTTTCTTTGAGAACTGTTAGAAAGATCTCTGACCACATGAAACAAGGGGCAGGATTGGTATTTAACATTACGATCAAATAAGAATGCTTGCCACCTTTCTAACAAAAACAATCCTTCATACGTGATTCGAAGTTTATGGTATAAAACATAGCGTGTAAACGTGTGATATCTTTATTAATTAGCATAAAAAACTTATTAGTTGCAATTAATTTTGGCAAACAAATAAGAGAAGTATATTGCCATGTATTACTAATATAACCTTACACATAAGATAATGTATCATCATGTTACTTTTACTTTTACACTTTGTGTTGCCTCTTACAAGCATAACATGTAAACTTTAGTTTAGATGTTTTTAGCTTTAATTTCTAATCTTATTATTTTACATGAACATACATCACTCGTTATACTACCAATGTATGCATCACAAAAATACCAAAAACCTCATTAAAGATCATTTACAGCGTCAATAAATTGCTTCCAGTTATGTCCCCTCTTTATATGTATTTTAATCTACATGAAGAACTTTTTCAATCATTGTATATTTGTATGTGGCTTTAGATTTTGATTTGTGAATAACTTTTTCTTGCGAAAATGACTACAAAGAACGTTGATGTTTACAAAATTGAGTGATTTTAAACAAATTGTGAAATTAAAATGCTGAAGGAGTTGTTCATGTCCCAAACTACTGTAATTGGTCTTTTGTGGTTAAAATTTTGGGTTGGCAAATTTGGGCAGCTTGGGTAACAAGTTTATATGGACTTAAGCCAGTAGATGTTTTTTGCTGATTCAAACAGTTTGGGTTGCATTGTGTTGACCCTAAATACTTTTTGGGCAAGTAATTATATTATTTTTATAATAGTCTAACTTTGAATAAAATAATTTAGGAGATTTGTGAACTGGCAATTTAGCCTTGGGCTGCCAACCTATGTAAGTAAATGGTCAAAATTGCCACCTATAAATATAAAATTATGAATCTTGCAAGACTGAATACAATTGGAGAAAGAATTACCACTGATCTTTCAAGACTTTTCTACATGGAAAATCTTTGGGTTACCGGATACATTTAAAAGAGAGTTTTGAAAGTTTGCTACACGGAAAGAAAGTTCTAAAATATGATACATACAGTTACAACTTACATATGTGTTAAAGTTGGATACATTTCGGTGCAATTAATCTCATTATTTGTGGTACTTTTGCAACTTAAAGTCAGTTATATCAGTCAAAAAAAATTTCTATTCTTCCAAAAGACAGGTTTGCTTATTGCATTTTCACAACAACAATCTATGAAAAGTGGTTCTTGATTTTAGCTTAGTTTGTGTCATGTCTGATATTTACGGTTTTTTTTTTCGAAATGCTAACGGGATCATGGTTTGCAGAGAACGAAGTGTACATGGAACAATGGCTGTCATCTTTACAGCACATTTGAGCATCTGGCTTAGCCGATTAACTGTAAATATGTATCTATGTATAAAGGTAGTGGTTTGTGCTTATCGTTCTGGGTTTAAAACGACCCTGATTTGCGACAACGATTAACAGATCAAGAAAACTGAAGCTGTACAGAAATGGGCAAAAATTAATTGAAGAGTGAGTCAGTTTATCTTCAGATTAGCATTGATCTGGTTAAAATCAAGATTGAGAACAAAAAAAAAAAAAGAAAAAAAATGATTTGTTGGGTGATATTTGGTGTAATGTAAATAGTTGTATGATGTAACTATTAATTGGAAGTGAGGGAAAAAAAAAGAAGCAAAATTTTATAATAAGTATTGTAAATTAGATTTAAAACTGAAATGATTGATAGTTGTTTATATGTTGTAAACCATTTGTTGTGTCCCTTTCTTTTTTTATTTTTAAATATTTTTTTAGTGACAGGCATTTAGTATATTCTGGACATGTGGTTTTGAAAGTGATATGACATTGAATATCTAAAACAAGAAAATTAGGTATAATAAATTTAATAATTGGATTATAGGAAATGGAAAGCTAGAGCCTTCTTTCTATTTTCAGATAGAGGTATTATTATTTACATATTTAATTTTTAGATAAATTATATTAAAATATAATAAACTTTACGTTTATAATTGTATCAACAAACTTTTTTTATTATAAAAACAATAAAATTAACTTTTATAATCATTGCACGGAAACAATTTTTTTTTGTGTTTGAATTTTAATTACCATTACAAATAAATATTAGAAATTAAAAATCAAGGGTTACTGCTTTTTAAATGTTCACTGTTGTAGTCGCAGTCTTTCACAAAATGACAAATTGGAAAAATAATTGATATATCGTTTTCCAAATGTCTATTGTAGTCGCCACTTTATTTTTTATTTTTTAATTTTTAATTTTTAATTTTTTATTTTGGCCTTTAAATACATGAAATATGTCAAAAGCTCGTTAAGCTTTTTTATAGCCATGATTCATGAGTTGATATATTATTACTTTACATACAACCATAACAAAATGTTTATAGTCCATATTTAATTAATAATTTTAATAGATTAATTTTAGCCTTTGAATCAATGTAATCAATGGTCCAAATTGCATTTAAAAATTTGGACAGAGTGTCATTTTCGTAATTCAATGTGATGTTTTTATAAATCACATATGATTGTATACTAGAATCACTTGTGATTGAATATTAAAATTTTAGGACTACGTTTTTTACATAAACATTATTGAACACAACTCACAATCATAATCCACGTTTTTATCCCAAACCTCTTGAGCTATTTATTTTATTTTTCATAAAATTAATAATATAAATTTTTGAAAAACTTTTAAATTGATAAACTCGTAAATACGAAAAAACCGACTAATAAGCTTATCAAAACTATAATAAAATTCTTACATGAAAAAACAAGCTAATCCATGATAACCAGCAATATTTTTCAATGACGAGCTCGTGTTTTGTTATTGTCAGTGCACTTAGCTCATTATTCGATCATGAAGATGGAGCTCGTTGTCAGTGTAATGAGCCAAGTCACTCGTTATTTTTTTTAACTAATAGAAATTGGGATAAATAATTTTGTATGGGTCTAGTAATGGAGGTGATAGGTGCTATATTTTTTTCAGTCATTCATTTGTATTTGATCTAGTGGTGCTTTTTTATTTTTTATTTATTTAAAAGAGTATAATAGTAAACCAAAATTTTTCACTCTTCAATCTATTTTCTTTTCCTATTTTTCTCTCTCCTAAATTTTAAATAAATTAAAAATAATAATCTAATAAATTAAAAATAATTTACAAGTTTGTCACCATTTCATTAAAAAATACATCCGAATTCAATACTGAAATAGTTATAGATACGTGAGTTTTTCTATCAAATAGTACTCATTCATCAATGAGCCGGTAATTGGTTACCAATTAATTTTTTCTTGTTCTTAAACCTTTGTTTATTAACAAACACAATAATATTTAAATAAATCTAAGACTAATTAGGGTGTTAAATACTAAACATTGCATTAAAACAATAACACTAATTAGGGTATTCAGTACTAAACATTGCATTAAAACAATAACACAAACACATAAATATTTAAACAAATCTAAGACTAATTAGATGTTCAATACTAAACATTCAATAAAACAATAAAACAAACACAAAAATAGATAATTGTAATGAGTGTTATCACTACGACTGATTAGTGATTAGTTACTTATGGTGACAGAGCAACTTTTGATAGCAATAATAACAATTATTATTTTGGAAGCTCTAATCTAAACACCCTTCATAATAATTTTATATTATACAATGTTTTATAACCCGGGTTTTTTATTGACCGGGTGACGGGTCAACCCGATATTATACATACATATATATATATATGTGTGTGTGTGTGTGTATACATACATATATATAAGGGAGGGAGGGTTCATGCAAAAAGTGTTTTATTTATGAAAAGTGTGAGAAACAATCTCAGTCACTCATTTGTATTTGATCTAGTGGTGTAGATTAATTATATTTTTTTATTTTTTTATTTAAAAGAGTATAATAGTAAACTAGGATTTTTCTCTCTCCAATCTATTTATGTTTTCTATTTTTCTCTCACCTAAATTTTAAATAAATAACAAAATAAACTAAATATAATTTACCTGTTTTTTCACCATTTGAATAATGAATACATCCGAATTCAATACCGAACATAGTTATAGATACATTGTGAGTTTTTCTATCAAATAATACTCATTCATCAATGAGCCGGTAATTGGTTACCAATTATATCTTTCTTGTTCTTAGACCTTTGTTTATTAACAAACACAATAATATTTAAATAAATATGAGACTAATTAGGGTGTTCAATACTAAACATTGCAATAAAACAATAACACAAACAAAAAAATATTTAAATAAATCTAAGACTAATTAGGGTGTTCAATACTAAATATTGCATTAAAACAGTAACACAAACACATAAATATTTAAACAAATCTAAGACTAATTAGGATATTCAATACTAAACATTCATTAAAACAATAAATAAACACAAAAATAGATGGTTGTGATGTGTGTTATCACTACGACCTATTAATGATTAGTTAGTTATGGTGATAGAGCAACTTTTGATATCAGTAATAATAGTTATTATTATGGAAGCTCTTATCTAAACAACCTTCACAACAATCTTATATTATACCGGTTTTTTAGTTGACCCGATCCCCTCACCGGATTTTTAGATTTTTCAAATGTATATGTGAATATATATATATATATATATATATATATATATATATATATATATATATATATATATATATAAGGGAGAGAGAGTTCATGCGAAAAATGTTTTATTTACGAAAAATGTGAGAAACATTCTCAGCCAATCATTTGTATTTGATCTAGTGGTGTAGATTAATTATATTTTTTTATTTTTTAAATTTAAAAGAGTATAATAGTAAATAAAATTTTTCTCTCTCCAATCTATTTCCGTTTCCTATTTTTCTCTCTCTAAAATTTAAAATAAATAAAAAATAATTTACCAGTTTTTCACCATTTCAATAATGAATACATCCGAATTGAATACTAAACATAGTTATAGATATTTGAGTTTTTCTATCAAATAATACTCATTCATCAATGAGCCGGTAATTGGTTAACAATTAATTCTTTCTTGTTCTTAGACCTTCGTTTATTAACAAACACAATAATATTTGAATAAATATAAGACTAAACATGCAATGACCATACCATGCATACCCATAGTAGTACCAAATGTAACGTCCCAAAAACCAAATTTAAAATATTAAGATCAAATACATATAAGTGTTCGCATCTCAAAGTTTATCATAAAAGCGGAAGCAATACTTGTTTGAAAACCTGACGTATCAATAGATACTCACATAAATACTGTCATAAGTTTGGTACCAAAAACTTGATATTTACAAACCAGACGTTAATTTCAAAGAGTTTAACAGTTGGAAGTCAAACCGGAGCTTTGCCCTTGCCTTTGATAAAACCTGCAAAACATTTTTAAAATAGTATCTGATAAGCTACGAGAGCTTAGTGAGTAATCTAAACATAACATCGTATGAGCACACGTATACATTCACATGAAGTTAATACACGCATGTCTGACAATCAAAGCTAGCCTCTGGTTCTAGACCCAGGGCATCATCGTAGGTCACAGTATTGTACCGCATCTGAGCACTACTGTACATAGCAGTAAGCTTACATATTCACATGTATAACATAACATGTTAGCAATCTGATATGAAACTACACATGCTGCTGATATGAAGTGAAGTCTAGAAGACTCACCTTATAATTGTAATATGCAATACTTCACAGATCACTGATGCAGGTATTATGTCAATCACATCCTATATAACAATACATGAATAATACATAAGACATTCTGATCTGAAATAGAGCCTACACGGGCCGTGTATCCCTACACGGGTCGTGTCCTATTAATGCTACACGACCTAAGCTGGAAACATGGCCAGTGTGGTCTAGTCACCCTACACGGGCCGTGTACCTCTACACGGGCCGTGTACCACTCATGCTACACGACCATGTAACCCTACATGGCCCTATGACCGCCTTGCACACTACACGGCCATGTACCTCTTATACTACACGACCATGTAACCTTACATGGCCCTGTGACCGCCTATACTACTACACGGCCGTGTACCGCTACACGGGCCGTGTACATCATAGACCAGCAGATTGTTCTTAGCAAGAACTGCCGGATTTCACCATAAATCCGCTTATAACATCATAAAACCGACTAGAGGTGTTTTCCTACACCTCCTAACACTGATATACATGATCTAATCAATACAAAACATCCTTAACATGATTCCACCATGGAATCATGTGTTTAGATCCATAAAAACCATAAGAACAAAGGTTTGAAACCTTACCTCCACTTGAATACTTGCTATACTCTTGATATAGATACTAGCTCTGTTGTGATGTTCAAATAAAATGAAAGTTGCTATGGCTTGCTCTTGAATTCGTGGGTTTGCAGAGAAGAAAACCATAAACATTGACTTCTACAGTCAAAGTTGACAATATATATATATATATATATATATATATATATATATATATATATATATATAAGTTTAGGGTAATTGCATAACTGGTCCCTGAACTTAAATAACATAAAATCTGACGGTTTTAGCCCCTCTAGTTTTTAAACCACATCTTCTCACGTATATCCATTTATAACTCGGGTAACACCTTGTACTTTTTCTTGCATAAATTTAATAATAAAAATTCTGGGTGTTACACCAAAATATTATTTGGGGATTTTCAGAATACAACTGAATAAAGCACGAGTAACACAATGACTCGAAAAACCAAAAAAATGTTTTAAGTTTAAAAACACTGTTTTAAGCATATCCTGTACTCGCATACAATACTCACATAATACATAATCAATATAACTGTTAGTATACTCACCAAGCTGCAAGCCTCCAGTTTGACAATTTTCAAAATCCACAGAACCATGGTTTAAGTCCAGAATGTGTCTTGTACACATCCAGATCCCTCAAACCGTGGCTCTAATACCAAGTTGTAACGCCCTAAAAACCAAATTTAAAATATTAAGATCAAACACCTATAAGTGTTCGCATCTCAAAGTATATCATAAAAGCGGAAGCAATACTTATTTGAAAACCTGACGTATCAATAGATACTCACATAAATACTATCATAAGTTTGGTACCAAAAACTTGATATTTACAAACCAGACGTTAATTTCAAAGAGTTTAACAGTTGGAAGTCAAACCGGAGCTTTGCCCTTGCCTTTGATAAAACCTGCAAAACATTTTAAAAATAGTATCTGATAAGCTACGAGAGCTTAGTGAGTAATCTAAACATAACATCGTATGAGCACACGTATACATTCACATGAAGTTAATACACGCATGTCTGGCAATCAAAGCTAGCCTCTGGTTCTAGACCCAGGGCAGCATCGTAGGTCACAGTACTGTACCGCATCTGAGCACTACTGTACATAGCAGTAAGCTTACATATTCACATGTATAACATAACATGTTAGCAATCTGATATGAAACTACACATGCTGCTGATATGAAGTGAAGTCTAGAAGACTCACCTTATAATTGTAATATGCAATACTTCACAGATCACTGATGCAGGTATTATGTCAATCACATCCTATATAACAATACATGAATAATACATAAGACATTCTGATCTGAAATAGAGCCTACACGGGCCGTGTATCCCTACACAGGCCGTGTCCCATTAATGCTACACGACCTAAGCTGGCAACATGGCCAGTGTGGTCTAGTCACCCTACACGGGCCGTGTACCACTCATGCTACACGACCATGTAACCCTACATGGCCCTATGACCGCCTTGCACACTACACGGCCATGTACCTCTTATACTACACGACCATGTAACCTTACATGGCCCTGTGACCGCCTATACTACTACACGGCCGTGTACCGCTACACGGGCCGTGTACATCACAGACCAGCAGATTGTTCTTAGCAAGAACTGCCGGATTTCACCATAAATCCGCTTATAACATCATAAAACCGACTAGAGGTGTTTTCCTACACCTCCTAACACTGATATACATGATCTAATCAATACAAAACATCCTTAACATGATTCCACCATGGAATCATGTGTTTAGATCCATAAAAACCATAAGAACAAAGGTTTGAAACCTTACCTCCACTTGAATACTTGCTATACTCTTGATATAGATACTAGCTCTGCTGTGATGTTCAAATAAAATGAAAGTTGCTATGGCTTGCTCTTGAATTCGTGGGTTTGCAGAGAAGAAAACCATAAACTTTGACTTCTACAGTCAAAGTTGACAATATATATATATATATATATATATATATATATATATATATAAGTTTAGGGTAATTGCATAACTGGTCCCTGAACTTAAATAACATAAAATCTGACGGTTTTAGCCCCTCTAGTTTTTAAACCACATCTTCTCACGTATATCCATTTATAACTCGGGTAACACCTTGTACTTTTTCTTGCATAAATTTAATAATAAAAATTCTGGGTGTTACAACTGTTCCCCACTTGAAATGATTTCGTCCCCGAAATCAACTGCCAAAGAGTTCTGAATTAATATCATCATTTTCTGTTCAAGCCCTCATACATACTCTGACCTCTTTCTACACTTTTACCGGTCCTTGACCCATCTACTCTGTTTATTATAGATTTAACTGCTAAACATCTTCTGAGATATAATATACGAAAGGTGTTCTGAATTTATAACAACTCTTCTGATAACTCTGATCTCTAAACGGCCCTTCCCCTCATATATAGTAATTCTGTACAACCATTCGAATTTCAGACTTAATTTTTTCCTCCTTTCTGAATCTGATCACGTCTTTCCACAGTGATACTTTCAATAATACATACTTCTTCACTGAAACTGATGTGATGATCTCTGTTTATCTGTAAAACCCTTCTGTCTATTCTGGGCGTCAAACAATCTACTACATACCTTCTGAATCTGTTATGTCTTTCGCTGTATCATTTCTGTGCTATCCCACACTTTCTGACCCAAGTCACCCAATACACTGAAGTTTGGCAGTAATATCATACAATTTCATACATTGGCATCCCGGTACTGAACCTGTATCTGTTGTAATACGAAATTCTGTCAAGCAAATATGCACCCCAGTTTTCTTCTGACTTAATAACATAATCATAAAACATGCTTTCCATCTTCTGATTATTTCTTTCATTCTGACTGTACTAAGATGAAGCTTAATCCTTAACTTTATATGAAATCTGTTCCGAATTCTAGAAGTGGATCTGATATCACTGTCTGAATCAATAAACACTGACATACTATGACATAACACAATCTGCTTCACATACACATCTGTTAACTGTTCTGATGAATGAGTTTCTCTAATGGAAACTACATATACACTTTTATTTAACCTGCCTACAATCACTCATAACACATTATAACTTCGTAGAGTTTTCGGATAATTTGGCATTCAGGTTCATACTAATATTTCCAGATATAATTTCTGACGTTTGGCCTTCTTTCGTACACCTTTATAAGTATTTCTCCACTTATCTGACTATATCTTGCTCCATATCCGGTCACCAATAATCCACCCTTAGGTCTTTATAAAATTGGTAACTTCTGACTGAATGGAAAATCTAAACTTGTGAGCTTCATTTAACTGTGTCTGACTTGCATCTCCATAACCTGATACTCACATACGGTTATATCTAATCAGTATATCACGACTGTCTTTAATCGGATTTATTTCCTGTCATTCTCATCCATTCTTTAATATACTTTTCACTTTTGATCTCTTCTGACTGACCTGTTCCTATTTCATCTAAAATATAAGCGTTGTAACTATCATCTAGATAATTAATTCATACAAGTATTATTTCTGATTTCCTGTTCAAACTGTCGGCTATATCATTAGCCTTACCCTGAATAATATAATATTCTACTCACAATTCTTCACTGATTCTGACCATTGTTTCTGTCGCCTTTAAAGGTCCTTCTCATTCAACAATTATTTCTAACTTTTATAATCTCGTGTAAACCACTCTATACATAAAAAAATACCTAATCTCATCATATCATACTGAATGCTACCGTAGCGCACTAGCGGTAGTCTTACACCACCTATGAATGCTATTGCGGCGCACCAACAATAGTCTTACATCCACATATCCACCTACTATTGAGGTAATATCCTTACGTATCATATAATTAACATACCACATATACTACTATCAGGTGTGAGTCTGTATATTCATTCTCATACGATTGAATTGTCTAGAAGTGTAAATAATAACTCTGCCCCTCTGCATCCATCCAAACCACTGTACTGTCATCACACAATGCGATCGTCTCTTCAGTTGATTCAGGTAGTGCAAACACTTGCTTCACATAATTTATGCAATTAATCCCATCCAACTGTTGATTACTGTCGGGTTCTTTGACAGCTCCCAATTCATCACCTTCTCTACTTCTCAGAATTCATCTCGATCCCAATCCTACTAATAAATTATCTAAAGAATTTCATTCCTTACATCTTAAATTCATATTGAAAACTTAACATATAACTAATTTCTGCTCTGTGTCACTAAAACTTTTCAAACATGATTCTCATGATCTGATAAACTTCTGAAATAAATACATATATCGTTGAAGAACACAATTTCTGACTTACTTGACATTGACTTATACACCCTATTCTTTTAATACATAATCACTGCTGGTGCGTTAGCAAGGCTAACAGGTATCATAACTACTTCAAAACATCTACACGTTTCTGAACACAATTTAAGGAATACCATCCCTTCTGATCTCAGGCTGAAAAAAATCCGATCTGGAGTCAGCTTTGACAACTACTTTACCCCGTTATAACTGATCACATAATTCTCATATTCTGAACATCGGACATATATTCATGATCACTTTATTGAGCCCACTATAATTAATACACATAACATAAATACACATCATGAAATGCTACTGGGTCTTATAACCCCCCACATGTAATAATTCTTGAAATCATTTCAATAATTCATGTATCTCTGAAGGAGCAAGTCTGTACGTAGTTCTCGTAATCAGTGAAGCATTCAACCCCACACAAATTTTAAACATACTCTGTCTGTCTGGGAGTAACCTTGGCTATTTCTTGAATTACCTAACAAGATACTCACATACTACTTTCATATCTTTCTAGCTCATCTGGTCCTCTAATGAGTTAATATTTTTAACATAGGTTGAGAAAAATAATGTACCCATACTGAAGACACTTCCCAGCTTTTGAAACTGTACACCCGTATAACCTACTTGTTTTAATTTTAGCATATATAATTAGTTCTTCCCCACTTGGGATATGAACTCGTATCACTTCTGTTCACATAATATCATAACCTGGTTATAATTTAACTAGTCCATTCCAACTACTATTTGGAACTCACTCATATTCATAGGTACAAAATATTTCTCACTCGTACTTCAACCAATAACACAAAATCTTCTTTGATTCTGCCTCCTTCAACAATTTATTATCTAAGAAAAGTACATACCGGTTCTACATAATTTACATACATAATAAAAGAAACCTTACATCGTTTCCACTTATTTATTTAATATCTCTACTGACAAATTCCAGCTAGTTAGGACATTCTGAGGACTCATGCCCGTACTGAGCACAGTCATAACAAAACTTTCCCAAGGATAAACAATCCTTATAATTATGTCCTACTTCTCCACACGTATAACAACCTTTAGTTTTATACTTACACTGGCCCGTATGGTTCTTACCACAAGTCTCGCATCCTGTTCTTCTATGGGATCCCTCGGCTTTGATCTCCATTTTATCTTCTTTTATCTCGTTAATCATTTCATCCTTCAATATATGAAATTCTTCTCGGACTACACTTCGTATCTCATTCTTCATTTCAGTTATAATGGATGGCATAACTGTTTTAATACATTTTTCAAACTCATCCGAGACGACACCCCTAAGGTGTTTGGCAGGTATGGCTCCACGCCTTTCCCCATAAAGGGAAATATAGTTTTCCACCTCTCCTATAGTAACCATGTCAGGGTTTTCTTCATTTTCTGTTCTAGAATTCGCATTAGGATCCATTACACTGTAACAAAACAATTCTTGGTTAGTCATAATATCAATCACGTCTCGCACCATTATACTTGTCTTTATTTCATAAACACTCCACTCATTTACCGTCTTTGAATAATATCGTAGATCATACCAATACATACCTCTTTCCACTTTGTTTTAACTTACTTTCCTTAGTTCTCATAATAACTTTACGTACATGACATCTGTAAATTTGCTTTATTACCACTCCTTTTACAATTAATCTTGATACTGACTCTTATCTGATCATTTGTTTGTTCTTTTATCTGTTCCATAACTCATACAACAATATATGGCATAAACTCTGTTTCACCACTTTACTAAGTTTTCTGCACTGAATTCTTCAGATGTAGGTTCTGATATTTAACAATTATATCTGGGGCTCAAACACCCTATCATGCTATATTCTTATAAAAATACGTTCACTTGTAATACTGATATTTATCCTTTCATGTCTGTGACTAAAATCACTCTTAGGATTATACACTACTCTTGAACCTCTTGTATATATCATTCTGGTAGTATAGATAAAGCACTAAAGCAAAAGGTGGCTTTATCACACTATCCTGTATAACAAATAGTTAGTTGTATAACCATACATCAGTACACCTATTATCATATCCAAAGTATTTCTATACATACTAAGGCATTCTACATATATTCTCAGGTGTACTACCTTACAAGTACCCCTCACCCGATTCACAAGATTCCTCATGATTCCATTAAGTTCTAACATGTATCATGTGTTTGTAATAATATGGGCCCTTATATTACTCTAAACACATTACACACATTTGATCTTAACTTTATCACAAAAAATTCCCGATTCACAGGCTTAGGCCAAAGTTTATACATTATGTTCTCATATATTCATATAACACTAAATTCATCTTGAATGCACAATAAAAGCAACTCTTAAGAGTTGTAAATATATATAACATATATGTCTTAAGCATATCCTGTACTCGCATACAATACTCACATAATACATAATCAATATAACTGTTAGTATACTCACCAAGCTGCAAGCCTCCAGTTTGATAATTTTCAAAATCCACAGAACCATGGTTTAAGTCCAGAATGTGTCTTGTACACATCCAGATCCCTCAAACCGTGGCTCTAATACCAAGTTGTAACGCCCTAAAAACCAAATTTAAAATATTAAGATCAAACACCTATAAGTGTTCGCATCTCAAAGTATATCATAAAAGCGGAAGCAATACTTATTTGAAAACCTGACGTATCAATAGATACTCACATAAATACTGTCATAAGTTTGGTACCAAAAACTTGATATTTACAAACCAGACGTTAATTTCAAAGAGTTTAACAGTTGGAAGTCAAACCGGAGCTTTGCCCTTGCCTTTGATAAAACCTGCAAAACATTTTAAAAATAGTATCTGATAAGCTACGAGAGCTTAGTGAGTAATCTAAACATAACATCGTATGAGCACACGTATACATTCACATGAAGTTAATACACGCATGTCTGGCAATCAAAGCTAGCCTCTGGTTCTAGACCCAGGGCAGCATCGTAGGTCACAGTACTGTACCGCATCTGAGCACTACTGTACATAGCAGTAAGCTTACATATTCACATGTATAACATAACATGTTAGCAATCTGATATGAAACTACACATGCTGCTGATATGAAGTGAAGTCTAGAAGACTCACCTTATAATTGTAATATGCAATACTTCACAGATCACTGATGCAGGTATTATGTCAATCACATCCTATATAACAATACATGAATAATACATAAGACATTCTGATCTGAAATAGAGCCTACACGGGCCGTGTATCCCTACACGGGCCGTGTCCTATTAATGCTACACGACCTAAGCTGGAAACATGGCCAGTGTGGTCTAGTCACCCTACACGGGCCGTGTACCACTCATGCTACACGACCATGTAACCCTACATGGCCCTATGACCGCCTTGCACACTACACGGCCATGTACCTCTTATACTACACGACCATGTAACCTTACATGGCCCTGTGACCGCCTATACTACTACACGGCCGTGTACCGCTACACGGGCCGTGTACATCATAGACCAGCAGATTGTTCTTAGCAAGAACTGCCGGATTTCACCATAAATCCGCTTATAACATCATAAAACCGACTAGAGGTGTTTTCCTACACCTCCTAACACTGATATACATGATCTAATCAATACAAAACATCCTTAACATGATTCCACCATGGAATCATGTGTTTAGATCCATAAAAACCATAAGAACAAAGGTTTGAAACCTTACCTCCACTTGAATACTTGCTATACTCTTGATATAGATACTAGCTCTGTTGTGATGTTCAAATAAAATGAAAGTTGCTATGGCTTGCTCTTGAATTCGTGGGTTTGCAGAGAAGAAAACCATAAACTTTGACTTCTACAGTCAAAGTTGACAATATATATATATATATATATATATAAGTTTAGGGTAATTGCATAACTGGTCCCTGAACTTAAATAACATAAAATCTGACGGTTTTAGCCCCTCTAGTTTTTAAACCACATCTTCTCACGTATATCCATTTATAACTCGGGTAACACCTTGTACTTTTTCTTGCATAAATTTAATAATAAAAATTCTGGGTGTTACACCAAAATATTATTTGGGGATTTTCAGAATACAACTGAATAAAGCACGAGTAACACAATGACTCGAAAAACCAAAAAATTGTTTTAAGGTTAAAAACACTGTTCACGAGCTCCTTCACGGCCTTTCATGGCTCGTGAAGCCCGAGAGCTTTACGACTGCTCATGGCCCGGAAGAACTCGTGAAGCACTAAAAACCATATCATGACCAGACCCCAAACCACACTGGTCATGTAGCCTTCACGACCTGTGAAGAGAACCTCCACGGCCCGTGAAGACTCACTGGACAATTTACCAAAACTTCCAAAAACCAATTTTTCGAGCCATTTTATGCTATATTCATGTAGCAATGGCTCTGATATCACTAAAGGAATCTCATGCATGCCAAAAACCCAAGAGCAACGGAAGCAAGAAACAAAACAAATGAGATTTCAGGTTTACAAAGCACATGCACAATATTCATTTAGTGAGATATAGCTACAAAGAATAATAGCAACAAGAAGAACACAAAGAAACCAGAAGTTAGACCATACCCTTGATGTCTCTGGTTGTTGTAGTGTTGAAGATGTAATACTTGAACTCGAAGTAGAGCTCCTCTATTAGTATCCACACCAAGCTCTTGTGAATCACCTTTGCTAATGCTTGAAATATTTGACCTCCATAGCTGGAACAAAGTTTCAAGAACAACGCAAAACCCTCTTGCCTTTGCTAACTCAAACTCAAACCCCAAAGAGAACTCTAAGTATGCTTTAGTATGTAAGTTAGGTAAACTGACAAAAGGTTCCTACAATTGAAAATAGAGGGGTTTATTTAAGTGATTAGGCAGCTCAAATGGCACCAGGCTCGGCCAAAATGGCTAGCCCTCATTGGACCAACCAAAAGGTCCAATAAGATTAAAGTGTCACTTTGACTTCTGCCTTCACAGGCTCTCACGGCCCGAGAAGGAAGTCTTGAAGGCAGCGCCCCCACGATCCCTTGCTCGGCCCATGAAGCCTCGTGAAGGCCTTCACGTCACGACCTCTTCACGACCCGTGAGGGCCCGTAAAGGTCGACAGAAACCCTAATCAAACAAATTGACTCTCGTGACTTGTGCTGTCGGATTCAACGCTTGTCGTGTAACCCAATAGGCCCCTGCCTCATCGGCAGTGAACCAATATACGTGTATCAGTGGGAATATAACCAACGTTTGTCTAAGAGATAATTTCCCCTCTCACTAACTCCGGTGGAGGGTTCTTTAGTCAATTTTCCTAGTAAACAAGATTCGCATACTTCTTTTGACCCACGGTCAAATTATTCCAAGATCCCATCCGTTTAGAGCTTGGTGATGCGAGTCTCATTCACATGTGCAAGACAACTGTGCCATAAGGAATATTTATCCAAACAAGTTTTGGATTGAGAATCAATATTCATGAAAGGTTTCTTATTCTCAATGTATGTGAGTGCCATATAACAAATGTGAGTGCCGCAGCCGGTATCTAAAACCCAGCCCTTTGAAATAGAAGTTTGATGGAGCTCAATCATGAACGTACTTTGGGTTGAGGGTCCCGATATAATCATTGATTTGAGCTTCTTGATGCCATCATGGTACTTTGGGAAGCTTCGGCGATTATGCCCCTTTTCCCCACAAAAAAAGCATTCCGCATCCTCCGGGGCCTTGGCTTGGGGAGCTTTCCTTTTTCCCTTTACCACAGGGGTAGGGGTAGGCTTGGTTGCACCAACCTTGCCCTTACCTTTTCCCTTATGGGAAGGAGTCGGCTTCTTCTTTTGGATGCGGCCCTCCCGGATAGCCAATACGGGATTGGAAGAGGTGGCCTTGGGCTTCGAGATGCTTGACTCATCGGTCTTGAGCATCCCATGAAGCTCCATGAGGGTCTTGTCCATACTATGCATATGATAACTCACGATGAATTGATCATATGCATTGGGCAAAGGATTTGAGGATGAAATCAACCGCCAAATCCCTCCCGATGGTGAACCCTAGCCTCTCCATGTGCTCCACGTTTGCTTTCATTCGCAACACGTGAGCGCTAACGTTCCCCCCCCATCCTGGAGCTTGCAACCTAGGACGGCCTTAAGGCATTCGTACCTCTCTTGCCTCGCTTGCTGTTGGAACATGTCCTTGAGCTACACGAGCAAGTCGTAAGCACTTAATTCGTAACACCCGCAAATCCGGGCTAGTTGATTAGCGGGTGATTGTTAAGCGATTTCGTGCTTATTTGCATTTTGTTGGCTAAGTGGAAATTTAGAGTTAATTAATTAAATTAATTAACTAAATGGGAAAATTATATATAAATATGTTTACTGTTGAGTTTGAAATAAAAAGGGAAGGAAAAGGCATGTATGGTATGTTATTATGCATGTATGTTATTGAATGTATGTATGTGTATGTACAAGAGGTGGGATTGCCACCTCTTGCCTTGGTTCTGGTGAATGTGTACGTGTGTATACATTATCATAAGAAAAGTTAGCTTCTATTTTATCAAAAGAAAAGAATAGGTACAAGTGTGCTTGTGTGTGTGATAACCTGCCATCAAAGAAACCTTCAAGAACATTGCATACTTGAATTTTGAATTTGAAGACTTAGTGTTCTAAACTCCAAATAAAGGTGAATTATTGATTCTGGTATGATTATGATTATCTGAGTATGTTTTAATTGTGTTTTATAAGTTTGAACATGAAACACCATTGTTGGGTTTTGAAGAAAATTTGAAGAAATGGGTTTTGAATGTTTTGATGTTACTCATGGATTTAAGTAGTTCTAAATGGTTGTTGTTATGTAATATGAAGTTTCGTGTATGTTAGAAGTGTTTTTGTTTGAGAAATAAGATTATTGATTATGAAATATATGAGTTTGGTTGGCTGAAATCCGAGAAAGGAAGAAGATGAACTGTAGGGAAGAGTGTAGCGGCACGACACCCTTTGAAGGTCGCGGCGCGACCTTGGTGAAATCCTACAGTTTGAGTCGGATTGCTAGAAATCCGAAACCTAGAAATCCGATACTTGCAATCCGGAACATGAAATCCGATAACCAAATCCGGGAAACTCAAATCCGGTGCCCAAATCCGACACTCAAATCCGGAACTCCAAATCCGACAGTGTCGCGGCGCGACACAGGTGTTGGTCGCGGCTCGACAGGGCAATTTCAGGAAACTTAATTGTTTGATTGGCACTTGTTGGGGATGTGATGGATTATCATTTATATGATTATTTTATGTTGTTTACAAGTTATATAGAGACATAAATATATATTATGGATATATATCTATGAATCAGAGATTGACTTCGGTTTGTTGTGTTCTTAGGAATTGCGAAGACTCAGTGATATTAGACAACTGAGCAAACGAGATCGAGGACTGAGGTGAGTGGAAGTGTACTCATGAGTGGTGATCGTGGTAACGTTTGTGGTTATATGAATTGAGATACTCTTATGCTTTGAAATTGCCATGATAGACTGTTTAGTCTGAGATGCCATGATAGACTGTTTAGTCTGAGATGCCATGATAGACTGTTTAGTCTGAGTTGCCATTATAGAATGTTTAACTTGATATGTGTTGATAGACTGTGTTGATTGTTATTTGTTGGTAGTGGATTGTTGTTTGTTGATTATGATCACTCGGATTGTTGTGTGGCCCGTGTACATGGTTAATGATATGTGCACGTGGCAAGAACTGTACGTATGGTTAACGATATGCGTACATGGTTAGGGGTCAGCTATCGTATGTTTTGGGCTGGGCTATCTGCTATTGGTTGCACAGTTCTTGATCTTCTATGCATTTGTTGCATCAGAAGGGGTTTAACTGTACCAAGTAGCAAATAGCTATCGGTAAACCTTTGCTTTGGCCCGCATCGGTTACAGGTTCTGCAGAACCGCCGTTCCTCTGGAGGTTGGATTGGTTTGTGGAGATTGTTTGATCTGTTGAGATCTGTTTTCTTGAGGAGTTGGTGATTGTTTGTGCTTGTTGTTAGTGGTTGCTTGTTTGTAGCTTCCATTCACTTAGCTTTGTGCTAATTCCCCTTGGTTGATTGCTTTTTGCAAGTTTGGCTGTTTAGCTTTGTTTGTGGGGAAGGAAAATTTGACCAATACTCTGATATTATGTTTTGAGAAGAGACGAGCCGTGTTTATAAATATTTTGTAACACAACTCGATGTAATGTTTGTAAACGGTACTTTGTACTTTGTAGGTGTTTGATTAAATAAAATTAGTAAACGCTTCCGCAGCGATTTAAAAAATGGCTTGAGAATTTACGGTGTTACATAAATGATCCATTTGCTTTTGCAAATCGGAGCTCATTGTGCTTAACATGAGGCACATGATTTCCTCCGTGTCCTTGAGGCGTTTTTCATACACCTCTTGGGCGGCCCTAGGTGCCGTAGTCGCAGGGGCTTCGGGCAAGGCTTCCTCAATGGTATGAAATTTCACTTCATGGCGTAGGACAATCCGAAGTCGTCTATTCCAATCCATGAAGTTGCTACCGTCAAGCTTCTCCTTCTCAAGGAAAACTCGTAGAGAAATGTTGCTCGTGGTGGTGGTACTTGAAGATGCCATCTATAATAGCAAAGTAGATTTAGTTAGTTTGATATTTAAGTTTGTTAAAACAATTTACCCAAGGAACAAATTTAATTATTTTAACAAAGCCAATGTAACATCCTCACAAAGGGCCTAGACGCATACTGTGTGTGGATAATATTAGAACCAAAGGCGGTTCTAACATATACACACAGATACATTCATACACACACAGACATTTCTAAGACTTCTCTTCTCTTTGTGTGTTCTTGTGGCTTTGAAGGAGAATTCAAGAAGGAATCATCCAAGCTTCATAATCTGCTACAATTCAAAGTTCTAATCTGATTCTAATCACTTCTCCATCTTGCTCTTGTAAGTATTCCACCATGTTCTTCTTGTTCTTCATGGTTTGACCACTTAGGTCAAATGGGTCAAAAACCCAAATTGACATATCCAACTGAAATCAATGATTCCTACATATTCCTACATCAACTCTAAGTGTGTAGCAATCTGAGTTTTGAATTAAAGAGGTGTTTTTGATTGAGTTTTGGGGTTGAAAATGGCAAGAACAGAAGCTGAAATCGCACAGGTCTGCACAGCAGTCCTTGCGGGTGAATCATAGCACGGCATATCATTCCTAGACAGACGGATAGTCCGAAAGGATTATTCAAACTCTTGAAGATATGCTGAGAGCTTGTATTTTGGAATTTGGTGGTTCTTGGGATTCACATCTTCCCTTGATTGAATTTGCCTATAACAACTCCTATCATTCGAGTATAGGCATGCCACCATATGAAATGATGTACGGTAGGCGATGCTATACACCTACATGTTGGTTAGAACCTGGTGAAAAAACAATATGCGGGTCCTGACATTGTGCAGATGACAGCTGATAAAGTCAAGATGGCACGTGAGAAGCTGAAAGCTGTACGAGACAGGCAAAAGATGTACGCGGATCCAAAACGGAGGCCCTGTACTTTTGAAGTGGGTGATCGGGTTTTATTGAAGGTTTCACCTTGGAAAGGGGTGATTCGATTTGGTCGAAAGGGTAAGTTAAGCCCTAGGTATATTGGTCCGTTTAAATATTTACAACGGGTCAATGAACAGACTGTATCACTTGAACTTCCTCCAGAGCTATCTGGTATTCATAACACATTCAATGTGTGCTATTTGAGGAAGTGCAAGGTTGATGATGATCAGATTCTACCTCTGCAAGAGTTGATAGTTGATTCAGCTAAACATCTTGTGGAAAGAATCTGTTGAGATTTTGGAATCCAAAATCAAGAAATTGCGTAAAAAGATGATCAAGTTAGTGCTCGTCAAATGAAAGCATAATCTGGGTCCTAACTTGACATGGGAGACTGAGGATGAGATGAAAGCACGCTACCCACACTTGTTCGTTGCTGAGCAAATTCCGAGGACGGAATCTTCTTAAGGGGGGTAGATTTGTAACATCCTCACAAAAGGCCTAAACGTATGCTGACGTGGTAAGTAAAATAAATTGAATAATATATATATATATATTTGTAGATATCAAAGAAAAATAACTAAAATAGTTATTTAAATGAGTAAATAAAATATTGATAAAATATAAAAGAATAGAAGAATATTAAATGATTTAGAAAGAGATTTCCAAAAATATCCCCGTTAGTTAAAACGGGTACTCGTGCGTTGAAAGGGGAACAAAATACTGTGTGTGGATAATATTAGAACCAAAGGCGGTTTTAACATATACACACAGATACGTTCATACACACACAGACATTTCTAAGACTTCTCTTCTCTTTGTGTGTTCTTGTGGCTTTGAAGGAGAATTCAAGAAGGAATCATCCAAGCTTCATAATCTGCTACAATTCAAAGTTCCAATCTGATTCTAATCACTTCTCCATCTTGCTCTTGTAAGTATTCCACCATGTTCTTCTTGTTCTTCATGGTTTGACCACTTAGGTCAAATGGGTCAAAAACCCAAATTGACATATCCAACTGAAATCAATGATTCCTACATGTTCCTACATCAATTCTAAGTGTGTAGCAATCTGAGTTTTGAATTAAAGAGGTGCTTTTGATTGAGTTTTGGGGTTGCAAATGGCAAGAACAGAGGCTGAAATCGCACAGGTCTGCACAGCAGTCCTTGCGGCCGCAAGGGATACTTGCTTACGGCCGTAAGGCCTCCCTCTTGCAGGCGCAAGGGCCTGTCAGTCTTTGTGAGCGCAAGCAATTCTGCTTGTGGCCGCAAGGAATTCTGTTTCAGCAAACAGTTTGCTGACTCGCATTGTTTTGATATTCGGGATGTTGTCTAGGTGTACCAGTTGATCAAGAATCATCTGTGACATAGTGCTTGCCTGTTATAACTACACACGTGAGTAACAGTTAACTCGAGTATGATATTAATAGTATTACAAACATGTTTTGTGTGATAAACCATGAAATTGTAGTTATGCATGTTTAGAGGTTTAATGAACCAATTGTGATAACCAAATGATACGTATACATGTTTAAGGACCAAAGTAGGTCATTATTGATATATTGAAGGCCTGTGTAGGTCAGTCTTGATATGTATGCATGTTTGAAGACCAGAGTAGGTCATTATTGATATGTTGAAGGCCTGTGAAGGGCAAGGTTCATTATGAGAAACAAATTATATGTATGTATGTAAAAGACCTTGTAGGTCATTGTTGATATGTGAAAAGGCCTGTTTAGGTCACTCTTGATATGTAAAATGGCCGGAGTAGGCCATTGTGTTTGTGATGAGGCCAGAGTAGGCCATTGTTTGAGTGCCGGTACTACATTGTAGAGATTGTGGTGCGGGATTCGATGATCACGAATCCTGGTGCTTGCAAAACCGCCGCCCTCAATACTAACTCGGGGCTCTCACTTCCCACTGATCCCAAATGGGATATGTTCCCGAAGACGCAATGGTGGACCGCTACCCGCTTCTCCACCGGCGCGGAGGAAGTATCGGTTTCCCCAGTAAGGATCATTGAGCCGGGTTCGCTACCTCGCAAGACATGATGCCTGCTGACTAACCGGTGCTTCACCATGTGTTAGGATAGACTTGAATGAAGTTATGTGATGCATGTAATGTGTTTTGATACTGTTAATATACTGCTTCCGTTTAATTGTTATTCACTAGCTATTTATAGCTAATCCTCTCACGAACTCTCCATATGCAGGTAAATAGACTGAAGGTGAGGACGGGTACCTGCTGGTAGTTCATGTTAGGTTTTGGGGAACACTTGGTGTAGACAAAGCATGTGTAATAATAGTGTAATGGTCGAACGAGTTGGTAACGCTTGGAATGTTTTGATTAACAATACTTTTGTATTACAACTTATATTTATATAAGTTGTAAAATGTGAAATAAATATTAAGCTTCCGTACGCGTTTTGATAAAAAAAATAATACTCTGAAATTTAAGGACCGGCGTTACAGCCAAGAACCATAATCCACTTTCACATATGACGGGTTTACCGCGGATCATACAAGGAAGTTATTTCGGGTTGACAACTATATTGCCAATTGCAATCCATTATTGCAACTCTTTGTTCTTTGCGGGATCCTAAGACAAGCACCGGTCATTTGGCATGTTTGATCCCTTCTTACACCAATCCCAAGTTAGAATTGTTGATAGACTCGTGCTATGCTCGACAATCTTTCAAGAATTCTAATTTGAAATTATAAATCATCCATCAAGACATGCGGTAAGTACACTCAACAAGAATTGGTTCGTTCTAAGCTTAACAACCAAATTTGCGAGTTACTACGCTCACCTTCCACACAACTTCACAAAGATTGGCTCGTGCTAAACTCGACAACCAATCATTGTGTTGTTAGATTTGGGTGGCATTGTCTTACAGATGGTGCTTGATTTATATTTCATGGAAAAACGGGCTTTTGTTTTTGATTAAATTTGATTAACATGTTTTAGTGACAAAATTCGATTTTCACTTTTGATGGTTTGTTAATCGTGTGTGCGCGCGAGAGAAATATAAACCAATTTTATAAAACTCTTGAGATTTAATTTATAGAAAAATTTTCTAGCATGCGAAAACCTAAACAACCATGCAAGAAATAAATCACATCACATGCATAGCAAAGGGGTTGGTAACCAAGCCAAAACCTATGCATTCTTCCCGTGAGCCAACGGGAAGAACATGGTCAACTAGGGACACAACACAAACATAGTCATTTGCTCCCACTCAATCCGCCACCTCCAACGGGTTTCACCGGATCCTCAATCTTCAAGACATCATCTTGATTCTTGATTGTGGCCACCATTCTCCATAATACAAGTACATAAATAGAAATAAAATGGCATGCAAGCCACGAAATTCCTATAATCTAATACAAGTACACGGATAAATGAAACGACATACAAGCCGCAATAATAATTACAACTAATTAAACAAATGAATAATTATCACATCCCATGTGACACAAGGTCACCAAATAAAAGGAACAACCACAAGCAACCACAAGGTCTAAGGCCAAGGTTACCAACAAAAACAACGCAAACAATCACAAAGCAAGCAGTGTGCCAAAACTGCAACAAGCAAATATTTTGATCAGAATTTTCTAAACAAACACTCAAGGCACAAAGGAAATTCTTGTACATATGCATTCGGGCATAAAACCATTTTTTAAAACCCATATTCATATATAAACACATATATGTGTATGCATGTATGCATCTAATGCCATTATTATACCATGCATACCCATAGTGGTACCAAAATATTATTTGGGGATTTCCAGAATACAACTAAATAAAGCAGGAGCAACACAATGACTCGAAAAACCAAAAAATTCTTTTAAGGTTAAAAACATTGTTCACGAGCTCCTTCACGACCTTTCACGGCTCGTGAATCCCGAGAGCTTTACAACCACTCACGGCCCGGAAGACCTCGTGAAGCACCAAAAACCATTTCATGACTAGACCACAAACCACATTGGTCGTGTAGCCTTCACGACCCGTAAAGAGAACCTCCACAGCCCGTGAAGACTCACTGGACAGTTTACCAAAACTTCCAAAAACCATTTTTTCGAGCCATTTTGTGCTATATTCATGTAGCAATGGCTCTGATACCACTGAAGGAATCTCATGCATGCCAAAAACCCAAGAGCAACGGAAGCAAGAATCAAAACAAAAGAGATTTCGGGTTTACAAAGCACATGCACAATATTCATTTAGTGAGATCTAGCTACAAAGAATAATATCAACAAGAAGAACACAAAGAAACCAGAAGTGAGACCATACCCTTGATGTGTCTGGTGGTTGTGGTGTTGAAGATGTAATACTTGAACTCGAAGTTGAGCTCCTCTATTAGTATCCACACCAAGCTCTTGTGAATCACCTTTGCTAAAGCTTGAAATCTTTGACCTCTACAACTGGAACAAAGTTTCAAGAACAGCACAAAACCCTCTTGCCTTTGCTAACTCAAACTCAAACCCCAAAGAGAACTCTAAATATGCTTTAGTGTGTAAGTTAGGTAAATTGACAAAAGGTTCCTACAAGTGAATAGAGAGGGGTTTATATAAGTGATTAGGCAGCTCAAATGGCACCAGGCTCGGCCAAAATGGCTAGCCCTCATTGGACCAACCAAAAGGTCCAATAAGTTTAAAGTGTCACTTTGAATTCTACCTTCACAGGCTCTCCCGGCCTGTGAAGGAAGTCGTGAAGGGAGCGCCCCCACGATCACTAGCCCGACCATGAAGCCTAGTGAAGGCCTTCACGTCACGACCTCTTCACAACCCGTGAGGCCGTAAAGGTCGATAGAATCCCTAATCAAACAAATTGACTCTCTTGACTTGTGCTGTCGGATTCAACGCTTGGCGTGTGACCCAATAGGCCTGTGCCTTATCGGTAGTGAACCAATATACGTGTATCAGTGGGCATATAACCAACGTATATATATTTGGGAGGGTTCATGCAAAAAACGTTTTATTTATGAAATGTGTGTGAAACAATCTAAGCCACTCATTTGTATTTGATCTAGTGGTATAGATTAATTATATATTTTTTATTTTTTTAAAAGAATGTAATAGTAAAATAAAATTTTTCTTTCTCCAATCTATTTCTGTTTTCTATTTTTCTTTCTCCTAAATTTTAAATTAATGTCAAAATAAATTAAAAATAATTTACCAGTTTTTCACCATTTCAATAATGAATACATCCGAATTCAAAACTGAACATAGTTATAAATATGTGAGTTTTTCTATCAAATAATACTCATTCATCAATGAGCCGGTAATTGGTTACCAATTAATTCTTTCTTGTTATTAGACATTTGTTTATTAACAAACATAATAATATTTAAATAAATATAAGACTAATTAGGGTGTTCAATACTAAACACTGCATTAAAACAATAACACAAACAAAAATATTTAAATAAATCTAAGACCAATTAGGGTGTTCAATACTAAATATTGCATTAAAACAATAACACAAACACACAAATATTTAAACAAATCTAAGACTAATTAGGATATTCAATACTAAACATTGCATTAAAACAATAACACAAACACAAAAATATTTAAATAAATAACTTTTTTTTCAAAAAAACTTCTACTATTCATTGATGAACAAAGGATAGAACAAAATAAAAAAAACAAAATCGAATTATTAATATTAAACAAACCAATAAAGAAAATCGAAAAATGATTTACATAAAAAATATCAGAGATTGAGATATCGAAGAGATGTAACTGCCGGCAATGACACGAGGTAGCACGGGCGATGGTAACCGCCAATCTTAGACAGATTAAGGAGAGAGATGAAGCGACTGATGATGGATAGTGTAGAAGGCTACTACATTAGGCGGCGGTGCTCATACGGGGATGGTGTAGAAGGTTCCTGCAACGGCAGTGGTTGGTGAGTGTTTAGATGGCGGCGGCTGTGATGCTTCTCGCGACGGTCAAACATTCTTTTCCGGTCAACCATGGTGCTCCGACGATGAGGGCGGCCGCTGTGATGCTTCTAACGTCGACCATGGTTTTCCGGCGATGAGGGCGGCGGTTGTGGTAATGAAGAGGCACCGTAGAGAGAGAGAGAGAAGAGACGATGTAGGCGGCGTTGTGATGCTTCTAACGTCAACTATGGTGGTCCAATGATGAGGATGGCGATTGTGGTGTAGAGAGAGAGATGAAATTTAGGGTTTTTAAATTGGATTTGAAGTATGAGAGAGGGGAGAGGGGAATAAATAGTGAATTAAATAGAGTAAATAATATTTTAGGGTAAAATGTCTATTTTATTCTTTTGATTTAGTTTAATAATCCACAAAGATACAACCTAATTACTAAAATGCCGTACATGATCCTAGTCTTTGATTAAATGATCGGATGGTTGTAAATGTTTTTCGCACTCTTCGCAAATAAAATGATTTTCGCATGAACCTACCCCCCCCTCTCTCTCTCTCTCTATATATATATATATATATATATATATATATATATGTGTGTGTGTGTGTGTGTGTGTGTATATATAGAACTTTTCCCTATATATGAGCTATCAACCACGTGATGGAGCCCCGCCGTGGCCATCACCTGAAAAGAAGGTTAAACAACAACCGTAAGCACGAAGCTTAGCGAGTACACTTACTTACAATCAACCATATGACATCAAATCACTTGCTTTACATACATGTTACATCTTTCATTCCCGCTACCGTAGTAGTCGGTCCCATATTCCCGCTACCGTAGTAGTCGGTCCCACATTCCCGTCACCGAAGTGAACGGTCCCATCATACTCGTCACCGTAGTGAACGGTCTAGTCATTCCCATCACCGAAGTGAACGGTCCAATCATTCCCGCCACCGAAGTGCACGGTCCCATCATTCCCGTCACCGAAGTGAACGGTCCAATCATTCCCGTCACCGAAGTGCACGGTCTAATCATTCCCGTCACCGAAGTGAACGGTCTAAACAAGCATAGCATTACACGAATATCAGTTCATCAATTCATCAGTCATCATCTCATCATTGCATCAATTCATCATTTATCAATCATATAGCATATAGCACATTTAACACATACATCATAGGGTTTAGATAGTAAGTAAGAATACTCACTTGTCTTGCAGTTCAATCTCACAGTCTTAGCTTACTAGAACACTTGTGGTTACTTGCCAATCGACCGTCACCTACAATAGGTCTAAATAATCAATACCGTGTACAAATCCCTCGTTCGTCTATCCTCGTAATACATTCGGGTTTCACAAGGCAAGTAACAATAAGAAATTCATTAAAGTCCATAAAGTCGGTGACGCGTCGCGTCCAGCAAACCGACGCGTCGCGTTAATGTAAGGTATCGGATTTCATCACTGGATTCCAAACTGTCAGATTTCAACTCATCCGGATTCCAAGTATCGGATTTCAACTCCTCCGGATTCCAAGTATCGGATTTCAACTCCTCCGGATTCCAAGTATCGGATTTCAACTCCTCCGGATTTCACTTATATTGCGACTGTCGGATTGTTATACACATAAGTCACATGGCATAGGTTTCAAGTTAGAAAGTCGCATAGGGTAATCATGAAGGTCGCATGGGTGCTTCATGCGACAGTCGCATGGGTTGGCTCAACAAAGTCGGATGGAATGAAATGAAAGTCGCATGAATGTTAAGTAGTGAAGGTCGGATGGGGTGTTTCAATGAAAGTCGCATGGATGTGTTGTACAAGGTGAAAGTCGCATGAGGTATCAAGCAAAGGTCGCATGGTATCAAACAAAGAGTCGCATGGACAAACAGCAAAAGTCGGATGGTATCAAACAAAGAGTCACACGACTCACACAAAGAGTCGCACGACACATTTCAATAAGTCGCATGGATGATATTCATCCCTGTTAGTTCATCTTTTTCAACTTTCAAGCTCCATGGCCAAAATCATGTTCTTTCAAAACTCAACCAAATCATATTATTTTTGTTTCAAAACATTTCTCCATTCATTTAAACACTTCTTTCAAGATTTAAACACATTTCATCAAGTTTTCAAGCTCATAGCTCACTTTCTTTCTCTCTGGTTCTTCATAAACCCAGAACCCAAAAACCCATAAGCTAAATCATGCTATCATCATCTAAACAAGATAAAATGGATACCTACAGTATCCTAGTGAGGTAAGAAACATTACTTGATGATTCTTGTAGCAATTTTTTGAGTTTCTCATATGATTCTTGCACCTTCTTCCTTGCTTTCTCGTGGGGTTTAAGCACACACACAAACACGCACTAAATTCTCTCTCTCAATGCAACAATAACAATCCTTTGGGGGTTGTGCCCTATTTCACTTTATATGCACCTCTTTAAAAAGGCTTAGCCCAATAACACATTTGAAGAAGCCTAATAACATTAAATCCAATAATATATACAACTAGTCCATTACTCCTTATACATTCAAGCCCAATATATACATACATATTTAACCTAATAGGACTTAACTTGTCCAACACAAATTTTCATAATTACCTAATATATTTTACAATTCAATTCACAATATTATTTCTCAATAAAATATTTCCTTTATTTATTTTTCGAAGTTCGGGTATTACAAAAGTGAGTTAGGGTTTAGCGTTAAAAAGAAATATATACTAAACCAAGTCAAACCGGGTCAACGTTCGACCGGTTCAACCGTTAACCCAGTCGAGTCACTCCACGCCATAAATTACCAAAAACCCGTTATACGTTGCCTGGTCTAGTCACCAGATCTCGGGTCAACCAGTTCGACCAGCCGGGTTGACCCGGATCTTCTCCAATTTCATGTCACTTCCAAATTCATGTCACATCAGCAAGGTATATAGTCTAATTTGATTAGTTTTTGAAAATGGAATTCGAATATCTTATCACAGAGAATTGAATACATCATGTTTTAAAGAGGATATAGATATAATTTATATATAGGGTTCTACTAGTTCAAGCGACAGCGATAATAATCCTAGAAGTCTAAATCAGATAGAGAAACATATAGAAAAGAGAAAATTCATGTGAACCGATAGACATTAAAGCAGCCCTCACTACTTTGATGGGAAAACCTACAAATTCACACTGCTAGGACTTGAAATGATCAAGTTTCTACTAATTTTCGCTTGTGGTATCGCGATTCAATCGATATGAATCCTGCATGGATTAAAAATCTTTGGGTTGTTAGTTGTTTAAGTCACAAGTTATTCTAGTACACTTCTCTATATCCCTTCATACTCTCTTCCTTCACATAATCCCCTTTATGTCTATGTTTATGAATGTAGTTGTACATGTTCTTATTTCAAGTGATTGAAAATAATATGTATAATTCAAAGGTTTTCCAATATATTTCATCCTTTGAACCGGGAAAGAAAAGGAATTGGCAAGATTGCTATTGGCACATAAAGGAAGGCCGCAAAGCTAGAAAAATCAATAGTGGATTGAATTAAAGTAAGATAAATTTTAGTTATCCATATATACAATAAATTTTGTATTAAAGTATGATAAATTGTGTTAGAATATGATAAATTTTATCTGAGTTATATTGCATATAATAGACTTAAAAGAACAATATAATTAATTTTTATAATTCTTCTATTGTATGAAAATAATTTTATTTATATTTGACTTTTAGTTACCACTATATATAATAAATTTTGTCATAATTCCCATTGTAATAATAACTTACATACAATGAGAGAATTACGAAAGTTAATCATATTGTTTCTTAAAGTAAAAACTTTATAAATTTATTATATACAGTAGCAACTAATATAAAGTTTGTTGTATTTTGGTGAGATACGATCGAGTATAGTTATTATGGTGAATGAATAGTAAAATTTGGTTTTACAAAAGTGGTAATAATTAGATAATTTGTCATTTTTTGTTAAAATATAATATTTCACAAAATGACAAATTGGAAAAATAAATGACATCGTTTTCCAAGTGTCTATTCTGGTAGCCACGTTTTAATTATAGTTTAAATACATGAGTTGACACATTATTATTTTTTCTTATTATATAAAAGTAATAATTAAAACTTACGAAAATCTTAAATAAGTCATTAACTTAAATTGATAAACACGAAAACAACGACTAACAAGCTTCACAACAATCATCTGTTATATGAATTACCTAAACGATTTGATTATTATTATTATTTTTTTAAGAATGTTTAATATAGTTAATATTTAATTCATAGTCTTAAGGCACTAATTTTTACATTTGGATCAATGTATCAATGGTTTAGATTGCATTTCAAAATATTGGGTGGAGTGTCATTTTCGTAATTTACATGTGATGTTTTTACAAATCACATGTGATTGTATACTAAATCAGCTACGATTGAATATTAAAATTTTAAAACTATGTTTTTACATAAACTTTATTTAATAGAACTCTATTTTTTTACATGAAGTCAACTTTTAAGCTTGGAATTTAATATTATAAACGAGTTTTTACTACCCGCGCTTTATTGCAGGATATTGAAACGTATATATTTTATCATATAGATTGAACCTTTTTATTTATAAAATTTGTTTCTTTTTTAATTTTTTTTATTCAAAAAAGTACGGGTTGTCTTATTTTAGTTATATTCACTAAGGTACAAAAACGTATACAGCTCACATATATAAAAACGAAAAAAAATGGTATAACAGAGTAGAGTAAGAATAATTAAACAAAGTAATAATGAAAAATTAGTACTAGCAACAATAGCGATAATATTAATAAAAAATAATAAACACGTCACTAAAATATATTATATTCAGGCCATATGAAAAGAAATTTTAGTATTACGATATTTAAAAATAAATTTTATAGATAATTATCGTATTACGATAAAATCATGGTTCTAAATAACATAAGACGTGGCATGGCGGCGAGGTCAAATTTTAAGTTTTAGGAGCCATGACATTTTTTAAGGCGACAATTTTGAATATATTTTTTAAATATTTATATCTAAATTATCATTATAAATATACAAATTACACAAAGTTACACAAATTAGTATCAAAGTAACATATACAAATTTATAGAAGTTAAATATACGTGATCGCAAAATACATATAAAAATGAGAAGTTTACAAATATGTGTTCATATTTTAAATAAAGCATCATATTTTAAAATTTATAAGTTAAAAGAAATAACATATAAAATTAATTATTTTAATATAATAATAATTACGACAATACAAGATTAAATAAAAAACAGTATATAATATTTTTGCAGGAACTTACTTTTCATTAAATTAAATGTTTTATATGTATAATTTGACTGGTTCAACTTTGCGACTTCCATATTATGTTACTTGTATAACCTAATGAAACTCCATCCATTAATTGTATTCCACATGTTACCTGGGCTCATATTTTTATTTATTTAATTATATATTTTTTTTGGTGAAAGATGAATATATAAAATAAAATAAAATTACTAGATAACAAAGCCTAGGACTCAAGGTTGATACGAACCCATTCTATACTAGACTCGTATCATGCCATAAACTCAAGTATAGAACTCACCCCAAAAGCTAGCTTATAGAAGGAGGGGACACCTAGACTTATAAGTCACTAACTTAATTTACTTTTGGCCGATATATGATCATAACAAAGGTGCAAGCCAAGGACCCAAAATACCCAAATTAAACTAAGGGAAAGAACCAAAAAAAAAATCTAAGCAGCTAACAATCTGTCTCGTATCAGTTGGATCTGTTCAGTTGTTCATTGTACCAATTCTGTGCTACACAACTCTCTCTGACCCACTTCACTCCAACATACCGGAGTTCGGCATTTTCTACCATATAACATTTCATACGGTGGCATCCCAATACTGGAATTATAGCTGATGTTGTATGAAAACTCTGCTAAAGGCAAGTATGAATCTCAGCTTCCACCAAAATCAATAACACATTCACGTAGCATGTCTTCCAATGTTTGAATAGTTCTTTCACTTTGACCATTAGTTTGAGTATGATATGATGTACTGAGATGAAGTTTAGTTCCGAGGTCCTCATGAAATTTGCTCCAGAATCTAGAAGTAAATCGTGTATCTCTGTCTGACACAATAGAAACTGTTAAACCATGACGAGACATAATTTCTTTCACATATACATCTGCTAATCTTTCTGAAAGATAAGTCTCTTTAATGGAAATGAAATATGCACTTTTAGTTAACCTGTCTACAATCACCCATATAGCATCATAACCACGTGGGGTTCTGGGTAATTTGGTCTATTGTAATGTTTTTCTATTTTCAAACTAGTATCTTCAAGGGCTGTAACTTCCCATGGGGTTTCTGATGTTCAGCTTTCACTTGTAAGCATGTAAGGCATTTTTACACATGTTTAGCTACAACACGTTTCATACCTGGCCACCAATAATCTACCCTCAGGTCTTTATACATTTTGGTAGCTCCTGGGTGTATAGAGAATTTGGATCTGTGAGCTTCACTAAGAAAAGTTTGGCGTGCATCACCATAACTGGTACCCATATACGACCATAACGAGTCAAAATATCACGGCTGTCTTTAGTAAGGTTGGCCACTTGTCCTTTGATCCGTTCTCGATTATGATTTTCACTTTTGATTGCTTCTAACTGGGCCGTTCGTATCACATCAATTATGGGCGTTGTGGCAGTCATTTTTAATGATTGATTCTTCATTAGCATTGTTCTTGATTTTCTACTTAAGGATCAGCTACCATGTTTGCCTTTCCCGGATGATAAAGTATTTCACAGTTGTAGTCTTTCAACAATTCTAACCAACGCCTCTGCCTCATGTTGAGATTTTTTCTGATCCATGAAATATTTCAAACTGTTATGATCAATATAAATAGTGAACTTCACACCATATAAGTAATGTCTCCATATTTTAAGCGCAAAAGCTACTGCTGCCAACTCCAGATCATGAGTTCGGTAGTTACTTTCATGTGGTTTCAGCTGTTGTGAAGCATAAGCAATAACTCTACCTTTCTACATTAACCCGCAACCCAATCCACGATAAGAGGCATTACAAATTACCACCATATCTTCAATCCCTTCAGGTAATGCAAGAACTGGTGCTTCACATAACTTCTTTTTGAGAATTGAGAAAGCGGTCTGTTGCTCACTTCCCCACACAAATTCAACATTTTTTAGTCAATTGAGTTAAAGGGACTACGGTCTTTGAAAAATTCTGAATGAATCTTCGGTAATAACCTGTCAATCCCAGAAAACTTCGGATCTCTGTAAGGTACTTCGGTGGTTCTCATTTCATCACAACATCTACTTTTGTAGGATCCACTTTGACTCCATTTTGATTAATCAGATGACCCAGAAATTACACTTCTTGAATCCAAAATTCACATTTAGAAAATTTAACATACAATTGTTCTCTTCTCAAAGTTTCTAAAACTTCTTTGAGATGTTTTTCATGATCCACTGGATTTTTTGAATAAATGAAAATATCATCAATGAACACAATTACTGATTTATCTAGCATCGGTTTACAAATTCTATTCATCAAATCCATGAATGTTTCAGGTGCATTGGTAAGAACAAACGGCATCACAACAAACTCAAAATGTCCATATCGGGTTCTAAATGATGTTTTTGAAATATCTTCCTTTTTTATATTGAGTTGATGGTATCCTGACTTTAAGTCGATTGTTGAAAACCACGATGCTCCTTGCAACTGATCAAATATGTCATCTATTCTAGGTAAGGGGTATTTGTTCTTGATGGTCACTTTATTAAGCTTACGGTAATCGATGCACATACGAAAAGTACCATCCTTCTTCTTTACAAACAATATAGAAGCACCCCACGGAGAACTACTGGGTCTAATGAATCCTTTGTCTAGCATTTCTTGGAGTTGCTTTATTAGTTCCTGCATCTCTAGTGGAGCAAGTCTGTACGGAGCCCTTGCAACAAGTGAAGCTCCCAGTACTAAATCAATTTTGAACTCAACTTGTCTGTCTGGTGGTATCCCAGGTAGATCCTCAAGGAACTCATCGGGATATTCACATACTATTTCCAAATGTTCTAAACTCGTTTGCTTCTTTTCTAATTTAGTATCTATGACATGAGCTAAGAACGCTGTATACCCGTGCTGTAAGTATTTCCGAGCTTTAGAAACTGAACACGCATATGACTTTCCCTTTTTTATATCACCACATATAGATAGTTCTTTCCCACTTTGGGTATGAACCCGTATCACTTTCTGTCCACACGGTATGTTAGCCTGGTGATAGCCTAACCAATCTATTCCAACTATTACTTGAAACTCTCTCATAGTCATGGATATAGGTTCAATAGGAAATCTAACTGTATCTATTTATATCACATTATATCTGTAACGTCCCAAAAAAAAATTTTAAACAAGTAAACAAGGAGTACTACTAATCATTCACCGTAATCAAGCATCATTTAAGTTAATTACAAACCCGGGTGATAACCCTTAGAATTCAAACGTAGTTGTTTAGAATACATCATGAAACATAAAATAGTTTAATATTTGCGGAAGCTTGTGAAGTATGAGCTATCAACCGCGTGCTGGAGCCCCGCCGTGCCCATCACCTGAAAGGAAGGTTAAACAACAACCATAAGCACAAAGCTTAACGAGTACACTTACTTACAATCGACCATATGACATCCCATCATTTGCTTTACGATCACGTTACATCTTTCATTCTCGCTACCGTAGTAGACGGTCCCAACATTCCCGTCACCGAAGTGAACGGTCTCATCATTCCCGTCACCGAAGTGAACGGTCTTGTCGTTCCCGTCACCGAAGTGAACGGTCTTGTCGTTCCCGTCACCGAAGTGAACGGTCTTGTCGTTCCCGTCACCGAAGTGAACGGTCTTGTCGTTCCCGTCACCGAAGTGAACGGTCTTGTCGTTCCCGTCACCGAAGTGAACGGTCTTGTCGTTCCCGTCACCGAAGTGAACGGTCTTGTCGTTCCCGTCACCGAAGTGAACGGTCTTGTCGTTCCCGTCACCAAAGTGAACGGTCTAATCCTTCCCGTCACCGAAGTAAACGGTCTCATCATTCCCGTCACCGAAGTAAACGGTCTCATCATTCCCGTCACCGAAGTGAACGGTCTAATCGTTCCCGCCACCGAAGTGAACGGTCTAAGCAATAGCATAGCATAACACATTATCAATGCATCAATTCATCAATCATCATTCATCATTCATGAATTCATCATTCATTATTCATATAGCATGTAGCACATTAAACACATACATCATAAGGTTTAGATGGTAAGTAAGAATACTCACCTGTCAGCAGTTTTCAGATTCTCAACCTTATCTTACTAACACGCTTATGGTTACTCGCTAGTCGACCGTCACCTACAATGGGTCTAATAAATCAATTACCGTATACGAATCCCTTGTTCGTTTATTCACATACATTTGAGCCTCGCAAGGCATGCAATAATAAGAAATGCATTAAAGTCCATTAAGTCGGGGACGCGTCGGGTCCATCAAACCGACGCGTCGCGTCGAGTGTAAAATGTCGGATTCCACAAATCCGGATCTGACTGTCGGATTTCCAACTTAACTGTCGGATTTCGGTTCAACTTTGAAAACTATCGGATTTCAGTTCAACTTTGAAAACTATCGGATTTCAGTTCAACTTTGAAAACTATCGGATTTCACCCAAATGCATAAGTTGCATGAGGGTTTTGTAATTCGCATGGAAGTACCCTTGGTACATAAAGGTCGCATGAATTCTCAACATGTTGCCCCATGCGACAGTCGCATGGGGTGTATCATTCTTAGGCACAAAGGTCGCATGACCCTCCAAAGTCGCATGAAATTACAAAGAGTCGCATGATGCCCCATGCGAAAGTCGCATGGGCATATGCATTTGTGAAAGTCGCATGAAATTATATTCACTTATCAAGAAAGTCGCATGAAGTGTCTACTCCTAGCTGAAAGTCGCAAAGGCCATCTCATACACATATGTCGCATGAAACATTATGAAAGTCGCATGGATCATAACCGAAAGTCGCATGGAGTATCCCCTTCCCCATGAGAAAGTCGCATGGGGTAACATAAGGTCGCACGACTTTCTAGCATGGGTCGCACGACTCATGCTGAAAGTCGCATGGAGTCCATCTACTTCATCCGTTCATCATTTTCAAAAAAACCTAGACTCCATGGCCAAAATCAAACTCTTTCAAAACTTAACCAAATCGTTTTATTTCTGTTCCAAAACGTTTCTCCATTCATTTAAACACTTCCTTCAAGATTCAACTATATTTTATCAAGCATTGAGGCTTATATCTCAAGTTTCTTTCTCTTGTTCTTCATAAACCCAAAACCCCAAGAAACCCAGACTATAACTCATGCTAGCATCATTCAAACAAGATACAATTGGTGCCTACAGCATCCTAGTGAGGTAAGAAACATTACCTGATGAATCTTTCAACAATTCTTCAAGTTCCAGATTATTCTTGGCTTCCTTTCTTCCTTGTTCTCGTGGGTTTCCACACATTAGCTTTCTTTCAATGTAACAGTATCTTTGAGAGGGTGTTGGGGGCTGTGCCCTAATACTCTATATATATATATATATATATATATATATATATATATATATATATATATATATATTTCCAAAAAGGCCTAAGCCCATATTCCTCATAGATTGGGCCCAAGAACATAATTCAATATCATACCCATATCCAGCCCAATGACATTTTTATAACAAGTCCATTATTCATTACCTGTTCAAGCCATAAACTCTTTAACATATATCACAACTAAATTCACAATCCAATATAATTTACCATTTCTCAATAAATATTCTTTTATTTATTTTTCGGAAATTCGGGTATTACAATATCTATACACATTAGATACAATTACGAATTTATCATTAGCAATTTCAACTTTAAGAGGAGAATCTAGCTTTTCACACATTTGGTTGAAATTTTTGCAGAAAGAAACAAATACAAATGATTTACTGGAAAGAATCAAATAACACAAGGGCAGACAAATTTTTGATAAGATATGTACCTATTACCACGTCTGCTTCAGTTTTGGCTTCCTTAGCCGTAAGCTAGAAAGCTCTCCCTTTGGGTTTAGGTACATCTTACTTCTTTACTTCTTTCGCTCCAGAAATTCGTAATGGAGGTAAAGCTGGAGTAGGTTTAGATCCAGTAGGTTGTGTAGTTGAATTTAACTTTGGGCATTCTCACCTCCTATGACCCAGTTGGTAGCAATTGAAGCATACACGGAGCGGGTTCCTACAATCCTTTCCCACATGGCCCGGCTTTCCACATTTGTAACACATAGGAGAACCATACTGACATTCTCCCAGGTGATGTTTCTTACAAGTTGGGCAAATTGGGTAGGTATTTTGCATCACCTTCTTTTCTGAAGACTCAACCCTCGGCTTCTTGAACACTAGTGTAGTTCTTTCAACTGGCTTCATTTCCTTCTCCTTTCCAACTCTCTCGCTCTGGCTGCGTCCATCATGGACTTCAAGGTTTGGTGTTTGTTGGCATCAGTGAACTCTCTTATGCTTGGCTTGAGTACCATCATATATATGTACATCTTCATCTTTTCGTTTGCAACATAGTCAGGACAAAATCTTGCTTGCTCCAGAAACTTTGCATTGATCTCTGGAACACTCTCTGTTGTTTGCTTCAACCTGTGAAATTCATCCACAATCCTGTCAATCTCTAATTGAGGAACGAATTGTTCGATAGCTATCTCTTTAAACTCCTCCCACATCATGGCTCCAATCCTGGTATAACCCCTATACTTCACTTCCATGTCCCACTAGTCCTTTGCAGCGCCACACATTTAATTGGAAGCGTATCTTACTTTATTTTTGGGTGCACAAGAACCGGTATGGAAAGCACCCTCGATTTCTGAGATCCACCTGTGACTAATAACTGGATCAGTAGATCCATAAAACAGCGGTGGTTGGCATGCCAAAAAGTCCCTAAAAGTGTAGACTTTAGGTGCGTCGCGAATAATAACTTGTGGTTAGGGGTTGACCCCTTCACCTCCTGCAGCTAATCTTGCTGCAAACTCACGTCTAATCATCTCACGGTTTTGTTCCTTTATCTGTTACACCACTTGGTTAACAATGTATGGTATACTCTGTTCCAAAGCTTTGCCAATTTCTTTAGTAACCGTTTCCTATACTGTAGGTTCATCGATTCCTTGATTGAGACTTGGTTCTCCTTCATTCACAATCGGTTATACCCTTATAGGAATTTTCTCACCAGTAACACTGGTTTCTACTCCTTCTTGTCTATGACTAGGACCGCCCTCATGTCTATTTGTTGCGCGTGAACCTCTTGTGTTTACCATTCTAAATTAGAATGGATATAGCTCTTAGAAGGAATTGTATATGTCTAAGTTCTTACCTACTCAGTGTTAAATTACATTAAACACTTAGCATATTGTTCACATATATTCTCACACACTACCCCTAACCTGATTCATAAGTTACAATCATATTCTATCAAGTTTCAGTATATATCATGCATTTGTAGTAGTATGGCCCCCCTTACCACTTCAAATTCACTATACACACTAAATCTTAACTTTCACCACTTGGCACCTTACTTCACAAGTTCGGGTTAAAGTATATATATATATATATCATATTGATAGCGTACCAGTTTTAAATTTATAAATCCGAGTTATTTAGCACGACTACAACATAAATAGGCAAGAGAACTTAATCGTATCGTAGTATAGTAAATAAGTACGGGTGTCAAACACAAGGGGAATGGGTAAGATTTTGAATATAACTCTACTAATTAAAAGCAGTAAATAGGGGGAAATTAGAATCTTATCAATAAAGATTTAAACTTTATTATCCAATTCGCTAAATAATAATAACAAGAAACAAAAACAAACCAAAGAAATCAGAAAGCAACAGACTTTATCGGACTTAAGCTTATAATATAAAGATTCCCTCCCTAGATTCAATGAAATTCTCGTCAAGTCAATCAATTAAGTGAACAAGCAACTAAATCTCATATACCGATTCCTATATTGATTAGAATTTTGGTCCGAATATCTAACCCTATAATCATGCAATTAACTAACCCTATGATCAAGGAATCAATTTAAAGCAAGATTAGTCTCTTTAGTTCGTGTCCATCAAGATTCTACCTTTAATGATTGTCTAAATCAACAAATCATTCAATTAACATATAAAGGTCATCGTATGCAATTGCACATATATTAAAATTCCTATCTTTTCATGTTTAAGCCTAGGATTTGGTCAATCACTAGTCATAACTACTTATTGGTCCTAAATAGTCATGATAAAAGCCACACAGGCGGATTGGTCCTCCTACTCATGCAAAATCATAATATAAACATGCAAAAACAAGATCTAAAACACATGTGTATCTTTGATAGAACTCAAATTGATAAATATATGAAATCTAATATCTTAAACACAAAAAGCAATTAACTTTCAAAGAATCCATCTCCTCTAGGGAGGAATACATGAAATTCTAGCCTAGAAACATCATAAAATAGCTTCTGGAAATTAAGAACAACATAAACATAGAAGATAAATAATAAGAATGATAGAACCGTGATGAATCTAAGCCGAAATCTTCAAATAATAAGCTCCAATCCTTAAAAGTTGAGCTCCACAGCCCCTAGAATGCTTTTGGACGAGTTTTGGCAGTATTTGGGTAGTATAAGTTGAGTTGTTAATCCCAAAACCGATCAGGAGTTGCGTTTATATAAAAAACTGAAAACAAGGGCGTCGCGTCACGACGGGTGAGTTTGACGCGATCCAAAACTCTTTTGAAATTTGAAATTCTGATCTGATCGTCGCGTCGCATCGCGATATCCTTAACGGTCTCGCCTCGATCTTGCCTTTTTACCATATGACCATAAAAGTGATTTTGTAGCCCTCTGAGTCTAGTTTCCGTGACCTTTTGAATCACCTCAATCCGAGTTTGTATGAGTGAGATATGATCAAAACAATAGAGGTGTGTCGGAGCGGACAACTTTTCTTATTTCTTCGGTTTCTTCCGTTTTTTGCTTAAAACTTTTCATATTCCGCCTTTTTGACCTAAAATTCAATAAATGAAGATATTTAAGTATATTTTACTTATTTATAAGCAATAACAGGCTAAAATAAAATAGATATCGCTTAAAATATATATATAAATTTGGCGATATCAAAATACCCCACACTTGAACTTTGCTTGTCCCCAAGCAAACTATAACTTTATCCAGGCTAAAAATTTAAATAGATAACACTATTCTTGAAAATTTAAATATCATTTACGAATGTTAAAAAGGTTGATTAAAAACAAAACACTGACTATACTTAGAATTATGCACATACTCATGATTTGATCCATATTTAACTTTCCAACACTCCAAATAATTTTTCCATTTATACATATCCAAACCTTAACTTAAGAATTGCATTTATATTTAATTTGGTTAATTTACCCTTTAAAAATCCCCTGATCTCAAGATTTATTGCAGATTTCCAACTTTATTTTCACATATGCTTTTTATTTTTTTAGCTCTTTTTTTATAAATCTATGACTTTCTATGAAACTCATGTAGAGAATCCTCAACTCAACCGATCCCAAACCAGTTGGCTTTAGGTGGCTAGGTGTCGAACACCCCTCAGAGTTTACTAATTCGAGTTCCAAAGGCCATGTATTTGACTTATATATTTTTCTAGCACTTTTGCATATATTTTTCATTTTTGCACATCGGCTTTTTTTCACTTTTTTTCTTCAAACATATGTTTATAAAAATTGAAAATTCATACTCAGTTTATTTTTGTCAAGCTTAGAATCAAAAAGAGCTTAACCTTACTAATTATTGCAGCAATTAAAAAATTAAAGTTTGGTTACTATAAATATAAATTTCTAAGGAATTGACGAAAAGCCACAAGCACTATGCATAAAAGCTAAACATACTCTATGAATCTGTTTATTAATCAAACAATTTGACATTTTTAACTAATATTTAACCTTTACTCGAATGATATCAAAATTTTTAAATTTAACGCCCAAATAAAATAATAATTTAACACGAGGATAAATAAATTTCAAGCGAGAAAATATTTTCTAACCCCCTACCTCACACTTACATTGTACAATGTCCCCATTGTACATAAAATAAAGATATCACAAGGTAAAAAAAGGTTAGAAAAAATCCCTTGATATAATTAGGCGATTGGAGCAGATAGATATCAACATATATGCGCATACTCCGTAAATTAAAAGCTATAGCTGAAATATAAACCACTCAAAGCATACCGTCAGACACAAAAAAATATAAACATCAAAGGATAATAAATGTCTGAATGTGATTCTATATGAAGGATTCCAAAAGCATATATGAAGAATTATCTAGGCTAGGATTCCCTAAAACAAAAACAAAAAGAAACAAACCTAACTCACTTTCATAGGAATCACGGTTGCATTTAGCGTATGCAACAAGCCTTTAAACCTCTCGGTAGCCTGAGTGGACGAATTATAGTCTCGTGAGGGTTTCTAGGCAACACACCCACAAAGTTGAACAAAAAGGAAAATAAATAGAAAAATAAAGAAGAAAGAAAAACCTAAACTAACCACGGGTTGCCTCCCGAGAAGCGCTTGTTTTTGTCTGAGTCTCTAGCTTGACTTCGAAATTATTTATTGTGAATTTGAATGAATGACCCCATACTCGCAATTAAGTGCGGGTGGTAATATTTATACATACGGGGTGATGTATATTTGTTACCGATTCCGAATGTTGTTGCCAGTGCAGTGTTCCACGACGCCGTCTCGATCTCTACAAACATCTCTCTCGAGTTCTGAATTTTGGTTCCTCCTCGTGATTGTGAACTTGATTGTGACTCAAGCAAAGACTCCAACTGGCTCCCGATGTTGTCTAAGTTATTGTGACATCCGTCACCAGAGCAGGTTAGCTAGTTTAGACTCTCAACTTGTTATTATGCTTCACGCATTTGATTTCCCTTGAAATCCTAAAAATCCAAATAAGTGATGAGTATTAGAAGGCATATCCTCTTTACGCACTATTCAGACCATGACACTTAGATAATTCTATAGTTACATGCCTAAAGTGTGAAACAAATTCGTTACATGCACCTTGAATGCATATCAAAGGTGACACAAGCTCAAGTACTAAATAGAGCTCATGAGAATAAAAGTACAATTCTTGGAACAGTTGTTATAAGTACATAAACTCTACTCGAATAATTTTAAGGAAGAATAATGCACTAACAAGCAACCGTATAACACCAAAAATAAAAGTAATAATAATAACACAACAAATAAGTTGGCACTACAAACCAAAATAATAAAACTCTAAAACAACTCCTAAAATTTAATAACATAAACTACTAACATGAATTGTAACACAGGGCAAGGTTAGGTGCACCACTTGCATCCCTTTTCTTTTATCCTTGTCATGACTAGTTTATAAAAAATATATATATACCCATATACGTGGTACATAAATCGGCCAAGAGAAGAAAAAAAAGAGGGAAAAGAGGAGCCTTTTCTTCCCATTCAAATTTGAAAAATACATGTACAAATGGAAACTTAATCACCCATTAATCTTGCATCCATTCCTAAATAAGCCTCCTATCTTTCTTCACAAGCCATCACCTCCTCCTACCTCTCTCAAAATCGGCCTCCATGCTCCATTCTTTCCTCTCTTTGATTTTGTTCTTCATACACAAGGAGCAAAGCAAGGAATCAAGAAGATAACTCAAGAATTTCGAGTATTAAGGTAAGAACTACACAATCCCTAACCCTTAATCAAGTTGCTTCAGTCCTAATCATAACAAATTCTGATTTTTATGAACTCCCATGATCAATCCTTGAAGAACTTGGAGTCTTGAAGATCCAAACTCACAATTGGCAAATCGGTAATCGATCTAATCTTTCTCATCGTTTCTCTACACCTTCATCCTTTTTATTTATCTATTTGAAAACCCTAAGTGGTGAATATAAAATAAAAATGTAAGAAACAATACAAACATATATAAAAGAACGATTTTGATGAACAATAAGCAAAACACAATCAAAAGGCTAAACCTTGTTACTAAAAGATGAGGAATATAAAATCTAGAATCTGACAGAAACTTTGGGTCGTGTTTAAGAGGTCATAACTTGGACAATTCGTGGACTTTTATTTCGTATTTTAAGTCTAAACAGAATTACTTTGAGTCTACTTTCTACTCCAATTGATCTCATCTCAAAATGATATTGTTTGATCATCCAAACAAATTAAAACATTTTGGTGCGCAAATCTGGATTATTGGGACAGAAGCATAGGAAACTTATCCGCACTATAAATCACTTATCTTGATGAATAAAACCGTGAGATTCATACAAGACGAAGCTTCACGTGTCTATAGAGTTCTGTAAAAATTTTAGAAATTAATTAATTCGTTTACTATTTTAAATAGTAATAAACTTCCTGTCGCATAAAACAGTGGTATTTTCGGTTTAGTTGATTATCACGAATTTATTTTAATATAAAAGTAAAATAATAAATTCTGGAAAAATTAGGGTTTAATCTAGAGACATGGAAGTACAAGAGTATAACAAATCTAAGTGATAATACAAATACACCTAACATAAGAAAGACATTAACCGAACTAATACAAGAGTAGTCTATCAAACTTAGGTTACTACCTAAGAGTTTCACACCATGAGAACTAATTTCATGAAACCTATTGTAGATTTTTGAGCGGAATACATCTCACTAGCTACTACCAACACTCAAGGTGAGTACTCGTGGCCCCCTTTTTGCATGTTTTCTCGGGGGAAAATGACACTCAATAAACTGCTTTATTTCTCATGCCGTGAATTGAATTTTTTTTTGACAACTTGGATTATGTGCTACATGCTTGTGTGAACCCGATGATGGGTTAAGCCAATTGAATGTGTGAACCCGATGATGGGTTAAGCCAATTGAATTCCAATATTCCTATTTAGCCAACTTAGTGCTCTAGCTGGTAGGCCTTGTTGGATGACAAATTCCTATTGGACATTGTGGTCCGGTTATCATTATTCCTATTGGACATGTGGTCCGGTTATCATTATTCCTACTTACGAGTATGTGTTACACTATATCCATTGTCATACTATTGTACTCACGGTAAATCAATTATTTTGTTTAAACCTGCGAGCTCACCAACCATTGTGTTGACATTTTTAGAGTGTTCATTTTCAGGTAATACTAACGTTAACGCTTAAGGATCCTAGAAGACTCTAGTCGGGCCTTAGCGTGACTCATAGCGAGAATCGAACTCTTCTTATCATTTTGTGATGTGGGTATTTGTTAATACATTGAATTGTTATTTGGTTTTGGGCTTGTTGCCCATATACCTGATCCGGGTTGTGGGGTTTACTTTCGCACGATCATTTATTTTGGTTGGTTGTCTATGTTGCCGTGGAACCGACTTAACACGGCACAAGACTCCTCTTGTGTCGGGGAAACGTCGTGACACGTTGGATTAATTGCATTTAGTGATTTTCTCTATTTTATATCAATGTGTTATGACGATCCTCTCCGTCACACTTCGCGATTCCGCCTTGGCGGGGTGTGACAGTTATCCGCCTGATCCTTATCCGCACACGAAGTACCACACAAAATTCCTGACGCCAAAGGGATTCCATATTGCGACTCTAACTCCTCGCTTGTTTCCGTGGTTACCTCCTGATCTGATTTCGGAGCGTCTGATACGCGAATATCAGTCTTAAATTTAAACATTAATCTAACCGTATTTGACTGACACACTAACGAGCAAGCGCACTCGATCGTATAGTAGTAAACCAGGCAAGACCAGGATCGTCTCCACAGGGAACAGTTATGGAATATACTATTAAGAAATAAACTAGTTACACTAAAAGGCTTTAAAAGTAAAAAGGGGTTTTGAGTTAAAGTAGTAAATATGGAAACAATTTCAAGAAGTTGAAATCAGTTGACAGAGATGTATTCACCAATGAATCACTCCTCCTAAGTTCAATTTGTTATAAATATAGTTAATATGACAAGTTTCTAAGGGCGTTCGAACCAACAACCATCAGTCCTACTAATCCGATTACGACTTAACCTTTCCAAAACACACTTAACTCTCGTTGTATGGTGAATTGAACTCAAACTTTTATCTATGGTATTACTGAATAATCTTAACTCTCATTGTCTCAGAAAAGTTATCTATTCTATTGAATGCAAACGTCATTATCTCAGAACAAGCAAATAATAATCCAGAAGAAAATACACATGCAAGTCATTGTCTCAGAGCATGCACAAACTGTATCTAACAGATTACTCAGCAAAAGTTAAGATCAAAAACTCAAGGTTCATGATTAAGCATAAACAAAAACCAGATCATATATTAGACATAAAGATTACAAATCAAAACCTAGGGTTCGTTCATCAAGGTAAATACAAGAGAGATCTAACTCATAGACAAGTTAGAAAACAAAAACAAAGAAAAACAGAAATTGCAAAACATTATAGATCGATGGTAGCAACCCAAGTCAACCCTGCAGATGTTGTAGCCTCTCCTCTCTATCACTGATCGCTTCCTAAAACTGTTGCATGTTTCCTTCGTTCGTCTGCCGCCGCATGAAAGATGTATTCTTCCTATGATATTTTGGTAGCCGCCGTATATATATGAAATAACACTCCCTCCTTAATTAAATTCCACCAACCCTTTTTGTTGTGTTTATTTTCCCTTTTCGTTCACTGGCCCCAATTAAAATTGCCAAAGATCCAAATATTTCTTTCCTTAGGGCCTTCTCGACCCATAACACAAAAGAAATGGCAGTCACCTTTTTATTTTTGTTTCTCGGCCCATATGCGTAATACTTATGGCTTATTTGAATAACACACACATAATATTATTGTGGCTCTCGTTGTCTAGTTTCCGTAGCTTTTTAAATCACCTCGTTTCGAGTTCAAACGAGTGAGATATGACCAAAACATCAAAGATGTATCAACTTTGTTAGCTTACTCAATTTAACTCTTTTCTTCATCATTTCTCATCAATTTGTCTATTTCTTTTCCCAAGATCCCTAAAACACAAATGACAACAAATTAAGTAAATAATTAACCTAATTCTTCATAATAATGAAATCAAAGAATAAGATATCGGATATAAATAATATGTATATTTTAGACGATATCAGCGTCCTCCTCGAAGAGTAGAAATTCCAGATAGTCCAATATTTCATCTGCACAATTCTTCACGTTTTCTCTCTCAAGAAGGGAGGGTCCCCATACGGTTTTGGTTCTAAACCTAGCATGGGTGTTGGTTGGACGAGAATTGACGGTTCATCCTTTGAATGGTCTTCTAGTTCCTCAAGCAGGTCAGTAAGACACTCTAGAACTTCTTCATCAGACTGAGCATCTTCTCTCGACTTCACCTTCACACAAGGCTCAAAATGTATACTGTTGTCAGAGTCAAGAGTCGTCTAAGCAGTATGGTTCAGGACTAAATTGTGGTTCATCAGGCGAGCCAATCGGATGGTCATCCTCATCATCTTTTGGGATGAAGTCGTAATCATCCTGTTTGATGCCATCGTCATAAAATTCATTCAGCAAATCTTTAAGGAATGAATTCCAACAGATCGGATGATCGGCTCAATACATATTCAAAAAAGAGACATCGAAGAAAACTTTAAATAGCGCACAAAACGACTAAACTAGGCACCGAATACTAAAACACGAAAAGTAACTTCCTTTTGAGCCCAAACTCTCGGGAATGATCGTTTAATAAAGAATTAGTCAAGTTATACCAAAATAAAACCGTTCCCTGGCAACGGCGCCAAAAACTTGATGTGCGTATAGCGTACCAGTTTTAAATTTATAAATCTGAGTTATTTAGCACGACTACAACACAAATAGGAAAGAAAACCTAATCGTATCGTAGTATAGTAAATAAGTACGGGTGTCGAACACAAGGGGAACGAGTATGATTTTGAATATAACTCTACTAATTAAATATTAAACTAATTAAAAGCAGTAAATAGGAGGAAATTAGAATCTTATCAATAAAGATTCAAACTTTATTATCTAACTCACTAAAGAATAATAACAAGAAACAAAAACAAACCAAAGAAAGCAGAAAGCAACAGACTTTATCGGACTTAAGCTTATAATATAAAAATCCCTCCCTAGATTCAATGAAATTCTCGTCAAGTCAATCAATTAAGTGAACAGACAACTAAATCTCATATACCGATTCCTATATTGATTATCAACTTTAAGACTAACTACCATTGATATCTGAAGTGATTACTTAAATAATCAACCTTCCAGTGAACATCTTCGGATTTCATTCAAGAAGATGTTTCCGACAAACAAAAGATTGCAAATATCCATATCAGATCGGTCATTATCACTTTTTATACGTGTTTAACCATGTTTGCTTATTTTTCGGAAACCGTTTCATAAACTGGTTGGTCTCTCCGGCATTCAACGTCACAATTTGAATTCCTCAAAGAAAAAAATACCATATTTTATATATAATTTATGATCTTTATTGACATAAATACATATTTTCTTTCAAAAAAAATAAGATATGAATCAAAACATAACTTAATATAACTACAATTAGAAGCATAATGCATAGTCTCTTTTACTTTGACACTTACACGTTTGTAGTCGATACAGCTTGCAAAAATATTATATAAGGGAGTGTGAATTTAACCTACATAGTTATATATATATATATATATATATATATATATATATATATATATATATATATATATATATAGGGATGAAATCAAATAAAAAGAAAATTAAAGTAAAAAGTGTAAAAGAGATGATTATTTGATCATTTTTCGGTATATATATCAACTGATAATCGTTAGTTCATCATCTTTATTGATTAAAACTAGTTCTTCATCAATTTCTTTTTGATGAATCCAACATATTCATCACTTTTTAGATGAAAGCATTTTGTTCATCAACAAATTATTCCAAAATTTTGTTTTCAAAATCTGTAGTTGAAATCAAAAAGAAATTGATGAAGAACTAGTTTTAATCAATAAAGATGATGAACTAACGATTATCAGTTGATATATATACCGAAAAATGATCAAATAATCATCCCTTTTAACTTTTTTACTTTAATTTTCTTTTTACTTGATCTCTACCCTGTATATATATATATATATATATATATGATATATTTATATATATGTTTTAAAATTAAAACTTATATATGAAATTATACTTAATTATATCAAATTATAATTATATCAAATTTAATTCGAGTTAATGGATTCATCCACGGATGAAAAATCGTTATTTGTATCCATTCTACTAAACATCTATATCCACTCCATATCCGACATTCACCTATTTAACTTTTTCCATATCCATCACAAATGGATCGGATTAAGTATATGATCATTGGATCAGGTAACAATTGTCATCCCTAATCGACACCATCGAATCACTAAAGCCGACTTTCGTCCCTACTCCAAGCCACTTCTTTTATCCTTTGATTTAAAAGCTCTTCAAACATACACAACAATCATAATTTTACCCATATAAACTTGTTTATAATGCATATATTTAAGTGCATTATTTTCCAAACAAATACCTTTTATAATGCATGATAAATCTTTATTATGTACAGCTTTGATTTATAAAAGTTTTCTACTCGTGACATAAAGGTTTCTAATGTTACAGAATAGTCCACGCTTTGAATTAATAGTCTGTCTTCGTAAATATAGTAACATACGCAACAATGATGGGTAACGATATGTATATATTTTTTGAAAAAATGAATAAATTTGGTAATTTAATATTAAATGTTGAAACTGAAGTGTAACATAAGCAATAAAGCAGTAATCGAAAAAAGGAAGAAAAAAAATGTTACATAGGTAAGAAATGTGAGATCACCATGTCCGGATGCAACCGAGTATAACGACATACTGAATACATCACACCGTGCTGCGGAGTGAGTTTTGAAGTCGGCAGCAAACAGTACATAAATTGGTAATAAATTAAAGAGAAAATTGCCGAGAAGGATAACCTAAATATAAAAAATTGTCAATAAAGGTAACTTCTGATTATTTGGCCGAGAAATGATTATAAATTTCACTTTGTAATGAAAAATGATATAATACGTGAAATTTATACCTTTTTTGTTACAGATTGAAATTTATAATCCTTTTTTTTTGTTAGATCTAAGAGATCATTATACTCTTTTTTGTTACAAATTGAAATTTATAATCTTTTCTTAGCCAAAAAAATTGGGTGTTACCTTTATTGACAATTTTCAATATTTAGGTTACCTTTCTCGGTAATTTTCCCTAAATTAAAAGATAGTTTCATAGATCGGTAATAAATCAAAAGATGTTTGTATAAAATAGTAATAAATATAAAAACACTGTTGCATAAATATCATTTGCCCTTCATCTTATTAGTGGATTAATCTTTCTAATAGGAAAAAAAAAGGAAAAAGATGGTTGGAAAACAAAAATATACATATACTTCGTTTCATTGGTTAGTAGGATGAAGTGACTTGTAGAAGTCAGGCTAGGCGGCCGACTAGTCGACGCCTAGTCGCTCGTTGGCCATTGACCTTACAAAATATATGCTAGTCGGTCTCATTCCAAGGAACAGGTCAAAGTCGGGTCTTAAGCGGGTCTAGGCAATCGAGGTCAAAAGAAAGCTTTTTTAAAAAAAAAATATTTTACAGCCACATAAAAATTAGGGCAAGTCAGATGGAGTTCATATCATTGAACAATACGAGCAACAAGATGAGTGACAAGAAAGTAGATGAAATTTATGTTTGAACTAAATTTAATGTCTTGAACAATTATATTAATGTTTCTATTTTCTAAACGTATGTTGTGAATCTATGAACAATTATATATATATATATATATATATATATATATATATATATATATATATATATATATATATATATATTTGACTATTTATGAACATGTAGTATATATAATTTTGAAATTTTTACATAAAAAAATCCAATCCGAATACTCCCCGCCTAGGCCGAGTACTCACTACTCCCCGCCTACCGCCCGGCTCCCGCCTAGCGACTTCTACAACATTGTGAAGTGAGCGTGCTGAGGGGGGTAATATTTTGCTGATATGAGATGAAGTGGGGGTGGCGGCGGTGCCGATAAACCCTTTTGTTATCAACAAAATCAGTCCAAAGTGTAACACAAAAGGGTTTATCGGCACCGATTTTGTCAAAGAAACGCAGCTTAGTCTAAGTTTTAAAGGGTTTATGATTCCAAGGCTTTTCTTTGGAAATAATAACTACAGTGAAAGCCAAAAAGACAGTATCCAAAAGATTAGCAGACCTAATTCTTAATGGGATCCAATCTCCAGTGAAAGCTATTTTTACAATATCAACATTCAAACCCTAACGATCCCGACAAAGAAACACATTAGTGTCAGTATATCACTCCTGATTCTGATAAAGCTAAATCAATCAATCAACACTAATATTCACAAGAGTTTGTAACAAAAGATGGTTGATATGGTACCTTTCTTTCATGGTTGTGCCATCTTTATCCTTAACCTTTTGGTGGGATGTTGCATATCTGATTCCAAACCAGTTGGACAGGTGGCTTGCATATCAAGAAATCTAACAGATTCATCATAATCATCATCATCATCATCATCATCATTGTCATCATCATCATCATGATTGTCATCATCAACCATGTCAACATACTCTGCTGATCTTGTTTCATCTCTTGCTTTCTCCAAGCTGTTGACTTCTGAGTCAAGTTGACTTTTTGCATTGACTATTTCTTCGATGGAATCTTCACACCCAGATATTGATGCTGTTTCTGGTGATGATCCATAAGGTTCTTGAGATGAAATATGAGGTATATTTTCATTGTCTTGTTGGATTCCATAATCCATTTGAGAAAAAAGAAACTGCCCACCACCTCCCACATCATCCTGCTTCAAAAATAATATAAATGACAGTGTTGTGTAATTAATTAATTATTTACAAAAAAAAATTAAAAACCTCGATCTGGGTGAGAGAGGTCATTTTGTTGACATTTGTTGTTTGACAGCTGATGTGGCACTGTTCTTCATTGCCAACAGTGGATGAAGATTCCCGATCCAGCATGTCACAGATTAATCTTTGGATAACTAATCTTTTAAGAGAGGCTTCAGCTGGCGGAAACCAATCCACATTTAGCTGAAAATTCAGTAATTTTCATCATGTTATGATAAATAATAATTACAAGCATTATTAATGTTTGATGATAATCATTATCAAAATTGTAAATCACTTACGAAGTTGAAGCCCTTCGTAATCTTGAAAGGATTAAAATGTTGAGGAGCTTGTTCCAAAAAAAGTTCCACATAATGGAGCAAGAATAGACCACAGTCGAATGAATTTTGCTGTTGCGGTAACTGAACAGTAAAAGTTTCAACAAAATTAATTTCTGGTTTTCTTTACCAAATTAAACAAAACTAACGTATACCTCCAGTGAAATGAATCTCAAATTATCAAATCTTGAAGAGATGTCTTCAAATGCCCCTTGTTGCCTACCTTTCCACTCTTCACTCAGGTAACTGCATTCTCATATCCAAAGGTGAATTAAATCATAATTGGTTGTAATTTCATCAAATTTCTCAAGTGTAAGGGGCTGTTTGTTTGCTGCTTAATGGAACCATTCGGCGCTGAATGATGAAACAACCTCAACAGAAAGATTTGATTACCTTTGTAAAAGGCCTTTTAGACCAGTATGACTGCCTCTCAAAGAATCCATATGCAAAATACATGGCACTTTAATTGAATCATTTATATCTTCATCTGAAACAAACCACCACATTAGAGAAACAAGAATGAATAAATTTAATAAAATAAACAAATTTAATATCCACAAGACTGACCTTCAAATGTGGCTACTTCCCCGAGATGACACATGACAATAAGACTCCAGTGATAACTATCAATAAAAATAAATGAATTTATAAACTACTCTCGAGCTCTTAATCAATGGAAATTATTTAATCACTTACTTATAATTTACAGGAATAAAAACATAATCTTTCTCAAAAAGGTTGACTTTTCTTGTCCATTTTCTCACACGTTGATAAGCAGCCAACCCTTTAGAAGCATCAAGTGGATCTTTATCTGGATCAGCCAGCTTTCGAAAAAAGAAACTGTTGAAAAAGTGGAACCTGTGCCTCTCCTCAGGCTCGATTTTGTTCTTCAAGTACCTTTTATAATCGATTAAGAATTTATAACTAAAATTTTCAAGCACCATGAGAAAATAAAAATGTATGTATGAACGAACATACATGATATAAAAGTCAATGATGGTATCATTCACAAATGTATCTGGCTGCAGTAGATCAAAATCTCTCTTACTTATTGAAACAGCATCAGCATCCCCTTTTGGATAGACAACCTCTTTACAAGGCTCATCAAATCTGCAAAATTTAATATATTGTAATCTAAGGAATTAATTAATAATTATCGTTTCTCATATTCTTTCTGATTAATTAGAATGAGCATGCCATTATGTCAATTTAGTGAAGACTTTGATGCATGCAAGTAGTAGTACTGATACCATTTTTACTTACTTGGGAAGATATTTTGAAAAGGATATTCCAGTGTGTTGAAGCACGTTGTCGCTGCAGCAGCCACGATGAGCTTACATTACAATAGTATATAAAACAAAAGGAAATTTTATCAAAGAAATACAAATTAAAAAACTTACACTGGCTCGAGGTGACAGCTCAATACAGCTCTGTATTTAAGATTCAAAGATGTAATAGATTCAAGTTTCTCATACCAACTAGAACCAATGAACGCAAATTTCAACTCAGTGCCTGAAAAAGAAATCAAGAACAGAATGCTAGTTACATCAGTGTAATTCATTCGGCTAAATTCAATACAACAAAATAGTCAATATGCGGATAAGCAAATTCAAGAGCTATTCATAACGAGTTCCCCAAAACAATTGCATTTCATATTGAACAATTACATCTCATGATTAAAATATCTTCATATCAATTCTTTGACTTGTGTAGAATTACAGCCATCTAACTAGGTTTTCCAAACAAAAACATAATAAAAACACTGAAAATAACTGCAGTAAAGAGTTTAGTTACTATAACCTGAAGTACATTCAACAATTTCAGTGTTTATTCTGTCCTTTGCAAGTACAAAAATGATGACCATAGCCATCTCAATCTGCAGAAAGTACACATTATTTGCACCAATCTTGAACCTCAAAAAACTGCAAAACAATTTTAATTAACATCAACATGATGGACTTACCCGTTCATACCAATGTGATCTGATTTGAAGTATATCATCAATTTCCCATTTGCATTTAAAGGTTTCTTCATCTCCATCTGCAGTTGAACCCTCCATTTCGATAAAACTGCTGGCAAAAGATATCATAGGATCTGTATAGTAACTATCATGGTACAACACATAATCAGGATATAAGTCAACTCTTGTTATATCTTCACTGTCCTGTAAAATGTACAAAATCAATACCTCAATAAGAGAAATTTAAAAAAATTAATTTAAAAAATATTAGTAGCACAAGTGCATACCATTTCCCACCCGCTTATGCAGTGATCTGAAGATGGTCCAGCACCTGGCAGAGTAGATATGTTCTTACTAGAAATACATAAGGACTTATTTTATGTGTAAAAACCTCTTATGGCTCAAAAGCATGTAAGCATACATCAGTTATGATTATTTGAGGGTGCTTGGGATTGCTTACTAAAAATTGCTTATCTGATTAGTCCATTTTGATGCAACTTTACCCAATCCCGCCTGCACAAGGCATGGGGCGGGTAAGATGTAGACATTCATACCTCTACCCATGGAAAGAAAGATTACTTCCCAAAAGAACTGTTTATAAAGATGAATCACCTGATGAGCCTTATCAGCAAAACTACTACTTGCAGACTATAACTACAACAAATATGATCTACTGTAGTAACTATTGATACACCACTACACCAGTAATTAGTTATATTCAGTTGAAGGCATGCTTGCAGAACTCGCTAGGCGGGAGCTGGGCGGTAGGCGGGGAGTAGCGAGTACTCGGCCTAGGCGGGGAGTACTCGGATTGGAAATTTTTATACTTAAATTTTAAAATTATATAAACTACATATTAATAAAAACTCAAATATAAACACAATTGTTCATAGACCCAAAACATGTGTTTAGAAACACTAAGAAAATTGTTCAAGACTTAAAATACTAGTTCAAACACAAAATCAAAAGCAAAAAAAGCAACTGTTGACCGAGTTTGACCAAGTTTGACCAAATTAGACCGAGTTTGACTGCCGCCTAGCTCCGAGTTGACCGAGTTTGCCCAGCCGCCTAGCTCCGAGTTGACCGAGTTTGACCGAGTCCGATTTTCCAAGTCCGAGTACATGGAATTCGCCAAGGTTGAGCTCCGCCTAGCCGCCTAGGCCGAGTTTTACAACACTGGTTGAAGGTGAAATAATCAGCTTTTAAAAACATTTTCAGAGTTACTAATTCAAACTGATTATCCTATTCTGATTATTTTACTTCTTAAGTCAAATAATCAGAATTCTCAAACACTTGTACAACTGATGGTCTGGTTATTGTGTTTTCTACAGCAGAAGCAAATCCAAAAATTACTTCTCTTGCATTGTGTTTTGCGGAACTGATTGTTTGATTCAAAAAGTGTTATGAATCAAATTGATAATTCTGATTGATACTTCAGATCACCTAAAGTTGGATGCGTCTAGAAAAGAAACAAGGTGTTCCTGGCTGTCGAGAGGTAGGTCTTTCCTTGACAAGAAAGAAAATAACAACTAAACAATCCAACCCCCCCCCCCCCCTCTCCCCTAGCCGTCCCTAAGGCCCTATTTATTCTCCTAATACGTAAAATAAGGAAAAAAGTAAAGAAGGAAACAAGAATAAAAGAAACTTTCACTTCTGCCCCATAAAGTTTGTTCCAGCAGTTTGTTTTATCTCAATACATATCATTACCCCCGCCTCGAAAATCCAATTTGTCCTCAACATGGAGGACTTGTAACTACTCAGCATGTGGGTGTACATGCCCCTCGCCTTCCTCGACCTCTTCCTCCTCCTTGTAACCCTCGCTTATGATAAGAACATGAAGAGTCTTCTCCATGCATCGTTGTCCGAGTGCAAACTTCCCATCACACCGATAACACAACCCCTTGGCCCTCTTATCAGCCAACGCACTGCCTTTGTCATTCGCTTGAACGGAGCCTTCCCTGCCCCAACCAAGCGACCACCCTATCATTGGTCTCTTCCCCGGTAGGCAGTAGCCAAGCCTTGAGACCTTGAGGCCGAGAACTTCCTCCTCCATTCAATTTATTCTCATCAATGACCAGCGCCAATCGCATGGCCTGACGCAACCCCGGCACTTAGTTCGAATCGCCGATCGCAGCTCATGTTTCAACCCTTTTATAAAAATCCCTTCGAGCACTTCCTCTTGAAAACCAGGTAACTATGCCGCCATTTTTCAAACAAAGTCACATGCTCCCATGCCACAGATGGCAAAAAACTGTTCATGCAAACTGCTCTCTTGCGAGGACTAGAAACGATCCGATAGTCGCTTCCTTAGCCCTTTCCAGTTACGGAACGGCTCACAGTTCTCGCTCCACCAAAACCATGATAAAGCAAGTCCTTCCAAACACAACATCGCGGCCCGTAATCTTTCCCCCGTAGTCACCAATCCCCGAATATCAAAGAACCTCTTGGCTTGATATAGCCATCCGTACACATCATCCCAGTCGAACTTTCATTAAATAGAAATCAGTCCCTAGTCCTCATTCCATTCATTCTAGTGAACAATCAGCGATGCTGGCCGAATAGGGCTAGCAACTACCCATCGAATAATTTGAAATTTTTTGAAAAATCCCTTCAGAACTTGCGGTGTTCTGGTAGTTGTGGTAATCGAGATTTTCCCCTTCGAATCAAAACAGAGGCCAGAGAAACTGGTGTAGGCTGCGGAGGTTGTAAACCAGGTATCTTGTGGTTGGGTGGTCACTGGCTGAGCGAGGGGGAGAGTTGGCGATGGCAGTGGGCTACTGGGGTGGTGTGGTAGGGTGGCGACAACAGGTTGGTGTTGTGGGGCCGCGCCAAAAGGTTGAAGTTGTTGGGCGCTGGTAGTGGGCTGGTGGATGCGGCGATGGTAGTGGGTGGCCGGAGGGGCTTCAACAACTGCAGCACTTCTGCAAACTGCTTATTTGATTCAGCCTTGTTATTGTTTCTTGCGTCAGATTCAAACGGTTCGCCGTCACCACTTGGCTCGTAGTTAGGTCAGCCTTGTGCTGTTCCAGGTTCGCCTCCAAATCAGAAACCTTCATCGTGATTGTTTGTCGAGTTAGAGTCCCAAAAAAATTCGGATGAAAAGTAACTTCGCCGGATAAACAGTAGCGTGAATAGTGTTTCGAATGTTTTATTTTCGTGATTAGGCGAGGATCGAGTGGCTCTGATACCAATTTGATATGAATCAAATTGGTACTTCAGATCACCCAAAGTCGGATGTGTCTAGAATACAAACAAGATGTTCTTGGCTTTCAAGAGGCATGTCTCTCCTTGACAAGAAAGAAAATAACTAAACCATTCCACACACCCTAGCCAGCCCTAAGGCCCTATTTATTCTCCTAATACGTAAAATAAGGAAATAATTAAAGAAGGAAACAAGAATAAACGAAACTTTCACTTCAGACCCTTTAAGTTTGCTCCAGCAATCTGTTTATCTCGATACATATCAATAAGCAATCCCAAACACCCACAAAGGAAAAGGCATGGAGATGAAATTCTTTATTCCATAACTTCCCTTAATGACAAGATAAAGACTTTACAAAAATGACTCAACACTGCCATTCCTCATAGTTTCATGAGATAAAACTAGATTTGCTATAAAATTGAAAATGGACTTATGCTAAAATTATGTAGTTTCAGAAATTACCATCATCTTCTGCATCAGAAGACAATGAAGATCTCTCACAAATCCTTCCATTTTCATCTGCCTTCATTTCAACTCCCTCATCCTGCAGCCAGTTCAGCTATTGTCAGCAAATTAAATAAGTATTATAACATCATACATAATATATCAAAACATACAATTTTCTGATTACTGGGAAACAAATTGACAATGTCGGATTTTATTGCATTTTTGCTAGTCAAAGCTGATATAGTGGCCACATTGACCTCTGATTTGGATAAACCCGTCCTGAGTTCTGGACTAAATTGAGGCTGTATTTCAGCAGCTATAAAATCATCATTGGAATCAGCAATCATTCCAGGAGAAGGATCTTGTAATAAAGTGGTAGCCATGTGATTAATATTCACAGAGTCAATGTCTAGAGATGGAACATAGTTAATCTCCTCAACTGAAATATTTTTCCCAGCAGCGGCTACAAGGAATAACAACAAACATAAGAGAGCTCATATAACCAATCTCAAAATGCATAATGTCATGTAATAGTTAACTTAAGATAATATAATTGTTCTGAATAATATTCGTCTCTGAGAGTCTGAGACCAATGATTAGGTAGTTAAAACTGTTTAACATTCATCTGAACTGAAAAATCTCAATATCTGCTTATAAAGCATTACCCTTTGGAATGTCAAAAAGATTAATTGTTTGTGGTTGTGGTCAGTTCTCACTTATTCCTGATCATCTCTAATTCAATTGCATCGTTCAAATGAATTCAAGATGATTATTGAAATGTTTGCACTCAAATTTTGTCCGTTGAGTAACAACAATATTTCCGGCAAGATATAAAACCATTTTTTGAGTAAGTTGATTCCTCCAACAACCTTATTCTGAGGCAGAAAAATAAGACCAGCAAAGGCAAGGTCGCTTAGAATAATGGTTTAAAGACATGGCACTTGGCAAGTACACATGTTACCTTAAATGTCCTATGAGCACTAAATTGTGGTTTATAAATTATACCTATTTTAATTCACCATCTTCATGGCTTAATGCTTGTTTACATGACCACTTTGCTGTTTTAAATCTGAAAATGTTCAGATTAAGACGACTGCTTTCAGAAAGTAGCCATTTTCTTTGGTGTTTATATTTCATTGGCCTCTTTCTTGTGGGCAGGCCCAAGGCTAGGAATAGAAATCTACTTAAAGTAACACAGTTTTAACTGTCTTAACTTTTTAAGCAAAGGTTCAACTAGACACAGTAGCTGGAACAGAGTACTAGAGTAGTAGATGAAATTCTAACTTAACCATCCAACTGTATGCAGGAACATAATCATAGCCACACAAAACTAATAATCAGCACCAGGGTATCAATATAAAGGATGTTAATGGATGATCTACAGGCTAAAGTAGTGGGCAATATAAAAACAAAAAAAATCAACAAAATTTTATTCTTCCCTCCATAATCCATATCCAATAACGGCATTTTTTATTAATTTTTTATATATTTGTCAGCATGATCTCATCAATTAAACTTCACATTTGTTGCAAGCATTCCGAGAATAAAAAGATCAAATTCACCAAAAATGCAGACCCCAAAAGAACATGATGAAAATGCTAGAAATATAAACACTAAAATTTTCAGAAACTATATCTTACCGGTTTCGAGGAAGGCATACTTGTCAATAGCACTTCTAGGGTTTCCTAGCTTGCTTTTAATACTTATAGTAAATTCAGGAACCTCCGTCTCGTCTTTAAAATCGAAGACATCAAGATTGCTATTACAAGCAGTTTTCATCTTTCGTTGATATATCTGCATTTATACCTATACTTTACTAGGGTTTTCGAAGTAACTGTGGTGAAGAATGACTTCTAAAATCCGCAATCAAAATTAGGGTTTTTATCCGAGAATGATGATGATTGAGCATTGAAAAATCAAAATGGGGGGATAAGTAGATGAAGATTTCGATTGCTTGCAAAGGGTTTATGGAATTCGAATTCTAGAACATGATTAGGGTTTGTTCAAAAGGAGGAAATTATTACAAGGTTGATGAATGGAGGAGTAAGAAAGAGCGAAGTCCCGCGCGTGGAGTCGTGTTTTTTATGCTGCGAATGCGCAAGAGAGGCGTACCGAAGAAAAGAACTCTTAACAGTTAAAAAAATTAAAACCGAAACTATTTAAACCGACGGTTTATTTTTAAAATTTGGTAATATACCGATGGGTATGGTTCAATTTTGGTTTTAACCGAAACAAACGGTTAAAAAACCGTGCACCAAGTATATAGTATATTCTATATTTTATACATTGCTATAACTATTTATTGTATTTTACTAATTTATTATTAGCTTATTAATTATTTTGAAACTCTCAACGTAGCGGGCTGTGGGCTTGTAATTTGGGTGATTTTTTAAGTTTCCAAAATTGAAACCGATAGAAATTAAAACCATTGGGTTTAGATATCCTAAAACCAAAATTAGTGGTTTGGGTTGTTCGAGCTTTAATACCGGCCCAAACCGCCTCATGCTCACCCCTAATACAAGGTGCAGTTTGTTTTATTAAAAAAAGACTATTTTTAGAAGATGAAGTGTTTTTAAGAGAAAATGATACGTATTACCAAAAGCATTTATAAAAAATATTTTCACATTTACAAATATTTAAAATAAATAAAGGATGAAATGACTAGCAGATCTCTTGTTTATAGTGTTTATATGTAGAAGCACCTAAGATAGTTGTTAAAAGACCATAAGTCATTTCAAAAAACTGTACATGAATTGATAAACATCTTAAACCGTCTTGTAGAAATTATATGTCAAATTTCGAGCAATCAGTAACAAACCTCATTCTTCACATCTTAAACCATCGGGGTCCTCTAAAATTCTTCAAGGCATAGTCATCGGTAATGTCAAACTACTTGATTGTAACCGACACAAACTCCCTGACCATCACCACCCTGCAGACTCTTCCACCTTCTTCGCCATTCCAATACTCTCTCACATTCATCAGCACTCATCGTCGTACTCACACTCTCCACCCTTCACCGTTTTACTTGAGGCGCGGTTGGCGCCTCCATACCAAAATAAGTAATTTGAGTCCTTCTTATTGTTTGCAAATAACCTTATTAGTTTAGATTTGAAAAGACAAAATAAAGCTTGAAAAATAGCACAAAAATGTTCAAAGTGAATTATGTGAAGTTGTGATACTGACTAGTCAACTTACTCTAAGTACTCAGCTTTAGAACAGAAACAAAGTCTCTATGTATGTTCTAGATAATGAATTTCTACGTGTATGTACATGTGGAAAACCGATGATTAGTTCAAGGACTCAGCTTGATGTGTTTCAAGCTGAGTAACTTAGCTCGATAGAAAAGTCAAGTCTAAAAAAGTTTGAATTTGTTTTAAACTCTAACTCTCTATCTACAATTGGATAAGAAATTTTAATCTGAAGACTCAAGATTAAAGATCAAAGTTATCCAAGTTATCTATACAGACGTATAGATAAGTTAGTTTCACTTAGCATATTACAATAAGTCTTAGTTTGTTAGTTTAGATGTTTATCCGTAAAACATGTATATATGTCAACTTCCTAATATGTTTAGGATAACCTCGGAAGACACAATTGTTCGTGGGTAACTTGATAAGCTCGGTATCCTGTTTAGAGTGTTAGTTTGTGTTGTGTGTTCATAAGTTGAATCAATAAAACAAGATCTAGCAATTAGTTTGTTAGATTGATCTAAGAGAGAAAGAGAGAGTTAAATTGTAATAAATGACTTGATTTAATTAAGGTTTCATATTGTTTTGTATTGAAAACTTGATTTATTAATATTAACATTGATTTTGATTTGTTCATTATTTCTTGAATAGTGTATTCAACCCCTACTTCTACACTTCTATATCAGTTTGTTGATTACCTTGGGGATCAACAACTAGTATCAGAGTAGAAGAATCTTTCATAAGTTGAAGATCAAGATCCTAAGAAAAAAAAGGTAATCATGTCTGTTAGAACCTAGAGGGGGGGGTGAATAGGTTATATGCCCACTTTTTGAAGTTTTTAACAATATTTGCAAGTAATTAAAGAGTTTAAAGAAGAAAGATATCACCAATGAAGTAGTTTGGACACAATGATTTATAGTGGTTCAAGCAAGGGTTAACAACCTTGCTCTACATCCACTCCTTGGCCTCACCCACCAAGAGTTGCTCCACTAACTTCTCTCTTTGAAGGTAGAGATAAACCTTTTACAACTTCTCTCTAATTCTAAGGCTAGAGATGATCCTCACTTCTCTCTAATTCTAAGGCTAGAGATGATCCTCACACAATTACAAATATAAAAGAAGGTAATGTAGTGTTTGAACTTTGAAGGCTTTCACTCTTGCTTCATTCTTGATCTTGAAATGTTGAATTTGTATCAAGAATATGAGCTCACAATTATTTGTATATGTTCTGTGTTTTTCAGATTACAAGAGGTTGGTAAAACACAAGACTTGAGTTACCTTAAATAAGGAAAAATATGCAAGCTCAAAAAGTGTCCAGACTGTCCACGGTCGATCCACGGTCGACCGTGGCATCGACCGTCGGCCTGCTGGAACTTTTTGAGACTTGTCAATATAAACGTTGGCCTTTTACCAAAACCACACACAACCCATTTTTACCATAAAAATGCACTGAAAAGAAGCTTTAGAAAAGTTGGGTTAGTGCCATACTTCTTAAGTTAAAAATTTAATCATAAAAATGGTAGTTTAGAAACCAAATGCACAAAGCATGTTGGAAGTTTACCTCTTTGAGAGATTCCTTTTGCTAAATATGGTTTTAGCTTATTTCAATAGAAGATTATGTTTAGTATTTGCCAAAATAGGAATTCATTTGGTTTGACTACCAAGCTTGTGATTTTATAAAAAGTTTCTCAATTTTTATAAAAGTTTTTATAAAAATTATTTTATAAAAACTTAAACTCATTTAATTATTTATTTTGTAAGCTCATAAACTTTGAACGTTTATTTGTAGGAGTCTTCGACATCGGCTTCTACTTGAACTCGGATCTTGACGATTGGAGCTTGGCCATTTGATAAAGCTTATTTTGTAGATCATAGAAGAGAATATATTTGATTGAATATATATATGTATATGTGCACATATGTTAATGTTAATACATACAATTATATAAACAAGTAGTAAATTTTTGTGTCAACAAAAGAGGATATATTTGTAAGCATATTTTTCCTAATAATTTCCCCCTTTTTGTTGAAGACAAAAATTTATAACTTGTATAAGAATTGTATATATAACTTTAACATGTTAACATGTGCATATATACATATATATTTATATATTCTTCTATCTTCTATATATTCTTCTATCTTCTCCCCCTTTTTTGTCTTAAACAAAAAGGAGACTCCCCCTTGACATAAGCTCCCCTTCACGTAAGCTCCCCCTTCACGTAAGCTCCCCCTTGAACGTAGAGCTCTACTTCTTGAGATGTTTGATCTAAAATATATGGAAATACTACCAAGAACTTTGCCAAAGATATGTGAGTATAAACAATATTCTAAATATGCATTTATTACAAGCCAAGGTTCAAGTAACATAATTCATGGCATAAGAATCACAGCAAATAGTAGCAAATATCATATCAACAAACAATCACCATAACTACTTCCCCTTGAATCACCACAATTTCTCTTGTCATGACACTAGATTTGTAAAAGACCTTTGCTTTGTAACAGCATGACAAGAGGTAATATACTTCAACATAATTAAGAGCGTGTTCAAAGAATATAGCAAAGTCCTTGACAATATGTTCATAATGTGTATGTGTCTTAAAGTGGAGAATGAATTGAAACTTTTATTAATCATGTGATAGCTAATGTTAGTTAAGATATATTAAGCATGAATCGATTGAGTCTGGGCATTAAAAGTCAATAAAAATTGAAAATCTCAAAAATTTCCATTGGGCTGACGGTCGATGCACGGTATCGACCGTGGATCGACTGAAATTTTCATGTACACGACGGTCTATGCTACGGTCGACCGTGTATCAACCGTAGGTGAGCTGTTTGAAATTTGACTTTTTGTCCTTTGTGACATGATATTTATATACTTATCATACTTATCCAACATCAATATCATCTATTATTTTTCTTTTTCTTTGTGAATAATGTATTATCAACTTGACCTATACTATATTCATTTTTCAACAAGAATGATTTTAATTTATCATACCATGCTCTAGGTGCTTATTTAAGGTCATACAATGCTTTTGTAAGATTATATACATATGATGGGGTCTTCAAAAATCAAAACCGGGAGGTTGACATACATAAACTTCCTCATTTATAAAGTCATTTAGAAAAGCACTTTTGACATCCATTTGATATAATATAAAATTTTGAGCACGGCCATAAGCAAGTAGACTCCAAATGGATTCAAATCTAGTAACCGGAGCAAAGGATTCATCAAAGTTTATCACTTCTTTTTTATTATATCATCGGGCTACTAGTCTAGCTTTGTTTCTAAATACTCATTTAGTTCCAATTATTGTGCGACCACTAGGTAAAGGTACTAAGCCCTAAACTTGGCTTCTAGTGAATTGATTAAACTCTTCTTGCATTGTCATTGCCCAATTTTTATCCTTAATTGCCTCTTTAATATTCTTGGGTTCTATGTGTGACACAAAGGCAAAGAAGGTATTAAGGTTTTGGGCTTGGGATCTAGTGAGTCTTTGATTTAGATTTTCTATCACTTGAGTTATTGGATGGTTTTCTACCTTTGATGATTTCATATGGTGTTTTACTTAACATTGGTCAAATTAAAGCTTGTAAAGTCCTATTTTTCCTTTCAGCAACCCCATTAGATTGGGGAGTGTGAGGAGCCGAAAAGTTATGAGAAACTCCATGTTTTTCATAAAAGCTCCAAGTTGCGCTACATTGACAACTTCTCTTTCATGACTGGTATGTATTCAAATAATCATTCAACCCAATTGTTTTTGAATTTTCTTGCCAAGATTTTTGAATTTGTCAAAAGTTTCAATTTTTTTGTTTTCAAAAATAATTTCCATGTATATCTAGAAAAGTCATCTACAACAACTAGTGTGTAGGAGTTTCTCCCATAACTTTGAATTGATGAAGGCCCAAAGAGATTCACATGCAATAGTTCAAGACATCCCTTACTTTTTATAGTATTTTAAATTTATGAGATGAGTGCGCTTGTTTTTCTATCTTACATGCATCACAAAAATGGTTATCGAATTTAACGTTTGGTAAGTTTCTAACAAGCTCATTTCTAGTCAATGTTTGTAATAATCTCATGTTAGCATGTCCTAGTCTTTTATGCCTCAATGTTGAATTTTCAATTATAGATGCAAGACATACTTGTGTGTTAGGATTATTACCAAGTCTATATGTATAGAGTCCATTTCTCCAAACACCTTTTACTAAAACTTTATCATCTTTGCATATCAAGCTTTCATGTTTAGAGAATTTAACATTTAGATTTTTATCACATAGTTGACCAATACTTATTAAGTTGTAAGCTAAACCATTAACATGCTCAACATTTAAGAATTTGATATTGTCATGAAGAGTGTTACCTTTACCAACTACCTTTCTTCTTAGGTTGCTTCCAAACACCACATGTCCTCCATCATACTCCTTGTATGAAGTGAAGAGTTCTCTATTATCAATCATGTGTTTTGAGCAACCACTATCAAGAATCCATTAATGAGACATAATCTCATTTTTGTTGCACCCCTACACTTGTGTAATTTTCATTCAAGCTTTTGGTACCCAATATTTCATGGGTCCAGGATGGTTAGTATCAAAAACTCCTACTCTAATCCACCTTTGTGTAATCTTGAACCCTTTATGATACCATGTGTTCATAGAGTTTATAAGTTTATGAGAATGTCTTGATTTTTGAATTGTATTTGATTTAGGTTTCTTGAATCCAAGTCCATGCCTTGTAGTTGGAGTATAAAACTTTCTTATTAATTCATTACTTGCAACCTTTGGCATACAAGTGGAAGAACTAGAAACAATATTGCAATTTTGAACTTTTGAAAAATTCCAGTGAGCTGACGGTCGATGCACGGTCGATACCGTGGGTCGACCGTGAGGCTCCTGGATTTTTTCTTCCCCTTTTTCTTTCACAAATTTGATATGTGTTAAGTGACTAGTTGGCATGTTGTTTGAGTAACTTGAGAACCCAAGACCACCCTTATCTTTTGATGATTTTTGAATATTTAACATCTCATCTAACTTGGTTGAACTATCTTTAAATTTTGACAAGGTGATTGTGTCAAAATTTGTCTTTAGCTTACTTTCTAAATCTTTCAAGCTTGGAGATATATGAGAAGAAATTTTACTTTCTAGATTTTTTATTTTCAAGTTCAAGTCATCATTTTCATTTCTTAACTTGACATTTTCCTTTTTCAAGCTCTTGTTCTCATTTTTTAACTCCTCATTTTTAGCAAGTATTTTAGAGCTAAAATCACATAATTGATCATAATGATGGTCATCATTATCACTATAGTAGCTAGAATCGTAATGTACCTCACTTGTCTCAAAAGCCATGAGACATTTTTCTTCTTTTCTTTCCTCATCTTCATCACTTGAGAATTCTTTGACATGTTTAGCTTTAAGTGTAATGGATTTGCTCTTTTCCTTCTTTAGCTTGGCAATCTCATCATCTTTTTGCATGATTACTTCATACACCTTGAGATTTCCTATTAGCTCATCCATTTGTAGTATGTTCAAGTCCTTTGACTCCTCAATAGCCGTCACTTTTGCTCTCCATTTTGGTGAAAGAGCCCTAAGAAACTTTCTTACAATCTTTTTGTTAGTGTAAGTAGTCCCAAGTGCCTTAAGACTAGTAACAATAGTATTAAACCTTGTAAAAGCATCATCAATTTTCATATCATCAAATATTTGAAATTGTTCATATTGTTGAACAAGTAATTCGGTTTTGTTATCTAGAACTTGGACATTTCCTTGATGTGTGATGACAAGAGTTTTCCAAATAGCATTTGCACTTTCACACATGAAGACTCTTTCAAACTCTTTTCTAGGTAAAGCATTGTATAGAAAAAGTTTTGCTAGAAAATTTTTTGAAATCATTTTCTTGTCCTCTTGATCCCATTTTTCTTTAAGGGTTGGAACATAAACATTTTGTTTAGAATCAAAGGTTTTTGGAACATGATCTCCTTCTTCAATAATCTCCCAAAGGTCAATATCTTTGGCCTTTACATAGGTTATGAATCTTTGCTTCCAATAGCAAAAGTCTTCTTCTTCAAGAAGTGGAGGTCTAACCATAGAATTCCCCTCTATATAATTTTGTCCCATTTTATCAACTCAAAAATTTTTGAAAAATATTTTTAGAAGATTTAAACAACTTTTCAAAAATTATCTAGAGCAACTTGCTCTGATACCAATTGTTAGAACCTAGAGGGGGGGTGAATAGGTTATATGCCCACTTTTTGAAGTTTTAAACAATATTTGCAAGTAATTAAAGAGTTTAAGGAAGAAAGATATCACCAATGAAGTAGTTTGGACACAATGATTTATAGTGGTTCAAGCAAGGGTTAACAACCTTGCTCTACATCCACTCCTTGGCCTCACCCACCAAGAGTTGCTCCACTAACTTCTCTCTTTGAAGGTAGAGATAAACCTTTTACAACTTCTCTCTAATTCTAAGGCTAGAGATGATCCTCACTTCTCTCTAATTCTAAGGCTAGAGATGATCCTCACACAATTACAAATATAAAAGAAGGTAATGTAGTGTTTGAACTTTGAAGGCTTTCACTCTTGCTTCATTCTTGATCTTGAAATGTTGAATTTGTATCAAGAATATGAGCTCACAATTATTTGTATATGTTCTGTGTTTTTCAGATTACAAGAGGTTGGTAAAACACAAGACTTGAGTTACCTTAAATAAGGAAAAATATGCAAGCTCAAAAAGTGTCCAGACTGTCCACGGTCGATCCACGGTCGACCGTGGCATCGACCGTCGGCCTGCTGGAACTTTTTGAGACTTGTCAATATAAACGTTGGCCTTTTACCAAAACCACACACAACCCATTTTTACCATAAAAATGCACTGAAAAGAAGCTTTAGAAAAGTTGGGTTAGTGCCATACTTCTTAAGTTTGAATTTAATCATAAAAATGGTAGTTTAGAAACCAAATGCACAAAGCATGTTGGAAGTTTACCTCTTTGAGAGATTCCTTTTGCTAAATATGGTTTTAGCTTATTTCAATAGAAGATTATGTTTAGTATTTGCCAAAATAGGAATTCATTTGGTTTGACTACCAAGCTTGTGATTTTATAAAAAGTTTCTCAATTTTTATAAAAGTTTTTATAAAAATTATTTTATAAAAACTTAAACTCATTTAATTATTTATTTTGTAAGCTCATAAACTTTGAACGTTTATTTGTAGGAGTCTTCGACATCGGCTTCTACTTGAACTCGGATCTTAACGATTGGAGCTTGGCCATTTGATGAAGCTCATTTTGTAGATCATAGAAGAGAATATATTTGATTAAATATATATATGTATATGTGCACATATGTTAATGTTAGTACATACAATTATATAAACAAGTTATATATTTTTGTGTCAACAAAAGAGGATATATTTGTAAGCCTATTTTTCCCAACAATCTCCCCCTTTTTGTTGAAGACAAATATTTATAACTTGTATAAGAATTGTATATATAACTTTAACATGTTAACATGTGCATATATACATATATATGTATATATTCTTCTATCTTCTATATATTTTTCTATCTTCTCCCTCTTTTTTGTCTTAACAAAAAGGAGACTCTCCCTTGACTTAAGCTCCCCCTCGAATGTAGAACTCCACTTCTTGAGGTGTTTAATCTATAATGTATGAAAATACTACCAAGAACTTGCCAAAGAGATGTGAGTATAAGAAATATTCTAAATATACAATTATCACAAGCCAAGGTTCAAGTAACATAATTCATGGCATAAGAATCATAGCACATATCATATCAACAAACAATCACCATAACTACTTCCCCTTGAATCACCACAATTTATCTTGTCATGACACTAGATTTGTAAAAGACCTTTGTTTTGTAAGAGCATGACAAGAGGTAATATACTTCAACATAATTGAGAGTGTGTTCAAGAATATAGCAAACTCCTTGACAATGTGCTCATAATGTGTATGTGTCCTAAGTGGAGAATGATTTGAAACTTTTATTAATCATGTGATAGCTAATGTTAGTTAAGATATATTAAGCATGAATAGATTGAGTTTGGGCATTAAAAGTCAAAAAATAAAAATTGAAAATCTCAAAAATTTCCAGTGGGCTGACGGTCGATGCACGGTATCGACCGTGGATCGCCTGGAATTTTCATGTACACGACGGTCGATGCTACGGTCGACCGTGTATCAACCGTAGGTGAGCTGTTTGAAATTTGACCTTTTGTCCTTTATGACATGATATTTATATACTTATCATACTTATCCAACACCAATATCATCTATTATTTTTCTTTTACACAAAGAAAAACATCATTTTCAAACCAAATATACTTTCTTCTTAGAAATCTCCAATTCCTATAGATTACATGATTCTTTGGTGCACAAAGAGAATTCTAAGAAAAGGAGAAAGAGATAAAAGTATACCTTTGACAAGAAATTTGTGAAGATAAGAAACCACGAGACGAAGAATCTTCAACCGTGAATCCAACCGAGCCTTTAAACGCAACTTCAACCGTAAGGTAAAGTATTTTTTTTTCTTGTGATGATTTTCAAGCTTTTTGAAAGATAAATGTTGAAAATGGCGGCTAGGGTTTATGGGGGAAGATAAGATGAGATGAAGTGGAGAGGAAAGAGAGAGAAAAGGCAAAATATGGTCAAAAATCCGTCAGGTCTACGACGGTCGATGCCACGGTCGACCGTGATATCGACCGCGCCTTTTGCTTAGTTTTTGAATTTAGACAGTGATCTGACGGTCGATCCACAGTATCGACCGTGAGTCGACCGTGGTTCTTCTGGAATGTATATTTTGACCATTTTCATGCATTTAGGTGTTATTTTTAAGGAACATGTTCCATTATTCCTAAACCAAGTTGTAATGTATCAAACATTTCAATTTTAAGCGGTTTAGAAAATATGTCGGCAATATTTTCACATGAAGCAACCTTTTCTAAATTTATATTTCCTTTTTGCACATTGTCACGTAGGAAATGATGCCTAATTTGAATGTATCATCTTCATATTTTTATTTGTAGTCCGAGAAGGTAATTCAACTCATCCATCATTCTCATATCAATTTCATTATGTATAAGATTTGAAAACTCATCACACAAATCTTGACATGTTGACCCAAATATGATATCATCCATATAAATTTTCACAAGCACGATGTTATTTTTCTTTTTCCTTGTGAACAATGTATTATCAACTTGACCTATACTATATTCATTTTTCAACAAGAATGATTTTAATTTATCATACCATGCTTTAGGTGCTTGTTTAAGGCCATACAATGCTTTTCTAAGATTATATACATATGATGGTGTCTTCAAAAATCAAAACCGGGAGGTTGACATACATAGACTTCCTCATTTATAAAGCCATTTAGAAAAAAACTTTTGACATCCATTTGATATAATTTAAAATTTTGAGCACAACCATAAGTAATTAGACTCCAAATGGATTCAAATCTAGTAACCGGAGCAAAGGATTCATCAAAGTCTATCCCTTCTTGTTGACTCCATAAGTAATTTTTATTGACTTTTAATGCCCAGACTCAATCGATTCATGCTTAATATATCTTAACTAACATTAGCTATCACATGATTAATAAAAGTTTCAATTCATTCTCCACTTTAGGACACATACACATTATGAACATATTGTCAAGGACTTTGCTATATTCTTTGAACACGCTCTTAATTATGTTGAAGTATATTACCTCTTGTCATGCTGTTACAAAGCAAAGGTCTTTTACAAATCTAGTGTCATGACAAGAGAAATTGTGGTGATTCAAGGGGAAGTAGTTATGGTGATTGTTTGTTGATATGATATTTGCTACTATTTGCTGTGATTCTTATGCCATGAATTATGTTACTTGAACCTTGGCTTGTAATAAATGCATATTTAGAATATTGTTTATACTCACATATCTTTGGCAAAGTTCTTGGTATTATTTCCATATATTTTAGATCAAACATCTCAAGAAGTAGAGCTCTACGTTTAAGGGGGAGCTTACGTGAAGGGGGAGCTTATGTCAAGGGGGAGTCTCCTTTTTGTTTAAGACAAAAAAGGGGGAGAAGATAGAAGAATATATAGAAGATAGAAGAATATATAGAAGATAGAAGAATATATAAATATATATGTATATATGCACATGTTAACATGCTAAAGTTATATACACAATTCTTATACAAGTAGTAATTTTTGTGTCAACAAAAGAGGATATATTTGTAAGCATATTTTTCCTAACAATCATTGTTCGAACCTAGAGGGGGGGTGAATAGGTTATATGCCCACTTTTTAAAGTTTTTAACAATATTTGCAAATAATTAAAGAGTTTAAGGAAGGAAGATATCACCAATGAAGTAGTTTGGACACAATGATTTATAGTGGTTCAAGCAAGGGTTAACAACCTTGCTCTACATCCACTCCTTGGCCTCACCCACCAAGAGTTGCTCCACTAACTTCTCTCTTTGAAGGTAGAGATAAACCTTTTACAACTTCTCTCTTTAGCTTACAAGAATTACACTTCACTCTTGCAAACAAGGTTAAGATAAACCTTACTTCACTCTAATTGGAAAGGCTAGAGTTGATCCTCACTTCTCTCTAATTCTATAGGCTAGAGATGATCCTCACTTCTCTCTAATTCTAAGGCTAGAGATGATCCTCACACTATTACAAATATATAAGAAGGTAATGTAGTGTTTGAACTTTGAAGGCTTTTACTCTTGCTTCATTCTTGATCTTGAGATGTTGAATTTGTATCAAGAATATGAGCTCACAAGTTTTTGTATATGTTCTGTGTTTTTCAGATTGTAAGAGCTTGGTAAAAAACAAGACTTGAGTTGCCTTAAATAAGCAAAAAGGTGCAAGCTCAAAAAGTGTCCAGACTGTCCACGGTCGATCCACGGTCGACCGTGGCATCGACCGTCAGCCTACTGGAACTTTTTGAGACTTGTGAATATAGACGTTGGCCTTTTACCAAAATCACACACAACCCATTTTTACCATAAAAATGCACTGAAAAGAAGCTTAAGAAAAGTTGGGTTAGTGTCATTTTTCTTAAGTTTGAATTTAATCATAAAAATGATAGTTTAGAAACCAAATGCACAAAGCATGTTGGAAGTTTACCTCTTTGAGAGATTCCTTTTGCTAAATATGGTTTTGGCTTATTTCAATAGAAGATTATGTTTAATATTTGCCAAAATAGGAATTCATTTGCTTTGACTACCAAGCTTGTGATTTTATAAAAAAATTTCTCAATTTTTATAAAAGTTTTTATAAAAATTATTTTATAAAAACTTAAACTCATTTAATTATTTATTTTGTAAGCTCATAAACTTTGAACGTTTATTTGTAGAAATCTTCGACATCGGCTTCTACTTGAACTCGGATCTTGACGATTGGACCTTGGCCATTTGATGAAACTTGTTTTGTAGATTATAGATGAGAATATATTTGATTGAATATATATATGTATATGTGCACATATGTTAATGTTAATACATACAATTATATAAACAAGTAGTAAATTTTTGTGTCAACAAAAGAGGATATATTTGTAAGCATATTTTTCCCAACAATTTCCCCCTTTTTGTTGAAGACAAAAATTTATAACTTGTATAAGAATTGTATATATAACTTTAACATGTTAACATGTGCATATATACATATATATTTATATATTCTTCTATCTTCTATATATTCTTCTATCTTCTATATATTCTTCTATCTTCTCCCTCTTTTTTGTCTTAAACAAAAAGGAGACTCCCCCTTGACATAAGCTCCACTTCACGTAAGCTCCCCCTTCACGTAAGCTCCCCCTTGAACGTAGAGCTCTACTTCTTGAGATGTTTGATCTAAAATATATGGAAATACTACCAAGAACTTTGCCAAAGATATGTGAGTATAAACAATATTCTAAATATGCATTTATTACAAGCCAAGGTTCAAGTAACATAATTCATGGCATAAGAATCACAGCAAATAGTAGCAAATATCATATCAACAAACAATCACCATAACTACTTCCCCTTGAATCACCACAATTTCTCTTGTCATGACACTAGATTTGTAAAAGACCTTTGCTTTGTAACAGCATGACAAGAGGTAATATACTTCAACATAATTAAGAGCGTGTTCAAAGAATATAGCAAAGTCCTTGACAATATGTTCATAATGTGTATGTGTCCTAAAGTGGAGAATGAATTGAAACTTTTATTAATCATGTGATAGCTAATGTTAGTTAAGATATATTAAGCATGAATCGATTGAGTCTGGGCATTAAAAGTCAATAAAAATTGAAAATCTCAAAAATTTCCATTGGGTTGACGGTCGATGCACGGTATCGACCGTGGATCGACTGAAATTTTCATGTACACGACGGTGTATGCTACGGTCGACCGTGTATCAACCGTAGGTGAGCTGTTTGAAATTTGACTTTTTGTCCTTTGTGACATGATATTTATATACTTATCATACTTATCAAACATCAATATCATCTATTATTTTTCTTTTTCTTTGTGAATAATGTATTATCAACTTGACCTATACTATATTCATTTTTCAACAAGAATGATTTTAATTTATCATACCATGCTCTAGGTGCTTATTTAAGGTCATACAATGCTTTTGTAAGATTATATACATATGATGGGGTCTTCAAAAATCAAAACCGGGAGGTTGACATACATAAACTTCCTCATTTATAAAGTCATTTAGAAAAGCACTTTTGACATCCATTTGATATAATATAAAATTTTGAGCACGGCCATAAGCAAGTAGACTCCAAATGGATTCAAATCTAGTAACCGGAGCAAAGGATTCATCAAAGTTTATCACTTCTTTTTTATTATATCATCGGGCTACTAGTCTAGCTTTGTTTCTAAATACTCATTTAGTTCCAATTATTGTGCGACCACTAGGTAAAGGTACTAAGTCCTAAACTTGGCTTCTAGTGAATTGATTAAACTCTTCTTGCATTGTCATTGCCCAATTTTTATCCTTAATTGCCTCTTTAATATTCTTGGGTTCTATGTGTGACACAAAGGCAAAGAAGGTATTAAGGTTTTGGGCTTGGGATCTAGTGAGTCTTTGATTTAGATTTTCTATCACTTGAGTTATTGGATGGTTTTCTACCTTTGATGATTTCATATGGTGTTTTACTTAACATTGGTCAAATTAAAGCTTGTAAAGTCCTATTTTTCCTTTCAGCAACCCCATTAGATTGGGGAGTGTGAGGAGCCGAAAAGTTATGAGAAACTCCATGTTTTTCATAAAAGCTCCAAGTTGCGCTACATTGACAACTTCTCTTTCATGACTGGTATGTATTCAAATAATCATTCAACCCAATTGTTTTTGAATTTTCTTGCCAAGATTTTTGAATTTGTCAAAAGTTTCAATTTTTTTGTTTTCAAAAATAATTTCCATGTATATCTAGAAAAGTCATCTACAACAACTAGTGTGTAGGAGTTTCTCCCATAACTTTGAATTGATGAAGGCCCAAAGAGATTCACATGCAATAGTTCAAGACATCCCTTACTTTTTATAGTATTTTAAATTTATGAGATGAGTGCGCTTGTTTTTCTATCTTACATGCATCACAAAAATGGTTATCGAATTTAACGTTTGGTAAGTTTCTAACAAGCTCATTTCTAGTCAATGTTTGTAATAATCTCATGTTAGCATGTCCTAGTCTTTTATGCCTCAATGTTGAATTTTCAATTATAGATGCAAGACATACTTGTGTGTTAGGATTATTACCAAGTCTATATGTATAGAGTCCATTTCTCCAAACACCTTTTACTAAAACTTTATCATCTTTGCATATCAAGCTTTCATGTTTAGAGAATTTAACATTTAGATTTTTATCACATAGTTGACCAATACTTATTAAGTTGTAAGCTAAACCATTAACATGCTCAACATTCAAGAATTTGATATTGTCATGAAGAGTGTTACCTTTACCAACTACCTTTCTTCTTAGGTTGCTTCCAAACACCACATGTCCTCCATCATACTCCTTGTATGAAGTGAAGAGTTCTCTATTACCAATCATGTGTTTTGAGCAACCACTATCAAGAATCCATTAATGAGACATAATCTCATTTTTGTTGCACCCCTACACTTGTGTAATTTTCATTCAAGCTTTTGGTACCCAATATTTCATGGGTCCAGGATGGTTAGTATCAAAAACTCCTACTCTAATCCACCTTTGTGTAATCTTGAACCCTTTATGATACCATGTGTTCATAGAGTTTATAAGTTTATGAGAATGTCTTGATTTTTGAATTGTATTTGATTTAGGTTTCTTGAATCCAAGTCCATGCCTTGTAGTTGGAGTATAAAACTTTCTTATTAATTCATTACTTTCAACCTTTGGCATACAAGTGGAAGAACTAGAAACAATATTGCAATTTTGAACTTTTGAAAAATTCCAGTGAGCTGACGGTCGATGCACGGTCGATACCGTGGGTCGACCGTGAGGCTCCTGGATTTTTTCTTCCCCTTTTTCTTTCACAAATTTGATATGTGTTAAGTGACTAGTTGGCATGTTGTTTGAGTAACTTGAGAACCCAAGACCACCCTTATCTTTTGATGATTTTTGAATATTTAACATCTCATCTAACTTGGTTGAACTATCTTTAAATTTTGACAAGGTGATTGTGTCAAAATTTGTCTTTAGCTTACTTTCTAAATCTTTCAAGCTTGGAGATATATGAGAAGAAATTTTACTTTCTAGATTTTTTATTTTCAAGTTCAAGTCATCATTTTCATTTCTTAACTTGACATTTTCCTTTTTCAAGCTCTTGTTCTCATTTTTTAACTCCTCATTTTTAGCAAGTATTTTAGAGCTAAAATCACATAATTGATCATAATGATGGTCATCATTATCACTATAGTAGCTAGAATCGTAATGTACCTCACTTGTCTCAAAAGCCATGAGACATTTTTCTTCTTTTCTTTCCTCATCTTCATCACTTGAGAATTCTTTGACATGTTTAGCTTTAAGTGCAATGGATTTGCTCTTTTCCTTCTTTAGCTTGGCAATCTCATCATCTTTTTGCATGATTACTTCATACACCTTGAGATTTCCTATTAGCTCATCCATTTGTAGTATGTTCAAGTCCTTTGACTCCTCAATAGCCGTCACTTTTGCTCTCAATTTTGGTGAAAGAGCCCTAAGAAACTTTCTTACAATCTTTTTGTTAGTGTAAGTAGTCCCAAGTGCCTTAAGACTAGTAACAATAGTATTAAACCTTGTAAAAGCATCATCAATTTTCATATCATCAAATATTTGAAATTGTTCATATTGTTGAACAAGTAATTCGGTTTTGTTATCTAGAACTTGGACATTTCCTTGATGTGTGATGACAAGAGTTTTCCAAATAGCATTTGCACTTTCACACATGAAGACTCTTTCAAACTCTTTTCTAGGTAAAGCATTGTATAGAAAAAGTTTTGCTAGAAAATTTTTTGAAATCATTTTCTTGTCCTCTTGATCCCATTTTTCTTTAAGGGTTGGAACATAAACATTTTGTTTAGAATCAAAGGTTTTTGGAACATGATCTCCTTCTTCAATAATCTCCCAAAGGTCAATATCTTTGGCCTTTACATAGGTTATGAATCTTTGCTTCCAATAGCAAAAGTCTTCTTCTTCAAGAAGTGGAGGTCTAACCATAGAATTCCCCTCTATATAATTTTGTCCCATTTTATCAACTCAAAAATTTTTGAAAAATATTTTTAGAAGATTTAAACAACTTTTCAAAAATTATCTAGAGCAACTTGCTCTGATACCAATTGTTAGAACCTAGAGGGGGGGTGAATAGGTTATATGCCCACTTTTTGAAGTTTTTAACAATATTTGCAAGTAATTAAAGAGTTTAAGGAAGAAAGATATCACCAATGAAGTAGTTTGGATACAATGATTTATAGTGGTTCAAGCAAGGGTTAACAACCTTGCTCTACATCCACTCCTTGGCCTCACCCACCAAGAGTTGCTCCACTAACTTCTCTCTTTGAAGGTAGAGATAAACCTTTTACAACTTCTCTCTAATTCTAAGGCTAGAGATGATCCTCACTTCTCTCTAATTCTAAGGCTAGAGATGATCCTCACACAATTACAAATATAAAATAAGGTAATGTAGTGTTTGAACTTTGAAGGCTTTCACTCTTGCTTCATTCTTGATCTTGAAATGTTGAATTTGTATCAAGAATATGAGCTCACAAGTATTTGTATATGTTCTGTGTTTTTCAGATTACAAGAGGTTGGTAAAACACAAGACTTGAGTTACCTTAAATAAGGAAAAATATGCAAGCTCAAAAAGTGTCCAGACTGTCCACGGTCGATCCACGGTCGACCGTGGCATCGACCGTCGGCCTGCTGGAACTTTTTGAGACTTGTCAATATAAACGTTGGCCTTTTACCAAAACCACACACAACCCATTTTTACCATAAAAATGCACTGAAAAGAAGCTTTAGAAAAGTTGGGTTAGTGCCATACTTCTTAAGTTTGAATTTAATCATAAAAATGGTAGTTTAGAAACCAAATGCACAAAGCATGTTGGAAGTTTACCTCTTTGAGAGATTCCTTTTGCTAAATATGGTTTTAGCTTATTTCAATAGAAGATTATGTTTAGTATTTGCCAAAATAGGAATTCATTTGGTTTGACTACCAAGCTTGTGATTTTATAAAAAGTTTCTCAATTTTTATAAAAGTTTTTATAAAAATTATTTTATAAAAACTTAAACTCATTTAATTATTTATTTTGTAAGCTCATAAACTTTGAACGTTTATTTGTAGGAGTCTTCGACATCGGCTTCTACTTGAACTCGGATCTTGACGATTGGAGCTTGGCCATTTGATGAAGCTTATTTTGTAGATCATAGAAGAGAATATATTTGATTAAATATATATATGTATATGTGCACATATGTTAATGTTAGTACATACAATTATATAAACAAGTTATATATTTTTGTGTCAACAAAAGAGGATATATTTGTAAGCCTATTTTTCCCAACAATCTCCCCCTTTTTGTTGAAGACAAATATTTATAACTTGTATAAGAATTGTATATATAACTTTAACATGTTAACATGTGCATATATACATATATATGTATATATTCTTCTATCTTCTATATATTTTTCTATCTTCTCCCTCTTTTTTGTCTTAACAAAAAGGAGACTCTCCCTTGACTTAAGCTCCCCCTCGAATGTAGAACTCCACTTCTTGAGGTGTTTAATCTATAATGTATGAAAATACTACCAAGAACTTGCCAAAGAGATGTGAGTATAAGAAATATTCTAAATATACAATTATCACAAGCCAAGGTTCAAGTAACATAATTCATGGCATAAGAATCATAGCACATATCATATCAACAAACAATCACCATAACTACTTCCCCTTGAATCACCACAATTTATCTTGTCATGACACTAGATTTGTAAAAGACCTTTGTTTTGTAAGAGCATGACAAGAGGTAATATACTTCAACATAATTGAGAGTGTGTTCAAGAATATAGCAAACTCCTTGACAATGTGCTCATAATGTGTATGTGTCCTAAGTGGAGAATGATTTGAAACTTTTATTAATCATGTGATAGCTAATGTTAGTTAAGATATATTAAGCATGAATAGATTGAGTTTGGGCATTAAAAGTCAAAAAATAAAAATTGAAAATCTCAAAAATTTCCAGTGGGCTGACGGTCGATGCACGGTATCGACCGTGGATCGCCTGGAATTTTCATGTACACGACGGTCGATGCTACGGTCGACCGTGTATCAACCGTAGGTGAGCTGTTTGAAATTTGACCTTTTGTCCTTTATGACATGATATTTATATACTTATCATACTTATCCAACACCAATATCATCTATTATTTTTCTTTTACACAAAGAAAAACATCATTTTCAAACCAAATATACTTTCTTCTTAGAAATCTCCAATTCCTATAGATTACATGATTCTTTGGTGCACAAAGAGAATTCTAAGAAAAGGAGAAAGAGATAAAAGTATACCTTTGACAAGAAATTTGTGAAGATAAGAAACCACGAGACGAAGAATCTTCAACCGTGAATCCAACCGAGCCTTTAAACGCAACTTCAACCGTAAGGTAAAGTATTTTTTTTTCTTGTGATGATTTTCAAGCTTTTTGAAAGATAAATGTTGAAAATGGCGGCTAGGGTTTATGGGGGAAGATAAGATGAGATGAAGTGGAGAGGAAAGAGAGAGAAAAGGCAAAATATGGTCAAAAATCCGTCAGGTCTACGACGGTCGATGCCACGGTCGACCGTGATATCGACCGCGCCTTTTGCTTAGTTTTTGAATTTAGACAGTGATCTGACGGTCGATCCACAGTATCGACCGTGAGTCGACCGTGGTTCTTCTGGAATGTATATTTTGACCATTTTCATGCATTTAGGTGTTATTTTTAAGGAACATGTTCCATTATTCCTAAACCAAGTTGTAATGTATCAAACATTTCAATTTTAAGCGGTTTAGAAAATATGTCGGCAATATTTTCACATGAAGCAACCTTTTCTAAATTTATATTTCCTTTTTGCACATTGTCACGTAGGAAATGATGCCTAATTTGAATGTATCATCTTCATATTTTTATTTGTAGTCCGAGAAGGTAATTCAACTCATCCATCATTCTCATATCAATTTCATTATGTATAAGATTTGAAAACTCATCACACAAATCTTGACATGTTGACCCAAATATGATATCATCCATATAAATTTTCACAAGCACGATGTTATTTTTCTTTTTCCTTGTGAACAATGTATTATCAACTTGACCTATACTATATTCATTTTTCAACAAGAATGATTTTAATTTATCATACCATGCTTTAGGTGCTTGTTTAAGGCCATACAATGCTTTTCTAAGATTATATACATATGATGGTGTCTTCAAAAATCAAAACCGGGAGGTTGACATACATAGACTTCCTCATTTATAAAGCCATTTAGAAAAAAACTTTTGACATCCATTTGATATAATTTAAAATTTTGAGCACAACCATAAGTAATTAGACTCCAAATGGATTCAAATCTAGTAACCGGAGCAAAGGATTCATCAAAGTCTATCCCTTCTTGTTGACTCCATAAGTAATTTTTATTGACTTTTAATGCCCAGACTCAATCGATTCATGCTTAATATATCTTAACTAACATTAGCTATCACATGATTAATAAAAGTTTCAATTCATTCTCCACTTTAGGACACATACACATTATGAACATATTGTCAAGGACTTTGCTATATTCTTTGAACACGCTCTTAATTATGTTGAAGTATATTACCTCTTGTCATGCTGTTACAAAGCAAAGGTCTTTTACAAATCTAGTGTCATGACAAGAGAAATTGTGGTGATTCAAGGGGAAGTAGTTATGGTGATTGTTTGTTGATATGATATTTGCTACTATTTGCTGTGATTCTTATGCCATGAATTATGTTACTTGAACCTTGGCTTGTAATAAATGCATATTTAGAATATTGTTTATACTCACATATCTTTGGCAAAGTTCTTGGTATTATTTCCATATATTTTAGATCAAACATCTCAAGAAGTAGAGCTCTACGTTTAAGGGGGAGCTTACGTGAAGGGGGAGCTTATGTCAAGGGGGAGTCTCCTTTTTGTTTAAGACAAAAAAGGGGGAGAAGATAGAAGAATATATAGAAGATAGAAGAATATATAGAAGATAGAAGAATATATAAATATATATGTATATATGCACATGTTAACATGCTAAAGTTATATACACAATTCTTATACAAGTAGTAATTTTTGTGTCAACAAAAGAGGATATATTTGTAAGCATATTTTTCCTAACAATCATTGTTCGAACCTAGAGGGGGGGTGAATAGGTTATATGCCCACTTTTTAAAGTTTTTAACAATATTTGCAAATAATTAAAGAGTTTAAGGAAGGAAGATATCACCAATGAAGTAGTTTGGACACAATGATTTATAGTGGTTCAAGCAAGGGTTAACAACCTTGCTCTACATCCACTCCTTGGCCTCACCCACCAAGAGTTGCTCCACTAACTTCTCTCTTTGAAGGTAGAGATAAACCTTTTACAACTTCTCTCTTTAGCTTACAAGAATTACACTTCACTCTTGCAAACAAGGTTAAGATAAACCTTACTTCACTCTAATTGGAAAGGCTAGAGTTGATCCTCACTTCTCTCTAATTCTATAGGCTAGAGATGATCCTCACTTCTCTCTAATTCTAAGGCTAGAGATGATCCTCACACTATTACAAATATATAAGAAGGTAATGTAGTGTTTGAACTTTGAAGGCTTTTACTCTTGCTTCATTCTTGATCTTGAGATGTTGAATTTGTATCAAGAATATGAGCTCACAAGTTTTTGTATATGTTCTGTGTTTTTCAGATTGTAAGAGCTTGGTAAAAAACAAGACTTGAGTTGCCTTAAATAAGCAAAAAGGTGCAAGCTCAAAAAGTGTCCAGACTGTCCACGGTCGATCCACGGTCGACCGTGGCATCGACCGTCAGCCTACTGGAACTTTTTGAGACTTGTGAATATAGACGTTGGCCTTTTACCAAAATCACACACAACCCATTTTTACCATAAAAATGCACTGAAAAGAAGCTTAAGAAAAGTTGGGTTAGTGTCATTTTTCTTAAGTTTGAATTTAATCATAAAAATGATAGTTTAGAAACCAAATGCACAAAGCATGTTGGAAGTTTACCTCTTTGAGAGATTCCTTTTGCTAAATATGGTTTTGGCTTATTTCAATAGAAGATTATGTTTAATATTTGCCAAAATAGGAATTCATTTGCTTTGACTACCAAGCTTGTGATTTTATAAAAAAATTTCTCAATTTTTATAAAAGTTTTTATAAAAATTATTTTATAAAAACTTAAACTCATTTAATTATTTATTTTGTAAGCTCATAAACTTTGAACGTTTATTTGTAGAAATCTTCGACATCGGCTTCTACTTGAACTCGGATCTTGACGATTGGACCTTGGCCATTTGATGAAACTTGTTTTGTAGATTATAGATGAGAATATATTTGATTGAATATATATATGTATATGTGCACATATGTTAATGTTAATACATACAATTATATAAACAAGTAGTAAATTTTTGTGTCAACAAAAGAGGATATATTTGTAAGCATATTTTTCCCAACAATTTCCCCCTTTTTGTTGAAGACAAAAATTTATAACTTGTATAAGAATTGTATATATAACTTTAACATGTTAACATGTGCATATATACATATATATTTATATATTCTTCTATCTTCTATATATTCTTCTATCTTCTATATATTCTTCTATCTTCTCCCTCTTTTTTGTCTTAAACAAAAAGGAGACTCCCCCTTGACATAAGCTCCCCCTTCACGTAAGCTCCCCCTTCATGTAAGCTCCCCCTTGAACGTAGAGCTCTACTTCTTGAGATGTTTGATCTAAAATATATGGAAATACTACCAAGAACTTTGCCAAAGATATGTGAGTATAAACAATATTCTAAATATGCATTTATTACAAGCCAAGGTTCAAGTAACATAATTCATGGCATAAGAATCACAGCAAATAGTAGCAAATATCATATGAACAAACAATCACCATAACTACTTCCCCTTGAATCACCACAATTTCTCTTGTCATGACACTAGATTTGTAAAAGACCTTTGCTTTGTAACAGCATGACAAGAGGTAATATACTTCAACATAATTAAGAGCGTGTTCAAAGAATATAGCAAAGTCCTTGACAATATGTTCATAATGTGTATGTGTCCTAAAGTGGAGAATGAATTGAAACTTTTATTAATCATGTGATAGCTAATGTTAGTTAAGATATATTAAGCATGAATCGATTGAGTCTGGGCATTAAAAGTCAATAAAAATTGAAAATCTCAAAAATTTCCATTGGGCTGACGGTCGATGCACGGTATCGACCGTGGATCGACTGAAATTTTCATGTACACGACGGTCTATGCTACGGTCGACCGTGTATCAACCGTAGGTGAGCTGTTTGAAATTTGACTTTTTGTCCTTTGTGACATGATATTTATATACTTATCATACTTATCCAACATCAATATCATCTATTATTTTTCTTTTTCTTTGTGAATAATGTATTATCAACTTGACCTATACTATATTCATTTTTCAACAAGAATGATTTTAATTTATCATACCATGCTCTAGGTGCTTATTTAAGGTCATACAATGCTTTTGTAAGATTATATACATATGATGGGGTCTTCAAAAATCAAAACCGGGAGGTTGACATACATAAACTTCCTCATTTATAAAGTCATTTAGAAAAGCACTTTTGACATCCATTTGATATAATATAAAATTTTGAGCACGGCCATAAGCAAGTAGACTCCAAATGGATTCAAATCTAGTAACCGGAGCAAAGGATTCATCAAAGTTTATCACTTCTTTTTTATTATATCATCGGGCTACTAGTCTAGCTTTGTTTCTAAATACTCATTTAGTTCCAATTATTGTGCGACCACTAGGTAAAGGTACTAAGTCCTAAACTTGGCTTCTAGTGAATTGATTAAACTCTTCTTGCATTGTCATTGCCCAATTTTTATCCTTAATTGCCTCTTTAATATTCTTGGGTTCTATGTGTGACACAAAGGCAAAGAAGGTATTAAGGTTTTGGGCTTGGGATCTAGTGAGTCTTTGATTTAGATTTTCTATCACTTGAGTTATTGGATGGTTTTCTACCTTTGATGATTTCATATGGTGTTTTACTTAACATTGGTCAAATTAAAGCTTGTAAAGTCCTATTTTTCCTTTCAGCAACCCCATTAGATTGGGGAGTGTGAGGAGCCGAAAAGTTATGAGAAACTCCATGTTTTTCATAAAAGCTCCAAGTTGCGCTACATTGACAACTTCTCTTTCATGACTGGTATGTATTCAAATAATCATTCAACCCAATTGTTTTTGAATTTTCTTGCCAAGATTTTTGAATTTGTCAAAAGTTTCAATTTTTTTGTTTTCAAAAATAATTTCCATGTATATCTAGAAAAGTCATCTACAACAACTAGTGTGTAGGAGTTTCTCCCATAACTTTGAATTGATGAAGGCCCAAAGAGATTCACATGCAATAGTTCAAGACATCCCTTACTTTTTATAGTATGTTAAATTTATGAGATGAGTGCGCTTGTTTTTCTATCTTACATGCATCACAAAAATGGTTATCGAATTTAACGTTTGGTAAGTTTCTAACAAGCTCATTTCTAGTCAATGTTTGTAATAATCTCATGTTAGCATGTCCTAGTCTTTTATGCCTCAATGTTGAATTTTCAATTATAGATGCAAGACATACTTGTGTGTTAGGATTATTACCAAGTCTATATGTATAGAGTCCATTTCTCCAAACACCTTTTACTAAAACTTTATCATCTTTGCATATCAAGCTTTCATGTTTAGAGAATTTAACATTTAGATTTTTATCACATAGTTGACCAATACTTATTAAGTTGTAAGCTAAACCATTAACATGCTCAACATTCAAGAATTTGATATTGTCATGAAGAGTGTTACCTTTACCAACTACCTTTCTTCTTAGGTTGCTTCCAAACACCACATGTCCTCCATCATACTCCTTGTATGAAGTGAAGAGTTCTCTATTACCAATCATGTGTTTTGAGCAACCACTATCAAGAATCCATTAATGAGACATAATCTCATTTTTGTTGCACCCCTACACTTGTGTAATTTTCATTCAAGCTTTTGGTACCCAATATTTCATGGGTCCAGGATGGTTAGTATCAAAAACTCCTACTCTAATCCACCTTTGTGTAATCTTGAACCCTTTATGATACCATGTGTTCATAGAGTTTATAAGTTTATGAGAATGTCTTGATTTTTGAATTGTATTTGATTTAGGTTTCTTGAATCCAAGTCCATGCCTTGTAGTTGGAGTATAAAACTTTCTTATTAATTCATTACTTGCAACCTTTGGCATACAAGTGGAAGAACTAGAAACAATATTGCAATTTTGAACTTTTGAAAAATTCCAGTGAGCTGACGGTCGATGCACGGTCGATACCGTGGGTCGACCGTGAGGCTCCTGGATTTTTTCTTCCCCTTTTTCTTTCACAAATTTGATATGTGTTAAGTGACTAGTTGGCATGTTGTTTGAGTAACTTGAGAACCCAAGACCACCCTTATCTTTTGATGATTTTTGAATATTAAACATCTCATCTAACTTGGTTGAACTATCTTTAAATTTTGACAAGGTGATTGTGTCAAAATTTGTCTTTAGCTTACTTTCTAAATCTTTCAAGCTTGGAGATATATGAGAAGAAATTTTACTTTCTTGATTTTTTATTTTCAAGTTCAAGTCATCATTTTCATTTCTTAACTTGACATTTTCCTTTTTCAATCTCTTGTTCTCATTTTTTAACTCCTCATTTTTAGCAAGTATTTTAGAGCTAAAATCACATAATTGATCATAATGATGGTCATCATTATCACTATAGTAGCTAGAATCGTAATGTACCTCACTTGTCTCAAAAGCCATGAGACATTTTTCTTCTTTTCTTTCCTCATCTTCATCACTTGAGAATTCTTTGACATGTTTAGCTTTAAGTGCAATGGATTTGCTCTTTTCCTTCTTTAGCTTGGCAATCTCATCATCTTTTTGCATGATTACTTCATACACCTTGAGATTTCCTATTAGCTCATCCATTTGTAGTATGTTCAAGTCCTTTGACTCCTCAATAGCCGTCACTTTTGCTCTCCATTTTGGTGAAAGAGCCCTAAGAAACTTTCTTACAATCTTTTTGTTAGTGTAAGTAGTCCAAAGTGCCTTAAGACTAGTAACAATAGTATTAAACCTTGTAAAAGCATCATCAATTTTCATATCATCAAATATTTGAAATTGTTCATATTGTTGAACAAGTAATTCGGTTTTGTTATCTAGAACTTGGACATTTCCTTGATGTGTGATGACAATAGTTTTCCAAATAGCATTTGCACTTTCACACATGAAGACTCTTTCAAACTCTTTTCTAGGTAAAGCATTGTATAGAAAAAGTTTTGCTAGAAAATTTTTTGAAATCATTTTCTTGTCCTCTTGATCCCATTTTTCTTTAGGGGTTGGAACATAAACATTTTGTTTAGAATCAAAGGTTTTTGGAACATGATCTCCTTCTTCAATAATCTCCCAAAGGTCAATATCTTTGGCCTTTACATAGGTTATGAATCTTTGCTTCCAATAGCAAAAGTCTTCTTCTTCAAGAAGTGGAGGTCTAACCATAGAATTCCCCTCTATATAATTTTGTCCCATTTTATCAACTCAAAAATTTTTGAAAAATATTTTTAGAAGATTTAAACAACTTTTCAAAAATTATCTAGAGCAACTTGCTCTGATACCAATTGTTAGAACCTAGAGGGGGGGTGAATAGGTTATATGCCCACTTTTTGAAGTTTTTAACAATATTTGCAAGTAATTAAAGAGTTTAAGGAAGAAAGATATCACCAATGAAGTAGTTTGGACACAATGATTTATAGTGGTTCAAGCAAGGGTTAACAACCTTGCTCTACATCCACTCCTTGGCCTCACCCACCAAGAGTTGCTCCACTAACTTCTCTCTTTGAAGGTAGAGATAAACCTTTTACAACTTCTCTCTAATTCTAAGGCTAGAGATGATCCTCACTTCTCTCTAATTCTAAGGCTAGAGATGATCCTCACTTCTCTCTAATTCTAAGGCTAGAGATGATCCTCACACAATTACAAATATAAAAGAAGGTAATGTAGTGTTTGAACTTTGAAGGCTTTCACTCTTGCTTCATTCTTGATCTTGAAATGTTGAATTTGTATCAAGAATATGAGCTCACAAGTATTTGTATATGTTCTGTGTTTTTCAGATTACAAGAGGTTGGTAAAACACAAGACTTGAGTTACCTTAAATAAGGAAAAATATGCAAGCTCAAAAAGTGTCCAGACTGTCCACGGTCGATCCACGGTCGACCGTGGCATCGACCGTCGGCCTGCTGGAACTTTTTGAGACTTGTCAATATAAATGTTGGCCTTTTACCAAAACCACACACAACCCATTTTTACCATAAAAATGCACTGAAAAGAAGCTTTAGAAAAGTTGGGTTAGTGCCATACTTCTTAAGTTTGAATTTAATCATAAAAATGGTAGTTTAGAAACCAAATGCACAAAGCATGTTGGAAGTTTACCTCTTTGAGAGATTCCTTTTGCTAAATATGGTTTTAGCTTATTTCAATAGAAGATTATGTTTAGTATTTGCCAAAATAGGAATTCATTTGCTTTGACTACCAAGCTTGTGATTTTATAAAAAGTTTCTCAATTTTTATAAAAGTTTTTATAAAAATTATTTTATAAAAACTTAAACTCATTTAATTATTTATTTTGTAAGCTCATAAACTTTGAACGTTTATTTGTAAGAGTCTTCGACATCGGCTTCTACTTGAACTTGGATCTTGACGATTGGAGCTTGGCCATTTGATGAAGCTTATTTTGTAGATCATAGAAGAGAATATATTTGATTAAATATATATATGTATATGTGCACATATGTTAATGTTAGTACATACAATTATATAAACAAGTTATATATTTTTGTGTCAACAAAAGAGGATATATTTGTAAGCCTATTTTTCCCAACAATCTCCCCCTTTTTGTTGAAGACAAAAATTTATAACTTGTATAAGAATTGTATATATAACTTTAACATGTTAACATGTGCATATATACATATATATATATATATATTCTTCTATCTTCTATATATTCTTCTATCTTCTCCCTCTTTTTTGTCTTAACAAAAAGGAGACTCTCCCTTGACTTAAGCTCCCCCTCGAATGTAGAACTCCACTTCTTGAGTTGTTTAATCTATAATGTATGAAAATACTACCAAGAACTTGCCAAAGAGATGTGAGTATAAGAAATATTCTAAATATACAATTATCACAAGCCAAGGTTCAAGTAACATAATTCATGGCATAAGAATCATAGCACATATCATATCAACAAACAATCACCATAACTACTTCCCCTTGAATCACCACAATTTATCTTGTCATGACACTAGATTTGTAAAAGACCTTTGTTTTGTAAGAGCATGACAAGAGGTAATATACTTCAACATAATTGAGAGTGTGTATGTGATAGCTAATGTTAGTTAAGATATATTAAGCATGAATAGATTGAGTTTGGTCATTAAAAGTCAAAAAATAAAAATTGAAAATCTCAAAAATTTCCAGTGGGCTGACGGTCGATGCACGGTATCGACCGTGGATCGCCTGGAATTTTCATGTACACGACGGTCGATGCTACGGTCGACCGTGTATCAACCGTAGGTGAGCTGTTTGAAATTTGACCTTTTGTCCTTTATGACATGATATTTATATACTTATCATACTTATCCAACACCAATATCATCTATATTTTTCTTTTACACAAAGAAAAACATCATTTTCAAACCAAATATACTTTCTTCTTAGAAATCTCCAATTCCTATAGATTACATGATTCTTTGGTGCACAAAGAGAATTCTAAGAAAAGGAGAAAGAGATAAAAGTATACCTTTGACAAGAAATTTGTGAAGATAAGAAACCACGAGACGAAGAATCTTCAACCGTGAATCCAACCGAGCCTTTGAACGCAACTTCAACCGTAAGGTAAAGTATTTTTTTTTTCTTGTGATGATTTTCAAGCTTTTTGAAAGATAAATGTTGAAAATGGCGGCTAGGGTTTATGGGGGAAGATAAGATGAGATGAAGTGGAGAGGAAAGAGAGAGAAAAGGCAAAATATGGTCAAAAATCCGTCAGGTCTACGACGGTCGATGCCACGGTCGACCGTGATATCGACCGCGCCTTTTGCTTAGTTTTTGAATTTAGACAGTGATCTGACGGTCGATCCACAGTATCGACCGTGAGTCGACCGTGGTTCTTCTGGAATGTATATTTTGACCATTTTCATGCATTTAGGTGTTATTTTTAAGGAACATGTTCCATTATTCCTAAACCAAGTTGTAATGTATCAAACATTTCAATTTTTAGCGGTTTAGAAAATATGTCGGCAATATTTTCACATGAAGCAACCTTTTCTAAATTTATATTTCCTTTTTGCACATTGTCACGTAGGAAATGATGCCTAATTTGAATGTATCATCTTCATATTTTTATTTGTAGTCCGAGAAGGTAATTCAACTCATCCATCATTCTCATATCAATTTCATTATGTATAAGATTTGAAAACTCATCACACAAATCTTGACATGTTGACCCAAATATGATATCATCCATATAAATTTTCACAAGCACGATGTTATTTTTCTTTTTCCTTGTGAACAATGTATTATCAACTTGACCTATACTATATTCATTTTTCAACAAGAATGATTTTAATTTATCATACCATGCTTTAGGTGCTTGTTTAAGGCCATACAATGCTTTTCTAAGATTATATACATATGATGGTGTCTTCAAAAATCAAAACCGGGAGGTTGACATACATAGACTTCCTCATTTATAAAGCCATTTAGAAAAAAACTTTTGACATCCATTTGATATAATTTAAAATTTTGAGCACAACCATAAGTAATTAGACTCCAAATGGATTCAAATCTAGTAACCGGAGCAAAGGATTCATCAAAGTCTATCCCTTCTTGTTGACTCCATAAGTAATTTTTATTGACTTTTAATGCCCAGACTCAATCTATTCATGCTTAATATATCTTAACTAACATTAGCTATCACATGATTAATAAAAGTTTCAATTCATTCTCCACTTTAGGACACATACACATTATGAACATATTGTCAAGGACTTTGCTATATTCTTTGAACACGCTCTTAATTATGTTGAAGTATATTACCTCTTATCATGCTGTTACAAAGCAAAGGTCTTTTACAAATCTAGTGTCATGACAAGAGAAATTGTGGTGATTCAAGGGGAAGTAGTTATGGTGATTGTTTGTTGATATGATATTTGCTACTATTTGCTGTGATTCTTATGCCATGAATTATGTTACTTGAACCTTGGCTTGTAATAAATGCATATTTAGAATATTGTTTATACTCACATATCTTTGGCAAAGTTCTTGGTAGTATTTCCATATATTTTAGATCAAACATCTCAAGAAGTAGAGCTCTACGTTCAAGGGGGAGCTTACGTGAAGGGGGAGCTTATGTCAAGGGGGAGTCTCTTTTTTGTTTAAGACAAAAAAGGGGGAGAAGATAGAAGAATATATAGAAGATAGAAGAATATATAGAAGATAGAAGAATATATAAATATATATGTATATATGCACATGTTAACATGTTAAAGTTATATACACAATTCTTATACAAGTAGTAAATTTTTGTGTCAACAAAAGAGGATATATTTGTAAGCATATTTTTCCTAACAATCATTGTTCGAACCTAGAGGGGGGGTGAATAGGTTATATGCCCACTTTTTAAAGTTTTTAACAATATTTGCAAATAATTAAAGAGTTTAAGGAAGGAAGATATCACCAATGAAGTAGTTTGGACACAATGATTTATAGTGGTTCAAGCAAGGGTTAACAACCTTGCTCTACATCCACTCCTTGGCCTCACCCACCAAGAGTTGCTCCACTAACTTCTCTCTTTGAAGGTAGAGATAAACCTTTTACAACTTCTCTCTTTAGCTTACAAGAATTACACTTCACTCTTGCAAACAAGGTTAAGATAAACCTTACTTCACTCTAATTGGAAAGGCTAGAGTTGATTCTCACTTCTCTCTAATTCTATAGGCTAGAGATGATCCTCACTTCTCTCTAATTCTAAGGCTAGAGATGATCCTCACACTATTACAAATATATAAGAAGGTAATGTAGTGTTTGAACTTTGAAGGCTTTTACTCTTGCTTCATTCTTGATCTTGAGATGTTGAATTTGTATCAAGAATATGAGCTCACAAGTTTTTGTATATGTTCTGTGTTTTTCAGATTGCAAGAGCTTGGTAAAAAACAAGACTTGAGTTGCCTTAAATAAGCAAAAAGGTGCAAGCTCAAAAAGTGTCCAGACTGTCCACGGTCGATCCACGGTCGACCGTGGCATCGACCGTCGGCCTACTGGAACTTTTTGAGACTTGTGAATATAGACGTTGACCTTTTACCAAAATCACACACAACCCATTTTTACCATAAAAATGCACTGAAAAGAAGCTTAAGAAAAGTTGGGTTAGTGTCATACTTCTTAAGTTTGAATTTAATCATAAAAATGATAGTTTAGAAACCAAATGCACAAAGCATGTTGGAAGTTTACCTCTTTGAGAGATTCCTTTTGCTAAATATGGTTTTGGCTTATTTCAATAGAAGATTATGTTTAGTATTTGCCAAAATAGGAATTCATTTGCTTTGACTACCAAGCTTGTGATTTTATAAAAAAATTTCTCAATTTTTATAAAAGTTTTTATAAAAATTATTTTATAAAAACTTAAACTCATTTAATTATTTATTTTGTAAGCTCATAAACTTTGAACGTTTATTTGTAGAAATCTTCGACATCGGCTTCTACTTGAACTCGGATCTTGACGATTGGACCTTGGCCATTTGATGAAACTTGTTTTGTAGATTATAGATGAGAATATATTTGATTGAATATATATATGTATATGTGCACATATGTTAATGTTAATACATACAATTATATAAACAAGTAGTAAATTTTTGTGTCAACAAAAGAGGATATATTTGTAAGCATATTTTTCCCAACAATTTCCCCCTTTTTGTTGAAGACAAAAATTTATAACTTGTATAAGAATTGTATATATAACTTTAACATGTTAACATGTGCATATATACATATATATTTATATATTCTTCTATCTTCTATATATTCTTCTATCTTCTATATATTCTTCTATCTTCTCCCTCTTTTTTGTCTTAAACAAAAAGGAGACTCCCCCTTGACATAAGCTCCCCCTTCACGTAAGCTCCCCCTTCATGTAAGCTCCCCCTTGAACGTAGAGCTCTACTTCTTGAGATGTTTGATCTAAAATATATGGAAATACTACCAAGAACTTTGCCAAAGATATGTGAGTATAAACAATATTCTAAATATGCATTTATTACAAGCCAAGGTTCAAGTAACATAATTCATGGCATAAGAATCACAGCAAATAGTAGCAAATATCATATGAACAAACAATCACCATAACTACTTCCCCTTGAATCACCACAATTTCTCTTGTCATGACACTAGATTTGTAAAAGACCTTTGCTTTGTAACAGCATGACAAGAGGTAATATACTTCAACATAATTAAGAGCGTGTTCAAAGAATATAGCAAAGTCCTTGACAATATGTTCATAATGTGTATGTGTCCTAAAGTGGAGAATGAATTGAAACTTTTATTAATCATGTGATAGCTAATGTTAGTTAAGATATATTAAGCATGAATCGATTGAGTCTGGGCATTAAAAGTCAATAAAAATTGAAAATCTCAAAAATTTCCATTGGGCTGACGGTCGATGCACGGTATCGACCGTGGATCGACTGAAATTTTCATGTACACGACGGTCTATGCTACGGTCGACCGTGTATCAACCGTAGGTGAGCTGTTTGAAATTTGACTTTTTGTCCTTTGTGACATGATATTTATATACTTATCATACTTATCCAACATCAATATCATCTATTATTTTTCTTTTTCTTTGTGAATAATGTATTATCAACTTGACCTATACTATATTCATTTTTCAACAAGAATGATTTTAATTTATCATACCATGCTCTAGGTGCTTATTTAAGGTCATACAATGCTTTTGTAAGATTATATACATATGATGGGGTCTTCAAAAATCAAAACCGGGAGGTTGACATACATAAACTTCCTCATTTATAAAGTCATTTAGAAAAGCACTTTTGACATCCATTTGATATAATATAAAATTTTGAGCACGGCCATAAGCAAGTAGACTCCAAATGGATTCAAATCTAGTAACCGGAGCAAAGGATTCATCAAAGTTTATCACTTCTTTTTTATTATATCATCGGGCTACTAGTCTAGCTTTGTTTCTAAATACTCATTTAGTTCCAATTATTGTGCGACCACTAGGTAAAGGTACTAAGTCCTAAACTTGGCTTCTAGTGAATTGATTAAACTCTTCTTGCATTGTCATTGCCCAATTTTTATCCTTAATTGCCTCTTTAATATTCTTGGGTTCTATGTGTGACACAAAGGCAAAGAAGGTATTAAGGTTTTGGGCTTGGGATCTAGTGAGTCTTTGATTTAGATTTTCTATCACTTGAGTTATTGGATGGTTTTCTACCTTTGATGATTTCATATGGTGTTTTACTTAACATTGGTCAAATTAAAGCTTGTAAAGTCCTATTTTTCCTTTCAGCAACCCCATTAGATTGGGGAGTGTGAGGAGCCGAAAAGTTATGAGAAACTCCATGTTTTTCATAAAAGCTCCAAGTTGCGCTACATTGACAACTTCTCTTTCATGACTGGTATGTATTCAAATAATCATTCAACCCAATTGTTTTTGAATTTTCTTGCCAAGATTTTTGAATTTGTCAAAAGTTTCAATTTTTTTGTTTTCAAAAATAATTTCCATGTATATCTAGAAAAGTCATCTACAACAACTAGTGTGTAGGAGTTTCTCCCATAACTTTGAATTGATGAAGGCCCAAAGAGATTCACATGCAATAGTTCAAGACATCCCTTACTTTTTATAGTATGTTAAATTTATGAGATGAGTGCGCTTGTTTTTCTATCTTACATGCATCACAAAAATGGTTATCGAATTTAACGTTTGGTAAGTTTCTAACAAGCTCATTTCTAGTCAATGTTTGTAATAATCTCATGTTAGCATGTCCTAGTCTTTTATGCCTCAATGTTGAATTTTCAATTATAGATGCAAGACATACTTGTGTGTTAGGATTATTACCAAGTCTATATGTATAGAGTCCATTTCTCCAAACACCTTTTACTAAAACTTTATCATCTTTGCATATCAAGCTTTCATGTTTAGAGAATTTAACATTTAGATTTTTATCACATAGTTGACCAATACTTATTAAGTTGTAAGCTAAACCATTAACATGCTCAACATTCAAGAATTTGATATTGTCATGAAGAGTGTTACCTTTACCAACTACCTTTCTTCTTAGGTTGCTTCCAAACACCACATGTCCTCCATCATACTCCTTGTATGAAGTGAAGAGTTCTCTATTACCAATCATGTGTTTTGAGCAACCACTATCAAGAATCCATTAATGAGACATAATCTCATTTTTGTTGCACCCCTACACTTGTGTAATTTTCATTCAAGCTTTTGGTACCCAATATTTCATGGGTCCAGGATGGTTAGTATCAAAAACTCCTACTCTAATCCACCTTTGTGTAATCTTGAACCCTTTATGATACCATGTGTTCATAGAGTTTATAAGTTTATGAGAATGTCTTGATTTTTGAATTGTATTTGATTTAGGTTTCTTGAATCCAAGTCCATGCCTTGTAGTTGGAGTATAAAACTTTCTTATTAATTCATTACTTGCAACCTTTGGCATACAAGTGGAAGAACTAGAAACAATATTGCAATTTTGAACTTTTGAAAAATTCCAGTGAGCTGACGGTCGATGCACGGTCGATACCGTGGGTCGACCGTGAGGCTCCTGGATTTTTTCTTCCCCTTTTTCTTTCACAAATTTGATATGTGTTAAGTGACTAGTTGGCATGTTGTTTGAGTAACTTGAGAACCCAAGACCACCCTTATCTTTTGATGATTTTTGAATATTAAACATCTCATCTAACTTGGTTGAACTATCTTTAAATTTTGACAAGGTGATTGTGTCAAAATTTGTCTTTAGCTTACTTTCTAAATCTTTCAAGCTTGGAGATATATGAGAAGAAATTTTACTTTCTTGATTTTTTATTTTCAAGTTCAAGTCATCATTTTCATTTCTTAACTTGACATTTTCCTTTTTCAATCTCTTGTTCTCATTTTTTAACTCCTCATTTTTAGCAAGTATTTTAGAGCTAAAATCACATAATTGATCATAATGATGGTCATCATTATCACTATAGTAGCTAGAATCGTAATGTACCTCACTTGTCTCAAAAGCCATGAGACATTTTTCTTCTTTTCTTTCCTCATCTTCATCACTTGAGAATTCTTTGACATGTTTAGCTTTAAGTGCAATGGATTTGCTCTTTTCCTTCTTTAGCTTGGCAATCTCATCATCTTTTTGCATGATTACTTCATACACCTTGAGATTTCCTATTAGCTCATCCATTTGTAGTATGTTCAAGTCCTTTGACTCCTCAATAGCCGTCACTTTTGCTCTCCATTTTGGTGAAAGAGCCCTAAGAAACTTTCTTACAATCTTTTTGTTAGTGTAAGTAGTCCAAAGTGCCTTAAGACTAGTAACAATAGTATTAAACCTTGTAAAAGCATCATCAATTTTCATATCATCAAATATTTGAAATTGTTCATATTGTTGAACAAGTAATTCGGTTTTGTTATCTAGAACTTGGACATTTCCTTGATGTGTGATGACAATAGTTTTCCAAATAGCATTTGCACTTTCACACATGAAGACTCTTTCAAACTCTTTTCTAGGTAAAGCATTGTATAGAAAAAGTTTTGCTAGAAAATTTTTTGAAATCATTTTCTTGTCCTCTTGATCCCATTTTTCTTTAGGGGTTGGAACATAAACATTTTGTTTAGAATCAAAGGTTTTTGGAACATGATCTCCTTCTTCAATAATCTCCCAAAGGTCAATATCTTTGGCCTTTACATAGGTTATGAATCTTTGCTTCCAATAGCAAAAGTCTTCTTCTTCAAGAAGTGGAGGTCTAACCATAGAATTCCCCTCTATATAATTTTGTCCCATTTTATCAACTCAAAAATTTTTGAAAAATATTTTTAGAAGATTTAAACAACTTTTCAAAAATTATCTAGAGCAACTTGCTCTGATACCAATTGTTAGAACCTAGAGGGGGGGTGAATAGGTTATATGCCCACTTTTTGAAGTTTTTAACAATATTTGCAAGTAATTAAAGAGTTTAAGGAAGAAAGATATCACCAATGAAGTAGTTTGGACACAATGATTTATAGTGGTTCAAGCAAGGGTTAACAACCTTGCTCTACATCCACTCCTTGGCCTCACCCACCAAGAGTTGCTCCACTAACTTCTCTCTTTGAAGGTAGAGATAAACCTTTTACAACTTCTCTCTAATTCTAAGGCTAGAGATGATCCTCACTTCTCTCTAATTCTAAGGCTAGAGATGATCCTCACTTCTCTCTAATTCTAAGGCTAGAGATGATCCTCACACAATTACAAATATAAAAGAAGGTAATGTAGTGTTTGAACTTTGAAGGCTTTCACTCTTGCTTCATTCTTGATCTTGAAATGTTGAATTTGTATCAAGAATATGAGCTCACAAGTATTTGTATATGTTCTGTGTTTTTCAGATTACAAGAGGTTGGTAAAACACAAGACTTGAGTTACCTTAAATAAGGAAAAATATGCAAGCTCAAAAAGTGTCCAGACTGTCCACGGTCGATCCACGGTCGACCGTGGCATCGACCGTCGGCCTGCTGGAACTTTTTGAGACTTGTCAATATAAATGTTGGCCTTTTACCAAAACCACACACAACCCATTTTTACCATAAAAATGCACTGAAAAGAAGCTTTAGAAAAGTTGGGTTAGTGCCATACTTCTTAAGTTTGAATTTAATCATAAAAATGGTAGTTTAGAAACCAAATGCACAAAGCATGTTGGAAGTTTACCTCTTTGAGAGATTCCTTTTGCTAAATATGGTTTTAGCTTATTTCAATAGAAGATTATGTTTAGTATTTGCCAAAATAGGAATTCATTTGCTTTGACTACCAAGCTTGTGATTTTATAAAAAGTTTCTCAATTTTTATAAAAGTTTTTATAAAAATTATTTTATAAAAACTTAAACTCATTTAATTATTTATTTTGTAAGCTCATAAACTTTGAACGTTTATTTGTAAGAGTCTTCGACATCGGCTTCTACTTGAACTTGGATCTTGACGATTGGAGCTTGGCCATTTGATGAAGCTTATTTTGTAGATCATAGAAGAGAATATATTTGATTAAATATATATATGTATATGTGCACATATGTTAATGTTAGTACATACAATTATATAAACAAGTTATATATTTTTGTGTCAACAAAAGAGGATATATTTGTAAGCCTATTTTTCCCAACAATCTCCCCCTTTTTGTTGAAGACAAAAATTTATAACTTGTATAAGAATTGTATATATAACTTTAACATGTTAACATGTGCATATATACATATATATATATATATATTCTTCTATCTTCTATATATTCTTCTATCTTCTCCCTCTTTTTTGTCTTAACAAAAAGGAGACTCTCCCTTGACTTAAGCTCCCCCTCGAATGTAGAACTCCACTTCTTGAGTTGTTTAATCTATAATGTATGAAAATACTACCAAGAACTTGCCAAAGAGATGTGAGTATAAGAAATATTCTAAATATACAATTATCACAAGCCAAGGTTCAAGTAACATAATTCATGGCATAAGAATCATAGCACATATCATATCAACAAACAATCACCATAACTACTTCCCCTTGAATCACCACAATTTATCTTGTCATGACACTAGATTTGTAAAAGACCTTTGTTTTGTAAGAGCATGACAAGAGGTAATATACTTCAACATAATTGAGAGTGTGTATGTGATAGCTAATGTTAGTTAAGATATATTAAGCATGAATAGATTGAGTTTGGTCATTAAAAGTCAAAAAATAAAAATTGAAAATCTCAAAAATTTCCAGTGGGCTGACGGTCGATGCACGGTATCGACCGTGGATCGCCTGGAATTTTCATGTACACGACGGTCGATGCTACGGTCGACCGTGTATCAACCGTAGGTGAGCTGTTTGAAATTTGACCTTTTGTCCTTTATGACATGATATTTATATACTTATCATACTTATCCAACACCAATATCATCTATTATTTTTCTTTTACACAAAGAAAAACATCATTTTCAAACCAAATATACTTTCTTCTTAGAAATCTCCAATTCCTATAGATTACATGATTCTTTGGTGCACAAAGAGAATTCTAAGAAAAGGAGAAAGAGATAAAAGTATACCTTTGACAAGAAATTTGTGAAGATAAGAAAACACGAGACGAAGAATCTTCAACCGTGAATCCAACCGAGCCTTTGAACGCAACTTCAACCGTAAGGTAAAGTATTTTTTTTTCTTGTGACGATTTTCAAGCTTTTTGAAAGATAAATGTTGAAAATGGCGGCTAGGGTTTATGGGGGAAGATAAGATGAGATGAAGTGGAGAGGAAAGAGAGAGAAAAGGCAAAATATGGTCAAAAATCCGTCAGGTCTACGACGGTCGATGCCACGGTCGACCGTGATATCGACCGCGCCTTTTGCTTAGTTTTTGAATTTAGACAGTGATCTGACGGTCGATCCACAGTATCGACCGTGAGTCGACCGTGGTTCTTCTGGAATGTATATTTTGACCATTTTCATGCATTTAGGTGTTATTTTTAAGGAACATGTTCCATTATTCCTAAACCAAGTTGTAATGTATCAAACATTTCAATTTTTAGCGGTTTAGAAAATATGTCGGCAATATTTTCACATGAAGCAACCTTTTCTAAATTTATATTTCCTTTTTGCACATTGTCACGTAGGAAATGATGCCTAATTTGAATGTATCATCTTCATATTTTTATTTGTAGTCCGAGAAGGTAATTCAACTCATCCATCATTCTCATATCAATTTCATTATGTATAAGATTTGAAAACTCATCACACAAATCTTGACATGTTGACCCAAATATGATATCATCCATATAAATTTTCACAAGCACGATGTTATTTTTCTTTTTCTTTGTGAACAATGTATTATCAACTTGACCTATACTATATTCATTTTTCAACAAGAATGATTTTAATTTATCATACCATGCTTTAGGTGCTTGTTTAAGGCCATACAATGCTTTTCTAAGATTATATACATATGATGGTGTCTTCAAAAATCAAAACCGGGAGGTTGACATACATAGACTTCCTCATTTATAAAGCCATTTAGAAAAAAACTTTTTACATCCATTTGATATAATTTAAAATTTTGAGCACAACCATAAGTAATTAGACTCCAAATGGATTCAAATCTAGTAACCGGAGCAAAGGATTCATCAAAGTCTATCCCTTCTTGTTGACTCCATAAGTAATTTTTATTGACTTTTAATGCCCAGACTCAATCGATTCATGCTTAATATATCTTAACTAACATTAGCTATCACATGATTAATAAAAGTTTCAATTCATTCTCCACTTTAGGACACATACACATTATGAACATATTGTCAAGGACTTTGCTATATTCTTTGAACACGCTCTTAATTATGTTGAAGTATATTACCTCTTGTCATGCTGTTACAAAGCAAAGGTCTTTTACAAATCTAGTGTCATGACAAGTGAAATTGTGGTGATTCAAGGGGAAGTAGTTATGGTGATTGTTTGTTGATATGATATTTGCTACTATTTGCTGTGATTCTTATGCCATGAATTATGTTACTTGAACCTTGGCTTGTAATAAATGCATATTTAGAATATTGTTTATACTCACATATCTTTGGCAAAGTTCTTGGTAGTATTTCCATATATTTTAGATCAAACATCTCAAGAAGTGGGGAGCTTACGTGAAGGGGGAGCTTATGTCAAGGGGGAGTCTCCTTTTTGTTTAAGACAAAAAAGGGGGAGAAGATAGAAGAATATATAGAAGATAGAAGAATATATAGAAGATAGAAGAATATATAAATATATATGTATATATGCACATGTTAACATGTTAAAGTTATATATACAATTCTTATACAAGTAGTAAATTTTTGTGTCAACAAAAGAGGATATATTTGTAAGCATATTTTTCCTAACAATCATTGTTCGAACCTAGAGGGGGGGGTGAATAGGTTATATGCCCACTTTTTAAAGTTTTTAACAATATTTGCAAATAATTAAAGAGTTTAAGGAAGGAAGATATCACCAATGAAGTAGTTTGGACACAATGATTTATAGTGGTTCAAGCAAGGGTTAACAACCTTGCTCTACATCCACTCCTTGGCCTCACCCACCAAGAGTTGCTCCACTAACTTCTCTCTTTGAAGGTAGAGATAAACCTTTTACAACTTCTCTCTTTAGCTTACAAGAATTACACTTCACTCTTGCAAACAAGGTTTAGATAAACCTTACTTCACTCTAATTGGAAAGGCTAGAGTTGATCCTCACTTCTCTCTAATTCTATAGGCTAGAGATGATCCTCACTTCTCTCTAATTCTATAGGCTAGAGATGATCCTCACTTCGACATCGGCTTCTACTTGAACTCGGATCTTGACGATTGGAGCTTGGCCATTTGATGAAGCTTATTTTGTAGATCATAGAAGAGAATATATTTGATTAAATATATATATGTATATGTGCACATATGTTAATGTTAGTACATACAATTATATAAACAAGTTATATATTTTTGTGTCAACAAAAGAGGATATATTTGTAAGCCTATTTTTCCCAACAATGTCTACAAGAAACAACTTTCCTCATATGACTACAAAAGGTTGTCCGATGAATCTAACTATCCTATATGGAAGTTCAGAGCCATGTTGTGCCTCAAGTCCATTGACACCAGCATACATGAGGTGATCAATAATGGACCTATCATTCCTATTATTCCGGCTCTTGTCAGTGGTGATAAGTCTCTTGATAGGCTAAAAAATAAGTGAAGAAGCCATTGTCATCCTAGACTAAAGAAGATAAGAAACTATATGCACTCGATGACAAGGCTAGTAGTGTTCTGACAAATGCCTAACTAATCCTCTCTCCTTCATAATGTGTCAAACTACAAAGAAGATATGGGATACATTGAGTGTTACATACAAGGGCACTAATGTAATACTTGTTTTCTAAGTTGTAATAAAATATAAGTGTTTTTGTATTTCATAAATAAGAAGGGATTTTTCTATTACTTGTGTTTGGTGATTAGGCATTAAGGGGTGTTTGGATATGAGGGCTACTTAATGAAGGTATAAATACCTTAAATTAGGGCACAATACCCTAGGTACCATACTGTAGCCACTAATTGACAAGTGTGTGTATAGTGTGTTTGTGAGTGTGTACTCTGCCAAGAGGAAGGAGATTGAGATTTGAACCATTTCCTCACCAAATCACTTGGAATCACTAGGAAATCAATCAGGTATGATTCCTAACCGACTTACAATCATTTAGGTGATTAGTTTCCTTCCATTGATTGATATTTGGTTGAGTTTTGGGGTTGAAAGTCTGTGTTCGAAACAACACATGAAACCAAGAACAAAATCATCTTAGGGTGCTTATTATTTGATAAAATGAAATTAATGAGTACGGGTTTGATAAAACAATGTTAGTAATCTATTGCAACAAAAATGGATTAAAGTGGTTAAGTTTTGAAGGAGTTTGATTTTCGGAGTTGGTTGTGTTTATAGGATCAAAAATATTCTTGGAATAAACCTTGAACTGATTTTGAATCATGAATGACAAGGGAAACATGAATCGAAAAGCTTGTGAAAGTCAGACCACCAATCGAAAATGTTTCGGACCATCAAGTCGGACGGGGCAACAAATAAGTCGGACCACACCTCACCAAAGTCGCATATGTGAAAGTCGGATGGGGCACAAGACGCATGACATAGCACAAGTCAGACCAAATAAGAAATTCGGATGGGGTGCAAGTCGCACCACCCCCACCGTCTTCATCAACTTATCAGCGTCTTCCTGCTTCTTGTTCCAGTCGAACAAACACAACATAAACATACAAGTTAATGCTGCAAATCACTAAGAAACACGTTCAAAACACATACAAACTTCATATAATATGCTAACAATCATCAAGAACACATCAACACCAATTAAAACATCAAAATCAACAAAACTCACTTCTCAAGTTTGCTTCTCAAACCCAATTAATGGTGTTCTTCAAGTTTCAATATCAAACCCATTAAAGACAAATCAAAACTAACAAGAATCATGATAATAGTCAAAAAAGAACACATATATACCTTTGTTTTGCAAGATTGCTTCACAAAATAAAAAATTCAACAATTCAAGTTTGGTTTCTTGTTCTTGATCTTCAAAGCACACATACACAATGAAGAAATAACTTCACAGTGAAGTTTTAAGAAGTTTGAGGCAGCATGGTGTTTAGATATACACAAACAACAGTACACTACACTGCTTACTATCATACAGTCAACCATATATATATAATATAAACAAATAAACATGTAAATAATTATTAAACACTCACCACGAACTCTCAAACAACTAGGTCCGATTCACGAATGTTACACATACATGGGCCGAGGCCTACAAATTTTAAAGTGTCAAAGTCACTTCTATTTTGTCCTTCTGTATATCGTTATATGATTTTTCTAGTATTCAATACGAAGTGATTCACCATTATACCTTACTTCGGTTAGTATGGTTAGTTTAACAACATTTTATTCATTACTCACTCTAATTTTCTCTGTAATAATATAATCAATATCACATAGGGAGACAACAATATCCTTTCATTAAATCTTTACTCCATCATTCAACGTTACTTATTGTGGTTTTAAATTTCCATTCCAATTAAAAATTATGTAATTCCTTCGTTTAATAATAAAACTCTTATCAATACTCATTTCTACCACGATCACAGTGGTTTATATGGATTATTTTAACATGATTACTCATTTTAAATCTTTTACACTACCCTCCCCCACTTGGGTCAACTCATAGTATAAATACAAAATATTAATCACCCGTAATTCAACCATTAACACAAAGTATTTCTTAATTCCCCCTTCAAGATTACATTTTATACAAGAAAAGTACATACTAGTTCTATTTAGATTACACACATTAAAGAAAGAACCTTCCACTGTACCCGTTTATTCTATTTAACATCTCAACTAACAGATATTTTAACTAGTTAGGACATTCAGAATATTCATGCCCGTACTCAGCACAGTCATAACAAAACTTTCCTAAGGATAAACAATCCTTATAATTATGTCCTACTTCTCCACACGTGTAACAACCTTTGATTTTATATTTACACTGTCCGGCATGATTTTTACCACAAGTTCCACACCCTGTTCTACCCTGGGATCCCTCAGCCTTCACCTCTACCTTTTCCTTTTTCATTTCATTAATCAATTCATCCTTCGGTATATGGAATTCTTCTCGAACTACACTTCTTATTTCATTTTTCATTTCCTCCATAACAGGTGGTATAACTATCCTGACACATTTACCAAACTTATCCGCTATGACATTCCTTAGGTGTCTAGTTGGTATAGCTCCACGCCTTTCCCCATAAAGGGAATTATAATCCTCAACTTCTCCTATAGTAATCATATCGGAGTTTTCATCACTTCTTACTTCATTCTCTGCTATAGGGTTTGAATTTGGATCCATCATACTAAAACAAAACAATTCTTGGTCATATATAAGTCAAAACGTTTTGCAAGGCTAGCAGAAGCATAAATTGTTAAAAACCCTCGGGTTTGTACAGAAGAGGCATACACGTATTTACAACAAAAGATGATCTCAATTGAACCAAAGGGACGTTATTGTTATAAAATATGTTTTACTTAGCCAATAGTCAAACTGGGGCCTCACCCTTTATGTCAACACAACCTGCAAAAACAGAAGAGAGTATTTTCTAAGCTAGAAGAGCTTAGCGAGGATTCTAAACTGTAAATCATATAAGCATACGCATAAACATATACGAATGTCACAACAATTCTTATGGATACAGTATTGCACCATCTTAGCACCGCCCATAAGGCTAAATGTTGTTTGTAGCCCCTACTACACAAAGTAGCATGCTACCCTCACAATGATCCGTAAATCGATAATATACATTGCAATGCATCACATATATATCAGATATGAATCGGAGTTTAGAAAACTCACATCGGTAATCAGTTAAAAACACAGTGCTATGCTAGAAATATCTCAGAGTATGCCAATAATAACGTCCTACACATAATATACAATTATAGAACGGCACAGGGGCTATAGTCCAAGCCTAAAGCATGGACCAAAAGCATGGGCGTACTGGCCAAACACACCCGTAACTGACATAGGTACGCCCGTGCCGCAACACACCCGGAACTAAACAACATAGGCGGTCACGGCCTTTAGGCACGACCATACCCCCAAAGGCACACTCGTGACTTTCGCTTATCAGCACAAGTTCGCCGACTATTGATGCTGTTTTCCAGCCAAATATCCAAAACAATCCATTTTAATTAATTCAAACACTATAAGGGTGTTTTCCTACACCACAAACATCCATAAGTAATCAAATAATATCAAGAAACATACTCAAATCTTGATTCACCATTGAATCTCTAAAAACACATTAAAACTAAGAAAACAAATCAACAACTCATTCCTTTGCTATCTAGGATTGCTAGGATCAGTTTATGCTGCTTGAATCTATTGTTCTTATTAGGAAATGAAAGGAAAAAGGGAAACTCCAAGGTGCATGTATGTATGTTTTTGATATCGCCAAATTTAGATATATATTTTAAGCGATATCTGTTTTATTTTAGTCTGTTATTGTTTATAAATAAGTAAAAGATACTTAATTATCTTTATTTATTGAATTTCAGGTCAAAAAGGCGGATGATGAAAAGTTTTGAGTAAAAAGCCGGAAGAAACCAAAGAAATAGGAAAAGTTGTCTACGCCGACACACCTCCACTGTTTTGATCATATTTCACTCATACGAACTCGGATTGAGGTGATTCAAAAGGCCACGGAAACTAGACTCAGAGGGCTACAAAATCACTTTTATGGTCAAACTCTAAAAAAGCGATGTCACGGCGCAACCATTAAGGATATCGCGGCGCGACGCGACTTGATAAGAAAATTTCAAATTTTGAAAGAGGTTAGGATCGCGTCAAACTCACCCGTCGCGACGCAACGCTCCTGTTTTCAGTTTTTTATATAAACGAACGTCTAGATCGGTTTTGGGGTGAACAACCCAACATATACTACCCAAATACTTCCAAAACACGTCTAAAAGTCATTCCAGGAGCTATGGAGCTTAATTTGAAGATTAAAATGGCTAGGAATATTTGCTTTTACGGTTTATTAATCTTCCCTTGTTTTAAAATGTTTATTTATTACTTCCAGAAGCTTGATATGACTATGATTGGTTAGGTTTCTTGTTTTCCTCCCTAGAAGAGATGATACTTTGTAAAGATGTTTGGTTTTCATTGATTAGAACATGTTTTCATCTCATAATTTGTCTTATAAGCTCACCAATGCTCCATATGTGTTAAAGATATGTATTTTGATTGTTTATATTCTGAGTTTATAAAAATTAGAGGACCAATATATTTTTATAGCTTTTATCATGATTAATTAGGATCAATAATTAATCTTGACTAGTGATTGATCATATCCTAGGCTTAGATAATCAAGAATGGAACTTTAATGTGTATGCTTGGCATGTAATAACCTTTATTTGTCAATTTAACAATTTAATAACCAAAACAATTGTCAAAGGTGGAGTATTGTTTGATACAAAATTAAATACGTCTAACTTAAACGATTTCTTGACCATAGAATTGAATAAATGCATGATTATAGGGTTATAACTCGGACCAAGAGTCTATCCATTATAGAAATCGGTATGAGATGAAACAAATGTTCATTGCACGATCTATTGGAAATTAAATGTTTTGAAAAAGTAGGAATCGAATCTAGGGAGGTAACCTTCATATTTGATAGTTAAATCCAAACAAAGTTTAGTGCTTTTCAATGTTTTTGGATTTCTTTAAGTGTTTGATAGTGTTAGTAGTAATTTAGAGTGGTAAAGTTTGAATCTTTATTGATAAGATTCTAAATTCCCCTTTTAGATGGTTTTATTAGTTTAATATTTAATTTGTATAGTTATATTCAAAATCATACTCGTTCCCCTTGTGTTCGACTCCCGTACTTATTTACTATACTACGATACGGTTAGGTCTCTTGCCTATTTGTGTTGTAGTCGTGCTAAATAATTCGGATTTTATAAATTTAAAACTGATACGCTAGACGCACATCAAGTTTTTGGTGCCGTTGCCGGGGAACAGTTTTATTTTGGTATAACTTGACTAATTCTTTATTAAACGATCCTTCCCGCGAGTTTTGGCTCAAAAGGAAGTTACTTTTCGTATTTTAGTATTTAGTGCCTAATCTAGTCGTTTCGCGCGCTATTTTGGTTTTCTGTCGATGTCTCTTTTGTGATTATGTATTGGCCCAAGGATCATCCAATCTGTTGGGATTCCTTCCTTAAAGATTTGTTGAATGAATTTTACGACGATAGTATCGAACGGGATGATTACGATTTTATCCCAAAACATGATGAGAATGACCAACCGATTGGCTCTCCTGATGAACCACATGTTAGTCCTGAACCGTACTATTCAGACAACTCCGATTCTGATGATAGTATACATTTTGAGCCTTGTGTGGAGGTGGAGTCGAGAGAAGATGCTCAGTCTGATGGAGATATTCTGGAGTGTCTCGCTGACCTGCTTGAGGAACCAGAAAACCATTCAAAGGATGAACCGTCAACCCTCGTCCAACCAACACCCACGTTAGGTTTAGAACCAAAACCCGCATGGGGACCCTCCCTTCTTCAGAGAGAAGACGTGGAGAATTGTGTAAATGAAATCTTGGACAATCTGGAATTTCTACTCTTTGAGGAGGACGCTCCGAAATCAGAAAAGGAGGTAACCACAGAATCGAGTGAGGAGTTGGAGTCACATTATGGAATCCCTTGGCACCGGGAATTCTATGGGGTACTTCAAGTGCAGAAAAGGATCAGGTGAATAACTTAGACAACATCGGGAGCCGGTTGGAGTCTTTGCTTGAGTTACAATCAAGTTTACAATCACCGGGAGGATCCAAAATTCAGAACGCGAGAGAGATGTTTGTGGAAGCCGGGGAGGTGTAGTGGAACGCAACACTAGCTCCGGCATTCCAAATGGGTAACAAATATACATCACCCGGTATGTATAAATATTACCATCCGCACTTGATTGCGAATGTAGGGTTATTCGTTCAAAGTCACGATAAATAAATTCGGAGTCAAGCTAGAGACTCAGACAAAAAACAAGCGCTTCTTGGGAGGTAACCCGTGGTTAGTTTAGGTTTTCTTTCTTCTTTATTTTTGTATTTCATTTCCTTTCTGTTCAACTTTGTGGGTGTTTTGACTAGAAACTCTCACGAGACTATAACTCGTCCACTCGGGCTACCGAGGGGTTTAAAGGCTTGTTGCATACGCTAAATGCAACTGTGATTCCTACGAAAGTGAGTTAGGTTTGTTTCTTCATATATGCTTCTGGAATCCTTCGTATAGAATAAGATTCAGACACTTACTATCCTTTGATGTTTATATTTATGCGTGTCTAATGATTTGCTCTGAGTGGTTTATATTTCAGCTATGACTTTTAATTTATGGAGTACGCGCGTATATGCTAATATCTATATGCTCAATTCGCTTAATAATACACAGGGAGTTTTTCTAACCTTTTTTCTACCTTGTGATATTTTTATTTTTATTTTATGTACAATGGGGACATTGTACAATTTAAGTGTGGGGTAGGGGGTTAGAAAATATTTTCTCGCTTGAAATTTATTTGTCCTCGTGTTAAATTATTATTTTATTTGGTGTTAAATTTAAAATTTTTAATATCATTCGAGTTAAAGTTAGATATTATTTAAGAATGTCAAGTTTGTTGATTTATAAACAATTCATTGGGTATGCTTAGCTTTTACGTATAGTACTTGTGGCTTTTCGCCAATTCCTTAGAAATTTTTATTCATAGCATCCAAATTTTAATTTTTGAATTGCTGCAATAAATTATGAGGTTAAACCCTTTTTGAGTCTAAGCTTGACAAAAATAGACTAAGTTGAAATTTTCAATTTTTATAAACATATGCTAAGTAAAAAGGTGAAAAAAAGCCAATGTGCAAAAATAAAAAATATACAAAGAGTTAGAAAAAATATATAAGTCAAATACATGGCCTTTGGAATTCGAATTAGTAAACTCTGAGGGGTGTTCGACATCTAGCCACCTAAAGTCAACTGGTTTGGGATCGGTTGAGTTGAGAATTCGCTACATGGGTTCCATAGAAAGTCATAGACTTATAAAAAAAGAGGTGAAAAGATGAAAAACATATATAAAAATAAAGTTGAAAAATCCGCAATAAGTCTTGAGGTTGAAGGATTCCTAAGGGGTAAATTAACCAATTTAAATATAAATGCAATTCTTAAATTAAAGTTTAGGTATTTATAAACGGAGAGATTATTTGGGATGGTTGAAAAGTAATTAATGATCAAATCATGAGTATGTGCATAAGTCTAGATATAACATCTGTTTTGTTTTGAATCAACATTTTTGACATTCGTAAGTGATAGTTAATTTTTCAAAAGGTGGTATTGATTACTTAAAATTTATAGCCTCGATAAAATTATGATTTGCTTGGGGACAAGCAAAGTTCAAGTGTGAGTATTTTGATATCACCAAATTTAGATATATATTTTAAGCGATATCTATTTTATTTTAGCCTGTTATTGTTTATAAATAAGTAAAAGATACTTAATTATCTTTATTTATTGAATTTCGGGTCAAACTCTAAAAAAGCGATGTCGTGGCGTGACCATTAAGGATATCGCGCGCGACGCGACCTGATAAGAAAATTTCAAATTTTGAAAGAGGTTTGGATCGCGTCAAACTCACCCGTCGCGACGCGACGCCCCTGTCTTCAGTTTTTTATATAAACGAACGTCCAGATCAGTTCCGGGGTGAACAACCCAACATATACTACCCAAATACTTCCAAAACACGTCTAAAAGTCATTCCAGGAGCTATGGAGCTTAATTTGAAGGATTGGAGCTTAATTTGAAGATTAAAATGGCTAGGAATCTTTGCTTTTACGGTTTTATCAATCTTCCCTTGTTTCTAATGTTTATTTATTACTAGTTTTCTTGTTTTCCTCCCTAGAGGAGATGATACTTTGTAAAGATGTTTGATTTTCATTGATTAGAACATGTTTTCATCTCATAATTTGTCTTGTAAGCTCACCAATGATCCATATGTGTTAAAGATCTGTTTTTTTGATTGTTTATATTCTGAGTTTATAAAAATTAGAGGACCAATATATTTTTATAGCTTTTATCATGATTAATTAGGATCAATAATTAATCTTGACTAGTGATTGATCATATCCTAGGCTTAGATAATCAAGAATGGAACTTTAATGTGTATGCTTGGCATGTAATGACCTTTATTTTTCAATTTAACAATTTAATAACCAAAAAAATTGTTAAAGGTGGAGTCCTTTTTGACACGAAATTAAATACGTCTAATTATGCACTTAAATGATTTCTTGACCATAAAATTGAATAAATGCATGATTAGAGTTATAACTCGGACCAAGAGTCTATCCATTATAGAAATCGGTATGAGATGAAACAAATGTTCATTGCACGATCAATTGGAAATTAAATGTTTTGAAAAAGTAGGAATCGAATCTAGGGAGGGAACCTTCATATTTGATAGTTAAATCCAAACAAAGTTTAGTGCTTTTCAATCTTTTTGGATTTCTTTAAGTGTTTGATAGTGTTAGTAGTAATTTAGAGTGGTAAAGTTTGAATCTTTATTGATAAGATTCTAAATTCCCCTTTTAGTTGTTTTTATTAGTTTAATATTTAATTAGTATAGTAATATTCAAAATCATACTCGTTCCCCTTGTGTTCGACTCCCGTACTAAAATACTATACTACGATATGATTAGGTTCTCTTGCCTATTTGTGTTGTAGCCGTGCTAAATAATTCGGATTTTATAAATTTAAAACTGATACGCTATACGCACATAAGTTTTCTTGAATGTGATGCTTTTGACTAACATAAGTCAAAGCTAGCATTTTTATATATACATCTTTGGACTACACAAATGGTCCCTCAACCTTTTATCTTTTGTTTTGACAGTTTTAACCCCTTAAATTTTTAAACACCTCCTAACCTTAAATAGGCAACCTACTAAAATATATCACTTGATTAATTTATAAATTAAGGAAATTTTTGAACTTTGGGTATTAGAAATACAATATTAGTCTCGTTGTTCTTCACAATTTTGCGTGTTTAAGTAAAGTCCAGGAATAAATTCATTTGTTCAAAATTTATCATTCACTACTTATCTAGGTGGAAACCTTGGTAGGACTGTAACGTCATTGTAATTTTGGTAGAGATTCATGTGTAACATACTCGTTTCCGGTCTAGTTGTAATCGAGTCGGTGGTAAGTCAATTATGATTGCTTATATGTTTATTGTGTATATTGATGATTATTAGAATAAATAATCGAGTAACGTATTTTAAGTGATAAATATATCTTTTATATCGCATGTGTTTATGGTATTAATGAATTTGTTTTTAAACGAGGGTTCCGAATAATACTCCGTTAGTTGTTAATTAATTATGTTTGACTGCTTAATTGATTGGCTTTATGTTAGTAAACAATGTAGTGTACTTTGTTTGTATATATCTTAAATTTCCAGCCGACTCATTCTAGATAAAAGACTTCACTATGAAGTTTTATCTAGTTTTGTATGTGTGAATGTATGTGAGCTTTGAAGAACAAGAACAAGAAAACTAAACTCAAACTTGAATCTTTGATTTAGTGTGAGATATTGCAAAACAAAGGATTGTTTATGTTCCTATTATGATTATTGTTAGTCTTTGATATGTATTTGTTGGGTTTTAATGATTAAATTGAAGAACACCATTAATGGAGATACGAAGAACTTGATAATTGGGTTTTGTTGTTTATGAATGTTTAAATGGTTTTGATGTGTTCTTGATGATTGTTAGCATGTTATATAAAGTTTGTATGTGTTTTGGTAGTGGTTTTATGTAACATCATAAATTCTAAGCCATTTTTTTATTTGCGCTGCGGAAGCTATAATTAATTTTAAACTTTCATTTCATTCACAAACATTTACAATAACAAAATATTTGTTCTTTAAAGTCAACAAACAAAACTCTGTGTTACAAAAGACTGGCTCGTTTCATTTTATATCTAGATATCAGAGTCAGGTCAACTTCTCCTTCCACGAGCACTCACAAACACAAACCTGCAAAAAGCAACAACTGTGGGGAATTAGCACAAAGCTAAGTGAGTAGAGGTTAAACCCCAAAAGCAAACATCAAGTCACTACTAAACATGCAATCACAACACTAAGAAGACCGGCGGTTTGGCGCAGAACCTACAACCAATGCCGGCCAAAGCAAAGGTTTACCGATAGCCCTCTACTGAATTGGCATAGTGAAATCCCACTCTAAAGCAACATATGCAACAGTAAGGCTACCACTGTTCAACCAACCAGTAAACGAGCCCAGCCCAATTCCACGTATAGCTGACTTCTCAAACGCAACTCAAAATCATACTAAGAGTGCGTATCGATCAAATAGTCATGCAATAGTCAACAATACATATTATTCACAATCAGCAGTTCCATTATCAAACCGTCACATACAATCATGCATTACATCAATGATATTAACCAAATCTTTACCATTCGCATCCAACATCCACTCACCTTTCTAATTCAGATGAAGTACTCAGAAGTCTAATGTTACCGAGCCTTTGGATTGCCTGAAATACAATAATAACCAATCGGTCTCAATCTCATAAATATATCCGACCACATATATATATAATTCATTTATGAAATTTAAACAAACAAGAACAAATACAAATCCAAACACAAAATATCGGATTTCAAAACTATCGGATTCTCACTTCTCGGATTCTCGAAAATCCGCAACTAGGGTATCGGGTTTTTAGAAATCCGCAACACATATATCGGATTCTAAGTCTTAGTTTTAGAAATGTCGGATTTCAATATTTCCGGATTTAGAAGAATCGGATTTTTAGGTATTCCCGGATTTCAAGTTCCGGATTCTGGGTATCAGATTCTAATATCACTTTCCAAGTATAGGATTTCATTTTATACCAACATAGCAATCATTTTCCATGTATCGGATTTAGTCAAGGATTTCAAAGTCTCGGTTTTCCAAGTGTCGGTTTTCAATACTTCCGGATTTAAGCAAGAATCGGATTTCTATTACCTTCTTCCCAACAATCCGATAACATCATAATCATCAAATCCGCCAACATCAATATATCATAATTCAAACCCAGATTTCATGAACTCATTCCAATATTTCCAGAAACATTCTCATGCAAATAACCATATGAATCATATGAACACTCAAAACTATCAAAATCCTACTCTTTCAAAAACCGATCATGATGTTCTTAGCATGCAATCTTCAAACTAAACATAAATCATGTTTTTAAATCAGATAACACATCAAAAAGAAGAATAACATGATAAATTGAACATACCAACCTTTAATCTTGATTTAATAAACACAATTTGAAATTCCGATTCTTTTCTCCTATTTCTTCTTTCGGTTTCTTCTTTGGCAGAGTAATACACACACACACACACTCTCTCTCTCTCTTTTAGCAAATAATGGCAGATGTTTCTCCAAATTAATATTCACACACACACAAATACATGCAAATAGGTGTCATGTTCTCTTCTAATTTTGCCCATACCTCAACACGTGTAGCATTCCACTAACCAACATACATACATACCTACGGTCACACATACATATATACATACTTATAATAGTTCTAATTTAATTAATTAATAACCTATAATCATTTAATTAATCACATAATAAAAGTAATTAAAACACAATAAACACATACCGTAAACCTGCTAATCTACTAGCCCAGGTTTGCGGGTGTTACAAATCTCCCCTCCTTAAGAGGATTCCGTCCTCGGAATCCTTTCTTGCTCATATAACTGGGGATACCTCTCTTTCATATCTGCCTCCGTCTCCCAGGTTAAATCGGAACCTAAACTGTGTTTCCATTTGACCAATACCATAGGTATCTGCTTCTTTCGAAGTTTGGTCACCTTTCGATCTAACAGTTCAACCGGTTCCTCTATCAGTCTTTTCTTGGAATCAACTTTCAACTCATGCACCGGGAAAATCTGACTTTCGTCATCAATCTTACATTTTCTCAGATAACATACATTAAATGTATCGTGAATTCCAGCAAGCTCTGTAGGAAGATCTAAAGTAACTGCTTGATCATTCACAACCTGACGGATACGGAAAGGACCGATGAAACGGGGAGCCAACTTCCCACGTTTGCCGAAGCGAATAACACCTTTCCACGGAGAAACTTTCAAGTATAGTAGCTCTCCAACATCAAACTTTACTGGACGTCGTTTCAGATCAGCATACATTCTTTGTCTATCTCTGGCTGCTTTCAATTTATCTCTGGCTATAGCAACCTTGTCAGCAGTCAACTGTACTATCTCGGGACCTGCAAACTGTTTCTCACCCGCCTCTAACCAACAAGTCGGAGTACGGAAGCGACCTCCGTACAACATTTCATACGGAGGCATTCCAATACTGGAGTGATGAGAGTTATTATATGCAAATTCTATCAATGGCAGGTGTGAATCCCAAGATCCACCATACTCTAATACACAAGCTCGCAACATATCCTCGAGTGTCTGTATAGTTCGTTCAGTCTGACCGTCTGTCTGAGGATGATAGGCTGTACTCAAGTTAAATCTAGATCCCAATTCTCTTTGCAAACTCCTCCAAAAATTAGATACAAACCTTGAATCTCTGTCAGACACAATTGATAACGGTATACCATGCCTCGCAACAATCTCGTCTATGTATAGTTGTGCCAGTTTACCCAACGAAGCTGTCTCACAGGTGGCTAGAAAATGAGCACTCTTTGTCAAACGATCCACTATCACCCATATCATATCATGATTCCTCTTAGTTCGTGGTAGTTTTGTTACAAAATCCATCGTAATGTGTTCCCACTTCCACTCTGGAATTTCTAATTGTTTCAAAGACCCGTAAGGCCTCTGATGTTCTGCCTTCACTTGCGCACAAATATTGCATGATTCCACAAAGTGTGCCACATCTGCCTTCATCGTAGGCCACCAGTAGAGCACTTTCAGATCGTTAAATATTTTAGTGCTTCCTGGGTGTATAGATAATCTCGACTTATGTGCTTCTGTCAAAATTAATTGTCTTAGTTCTCCAAGTTCAGGCACCCCCACACGAGCTTTAAATGTTTTTAATCCACGAGAATCGTCATTCAATTCGTCTTTTCTCTTTTTCATTAACTCAGTCTTTAAATTTTCTTCTTTTAGAGCTTCCAATTGAGCAGACTTCAGTCTATCTATCAGATCAGATACTATCTCAATTCGCATAAACTGAATAGGACTTCCATTTCCTTTTCGACTCAGGGCATCTGCCACAACATTCGCTTTTCCAGGGTGATATCTGATCTCGCAGTCATAATCTTTTATCAATTCTACCCGGTGTCTTTGTCTCATATTCAATTCTTTCTGAGTAAACACATACTGCAGGCTCTTATGATCTGTACAAATTACGCATTTGGTGCCGTACAAGTAATGTCTCCACAGTTTGAGTGCAAATACCACAGCTGCTAGCTCGAAGTCGTGAGTCGGTTAGTTCTTTTCATGTGGTTTTAACTTCCTAGAAGCATAAGCAATCACCCGATCTCACTGCATTAATACACACCCTAGACCAGCCAATGATGCATCACAATACACTGTAAAATCTTCCGATCCATTTGGCAAGGCAAGGATTGGAGCTTGACACAACAGTTCTTTTAATATCTGAAAGGCCTTGTCTTGTTCGTTACCCCACATAAACTTCACATCTTTTCAAGTTAACTTGGTTAATGGACCCGCAATTTTGGAGAAGTCTTTGATAAATCTGCGGTAGTACCCAGCTAATCCCAGAAAACTCTTTATCTCTGATGGTGTTCTTGGAGCATTCCAGCTCATCACTACCTCTACTTTCGAAGGATCCACCTTTACCCCTTCCTTACAAATTATATGTCCCAAAAGCTTAACTTCTCTTAACCTGAACTCACATTTCGAGAACTTTGCATACAACTGTTCTTTCTTCAGAATTTCCAAGATCTGTCTCAAATGCTGCTCATGCTCTATCTCAGTCTTCGAATAAATCAAAATGTCATCAATGAAGACACTAACAAACTTATCAACTTACCAACTTACCCTATCCAACTTACCCTAAGTCGTCCGTTTTCGAGTGGTTTGGTCCGACTTTTGGTTTTTATCTGACTTTGAGTTCTTGTTCGATTGTGTTGCATGCTATGTTTGCTTCATATATGGTTCTAACATGTTGAAGCTTGGTGAGTATACTAGCAATTATATTGATTATATATTATGCGAGAATCATATGTGTACATGATGTGTTTAGAACAGAATGCTATATATGTACAAATGTTAGGAGATGATTTTATATGTGAATTCTTATCGAATTGAATTGTTATACGAGTAGATGAGAACATGATGTAGAGATTTTAACCAAGCTTGTGAAGTAAGGTACTAAGTGGTGAAAGTTAAGATTTAGTATGTATAGTGAATTTGAAGTAGTAAGGGGGCCCATACTACTATAATTACACGATATATGCTAGAACATTACAGAATCATGGTTGTAACCTATGGATCAGGTTAGGGGTAGTAAGGAGGTGTAAGAGGTAAAACACCATTATTACTTCACCTGAACGACATTATGGAAATACGCTGTATACCATGTCGCCGGAGTATCGATAGCGGGAGATGTTACAGTCTAAGAATTAGTGGAAGTCGCGCTCTAATGATTCTTAGACGGGTAATAACGTGACTCGTGAACCAGGTCTATGCCTTGGGTTAAAATAATTACCCTAGACCATTAATGATGATTACGATGATGATGATGCTTATGATTTACAGATTTATGTTAATAAAAGTTTACGTATTGATGATTATGATATACTAAGATTTGCGGATACATGTCAATTTGTTATGATTAGTTGACCGTTATGTGTTAAATGAAAGTCGGTCAACTATGTGATTGGGCGGGAATGGATTAATTATTATTCTATTATTACCGTCTAAAGCATGATATATTTTATTGAATCTTTTAGTAACTCTATTGAATCTTGTTTCTTGAAATGTGTCTTGTACTTGTGTAGGTTGCCTAGAGATTGCTTGTAAGACAGGGACATTGGGTAGTGTACCGTCTTAGATGATACCATTGTGGTTATGTTTCAATCAAACAATTTATGTCTTAATGTTTAATGTTTATGAACGTGATGTCATGATTTTCATATTAACGTAAACTCTTATCGTTTCGGTAAGATGTATTTTATGATTAAAAACTTCCCTTGTTTATTTTCTGATGATATGACAAGATTTTTGTAAATGATAAATTTTGAAAAATTACGGTCATCACAACAGAGATCTGAATGCCCAAATGCAACTGCAACCACAACACCCATTGGCTCTAGATTTGCACTAAATCTACCTCCGTTGCATATTTCAGAACCTAAGGAAGTAAAGAAGGTGTATATACCTAAACCCAAGGGGAGAGCTTTCTAGCTCATTGCTGAGGAACCCAGAACAAAACCACATGTAGTCACAGGTACATACCTCATAAATAATTTGCTTGCTCTCGTTCTATTTGATTCGGGTGCAAGTAAATCGTTCGTGTCTGTTTCATTTTGCAAAAATTTCGATCATATGTGTGAAAAGCTAGATTTTCCTCTCAAAGTGGAAATAGCCGATGATAAAACCATAATTGTATCAAATGTGTATAAGCATATTGTGTTAGAAATAAATACTGTTAGATTCCCTATTGAACTTATGCCTATGACTATGAGGGAATTCCAAGTAGTAGTTGGAATGGACTCGTTAGGTTTTAATGAGGCTACAATACTATGTGAACAGAAAGTGATACGAGTTCATACCCCAAGTGGGGAAGAACTACTTTTATGTGGTGAAACTAAAAGAGGGAAATCATATGTGTGTTAAATTTCTAAGGCTAGGAAGTATCTTTAGAATGGGTACACTGCTTTCTTAGCTTATGTTATAGATACAAAATTGGAGAAGAAACAATTGAGTTTAGCAAATGTGAAATTGGTATATAAGTATCCTGATGTGATCCCCGAGGATTTACCTCGGATACCGCTAGACAGACAGGTTGAGTTCAGAATCGATTTAGTGCCAGGAGAGCTTCGCCGGTTGCAAGAGCTCCATATAGACTTGCTCCTCAATAGATGCAAGAATTAGTGAAACAACTCCAGGAGCTACTAGACAAGGGGTTTATTAGACCAAGTAGTTCTCCTTAGGGTGCTTCTATTTTATTTGTGAAAAAGAAGGATGGTACTTTTCGTATGTGTATTGATTATCGTGAGCTTAATAAAGTGACCATCAAGAATAAATATCTTTTGCCCAGGATAGATGATTTATTTGATCAGTTACAAGGCGCACCATGGTTTCAAAGATTGACTTGAGGTCAGGTTATCACCAGCTTAAGATCAAATGAGATGACATACCTAAAACCTCGTTCAGAACACGTTATGGGCATTTTGAGTTTGTTATTATGCCTTTTGGCCTTACCAATGCACCAACAACATTCATGGATTTGATGAATAGGGTGTGTAGGCCAATGTTAGATAAGTCAATGATCGTGTTTATGGACAATATTCTTATTTATTCCAGAAGTTCAGCGGATCATGAGAAACATCTCCGAGAAGTCTTAGACACTGAGGAGAGAACAGTAATATGCCGAGTTTTCTAAATGTGAATTTTGAATCCAAGAAGTACAATTCCTTGGTCAATCAATAAAGATGAAATTAAAGTGGATCCTGCTAAAGTAGAGGTAGTGATGAAGTGGGATCTGCCAAAGAACCCGACCGAGATCAAAAGCTTTTTAGGATTGGGAGGTAATTACAGGAGGTTTATTCAAAAAGTTTCAAAGACTGTAATTCCTTTGACCTAAGTGACCATGAAGAATGTGGAATTTGTGTAGGGAAGTGATCAACAAGTCTCTTTCTCAACTCTCAAGCAGAAGTTATGTAAAGCGCCAATTCTTGCATTGCCTTAAGGGATTGAAGATATGATAGTACTTTGTGATGCTTCGTACAGTGGGTTGGGTTGTGTATTAATGTAGAAGGGCAGGGTTATTGCTTATGCGTCTAGACAATTGAAAACACATGAAAGTAATTACATGACTCATGATTTAAAGTTTAGACAATTGAAAACACATGAAAGTAATTACATGACTCATGATTTAAAGTTAGCAGCAGTGGTTTTTGCACTTAATATATGGAGAAACTACCTGTACGGTGTAAAGTTTGCTATTTATACCGATCATAAGAGTTTGAAATATTTTATGGATCAGAAAAATCTCAATGTGAGGCAGAGACATTGGTTAGAATTGTTGAAATATTATGATTGAAATACTATATCATCCTGGTAAGGCTAACGTTGTAGCCGATGCTTTAAGCCAAAAGTCAAGAACAATACTTATAAATAATCAATCATTAAGGATGACAGTTATAACACCCTTAATTGATGTGATAAGAACAGCTCAGACAGAAGCCATTAAAAGTGAAAACCATAATAAAGAGCGAATAAAGGGGTAAGTAGTTAATCTTGTTAAAGACAATCGTGATATATTGATTAGATATGGTCGTATATGGGTACTGGGTTATAGAAATGCGCATCATACACACCTAAATGAAGCTCACAGATGTAGATTTTCTATTCATCCAGGAGCTACCAAAATGTATAAAGACTTGACGGTATATTATTGGTGGCCGAGTATGAAACGAGATGTAGCCTAACATGTAGAGAAATGTCTTAAATGGCTACAAGTGAAAGCTGAACATCAGAAACCCAATGAGAAGTTATATCCTTTGGTGATACCGATCTGGAAATGGGAAAACATTGCGATGGACCCGATTACTAAGTTACCCAAAACCCCACGAGGTTATGATGCAATATGGGTGATTGTAGACAGGTTAAGTACAAGTACACACTTTATTCCTATTAGAGAGACTTATGAACATTTAGCAGATGTATATGTAAAAGAGATTGTGTATCCTCATGGCGTACTAGTCTCTGTTTATCAGATAGGGAAACCAGATTCACTTCCAGGTTTTGGAACATATTTCATGAAGAGTTAGGAACTAAACTTCACCTTAGTACAACCTATCATCCTCAGACCGACCAATGATCAGGGTGAGAGAACTATACAGACGTTAGAAGACATGCTTCGTGCGTGCGTTATCGATTTTGGTATAAACCGGGATACGTATTTGTCTTTAACAGAATTTGCATATAACAACAGCTATCACTCTAGCATCAGGATGCCATCGTATGAAAGAGCTAGGATGAGGTGGGTTAGAAAGAGCTGGGTAGTACATAAGTGGTACAACAAACGACAGAGCAAATTCAGCAGATACAAGATAGATTGTTAGCTGCCTAGAGTAGAAAGAAGAGTTATGCAGATAAACGTAGATCACCACTTGATTCTAGGTGGGGGACTACTTGGAAAGGCGTGCTTGGATTCAGAAAGAGAGGAAAGCATGGTTCGAGATTTATTAAACCATTCAAAAATATTGCATGTGTGGGAAAGGTTGCTTACAGACTAGAACTACCAGAAGAGTTATCTCAGATTCATAACACCTTCCATGTGTCTCACCTCAGAAAGTGTTTAGTAGACGAGTCTGCATTCATAAAGTTGAAAGATGTTAGCATTGATGATAAACTTAATTATGTGGAGTACCCTATAGCGACACTAGAAAGAAAAATTAAGACCCTACACAAGAAATAGATTGGACTGTTCAAGGTTTAATGGAAGCACAAAAAAGTATCACATTACACAAGGGAACCTGAACAGGAAATGATGAGTAATTATCTAGAACTCTTCAGCGGTTGATTTCGGGGACGAAATCATTTCAAGTGGGGAAGAGTCGTAAAACCCAGATTTTATTAGTTCTAATTAAATATAAAGAAATGTATAAGTGTTATATGAGTTTATTGGGGAGATAACTACTTCACTTTAATAATCAAACCTGACTATTCAAATATATAGGATTTGATGATAATCAAACCGTATTTTCAGTATGACTTAGAATGTTTTCAAACATGTGTTGTTTGAAACAGACGTGAAGAACTGATACTACTCTACAAAGTTAATACTACTCAATAGAAATGATGCTGCTCATCAAAGTTAATACTGCTTACCAGAGTTGATGCTGTTTACCAAGATTCATGTTGTTAGCCAAAGTTGATGCTGCTTTGCAAAGTTAATACTGCTCAATAGAAATGATGTTGCTCATCAAAGTTAATACTACTTACGAGAGTTGATAATGTTTACCAAGATTGATGTTATTAGCCAAAGTTGATGTTGCTTTGCGAAGTTAATACTGCTCAACAGAAATGATGTTGCTCATCAAAGTTAAAACTGCCTACCTAAATTGATGCTACTTGCGCAAGTTGATACTGCTGTAACGCCCCAAACTTTTTTTAAGACGAGTATAAGTAATTATAAATATAAGCATTTGATCATGTCACGTAACTAACTATAGTCATTAAGACAAAATTCCAGACGAGGTTCTGCACCTGAAACACACATCGTACAATAATAAATCCTTAAGATAATTAGTTACAAATATAAAAATCAATAAAATATTTGTTTAATAAGACAGCGGAAACGTTGATAATAAGTGAGCCATCTTCACACTGCTGGAGCTTTCCCGCGATCAGATCCTGAAAAGGATAAATCATCAACAGTAAACATAAAGCTTAGCGAGCACACGCACTTACACACCACACTAGGCATGTACATAACACATAACAATAAATGTTCATATATAAATTCACATAATACCGACGAAGTGCACTGACGACGATTTCACACTTTGGATCATAGTTGACGATCCAAGCCGTACCAAGGATTTCACGTGTTTGACTGTGCCTGAGTTACATTTTCACCACAATAGAGCGCAACCCTTCACTTCACATATCAATATATCATTTACACATTCACACATACAATCGAATCACATAATACCGACGTAGTGCACTGTCGACGATTTCACACTTTGGGTTACAGTTGACTATCCAAGTCGTACCAAGGATTTCACGTGTCTGACTGTGCCCGAGTTACGTTTTCACCCCAATATAACGCAACCTTTCACTTCACATATCAATATAGTTACACTTTCACACAAATAATACATGCACATAAACTAATATAATGTATAAGTTAGTGAACTCACCTGGTTGCAGCACACAATACTTAATAGAAATAAATCATGCAACCGCACTTTTCGTCTCTACCGGCAAACACCTACAATAGTGGTTCCAGTAGGTTAATATTCTTTTATCTATGTATACGTGTTCCATTTATTTATTTTATTTATTCCCGTAATCATCTATACGAAACTCTCGACCTAACCCGAGCTCAAGTCGGATGGGTCTAGGCCCACTTTCATTTCCCAAGAGTTTGGTTTTACGATCCATACGTGAAACCCCGTTTGATTTGGATTGAAACCTAAGTTTTCAGTTCAATTGAAAACCAAGTTTTCAGTTCAATTAAAAACCAATTGAAAACCCAAGTTTTCAATTCAATTGAATACACGAGTTTTCAATTCAATTGAAAACACTAGTTTTCAACTTACTTGAAACCCGTAAGTTTTCAATCCAACCCATAAAAGTTTTTCAGTCGAGACCATAACACAAACTTTTTCAATTGGGGAATCCTTTGTGAGGACTCAACCCTAAAGTTTTCAATTCCTCCATATCTCAGAAGAACAACATCAACCAATGCCCAAAACATGAACTAAAACAAATTTGTTTGAATTACCATTGCATCACAAGATTCCAGTCATGTTAGCTTCTAATAAGATTATAATTAAACTTTTTTGCTCATTAATCAGGTTTTAAGCACCTTTAATTTTCTCAAATCTAACTTGGAGCTCACAATTCTACTCCTCCATCTGGAACAGTATCCATCCCCACGATTAAAATTCTTTTAACCACCACTAAATTGTAATCAAGTTAAACTACAAATTTTTAGGTGTGGATAAGCTTGGTTAATCAAGACACTCATCAATTGTTATATAGGGATGAGATCAAATAAAAAAACTTAAAGTAAAAAGTGTAAAATGGATAATTATTTAATCATTTTTCGATATATATATATCAATTGATAATCGTTAGTTTATCATCTTTATTGATTAAAACTAGTTATTCATCAATTTCTTTTTGGTATATATTTTTCGGTATATATTTCATTTTTCGGTATATATATACACACTACCGTGATACAGCTGACGCATCAAGGACCACTAATTTCAAATTTGGAATTTCCATGATTCTACAATGTGGTATAAATTATTAATTAAAGCCTTCAAGAGATGAAGAACTATCAACCCTGTCGGCCCCCATCGTAAAATCCCGAAACCCACGAATCAACTTCAATTTACCAATATGTTTTTGGTTGAGGGTAATGACCCACCAAGAAATCGAGATTTCAACTGGTTTAAGATGGTTTATGAACATCGGTTTCAGTTCTTCACCTAGGTCTCGACTATTCTGCTTCGGTTAATTAGGAGTATTACCTGCTCGAAAATCTCTCTAATGTTGCCTGAGTAAATCGAGGATGCTTGTTCTTCCTTCAAGTTTTCCGTCTCACACACACAGACTTACGTTTTCCCTGCTCTCGCTGTCGGCTACTAAAAAAAGGGACACGGCTACAGGATTAAAAGAACCGACCTAACCCTAAGTGGAAGGAAATGTGACACTGGGCCTTGGCCCATCTGCTAACTACTCCCATTTATACACAGAAGCCCAGTACTGTTAGATACTCATTTATATATATATATATATATATATATATATATATATATATATATATATATATATATATATATATATATATATATATAGATAGATAGTGAAGCCCAATAACACTACTAAACGTAATAACTCTTTCCTTTAAAAATAAGGTAATACTTTAACATTAAAGTATATGATCTTAGAAAATCAATGCTATCCAAAGTTAATGCTGCTAGTCTAAGTTAATACTGCTAAGACCATTAGCTGAGCACTTACAAAGCATCAAATGAAGAATAACTTTGATCAGCTAAGGAAAACTAACCATCAGCTGAGGGAATAAATTTGATCAACTGAGGGAAACTAACATCAGTTAAGTAAATCTTACACAAGACTTTGTTTTCTTTGATAAGCTTATCACCCTGAATGATCAATTGTGCATTCTTGATCAACTGATCATCTAGGTGATTAGCTTACACTTCTCCCAAGTCTAACAGTTGGTTAGCCGACCATCTCTATGATGAGCTGATCATCTGTTATCAGCTGAGTCCTTGTGATTGATCATCATTCCTTAGGTTGAGCAATCCTATTATGCAGTTTAGAACATTTTATCAATTGAGTCACGAAATATTTGTATTTATCCTTAAGTCAAAAGCAGAACATGTGTTGTTCTTGTATGCCTTTAGATCTTTCTTTGTAAAAGTTTAAAGCACCTTTTGGATCAAGTACGAGACAAAAAGGATCGATCTTTTCCTCTTAAAAAGGAGAAAGATACCTTAGAAGAAAAATATCTCGAAGATTTGTTTTAATAACTAAGTATGGCTGGCAACTCTATACTTGGTAAAGTCAAATTAGAAGAACGCTTGGCTGTTGATAAAAGCTTAATCATGGAAAGAGAATTTAAACTTACAAGGCAAAAAAACATAAGATATAATATTATTATAATGTGAGTGCACGCAATACTTGATTAAAGCAAGTTTACTTTTCACCCACTAACTTTATAATTATAATATTATTTTCTTGAGCTCTTTTGTCTCCGTTCTCTTAGCCAACCGGATGCCAAAACTTCTATATATACTCTTGCATGTTGGATATGCAATACACAACAATCTCATAAGTTGAGATCTACACAGAAAATAAAAGATTTTAGAAGCAAGTTCAAGCTTTTAAGCAAGAACAAGTTTTTAGAGTTAGCATAGTGTAGAAACAAACTCGTTCATGTGTTGAATTTTCTTAAACATTAGTTGTTTTAAAAATAGCTTGTCTATGTGTTAGACAAAATGTTGCCACCTTTTATTGTACTTAGAATTTACGATTCTATTACTTGTAATTCTTGATTTATTATCAATAAGAATTATATAAAAGTATAATCATGTGTCTTTAATTTTAAAAAGCTAGAGTTTGTATTTCACCCCCTTCTATAAATATTTGTTGTTGTTTACTCAATCTGGGACAAAAATTGGTATCAGAGCAGGTTAGATGACTCATATCTAAATCTGTTTTGCTTACTCTACAACTACTTCTACCCCTCTTTAAACACTGTATCTTTAACAAGGTGTCCAATGTTTGATGGTGAAAACTTCTCCATGTGAAAAAGTAGAGCACATCTTTTCCTGTCTACCCTTGACATACAAATTCTAGAAATTGTCACTGAGGGTCCTTATGTTCTTACATCGGTTTTTTCTTGTTCCATCTGAGTCAGATGGTCAAACCTCCACAATTGAAATAATCACTACCAAGCCTATGAATATGTGGTCTGATGAAGACAAGGGGTTGGTTTGTCTTGATGTTAAAGCTAGATAAGCTATTGTCTCTGCATTGCCAAAAGAAATCTATCATCAAGTGCTTAACTGCGCTTCTACAAAAGAGATGTTAGATACACTCACACTTGCATATGAAGGGACTTAATAAGTTAAGGAGAATAAGAAACTCCTCCGTAACAGATAGTAATTCTTCTTTGCTCATAAAGGTTAGAGTCTTACACAGACATACACCAGGTTCAATTGCCTTGTGAATGACTTAAAAAGGGCAGACATAACCAAAAGCAACTTTGTTTTAGTGAACAAGTTTCTGGACTCCCTCCCTGAAACATAGGATCACTTTTTCACTGTATTAAGGCATAGTGAGAAGAAAAAGGGGATGTCTCTGGTTGCTCTTTATGGTAACTTACTTAACCAAGAGCAACCAGTCAAACAAAGAAAGTTGTCTTTCAAGGAGATGAAAGAAGTAGTAAAGGCTTCGCCAACTGCCTTTGTATCTAGAGATACTAGGATAAGAAGCTTTGCTGTTGTTGATTCTGAGTTAGATGAAGAGGAAGAGAGTGCTGGAGAAGGTGAAGAGGAGATGGGTGATGAAGACAGGAGTTTAGAGGGTTTGGAGGCAATGTTTGAGGAAGCTTCCATGCTGGTTCGTAAGTTCAAACCTTTCAACAAGGGGAATGGTGTCAAAAAGTTTAGCAAGAGGCCATCAAAGTTCTCTAAGTTCAAATCCAAATCAACTTTTGATGTGGCAAGTTTGGCCACATAGCCATCAAAATGTGGCAAGATTAGCCACATAGCCAGTGACTGTAAGTCCAAAAGTAACACTGGTCATAAAGCTGTGCCAAAGTAGGAGAGCAAGGGGGACTACGAAGCTATATACAAAAAGTTCCTTGTTGTTGTACTTGACAACAAGAAGACAAAGGCGCAGGATCGTGTGTTGATGGCAGAAGAAGAAGACGGGGTTGAGGATGATCTTTCATCAAATAAAGATAAGGTGATCGCTGCTCAGTTCTGCTTGATGGCCAACATAGGTAGTAGTAGTTCCTTTGATGAAGATATTAAAAAGGCTACTAAAGCTTGTACTGCTACCAACTACGATCTTCTTCCATGTACCAGGTTGTCAAATTTATTAACTACAATGATAATGAGAAGAATGCTATGTTTGATTACTCGTGTATTGATTTTCAATCTACTATTTAAAGAGAAAAGAAGATAAACACATAAATAGACTCACTTAAGGAGAAATTAAATCTTAAAGATGAAGAACTTAAACATATGACAGTTTTAAAAGATGTACTAGCTAATCAAAATATACTTAATGAGATCTTAGTAAAAGAAACTACTGAAGCAACCAAAAAGTTCAATGATCTTCAAAAGATAGTTAAATCTTGGTGTGTATCTGCTGAAAAGACCACTTAGTATGTCAATGAGAAAATTCCCAAACAAGTGCAAGCTATTATTAGTGGAAATTACTCTAATGTTGCTAACTATATTGATTCTAATAAGAACCTAAATATCTTAGATAAAGCTGATATTTTGCCACAAACATTTCACAAAGTTGTTAAAGGCAAAAGTCTGTTTACAAATAAATTTGTCAAAATAATAAGTTCTCATGTGAAAGATTTAATCACTCCTAAAGATGATTCAACTCCTGTTGTGATGGCAGAATACAAGGATACTAAGAATATAAATCAAATGATGTGAGTAAAGGAAAGGAATCATGTGTTGAGACCAAAGAGACATTACGTTGTCAAACCTTGAAACCAGATGACTTAAATCTTAGTACTAAGCAATCTACAAAATCATTAGCTAATACCTCTGTATCATCTGATATGTTAGAAAATAATAAATGATCAGCTAATGACCTGTCAGCTGATCATAGCTCATCTTCTAAACACTCAGTTAATACTGAAGTACTTAACTCTTTTTCAACAGAAGAAACTGAGAGTAAAGGAAATGATGTTCACATTGTTTGTAAGTCCGCCACACCAAAGGTTGATCAAAAACTCTTTAAATCTAAGGGTCAATCCAAGGTGTCTGTTAGCAAAGACCTAAAAGGCTTACAGGATCAGCTTCAAAAGCTGAGTGGTTAAGTTAGTCAACTGATGACCCATAGTCATCAGAAGACTAATAAGACAACTTTTGGGCATTCTAAGAAAGTTGTTCAAAGCTTCAAGGCCTTCAAAAGCAAAAAATGTTATAAATGTGGAAGCAAAGAACATAAGTCCTATGAATATTATCAAGAAGGGAATTCAAGACAACAAACTTGTATTGATAATGTAGTTATTCCTCTAATTCATTAACAACCTGATATGAAGTGGATAGCTAGGTGCAATCTACAGGGATCCACTAAATAGCGGATGCCCTAAGTGTCACTAATCCTTCTTTCATTCATAATTGTGCAGGGTAATAGTACATGGCTTCTTGACAGTGGTTGTTCCAGAACCATGACAGGTCATAAAGCCTTGCTCATCAACTACAAGAAGGAAAAGGGTCTAAAGGTGACTTTGGTGACAACAACCATGGTCAAACCAAAGGCTATGGAGAACTTCATAATGGGTACCTCAAATTGTATAAAGTCTCATATGTCAAAGGACTGAATATAATCTCAGAAGCATAAGTAAATTGTGTGATGGAGATAATGAGGTCCACTTCACTAAGACAGTGGGTTCCATAATAAATCAAGAAGGCAAAGTAGTGTTTAAGTGCCAAAAGAACCAATGATGTGTATACTCTTGACATGTCCTCTGGAGATCCAAAGGCTATGGAGAACTTCATAATGGGAACCTCAAATTGTCTAAAGTCTCATATGTCAAAGGACTGAATATAATCTCAGAAGCATAAGTAAATTGTGTGATGGAGATACTGAGGTCCACTTCACTAAGACAGTGGGTTCCATAATAAATCAAGAATGCAAAGTAGTGTTTAAGTGCCAAAAGAACCAATGATGTGTATACTCTTGACATGTCCTCTGGAGATCCTTCAAAAGAAACATAGTTGTATTCTAAAACAATAGAAAATACAAATTATCTAGGGCACAAAAGGCTTTCCCACCTCAATTTTAAAAATATCAACAAGCTTAGCAAGGGTGATCTAGTGTCAGGTCTGCCTTCACAAACTTATTCTAAGCCTAAACCTTGTTTTGCTTGTGAAAAGGGAAAGCAACATAAAACATCTTTTCCATCCAAGCAAGCCTTCTCCATAACTGAACCATTCTTCATGTTGCACATGGATTTATTTGGTCCAATTGCAACTGCTAGCTTTGGTGGAAGTAAGTACGCTCTTGTACTGGTTGATAAATTCTCAAGATACACTTGGGTCTTCTTTCTTAGAGCAAAGAGTGAGGCTGCTAAAGAAATTATTTGATTTATCAAGAAGATGGAACTGATGAACAACAATATAGTGAGGATGCTTAGAAGTGATCATGGAACTGAGTTCAAAAATTAAACTCTGGAAGCCTTCTATGATGAGAAAGGGATATCTCAAAACTTCTCTATTCCAAGAACTCCACAACAGAATGGTATAGCTGAAAGGAGAAATAGAACACTAATTAAAGCTATAAGAACCATGTTGTGTGAAAGTGGACTATCTTTCAAATTTTGGGCTGAGGCTATTAGTTGTGCATGTTTTACTCAAAACAGGTCCCATGTAATCAAAAGGCACAATAAAACTATGCATGAAGTGCTTAAGGGAAGGAAGCCAAACATCAGTTTTTTGCACATTTTTTGTTGTTAATGTTTCATTCTCAACCAAAAGGATCAATTGCAGAAATTTGCTCCAAAAGCTGATGAAGGAGTGTCTGTAGGTTAATCTGTGATTTCCAAAGCTTAGAGAGTCTACAATCTCAGAAAAAAGGTCATAGAAGAATCAATCAATGTAATCTTTAATGAAAATGACTTTGTTACTTCTTATTCTACTAATCATATTTCAGGTGAAGAATTTAATGATCTTATGCAAACTCGAGAAACCTTTCCTAAGCAAACTGATCCCTCTTCATCAACTGCTAAAGATGATGTAGATGAGCCTGTTTTAAATCACACCTCAAACCATGCACACCCAACGTCATCCACTCCTATCCTTCTACTAAACTATGTGGAATATGACTCAACATAATTGGATTCTAATTCCATTTCATCCATTCCCTCTTCAATAGAGATACCCACATATTGTGATTATGAAGTTATCTTAAACAATCAAAATGAAACCATTTCTACAGCTGATAGTCAACAAATAATTTCAACTCCCCAAATCCAAAATGATCCCAACTCTTCCATTGTCCAAAAATCTTTCAAAGACCTCAAATATCATCCATAGAATCTAGTCGTAGGCAACATAGAGGATCCAGTTATAACAAGATCAAAAGCCTACAACATTTACTTTTACTCTAGATTTGTCTCTATGATAGAACCAAAGAAGGCAGATGAAGCCCTAAGTGATCCCCACTAGGTAAATGCCATGCAAGAGGAGCTTGAAGAGTTCAAAAGAAATAATGTATGGATATTAGTACCAAGACCAAAGGATAAATCCATCATTAGAACCAAGTGGGTGTTCAGAAACAAAGCAGATGAACAAGGGTTGATCATAAGAAACAAAGTAAGGCTAGTTGCATAGAGGTATTGTCAAGAAAAAGGTATTGATTTTGACGAAACCTTTGCTCCTGTTGCAAGACTTGAAGCTATAAGATTATTATTAGCCTATGCTGCCTTCAAAAACTTCAAAGTGTTTCAAATGGATGTCAAAAGTGAATTTTTGAATGGAGAATTGAAAGAAGAGGTGTATGTTAAACAACCTCTAGGTTTTAAAGAGCCTAGCTTACCTGATCATGTTTACTTTCTTAACAAAGATTTATATGGTCTTAAGTAAGCTCCAAGAGTCTGGTATGATACTCTCTCTTCATTTCTTACTAACAAAGGTTTTACAAGAGGATGTATTGATAACACATTGTTTATCAGAAAGTTGAAAGGAGATGTGATACTTGTGCACATATATGTAGATATATAATATTTGGGTCTACAAATTTGGAAATTTGTATAAAGTTTTCTAAACTCATGTCTGATAACTATCAGAAGAGCATGATGGATGAATTAACTATTTTCTTGGTTTACAAATTTAAACAAGAGGCTGATGGAAATCTGTTCTTCAATGAAAACACCTATGTCAACTGCCCTTAAGTTAGGAAATGACACTGATGGAAATCAGTGAACATTACTACTTATAGAGGCATGATTGAGTTACTTCTATACCTCACTACAAGTGGACTAGTATAATGTTCTCAACATGTCTCTGTGCAAGATATCAAGTAGATCTTCGAGAATCCCATTTTGCTGTTGTTAAAAGAATATTTAGATATCTCAAATGAACTCCTAATCTTGGACTTTGGTACCCCAAAGACTCAGATTTTGAGTAAGTTGGATATTCTGATTCTGATTTTGCAGGGTGCACCATGGATAGAAAAAGTACCTCAGGGGGATGCCAACCTCTAGGAAGATTGGTGGGTTGGCCTAGCAAAAAAGCAGAATTTAGTTTCAACTTCTACTGCTGAAGCAGAGTACATTGCTGTCGGTAGCTGTTGTACTCATCTCTTGTGGCTGCAAAACCAATTACTTGACTATGTGTGAAATTTGAAGGCACCCTAATCCTTTGTGACAATACAAGTGCAATCTCTATATCAGACAATCCAGATATGCATTCAAAGACAAAGCATATTGAAATCAGATATCATTTCTTGAGAGATAATATGCAGAAAAAGAAAGTCTCTATGTACTACATCAACACTAATTTTCAACTTGCAGATCTATTTACCAAATATTTGGATGAATCAAGGTTCAACTTCCTAATATCCAAACTAGGTATGCTTAATTTATAGTCTAATTGTGTGTTTGTTTGTTTTCATTTATGTTTAGCTTGACTGTGTGTGTTGTATCTGATGTATTACTTATCTAAGATCTCTTAGTCTTACTGCATATGAAAAGCTAAGTTAATTTGTTCAGCTGACACTCCTCAATTGATCAAAATACTTAGTCGATCATACTCAGCAAAGGAAAAAATGCTTAGCTAAGTGACTCATCAGTTGATGCTTTTAAATTCAACAGTCCTTTTGATCGGCCAATGCTTATTAGCTGATGCCTTCACTCTATCAGCTAATGCCTCTTAACTGATGTTTTCATTCACTCAGTTGACACACCTACACTTGTCATTTTATTGCTTTTCCCCTAGTTAATGCTTTTTAACCTAGTTATTTACTCAGTCTGTTAGTCTTTATTTATTAGCTAATTAATGTGTTTTCCGTTAGTTGTTTGTCATCTTTAATGGTTTCTGTTTTTGTTTTAGCCTTAAGTACTTCTTTCCCTCTCTATTCAACACTTGTTCAAATCCTTCAAATTCTCTTTCTCTCTAAAAAGCACGTACCCTAAACCGTTCTCTACAACTTTTATCTCTCCCTCTCTCTCTCTCTCTCTCATAACAGTTCATCTTCTACAATGGCGACCTAAATTCCTGATCCCGATGTTACCCCTGGAGAAAATGTCGCACCAAACCATGGTATGAACATCACAATTGACAATATACTCATATGCACAACCATCCCGTCTTCAAGAGAAAATCAAGGTTACGAACCTATGGTTGAGTTTTTACGGTCTCATCCACTGTTTGACTGTCTCTCTACCAAACCTCACTACATTTTTCTAGACTTGATCGGTGAACTCTAGTACTCTGCTACATATAATTCCATCACTCACACCATTTCCACTACTCTAGCCCGTACACTCCATTTCCCACAAGACTTACAAATACCAAATTTTGCACCATACACTCCATTTCCCATAAGAGCCCAAATCCACATTGTACTCCCTACAATAGGTTACCATGAGCCTATTGTCCATGGATAGGTCAAAGTTTCTGCTCTCGCACACCCTTGGAAATATCTTACAAATGTGGTGATTCATTGTTTTGGTCCGAAATCGGGAAGTCATCATCTCATCAACTAAACAGAATTAATGATCTTGTATGCACTCGTGTTTGGTGTTAACTTAGATTTTGCACAAGTTATATACTCTGACCTTGTTGACAATATTACTCAGAGTACAATAAAAAGTCAACTATGTTCCAAGTTCCTTACATCAGGTTTCTTAGTTTGCTCATCTTGGACCACTTGGAGGAAAATACTTACATGAGTTTGAATGAACATCTGGAGTCCATTCCTATACCTGCTATAGGAGAAAAGGTATTCTATTTCTTGAAAGCAAATAGGGGTCTAACAATAACTCCCCAAATGCAAGATGTGATTGATGCTGTTGTAGAGGCAAATGAAAATGAGGAAGGTAATGATGATGGTGGTGATGAGAATGATAGTGATGATGGTGATAATAATATTGATGATGAATCTGGTTGTGCTGGTGCTACTTTTAATTTGGATGGTGATGAGTCTGTTGCACATGAACGTGAGTCTGATGTGATGGTGGTGAACACATAGGTGATGACAGTGCTTTTGATCCTGATGAAGGCTGTCAATTTTCTCCTTCAAGTCCAATGGTGTAAAGTCCTCTTGGTGATGTTGCTCTTGGAGATGAACAATTAGAACAAGAGGTGTTTGACCAACTCTTGCAATTAATTGACCAAAGTTGGCATTTATACTTCAAAGGTATGGACAGTTCTGACTCCACTTCTGAGATGTTCAAATGGTTGTCCTGACCTTTGATAACTAATCCTCATCCTCTAATGAAACACCCCCACAAAAGCCAAGCTCTAGTGAGCCTCCAATGGTCACTTGTTCTTCTACCATCCAAACCTACAAAAGAAGAAGGTCAAAGGAGAATGTTTATAATGAACATTTTTCAGAGATAGTAACATCTACATGATATGTACTGAATTATACATATTTATCATAATGGATTTTCCGCATTTTGGCACTTTTATTAGCAGATTTACGTGATTTGATGCCTAATATCTTATAAATTTGTTTTGTAGGCTCAAGATGATGGATCGACGATAAATGAAGTATAAAAGATGAAGATTAGTAAAAAGTATCGAGCCCAGCGAGAAACGGTAGCCAACACACTCGGCTACATGGCCATGTAGGCCTACACAGCTTGGAACACGTCCCGTGTAGGTGGCCGTGTACATCCTACTCTGCCTCCCCGTGTATATGCTACATGCCTGTGGTCAACTTTGGTCAACACGGGCCGTGTTGACTTACACGGGCTGTGTTATCCATAATTTAGCAATTCAAGACAGAATCTCAGCCTCAGAACAGAGCATTAATCCTCAAATCGTTTTTCTCTAGTTCCAGGAGCTCTAAAGCTCCTCCTTTCATTCCAAATGATTGGAGGGTGATTCTTGGTGCAATGGAAGGTTATTCAAGCTTAGAAGGGAGTGTGTAACTCATTGTACATCCCATTTTGTCTCTATTTCGGGTTTGGTATAATCTCTCCTTTTTGATTATGTTGAATCCGATTGTTTGTATGATTTGGGTTTGTTTTTAGGAAATATGAGTCATATACTTTGATTCATTTGGATTAGACATGTTCTAGTTGTGCGTATTATGTATTTATGATGGTTTGACTTTTGTTGACTTGGATGATATTGTGTTTTGGTTCAATGACAACTATGTTTGGTGGTATTGATGTTATTTCCAGCCCATGTGAGTGTTTTATGCATCTATGTTAGGTTGACTTTATGTTTGAAATGCTTATCTTCAAGTGTATGTATATTTAAACAAGTTTAAGTTATGTTAAGATTGACACTAGGTTGGTGGATCTTGGTGTAGTTAAACTTGGTACGTGCATTTGTGGCATTACATGAGGTTCATAGATGATGGTTTGGGATTTTGGATATTAAGCCAAGTATGTGTCCTTATGCTATGAGAAGTTATGCTCATTTGTGTTTGGTGTGTTGTTTGAATCATCAAGAATTTATGCTTATGATTTAGCTAATCACGGGTTGAGTCATGATATCTTATCTCCATCTATGATCGGGTATTTAGTATTATTTTCCAGTTTAATAGCCTTATGCATCAAGAATTTATGCTTATGTGTTTGGTGTAATTCGTTGTGTCTATAGATGAATTACTAATTGGAACGTGTATACTTCATATCCTGTGTGCTTAATAAGTCAATATAGTCGTGCCACATGATTATGTATTTTAATACATTCGACTAGGTTGTATCTAATCCGAATGAGTACCTTCCTGCTTTGAATTCCCTCTTATTGCATTGCTCATGTGTTGTCTTTGTTTCCTTGCTTTTAGTTGTTTAGTTTTAGTCTTTCGTTTGTTTCGCTTCTCGCCTTGCTGTCGGCTAGATAATAGTGAATTTTGATTATTAGGAGCCTCAGTTCCCTGAGTTCGATACTCGGTCTTACCAAAAGAGCTATACTATATACGGATAGGTGATACTTGTCTATCACGCATGTAGTCTACTTTTAAGGTGAAACCACTTTTAAAACGCCGTGCGTACTCTATAATATTTACACTAAAAATATACACCGGTACGCACGTGTCAAAGTTTTTGGAGCCGTTACCGGGGAACGGTGATTCTAAGAAAGACCAAAGCTGTTAATTTAGTCATTTTGTGCATATTTTAGTTTTCTGTGTTTTTGTTTCTTGTTTTAGTTTTTATTCTTGTACTCTCTGTCTGCTGGTTGTTTGTTTCTGCTGTTTCTTTTGCAGGTTTATGGATCATCAAGACAATCTGTCGTTATATTAGGATCCTTCCAGTGGAAATCCCTATCAGGATGTATTTAGTTACCGCACAGCATGTAGATGTCCACGGTGTTTTGGTAGGTTTGACTACAGGGAACCATATTCTTATTTCCCACCTACCGAACCTCAGCCGATTCACTATGAAAAACCAAAGTCTATCCTTGAGGAGTTATTACAACACTGCGTAGAAAGAGCTGACGTAACATTAGAGCGGATGAAAAACAGTGAAGTTATCCCGGTGGATCCTCAATTTGATCATTACACATATGGCCCACCCAACCCTCCTGACTTAATTCCATGTAATGAACAACCCCAACCTGATCTAAAAGAATTGGTGATGAGATCTGTTGGTGAAATAGAAGAGAAAATGGTAGCACAAGAGGAAACTCTAAATCAGTAGACCTATGCTTTGGAAAAGTTGGAAGCACAAGTAGGTCAGATTCTAAAGATGTTGTTAGAGGAATCTGGTGAGGCACATGACAACTTAGGCCCAACAAGTACTGTGAAACCCAGACCTCCTGTGCTCGAATATGAAGAGGTATGTCCGCAAATCCAATATAATTACCCTGATGATGATGATTTTTTTTCCAGATTTGCAGGAAGAAACCTCATATATGGAAGAGTTAGTGGAAGGGGAAACAACGCATGTTGATCCGCCTACACAAGTCCAAGATGTATCTCCAATTGTAGAACAAGTATCAAATCATGCTTCTCTTGTACAACCAAAGGCCATTTCAGGTCCTGAGCTGTTGGAAAGTGAAGATGTGGAGAACTGCGCGGATGACATCTTAAACTACCTTGAAAATGTGCTAAAGTACTAAGAACTAAAAGACGATCATGTTGTCCATTCTGCATGAGGACCATCTGTTGATGTAACTAGGTATTTCTGTCACTTGGTACCACCTGCTGCGCCTTGCATAGGTAATTCATTCATCTCAGGTGCGTATCACTATTTCCACCCTTATTTCCTTGCAAAAGATGGGTTTTGCACTTTAATGTCTGGATACTAATGCTAGAGTCAAGCTAGTGACTCGAACAAAAACAAGCGCTTCGCGGGAGGCAACCCGTGCTGTAGTGTAGCTTTAGTGTAATTTTAATTTTCTCCAAAACTTTGTGGGTGTGTTTGCTATAAACCCTCACGAGACTTCACTCGTCCACTCGGGCTACCGAGAGGTTTTAAAGGCTTGTTGCGCGTGCTAAACACATCTCGCGTCCTTTAGAAGTCAATTTTTGAAAATGCTTAGTCAATTGTTTGATTATGCGTGTATGCTTGAGTTTCATGCTAGGACATTTATATTTCAGTATTAGCTAGTCAGTTTTAGTATGCTTTGCAAGTTTACATGTCCAATTCATCATTTCACTTGCGATTGTGGATTATGGTGCGCCTAATGTTGCGTTTACGCGCGGAAAAGATACGTGAACTCATATTTCGTTATTTCTTGCGCTTGAACTGTATTCTATAGAGGTTATTTGAGTTTATATACTGCTGAGTTTGGAGTTTTAAGCAAAAATGTAGTGCTGTTTGAGAGACTGGAAATTCATAATTCTGCAAATGGGTCATACACGGGCCGTGTAAGGTCACACGGGCCGTGTTGATCAGTCGAACATGGCCGGTATTTCCCCCTTACAGGAACGTGTTAAAGACCTCGTACACGGGCCGTGTAGCAATACACAGGCCATGTTTGCTTACACGACTTATTCTAAACCAACACTCCCCGTTTCATTCCACCACCACCACAATAACCTCACACACACTCTCTCTCTCTCGATCGCTGCCTCCGCTTCTTTCCTTCTCCTTCTCGTTTTCCATCCATCAAAAGCACAAAGGTATGTTTATTTCACTCCTAGAACCTTTAATTTGAGTTTAATTGAATTTTGGGTTTAAATTCGATCTTATAGGGGTTTTAAGTTTTTATTCGCCGAACGCCCTTCACAGGCCGTGTACTTTTGTACACGGTCGTGTACGGCCCTAATATGCTTTCTGGTCTAGGATTCTACACGGGCCATGTTTTTATACACGGGCCGTGTTTAGTCCATCTTACACGGTCGTTTTGAGCCCTACATGGGCTATGTTCATGCACTGTACACGGGCCGTGTAGTAATACACTGCCAGTGTTTAGCCCCTGTGTGGCACATTTTCAACTGTTTTCACAGTTTTTAAACTCGCACTTCACCGCACCTTCGATTGATCATTTTTCTTCTCATCTTTGCGTTTCTGATCTTATACTTCGCTGCTTTGTACAGAGATGGCTTCCAATTCTCGTCAGGGCCCCAGTAGGGCAAGCATTTACGCGGAGGTTCTGCTGCTGCACGAGTGGTTGAGATTCGAGGACGAGGACCACATTGACAGATTGGCTACGCTAATGCAGTGTAAGTTCAAGGTTCCTCGGAATCTTTGTTGGGATACTTTACAGGCTCTATAGCTAGCAGAGCGGGCTCGGGCCATGATTGGCCCTGTTTGGGAGCGGCTATTCTCCATTCGCCGTGTGGTCTTTAGGGAGATCTGTTACGAGTTCCTCTCTAATGTTCATTTCCAGACCTCGGTTAGGAGCGTTACATACCCACGTACATTGACATTTCATCTGGGTAAGGAGGCCAGGACATTATCATTGGCCAAGTTTGGGGTCCGCATGGGCTTATACACTCAGGAGGAGACTGCTACTGAGCTTTTTACTGAGGCTATCATCAATTTCCTGAGGGGTTGTCTTCAGCAGCATACTGGCCGGAGATTGGAGAGGGTCCTTACTACCCGACTAGGACCAAGAGCACAGCTTTGCGTGAGCCTCTCCTCCGCATCTTGCACAAGGCCCTTGCCCATTCCATTACGGGTAGGAGACACAGTACAGGGGTGGTGACTATGACCGAGGTGTTCTTTTTATATTGCTTCACTGCCCCTGCCACGTGCAACGTGGCCTACATGTTGGCTTCCTACCTCTCCAGCATGGTGACCAAGAGGGTCAACAACCCTATCTGTGGTGGATCTTTCATTACACGCCTTGCCTCATCTTATGGCATCCTTTCTAGTCCACCAGTCTTGGCCATGGAAGAGCTCCCATGCAGCCGGCTTATAGATTCGATAGTTTTACTTCATATGGAGGTTATCCGAGAGCGTCCGGGGGGCGGCTTCTAGTTATTAGATGGCCGGAGGCAGCCTTGGCCTCCGGAGGAGCAGTAGGGGCAGCCTGTAGGAGTAGTAGAGGGCGCTCCAAAGGGTGCGCTAGAGGGAGAGGCCGGGCAAAATGCTCCGGCTGGAGGAGCAGCAGACCGCAGGCAGCCGCATCAACGCTTTTTGTTTAGAGGGCAGCAGGGAGTAGTCGCTGCGGCCATATTTGAGAGGCTGGAGCGCCACGTCAATGAGTTGCCCGGCCAGGTGCATTGGATGAGCCAGGTGTTTCTCGCCATGGCTAGCCACTTGGGCCTAGAGGTCCCACCTCCCCCAGCATTCGGTGACCCAGAGCAGTAGTAGTAGGACGACCCACCACCACCACCCGCATGAGGGGCCTAGTATGATGGCCCCGTCTCACATATTTTGTATATTTTGGACATGTATAGCTTAGCTTGAGGTTGTACCGATTTTGTTTTTGTATGCGTACAAGCCTCGTTGTAGTTTGTATTAGCTTAGCTCTAGGCTAGCCTTCATGGTTGTACGGTTTTGGTAATTATATTTGTACAAACCATGTTATATTATATTATTATTATTTGGTTATCTATGTGTTTGTGTTTGTTTGTGTTGCTTCTGTTTATGCTAATCCGTTCTTTTTGTCCCTTGCTTGAGGAACCACTGGCGTTGGATTGTATTGCTTGGTTGTATTATGGTACGCCGTTTTGTTGAGAAATTTTGAACGAATTACCGGCCGCCTATTCTGTCAACTTCATAAAACAGATAGTTTCTCGATTCACTTTCTCCTGCACTATTTTGGTTATTGCTTATCTTTTTGGTACATTGAGGACAATGTACAACTTAAGTGTGGGGAGGGTTTTATATTTTGCCATTTTCTTGCTGTGTTTGTCCTTTTGTATACTTTTGCGTGCATAACAGCTTAGAAATGGATTTTAACCAAAATTTTTCGCAAAACTGTATCCTTTGGACTATTTTAGATCCTCTTGCATGATAGATTTTTGAACAAAGTGACACTAGGAGGATTGCACCACAAATAACTTTCATGAAGCTGTCTTTTCACAAATCACTTGAGTTTTGTTGATTATCTGACTTCAATTGCACATCCACACCTACACCTGCATTCCTGAGCATTTGAGCCACAACACTTCATTTCTTTATTCAGTTAGCTCATGGAATTGCTCATATACATGCTGATTGTTGCTTTGATGACAAAACTTGCTTATAACATGCATTTCAAGACCATGAACTGAATATGTTGCATTTACATGATAGAGGCACTAGGAAACCCAATTTAGCCTTTTTGCTTTTGTTTTTAGCCACTTTTCATATCATTTTCCCCTTAGTTGCTAATTTAAGCCTTAGCCTATCATTTCATCACCCTTGTGAACCATGTTTTTGTTTTATTTTTGTTTTTAAGTTTTCAGAACCAATTTGACCCGTTTATGCTGCTTAGTTACGTTCAGTTGTATTTTGCCTTTCAGTTGGTCATGCACCAATTAGCGGGACATGGAAAGTTCGTATGTCCCTTGGATTATTCTGCTTATGTTGCGTGCGACTGAGTTCGAAAATCAAAAATAAAAATAAAAATCAAAATCAGAAGAATAAGAAAAATGGAAAATGAGAAAAATGAGAACTTCAGTTGCTTGGTATGCTTTTGCTTGGTCGTTTTTTAGGCCTGTCATACATTGAGTTGCGATTTTTTTGTCAGTTTATTCTGGATGTTGACCAACATTTTGACGGGCCTGGTTCCATCACTACTTGGTGAACTGTATTCTTCAGCAAAAATATTGTAGTATTTCTGTTCAATCTCAATAATAGCAGCTTAGATGGTTTTAAATTCGGTTTCTGGATTCTGTTTTAGCCACCTTTATATTCCCTTTTCCCTACCCATAGCCACAACCACGTTACAACCCAATCAAAGAGCTCTTGATATATGCATATGTTCATGTTATTTGGTGGAGATTTGATGTATGATCAAGCTTATGTTTATCTCTACTTCAATTAAGCACCACTGCACTTATACACATGCGATGATATACATGCACATTTAGTGCTTGAGAGACTACTGGTGAGGTATGAAGTCAGGTACTTGTCAGAATTCTTGTGTGCGTGTTAGGGTTGCTTAGATATGAAAGTGTGTCCTCCGTCCTTTGCTCAGATATCTTTTATGCCTTTAGATCTTTATTTTGTCGGAAGGATACCTTTTTGCGCTATTTGAGGTTACTTGATGTTTTCTGGGTTGATTGTTGCATTAGAGTTTGCTTGAGGACAAGCAAAGCTTAAGTGTGGGGATTTTGATATGTATTGAATTATACATATTTATTATAATGGATTGCCCGCATTTTGGAACTTTTATTGGCAGATTTACGTGATTTGATGCCTAATATCTTATAAATCGGTTTTGTAGGCTCAGGACGATGGATCGACGATAAATGAAGTATAAAAGACGAAGATCAGTAAAAAGTATCGAGCCTAGCGAGTAACGGCAGCCAACACACCCGGCTACATGGCCATGTAGGCCTACACGGCCTGGAACATGGCCCGTGTAGGTGGCAGTGCACATCCTACTCTGCCTCCCCCGTGTATATGCTACACGCCTGTGGTCAACTTTGGTCAACATGGGCCGTGTTGACCTACATGGGCCGTGCTATCCACAATTTAGCAATTCAAGACAGAATCTCAGCCTTAGAACAGAGCATTCATCCTTAGATCGTTTTTCTGTTGTTTTTCTCTGGTTCTAGGAGCTCTGAAGCTTCTCCTTTCATTCCAAATGATTGGAGGGTGATTCTTGGTGCAATGGAAGGTTATTCAAGCTTAGAAGGGAGTGTGTAACTCATTGTACATCCCATTTTGTCTCTATTTCGGGTTTGGTATAATCTCTCATTTTTTATTATGTTGAATCCGATTGTTTGTATGATTTGGGTTTGTTTTTAGGAACTATGAGTTGTATACTTTGATTCATTTGGATTAGACATGTTCTAGTTGTTTGTATTATGTATTTATGATGGTTTGACTTTTGTTGACTTGGATGATAATGTGTTTTGATTCAATGACAACTATGTTTGGTGGTATTGATGTTATTTCTAGTCCATGTGAGTGTCATGTTAAGATTGGCACTAGGTTGGTGGATCTTGGTGTAGTTAGACTTGGTATGTGCATTTGTGGCATTACATGAGGTTCGTGGATGATGGTTTGGGATTTCGGATATTAAGCCAAGTATGTGTCCTTATGCTATGAGAAGTTATGCTCATTTGTGCTTGGTGTGTTGTTTGAATCATCAAGAAGTTATGGTTATGATTTGGCTAATCACGGGTTGAGTCATGATATCTTATCTCCATCTATGATCGGGTATTTAGTATTATTTTCTAGTTTAAAAGCCTTATGCATCAAGAAGTTATGCTTATGTGTTTGGTGTAATTCGTTGTTTCTATAGATGAATTACTAATTAGAACGTGTATACTTCGTATCCTGTGTGCTTAATAAGTCAATATAGTCGTGCCACATGATTATGTATTTTAATACATTCGACTAGGGTGTATCTAATCCGAATGAGTACCTTCCTGCTTTGAATTCCCTCCTATTGCATTGCTCCTGTGTTGTCTTTGTTTCCTTGCTTTTAGTTGTTTAGTTGTTGTCTTTCGTTTGTTTCGCTTCTCGCCTTGCTGTCGGCTAGATAATAGTGAAGGTTGATTATTAGGAGCCTCCGTTCCCTGAGTTCAATACTCGGTCTTACCAAAAGAGCTATACTATATACGGATAGGTGATACTTGTCTATCACGCGTGTAGTCTACTTTTAAGGTGAAACCACTTTTAAAACTCCGTTTGTACTCTATAATATTTACACTAAAAATATACACCGGTATGCGCGTGTCACTACACCTCAGACCTTAGCTCCAATTGAGTCTCCTTATGTTGAGGGTGAAACCGTAATCTGGTTCACCCTCCCAAAAGGGTGAAACCGTTGAAAGACAAACCTCACCCCAAGGTCACACCGTGTCATTTCGTTCGGATAGTCTGCCTCATCCCTCTATGTCCTCACAATAAGACATAGTTGTAACAAGGGAAATCCTTTTGAGTGCATCCCACACTCAACCCACTACTCTTGTACATTCTGTTGATTCAATTCTTACACACTCCACTACACAGCCTGTCAATAATGGTGGTATAAACCAGCCACTAATACAACGCACAACATCTGTTCCTAATGAATTTGATCTTATACAACTAAAGCAGATACTTACCCAAAAACCTACAACCTTTGTTCCTACCCCTATTCTACCTCAATCCACTCTTAACTCTCTAAACCATATGATTTCCAACCTCTTAACCAACCTTCAAACCCTTAAACCTTTTAACCCAAATATCTCAGTGGAAGTACCAGATCAACTACTCCTGGTACCCACTCTCCTAAAAACCCTCCTTGAGGAACTTCATGGTCTTTCTTCACAAGGTCATAAGAGCCATCTTACTTTGTTGAAGGATCTAAATGATCTTAAGGTTAAACTCCAAACCTCCCAAAGAACCACAATTCCCACAAGACCAAGCCATACCCCAACCTCTGCCTCAACTTACAACCCATTCAACCAACCACATCGCCTTATCTTTTCCAAACCTACCACTACTCCTTCTACCTCTATACCTACCTCTGACCCTGCTTCTACACCTACCCCTACACCAACAACTACCAATGTTGTACCCACTGCTACAAGAGGTGACTCCCCTGCTCCTTTTGATGATGACAAAAAGGGGGAGAGTTCTCATAAATCTCAATCAAGGGAGGATGTTCCTAATGATGAGGATATCAACGCTGCCTAAATGGAATCTGCATCAACTATCAAGAGGCAAGAAGTAGCTCAACACCCACTAGCAACGGCTTTCCTTACTCAAGCTGAAAAGAGGAAATCAATAGTTGAGGAGGAGCAAAGGCCAAAAAGAAGAAAAACTATGGCAAGAAGGCAAATGCCCAAGAAAAAGAAGGTTGTTGAGAGATGTTCTCCATCAATAGACATCCCATCCAGCTCCGATTCTAATGATGACGATGAAATTCCAATATATGATCTCCTTAGAAAAAGAAGGCAAGAACCTAAATCAACCCCTGCTCTATCAGTCCAAGCAACCCCTTTAATCCAAGCTTGCTCAACCTCTACTCCTAAAGACAAAGGCAAGAAGGTTATGACTTCAGAGCAAGTTGAAGAGGAGGAGAGCAGAAAGAAAGAGCTTAAAAGGAAAGAGCAAAAAGAAAAGGAGATAAATCAAATGGCTCAAGCCATGGGTGTTCCTGTTGAGGAAATTTTCCAAGCAAAGGAACCGGGATATGCATAAGATAGAGAATTGCAAACACTCTACCGCTGCCTAAATAAATTAAACAAGAGACAAAGCCTAGGCTGAACTACTCAAAGCCAAATCACATAATGAAGCTCTCCAAACTCTTCTTGTTGCTGACCTTTCTACTCCATATAAGTTAAGTGATGAAAGATTAAGAAAATTCAAGGAGAACCTGGACATTGTTAAAAGAAGATGTGAGCCAACTCCAATTTCTAGAGCTACAGTCCATAAGGGTGATAAGGATCCATATCTCAAAATCATAAGGAAAAATAGTTGCAATAGCTATGAAACTATTTCATATGCCAAATGCCAAGTATATGGTTTCACTGAGCTAATTGAGATCCTCTACCTCCTCTATAAATCAAAAAGCAAGATTAAAATTCAATTAATCCAGAAGTTGCAAGCCTAGATTTCTCTTGCAGTATCTTAGGGTGACCGTGCCTTCACTAAGGATGATTACTATGGACATGTTTATCAAGCTGGGACACCACACATGCAAGGCTCCAAACCATTTGTCCTATTTGAGCAAAGAGAGGTTCATATAAATCATGAATATTTCTTAGACTTTGGAAATTTGGATATCTCTATACCACTAAACATAACTCCAGAACTTTATAAGTTCATATCTGAACCTGTTGAAGGAATCTTCTTCATTGACATAAGTGGTAGTTGGCGCTTCTTCATGCAGTCTGAGATCTCCAAAGCCAACAAAAACTCTCTTTCTGGTGAAGATCATTACAAAAGGAAGCACTGGAAGTTCATACTTTGAAGCCTTAGTGGAAGCACAATGCTTTGAACTTGCTGCTGATGATCCACCTGATCAAGCCTTCCCAGGAGTTAAAGAAAAAAATGGTGGGAAGATTGAACACTTGCCTTAACATCCTGTTCTCTTGAAACTTTTCTTGTTATCACTTTGTGTATATATATATATATATATATATATATTTCCCTTATAAATATTTTTATCTTTGTTCTTTTGCTTTATTAGATTAGCTTAGCTTAGTCTGCATTTCTCTGATGTACAAACTCTCTTGTATTTCTTTGTTTGTAATATAGCTCAATGCTTTGATCATGGACCACTTGGTAATTGCAAGTATAAATGACTCTTAGTAATAGCTAACTTAGTGTAAATATAGAAAATCAAAAAGAACATAAAAATAGAAAAACAAAAAAAAAATCCTAAACACAGAAAAAAGGATGAAAAGATACCACAAAAACAAAACAAAAAGGAACAACAACAGAAAAGATTCTCTACAAACAGAACAAAAGGGAACTTCAGAAAAGAGCAACAAAAAAAAGATAGCTAGGTAGCCAAACGTACTTAAAAGTAATTATCTTTATCTTATTTGAAGTCAAACTGATTTTTCAAAAAGGAAAAGGTTTTGTCATCATCAAATAGCGGGAGATTGTTGGGGAGATAATTACTTCACTCCAATAATCAATTCAGACTATTCAAAATTTATAGGATTTGATGATAACCAAACCGTACATTCAGAATGACTTAGAATGTTTTCAAACATGTATTGTTTGAAACGGACTTGAAGAACTGATACTACTCTACAAAGTAAATATTGCTCAACCGAAATAATGCTGCTCATAATAGTTAATATGGCTTACCAGAGTTGATGCTGCTTACCAAGATTGATGTTGTTAGCCAAAGTTGATGCTGCTTTGTAAAGTTAATACTGCTGAACAGAAATGATGCTGCTCATCAAAGTTAATACTGCTTACCAGAGTTGATGTTGTTTACCAAGATTGATGCTGTTAGTCAAAGTTGATGTTGCTTTGCAAAGTTAATACTGCTCAACAGAAATGATGCTACTCATCAAAGTTAATAATGCCTACTTGAATTGATGCTGCTTACCCAAGTTGATAATTCTATCCAAAGTTAATGCTGCTAGTCTAAGTTAATACTGTTGAGACCATCAGCTGAGCACTTACAAAGCATAAAATGAAGAATAACTTTGATTAGTTGAGGAAAACTATCCATCAGCTGAGGAAATCAATTTGATTAGCTAAGGGCAACTCACATCAGTTAAGTAAATCTTGAAGGAATTTGTTTGGCATAATCGAGTAGTAACGGAAGCAAGATATAATACAAAAATTCTAAGCTAACCAAACAAAAACTTCCCATGGACCAAAATCTAGACATGGAGTTGCAACTAAAATAAAGAAACAAGAAGCAAGAGATAGTTATACCTTTAAGCAAGATCACAATATCTATTTCTTCTTGTCAAGTGTATAGATTCTAACAAGAGAATTCCTCTAAAGAAGTCCACCCCAAGCACACTTGATTCCCCAATGCTAGAGGTTGATGTAGACACCAAAACAACACAATCCAAGTACAAGAAACACCTTTGTGCATCAAAGCTAGATCACAAAGTGTATATCACCTTCTCTTGTGCATCAAAATTGATCACAAGAAGGAAGAACCATTAGAGAGAATGATCAACATGAACAAGAACCCCTCAACTACCAAAAGTCTGTTCTTGGGCATAGAAAACCGTAGCACACTTATCACACCACTTAATACCATTAAAAAGTGTGTTTAAGAATGTTAATTCTGCTGTTACAGTGATCGTACATGGCCCGTGTTGGTCAACACGGCCGTGTAGGCCCAAATTCCATGGCCCTAAATAGGCCAAGTTAGCCCGTGTCTAATAGGCTGAACATGGCCCGTGTATAACTACACGGCCGTGTTGGCCCAAAGCACACGGCCTTGAGTTGGGCCAAAACGCCCCGTGCTTGTTGGGCTGGACACGGCCTGTGTTCAGCCACACGGCCCGTGTACCATCCTGCCAAAACCCATTTTGGCTTCTTTCTCTCTTTTGCTTGATCGTGTTGCCGGAATCAATACTTGGTGTGTGACCTAATAGGCCTATACTTCATCAGCAATGCTATTAATTCGTTCGTGTCAGCGGGCATATACCAACAAACTCCCACTTGCACGTGACTCGACTACGAAAATAACACAAACATAGAGCGCCTCTAGCAAGACGTCTATGCTCCCAAGTCAGTATAAGATATGCCACTCTTGACAAGATCCCAATCATAAAATGATTGTCCTAAAGATAAATGAACATGTACATCCCTTTGTTCGCGATATCCTATGTGAAAACAAGGCATGAAATATAGTCAACCTTCAGATCGTTCACGATTATGTTTCTTGATTCTAGATTAGTGGTGACCAACAAACCAAGTAACATTGATCCATCATCAATATACTTGAGCACGGCCATGCATATGAACGTCAGCACTCAATCATCGAGGGGCCCATGGATATCTTCTCTATACATAGAGGAACAAATTCCTTTTGACTACATAGTACCGCCACATAGATAATCCTCTACCCAATCATCTCCCTAATAACGATCAGTTACGGACCGCGTTAGAAAACGATCAAAGCAAAGCAGATTTATGCTTTGGGATCACATGTATCTCTAGTTCAAGGATGAAACGCCACCATCATCCCGAGTTACTTATGACCAGAACCATGAAGCAAACTCGGGTGCGGGTCCTGCAATCACTTGAAACCCCTTTCAAGTATAGGCAAGAATCACGTTTAACAAAACCGATTCTTTACCTCAATCTTAATTTATACTTCCTTCCTATAAAGTATAACCGATTGTGGAGATTTAGAATGAAAAACATTCTCGGAAGTGTTTAAACATGCTAAGATGGAACACAATAAGGATTCATAAAATACCCGCCCTCGGCGTATTATTAAATCTCCATTTAATAATCGATATAGCATGAATTACAATACCGCTTAACGTCCCCAAAATATAAGTACAAATCAAACATAAAGCAAAACATATTCAAGCCAAGTTATACGCATTAGAAATGCTAATTGACCTAGTATGATAAACATCACTAGTCCATAACAACGGCTTAACTAGTGGATTTGTCCCACAACATTCACATGTACTTTTGTTATTTACTTATATCTCTTTTGACAAGACTAATATAAAAGTATGCATCAAAGAGATCTTAATTTTCAAAAATCTAAAGTAATCACACCCTCATTGTCTGAAAAGCCCACAATAGGGTTAGTGATACTTAAGAACCAACAATCAACACCACAAATTAGGATCATAAACTTTGATCAAAATCAGCAGTTTATCCTAACAGAAACACGCATTAGAGTAACTACTTACTCCAAGCCTATTCTATTCGTCAAACATCAAGAACATATCTCTATATTTCTTGAACTAAATACTATCCAATTTTGTATCTCCTAAATGCCCTTATGAAGCAGTAATTCCTGAATTAGGTTTGCGGATAACCTAATATCGGGACATTATCTTCAATAGACATATAAAATTAGGAATACAACAAAGCTCCCATTAGCCCTGACATACATAAAAGGCATCATCTATGCTACTAGAAAACTCATCACTTTGATTTTCTAACAGTAAGCAAAGATCTTTCCTTTCAGATGCAAGCATAAGTCTGAAGTGGACTTATTCACTTTTATAGACATAACTCGGATACTACGGATGTATATTAAGACCCTCGGAGAGTGCTATAAGCACTTCCTTATCATATTGTTCCATGACGGAGCGCGGTCATTAATATCCACGAGTATCAAACATTATTCAACATAGCCACTAGGAAAAGTTTCTACATAACCATCATGAAAATTTTACCACTAGTCGGTATTTGAAGTCGTCTACAATTCCATCCATGTTAATCCCATTACTACCACCTTGGTATACACCTAGGTATGGGATCAAGTCAAGTTAAGTACTTTATGGATTGCATCTCTTTATCATTACTTCTTATATTTTAGTGAATTCTGGATCCACTACGTCTTTCGATAGGTGGTGAACTCAACATGACTCACCGTTAGGTCATTGCCACTTAGATATGAGAAACCCACATCTCTTTGGCTCTATATGACTCTTATCAGAATCAAAAGAAGTAATGACTCTTAGTCAGGTATACCAACATATCCATGCTGATCATCAATCAACAATATCAGATTATATGCTAGTATCATCATCAAGTCTTTCATTTAAGTTCAACGTTCTTCCACTGGAACGCCTTAGCTTTCGTCCCCTTTTAAGCAACAAAACATCGTTCTCGAAAGGTTAAATAACTAAAGCTTAGAAGAACTCCTCAAATATATTAGCACTTCTTGATTTCAAGTTCATCCATCTCCCACTAAACGTAGATTGGATAGCTTCGAACTATAAGATAGACAAACAAATAATCTTTCTAGTCATATCTTAATAAGTTCTAAATAGACCATCAATTGAATTTAGATTTGAGGACTTAGTCACAATGGTGAATGAATGTCCCAACAAATCGGACATACATTCTTGACCCGTCACAAACCGGATCATTATTAATAACCCCGGTTCCCTACACAATGACACCATGTACCAATGTGTCTTAGTAGAGATATGAATTGTGAGACAATTCCACAACTCACTATATGGTCATTCAATATAGATAGTAAGTATCTTAGCATCTTTACTAGATTTAAGTACCTTAATCTATATGCCCTATTGATTCTGAAATTTGTCTTGGTCAATTCTGAACACCAACAAGGTTTCAGACATATACCCAAACTAGTAAACGTCTCACAACTACTACCATCAAGTTAGTGACGAAGAAGCTTCTCTTTCGTTATTCTTTGTGGTGTGCTTGAACGGATTATCCACAAAAATGTGATCAATATCCAACAAGCCTCCAACCCTCTCACAGACCCCGGTGAAGGATTTCATAATCATATTAGCCTAACAAACAAGAACAACATCAAAACGTTTAGCCCGAGGCTAAACTATCCCGAGATCCCAACCACATGGATCTAGGTGATATATATCTTGTTTATGTGGTAAAGTTGATTATCACACAAAGATAGTTTATCCAAACTATTTTGGATTCAGAATCAATTATTTATGAATATTTTATTACTTGTTACAAAATCTTGTGTATGCCATGACACGGAAAATTTTGAATATAACAAAATATCTCACAATAAACTTTCATAATAAATTTCGTGTTTTAAGAATAAACTCATCGTCATCAATGTATAGTTGTGTGCCCCGCAGGGCAAAACAACACATAAGCTATGACATGAATAAACTTTGGACAAACAATGCTTAAAGTTTTACATCAATTCTTAAAACTTCAAAATTATGTCCATCGTAATTAAAAACCGAGCATACAAAGAGAAGTTACTTGCCACGTAGGGCAATAAAATAAAGTAATAAATAAACCGGCAACAAAAGCGAGATCAAGTCTCCTTTTCTTCTCTTAGAGGACAATCACCCTGGTTTCCTCGTCCGAGTACCGGTTCTTCATGCTTTTCTTCATTCCTCGAAGAACCTACACTTTGTAACAAAATAAATTTGTGACAAACGTGAGTCAATCAGCTCGGGTCAACAACCCAACTTATAGACGAATAGCAATGAATCATGAATGTACCTGAAGATGGAAAGTTAACTCTCTCTTTCCTGAGAAGTTTTATATCCTCTCGGCACGTAGGGTAGGCGTGACGGCCCCAATTCCCAAATCTTCCACAAAAGTAGCAAACCACCTTTTCTTGAGTCTCTTCTTGAGGCACATTCTATATGTCTGTAAAGTATAAAATTGTATAGAAATAGGAGTTTTCTTGAGAAAATACTCATAGAGTATAAATAGGGATATGACCCTTGTAATATCTGAGTTTTGCCATAATCAAAGTTTAAGTGTGTGTGTTAGTCCCAAGTGGTTCGAGTATGAACGGAGTAATGCAAGAATGTAGTGTGAGAGATGATTAACACCATACGACCCCAGCCAGGGGCTCTGCCCCTTGGACCCCGCCAGGGGTTGCCACCCCTTGGACCCCGCTATCAGAGGCGCTGCCCCCGAACCCCCATAGTCATTGCGACTGAATTATCTGGTCACGTTGATTCCTAAGACAAGTGTTTGGATTTTTTGGCTGAGTCAGGAGTTCTCAAAGTTTCAGTTATCATTCTGATGTTTCTAGATTTTGTTTACTTTGGGTCATTGCTACCATATGCTAAATGTCTAGTACCTTATGTCTAGTCATCCTACCCTTTCCTAACTGATTTTTGGTTCTTCTTTCTTAGTGTCACCAACTTTTGGTCTCAAAACCAGATTTTGGCCATCTATTCCTTGTTTCTTTTGAATCTTGGTTATCTTATATCAGTCATTTCTGACAACTCAGATCACTTTATTGGTGAAATTGTTTGAAGGATTGACCAACATCAAATTAAATCAGGTTTTTGAGAAAATTTTGCATTACATGCGAATGCTCTTGAGTAAGGATGGATCCGACTCACTGATTATTATATCAAAGTCATCTACCCACTTATGTGTACGCAAGTTCTTTTGCACCCGTATGTCTTCCAATTTTTTTTTTTTGGGACTTGCGGTGGTTTGGTCAAGTTTGATTACACGGTATTGGGAGACTTACTTGACAACATTAATCTCCAATATCAGGTTACATCCAACACAAAGTTATAAATCTTCACGAATTCAGATCAAATCATTACCACTCCTTAACGATCAAGAGTGGTTCGAGTATCTACTCATGTCATACAACAAATGAAGATCTTTTTGACATGAATATGTAGGATCCTCCCCATACCTTTTCCATGTTTGTTACAACTGAATCTCATAGTGATGTCCTTTATGCATGATGCTCATAATGTATCATAATCATCATGAGGGGGAGAATAAAAAAAATAAGTAAAGAAATTTTACATTGTTGATTCAGTTGTTGAGGGAGAGTAAAAGAACATATTGAAAAGTTATTGTGTCTACTCAAGGGGGAGGAAGACAAAGAAACGTCAGTCTATATCATGTCTAGGGGGAGTCAAAATTGTCAGACTTATGAAGACATGGGAACAATCTGAGCTTCATTGTAGGAGGAGACAAAAAGAAGATTCTTCCCAACACATCAAAAGTGTTTATGCTTCCGCTATCAAAAGCTCAAGATAAAGCATTGTTTCAGACTAATGTATTTGGTGGGACGCTAAATCCAAAACTGCTTATATAATCTAAGGAAGACAGATAGAATCCTTTGGTTACTGGCATTTACACTCCTATTTCAATACAAAGGGGGAGAATGTAAAGTATAGAATTGTATAGAAATAGGAGTTTGCTTGAGAAAATACTCATAGAGTATAAATAGGGATATGACCCTTGTAATATGTGAGTTTTGCCATAATCAAAGTTTCAGTGTGTGTTTTCTATTTCAATAATGTGTCAAAGGTTACATGGAAAGAAATCTAAGATACTATTTATACTAAGTACAATGTAAACCATAAAAACACTAAATTGTAACTAGACAATAAACACAAATACAGTTCTAAAATTCTCCCCCTTGTTTATGTCTAGCTCGTATTTCTCTACCTCATCTTTCTCTGCCAATGTCTGATCATTTTCCTTTCATCGCGTTTGGCATCAAATAGTTTGATAACTTCGGTAAGTCTGACTCTGGGCACTTGATCAACTTCTTCCTTTAAACTCATACTATATTCCAAGATTTTTAAGGTCCAAATCTTTAAAGATCCATCTGAATAGGCATTAACTTCTTTGAACCTTAGAAAGAACTTTTCTCTTTTACTGTTGAACAGAACAATCCCTTCATCTCCCTCAAACTCTTCATCATCACTCCAGACAACTTGATACATCTTCAGTTGGTCAATTTTGGAATGCTTCGTGTTTGGCTTCAGCAAATTTATTTTGGCTTTATCAGATTCAGCTCCCAACTGAAGATCAGTGTATTATGCTATTTGACATCAGTGTCTGATGAACTCCTTGAGCTTTTTATAACCAGCTAAATCCTCAACATTCTTTTCTAATTTTACTTCGAGCTCCTCTAGCAGAAAGTTGACGTCACTAAGGTTTAAGAGTTTTAGGTCCACATGCCCAATCGTATAACTCTTCATATCTGACCTTGTGACGAGATAACTGATCATTTCTTTGTATACGACACTCTGAATTCCAACAAAATTAAGCTTTATGATCTGATGTTTCAATTTGATTTCTTCTTTCTTTGCGGTGTGCAAATTGAGAATCATATTTGCTTTAGCATCCTCTACACTTTTTGCACCCATCATATTTATATCCAACATCTCTTCGATTTCATCTGTGTAGATGTCGACAAACTTTTCTTCTAGAAAGGCCACTGGAATATCTTGGTACCTCAAGTTTCTGACGGTCTTCTTCAGGGCCTCCCTAGTCAGCACATAGCTTTTCTTTACATTCGGTAAAGACTCAGTGTGAACCGGATCTATTTGAGCAGTTTTAGGGATATTCCATTTTGACTGTTTTGATATTTCACCGATTTGACTTTCTTTTTGCTGTTGTTTTTTGATGTCTGAAGGAGTGATTCTGAATTTCTTAGGAGATGGCGGAAACTGTTCTATCACTTATTTATGTACTTGCATAACACTTTCCAAATTATATCTTTCAAGCCCTGACTCATCAACAATCTCAGAAGAAGGCTTTTCAACCTCTTGTTTGCTCAGCCACAAGGCTACCATCAAATCCTCATCTTCTGCCTCAACCTCATGCACATTTGATTCCTCAAACTCAACCATTTCAGTCTGCTTGCCCTTATATTTTTGTTTGAACGAAGTTTCCTCCAATCTGGCAGCAATTGCATCGATTTGCTGAGCAGCCGGGGTATAAAAATAAGTTTTTAAACGTTTCTCCCTCTCAGGACGATCGGTGTCAGAGTCATCGTCGTCATGCCTAGGTCGTTTTGATGACCCGACAACAGTTTTACATGTAGACTCCACTTCAGTTCTCAATAATGATAATATATCTAAATCCTCTAAACTGCTATCACTTTTGCCAATCAATTTAACCATCAATAAACATTTTAGCTCATCCACTGATAAGGCATCTGTAACCTGATCCTTCATTTCAACTTCTTTCTTTTCTACCAAATCATCCAATTTCTTTTCAGTTCTGGTCAGTCTGTCAAGTTGTAGTCTTTGGATATCATCAATTCATACGTGTAAATGCTCAAGAGCAGCATCAAAATCAGCCTTGGAAATGAATTCCTTAGCCGATTCAGATTTAGATTGGGTAACACCGGGATCACTTAGATTATCCGTTGAGGTTCTAGCACCTTCAGAAACGAGTTATGTAGATGAAGGACCACCCACTTTCACAGCTGGATTGATGTTGGCTGTGGTGGGATTTCCTACTAATCCTCGGATATGGCCTGTTAAGGCTTCACCTATAGTAGTTCCAGTTGGTCTATCACTGAATAAACCAGTTATTGCCTCAAGTGTGTCCCTGTGTTTGGAAAGAAAATCAACAATCTGTTGATAGTTAGCGATGTGCGCAGAAACGACATGCGTGGCTTGGTGAGGAATGCCACTTGTTTCAATAATTGTTTCCTCCAAATGAGGATCCGTTAGATTATGTGCTTCATCTCCGTGAGATGAAACAATATCCTGTTGAGAGGATACTGAGTGGCTAGGAGGGGTATGTGCATGCTCTAGTGGGAAGCCAGAGTCTTTTTCAATGCCAGGTATAAACCCGACAGTGGATGTGGTGTCATGGCTTAAAATGGCTTGGGGAATCTCAGCACTCACATATTCTTTTCTCACAACACTCACTCCCTCGCTTTGTTTTTGCCTCTCAGCATCTTCATCTACGTTAAGCGCACTAATATTATCATACATCAAACATCCGAAAAGTCCACCATTTGGTCATATTCGGGTAAACTAGAATGTACTCTTTGACCATCAGGACCCAACTCCTCCTCTATTTGTTCATCAGGAAACATTTTCTCAATATTTTTTTGAAACGAATCAGTATCACTTTCAGACGTGTCCAGAGAAACTCCCTCTCTAAGCTCACTTACACCTTCACCTTCTTCTCCACCCCTCTCAATTAGTTTTTAACTTTGATCTCCCCTGTCAGCTTCTCCTATAGAAGACTGACTCCTAATTTCACTAGCGCTCGGGGATCCTAACGTTCTTTGGGTAGGATCAACAGGCTCTTTTCGACCCATAAGAACAATGTTATTTACTCTCACATACTCCTGGACCACTTCACTTTCTAGATCCAACAAATGCACTAACTCAGCAGGCATCACGAATGGTTGAATATTTGGCATTGCCGGGATTTTGTATAGCTTTATCATCATTTGAATTTGCACTACTGGCTCACCATCACGCCTCGAGATATCAGTATCTCTAGCCATCACCCTTTGAATTATCATTGATAGAAACCTTGGAAACGGTAAGAAATTTCGTCTCTTTCCGGGCATCACTTTCTCCCTCACCACCTTGGCTATCTCCACAAATAACAATTCTGCATAATCAAAATGTAAATGCTTAGCCATTCCAACCAACACCTTCAATGTAAAGGCATTGGAAACGTCTATTCCTTTTGTCACGCTGGTCAAACATCGCATGATTATTGCGTAAAGAGTTTGCCACTGAGGAACAAGTCCTGAACGTTTGAATTTCGACATGCCGGTCAGTTCATCTCCCCTCCATCCGAGGTCCATCACATGGGCTAGAATTTTTTTATTTGTGGGGATGGGATCAAAGTCAGCTTTTGTTGGATAAGTGTTTGACTTGGGTAGTCTAAGAATTCTGCGGATGCTTTCAAGGCCCATCTCAAATTCTACTTGTTCTATTTGGCCTGCGAGTACTAGAAGACCTTCTGCACTTTCAGTTAAAGACAGAGAACTCCACAGTTGTTGTACATACACCTTTGGAACATGAGGTAAGGATTCAGAAGGGTTGAAAGTGAATATATGATTCAAAGGATGGGAAGTTATGAGTTCAGTGATTATCGGGTATTCAATTTTGGTTATATCTGGTAGGAAGTAGGCATTATTGAGTTGGTTTGGAAGGTAAATGGCTTGAGGGTAAAGGGTATTGGAAGGAATTTGAGCCATCTGTGAAATAAAACAGTTAGTACAAATCTCAAAAATTTCCAAAATTTTTGAAAATTCCTAAGTGTTGGCATAAACCGACACTTAGAAATCCGACATATATGATGTAGGCGAAATCCGACACCCTTTTTGTTCCAAAATCTGACACCTTTTAAAATCCGATTGGATTTTCTTCGAAAATCCGATAACTTTCAAAATCCGATACAAATGAAATTCCAATAGTCAATTTTTTTCAAAATCCGATGAGTTTGAAAAACCGACACTCATAATTTTCAAATTCCGATGGAATTAAAAAACCGACTCTCATTAAATTCAAAATCCGATAGTCATTTGAACTTGAAATCCGATAAATCAATTAATTAAAATCTGACAAGTATTGCAAATCCGACAAGTTGAAATCCTTTACTTGAACTCCGTTTGTTTATATCCAACACTTCGCAATGTGAACATTCGGATTTGTGAAAATCCGATTGAACATGAAATCCGATAAACTATCGGATTTACATGAAATCCGACAGTACATGTTTATGAACATAGTTCATGTTTCGACAATCCGATTCTTTCAAACACCCATTTTTGTTCACTTCTCATTCAATACTCAAAATGTTTATGTCAATTCACACTAAACTAACAACTCCTTTTGAATCAAACACCACAAACAACAACTAAAACACTTTGTCGTTTAGATCAAAAGTCACGATTGAACACTCGAAAACCGACAGATTCAAAATCAAGAAATACACAACTCAAAGATCGATTATTTTGAAATCGATATACAACCCACTAATCTATAACAAAGACCGAGCCTAACAATGTTAACAACACACTTGATTTTGAAGATTTGAACATCGAACGGTTTGAGGGTTTTTTAGCCAAAAAAATCGATTAAAATCTATTTAAATGTTGATGAAATTGCAAACGAAGTATACCTTTAGATTCAGAAAGGTATTGCGAACAAGGATCTGTATTTTGATTGCACAAACGAATACTTTTGAAATTCTTGAATTCTTTGAACACTCGGATTATTTGAAAACTTTGGAAAACTGATAATAGAATCGGATTTTTGCTTTTATAGAAAATCCGATCCACAAGGAATCTGGAACCCACAAAAACCGATAAAACACTCGGTTTTGTCAAAATCCGATAAAAGTATCGGAATCCGACAACTTTAGTGGATTTTTAACACTTTTCATTAAAAATTTGCTTTTTCAAATCATTCCTGTAACACCGGAAAACTCAAGACATTTTTTTTAAATACGTTGCGGAAGCTTTAATTTAATCAAACATTAACATACAATTCAATATTAACAAATATACAAACGTTGTTCACAAACAAGTATCATTGTTTTGGTGTTACAAAAACTACAAGCTCGTTTCTTTTCAAAAACTAATATCAGAGTCAGGTCAACTTCTCCTTCAGCCAACCTCACAAACACGAACCTGCAAAAGTAACAACTGAGGGGAATTAGCACAAAGCTAAGTGAGTAGAGGCTAAACCCAAAAGCAAACATCCACAGTCAATATCAAAGCATGTAATCACATATCCCGAGAAGACCGGCGGTTCGGCGCAGAACCTACAACCAATGCCGGCCAAAGCAAAGGTTTACCGATAGCTCTCTACTGAATTGACACAGTGAAATCCTCCTCTGAAGCAACATATGCAAAAGTAAGGCTACGACTGTTCAACCAACCAGTAAACGAGCCCAACCCAATTCTACGTATAGCTGACTTCCCAACGCAACTCAAAATCATCCTATGAGTGCGTATCGGCCAAATAATCATGCAGCAGATATCAATCATCAATAATCACAATCAACAGTTTAATCAACCCAATCCAATCTCAATCACACTCATGCATCACATCAATAACATTAACAGAAATCTTTACCATCCGCGATTAACGTCCACTCACCTCAAAATCAACACGAGCTCAGAAATCTAATTTTACTGATTCTTTTGATTGCCTGAAAATACAGCAACAATCAAATCAGTCTCGAATATATAAATATATCTTCTCATATATATTTATATCTTAAATCCATAAAAACAACTCAATAAAATCACATGAATAATATGCCAATATATTCCAAGCAAAACACAATAAAAAAATATAAGAAACATTCTGAAATAACCCCTGTCGCACCGCGATGATGTCGGATTTCGAATCCGGAAATCAACACTCGGATTTTGGTGGCGGATTTCTAATATATCGGATTTCAGTGTCGGTTTTGCAAAATCTCAGATTTCCTAGGACCGGTTTTGCAAATAACTCAGATTCTCACAATCCAAAATCAATTTGTCGGATTTCACCAATGTCGCGCCGCGACATACAAGTGTAGCGCTGTAACATCCTCAACTTGGGCCAAGTTGTAATTAGTACGTGAGTGTGCGTAGTTAATGCAATAGGGATATTTTGATTGTAAATACTTGTTAAGTTATATGAGTACAAGTGTGTGTTTAATTGTGTGTTTATGTATGTACGTATGCATGTATGCTAAATGTGTATGTGTGTATTAAGTATGTATTAGTTGGTAATTAATTAGATATTGAGGAAACCCTCATGTGAAGTATGAGGCAAACGCCTCTAGAATAATTGAAATATACATATGTGTGCATGTGCTTGGTTTGATTTCACTCGTCAAACAAAGAAAACACACAAAACCGCAAACACCTTTCTCTCTCGTTTCTCTCGTTGCTCTCTCGGATTTTCTGGAAAAGAAGAAGAACAAGAAGAGATCTCGATTTTAATCCATATAAAGGTTAGTAATATACAACCAAGTGTATTAGAAGATTGTATACATGTTAGAGACATGAATCCATGCATCAACACCTTGAAAAACATGGAAAACTCACTTTGAAAGTGGGTTTTGCATGAATGGTGTTCTTATGTGGATTTAATGGGTTTATGAAGAGTATATGAATAGAGTGTGATGTCCCAAGATGTTCTGGGCTTAGAACTAACAAGAACGAAGTTGTTTAGATGACCAAATGGGGTTGTCGGTATTCCAAGCTATGAAGTTGTCAGATTCTGATACTATGAAGGTGTCGGAATCCGCATGTGGTGAAAACCGCATGAATTGTCAAAATCCGATAGAAATGCCGGATTCCGCAATTCTGTCGGATTTTGTGTTTCGAAGTTTCGTTTTAAGCTGGAATCCACAAGTTGTCGGATTTCCAATATTCCGGATTCTAGGTGTCGGAATCCGATAAGTATCGAATTTCATTGAAACCATCGGATTTCCTTCTATGTATCGGAATCCGCAAGTGTCGGACTTTGGGTGCATGGTTGGAATTCCTAATTGTTGGAATCCGATTGATGAATATCGGATTTGTGTGTAAGTGAGTGTCGGATTTCATGAATCCGACAGAATCATCGGATTTCCCAAATCCGACAATTCTGGCGGATTTGTTTTATGTCCAAATGTTTGTTTTGTAAGCATTGTATGCACATGTGAATGACTAATATAAGTATGATATGCTAGGTGAACTTGTTGTGTTAAAGGACTCAAAACCAAATACATGTGCCTAGTAAACAACTCAGGTGAGTGTCTTCTTTCATGAGACTCAGTAGAGTAAGGCTTGCATGCTAGATGATTGTATTATGTATACTTAACTTGCTTTTGCAGGTACGCTCGGGAAGGTAAGTGTATGATTTGAATAATGTTAGATTATGTGTCAGGTGCATGCCAACGGGTCTAGATTGGAACCGCTTAGTTAATACTTGATGATATGCATGATTAGATAACTGTATGACGTTATATGTAAGATGATGGATTCTTGTGGAATCAAATGTACGTATATGTGTATGTGAACTATCTGCAGACTATCTGACGCATGGTTAAGGTCAGTCGGTTGTAACTGAATCCGTCGGGATTTCACGGTGATTCAGGAGGCATCCTGGATCATAGGTTATGCAGAACCACCGTGCTTTAACGTGAGTGGTGATCAGCCGGTTGTAGCTGGATTACACGTGGAGCCTTTGGCTTTATGAACGATGCTTGGTGGACTGCTTTATGCTCCCCCACCAGCGCAGTTGGTCGTGTCTGATCCCCCGGTCTGAGTTGTTGAGCGGGATTGATTACCCTGCAAGACATGACTCTTACTGATCTTGTCAGCACACCGCTACGTGCTAAGCTAGCAAGGATTGTTTATGATATGATGCATGACTTACTATATTGATACCTGTGATTTTGAGTACTCACTAGCTAGTGTAGCTAATGATGTTATGATTTCCCTTTTTAGGTAAGGATTAGGTGTCCTGCGAGGCGGGTTGCTTTTGGGAAGTAGATTTACCCCTTGTGGGTGGAACACTTGTACTTATATGATGTAATGTAAATAAATACTATGGTCGGTTCCTGTACTTGGTAACACCAACTTTGTTTAAGAAGTTGTTAATGTAAATAACAGTTGTTGTTTTAAAAAGAAAAATTTCCGCTGCTAAAACCTGATTTGTCATTAAAATAACTGAATTCAGAAGCGGTGTTACAATTAGGTATCAGAGCCTAAGTTTGAGTGAATTGGGTACTTGTAAGAGTATTCGATCTCAAGCTCGGGCCCGACCATAAAGAAGTGTTCCTATGTGGGGGGGGGATTGAGTGAGAGTGATATTTGTATGCAAGTATTATATGATGATTTGTGAATAAGTTAAGTAAGTGAGATAGAGTATTAATTGCTCTTTCTCTGTCATATAGAAATCTAGAGATATGTCTACCGAACGTGGCCATACGGAACAGGCTATTAAAGAATTAGAAGATGAGGCTTCTCATATGGCTCCTCAGGCTAAAGATCAGAGATCTCAGCATAATGCTGGAGAGGGTAGATCTGAGCTAGATCAGGCTGCCTATATTAGGCGATTGGAGGAAGAGCTTCGTGTGACGAAGGAGCTCTTATTGCAAGCTACATTGAACAAGCCCCGCAAGACTTGTTCATACAAGAAGTTCTTAACTTGCAATCCTCCGACATTCTAGGGGAGTGATAACCCCACCGTTACTATCCTATGGCTCCGGGAGATGGAGCAAGTGTTCGAATCATGTGAATGTGAACCGGAGTATTGCGTGAAATACGCAATACGTATGTTAAAGGGCCGTGCCATCTTCTGGTAGATACGGTAAAAGCTTCGGTTTGGAAAGAAGTACCGAGTGCTCTCACTTAGGAGCAGTTTTCTGAGAAGGTGCTAAAGAAGTATTGCACCGATTATGATTTGGAAAGAATGGAGAGAGATTTTAATGATCTCCAGAAAGGGGATACACCAATTGAAGAACACATAACCGCGTTCACTGATAAAATGCGATTTGTTCTCCATCTGATCCCCGATGAGACCACCAAGATAAGGCGGTTTTGTGGCAACTCTGCCACTGGAATTTCACCCACATGTGCGGGCTGCTGTTGAACTGGATCGGGCGTTTGATATAGCCCGACAATTAGAAGGTGACCGATTATACTGCAAGGGAAAATCTGCCGGTGCAGGGTCAAAGAGGAAGTTTCATCCGTCTGATAAATCGGGTCCTTCCAAAGGAGAATCCTCTGCAGGCGGAAAGACTGATTCCTCCAAGAAGCCGAGGCCTAATTCTCCTTGGTATTCTCAATGCCGAACTTATCACTCTGGTGAGTGTTCTAACTCTACCAGACGTTGCTGGAGGTGCGGGCAGAAGGGCCACGCTACAACAGAGTGTGGTTTCAAAGAAGACGTATGTTATCGGTGCCACAAGCCCGGGCAGAAGCTGACAGACTGCCCAGAAAGACAAAGTGTTGGAGCCAAAGGGTCTTCTTCTTCTAGATGACCGAAGAGAGATGAAGCGTCCCGTGCGAAAGGCAGGGCATTTTAGATGATGGCCGACGAGGCCAAAGCAGCAGGAGATGTTGTCACAGATACTTTTCTTATCAATTATATCCCTGCTAGTGTTTTATTTGACTCTGGAGCTACCTACTCCTTTGTATCTGTGGCGTGTCGTAGAAGATTACAATTGCCTGTTGTTCCCTTAACTGAGCCGCTCAGAGTAGAGGTCGCAGACGGCAAAGTAGTCTCTTTTACAGAGAAAGTCCCAATAGCTGTGATTTATATTGACGGGAGTAGTATCCCTATTTCTTTCTTTATTATGCCTATTGCGGGCTTTGATGTCGTGATCAGGATGGATTGGCTCAGCAAGCGTGATACTGAGATTATCTGTTCCAAAAAGATGATTAAGATTCCTCTCTCTGATGGATCTTATGTTGTTGCACGTGGAGAACAACGGGATTCTGATATTCCTATTGTCTCCATGATAAAAGCTCAAAAGTCGATTGCCAAAGGTTGTGACTCTTATCTGGCATATGTTATTGATGCTACGATGGAGAAGCGACCAGTTCGTGATATCCGGGTGGTGTCTGATTACCCTGAGGTATTCCCTGAAGAACTTCCGGGTTTGTCTCCAATACATGATGTTGAATTTAAAATAGAGCTTGTTCCAGGAGCTACACCTGTGGCTCGATCTTCGTATTGTCTTGCACCTTCTGAAATAAGAGAGATGATGACTCAAATTCAGGAGTTGCTAGACAAAGGTTTTGTTCGTTTGAGTTCCTCGCCGTGGGGAGCTCCTGTATTATTTGTAAAGAAGAAGGACGGAACAATGCGAATGTGCATAGATTACATGGAGCTTAACAAGCGAAATGTAAAGAATAAGTATCCGCTTCCTCGGATAGATGATCTTTTTGATCAATTGCAGGGAGCTACATGCTTCTCTAAGATTGATCTCCGGTCGGGGTATCACCAAGTACGAGTTCACGAAGCAGATGTTCCGAAAACTGCGCTCCGAACTCGTTATGGTCATTACGAATTTTTGGTTATGCCGTTCGGCTTAATGTAACGGCCCAAATTCTTAAATAAAGTAAAGCTCTAAAATAAAAGTATTTTAGAATAATAGAGTTTATATAAAAGCGGAAGTTACAAATTAACACTGAACCCTCTGGTTCATATAAAAGAGTAGTATTCAATATTTACAACAAAAGACTAGTTTTTCAAAATACAACCAGGCGTTAGGTATCAAATGCAGATTTTCTCTCATACAACAACATCTGTCAAACTAGGGCCTTACCTTTGGAGGAATCACGCCCTGAGAAACAACAGTAAGTAGTATCTGATAAGCCACGAGGGCTTAGTAAGAAAACTAAACTGTAAATCATATAAGCATGCGCATACACATATATGAATGCCACAACAAGTCTTATGGATACAGTACTGCACCATCTTAGCATCCGCCCAGAAGGCTAAAATGTTGTCCGTAGCAACTACTTCACAAAGCAGCGTGCTACAGCTCTCTCTCTGTGATCCCCTGATCAATAATATATCACATTGCAATGTATCACACACATATCACAGATTTGAATCAGAGTTCAGAAAACTCACCTCGGCAATAAATATCACATAGAGATATGTCAGGTAAACTCAGAATACGTCAAATAGTGATCCCTACAATCATATACAGTTATAGTATAAAAAATGCTCAATTCAGCACTTAAACAAACTGACCACGGGCAGGGCACGCCCGTACCCCCACAGGGTACACCCCTGCCCCTAGGCCCAAGGTCCAAGGCCCAAAAGTAGGTCCTATCAAGCATGGGCGTGCCGGGTCAGGCACACCCTGAACCGGACCCAGGCACGCCCGTACCCTACCTAGGTACGCCCGTGCTTAGGTATGCCCGGACCTCAAGAACAGAGGCGGTCATGGCCACGAGGCACGGCCGTACCCCTCAAAGGCACGCCCGTGCCTTTCTACTTACAGCTCCAGTTCGCCGACTGTATGCTGTGAATCCGATAGAAACCTCAAAAACACTTTCTAACCATTCATAAAAACACTACTGGGGTGTTTTCCTACACCATAAACAACTTATAAACCAAAATAAACAACCAAAACATGCTTTAATCTTGATTCACCATGAATCAATCTTAAAATCCACTTAAACTTCAAGAACTACAAACATGGACCTTACCTTAGCTTGTGCTGATAATCCCTTAATTCTTCAAGTATCAAGCTAATCTTCAATTGCATGTGTAGAACTATGAGAGAATACTAATTACATGATTATGGCAATTGATACATGATTAGCCTTAATCATAGGCTTATATACTCCATGAGTATATTTACAATTAAGACCCTCTAGTTTGTAATTAATACAAACTTCACTCAAAATGTAATCTTCTATTCTATACAATTAATAAACCTAACAATCTCCCCCTTTGTATAGAAATAGAAGATGTTATGTCTTTTTGGCATCTCACACAAACTTTAACAATCTCCCCTTTTGAATCATGGAGATATTCTTTTTCGGTTAATATTCCTTTGAATCTTTGGGGAATCTTCAAACCTTTACTTGATGTCTTCAAAAATGACTTCTCATCTTTAAATAAAGACTCTTCATTTCGAGAAAAGTATTCACTTCAACATCTTGACGAGAACTTGAAACTTAATAGCATACAATGACATCTTTTCTTTTCAAACTCCTCTTTTGCATTGGTAACCTTAGACTTTTCAACTTTTGGCTGTATTATCAATGTAATGATTTTCAGCTTTTCCCGATCTTCAACCTATTCTTTTTTATCTTGAGCTCTCTTGTCTTCAAATAAGCTTTGCTTTTGCATGAGGAATATTTTGTTCTCTCCCCCTTGAATGTAGCTCTTGATCTTGTTCAAATTTGATAGATATCTCTTTTCTTTACTCCCCCTTGACTTGACATATATTGATTTTTCAGACTTAAACTTTTCTTTGTCTCCCTCTCAACACATGAATCATCTTCAACTCAGTAAGAATCAGCTAATATCTTTGTTTCCTTCTTTCATGATCAAATGAATTTCAATTTCTTTAAACTTTCTCCCCCTCATGATGATCAGGATTCTTCATGAACATCATGCAATTGTAATTGACATTCAGCTTGGTTTGTGTATGAATACTTTAACATTTATAGCTTAGAATCCTCATCATGACATTCAGTTGAATTTAACAAATGGGACCACAATGACATTACAATGAAAGTATCCGAGATAGTTTTTAGGGCACCATCTCAAAGTTCCCGTTGGGAAATGTAAACACCGAGATCACATAGATTGCTCGTTGACACAACAGTTTTTTAAACTGTGTGACCTACGTTCAGTGTTGGAATAATGATAGCACTGGTAGGATTTCCATCTATCACCGTGAATATCACAAAGATAACACTCTAGACATTCTGGTATCAGTTACGAAAACTAGATACTTGTGACATTTCCATCATGTGTCTTAAGAAATGAAATAATATAGCAATAAGCTCTAGACTTTATAAGTGCATGAAAGAAGTCGGGGACTAGAGCAGCATGTCCTCCTTGTTTCAATATTAACAATCTCCGAGTGAGATATCAATAGAGATGTGCTAATTCTCCATGTGAAATTGAAACAATCATCTTTTAAGAGATAATTGAGTAGCTGGGTGGGGTTAGTGCATTGCATCATTGGGTCCATGATGTCTTCTTCAATACCAAATTTCAACACATGAAATCTAGTAGTATATATGGTTACCCAGATTTACACTGGTTAGAGAGAATTTTCTTTTCTTTTGATCCTATCTCTCACCCTCAGCTCTCTAAATATTTTTCAACTTCTCCCTCAAACTCTCTTTTCAAAATGAACGTTTGTATCCCCGTTGGATACAAATGGACACTGGTTATTTGTTCAAATGATTAGAAGCAATCATATTGATATAAACAAGAATGATTTGCACGAAATATTCAGTTGAGAAAGATTGTCAAGAATGATTTGAGCAATGAAAGAATATGAACAATAAAAGAATTTTGAAGTAGGAAATGACAAAATGATTTGACATGTATGCTCAAAGTGATTTGTTGATCATATGCACCCCTATCTCCTGTTCCACCCCTCTCATTTTCATTTTATCTCTGCCTACCAATCAATATCACGTGATAACTGATTCTGCTCACCTATTTGACCTATTTAACCCTTACTTTTTTTAAGCATAAGGTGAACTCCTGGGGCAGGTCTTTCCGGTTCTAGATTGACCACAGGAGTAGAATTATCCTACACTCCCTCACTCTTTGGTGCCTTATTGATCACTTGAAAAGTATGTGCCACTAAAAAATGATTGACACAAGAATGAACGGTTTTCCAGAAAGAATCGAATTTGCAACAGTGAAGGAAGAATATCAGAATGTATTGAGATGAAATTCAGAAAATGAAAGATGATAATTCGGAAGATCAACAATGAAATAAATCAAGAAAGGCATCAGAATAAAATGACCAATGAATGCCTTCTCGATGGGAAAACGATAAAATTTGAAAATCGAAAATCTTTTTGAATTTTAAAATTTTGTATTCTAAAAAAAATGCCCCCTACAAGAATGCACAAAAATAGTTTTCATTTTAAAACAAAATTGCAATCTTGTAGGTTCTTGACGAAAATGATTTGTTTGTCAAAGAATCGATGTCGTTCTTGCTCCCCCTGCAAATAATGAACCATTATCACAAAAGTTATATCAAGGAATGATAAACTACAAACATTAAGTTTCTCAGATCATTAGACTGCAGGGAACACTCTTCTTTCTTCAAGTCAGGATGTTGAACTTGTTAGCATACTAAACACAATGTGCTTTTCAACGCATTCTGAATGATCTTCATTGTGTTCCAACAATGTCTCTAACTAATCTGCAAAACAAATTAAGCACACTTTGGTACCCATTTGAGATTGGGTCCGGCTATGTTAGGTTTATGAACGTTTCTATGCATTGGGCCTGTGTGCCATTGGGGAATTCCATTTTGAACAACAAATTTATGATTTGTTCTTGAAGTTTTAAAAATCTTCTCTTTTGAAAGTCTGATTAAGTGCTTGACTGAGTATACCACAAAAGGATATTTGACATCAGATTTGAGTACAAAATTTTCATTATGCTTTGCTTTAGAAAAGAATTTGGTATTTAGATGTTTAGATGAATGATATTGCATATAAGCATGATTGTCCATTACCAGAATGATGTTGTCTATGCATTCTTTTTTGTGGTACAACATTAGACTTAAAACCATCATTGATGACATTCTTCATTTGAAACTCAGATGCTCTAGGTTTAGTTTATGAAGATGTCCTGGTAGGTATTGCGTTGGATGAGAATTCATCACTTATGACATTTTTGATACGGAATTCTGATGATGAAAAACATGCATTTGAATGCACATGATTGATTGAACCACATGGTGAATTAAAAATTAAGGTTTCTGTGGTTGTCATCTTTTTAGTCTAGAATGATGATATCTTTACAAACATGTCACCTAGATTCTTCTTTGGAATCCAAGCTTGTTTAGTCTTTGGTAAAGAATCATTTGAGCTTACTGAAAATTCAAAATTAATATAACTTGAATAAGGTGCATTCTGTTGACTTCTAAATTCAGTTTCTTTTGGCTTTTGAGAAGAAGTAGTTGCTTTGGGAGTAGAAGCATCAATGAAATCGTCATCTGATTTTCTACTTTCAGCATCTGCAACAGAAAAATAAGAGTCAGTATCGCTGCCACAATGTTTTTCCGAATCAAAATTGATATTGTCAGCGGAAGTCTTGGTAGATTCAGAAGCTTTTTCAGCAAGAAGCATTGCGAACTTGAGTTTAGCCAAAAACTGTAGTCTCTCTTTCTCCAATGTTTTCTTCTATGTGTCCAGAGTCTCCTGAAGCTTAGATATTTTGTTTTTCAGAACTGAGCTGGGAATATATAGTTTAGAAGAAGCAAGAAGCTGTTGCTCAAGTTCTGTGACTTTTCTTTGCAATTCAGCCTTTTCAATACCTAAACTCGCTATCAACTTATCATCATTTTGCAACTTCCTTTGAAAATCTCGATGTTCAACAGAAAATTCAGATATAAGCTTTTTAAACTTGACATTCTCTTCTTTCAGATCATTTGCTCTCTTCTTTACCTGTTCTGTAAATGCTTCCTTCTTCTCAACTTCAACTTTATACTCTTGACATTTCCTTTGAATTTGTCATTCTCTTCCTCAGACACTCTAGACATTTGCTCTTTGAATTTGTCATTCTCTTCGGACAAAATCTCTGCTTTCTTTTTCTTCACTTCAGAATGTACTTCAAGTTGTGAGATTTTCTCCACAAACTTGCTTCTTTCTTTGTAACGTCGGTCTTTTCTGAAATCAGAGTACAATTTTTTTATCAAAACGCGTGTGGAAGTGAGTTATTATATTCACCTTAAACAACTTATATAAATATAAGTTGTAATTACAAAAGTATTGTTTAACAAAGTTTCCAACGTTACGAACTAGATCGACCTTTACATAAACTATTACATAACATTGCCTTATTACAGTGTTCTCCAAGAACCTAACATGACATTCCTGCAGGCACCCGTGCTCACCTTTAGTCTATTTACCTGCATTAGGAATGAACATGAGAGGGTTAGGTATAAATAGCTAGTGAATAACAATTAAAGCAAGAGCAGTACATTAACAGTATCATAACATATTTCATGCATCACATAACTTCATTCAAGTCTATCCTAACACATGTTGAAGTACCGGTTGTTAGTAGGCATCATGTATTGCAGGGTTATAAGCCTGGCTTAATGATCCTCACTGGGGAAACCGTTACTTCCTCTGCGCCGGTGGAGAAGCGGGTAGCGGTCCACCATTGCGTTCTTCGGGATCATATCCCATTTGGGATCAGTGGGAAAAACTGAGAGCCCCGAGTTAGTATTAAGGGCGGAGGTTTAGCTAGTACCAAGATTCGTGATCATCGAATCCCGCACCACAATCTCTACAATGTAGTACCGGCACTCAAACAATGGCCTACTCTGACCTCATCACAAACACATTGGCCTACTCCGGCCTTTTACATAACAAGAGTGACCTAAACAGGCCTTTTTACATTTTAATTATGACCTACAAGGTCTTTCACATACATACATATCACTTGGTACTCATAATAGGTTCATAAACCTCTAAACATGCATATCTACAATTTCATGGATTGTAACATACAAAACATATTTGTAATACTGTTAATATCATACTCGAGATAACTGTTACTCACCTGTTGAGCTTAACAGGTAACTATACAACTTCGGCTTGCTTTAGTTGCCTTTAGTACCTATATCAAATTATTCACGTTTAGACACTTAAACATGCAAGGAAATCATCAAGACATCTAGAGTAATGTCCTAACAATGTTCCCAACTTGTTTGCTAACTTATATCCATGACCGAAACACTTCTACGCGAAAGAACAACACAAAACAGCAATGTGTGCAGAAACTGCTTGGACGCGTCGCGTCCAAGCCTCCGACGCGTCGCGTCGCGTGCAGCAGTGCATAGCTGCTGTTTCTGCACAGCAGTACCATTTTGGTTCATTTCAATACTAATTCAACTCTAATCAATTTTCAGTGCACAACTACTATTTAAAGCCTATTTTAGCACTATTTTTACCAATTCAAGCAAAACCACCAATTTAATTCAAAACCATTGTTCTAATCAATTCATACAAGTTATATGAACTTATTAGAACCTTAAAAATAAGTCCTTGATGTGTAAAAACAGATTCAACTCATTTTGGCCATTTTGACCCATTTAGGCCAATTTTGAACATATGCATAAACACCACCTCTAATGGACCATATGTGTTCTAATCAATCCTTCACTTCATAAGAACAATTAAAACACAAAATTTCAGTTCTTGAGGGTCAATTTCAGTTTGACCCATTTTTGGCTATTTTGACCAATTTGGTCAAATCTTGATTTTGATTAAATCAAGCAATTGTAATCCATGTTATGTGTTCTTTAGCATCTATATGAGTTGTAGGAAGCATTAGATGCTTCAAAATCAGACCACTATAGTCAAATTTGGGTTTAACCTTAAAAACCCACCAAAACCTAAAAATCCGCAAAACTCAAGAACAAGGAAGAAATTAGGGAAGATGGTGACTTACAAAGCTTAGGAATGGATTAAGAACAGAATTTGAACTTGATTTATGGCTTGAATAAGAATATCCTTTGATCTATCTTTGTTTCTCCTTCAATCTCCCTTGAATAGCTTGAAGATAAGAACACCAATGAAGACAAACTAAGTTGTCTGATGTTTGAACGTGTATAACAAAGGGAAAGCTGACTTGTGGGTAATATTTATCCACAAGTGGGTATTTTGTTCCCCTTTCCAACTTACAACTTAATGCATGAGTACCCGTTTTAACTAACGGGGATATTTTTGGAAACCTCGTTCTAAATCATTTAATATTCTTTTATTCTTTTATATTTTCTCAATATTTTTTTATTAATTTAAATAACTATTTTAGTTATTTTCTTTGATATCTACAAGTATATATATATTTTATTCAATTTATTAATTAAATACACGTACCACGTAAGCGTGTGTCTAGGCCCTTTATGAGGATGTTACAAATCTACCCCCCTTAAGAAGATTCCGTCCTCGGAATCTACTCAGCAATGAATAAGTGCGGGTAGCGTGCTTTCATCTCATCCTCGGCCTCCTATGTCAAGTTATGACCCAGATTGTGCTTCCATTTGACGAGCACTAACTTGATCATCTTTTTACGCAGCTTCTTGATTTTGGATTCCAAAATCTCTACAGGTTCTTCCACAATGCGTTTAGCTGAATCAACTTTCAACTCTTGCAGAGGTAGGATATGATCATCATCAACCTTGCACTTCCTCAGATAGCACACATTGAATGTGTTATGAATACCAGATAGCTCTAGAGGAAGTTCAAGTGATACTGTCTGCTCGTTGACCCGTTGTAGAATTTTAAACAGACCAATATATCTAGGGCTTAGCTTACCCTTTCGACCAAATCGAATCACCCCTTTCCAAGGTAAAACCTTCAAGAATACCCGGTCACCCACTTCAAAAGTAATGGGCCTCCGTTTTGGATCCGCGTACATCTTCTGCCTGTCTCGTGTAGCTTTTAGCTTTTTCAGGTGCCATCTTGACTTTATCAGCTGTCATCTACACAATGTCAGGACCTGCGTACTGCTTTTCGCCAGGTTCTAACCAACATGTAGGTGTACGGCATCGCCTACCATATAGAATCTCATATGGTGGCATGCCTATACCCGAATGATAGGAGTTGTTATAGGCAAATTCAATCAAGGGAAGATGTGAATCCCAAGAACCACCAAATTCCAGAATACAAGCTCTTAGCATATCTTCAAGAGTCCGAATAGTCCTTTCGGACTGTCCGTCTGTCTGGGGATGGTATGCCGTGCTAAGATTCACCCGCGTACCAAGTTCACGTTGAAGACTATGCCAAAAGTTTGATGTGAACCGTGAATCATGATCAGAAACAATAGATAGAGGTATGCCATGTCGTGACACCACCTCATTGATGTACAATTGAGCCAAACGATTCATAGGTGCAGACTCATTAGTTGCAAGAAAATGTGCACTCTTCGTGAGGCGATCAACTATAACCCAGATCATATCATGCCCCTTTGCAGTTCGGGGTAGCTTAGTAACAAAGTCCATGGTAATATGATCCCTTTTCCACTCTGGGATGTCTAGTTGTTGTAGACTACCATAGGGATTTTGATGTTCGGTTTTGACTTGTGCGCAGACTTGGCACTTTTCCACAAATGAAGCTATGTCACGCTTCAATGTAGGCCACCAGTACAAAGATTTCAAGTCTTGATACATTTTCGTGCTTCCGGGATGAATAGACAATCTAGATTTGTGTGCCTCGTGTAAGATTGTGTCCCGATTGCCACCAAGACTCGGTACCCAGATTCGGGATTGAAATGTCTTCAGACCCCGACTATCTTCTCCCAATTGCCTAGATATCTTAACCATTGTCTCAGCTTTCAAGTTGTTTTCTTGCAAAGCTTCTTGTTGTGCTACTTTCAACTGAGCAATGATTTTAGATTCAATAGTCATCTTCATGAATTTAGCCGTTGCAGGAGAGTTCTTTCGACTCAGTGCATCAGCTACTACATTCGCCTTGCCCGGATGATACTTTATTTCACAATCATAATCCTTGATTAACTCCAACCAACGTCTTTGTCTCATGTTTAGCTTCTTCTGCGTGAACACATACTGCAGACTCTTATGATCTATGCATACAATACATTTGGTGCCATACAGATAATGACGCCATATCTTCAAAGCAAATACCACAGCTGCAAGCTCCAGATCATGTGTAGGATAATTCTTCACGTGTATCTTCAATTGACGAGAAGCATATGCAATCACCTTGTCTCGTTGCATCACAATAGACAATAAAGTCTTCAGACCCATTAGGCAATGTTAGAATTGGTGCCTGACATAATAATTGCTTCAGAGTCTGGAATGCTTTCTCCTGATCTTCACTCCACACATACGCCACATCTTTGCGGGTCAATTTGGTCAATAGACCAGCAAGTTTAGAAAAATTCTGGATAAAACGTCTGTAGTATCCAGCAAGACCTAAGAAACTCTTTATCTCAGTAGGATTCTGAGGAGTTCCCCAGTTCATGACAGCTTCAATCTTCACAGGATCAACTTTGACACCTTCCTTGCATATAACATGGCCCAAGAAATGGACCTCCTTAAGCCAGAACTCACATTTAGATAGCTTTGCATAGAGTTGTTCTCGCTTAAGTGTCTCCAGAATAAGACGAAGGTGTTGCTCGTGTTCCGCCTCGGACTTAGAATAAATAAGAATATCATCAATGAACACGATCACAAATTTATCAAGAAAAGGGCGACATACACGATTCATCATATCCATAAAGATAGCAGGAGCATTGGTTAAGCCGAATGGCATAACCAAGAATTCGTAGTGCCATATCGTGTTCTGAATGCAGTCTTTGTGATATCATCTTCCCGAACTCGGACTTGATGATAACCAGAACGTAAATCAATCTTTGAAAAGCACGTGGCACCTTGCAATTGATCAAACAGATCATCTATGCAAGGTAACAGATATTTGTTCTTTACAGTTCGCTTGTTAAGCTCCCTGTAATCGATACACATTCTGAGAGTCTCGTCCTTCTTCTTAACAAACAGAATAGGAGCTCCCCACGGTGATGCACTTGGGCAAATAAAGCCCTTATCAAGCAATTCCTGGATTTGAGACATCATCTCCCGGATTTCAGATGCAGCGAGACGATAAGGAGATTTTGCTACAGGCGTAGCTCCAGGAACAAGATCAATCCGGTATTCTACATCCCTGACAGGAGGCAAACCCGGTAAGTCTTCAGGAAAGACATCAGGGTATTCAGAAACAACCCTGATATCATCAACAGTCTTTGCTCCTAACTCAGCATTAATCACGTATGCAAAGTAGGAGATACAATCTTTTGAAATCAATTTCTAAGCTTTAATCACAGAAATCACAGGAATGGCAGAATCCCTTTTCTCCCCTCGAGCAATAGCAAATGAACCGTCGGATAAAGGAAATCTAATCAACTTCTTAGAGCACAAGATCTCAGCACTTCGGCTACTGAGCCAATCCATACCGATAACAGCATCAAACCCCGCAATCGGCATCACAAGAAAGGAAATAGTGAAACTATTCCCATCAACATATAGAATTGCTGTTGGAACTTTTTCGGTAATATATACTACCTTACCATCATCTACTTCAACTTTAACAGATTCAGATAATTGAGAAACAGGCAATTGAAGCTTTTCACGATAAGATTTAGAGATAAAGGAGTATGTAGCTCCCGAATCAAACAAAACACATGCAGGAATATTATTAATAAGATAAGTGCCTGTAATCACATCACCTGCATCCTTGGCTTCTTCAGCCGTCATCTGAAACGCTCTCCTTGGTGCACGATGAGCGCCTCCCTGGTTCGGAGCCGTAGCTCTTGAAGAACCTCCAGCACCCGTGGCTGGCCATGTAGGGCATTGTGCAATTTGGTGCCCAGGTTTATGACACCTGTAACACACACTTTCCTTGTACCTGCACTCCTTATATTGATGCCCCTTCTTCCCACATTTAGTACACTTCACTTCCCAGTCTCCAGACTTCTGGGATGTATTGCCACGTCATTTACCACCAGAACCAATCTCTCCTCCTTTCTGACTCGACTGTTGCTCAAACTTTCTTTTACCTGACCCAGATTGTTGTTGTTGCTGCTGAGATCTAGCCCTCCGTGTATAATCGTCATCTGTGGTTCTAGCATTATCAAATGCTTCATCCAGAGTCACTACAGACCTCACAGCTGCTCGATATTCCAGTGGCAGAGTATTGGCAAAATGAGCAATCTTTGCCTTTTCATTTGGCAAAAGATGAGTAACAAACCTCATTTTATCTGTGAATTTGGAGATTAAATCCTCCAAAGGCTTGTCACCCTTTTCAAGCGCCTTAAATTCATTTTCGATCCTCATCATATCATAATCTGAGCAGTATTTCCCTCGAATCTTCTCTTTAAATCCATCCCAGGTCATGGCCTCCAGTGTGGCTGATGGTGTGACAGCAATCACCGTATCCCACTAAGCCAATGCACGAAATCTAAACATTCTTTTAGCAAAATTTACCTTCTTGTCTTCTTCGCACTCGCTAGACTCAAAGCTGTTTTTCATATCTCTAATCCAGGTCTCAACTGATGACGGATTATTGGTTGGACCATGGAAGACAGGAGGTTGGCAGTTTAGGAAGGTTTTAAACTTCGTGGGCTTATGTGCTTCCTTGCCCGATCTGGTGGACTCACGCTCGTTGGCTTGTTTGAGCTGAGTCTCAAACTTAAGGATATATGCATCCTTGTCTCCAGAAGATCCCTCCATAAGGAATCAGAATTCTATACACAGTTAAAATAAAACCTTCAGTATACTTCACATATATATATAAATATATATTTCTTACCTTATCTTAACTCTTACTTAACACATAGCATGAAACAATAATTCACTCTTCACACCCCAATACCACCATTTGGGAACACTTAGTAATGGTCGAATATGAACCCGAGTTTGAGACTGAATACTATATATAGTACTCAATTCACTCAAACTAAGGCTCTGATACCAACTTGTAACGTCGGTCTTTTCCGAAATCAGAGTACATTTTTATTATCAAAACGCGTGTGGAAGCGAGTTATTATATTCACATTAAACAACTTATATAAATATAAGTTGTAATTACAAAAGTATTGTTTAACAAAGTTTCCAACGTTACGAACTAGATCGACCTTTACATAAACTATTACATAACATTGCCTTATTACAGTGTTCCCCAAGAACCTAAGATGACATTCCTACAGGAACCCGTGCTCACCTTTAGTCTATTTACCTGCATTAGGAATGAACATGAGAGGGTTAGCTATAAATAGCTAGTGAATAACAATTAGAGCAAGAGCAGTACATTAACAGTATCATAACATATTCCATGCATCACATAACTTCATTCAAGTCTATCCTAAGACACGTTGAAGTACCGGTTGTCAGCAGGCATCACGTCTTGATGGGTTATAAGCCCGGCTCAATGATCCTCACTGGGGAAACCGTTACTTCCTCCGCACCGGTGGAGAAACGGGTAGCGGTCCACCATTGCGTTCTTCGGGATCATATCCCATTTGGGATCAGTGGGAAAAACTGAGAGCCCCGAGTTAGTATTGAGGGCGGCGGTTTAGCTAGAACCAAGATTCGTGATCATCGAATCCCGCACCACAATCTCTACAATGTAGTATCGGCACTCAAACAATGGCCTACTCTGGCCTCATCACAAACACATTGGCCTACTCCGGCCTTTTACATAACAAGAGTGACCTAAACAGGCCTTTTTACATTTCAATTATGACCTACAAGGTCTTTCACATACATACATATCACTTGGTACTCATAATAGGTTCATAATCCTCTAAACATGCATATCTACAATTTCATGGATTATAACATACAAAACATATTTGTAATACTATTAATATCATACTCGAGTTAACTGTTGCTCACTTGTTGAGCTTAACAGGTAACTATACAACTTCGGCTTGCTTTAGTTGCCTTTAGTACCTATATCAAATTATTCACGTTTAGACACTTAAACATGCAAGGAAATCATCAAGACATCTAGAGTAATGTCCTAACAATGTTCCCAACTTGTTTGCTAACTTATATCCATGACCGAAACACTTCTACGCGAAAGAACAACACAAAACAACAATGTGTGCAGAAACTGCTTGGACGCGTCGCGTCCAAGCCTCCGACGCGTCGCGTCGCGTGCAACAGTGCACAGCTGCTGTTTCTGCACAACAGTACCATTTTGGTTCATTTCAATACCAATTCAACTCTAATCAATTTTCAGTGTTCCATAATATCATTGGGCACTTGTAGGTGCTTTCTAACATCCCTAACACTTATCCAATCAATCCATACAAAATTCAAGCTTTAATTAGCAAGAAAGTGTTCAATATGGCCAAAACTTGAAACACATCAATTCCAATACTTCCAATGCATCATTCACACTCCAAATGACTTATTGAAGCTATTGGAACTGACCATTTCCTTTAAAACCTCTGTTTGGTAGCATTTTCCAATTTTTGGCTATTTAAAGCCTATTTTAGCACTATTTTTACCAATTCAAGCAAAACCACTAATTTAATTCAAAACCATTGTTCTAATCAATTCATACAAGTTATATGAACTTATTAGAACCTTAAAAATCAGTCCTTGATGTGTAAAAACAGATTCAACTCATTTTGGCCATTTTGACCCATTTAGGCCAATTTTGAACATATGCATAAACACCACCTCTAATCAACCATATGTGTTCTAATCAATCATTCACTTCATAAGAACAATTAAAACACAAAATTTCAGTTCTTGAGGGTCAATTTCAGTTTGACCCGTTTTTGGCTATTTTGACCAATTTGGTCAAATCTTGATTTTGATCAAATCAAGCAATTCTAATCCCTGTTATGTGTTCTTTAGCATCTATATGAGTTGTAGGAAGCATTAGAAGCTTCAAAATCAGATCACTATGGTTAAATTCGGGTTTGACCTTAAAAACCCACCAAAACCTAAGAAATCCACAAAACTCAAGAACAAGGAAGAAATTAGGGAAGATGGTGACTTACAAAGCTTAGGAATGGACTAAGAACAGAATTTGAACTTGATTTATGGCTTGAATCAGAAGATCCTTTGATCTATCTTTGTTTCTCCTTCAATCTCCCTTGAATAGCTTGAAGATAAGAACACCAATGAAGACAAACTAAGTTGTCTGATGTTTGATCGTGTATAACAAAGGGAAAGCTGACTTGTGGGTAATATTTATCCACGAGTGGGTATTTTGTTCCCCTTTCCAACTTACAACTTAATGCACGAGTACCCGTTTTAACTAACGGGGATATTTTTGGAAACCTCGTTCTAAATCATTTAATATTCTTTTATTCTTTTATTCTTTTATATTTTCTCAATATTTTTATTTATTCATTTAAATAACTATTTTAGTTATTTTCTTTGATATCTACAAGTATATATATATTTTATTCAATTTATTAATTAAATACACGTACCACGTAAGCGTGCGTCTAGGCCCTTTATGAGGATGTTACATTCTTTTTCAAACATTTTCTTTTCACTTTCCAAACTTTTTTCTAGGTTTAATATCTTTGTTTCTTTTTGTAACTCAACTTTTTCAACAAGTAGTTGTTGCTCAAGTTGTTTCAACTTATCATGCAATTCTGCTTTTTCAACATGTAATTCACTTGCTCTTTTCTTTACAAATTCAACTTGTTCTTTTAGTAATGAACTTTCTCCACTCAGAATTTGCATCTGTTTCTCCTTTTTGATTATATCATCTGATATACGTTCAATCCTTACATCATAAATTGTATTTCTTCGTGTCAATGTCTGAATCTCTTTGTTTAGTGAAGAAATCTTCTCTTTGAGCTGGATATTCTCATTAACCAATCCGTCTACCTTCTTTTTCTCAAAATTTACTTCAACATGTGGAATCTTCGTTGACATCTTGATATTTATTTTGATACCTAAAAACTATACGATCGTTTAGGAATGATTTGATTTGATAAAAAATTTAATCAATAATAATGATTTGAAACTGTAGTATGAGAATCAATTAAAGTGACTTTGAGTTGAGAAAGATTGATTCGAGCATGAATGGAGTAATGCAAGAATGTAGTGTGTAGAAGATTTACACCATACAAAACACACACTTAAACATTGATTATGGCAAAACTCACATATTACAAGGGTCATATCCCTATTTATACTCTATGAGTATTTTCTCAAGTAAACTCCTATTTCTATACAATTTTATACTTTACATTCTCCCCTTTTGTATTGAAATAGGAGTGTAAACGCCAGTAACCTAAGGACTATCTTCCTTAGATTATATAAGCAGTTTTGGATGAAGCGTCCCACCAAATACATCAGTCTGAAACAATGCTTTATCTTGAGCTTTTGACAGCGGAAGCATAAACACTTTTAATGTGTTGGGAAGAATCTTCTTTTTGTCTCCCCTACAATGTAGCTCAGATTGTTCCTATGTCTTCATAAGTCTGAAAATCTTGACTCCCCCTAGACATGATAAGACTGACGTTTCTTTGTCTCTCTCCCCCTTGAGTAGACACAATAACTTTTCAATATGTTCTTTTACTCTCCCTCAACAACTGAATCAACAACGTAAAATTTATTTAGTTATTTTTATTCTCCCCCCCCCCCATGATGATTATGATATGAGCATCATGCATAAAGGACATCACTATGAGATTCAGTTGTAACAAACATGGAAAAAAGGGATGGGGAGGATCCTACATATTCATGTCAAAAAGATCTCCATTTGTTGTATGACATGAGTAGATACTCGAACCACTCTCGATCGTTAAGGAGTGGTAATGATTTGATCTGAATTCGTGAAGATTTATAACTTTGTGTTGGATGTAACCTGATATTGGAGATTAATGTTGTCAAGTAAGTCTCCCAATACCGTGTAATCATCCTTGACCAAATCACCGCAAGTCCCAAAAAATTTTTTGGAAGACATACGTGTGCAAAAGAACTTGGGTACACATAAGTGGGTAGGTGACTTTGATATAATAATCAGTGAGTCTGATCCATCCTTACTCAAGAGCATTCGCATGTAATACAAAATTTTCTCAAAAACCTGAAGTAATTTGATGTTGGACAATCCTTCAAACAATTTCAACCAACAATGTGATCTGGGTTGTCAGAAATGACTGATATAAGATAACCAGGATTCAGAAGGAACAAGGAATAGATGGCCAAAATCTGGTTTTGAGACCAAAAATTGGTGACACTAAGAAAGAAGAACCAAAAATCAGTTAGGAAAGGGTAGGATGACTAGACATAAGGTACTAGACATTCAGCATATGGTAGAAATGACCCAAAGTAAACCAAATCTAGAAGCATCAGAATGATAACTGAAACTTTGAGAACTCCTGACTCAACCAAAAAAATCCAAACACTTGTCTTAGGAATCAAGGTGACCAGATAATTCAGTCACAATGACTACGGGGGTTCGGTGGCAGAGCCCCTGATAGTAGGGTCCAAGGGGTGGGAACCACTGGCGGGGTCCAAGTGGCAGAGCCGCTGGCTAGGGTCGAGCTATATTTTTAACCAAATTTTGAGCCATTTAAAATTGCTATGGAGAATTCAAAAATCCGACACTTTCAAAAATCCGACGCTTTCAAAAATCCGATACTTTCAAAAATCCGACACTTTCAAAAATCCGACACTTTCAACCAAATCCGACACTTTCAAAAATCCGATACTTTCAACGAAATCCGATAGTCATGGAAATCCGACACTTTCAAAACCGATAATTTGGAAATCCGCCTAAACCAAATCCACCAAATGTCAAATCCGATACACTTAATCGGATTTATGAAATCCGATAGCTTCATCTTCGAAATCCGATAATTTAATCTTCTCAAGAACATCAAGAACACATAAACTCGTATCTAACTTGAATCTTCAAATCTTTACCAAGAATGAATTTTCTCTTCAAATTAATCAATCTCCACCTTCACAAACACTTTTAAAACACTCCTTTTGTACCAATTTGAATCAAGAATCACGAATTTAACCAAAATTAACCAAGAACACAACAAACTTAATTTTCAAATTACTCCATGTGTGATTGATGAATTGATATGAAACTTTGCAGATTGATTCGTGATATGATTACTAACACTCGTTCAAAAAATGAGCAATTAATTCCAACTAAATTACGAATTTCAAAATTCAAGTCTCAAGAACATCTTCCAAAAACCCAGATTCGTAATTCTTAGATTTCTCTCACATGGAGTGGATTTTGCACTTGAAAGTTTTACTGTAGGTTCCTGCAATCATACACAACAACATATCCAAAAATTAGATCAAATGAAGATCGTATAAATTTTCTAGAATTTTTCAAAGTTTCTGCCCAAAAATAATCCGAAAATTTCATAAAATCTTCAAAATTTCTTCAAATTTCTTACAATTCTTGATCCAATCTTCAATCAAATCACTCCTTAGGCTCTGATACCAATTGATAATCCCTTAATTCTTCAAGTATCAAGCTAATCTTCAATTGCATGTGTAGAACTATGAGAGAATACTAATTACACCTTGATTAACAAATAGTTCATATCAGTGATTATGGCAATTGATACATGATTAGCCTTAATCATAGGCTTATATACTCCATGAGGATATTTACAATTAAGACACTCTAGTTTGTAATTAATACAAACTTCACTCAAAATGTAATCTTTTATTCTATACAATTAATAAACCTAACATGTGCTTAACTAGAAACAGATGGAAATCACTAGCTCTTGCTGTTCTTGCTCAAAAACCTCAAAGAAAAACTCTGTTCTAAACTCTCTCGTGGAAGCAGAAGTGTTGAAATGCAAAGTTTGACCAACTAGAAGTCAAATCTGTATATTTATATATAAATCTTTGAAAGTTGGCACAATTAGTCCATGTACTTTTCTAGTTTCAAAATGACAACATAAGTCCCTCAAGTTTCTAAACACCTCCTAATCTCAATTAGGCAATACCAAAACACATCATATCGAAAAGTTACTAATTATAGGAATTTCTGAACCTTGGGTGCTACAACTCTTCCCCACTTGAAAACGTTTTCGTCCCTGAAATCAACTGCTGAAATGTTCTGGGTAGTTACGTATCATCTCATCCTCCGGTTCGCATGTATTATCCGACCCTTTACGGTGTTTCCACTGAACCTTAACCAACACAATCTGTTTATTACGTAGAACTTTAACTTTTCTTTCCAGTATAGCAACAGGTTGCTCGACATAATTCAACTTTTCATCTACGCATACATCCTCCAGTGGCACAAATGCAGACTCGTCTGCTAAACATTTTCTAAGGTGAGACACGTGAAAGGTATTGTGTATCTTGGATAACTCTTCTAGTAGTTCCAGTTGTTGGAATATGCCCACTGACACACACGAGTTGGTATCACTACTGATAAGGCATAGGCCTGCTAGGTCACACGCCAAGTATTGATTCCGACAACACCTTTGAACGAGAGAGAGAAAAACATCAAAAATGGTTTTGGTAGTGCTATGCACGGCCGTACATCTTGTTGGTACGGTCGTGGTGTGCAAAGCACGGCCGTGCTTCTTGTTGGTACGGCCGTGCTTATGGTTAGGGTACGGGCCCAAGTCTTGTGTGACTCGGGGCGTGCTTGCTTGGGCTGGCACGGCCGTGCTTTAAAAGGTACGGCTGTGCTTCACGCTGTAACGGCCAATTCAATTGGGCTTTTAAGTCTAGATTTAATGTGGCTTTATGGCTATTCATGCTAGACTTATTATGGACGTTTTTTGGCTGTTGGAATGGGTCTATAAATTGTCCTAGAAGTGTAGTATGATGGGTTAGCCAATCATGGATAATATAGATACATATTATCAACACATGAACTTGTAACTTGCATGTTAGTTCATACTCTCTCAAAACACACTTGGAAGGAAGCTAAGGCACTCATAATCTTCAAGTGATGTTGGTTCTTTAGTGGTGGTGTTCTTGTTGGCATACAAGCACTCTAGCAAGTGAGGATCAAACCAAACTTGGTGTGGATACCGGTAGAGGAATACGACATTGTATTCTCATATTCATCATCAACGAGGAGCTAGAAAATACTTGTATGTTATAATTTCGTCTACTTGTTCCCTTCTTTAGTTACATTGCTATTGTTTAGAGTTTGCTCCATTGGGTGTGGTATTGGTGGCATAAAATGAAATTATTTTATACTCGTTTTTGTTTCCACTGCGTTTTGTAGATGCCACCAAAACCCAACAGTGGTATCAGAGCGATCTCTAACATGGCTTTGCACTGAAACCGGAATTTTGAGTTTTCTGTCAAAATTTGATTTTCCGGTGACCGGGCACGGCCGTACGTCTTGGGGTACGGGGCGTACCGAAAGTCGGGGCAAGGCCGTACCAGTGGGGGTACGGGCCGTGCCGGCAGAATTGTTTTAAGGCTTAAACTGTAAACTGGAAGTGGACGGGCACGCCCGTACCCTTAGAGGGTACGCCTGTGCCTTTCACATTTTGGGCCAGAAACTATTTTTGAAACATGTTTTAAAATTATATTTAAATTCCGGATTTGTTGGTTGGGCTAGTCTTGGATCTAGTTTTCCCCACTATATTTTGATTCCTTGAATTTATATATTTTGTATGGCTTGGCATGAAGTACATAAAAATATATATATTTATAGGTGTTTATATGAATATGTAATTTTAAAGGTGTATTAAAATTACTAATGCATATGTACAAGGATTGCCTTTTGTGCCTTGGGTCTTTTGTTGGCAATCTTAATCAAAATATATTTGACATGGTTTTGTGGCACACCATGGTTTTGCTTTGGTTGTGTTTGGTTGTGGTTCGGTAACGAGATGCCCTTTAGACCTATGTGTTGTGGTGTTTGGTTTATTTGGTTTTGGTGGCCTGCGTGCCGTATTGTTGTAATTTTTATTATTATTATTTGATACGGCTTGCATGCCGTTTATTTATTCCTTTGTACTTGTATTAGTAGCATAGGATTGTAGCTTGCATGCCATTTCTTCTTCTATGTATTTGTAGAATAGTATAGAAGTTGATTTAGTATGTAATAAACCAATGGGAATCACGACATTGATGTCTTGGCAACGTGGAGTCCGGATTGCCTTTTGGAGATGCCGGCTTCAGTGGTAGCACACCTGGCTAGGTGCTTTGGATCTTGGATTCCTTAGTTGACCTTGTTTTCCTCGTATGGCTCACCGGGAAAAAGCATAGGATTTGGTCATGCTACCAAACTATTGTGTATGCGTGGTTGTTTTATATATTTATTATTTTGCATGGATGTGTAGGATATCGCACACTAGATAATTTTTCCAAAATATATAAAACACAAAGATTTATAAAATTGGTTTGTATTATATTGTAAGTGGATAAAAATTGTATTTATCACTTGATTTATTAATTCGCAAAATGGGTTAAAATTGTTTTAACCGAAAAAAAAAACGAAATCCTGTTTTTAAAATGTAAATCACGCGCCATCCGTAAGACGACACCACCCAAATCTAGTGAAACTTGGATGATTGTCGAGCTTTAGCACGAGTCATGCCGAGTGGAACTGTGTGGAAGGTGAGTGTGGTAACTCGCAATATTGGTTGTCGAGCTTAGCACGAGCCAATTATTAGCGAGTGTTCCACCGTGTGTCTTGACGGGCGGTTTACAATTCTTTTTGTGACACTTAGGTGGCGTCGAGCTCTAGCCGAGTCATTTAAGGGGATCAAGTTAGAATTGGTGTGAGAAGGGATCAAACATGCCAAAAGACATTTTGATTGTCAATGGATCCCGCAAGGATCTAGAAGTTGCAAAGTGTTTGCAATCGGTAAATTAGTTACCGGCCTAAATAGCTTTGCTTTGTGATCCACGGTAAACCCGTCATAAGGTAAAGTGAAATATGGTTTCTAGCCTTGTTTAAATAATTGGTTTTGAAAAACTATTTGGTTAATTATTTATACAAGGATTATATCTAAATTCACTAAAACGTGTACTCTAAAATTGTAGATGACAAACGTTAACAACGCAACACCGAATTTATCTCTCCGTTCGTTCCTAGAAAAGGAGAAACTCGTAGGTGTGAACTTTGTGGATTGGTATAGGCAATTGCGAATTGTCCTTCGCCATGAATCTAAGTTGCACATCCTCGAGGAACCTCTTCCGAAACCACCTACTACCAACACAAGTTGGGCCACTAGACACGCCTTCGAAAAGCGTATCGAGGATGCAAAAGATGTTTCGTCTTTCATGTTATGACTATAAGCTGCGAGTTGCGAAAGAAACTCGGGCATATGAGTGTGTATGACATGATTAATCGGTTGAAGGACATGTTCCAACATCAGATTAGAGAGGAACACTTTATGTGTGTCAAGGCCCTTGTTAGTTGCCGGATGCAGGAAGGTGGGAAGGTTAGTGTTCATGTGCTTCGTATGAAGGCATACATTGACCAAATGGAAATACTAGGATTTCCCATTGTGAGGGAGCTTGCGGTGAATATGATTCTCCAGTCCCTGCCCGCGTCTTATGATGAGTTTATCAAAAACTATCAAAAGGACAAAATGGTAGAATCCTTAGACGAGTTGCATGGCATGCTTAAGACTTTCGAGTTTAACATGGCCAAACGCAAGTTCGTTCCCACCCGGTTGTTTGAGGAATATAAAGCCGAGAAAAAGAATACAACTCCTAAGGGAGAAGTTTGCTATTTCTGCGGTAAATATAGAGATTGGCGCCGCCACGCTTGTCCTGAGTGTTCGAAGGAGTTAAAGCTTCCCATGAGGCAAGGGAATAACTTCTCGTCATGGGGTACATTTATGATTAGCTCCATGGCTTTTCTACTTCTTAGCTAGATTTGTTGAAATGCTGGCTATAACACTCACGTTTGTTGCAAAATTGTTTTGTTACAAAGTGTAGGTGTTAAACGGAAGAAGTAGCTAATAAAGCATGCAAAGCTAGAGCTCAAGATTGGGAAACTTGGATATTGTCTCGATTGAGAGGATTGGGAGTTTTGATCTCGCCATTTCATCTAGCTATTTTATTACTTTACTAGATTAATATATTATTTGCCCTGCGTGGCAAGAGAAATATTAAGTCTATTATGCATTGGTTGACGATGGATATTACTTTGTATTTGATATATAAATTGGTGGTTTATTTCAAAGTTTATCCATGTCATGGCATTTATAAGCTTTTGCTTAAAAGTAATAAAGTAATCATGAATAATGTGTTTAAATCCAAAATTGGTTTGGATTAGTTATCCAAGTGACAAGATTATTTAGCTATTGTAAACAAGACTTGCTTCACCAAGTTTCGTGTGGTTTGGAATCTTGGATGCATTTGATAATTGATCAAATGTTGAGTGCGAGAATTTTTTATTAGGCTAAATGACTTGTACATCTTTCATCGGCGTATGTAAGAGGATTGAGAGCTTGTTGTAATTGGTTCACACTTGTGTGTTTAATTCGTTCAAGAAAATCCATGGGGATAACTACATGCACTTCGTTACCTTTACCCGTAGTGGTAGTAGGGATAGGTATATTTGAAACCTTTGAGGTGTTCATTGATTACCTTAACGAGGTTTGTGGACAAAAGGTTAAGTTACTTAAATCTTGTAAAGATGCTGAGTATCATAATATATGAATTTTGTGATCATCATAAGAATTGTGGGATTTATCTCATAAATTATTTCTCCTAGGACACATTGGCATATGGGTCGCGTAGAGGAGGAACTGAATATTCGGGTCTTGATGGATCGCAAATTCATACCCAATGTGTTGGGATGCTTAAGTATGGCGGGCAATGTTCTATATATAAAATCAACAAAGATGGTTTAGTACGCATCTTAGGAGAATAGACTAGAAAGAATGTCTTTGCTTGTCTATCTCAAAACCTAGATTATCCAGCCTACGTGTAAACGTGAGGTGGTAGAATCCGGGGACAAAAGATGCTACTCCATTAGGCATGAGATGTTTGTTTCACGAACTTTTGAGGACAAGTTTTGTCGCTCAATAGCAAGTGGAAGTCTAATATCTATGGGAGCCAGTGGGAGTAAAACCTGATGTTGGCACTAGCATACAATCTGTAATGATTGGAACTCAGCATGGCGTTGCTGGAGTACCTGGCATAATTCGTTACTCTTCCTATTTCTGATAGGAGTTGTCGTAAGGCCGGATAGATATATGTTTTATATCTAGAGGAAGATAACTCGATGATGGATTAGTTGAATTCATCAACTATTGGAAGTCGTAGTAGGCCTAGTGTCTACTAGGAGGAGAGAGGTAATGAGAATGGGATACAATCCATGTAGGATATCAAAGTATTGGACTTGGTTGATCCGATGCCTTGGCGTAAACCTAAGGATATGCATGGATTGAGATGTAGACAACTTCAAATGCTGACCGGTGGTAAAAATTCTAATATGATTGACCATGACGACGGTATCATAAAAGAAATTTTTCCTGGTGGTTATGTTGAAGTCTATTTGGATGACTTATGGTGTATCACTGCCTTTTCTTGATTATGAAGGTATGATAGTGAAATGAAAAGACTCTATTCCTTTATAGGAATTTTGAGGAAGTGTTTTAATACTCCCTGAGAGTCTTGTACATTATTAGTATCCTCGTAAAGTCTACGAACCCAAGAAGTCTATTCATGGACTTGAACTTCAAATGCCGACTAATGATAAATTTTCCGTTATGATTGACCATGAGGATGGTATCATAAGGAAATTGTCCTAGTGGTTATGTTGAAGGTTACTCGGATACATGTGTTTATCACTATAATGTAAAGATCGTATTCCTTCATGGGAATTTGGAGGAAGAGTGTTTCAACACTTTCCGAAGGTCTTGTACGTTGAAAGTATCCTCGTAGACTCAATAAACATCGCAAGGTTGTAATCTTCACTTTAATGAGAAAATCATAGATTTGAGTTTTCGAAAAGGGAAGATTAAACTTGGATGTATGCCAGAGCTAGTGGGAGCGCTTACGTTCCAAATATTGTGTATCCATGATATACTTCTTATTACGGATAATATCCTAATTTGGTGGTTTATAAAACCGGGGTTGAGGAATTATTGCTTTATAAGAAGAATTGGGAGGATACATACGTGGATTTTTCGGAGTGAAAAACTGAGAGAGTGACATTGAAACATGATGGACTAGTGTGTTAATTTAATTAGCAACTTGGTTTATCACATGATTTCTTTTCTCTCATTTTGACATACTTGGAAGAACTCTTGGTACATTGTTCTTCAAGATTGAAGTTCGGTGGTAACAAGGAAATTTGAGTAATATATTACTCTTGGTGAATTGTTATTGTTGTGTTGTTAAGTGGAGTGTTATAAACTAGAATGGTTCTTTAAGCATCATTGACTCTATTGGGCTCTTTTGAGAAAATAAGAGTATGATGGCTTATATATATATATATATATATATATATGAACCATAGTCTTGCTCATTGTGACTTTATTGGGTTCTTTGAAACAATAATAGTACAATGGCTCATAGACGGAAAAAAAATTGTTCGAAGCATCGTTAAGTCCATTGGGTTCTTTGAAACAATGACAGCACGAAGGCTTGAACAAAGGACCATGATCTTGCCGGCGCACACTTTATAAGTGTTTGGTCGAGAGAAGATATGGTGATTGTTAGAGTACGCATGGATGCCACTTTGTGAATCCGCTTACTAAGCTTTAGACGTGAGCTAGTGATGAGTTTTCATACTAGGCTTGCATACACTTGGTTTACAAGTGGCTTTGGCTTGGGTTTGTTTAGTTGAATTTGATATATTTTGAGTTGGGAACATTAAAGCAATAATGTGCTTTGATTGTATCGATTATCAAATGGAGATTTGATAATGCGCGGAGCGGGTACTTTCATTAGCCTTTATTGTGTTCCATCTTAGCATGTTTAACCACTTCCTTGAATAAATTTATTTATTCTAAATGCTCCACGATCGGTCGTTCTTCATTGGAAGAAAGAAGTGAATTAAGATCGAGGCAAGTGGTTGGTAAAGTATCTATAGTGGATTGAATACATGTTTTCACAACACTAGCTTGTACTTGATAGTGATCAAGTAATTAGAGGACCCGGACCTGAGTTTACTTCATGGACATGATCACGAGTAAATCAGGATGATAAAATTGTTTGTCCTTCTACTGGAGATACATGCGCTTCTTGATTAATAATATGGTCTTGTTTAGATTGCTTTCTAACGTAGTTCGTAACTGTTGGTCCCAAAGAGGGTGAACAAGCAACCGATACAGTGTAGAAGGGGGGGTTGAATACACTTTAAACAAATAATCAAATTAATCAAATGTATATTTAATATCAAACAGATCAATAACTATTATCACTCTCTAATGAAATCAACAGGATGATTTGATATTACAATGATTATAACCTCAACTCTCTCTAAACACTCTTGAATCACAAACTAATTGATGATCGAACTTCTTGTTAAAACTGATTAACAAGAACTCTTGAAAACTCTCTTGAACTTTTAACTCACAAAGTTATCGCAACACACGGGTATCAAGTATGACGAACACTCGTACGTTTTGAAACTTATACAGTCTTGCAACTTATGCGGTATCACGTACTTGTTATCGTGTATATTCGCACATTCGTTCGTCTGTGTATTCGTCTATGTTAAACCCATAAGAAGGTTTATACTTATACTTGATATATCTACGAACAAATCGCAGTTTAAAGATAGAACTTATCTTTTCTTTAAACCCGTAACAAACTCCTTAATTAGAACATATCTAATTAATTCCATTTGAGATTTCTATCCAACTGATAGATAGTTTAAATTAGATTTAGATATCCTAATTTAACTTTTGTAGATATGGAGAGTTTATAACAAAATTTAGAACTTACTTAAATTCTTGAACTGACTTCTGACGATGAGCTGACTCACTCAGTCTTAACCTTGTCAAGCTGAGTTCTTGAATCTTCAAGTCTTCAAGTCTTTACCCCGAAAACCTATCTCAGCTTAGAAATCACTGAGCTATCTAGTACTTACATAGAAAACTCTATATCTGTTTATACGCTGACTACTCAGCCTAAGCTGACTAGTCGGTCTATAACAGAGTTACATAATTCATAACTATTAACCTATTATCTATGCATATCTATAGTTTGTCTCATCAAATCTAATTATTCTAAACTTGGGACTAACAGTAACTGGCTGTTATAAGGGAAGTTTTCAGGCAAGAACTTGTTATTATGATGGAACGATGTAGTCAAAGTTATTCGTTCCTCTTTAGAGAGATATCCCTGGGCCCCTCGTTTACTGAACTGATGACATCAAAATGCATGGCCGTGCTCAAGTTGAATTGATAGTGGATCAATTTTGAAACTTGTGTTGTTCGTCATAGTTAGTCTAGATCGAGAAACATAATCGTGAATGATTTGGGGTTGACGGTGTTCCATGACCTGCATTCACAATGGATATCGTGAACGAAGGAATGAATAATCACTTCTCTATAGGACCATTCTTAACAGGTTGGTACTTGTGATGGGCGACATACCCTATGACGACTTGGGGGCATAGATGCCTTGCTAGAGACCGCTCTATGTCGGTGTTACCTTTCGTGGGTGTGTCATGTTCAAGTGGGAGTTTGTTGGAATATGCCCACTGACACACACGAGTTATGCACGTTCGTACATCTTGTTGGTACGGTCGTGGTGTGCAAAGCACGGCCGTGCTTCTTGTTGGTACGGCCGTGCTTATGGTCAGGGTACGGGCCCAAGTCTTGTGTGATTCGGGGCGTGCTTGCTTGGGCTGGCACGGTCGTGCTTTAAAAGGTATGGCCGTGCTTCACGCTGTAACAGCCAATTCAATTGGGCTTTTAAGTCTAGATTTAATGTGGCTTTAGGCTATTCAGGCTAGACTTATTATGGACGTTTTTTGGCTGTTGGAATGGGTCTATAAATTGTTCTAGATGTCTAGTATGATGGGTTAGCCAATCTTGGATAATATAGATACATATTATCAACACATGAGCTTGTAACTTGCATGTTAGTTCATACTCTCTCAAAACACACTTGGAAGGAAGCTAAGGCACTCATAATCTTCAAGTGATGTTGGTTCTTTAGTGGTGGTGTTCTTGTTGGCATACAAGCACTCTAGCAAGTGAGGATCAAACCAAACTTGGTGTGGATACCGGTAGAGGAATACGACATTGTATTCTCATATTCATCATCAACGAGGAGCTAGAAGATACTTGTATGGTATAATTTCTTCTACTTGTTCCTTTCTTAGGTTTCATTGCTATTTTTTAGAGTTTGCTCCATTGGGTGTGATATTGGTGGCATAAAATGAAATTGTTTTATACTCGTTTTTGTTTCCGCTGCGTTTTCTAGATGCCACCAAAACCCAACACCAGTCTGTATGCAACTTTCCCCACACGAGCACTAACTCTGAATGGTCCAATAAACCTCGGACCCAGCTTACCTCTCTTTCTGAATCTAATTACTCCCTTCCACGGTGACACCTTTAATAGCACATAATCACCCACTTGGAACTCTAGTGGTGATCTTCTTTTATCTGCATAACTCTTTTGTCTGCTCTGAGCTGCTAGTAATCTATCTCTGATCTGCAGAATCTGCTTTGTCGTACGATGTACCACCTCAGTACTTCGTAACTCTCTCTGACCCACTTCACCCCAACACACTAGAGTCCAACACTTTCTACCATACAACATTTCATAAGGCGGTATTCCCAAACTGGAATGAGAACTATTATTGTAAGAAAACTCTGCAAGTGGTAGATAAGAATCCCAACTCCCTCCAAAATCAATAATACACGCTCGTAACATATCCTCCAGGGTTTGAATCGTCCTCTCACTTTGACCATCAGTTTGCAAATGAAATGTGGTACTAAGATGAAGCTTAGTCCCCATTTCTCCATAAAATTTATTCCAAAATCTAGAAGTGAATCGAGTATCTCTATCTGACACAATAGACACTGGCACACCATGATGAGATACTATTTCTTTCATATACACCTCTGATAGCTTCTCTGATGAGTAAGTCTCTTTAATGGGAATAAAATGCGCGCTTTTGGTTAATCTATCTACAATTACCCAAATAGCATCGTAACCTCTAGGGGTCTTAGGTAATTTAGTGATTAGATACATAGTAATACTCCCACTTCTAGACTGGTATATCCAAAGGTTGTAACTTCCCATGCGGTTTCTGGTGTTCAGCTTTCACTTGTAGACACGTAAGACACCTCTCCACATACTTAGTCACATCTCGCTTCATACCTGGCCACCAATATTCTACCTTCAGATCTTTATACATTTTAGTCGCCCTCGGGTGAATAGAGAATTTAGATCTGTGAGCATCACTCAAAAGAGTTTGTCTGACTTCTCCATGATTAGGTACCCACACTCGTCCACAACATAAGAATAGATAACGACTATCCTTAACACAATTAGTTACTTGCCCTTTAATTCGCTCTTTATTATGGTTTTCTTCTTTAATTGCTTCCAGCTGAGCATCTCTTATAACATCCAACAATGGCATAGTCACTGTCATCTGTAACGACTCATTCTTCTAAAGTACCGACCCCGACATCCTGCTCAAGGCATCTGCCACAACATTGGCTTTCCCTGGGTGATAAAGTATTTCACAATCATAATTCTTCAGAAGCTCTAACCACCTTCTCTGCCTCATATTAAGATTCTTCTCATCCACAAAATATTTCAGACTTTTGTGATCAGTATAAATAGTACACTTCACTCCATACAAATAGTGTCTCCAAATTTTTAATGCAAAATATTAAGATTCCGCAATTCTGTCGGATTTTGGGTTTCGTAGTTTCGTTTTAAGTTGGAATCCACAAGTTGTCGGATTTCCAATATTCCGGATTCTAGGTGTCGGAATCCGATAAGTATCGAATTTCATTGAAACCATCGGATTTCCTTCTATGTATCGGAATCCGCAAGTGTCGGAATTTGGGTGCATGGTTGGAATTCCTATGTGTTGGAATCTGATTGATGAATATCGGATTTGTGTGTAAGTGAGTGTCGGATTTCATGAATCCGACAGAATCATCGGATTTCCCAAATCCGACAATTCTGGCGGATTTGTAAGCATTCCCAAAGCAAAGGTTTACCGATAGCTCTCTACTAAATTGGCACAGTGAAATTCTCCTCTGAAGCAACATATGCAACAGTAAGGCTACCAATGTTCAACCAACCAGTAAACGAGCCCAACCCAATTCTACGTATAGCTGACTTCCCAACGCAACTCAAAATCATCCTAAGAGTGCGTATCGGCCAAATAATCATGCAACAGATATCAATCATCAATAATCACAATCAACAGTTCAATCAATCCAATCCAATCTCAATCACAGTCATGCATCACATCAATAACATTAACCGAAATCTTTACCATCCGCGATTAACGTCCACTCACCTCAAAATCAACACGAGCTCAGAAATCTAATTTTACTGAGTCTTTTGATTGCCTGAAAACACAGCAACAATCAAATCAGTCTCGAATATATAAATATATCTTCTCATATATATTTATATCTTAAATCCATAAAAACAACTCAATAAAATCACATGAATAATATGTCAATATATTCCAAGCAAAACACAATAAAAAAAATATAAGAAACATTCTAAAATAACCCCCGTCGCACCGTGACATAACATGCGTCGCGCCGCGACGATGTCGGATTTCGAATCCGGAAATCAACACTCGGATTTTGGTGGCGGATTTCTAATATATCAGATTTTAGTGTCGGTTTTGTAAAGTCTCGGATTTCCAAGGATCGGTTTCGCAAATAACTCGGATTCTCACAATCCGAAATCAATTTGTCCGATTTCACCAATGTCGCGCTACGACATACAAGTGTAGCGCCACGACACGCTAACTCACAGGTCATCTTCTTTGCTTAGTGTCGGATTTCCAGCCCACATATCACTCTTGTAACCCTTTCTAACATCATATTTTCTCAACAAAACACATCTATAACATATACCATGTCTACAAAACATCATAAACACTTTTTAACTTATTCAAAACAACAAAATCTACTAAACCCATTATCAAGATTTCTTCTAAACTTTATCAATGGTGAAGTTACATAAACTCATGCTTTTCAACATATAAACATACCAATACAAATCATAGCATGCCATAAACCCTTACTTATCTTTTTTTTGAATTAAAGAACACTAAATCTTTGCTTCTCAATTTCAAGTTTGTCTTTTCTTCACTTGGAGGTTTTCATTCAAAAGCACACATACACCTTTTAGACTTAGTAATTATGAGTAGAGGATTTCCTTTTGACACTAACAATACACGTATTACATTAAGCAAAGAAAGCGGTGGAAAATTTTAGATTATTTAATTTTCCATGCATACATACATACATACTATCATACATGCACATATACTTGTACTTTCTTTCCTTTTTCAAGTTTCACGAGTAACATATCCATATATATATATATATATATATATATATATATTTGATTTGAATTAATTAATTTCATCAACTCTTAATAAAAACATACAAATTTGAAAACGCAATTAATCACAGATCGCCAACCTGCTAATCTCCTAGCCCAGGTTTGCGGGTATTACAATTCCACTCCCCCTAAACTTCACATTTCATCTTTAGAAATAATTATTTGAATATGAAGATGAAATTTTCAAAAATTTGACAAATTTAATTCAAAAACAAAAATAAAACTCTCTCGAAATCATGAACAGATATACAACAATTTTAGATGAAGAAAAATTATTTTTGAATTTTGTTTGTTTTGTAAATGTTTTTGATTTTTCATTTAATATATACAAAACCTAAATTGTTCTCTCTCCCTACAAGTATGAACCCTCAGTGATTCATAACTTGTATTTGATTTATCTTGTCCTTTGACTGAATTTGACCTGCATAACTAGCACATACCATGTAAGATCTGTTGATTCAGAATGTTATGTTAAACTATCAAGTTCAATATTCCTAATCTTGCCACTAAAGCATTAAAATGAGATTCGTCTAACGCTTTGGTGAAAATATCAGCAAGTTGATTATCTGTTTGAACATATTTTAATTCTATTAAACCTTTTTCAGCATGGTCTTTTATAAAGTGGTATGTGATGTTAGTATATTTCGTTTTAGAGTGATGTACCGGATTGCATGTAATTGCAATGGCACTTTGAGAATCACACATTAAAGGGATTTTATTATATACCAGACAAAATTTGGAAAGTTGAGTCCGAATCCAAAGACACTGTGAACAACATCTAGCAGCAGCAACGTACTCTGCTTCAGCCGTTGATGATGAGACACAATTTCTCTTCTTGGACCCCCCCAGCAAACCAGTCTGTCTCGCAAAAAGTGTGCACTCCCAAATGTGCTCTTTCGGTCTAGCATGCGTCCGGCATAATCCGCATCAGAATAGGAAATTAGCTCACACCCAGAATCCCTAGGATACCACAAACCTAAACCTGGAGTACCCTTAAGATATCTAAATATACGTTTTACCGCGAGAAGATGAGATTCTTTGGGATTTGCTTGGAATCTGGCAGAAAGGCATGTAGAATACATAATATCCGGCCTACTAGCTGTTACATATAGCAATGAACCTATCATCCCTCTATATGTTTTCAAATCTACTGCTTTTCCTTCCGGATCAGCAAATAGTTTGGTTCGAGAAGCCATAGGTGTTGTTATTGATGAACAGCCAGTCATATCAAATCTCTTTAACAGATCTTTGATAAACTTAGCTTGATTTATAAAAATTCCATGGCTAAATTGTTTAATTTGCAATCCGAGGAAAAAATTAACTTCCCCCATCATGCTCATTTCAAATCTCTTTTTCATAGTGTTTGAAAATTCATTGCCATACTTACGATTCGTAGAGCCAAATATTATGTCATCGACATATATTTGTACCAATACATAATCGTTTCAAATTTCCTTTTTAAACAATGTGGTGTCAGTTTTACCTTTGACGTATCCTTCGTTTAGCAGATGTTCTGACAGCTCATCATACCAAGCTCTCAGGGCTTGTTTTAAAACATATAGAGCTTTGTCTAGAATGTAGACGTCATTGGGTCTGTTAGAATCTACGAAACCTTCAGGTTGACTGACATACACTTCCTCTTTCAGTTTGCCATTGAGGAAGGCAGTCTTCACATCCATTTGATACACCATGAAGTTTCTATAGGAAGCATAGGCTAGGAAAAGTCGAATTGCTTCTATCCTTGCTACAGGGGCGAAGGTCTCATCATAATCAATCCCTTCCTGTTGATTATACTCCTTAGCCACTAGCCTAGCTTTATTCCTAACAACCACACCATCAGAATCTTTTTTGTTCTTAAACACCCACTTTGTTCCGACAATAGATTTGCCTTCAGGTTGCGGAACTAGTCTCCAGACTTTGAGTCGGTCAAACTGGTTTAGTTCTTCTTGCATAGCTATAATCCAATCAGGATCAGCTAGAGCTTCCGACACTCGTGTGGGTTCGACCATGCTTAAAAAGCTTGAGTATTGACATATATTAGCTGTGGAAGATCTAGTTTGAAGACCGGAGTCCAAACTTCATATGATTTATTTCTCTGGATGTCTCTTCAGCCAAACAGGTTCGGGGAATTGAACCTGAATGTAGTCATTAAGATTTTGAAGATCGTTTGAATTAATATCTTCTGCTGCTTGATCATATCTTAGACTTTGTTCGGTTGCAGGGATATTTGTATCTTCAAACTCCGAGTTATCAGAATTTGTAGTCTGTTGAACTATAGATACACTAGGTGGCTCAGTTATTGACACAGATTCCTGCTGAATATCCTGCAAGACAGTAGATGTGTTATCATTCTTTTTAAAGAAATCAAACATAAAATCCAAGCTTATATCTTCTGCATATGTGAATGACTCATCTGTTTTGTTATTTGTAAAAATTGAATGTTTAAATGAGCTAGGTTTACTCGTTAAGGAATTTAAATTGACTAAATCGTCAAACGTAACATTCATGCTTTCGACAATCATGTCAGTTCTCCGATTCAGAATTCTAAAAGCCTTTTTATCCATTGAGTAACCTAAAAAGACTCCATCGTCGGCTTTCAAATCAAACTTCGATAGTTTGTTCGATTCATTCAGCACAAAACACGTATTACCAAATACATGAAAGTATTTGATATTAGGTACTACTCCATTACATAATTCGTATGGAGTTTTATTAAAGCAATGATGTATTAAGGATCTGTTTTGGGTGTAGCAGGCAGTATTCACGGCTTCAGCCCAGTAGGATGGTGGTAGCTTTGAGTATTGTAACATTGTTCTGGCAACTTCAACCAATGTTCTGTTTTTCCTTTCAACTACTCCATTCTGCTCCTGAGTATATGCTGCCGAGAACTGATGAGTAATTCCCTCATAATCCAAGTAGGAATCTAAAGTTCTGTTTTTGAACTCTGTCCCATTGTCAGTTCGAATACTCTTCATCAGTTGTCCGTTCTGAAGCTTGTTTTTCTTTAGAAATAGAATCACTTGTTGTGGAACCTCACTCTTGTGACTCATGAACTGGACCCATGTGTACTGAGAATAATCATCCACCATCACAAGAATATATCTCTTCGCGTTTCTGGACTGGACTTTCATTGGTCCGCAGAGGTCCATGTGGATCAGCTGTAAAGGTGCGATAGTTGAAAATATCTGACTCACTTTATGTGGAACTCTCTTCATTTTTCCCTCTTCGCAGTCCTTACACAAATGATCTTTCTCAAATTTGAGCTTTGGTAGACCTCTGACCAAATTACCATTCACCAGCTTGTTTATATTTTTGAAATTCAAGTGCGACAACTTGTGATGCCAAGACCAGTTTAGATCTGATGATGCTTTTGACAGCAGCCATATTGGTGCTCCGGAACTTTTCTCAGACAAGTCAATTGTATACAAATTTGACTTTCTGTTGCCACCTAAAATTTCTGCTCCATCTTCTGTTCTTAACGAACATGAGCTTTTCTTGAAAACGACCTCCATTCCTTTATCGCAGAATTATCCTATACTAAACAGATTGTGGCCTAAGCCTTCCACATAAGATACCTTTTCTATCTTCAAATTACCAGTTTCTATCACCCCATGGCCTAAGATTGGTGAAACTTGGTCATTCCCAAACTTTACATTTCCTGTGTACTTGCTCACAAAGTGTTTGAGAAGACCTTTGTTCCCCGTCATATGTTTTGTGCAGCCCGAGTCCATGTACCAAAGATGATCTTTCTGCACATGGAAAAGAAACTAGTTTGATTTGTTGTGTTAGATGCTTCAGTTGTTTTAACAAGATTCAAACTTTCTTTGTTAACCTCTTTCTTTATGATCCATTTCTCAGTTGAAAGTTTTCTTTTATTCAATGACTGAGTAGATTTAACCAGTGGTGAAAATTGCTTGGCTTTCTCAACATTCATGTTTTTCACTTTGTGTTTGTTTGAAAAATTTGTATTCATCATTTGTTTTTGATTCTTCATTGAATTTGGTATAAATGATGAAATTGAAGCAGCTTTCTGTTGAACTTGTTTGAAAGATGTGAATTTGTTATGATTTGATGGAGTTGATGTAGGTTTTTTATTTTCATTCATTATGTTCAGATGTTCTCTCCACTGTCCGGATCGGACTGGTATCTTTCTATTAGCATACCTTTCAACAATCCAGCTCTTTGATGTTTTTGAATCCATTGGTAAATGATTAATCCATTCTTGTTTACAAACCAAAACAGAATTTTATCGTCATTGGGATTTTTCTAGTTTCTGTTCGATTTTAATCCTCTTTTCATTCTACTTTGACGATACTCACATTTAAACTCACAATGTCCTTCAGGACAACCAACTCCAGCACAACTCATCTTGTTTTCAGTTGTTTTTGTTTTTGAGTTTTCAGTTTTGACTTTCCAAGAAAAAAGTAACTCACAATTCTTATTGCAGTATGATTTATGAATGTTACAAAACGGTTTAACTTTGTTCTTGGAAACAAAATTGATTACTTGCATTTTTTTTCTCTTTTTCTTTCAAATCTTCTTTTGGAATCCACTTCATTGAAGCCTTTGTCATCTCTTCATTCTTCACACCTTTGCTGATTGCTTTCTTCATTCTTTTGCATGAAACTTCTTTCACTTTTGACTGATCTGATTTTATTTCAGAAAAAGAAGTTTTGTTAGAGACAAGAAGTGATTTAATAGATTTTAAATCATGCACAGTTGATGACTTTTTGATTTTTGGCATTTCAGGAATTTGCTTTGTTTTCGATGATGATCCTTTCTCTGTAACACTGTTTGGATCACAAAATTGATTGCATTTATGTGACATGAACTCCCTGCAAGCCTTTGGACACTGTGGATACACAATATCCAAATATCTATCCAATTCAGTTAGCAATCGATCAACCTTCTCTTCAAGCATTCTTCGTTCAATTCCATTCGAAATAAATTGTGGAATTAGGTATTGTGCAATATTAGAATTGTTAACTTTTTCATCAGTTATTTCAATCTTAATTTCAGATGCAGCAGAATTTAACTTCTTGTTAAGATTGAAGATTGTTTCTTTTAGAACACAATATTCCACATCAAATAAAATTTTCTGATCGATGCATGATACTTCAAGCAATTCCTGCCTTCTCTGCAGTTCCATATGTGGCATATAAATTCTTGAAAAGAACATATTGATTCAGTTGTTGAGGGAGAGTAAAAGAACATATTGAAAAGTTATTGTGTCTACTCAAGGGGGAGGAAGACAAAGAAACGTCAGTCTATATCATGTCTAGGGGGAGTCAAGATTGTCAGACTTATGAAGACATGGGAACAGTCTGAGCTACATTGTAGGGGGAGACAAAAAGAAGATTCTTCCCAACACATCAAAAGTGTTTATGCTTCCGTTGTCAAAAGCTCAAGATAAAGCATTGTTTCAGACTGATGTATTTGGTGGGACGCTACATCCAAAACTGCTATATAATCCAAGGAAGACAGATAGAATCCTTAGGTTACTGGCGTTTACACTCCTATTTCAATACAAAGGGGGAGAATGTAAGGTATAAAATTGTATAGAAATAGCAGTTTGCTTGAGAAAATACTCATAGAGTATAAATAGGGATATGACCCTTGTAATATGTGAGTTTTTCCATAATCAAAGTTTAAGTGTGTGTTTTGTATGGTGTTAATCATCTCTCACACTACATTCTTGCATTACTCCATTCTTACTCGAACCACTTGGGACTAACAATATCCTTCGACTCAATATCAACGATAGACTTGGAAACTCCAACCTTTCCTTTTAGGGTCGGTTTCTTCTTCCTTTTCTTTGTTTCTTTAAACCCAAGACAGGAGTGGTTGAGGTGGAATTATGCTTGGCCATGTCAGACTCCGCAGACTTCAACATGACATGCAATTCGCTTAAGGATTTCTCCATTCCTTGCATATGATAGTTTGTGACAAACTGATCATATGATGCGGGTAGAGACTGGAGTACAATATCCACAGCGAGCTCTCTCCCAATAGGAAATACTAACCTCTCCATTTGGTCCACGTTCGCCTTCATCTTAAGGACGTGAAGACCAACATTCCCGCCTTCCTGCATCCTACAACCGACTAGGCTTTTAACACACTCATAGTGTTCCTGCCTAACTTGCTATTGGAACATGTCCTTGAGCTTGTTTAACATATTGTACACACTCATGTGCTCGAACTGCTTTCACAACTCTGAGCTCATAGTTGACAACATGAGGCAGGCAACATCGTGCGTGTCCTCAACACGTTTTTCATACCCGTATCGGACGGCCCAAATCACGTCGGTAGCAGGTGGCTCCGGAAGGGGTTCCTCAAGGATGTGCAACTTTGATTCATGGCGAAGGACAATCCTCAGTTGCCTAAGCCACGCAATAAAGTTCACCCCCGTGAGTTTCTCCCTTTCTAGGAACACACGAAGTGAGATGTTTGACGTGATGTTGTTACGGTTTGACATCTATAAATAACAAAATGTGAGTTTTGGTTAGTTAGATAAACCTTGTTAAAGATAATTACCCCATGTGTTTAAGAAAACAATTATTTTAACAAGGGCTAAGAACCTTATTTCACCTCGCACCGTGACGGGTTTACCTATGATCACGTGGCGAAGCTATTTAGGCCGGTAACCATTTTACCAATTGTAATCTCTATTACAACTCTTAGACACTTGCAGGATCCATTGACATCCATAATGTCGGTTGGCATGTTTGATCCCTACCTTACACCAATCTCAATATATAATTTTTGTTTCGCTCGTGCTTAGCTCGACAACTAACCAAGAATTATATACCAAAATTGTAAATCATCCGACAAGACACACGGATGGCACTCTCGACCATTAATTGGCTCGTGCTTAGCTCGACAACCAGTTATGCGAGTTACCCCACTCACCTTCCACACAACTACGCAAGGAATGACTCGTGCTTAGCTCGACAATCATCCTTGTTTCGTTAGATTCGGGTGGTGTCGTCTTATGAATGGTGCATGATTTACATTTTAAAAACGGGATTTTGTTTCCGGTTTATATAAAAAAAACCATTTTTGTGAATTAACAAAGTAAGTGTCAAAACGATTTTAAGCACTTTTAAATATAATACCAAGTTTATATTTTCTTTGTCAATTCTATTCGCGCGAGATTGTTAACCATTTTAACAAACGTTGTATTTTATTTAATTTTGAAGAAAAATTGTCTAACATGCGAATCCTAATACATGCATAGAAAATAAAATACAACCACGCAAATATACATATACATAATTCGGTAACATGCCCAAAAATCCTATGCGTTTTCCCCGTGAGCCACAACGGGGAAAACAAGGCCAAAACCTAAGGACATGGTATAGTCTCGTTGGGTGACCTCCCGCTGAATCCAACACCTCCAATAGCGTGTTGATCCCTTCTTGCCAAGACGTCATCACCATGACTCCCGTTGACTTCTCCTATTCTAATTCTATACTATTAACAAATACATAGAATATATATATAAACGACACGCAGGTCGCATTCCTACACTATATATACAAATACACGGAATAAAAGAAACGGCGTGCAAGCCGCACCAACAAATAAATAAAAAAATATTATTACAACAATACAACACGCAGGCCGCCAAAAACCAAATCAACCAACCACCACAACACATAGGTCTAAGGGCATATCACGTTACCGAATTAACCACATGCAACAAAATGAAACATGGTGTGCCACACAAAACCATGATACAAATATATATCTATATTTTAGTTAAGATTGTCAACAACATCAAACGCACCAAAATGACAATCCTTGTACATATGCATTAGTGTACCAAACCATTTTTGAGACACATATTCATATATACATTTATAAGTATATATTTGTGTACACTTCATGCCAAGTTACAACAAATATATAAATATAAAAACTAACATATTATTACGAATACAAATATATCAATATTAGTCCAACAAGAGTCTACACGAAAAACCATTTTTAAGAAAACAATTTTCTTATCAAATAAAAATATTTTTATGGTTTTTCTAGACTCAATAGTGCAAAGCCATGTTATATATGGCTCTAATACCACTGAAGGAATTTGTTTGGCATAATCGAGTAGTAACGGAAGCAAGATATAATACAAAAATTCTAAGCTAACCAAACAAACACTTCCCATGTACCAAAATCTAAACATGGAGTTGCAACTAAAATAAAGAAACAAGAAGCAAGAGATAGTTATACCTTTAAGCAAGATCACAATATCTATTTCTTCTTGTCAAGTGTATAGAATCCAACAAGAGAATTCCTCTAAAGAAGTCCACCCCAAGCACACTTGATTACCCAATGATAGTAGGTTGATGTAGACACCAAAACAACACAATCCAAGTACAAGAAACACCTTTGTGCATCAAAGCTAGATCACAAAGTGTATATCACCTGTTAGTCCCATGTTTAGAATAGTTAGATTTGATGAGACAAACTATCGATATGTATAGATAATAGGTTATGAGTTAGGAATTATGTAGGTCTGTTATAGACTGACTAGTCAGCTTCAGCTGAGTAGTCAGCGTATAAACAGATATAGAGTTTTCTATGTAAGCACTAGATAGCTCAGTGACTTCTAAGCTGACATAGGTTTTAAGAGTAAAGACTTGAAGACTAGAAGATTCAAGAATCCAAGATTCACAAAAGTCAGCTTGACAAGGTCAAGACTGAGTATGTCAGCTCAGCGTCAGAAGTCAGTTCAGAATTTAAGTACGTTCTAAATTCTGTTATAAACTCTCCATATCTACGACATTTAAATTAGGATATCTAAACCTAATTTAAACTATCTATTAGTTGGATAGAAATCTCAAACGGAATTAATTAGATATGTTCTAATTAAGGAGTTTGTTACGGTTTTAAAGAAAAGATAAGTTCTATCTTTAAACTGCCATTTATTTGTAGATATATCAAGTATAAGTATAAACCTTCTTATGGGATATACAAAAGAATAAATGAATACACGAAGATAGATGTTCTTACGTGTGTACGTCAACAGATACGCGATACACAACGACGACTGCATAAGTTGCAAGACTGCATATGTTGCAAAACGTACGTGTGTTTGTGATACTTGGTACGCGTGTGTTGTGATAATTTTGTGAGTTCAAAGTTCGAGAGAGTTTTCAAAAATTCTTGTTAAACAGTTTAACAAGAAATTCGATCATCAATTAGTTTGTGATTCAAGAGTGTTTATAGAGAGTTAAGGTTATAATCATTGTAATATCAAATTATCCTATTGATTTGATTAGAGAGTGATAATAGTTACTGTACTGGTTGATAATTGAATATACATTTGAACAATGGCGGGAAAAGGTTGTCCTATCTTTGATGGCACTGACTATCCTATGTGGAAGTTTAGAGCCATGTTATATTTGAAGTCTGTGGATCAACGGATGAGTACCGTGATTCAAGATGGCCCAATCATACCAATGATCCATATTACTGCCACTGAAAAAACTGTTCCCTCTGGAGAAACTCCCAAGCCTGAAGCATCCTGGACTGAAGAAGATCGTAAATTGTTCAATCTTGATGACAAGGCACAAAGCATTATAGCAAATGCTTTAACAAATCCTCTTCTACATACTGTGGTTGGGTGCCAAACTGCAAAAGAGATGTGGGATACTCTCAGTGTCACGTATGAAGGCACTGACTTGGTCAAGCAACATAAGAAGACAAATCTGAGTCATTCTTATGAAACTTTCTTTGCTAAAAAGAATGAAACTCTGGCAGATTTGTTTACCAGATTTCAATGCTTGATAAATGATCTGATCTTGGTAGGTGTCAAGAAAGATGAGAATGAGTTGGTACTCAAGTTCTTGGATGGGTTACCAGAACAATTCAACGAGATCACCATTGCACTTCATGCTAGAGGAACCTTAGGAAAATATGATCTCAGATCTATCTATGGTTTCCTTCTAAATCATCAATAGATCATGGAACAGAAGAAAGTGGCCCAGCAACAAGTAAAAGAATCTATAAATAATGCTGGATCTGCATTAATTGCAGAAAAGAAAAAGAAGGGATCTAAAAAGTCTCAAGCCGAGATTGACTTTGAATCTGAATCTGAGGAAGTAAGTCTTAACTCTGGTTCAGATGATGAAGAGATGGATGCTCTTACAGACCAAATGGCAATGTTAGCAAGAAACTTTAAAAAGTTCAAAAGAGGAAGGGGTCAATCTGACTGAAGCAAAAGTGGTAAGTCTACTTTTGATACTAAGAAAGCTAAGTGCTATAACTGTCAGAGGATAGGACACATAGCTACTGAGTGCAGAGTAAAGAAGGGAGAATCAGCTTCGGTAGCTGACAAGAATGCCTACAGAGTTGATAAATATAAAAAGAAATATCAAAGACTCAAAGGCAAGCCAGATGAAAACACCAAAGGTCTCCTTGCTGGAACTTGGGATACTGAATCATGTACGTTAGATGATGATGAGCCAGATAGGTGTTTGATGGCCATTGAGGATGAAGAGGAACAAGTTGACTATGAGTTAGAAGACAGTTCCTTTGATGAGGATCTAGCAGAAGCGGCTAAGCTGAGTAAGCAAACCAGTAACTGGGATCCTGTCTCAATGTATAAGGTAAATAACTTTAGCTCTTACACTGATGAACAAAAATGTCTAATGTTCAACTATCTGTTGAATGATTTCAAAACCTCTCTCATAGTTCAATCTAGTTTGAATACTGAAATTTCAAAACTAAAAGATGAACTTAAACACTCTGAAACTCTCTTAAATGCTGGTAAAAAGATCCAAAGTGATTATGAATGTCAGCTTCATATAAACGAACTTCTAAGTGAAGAACTGCAAGAATCAAAAGAACAAGCTGACAATCTAAGAAAAATCTGTGAATCTTGGTGTAAGTCATCAAGAGAAGCAGAAAAGTGTATTAACCAGCAGATACCAAATCAAGAAAAAGCAGTGCTAGGGGGAGATTATAGTGCTGCTGCTGATGTAATCATCGAAGATCAAGTCAGTCTTGAAGACAAAACGATGAAATCAGATGACATACTCCCAAGAACATTCTTAAGGAACAAGGAAGGGAAACAGGTTAAAACCAATAAGTTTGTGAGACTAACCCAAAGTCCTCAGGTTATTCACTCAAACCATCAAGCTGAATGTTCCATATCCAACAGAAACTGTAAGTCAGTTTTCAAAAGATTGGATTACAATTCTGTGAGAACAACTGTTTTTGATAGAATATCTCATGTTAACTCAAAAAAGACATAATTCTCAAGAAATATATGAAAGGATGTCTAAAAAGACGAAGTTGTCTGTAAGTCAGACTTCACCAAATAAAGGTAACCATAAAGCTGACAAAGGTATGTCTAAAGTCAGTGAAAATCAAGTAGACAAACTGTCGAAGATGATTGAAAGGTTATCCACATCATATGACCCTAAAACTGAATCCAAATTTAATGTTGGAAAACTCAAAGAAATCATCCAAACACCCATCTTTAGAAGAAAAAGTTATAAGTGTGGTGATAGAGGTCATGAGGCCAAAGATTGTGTAAGTACCAATCTTAGACCTAAAAACAAAAAGGATGATCAGTCCAAAACAGAACAAAAATTTGTTCGAGTTGATCAATCAAACCCCAAAGGATCAGCTAAGTGCTCATCCTCAGGACCCACCAAACAGTGGGTTCCAAAAAGAAACTAATATGTTTAGTTGATCACGTGCAAGGCTCCTACAAGTGGTATCTGGATAGTGGATGCTCAAGGCACATGACAGGAAGCAAGGGGATTCTAAGTGAATTCCAAAACAATAAAGGACCCAAGGTGACGTTTGGGGATAATTCTCAAGGAAGGAATAAAGGTTATGGAAAGATAACTGCTGGAAAAGTCACTTTCAAAAAGGTAGCATACGTTGATGGCCTTAAACACAATCTGATAAGTATCAGTCAACTGTGTCATGAGGAATATGAAGTCACCTTCAGAAAGCATGCAGGGTCAATTTATGATAAGAAGGGAAAACCAATATTAATGGCAAAAAGAGAGAGAGATATCTATTTGTTAGATCTCAGCTCCGCAGATCCTTCAACTGAAACCTGCTTGTATTCTAATTTAACTCCAAAGCTGAGTTGGTTATGGCACAAAAGACTGTCTCATTTAAACTTCAAATATATTAACAAGTTGTCTAGCAAAGAGTTAGTCTCTGGTCAGCCTAAGATCACATTTGCTAAAGACAAACTCTGCTCAGCTTGTGAAATGGGAAAACATCATAAGGGATCCTTCAAGTCCAAGCAGAATTTCTCAATTACAGAACCATTGCATATGTTGCATTTGGACCTATTTGGACCTATTAGCACCCCAAGCCTAAGTGGCAAAAAGTATACTCTAGTGATTGTTGATGAGCTCACAAGATTCACTTGGGTAATCTTCTTAAAAGCCAAAAGTGAAGCTGCATATAAGTTAATCAGCTTCATAAGACAAGAAGAGTTGCAAAAGGATAAGTCTCTTAAACAACTCAGAAGTGATCATGGGACTGAGTTCAGAAACTCAACCCTTGAAGGCTTTTGTGAAGAGAAAGGAATTATCCAGAATTTCTCATCTGTAAGAACTCCACAACAAAATGGAGTTGCAGAAAGGAGAAACAGAACTTTAATTGAAGCTGCCAGAACCATGCTATGTGAGTCAAAGCTCAAACTGAGCTTTTGGGCAGAAGCTTTAAGTACAGCCTGCTATACTCAGAATAGATCAATTATAGTTAAAAGACATGGTAAAACACCTTACGAGATGTATCATAGCAGAAAACCCAACATTGGATATTTCCATATTTTTGGTTCAACATCCTATGTGCTAAACCAAAGAGATCAGCTCCATAAGTTGGAACCCAAAGCTGATCAAGGGATATTTGTTGGATATTCTTCAATCTCCAAAGCATATAGAGTCTTTAATCTTAAAAGAAAGGTAATTGAAGAATCAGTACATGTTACGTTTGATGAGACAAGTATTGATGAATCCAACAGAGCTCAAGCTGACCCGGTTAGTCTGAGTGAGCTTGAAAGGAGCAAAGAAGATCTCACATCAAATCCCATGTATGTTATGGATGATTCTGATGATGATGATGATAGTAAATCTGACAAATGTGCATCATTGAAAGAAATTATCAATATTGAAGATAATCAGCTTGAGAATCTCGATGAATCATCAGGTACATGTCAGATTGAGGATCTAAGTGATCATCAAATTCCTACTCAGACTGAAGAAGCAAGTCCTATTCAGCCTGAGAGACACTGCTATGAATCAGACCCAGAACCTCAGTCTCCCACTATAACCTTCAAAGTATTAAAAGATCATTCTCTTGATGATGTCATTGGGAACGTTGAAGATGGTGTGTTAACTAGATCTAAGGCAAATGCAAACTATGTTGCGTACTCTAGTTTTCTATCTCAAATAGAACAAAAGAAGACTAAAGAGGCTCTAAAAGATGAAGATTGGATTGAAGCTATGCAAGAGGAGCTGACAGAATTTCAAAGAAATAAGGTCTGGACCCTTGTCCCTGCTCCCAAAGGAAAAACAATTATAGGCACTAAGTGGGTCTATATAAATAAAATGGGCAAGGATGGAGTAGTGATCAGAAACAAGGCAAGGCTAGTAGCTCAGGGGTATCGACAAGAAGAAGGTATTGATTATGATGAGACCTTTGCTCCTGTTGCAAGGATTGAAGCTATAAGGTTGTTTCTAGCCTATGCAGCCTTTAAAAACATTAAAGTGTATCAAATGGATGTTAAAAGTGCATTCCTAAATGGGGCACTACAGGAGGAGGTCTATGTGAAACAACACCGTGGGTTTATTGATGCTAAACATTTAGATTATGTCTATAAGTTAGACAAGGTCTTGTATGGACTCAAGCAAGCTCCTAGAGCCTGGTATGATACACTATCCACCTATTTGCTCTCAAATGATTTTTTCAGAGGAAGTATTGACAAAACTCTTTTCATAAGAAAGAGCAGAGGACATGTCATTCTGGTTCAAATTTATGTGGATGACATTATCTTTGGATCAACAAACCAAGATCTGTGTGATTGGTTCTCCAAGATAATGTCCAATCAATACAGAATGAGCATGATGGGTGAGATGACATACTTTTTGGGACTTCAAATCTATCCGAAAGAAGATGGTATATTCATTAATCAGAGCAAGTATGTCTTTGATCTGATTAAGAAATATGGATTAGACTCAAGCCATCCTGCAAAGTCTCCAATGTTACACAATGTCAAGCTACACATGGACATTGATGGAAAGTCTGTATGTCAAACTACATATAGAGGAATGATAGGTTCATTACTCTATTTAACAGCAAGCAGACCTGATATAATGTTTGCCACATGTGTTTGTGCATGATATCAGGCTAACCCAAAGGAATCACACTTGCTAGCTGTTAAAAGAATACTCAAATATCTGAAGGGAACACCAAACTTAGGTTTGTGGTATCCCAAAGGATCAGGATTTGAGCTGATAGGGTACTCCGATTCAGACTTCGCAGGATGTGGTCTTGATAGAAAGAGTACTACTGGAGGATGTCAACTTTTGGGTGGAAAATTAGTTAGCTGGACGAGCAAGAAACAAAACTCAGTGGCAATTTCAACAGCTGAAGCTGAATACGTAGCTGCAGGGAGCTGTTGTGCTCAAATACTGTGGATGCAACATCAGCTGAAGGACTTTGATTTGCATTATTCAAAGACTTCTATATTTTGTGACAATCAAAGTGCTATTGCCATCACACACAACCCAGTGTTTCACTCAAGAACCAAGCATATTGAGATAAGACATCACTTCATCAGAGATATTGTAGAAAAGGGAAAGATAGAGTTAGTCTTCATTGAGACTGAAGATCAGCTTGCGGATATCTTCACGAAACCAATTGAAGGCACAAGATTCACAACTCTACTCAGCAAGCTTGGAATGCACAACCCTTAATTGGTATGTTCCATTCTTTATCTCTGTTTAATTTTTGCTAAGTGCTACATTTGACTAAGTATCTAAATCTGAGCTGAGTGCTATCTGAAGATAAGTGCTCTATATAAGCTAAATATTCAGGATCAGCTGAGTACTCCATCTAAGCTGAACATTCAGGATCAGCTGAGTACTCCATCTAAGCTGAACATTTAGGATTAGCTGAGTACGCCATCTAAGCTGAACATTCAGGATCAGCTGAATACGCCATCTAAGCTGAACACTCAGGATCAGCTGAGTAATCAGTTCCAAAGTGTGGTCAGTTCCACATGTCTAGGTTAGTCCTAACAAATGGTATGTCCAACAATATGGTAAGTCCAAAATATTTACGGTGTGTCCGATAAATAAACGTCAGTTGCTTAAAATTTTTTATGATATATTCTTTTCATAAAAATATCTTTTCAATATAACAGTGTGAGTTTGGGTAACTAGCAATAAATTTAGCCGTTGTAACAAACTGCGTAGAAGTTTTTACGGTAACGGTCATATTTATTACCCTCAGATAACGGTAACTTTTCTCTCACATTGAAAAGGTATAAATAAGAGAGATTGTTCATCATATTTCGTTTAAACTTCCAAAATATTCTTCTCTCTTAAACCCTAACGTTGCTGTGTGTAGAGTTCATTGCTAAGTGCTTATTACTGCAAAGTGCAATCCAATACGATAAGTTCGATTTCATTGGAGGGGTATACACTAAATCTGACTGAACAAATGATTCGTGGTGGAAATTTCAAGAACAACGCACTCCCCACCTACAAACAAAACAATGTCATCGCCTGTACCGACATTCCATAGTCCAAAATTGGCAGGGGATATGAGTGGGTCTCCTACATTCGCAAGGGTCCCCTGGCACATGCATTTCTTCATGGACTTGCTGTGCTCGTCCCTTAACTTCTAACGGAATTCTGGTATACGTGTAAACTGGATGCAACTCAACCGCTTATACGGGGTACCGTCCTAAGTGGACAAGTGGCGATAGAAGTCGATGCAAGCTGTCTCCGCCGAATTCTTCATCTCCCGATTCATAAGTAGTATGAAGCAACGGTTTCTAGGGAAACATCACGAAGCGTTTTACCCTTAATGGGCCATCCTCAAGTTATTGGTGTCATACGGAAATCTGTTTTCCAGACGGCATGGGGATTTATGGTATCCACAGTGGTTTGTTCCCTTGGATACAAGGTGGGAGGTCTGGATAATGTAAATGAATTTGAAATGCAATTATTATACAACTTATTTTATGATCGACGAGTGGATTACGCTGAGTTGATCTTTGAGGCATTCAAGTCATTGGTGACTAAGAACGTAAGGGACACCATTGTACCCTTTGCAAGATTTATATCCAGGGTGATCGAGGAAAGGTTGGGTAGAAGATATACTGATCAATATGAGTCAATCTTTACTCCTGTTCTCAGCTACAGGATGTTCGCCCATGATATTTTCCCTGGGCACCCTACATTGAGTGCTCAGATGAGGGCGTATGTACAGCTTCCGATTCCTGAGTCAAGTGAAGCTGAGACAGAGGAGGAAGCTACGAAAGAAGTGGGTGACGATGTTGGTTCTGATACTGTGTCCCCTCAAGTTGATCAATCCAGGACTCAGTTCAGACCCCGTACTTAAATAATTTCATCCACCACTTCGAGTTCTGAGCAAAGGAGTCTGTTTCCTAGCTCTGAGTCTCCACTGCTAGGTGCAGTAGGTATGATTTCGCAACCCTTATCTCCTTCTCTCTCTTTTACTTCTCCATCTCCAAACTTAGAAGATAGGACTGAGTCAAGCCCAAATCAGTCTAACCCCTCTCCACCACCTCAAACATCTCCAACTATCTTACAATCTACAGCCAACCTTGGTCAGCCCACTGCTACCAAGGATAAGTCCTACACCTATACAAGGAAATCTGCCAAAGGTGTTCCTTTATCTCAAAAGGACACTAGAGTTGATATCACATTGATACCTCCACTGGCAGGAGCTGAGGGGGAGACACCTTCTCTTAAGGTGCCAACCTCTAGGTTCAGTTGAACCCTTAAGCCTATATCGGGTATGGTGTCTACTCAGCCCATACTTACTAGTGCCATGGGAGAGCCTACTTCTGTGCCTTCACAGCCCCATGAAGGTAACATTGAAATACTGACCAATCCCCAGGTTCAATTACCCCCTCCTCACCGATAAGCCTAGCTCACCCCACTACCATACCTCACGAATTTGGTCATTCTTCTCTTCCATTCCTATACACTCTAGCATGACCTGTCAATGAAAATTTCATACACCAGGAAGGTTTACAGGGTCTCCATTCTGGCCCCCTTAATTCCATAGGTCATCACCAACCTTTGGATATGGGACCCACATCCTTACCTATTGAGGAACACTCAACAGCCACTCCTACGGTTGAAATACACTCTTCCACTAGACAGGAGGACGTTGAAGTGAGACGAAGACCTGAGGAGTTCAAGCTGATGAACGACGATGCTCAAGTAATTATGGAGTATTTACAAACTCAGTTTGAGCTTCTACACAGGAAGAGGAAAGTTGACAAAGCCAAGTTGATGCGCAAACTTAATGATTTGTCAACTTCAGTTGCCAACTTGGAAAGCTTCATGTTCAAACTTAGACCCTCCCCTATTGATGATGACAAAAAGGGGGAGGAAGAATCAAAGAAGTATGATGATAAGGTTGAAGGGGAGCATACAGAGGAAGTACAATTTGAACAAGCTCATGATCAGTTCATGAGTACTGTAGATCAGCCTTCTCAACAACAACTGGCTCCAACAGTCCAAACTACTACAACTTCACAAGCTCAACCAGAAACTCCACTTGAAGAAACATCTCAAGCTGTTCACACCAACCTTCCTCAAGCTAATTTGCCAAAATTTGTTGAAGCTGAGTCCGTTCCAACTTCACAAATAGACAAAGGGAAGAGTAAGGTGTTTGAGATGGTAAAAAGAAAGAAAAGAAGTGTTATGCCTTAAGCGAAGAAAAGAAAGGTCATCATTGCTGAACCTGAGCCAGAGCAACAGGGTAAGTTTCAATTAGTTGCACATGAATCTGACTCAAGTGATGAAGCTGATGCAGTACAGAAAGCCAGTGACATACTTGCTGAGAAAATGTTACAAGAGATGGCTAAAGAACTAGGCGTTACAGTGGAGGAAATAAAAGAGCAGCAACGACAAGCTGAAGTTCAACGAGAAAAGGCTAAAGCTGAGGCTGCCAGAGCTGAAGCTGAAGCTGATTATTCTGGTCCAAGAGCTACCCCAATTCCCTACTCAGATGTGGATCTAAGGCATTGTTATAAAAGAACACATTTTAATAACAAGATTGAATCAATTACACTGAGTAGAAAAGGAGAATTGGTAATCATCAACTTTGTACTAGACAACAAACAAAAAATTGGTCTAGATATGAGATGTTTGTACAAGTTGGGGTTCTCAGAGTTGAAGACCGTAGCCATAACTATCAAGCAGATGAAAAAGAGTCAAATCAGACAAGAGATAGTTGATGCGCTTAAGACAATCTTCATAAGAATTGATCAGCTAGGTGAGATCCCTACTGATGAAATTGATACCTTTCTTAATCAAGGCAAAGCTGCAAGCATTAGAGAAGCAAGCCAACGAGCTAAAAGAGACATCATTTTACAAGTTCAAGAGGGAGTTGAATTCAGAGAGAATATTTATATCACTCAACCTTTGGAAGGATTCTTGTATCTTGATGTGGAAGGTAATCAATGTTTCTTGAAGATAGCAGATCTTCATTTGGGAAATATGGAATTGATTCTGTACTTGAGAATTCTATGTGATGACTCAATTTAGAACTCAGTATTAAGATATCATCTTAACAAAGAAATCAGATCAAGAAAAGCTGAGATGAAAGAGATGCCAGAAGGTGAAGAAATTGTGGTTGATGCTATCAAGAAAGCTGCAATTTGGGAACTTAAATGTTCTGATATGTGGTTAGAAGTTGGAGATTTCATTGATTAAATAGATTAGTTCTATAATTTTTTAAGCACTGAGTGTGCAGAAGCTAATCATAAAGATTAAGAAACAATGTAAATGATACGTTCATTAATACAAACTCAAGTTTGATATGTTCAAATTTTTATTATTTGATATGTTCAAAATTATGTTTGATATGTTCACACAAACAGCTTTGTAAGTTTAAGCTGATGATTGATATGTTCAATTGTAAACTGATAAGTTCAGTTGTATAAGTTTTGTAAGTTCAGAAATTAAATTAACTCTGATGAGTTCAGAATCTAAGTAGTTGTATATTCAAATACTTAGAATACAAGTCTTACAATAGATTTGTAACATAAATATCTTGTAAGTTCAAGATATGTGAGTAAGTATGGATCAGTTCAATACTTATTTCAATAACTAACTTTGGTCAGTTCTAGAGTTGTTCAGCATATTCTGTTAACCTATAACTAATTTGATTCAATGTTTTGTCATCATCAAATAGGGGGAGATTGTTAGTCCCATGTTTAGAATAGTTAATTTGATGAGACAAACTATCGATATGTATAGATAATAGGTTAAGAGTTAGGAATTATGTAAGTCTGTTATAGACTGACTAGTCAGCTTCAGCTGAGTAGTCAACGTATAAACAGATATAGAGTTTTCTATGTAAGTACTAGATAGCTTAGTGACTTCTAAGCTGAGATAGGTTTTAAGAGTGAAACTTGAAGACTTAAAGACTAGAAGATTCAAGAATCCAAGATTCACAGAAGTCAGTTTGACAAGGTCAAGACTGAGTATGTCAGCTCAGCGTCAGAAGTCAGTTCAGAATTTAAGTACGTTCTAAATTCTGTTATAAACTCTCCATATCTACGACATTTAAATTAGGATATCTAAACCTAATTTAAACTATCTATTAGTTGGATAGAAATCTCAAACGGAATTAACTAGATATGTTCTAATTAAGGAGTTTGTTACGGTTTTAAAGAAAAGATAAGTTATGTCTTTAAACTGCGATTTATTCGTAGATATATCAAATATAAGTATAAACCTTCTTATGGGATATACAAAAGAATAAACGAATACACGAAGATAGATGTTCTTACGTGTGTACGTGAACAGATACGCGATACACAACGACGACTGCATAAGTTGCAAGACTGCATAAGTTGCAAAACGTACGTGTGTTCGTGATACTTGATACGCGTGTGTTGCGATAACTTTGTGTGTTCAAAGTTCGAGAGAGTTTTCAAGAATTCTTGTTAATCAGTTTAACAAGAAATTCGATCATTAATTAGTTTGTGATTCAAGAGTATTTAGAGAGTTGAGGTTATAATCATTGTAATATCAAATCATCCTGTTGATTTGATTAGAGAGTGATAATAGTTATTGTACTGGTTGATAATTGAATATACATTTGATTAATTTGTTTGATTGTTTAAAGTGTATTCAACCCCCCCTTCTACACTATATCGATTTCTTGTTCACCCTCTTTGGGACCAACATTACCTTCTCTTGTGCATCAAACTTGATCACAAGAAGGAAGAACTATTAGAGAGAATGATCAACATGAACAAGAACCCCTCAACTACCAAAATTCTGTTCTTGGGCACAGAAAACCGTAACACACTTATCACACCACTTAATACCATTAAAAAGTGTGTTTAAGAATGTTACTTTTGCTATTACATTGATCGTACACGACCCATGTTGGTCAACACGGCCGTGTAGGCCCAAAGTCCACGGCCCTAAATGAGCCAAGTTAGCCCGTGTCTAATAGGCTGAACACGGCCCGTGTATAACTACACGGCTGTGTTGGCCCAAAGCACACGGCCTTGAGTTGGGCCAAAACATCCCGTGCTTGTTGGGCTGGACACGGCCCGTGTTCAGCCACACGGCCCGTGTACCATCCTGCCAAAACCCATTTTGGCTTCTTTCTCTCTTTTGCTTGATCATGTTGCCAGAATCAATACTTGGTGTGTGACCCAATAGGCCTATACTTCATCAGCAGTGCTATTAACTCGTTCGTGTCAGCGGGCAATACCAACAAATCTTACACAACACCTTGTATTCTTTGATAAGCTTATCACCCTAATGATCAGCTGAGCATTCTTGATCAACTAATCACCTAGGTTGATTAGCTTACACTTCTCCCAAGTCTAACAGTTGGTTAGCTGAGCATCTCTATGATGAGCTGAGCATCTATTATCAACTAAGTCCTTGTGTTTGATCATCTGATCAGAATTCCTTAGGCTGAGAAATCTTGTTATGAAGTTTAGAACATTTTATCAACTTAGTCGCGAAATATGTTATATCAGCTCATTGTATACTTTGTATTTATCCTTAAGTCAAAGGCAGAACATGTGTTGTTCTTGAATGCCTTTATCTCTTTCTTTGTAAAAGTTTAAAGCACCTTTTGGATCAAGTACGAGACAAAAGGGATTCTCCGAAAAAGGAGAAAGATACCTTAGAAGGAAAAGATCTTGAAGATTTGTTTTAACAACTAATTATGGTGGCAACTCTAACTTGGTAAAGTCAAATCAGAAGAACACTTGGTTATTGATAAAAGCGTAATTATGGAAAGAAAATTTAAACTTACATGACAAAAAGCATAAGATATAATATTTTTATAATGTGAGTGGGCGTCACCTTTTCTGAAAATTATACTTACTTTACACAATACTTGATAAAAGTGAGTTTACTTTTCACCCACTAACTTTACAATTATAATATTATTTTCTTGAGCTCTTTTGTCTCCTTTCTCTTAGCTAACCGGATGCCAAAACTTGTTTTAAAAATAGCTTGTCTATGTGTTGGACAAATTGTCTATGTGTTGGACAAATTGTTTCCACCTTTTATTGTACTTAGAATTTTTGCTTCTAGTACATGTAATTCTCGATTCATTATCAATAAGAACTATATAAAAGTATAATCTCGTGTCTATCAATAAGAACTATATAAAAGTGTAATCTCGTATCTTTAATTTTAGAAGGCTAGAGTTTGTATTCAACCCTCCTTCTACAAACATTTGTTGTTGTATACTTAATCTTGGACTATTAGTGTTATAAGTGATTATATGTGATAAGATGTGGTTATAAAACTAGAGGGGCCAAAACCGTCAAAATAGAACTTGAATAGTCAAGGGACTATTTATGCAATTATGGAAAACTTTCATATATATAATTGACTTTCACAAGTTAAAACTTGCAAAACTCTTCCACAGCAACATACATACATACTTGACTAGCTATATACTGCCTCTTTCTTACTGCAATTTTGATCAAGAATTCAGCGGTTTTAAGCTTCTCAATCATCATCTTCATCATAGGATCTTTGAGGTATGATTTGTGTGTTAGTTTTCAAGATTCACATAGGTCATTGGTAGATTTAAAGATCAAAGTTTGTTAATTTATAAGTTAGATGTTTTTTTAGATGTTTGGGGTGTAGGAAAACACCCGTGTGCGATTAGAAGTGTTAAAAGTGAGTTTTTATGGGTTTTTTGGCTGGAAAACAAAAAGGCACTTGGCGAACTGTTGCTGAAACCAGAGAGGCACAGGCATGCCTATGGAGGGTACAGTCATGCCTGTGACCGTGAACGCCATTGTTCATGAAGTCCAGGCGTACCAAGGCACGGGCGTACCTATGTGATGTACGGGCGTGTCTGGTGTAACATCCTGACTTTGGGCCTAGTAGTAGCTTAGGTTTTGGGTAAGTTTATATGTGATTATTAATTGATTAATTGCTTAATTAGTATTTAATTAAAGGATTAATTAAATTGATTAATTAAAGCTAATAGATATGTACAGAGATATGTACGAGTGTATGCATGCATGTAGTAAATATATATTTATGGGCTCAAAGCATGACACCTCCTACTTAGTACTTAGTATATGTGGGTGTATATGAGGATTAGTCATTAACGATAACTTCCTCACTTGTTAATCGGCAGAAGTGTGTATGTGTGTGTTTTAAGAGAAAACGAAGAACAAAGAATCGGATTTGGGTTATTGAAGCTTTTGGATTCAAGTTTAGATTGGTAAACGTCTTCTATATGTTTATATGATTGATTCATGTTAACATGTTATAGTTTTGATTAACAACATGCTGGGTTTTTGTATGAACACCATGTATGAACTTGTATGTGAACTAGACAGGTGGGGTTTGATTGACTTGGTTTTGTTCTTGGATTTTTATGGTGTTCTTGTTGATTATAAGCATGTTTTAGATAGTTTTAACATGATTAGATGTGATTTCTGGTAAGTTTATGTTGCTGGATAATTAATTCATGGAGGCATGAAGTTGGCGGATTTCGATTGAGGAAGATGAAGAGGAATTCCGACATATTGGATTCTGATACTTTGATGAAATCCGGGAAATTTAGAAACCGATCACCTTGAATTCGACAGAGGAAATCCTTTGGTGTGTTCCAAGAGTGAATTCCGATTGCTGAAATCCGATGGGATGAATTCCGATTGTTGAAATCTGATGGGATAAATTCCGATTGTTGAAATCCGATGGGATGAATTCCGATTGATTGAGATCTGATGGTGAATCCACTAGTGGTGGAAATCCGACATTTCGATCGGATTCTCTTAAATCCGACAGTGGTATCGGATTTCTTTGAAATCCGATGGTTTGTATTGTTTGTTGATATTATATGCTAAGTGTTCATGCATATGTGAATCTAACATGATATGTTTGATTTAAAGATGATATAAATATATGTTTGATATATATATTTATGAATCAGTTACTGATTTTGGTTTGTTGTGTTCTAAGGAACATACAAGGCTCAGTAACATTAGATCACTGAGTGGGAGTTCGATAATTCGAGGTTAGTGGATGTTTACTCACGGATGATATTAGTTGTAACAGGTTTGGTTGCAACTGTTTATGGATTAACGCCTGGATAGATTTTATATCTGTTAATTGATTAACTGGTTGATTGTTAATTAATTGTTGCGTCAATGATATGTATACATGATGGTTGGGAAGTCAGTTACAGCTTGGCACATGGGCTGGGTTCGTTTGCTATCGGCTAATCAGTATTAGGACCTTTTGATGCATTCGTTGCAACTTAAGGATAATATTGTGTGAGAATAGCAAACGAACTGTCGGTAAACCTTTGCTTCGGCCGGCATTGGTAGTAGGTTCCCGTAGAACCGCCGGTTTTCCCGGGACACGATTATTTGTTACTTCTTGTTAATATCATGTGGTTGTGGCTGATATTTCTATGGTGGTTTTACTCCATTCACTTAGCTTTGTGCTAATCCCCCACCTCTCACTCTTTTTACAGGTTTTGGTAAGTCAGCGACTTGACTGAGAGTGGTTAGCTTGGGGAATAATTGCCTAGGCCTCTGATGTGTTTATTTGTGACGAGCCGTAGTTTTGTAATACTGATATTTTGAACTAGTTGGTTTTGTAAATAGTGGTTTGTGAATAGTTGTAAAATACTTTTAGTATTTTAATCGCTTCCGCAGTGTAATTTAAAATGAAAAATATTGGGTTGAAAATACAGTGTTACAAGTTTGGTATCAGAGCCTTGGTTTGGTGATGTGAGCACGGTTGGAAGTGTTACATTCCCAAATCTTGGCTCATGGTAGGTTGATTACTCCTTGGGTGTGGGATTGGGATGAATTGGAGTGTGGTGGAGTTTATTATGTTATGTACTAACGGATTTATCTAATGAATCGTGAGGTGATATGATTGTTACAGAAAACAATGGCTGAACGTGAAATCTCAACTGGTGCCCTACTGTCCCGTCTACTGCCGAAATTCCTATTACAACAGTAGAAGTTCTGCAAAATGCTGGCATATCTGGTACAACTGGAGATGAGAGGGATGAATACATTTTCTAGTTAGAAGGTCAGTTACTGGATCTGAGAAAGGAACTAGAACAACAGAGACAAGTTCCTGCAACACAACCACCGGTTACTACCATTACTTCAACAACACCTGAGATACCACCGATCTTTCTAGCAATTACTACTCTAGTGGAGATTCCTCCCGTATCTATACCGCTACCACCAGTGTCTCAACCAACGTCTCAACCGTACTTCTATCCTCTGTTTGCTCAGGGATCTTATTCTTATCCTTATATGGGATTCCCTCCAAACATGGGATACAGGAAACCATGTACTTACAAGTAGTTTTTGGATTGTAAACCTGACGAATACCATGGTAGCACTGATCCTAACGTTACTTTGAACTGGTAGCGAGATACAGCTAGGATCCTGGATGCTTGCAAATGCGAGGTTGAGATGAGAGTGTGTTTTGCTATGAGGATGTTAAAGGGAAAAGCGATGGTCTGGTGGGATTCAATCACTACACATCTATCCAGAGCTCAAATGGATGCGATTACCTGGAATCAATTTCGAGATAATCTATGTGAGCAGTACTGTAATGCTTTTGAGTTGAACAAGATAAGAAAGAATTTATGGAGTTGCGAATGATGAAGAAGATGTCTGTGGATGAGTTAATTGAGTAATTCAATGCGAAACTGAGGTTTGTGACTTAGTGGGTGCCTGATGAACCTTCCCAGGTTCAACATTTTATTGGAGCATTGTTGTGAGAATACCGAAGTACGACCCAATTGGCTGGATCATTGTCCCATGCTTTTACCTTGGCAAAATATGCTGAGGGGAACATCCATGCTAGAGACAAACAGAATCGGGATGAAGCGGCTTTGCAGAAGCCGAAGTATGATCAAACGGGTATCCAACAGAAGAAGAGATGGCAGAGTAATCAGTCCCAGGGAAGTCAGAACAGGTAGGTATCAACGGGGGATTTGAGTGTTATATCACAGTGGTGTACGAGATGAAAATCTACTCATACAGGGCAGTGTACTGCCCAGACCATGCGATATGTGAGATGTGGAACCCATGGGCATGAGGATAAGGATTGTCGATTCCCTCGGAACGTGTGTTGGAATTGTCAGAAGGAAGGACACCGGGCTGGTGATTGTCCTTCGGGTAGGGAGGCAGGGGCAGGGACAAGGTCAGGGATAGGGGCAGGAGCAGTTGGGGGATCATCCTCAGCGGGGCAAAAGAGGAAGAATCCTCCGACACCGGAGGGTAGGGCGTTCAGAATGACAGTAGATGATGCTACTGCCACCGATGAGGTTATCACCGGTATGTTTCTTATAAACTCCCTACCTGCTCGCGTGTTATTTGATTCTGGACCGAATCGCTCTTTTATTTCTGTTGCATTTTATGATAAATTAAAATTGCGTACTACTGTTATTTCTGTACCGATTGAGATAGAAGTAGCAGATGGTAAGATAGTTCATGTTACAACTTCCCAGTGTCGTTCCTTTTAATGCCTTTGGCTGGCTTTGATGTGGTTTTAGGGATGGACTGGTTGAGTAGGCATAGAGCGAGCATTAAATGCCATAGGAAGCTGATTTCTTTTCCATTGTCTGATGGGTCGCATGTGGTGGCTCGAGGAGAAAGAAATAAATCTGCATTTCCTATCATTTCTTTATTGAAAGCCAAGAAATCCTTGAGTAAGGGATGCGAATGTTTTCTGGCATATGCTATTGATGCTAGAAAGGAAAAGCGGGCAGTTACTCATGTGCGAGTAGTATCTGATTATCCTGAAGTATTTCCAGATGAGTTACCTGGGCTACCTCCCATTCGAGAGGTGGAGTACAAGATTGATTTAATACCAGGTTCTAATCCAGTGGCAAAATCTCCTTACAGATGGGCTCCTTCTGAGATTAGGGAGATGATGACACATATTCAGGATCTTTTAGATCGGGGTTTTATTCGTCCGAGTTCATCGCCGTGGGGTGCACCAGTCTTATTTGTGAAAAAGAAGGATGGTACTCTGCGAATGTGTATTGATTACAGAGAACTGAACAAGAGGACAGTCAAGAATAAATACCCTCTGCCCAGGATTGATGATTTGTTTGATCAGTTGCAGGGTGCTTCTTATTTTTCTAAAATTGATCTGAGATCGGGTTATCACCAGGTACGGGTTTCTGACAAAGATGTTGCCAAAACTGCTTTCCGTACCCGGTATGACCATTACGAATTCTTAGTCATGCCGTTTGGTTTGACTAATGCACCTGCTGTGTTTATGGATTTGATGAATCGGGTTTGTCGACCGTTTTTTGATAAATCTGTGATTGTATTTATTGACGACATTCTAGTTTATTCTAAATCCGAAGCTGACCATGAGATACATTTGAGACAGGTTCTTAAAACTTTAAAACGGGAGCAACTGTATGCCAAGTATTCGAAATGTGAATTCTGGATGCGAGATGTTCACTTTCTGGGGCATGTCATTTGAAGTGATGGGGTTAAAGTTGATCCGGCGAAGATAGAAGTTGTAATGAATTGGGATGCTCCGAAGTCACCTTCTGAGATTAAAAGCTTCTTGGGATTGGTAGGTTATTATTGTCGGTTCATAAAAGACTTCTCTAAAATTGCGAATCCCATGACTAAATTGACTTGCAAGGAGGTTCCATTTAAGTGGAATGATTATCAGGAAAGAGCTTTTCAGATGTTGAAACGACTTTTATGTCAGGCTCCTATTCTTGCTCTACCGGATGGCTCAGATGACTTCATCGTTTAGTGTGATGCGTCATTTGCAGGGTTGGGTTGTGTGTTGATGCAGCGGGATAGAGTTATTGCATATGCTTCTCGTAAGTTGAAACCTCATGAGAAGAACTATCCAACCCATGATTTAGAACTTGCAGCTGTGGTTTTTACGTTAAAATTATGGAGACATTATCTTTACGGTACAAAATGCGTTATTTGTACGGATCACAAAAACCTACAGTATGTATTTTCTCAAAAAGAACTTAATATGCCACAGAGATATTGGCTAGAACTTGTTAAAGATTATGATTGCGAAATTCGTTATCATCCGGGAAAAGCCAACGTGGTAGCCGATGCTTTGAGTCGCAAGGTAACTGGGAATAGTAATTATTTTATGCGAATTGAGATAATTTCTGAGTTGATTGATACATTAAAGGCAGCTCAGTTGGAAGCCTTAAAGGATAAAAATCTGAAAACATAAATTATGGTTAAAAGAAAGAATGATTTGAGTGATGATTCTAGAGGATTGAAAGTATATCAATCTCGTGTTTGGGTGCCTTTGCTTGGAGGTCTCCAAAGTTTGATTTTGAGTGAGGCTCATAAATCAAGACTATCTGTTCATCCAGGTAGCACTAAAATGTATAACGATCTGAAGGTGCTTTATTGGTGGCCTACGATGAAGTCAGATGTTTCACAGTTTGTGGAGTATTGCCATATTTGTGCACAGGTTAAGGCAAAGCACCAGAAACCCTATGGATCATTGAAATAGTTGAAGATTCCAGAATGGAAGTGGGAGCACATAACAATGGATTTCGTAACCAAACTTCCACGTACACAGAGGAATCATGATATGATTTGGGTGATCGTTGATAGATTAACGAAGAGTGCTCACTTCTTGGCTACTAGTGAAACAGCATCACTCAATAAGTTGGCTCAGTTGTATATTGATGAGATTGTTTCCCGACATGGTATACCGCTTTCAATTGTATCGGACAGAGATTCCAGGTTTGTGTCTAATTTTTGGAATAGTTTACAGCGGGAGTTGGGAACGCGTGTTAATCCGAGTACACCTTATCATCCTCAGATAGACGGGCAAACTGAACGAACGATTCAGACACTTGAGGATATGTTACGTGCATGTGTGTTGGAATATGAAGGTTCTTGGGATTCCCACCTGCCGTTGATTGAATTTGTGTATAATAATTCTTATCATTCAAGTATCGGTATGCCACCTTATGAGATGTTATATGGGTGTCGTTGCCGTACTCCTACATGTTGGTTAGAGGCGGGTGAGAAACAGTATGCCGGGCCTGATATTGTACAGATCATCGCATATGAAGTGGCAATTGCACGAGAAAAGCTAAAAGCGGCTAGAGATCGTCAAAAGATATATGCTGATCCACGTCGTAGATCTGTTACCTTTGTTGAAGGTGAATTGGTTTATCTGAAAGTTTCACCTTGGAAGGGGGTTATCCATTTTGGAAAACGGGGAAAGCTAGCTCCTCGTTATATTGGGCCATTTCGTGTCCAAAGGGTGGTTAATGATCAGACGGTTACACTTGATCTTCCTGCGGAATTGTCAGGTATTCACAACACATTCAACGCTTGTTACTTGCGTAAATGTAAAGTCGAAGACGAGAGACAAATTCTTCCTTTACATGATCTTAAAGTGGATTCAAGAAAGATACTAGTGGAAGAACCCATTGAACTACTAGATCGGAAAGTGACTAAACCGCGCAAGAAACAGATTCCGATGGTTCTGGTTAAATGGAGACACAGTTTGGGTTCAAATTTGACGTGGGAAACTGAAGCGGATATGAAGACTCGTTACCCTTGATTGTTCGAAAGCGAATAGATTCCAAGGACGGAATCCTTTGAAGGAGGGAGGATTTGTAACATCCTGACTTTGAGCCTAGTAGTGGCTTAGGTTTTGGGTACGTTTATACGTGATTATTAATTGATTAATTGCTTAATTAGTATTTAATTAACCGAATAATTAAATTGATTAATTAAAGCTAATAGATATGTATAGAGATATGTACGAGTGTATGCATGCATGTGGTAAATATATATATTTATGGGCTCAAAGCTTGACACCTCCTCCTTAGTACTTAGTATACGTGGGTGTATATGAGGATTAGTCATTAAAGATAACTTCCTCACTTGTTAATCGGCAGAAGTGTGTATGTGTGTGTTTTGAGAGAAAATGAAGAACAAAGAATCGGATTTGGGTTATTGAAGCTTTTGGATTCAAGTTTAGATTGGTGAACTTCTTCTATATGTTTATATGATTGATTCATGTTAACATGTTATAGTTTTGATTAACAACATGTTGGGTTTTTGTATATGAACACCATATATGAACTTATATGTGAACTTGACAAATGGGTTTGATTGACTTGGTTTTGTTCTTGGGTTTTTATGGTGTTCTTGTTGATTTTAAGCACGTTTTAGATAGTTTTAACGTGATTAGACGTGATTTCTGGTAAGTTTATGTTGCTGGATAATTAATTCATGGAGGCATGAAGTTGGCGGATTTCAATTGAGAAAGATGAAGAGGAATTCCGACATATTGGATTCTGATACTTTGATGAAATCCGGGAACTTTAGAATCCGATCACCTTGAATCCGACAGAGGAAATCCGATGGTGGGTTCCAAGAGTGAATTCCGATTGTTGAAATCAGATGGTGAATCCGCTAGTGGTGGAAATCCGACTTTTCGATCGGATTCTCTTAAATTCGATAGTGGTATCAGATTTCTCTGAAATCCGATGGTTTGTATTGTTTGTTGATATTATATGGTAAGTGTTCATGCATATGTGAATCTAACATGATATGTTTGATTTAAAGATGATATAAATATATGTTTGATATATATTTATGAATCAGTTACTGATTTTGGTTTATTGTGTTCTCAGGAACAGACAAGGCTCAGTAACATTAGATCACTGAGTGGGAGTTCGATAACTCGAGGTGAGTGGATATTTACTCACGGATGATATTAGTTGTAACTAGTTTGGTTGCAACTGTTTATGGATTGACGCCTGGATAGATTTTATATCTGTTAATTGATTAACTGGTTGATTGTTAATTAATTGTTGCGTCAATGATATGTATACATGATGGTTGGGAAGTCAGCTACGGCTTGGCACATGGGCTGGGTTCGTTTGCTATCGGCTAATCAGTATTAGGACCTTTTGATGCATTCGTTGCAACTTAAGGATAATACTATGTGAGAATAGCAAATGGACTATCGGTAAACCTTTGCTTTGGCCGACATTGGTTATAGGTTCCTGTAGAACCGCCGGTCTTCCTGGGACACGATTATTAGTTACTTGTTGTTTATATCATGCGGTTGTGGCTGATATATTTGTGGTGGTTTTACTCCATTCACTTAGCTTTGTGCTAATCCCCCATCTCTCACTCTTTTTACAGGTTTTGGTAAGTCAGCGGCTCGGCTGAGAGTGCTTAGCTTGGGGAGTAATTGCCTAGGCCTCTGATGTATTTATTTGTGACGAGCCGTAGTTTTGTAATACTAATTTTTTGAACTAGTTGGTTTTGTAAATAGTGGTTTGTGAATAGTTGTAAAATACTTTTAGTATTTTAATCGCTTCCATAGTGTAATTTAAAATAAAAAATTTTGGGTTGAAAATACGGTGTTACATCTGGCCCGATAAGCCCAAAACTAAAAGATTTGACTGGGCCTGAGTTGCAAGGCACATGCGTTCGTTTATAAAGCACGGGCGTGCCCATGCTTTGTTTAGTTTTTGTTTCAGCAGTGTTTAACATTTATTATTTGTATTATACATGTAGAGACTAGTCATTGGTGTGTTCATTGAATCATAATCATATGTTGACATTTATAAATCTTACTAATTATAAGGCGAGTCTTCTAGACTATTATTCATATGTGTAGCATGTGTGTTATTACATTACAATACAGTCATGTATTCGTTATATGTGTTATTCAGCATATTGCTAGGTGTAGTGGTGGCTCAGAATTAGTATAGTACTGTGAGTGAGATTGTTGTCCCGGGTCTAGAACTAGAGGCTGGCATATTCATGATATGCGTATGTTATCTATATGTGATTTTATACATGTATTTTTATGATTGACAGTCTAGTTTACTCACTAAGCTCTCACAGCTTATCAAATATTATTTAAAAATATTTTACAGGGCACAGTAAAGACAGAATAACCTTTTTTGCTTCAAACTTGGGTTATGTATATATGTGGATCTTTTAATCGATCAGATATACAAACAAACTACGCTTCCACTTTTATGTAAAACATTCAGATGTGTAATATGATATGAGTATTAGTCTAAATGATCAAATTTTATAAATTGGGGCATTATAGTCTAGATATTGTTGGGGAGATAACCATTTCAACCCAATAATAGAATATGTCTATTGAAATATATAGGATTTGATGATAACAAAACCAAATATTAAGTAAGACTTGGAATGAATTTGAACATGTGTTGTTTAGATTCTGACTAGACGTTACTAAGTATAGAATATTAGCCGAAGACTTGCGAAGTATTGAGCATCAGTAGAAGACATCATCTAAGATCAGTTGAAGTAAAGACGAGTGAAAAAAAATCACCAACGCCTTACTCCACCATCAGCTGAGCAATTCTCAAAGTTAGCTGAGCAATCTATTGGATCAGCTGAGCATCATTTTGACCAGATGGACATCTCAATCACTTAACTAAGTTATTGAAAGTCCTTTGTTTGTGATAATAGATGAGTAATCTTAGAATAATTGAACAAAAGATGAAGAACTTTAACAAGAACTAGTATGAACACTTTGCATGCAAGCTTGAACATTCTCTGATATTGCACTAAACGTATTACAAGTTGTGAGTTTACAATATGGCAAAGGTTACCTTGCAAACTAGGTTTGCAAGGTATTTAAACTCAAAGCCTCATGGGTCTAAAGCCACATGGGCCCAAATATGACTAAACTAGAATAACAATATTAAAGTGGGCTAAGACCATTACAATTACTAGTCTAGTAATAATTAATTAAATATTACAAATGAACACAAGGCTAACAAACTAATATTGATCTAACCTTCTCCCATATTTGTTGCCTTGTGCTGAGCAGGTATGTTTCATGTGCTCCTTTGGCCAAGATGTCTTTCCCACCTTCTGATGGACTTTTTCTCTTGAACCTTTTCTTCTAGCTGATCCGCAATCTGAGTCATTTTTACCAATTCATCTTGTTCTGTTTTGTGTCTGTTGTTGTATCAAGTTCTGCGGAATGCTACTGGTTGGGTCTCAGAACATTTATCTTTGGAAGATCAGCCTCAACACCTAATTGTAGATCATGAGTACGGCTTAAAAGGATTTTCTTTCTCATAAAGTCTCTTATCACTGTCAGAGCTCTTTACTCTTCTCGGTTTTTGCCGGTTTTGCACGCTAGCTCATCTTCCAGATGTGTGATGTCCCCCAAGTTCAGATGTCTCAACTCAACCTCATGAAATGTATACCTCTTCCCATCTGCTCTTGTAGCATGGAAGTCAACCATCGAGTAGTTGAGGAAGTTGCGCATGTACACAAAGTCAATTTTGACGATCGGAAACCAGAGGCCACTTGTTCTTTTGGACTAGCGTGGAAGGTGGCAGCAAACCTAACAGATTTTTCATCTTCTTGAGAGTTTAGCATGTACAGATCATCAACCTCTCTGACTTCCTCTGAAAAGATCTGTGGTATTCTTTCTTCAAGGTATGGAGCATTGAGCGATTGAGTCGGCCAGCGGGGTTAAGCTTTTGCCAGTGCTTCCCTAAGCCTAATATTTTCTGTGGTTGGCCCTTCTGTTGTAACTCTTTCGTGAGTGGCCATTGGTTTCGGTCCTCCATGGTAAATTTCTAGTATGAACCATGTAACGTCCCTATTTTTTTATTTTTTTTTCAATTACCAAAGTGTACGATTAATAATTCACCACAAATAAAACATTGTATATGTTAATTACAACCCCGGGTGATAACTCGTAGAATTCAAATGTAGCTGTTTGGAATACATCATAGGGTTTAGATGGTAAGTAAGAATACTCACCTGTCTGCAGTCTTAGTTCTCAAACTTAACTCACTAATACGCTTTTGGTTACTTGCCAATCGACCGTCACCTACAATAGGTCTAATCAATCAATACCGTATACGAATCCCTCATTCGTTTACCCCCGTAATACATTTGGGTCTCACATAGGCATGTAACAATAAGGAACGCAAACAACAAAGTCCACAAAACCAGGGACGCGTCGTGTCCATCAAACTGACGCGTCGCATCAAGGTAAAGTGTCGGATTTCATACCCGGATTTCGACTGTCGGATTTCAACTCAGATTTCAACTATCGGATTTCACTTACTAGATTTCAATATCAAATGCATAAGTCGCATGAGGTGTATTTTGCTATAGAGGTCGCATGAGGTAGATTTGGTGTACAAGTAAAAGTCGCATGGAATACAATGGTATAAGTCGCATGGTTTATGTACATAGGATGAAATTCGCATGGAAGGAAATGGGTATATGAAAGTCGCGTGGGTGTACCATGCGAATGTCGCATGGAGTATTTTAGAGAAGTGTCGTATGAAGGTTTCATGCGAAAGTCGCATGAGTTGAGGGTGAAAGTCGCATGGTATGTTTTAGGCAAAGGTCACATGGTACAAAACAATAAGTCGCATGGAAGGCTCAAAGGTCGCATGGGGCATTTCAACAAAAGTCGCATGAGGGTTATTTGTGAAAGTCGCATGGTTAAAAAAATGAAGGTCGCATGAGGCTCAACATAAAGTCGCATAACTTAACACATAAATCGCAGACATATTTCAAAAGTCGCATGGGATTCATTCGTCCCTGCCAGTTCATCATTTTCAACTTTCAGGCTCCATGGCCAAAATCATGTTCTTTCAAAACTCAACCAAATCATATCATTTTTGTTTCATAATATTTCTCCACTCCTTTAAACACTTCTTTCAAGATTTAAACACATTTCATCAAATATTGAAGCTCATGCTTCCAATTCTTTTTTCTGGTTCTTCATAAACCCAGAACCCAAAAACCCATATTCTAAATCATGCTATCATAATCCAAACAAGATAAAATTGATACCTACAGTATCATAGTGAGGTAAGAAACATTACCTGATGATTCTTGTAGAAATTCTTTGAGTTTCCAGCTGATTCTTGAATCCTTCTTCCTTGTTCTTTCGTGAGTTTAAGCATACACAGACACACACTACCTCTCTCTCAATGCAACAATGTTTGGAAGAGTGTTGGTGGTTGTGCCCTAAATTAATATATATATATATATATATATATATGCCTTCCAAAAAGGCCTAAGGCCATTTTTCCCATTGATTGGGCCCAAGAAACATTATCCAATAACATACATATGTTTAGTCCATTAACTCTTTATCCATTCAAGCCCATAAAATCTTTAATACATTTCACAATTGAATTCACAATCCAATATAATTTATCATTTTCTCAATAAATATTCTTTTATTTATTTTTCGGAAGTTCGGGTGTTACAGACCACTTACCTTCTTGTTGTTCAGATTGTTTGCGGTTGCTGCTGACTGATAAGATCAATGGGTGCAACATTGAATTGCCCCTGCGGTGGTGGAAAGATGTCTAAAACCTCCCGGTTGATTGTTGTAAAGACTTTGCGGATGTTTATCAGTGGAACTTCTTTCACTTCCTCAGATACAGGCCTTTTGCCCTTGGCTTTTTCAGTTGAGGCTTCGGGAAAAGAAGGTTCAAGTTCAGTAGTTGTTGTTTGGACTTGTGGGATTTGGATTGTAGGGGTTTCAGGTCTATCTACCTCTGCCTCTACCCCTTGACTAAAATCAATTTCAAATTCTGTTTCAGGTTCATGCTGTTGTTGTTTACCACCACTAACACTGCCACTGCCGCTTTGGCCCTCTTGAGGCTTGGATATTGGAGCGGCTTCTAATATGAGAGTTGTACTTTGATCGCCAATGTATCTCCTCGGCCATTTCTCCCCCTCATGATGTCCTGGTTCCTCAGGATCACCATGCCTCCTTTTGCGGGTATCTGCTTGAGCTTTGCAGGAGGTCTCCACTACTTCCAGTCGCTTACAAATCCTAGATACAACTTCGGTTAAGGAATTTAGGGCCTGCATGATTGTCTCTTGAAAGTTGGTGGAGCTAGAGGGTGTCGGTTGGGGTTGACTTTGTAGTGCTGCGAGAAGATTGGTTTGTTAAGTTGTGGGATCAGCAACACTATTGAGTTTAGCATGTAGCAGGTCCTTGAGTTCATCGATTGTGTAATCGCGCTCGACGATAGTGGGTGGTCGGTTAAGGTGTTGGAGGCGAGTGTTGACATAGTCTTTAAGATTGGATTCAAGGCGGAAGAACTTTGAATCCACATAGATTCTAAGTTCTGTTGTAACCCCGAGCTCACGAGGAGGCCCGGTTCACACAGGGGTTGCTTCAACCCTATGGCCCTCACTTAGTGTTGGCATAGTGGTAGCACTGGAGGGAAATCCATTTGATCCTCGCGGCACCTCTGCAATAAAGACCGCTACGAGTGTTCTGGCAGCATCACTTAGACGTGCGAGTGGTGATCCTGTCCTAGTGAAAGATTGAAAACTAGTTAAAATAAGCGCTAAACTCGATGGTGATTGTAACATCGTCTCTTCTCAAAACATAATATCAGAGCATTAGTCAAATTTCCCTTTCCCACAAACAAGGCTAAACAGCCAAACCTGCAAAAAGCAATCAACCGAGGGGAATTAACACAAAGCTAAGTGAATGGAAGCTACAAACAAGTAACCAACAACAATAAGCACACACAATCACTATCTGATCAATCAAACAGATCTCAAATAGACCAAACCATCATCACAAAGCAATCCAACCTCTAGAGGAACGGCGGTTCTGCAGGACCTTCAACCGATGCGGGCCAAAGCAAAGGTTTACCGATAGCTATTTGCTACTTGGTACAGTTAAACCCCTTCTATTGCAACAAATGCATAGAAGATCAAGAACTATGTAACCAATAGCAGATAGCCCAGCCCAAAACATACGATAGCTGACCCCTAACCATGTACGCATATCATTAACCATACGTACAGGTCTCACCACGTCAACATATAATTAACCATGTACACTGGTCGCCAACAGTCCAAGAGATCTCAAACAACAAGCAACAATCAACTACCAACAATATCAGTCAACACAGTCTAATAACATATACCAGATTAGGCAGTCTATCATGGAAAATCAGACTAAATAGTCTATCATGGCAAATCAGACTAAACAATCTATCATGGCAATTCAAAGCATAAGAATATCTCAAATCACGTAACCATAAATGTTACCACCAACACCACTCGTGAGTACACTTCCACTCACCTCAGTCCTCGATCCTGTTTGCTCAGTTGTCTAATATCACTGAGTCTTCGTAGTTCATGAGAACACAACAAACCGAGATCAATCTCAATCCATAAATATATATCCACATATATTTATATCAATTATCACCACATTCAACATGTTAAGATTTCACATAAATAAACATACAACATGCTAACAATCGAACCAGCATTAAAAACTTCAAATCCTGAAAATTGCCCGGACGCGTTGCGTCTAATAATCCGACGCGTCGCGTCGCCTCAGAGTGTCGGATTTCCTCTCGGATTTCAAGAATCCGCCGGATTTCAAATCCCGGATTCTAAGTGTCAGATTTCAAGGTCTCAGATTTCAAACAATCGGATTTGGGCTTCGGATTAACAAAGAATCCGATAAAATCAAGAACGTGTCACGTCCAAGGGTATTACGCGTCGCGTCGCGTCAAACCGTGCATCATCTTCTTCAATTTTCCAGCCGACTCAACCTTTCAAAGTCCGTTTTAACCTCTGATTTACGATCCAAAACACTTCCAAACATGTATAAACATTATATAACATGTATACAACTATCATGGACATCCTAGAACTCATCAAATCATCATTTTATGCAAAACCCATTTACTAGTTTGAGCTTAAAGCTCCATTAATGGTGAAATACCATATAACCATGTTTTTCAACATATAAACACATCAACATGAATCATAACATGCTATATACATTTTCTCACCTTCGTTTTGAATTAAAGAACACAAATCTTCAACTTTTGGAATTCAAGTTTGCAACTTTTGAAGGTTTCTTCACTAGAAGGGTTTTTTTCTCTCAATACACACACTACACCTTTACACTCTTTTGATAAATGAGCAGACAATCTTATTCAATTACACGTACACACAAATAGTATCAAAACCAAGCAGGCTGTGGCATTTTTGAAATTCTATTCTTAGTATCATGCATACATGCACACCATACATGCATACCATACTCCTATCATTTCTTTTCTTTCACCAGTAAACCAACATACCTAAATATGTAAGTTAATTAATTTAATTTATTAAACCTTTAATAAACATATAACAATTTAAAACACAATTAATCACATACCGCCAACTCGCTAATCTCTTAGCCTAGGTTTGCGGGTGTTACAAATCTTCCCTCCTTTAGAGGATTCCGTCCTCAGAATCCCATGGCACACATCACACGGAAATATCCACTTAATATACATTTCTGATTGTCAAGTCAAATATAACTCATACGTATTTCCATCTTACTATCAAACACATAAATCCCTTTCTACATATCTTTCTCAGTTTGCAATCACCAGCTTTTTAATAACTTATCCTTCAAATCTCTTCTTCAATTCAACATTCAACTCAACATATAACTCATAGACTTTGATAAATCTGTCTTTCAACTCATTTTCATTCAAATTCACGCATTTAGATAATATCAACACATCTCTTGAATACTTGGTCGCATTAATCTGTTTATCTCAATTAATGAATTCCACATATTGCTTCATTCTTACCTTCAACTAATCATGTCAAACATTACCACGATACGCACAAATCGACTCACCATAGTTACTTCAACATCCATCAGATAAAAATCACATCACATTTGTCTAATCAGCTTAGTTATGAATTCCTCAGATCATCAAAATCTCACACAAACACAAGTTCATTCTCATATATCTGTACAATTCTTTCTACTTCACTATCCAATAAGGATTCAGTCGCACTGCTCATCTCATATATCGATGCTTGTTATAAACTCTTCTAAAAGTTTAGTCAATTTTTCAATTTCCGTTAGAAGTTTTTATATATAGCATCACACATTCTATTCATCTCATCAATATACAATTTCACTCCCAAGTGTCATCCTATAGTGGTAGAATACAGTTACTTTGATTGTACGATCATAATCCCTCGTAATATATCCGGATTTTCATCACGTATAGTACATTACATATAAATTCCGTCATAACTTGTCTCCATCACCGTTCTAGTATCTCAGCTTATCTCAACAGTTTACAAATCTCTGATACTCTATCTTGATTCATACATAATCATGTCATATTCCCACGAATTATATCTTGTTTACTCTTCTTAGTAGGTTATCAAAAAATACCTTTGTGGCATTATACAATTTAGCCTTTCCAAGTACACTGGCAGCTTAGTTTCGTAATTCTTGTTCAAATTAAATTTCCAATTCCAAGCAAAGGTACTTTCTAGCAAAGGCAATTTCATGTATAATATCCACAAGTCTTCATTCCATATGTTCAGGCCATTACATTCCTCTTCTCTCTTCCTCATTTTCTAATGAACTCAATCTGTCGTTCTTCAAATCACATATATCTTCAGTGTTGGGTTTTCGTGGTCAAAAATCGCAACGGAAGCAAAACGAGTAGAAAAAGAGTTTCAAAATTTGACCACGAATACACCCACCAAATGGACCAAAACTCTAAACATGGATAAGGAAAAAATAAAGACAAGAAGGAAGAGGTTCATACCCTTGAAACTACGTTCCTTAGTCAAGTGGATTTGGAGATTAGAAGCATGTGTACTAACGTCTACACCTCTATCGAAGTCCACACCAAGTCTTGATCTTTTCCCACTTGCTAGAGTGTTAGATAATCCTATCTAAACACCACCAATATGTCTAACACAAGAACACTAATGCCTTAGTACTTCTAGTGTGTATATGAGAGAATTTGTGTGCAACGTATATATTTGTGAATCAAGTTCAAGGAAGCTAACACTAGAAATTCTTGTGGCTTATATAGAGCTCAAGTTTGAACTCAAAAACCGTCAATCATAATGCCACAATCAATTACTAGAGTTATGACCATAAACATCACAATAATCAGCCATGAAAGCTGATTAAAGAAGCTGTTACTGCACAAGGCACGGGTGTGCCTGCCCAAAAGGCCACGCCCAAGTCACACCGGACTTGGGCTCGTGCCTGTCCATTGGGCACAGGGCACGGGCGTGCCTCCCAAAGGCACGGGCATACCTTGCCACAGGCCACACCCAAGTCACGCCCAACTTGGGCTCGTGCCTGCCCGTAGGGCACGACCGTACCTCATAGAGGCACGGGCATGCCTTAGCCCACCAAAACCAGTTTCTGGTTTTCTCCCTCATTAGACCATCCGTGATGCCGGAATCGATACTTGGCATGTGACCCAATAGGCCCTTGCTTCATCAGCCATGATACCAACTCATGTGTGTGTTAGTGGGCGTAATCCAACAGACTCCCACTTGCACATGACAAACTTACAAAAGGTGTCACCGACATAGAGCGGCCTCTAGCAAGGAATCTATGCCCCCAAGTCAGCATAGGGTTTGTCTTCCCAAAACAAATACCTCACCAAAAGAAAAGGTCCTATAGATAAGTGATTACTTATCCCTTCGTTCACGATATTAGATGTGAATGCAGGTCGTGGGACATGATCAACCCCAAATCATTCACGATTATGTTTCTCGATATAAACTAACTATGAATAACAATACAAGTTGCACAATTGATCCATTATCAATTCAACTTGAGCACGGCCATGCATTTTGATTTGTCATCAGCTTAGTCAACGAGGGGCCCAAGGATAACTCTCAAAAAAAGGAACAAATACCTTCGACTACACCGCCCTATCATAATAACAAGTTCCTTATAACAGCCAGTTACGAACTGCGTTAGAAAGCAATCTAAACAAGTCCAAGTTAATAATCAAGCAACGCGTGCATCTCTAGTAGAAGGATAAATAATATTATCATCCTGATTTACTCGTGATAATATCCATGAAGTAAACTCAGGTACGGGTCCTCCAATTACTTAATCACCATTAAGTACAGGCTAGTGTTGCGTAAACAAGTATTCAATTCAAGATGAAAACTTTACCAACCACTCGCCTCGGTCTTAACTCACTTCTTCCTTCCAATGAAGAACAACCGATCTTGGAGTATTTAGAATAAACAAGTTTATTCATGGAAGTATTAAACATGCAAAGATAGAACACAATAATGTTTCATAAAGTAATCGCACCATGCGTATATTAAATCCCCATTTAATAGTCATTACAATAAGAAATACATTATTGCTTTAATGTTCTCAATAACAAATACAACTAAAACGATTAAACCAAGTCACTAGAAAATCTAATATCAATAGACTTTGCATGAGAATCATGCTTAACTTGTGACAAAGGTTTGGTGAGTGGATCTGCCAAGTTCCCCTCAGTCGGTACTCTACTAACCACAATGTCTCCATTCTCGATAATATCACGAATAAAATGATATTTCCGAGCAATGTGTCTTGTACGTCGATGCGCTCTTGGTTCTTTAGCTAGAGCTACTACACCCTCATTGTCACAGAAGATCTCAATAGGGTTAGCGATGCTAGGAACAACTCCAAGGTCTTGAATGAATTTCGTCATCCAGACGGCTTCCTTAGCAGCCTCGCTTGCAGCAATATACTCTGACTCCGTAGTTGAATCGGCCACGGTATCTTGCTTGGAACTTCTCCAACTTATTGCTCCACCATTTAACAAGAATACAAATCCCGATTGACACCGGCTATCATCCTTGTCCGTTTGGAAGCTAGCATCAGAATATCCAGTAACTCTAAGCTCCTCTGATCCACCGAAGACTAAAAATATTTCTTTAGTTCTCCGAAGATATTTAAGGATGTTTTTAACCGCAACCCAATGGCTTTGACCAGGGTTAGCCTGATATCGACTCGTCATGCTCAAAGCATACGACACATCAGGCCGAGTACATAGCATAGCATACATGATCGATCCCATTGCCGGAGCATACGGGACTCGACTCATTTCTTCTAGTTTCTTTTGAGAACTAGGACATTGAGACTTGATCAACGCCATACCATGCAACATAGGCAAATTCCCTTTCTTGGAATCTTGCATCTTGAACCTCTTCAAGACTTTATCTATGTATGTACTCTGGCTCAAACCAATGAGTCTTTTAGATCTATCTCTATAGATCTTTATCCCCAAAATATATGCTGCTTCTCCTATGTATTTCATAGAGAAGCAACTCCCAAGCCAGGTTTTCACTCCCTGCAAGGTAGTCACGTCACTTCCTATGAGTAGTATGTCATCCACATATAAGACTAGAAAAACAACAGCACTCCCACTAGCCCTAACATATACACAAGGTTCATCCTTGCTTTTAGAAAAGCCAAACTCTTTGACCTTTTCATCAAAGCAAATGTTCCAACTCCGAGATGCTTGCTTAAGTCCATAAATGGACCTCTTAAGCTTGCAGAGTGTATTAGGATATTTGGGGTTTACGTAACCATCAGGTTGTGCCATGTAAACCTCCTCTGCCAACTTCCCATTAAGGAAGGCAGTCTTGACATCCATCTGCCATATTTTGTAATCGTAATATGCAGTGATAGCCATTAATATCCTAATAGACTTCAACATAGCCACTTGAGAAAAGGTTTCATCATAGTCTACACCATGAGTTTGAGTGAAACCCTTTGCTACCAGTCGGGCTTTGAAGGTGTCTACTTTTCCATCCATGTTAGTCTTCTTCCTGAAGATCCATTTGCACCCTACTAGCTTGTGGCCAGGTACTGGATCAACCAAGTCCTAGACTTGATTATCCGCCATGGATTGCATCTCACTATCTATTGCCTCCTTCCACCTAGCAGATTCAGGGCCCGCTACGGCTTCCTGGTAGTTGGTCGGTTCACTATGATCCACCAATAGTTCGTCGCCCTCGGATATGAGAAACCCATATCTTTCCGGCTCATTACGAACTCTACCAGATCTACGGAGCTCTAATGGTTGTGTATCAGGCACCTCATCCACCAAAGGTTGACGTTTCACTTCTTCCGGTACGCCGACCTCAGAAGCGGTACTAGTGCCAACATCAGGTTGATCATTGGTGTCATCTAGAATTTCTTCTAGATCGACTTGCCTCCCACTGGCTTCTACAGATATCAGATCCCTTTCAAGGAAGACCGCCCTTCGAGCAACAAACACCTTGTTCTCTGAAGGTTTGTAAAACAAATATCCCATAGAACCAGCTGGGTAGCCAATGAAAATACACTTCTCGGCTCTGGATTCAAGTTTTTCTTGAGCTTCACGTCTTGTGTAAGCCTCACAACCCAGACCTTGAGATAGGCTAGCGAAGGAACCTTTCCATGCCACATCTCGAATGGTGTACTCGCAACCTTCTTTGTTGGTACAAGATTTAAGGTCCTAGCAGCGGTTTCCAAACCATAACCCAAAAACTTGCGGGTAGCTTTGTATGACTCATCATGGGCCGAACCATATCCAATAAAGTTCGGTTCCTCCTCTCGGCGACCCCATTTAATTGTGGTGTCCTGGGTGGAGTAAGTTGTGAAATAATTCCACAACCTTTAAGATGATCAAGAAACTCGGTACTAAGATACTCACCACCCCTATCGGATCTGAGAATCTTAATCTGTTTGCCCAATTGATTCTGCACTTCGTTTTGGTATGTCTTAACCACCTCAAAGGTTTCAGACTTATGCTTAATCGAATAAACATAACCATACCTACTGAAATCATCAGTAAAAGTAACGAAGTGCCTACAGTTATTTCTTGTAGCAGACTTGAACGGACCACACACATACGTGTGAATAATGTCCAACAAGTCTTTGCCCCTTTCACTAACGCCGGTGAAGGGAGCTTTAGTCATTTTGCCTAATAAACAAGAATCGCATACTTCGCATGACCCGTGATCAAACGATTCCAAAATCCCATCCACTTGGAGATTGGCGATACGTTTCTTGCTTATATGGCCAAGACGACTATGCCGCAAAGACAACTTGTCCAATACACCTTTGGACTTAGAATCAATGTTCATGATTGATTTATTACCATCCAAATGCACACTTGTTTCGTAAATCCCACGACATGGATAAGCTTTAAAGTAATGAACATCATTTCTCAAACAAGAAATATATCCATTATTAAAATTACTCATAACCATCGTCAAACAAAGCGTGAAAGGAAATACTGTTTCATGCCACACAGGGTGAAAAGCAAACATTTAATAAGGTAATGGCAAGTCCTGAAGGAAAGGCGAGATTAACACTCCCTATCCACTCCACGGGAACCACATCCTTGTTTCCCATGATCAGGTCATGCTCTCCAACACCCAGCGCCCTACTTCTTTTTAGCACCTGCACATTATTACAAATATGAGTGCCACAACCGGTATCAAGTACCCAGCCATTAGAAGTAGCGGTATTGTGGAGTTCAATCATAAACGTACCTGAGTTACCCGCTCCCTTCGGTTTTACCCGCTTGAGTTCCTCGAGGTACTTTGGGCAAGAACGCCGCCAATGCCCCTTTTCCTTGCAGTGGAAGCACTCGGCTTCCGCAGGGTCCTCGGCCGGTTGAACCATCACGGCTTTCCCCTTGCCCTTCGGGGCCGGACTCGGGTTAGGTTTTGCAACCTTCCCCTTACCCTTTACTTTAGAGGGGGGAGCGCCTTTTCTTTTGGTTCCGTCTCCCTGGATAGCTAGGACGGGTTTGGACGAGAAGAGCTTCTTGGACATGTCAGACTCGACGGTCTTTAACATTCCGTGAAGCTCCATTAGGGACTTATCCATGCCATGGACATGATAGTTCCACACAAATTGTGAAAAGGAACTAGGAAGAGAACGGAGGATCATATCCACCGCCAGCTCCCTCCCCAACGGGAATCCCAACCTCTCCAAGTGATCAACCAATGCTTTCATCTTAAGCACGTGAACGCTCACATTTCCACCCTCCTGCATATAGCAATCGAAAAGGGACTTTAGGCACTCGAAGCGCTCTAGCTTAGCCTGTTGTTGGAACATTTCCTTCAGCTGGTTAAGCATGTCATATGCCCCTAAATGTTCCATTTGCTTTTGAAGCTCAGGAATCATTGAAGAGAGCATAATGCAAGCCACTTCGTTCGTTTCCTTGACGCGCTTATCATACGCGTCTCGGACCGCCCTAGTCGCATTGGCCGCAGGTGCTTCCGGCAAAGGCTCCTCGATGGCCTACATCTTTTGTTCATACATAAGGGCTATCCTTAGTTGCATGAACCAATCCATGAAGTTTTGGCCATCGAGTTTGGCCTTTTCGAGGAACAATTTTAGGGAAATAGAGTTTGATGATGATGTAGAAGCGTTGTTTGATGCCATCTAAAAAATTAAAGTACCAATTTTTAGTTGTCAAATCCTTGTAGAAATAATTACCCAATAGTTATAAAAAATCAATTATTTGAACAAGGCTAAGAACCGTATTTCACTCTATCTCGTGACGGGTTTACCGTGGATCACGAAATAAGTTATTTAGGCCGGTAGACAAATTACCGATTACAACCATTACAACTCTTAGATCCTTGCGGGATCCTTTCGACATAAAAAGTCTAAGGCATGTTTGATCCCTTCATGCACCAATCCTTATATTATTTCTTAAATGACTCGGCTAGAGATCGACATCATTTAAGCTTTATAAAAGAATTTGTAAGTCGTTCGTCAAGACACACGTTGGTACCCTGGCCCAATCATTGGTTCGTGCTTAAGCTCGACTACCAATATTGTGGGTTGCCACACTCACCTTCCACACAACTCCACAAGGCATGACTCGTGCTAAAGCTCGACAATCATCCAAGTTTTGTTAGATTTGGGTGGTGTCGTCTTACCGGTGGCACGTGACTTACTTTTCGAAAAATGGGTTTTTGTTTTTCCGGTTAAAATAATATTTTAACAAGTTTGCGAATTAGCAATTTTAAGTGACAAAAACTCCTTTTTAATCACCGTCTAATATAAACACCTTTTTATATTAATGTTTGCCAATTCTTATGCGCGTAGAAATATAAACCCATTTATAAATCTCTTTGTTTTATATATTTTTCCAAAAATTCTCTAGCATGCAAATCCTAAAGAATTCAAATATAAAACAACCACGCATAAATATAAATAAAGACCCGGTAACATGCCCAAATCCTAAGTGTTATCCCCGTGAACCAAAACGGGGAAAACATAGTCAATCTAGGGACAACACCAAGGAATGTTCCGTCACAATCTCCACACCGGCGAATCTGCGGATTTGTTTCGTCAAGATGCCAACACCGTGTCTCCCGGTTGGTTTGAAGCAATACTTACATATTTGAAAAATCTAAGTACGAGTACATAATAATAAGAAAATGACATGCAAATCGCGATCCTAATAATCTATTACGAGTACAAAGATTCAAATAAACGACATGCAAGTCGCACCAAATATAAATATTACAACAATACGACACGCAAGCCAAAACCAAAACCAAACACAAACATCACAAACCCAAAAACTAGAAGGCATGGGCGTACCCCAGAGGGTACGGGCGTGCCTGCCCATTTGTCAGTGTACAGTTTAAACAATTTTAAATAGTTTACAAATTCTGCCGGCACGGCCCGTACCCCCACTGGTACGCCCGTGCCCCTGTCACCGGCACGGCCGGTACCCCTAGAGGTACGACCGTGCCCGGTCACCAGAAAACCAATTTTGGCAGAAAACTCAGAAAATCCGGTTTAACTCCAAAAGTGCAAAGCCATGTTAGAGATGACTCTGATACCACTGTTGGGTTTTCATGGTCTATAATCGCAACGGAAGCAAAACGAGTAGAAAAAGAGTTTCAAAATTTGACCACGAATACGCCCACCAAATGGACCAAAACTCTAAACATGGATAAGCAACAAATAAAGAAAAGAAGGAAGAGGTTCATACCCTTGAAGCTACGTTCCTTAGTCAAGTGGATTTGGAGATTGGAAGCGTGTGTACTAACGTGTACACCTCTATCTAAGTCCACACCAAGTCTTCATCTTTTCCCACTTGCTAGAGTGTTAGATAAGCCTATCTAAACACCACCAATATGTCTAACACAAGAACACTAATACCTTAGTACTTCTAGTGTGTATATGAGAGAATTTGTGTGCAACGTATATATTTGTGAATCAAGTTCAAGGAAGCTAACACTAGAACTTCTTGTGGCTTATATAGAGCTCAAGTTTGAACTCAAAAACCGTCCATCATAATGCCACAATCAATTACTATAGTTATGACCATAAACACCACAATAATCAGCCATGAAAGCTAATTAAAGAAGCTGTTACTTCACAAGGCACGGCCGTGCCAGCCCAAAAGGCCACACCCAAGTCACGCCTGATTTGGGCTTTTGCCTGCCGGTAGGGCACGACAGTACCTCATAGAGGCATGGGCGTGCCTTAGCCCACCAGAACCAGTTTCTGGTTTCTCATTAGACAATCCGTGATGCCGGAATCGATACTTGGCATGTGACCCAATAGGCCCTTGCATCATCAGCCATGATACCAACTCGTGTGTGTGTCAGTAGTCATAATCCAACATTCAGTTCACAAGAATCAACTGTCATTTAGCTAGCTCTTTCACATATATAACTCCTTGTAATTAGGCATCAATTATATCTTTTACCCAAACAATTCTGCACATCTCAAACTTATCTAATCTGTAGTAATCCATCTCTTTCTCATATTTATTTATTTCAATCATCCAAGTCATCAATTTCCAGTAAAGGAAATTTTAATTCCATTCATCAAGTCAAGTGTACTTCAACTCGCATAATCCCAAAGTTGTCATCATAAACTCCCTCGTATTTTCACATTTCTAATCATCAATTATCCCTCCGAGGTAATATTCAAATCTCTCGTTCACATTCATTTATTCATACTAAACACTGTTCCTACCACATGTTCAACTCATCCATATATAAGCATTTGCTACTTCTTTTAATAATCAGGTCAATTCCACATACTTTTTCTTACAATCAATATTTTTCCACATAGTCAATAAAACGCACCTATTACAACCTTCTAGTCATGGTTTAAATCATTTCTCTCAAAAATCTTTTACTATAGGACATAAATTACTTCTTTGATTCCATAACATAATCATCATTTGTTGATCCAACAATTTCAATATCTCAACATACCCTAATCTCTTCAGATTCATCGTTCATCATCATAAATTATCTTTACCCAGTAGGTTTAATAACAATAACTCATAATCTCAGTTATATCTTTATCGAAACATCTCTTGGTTGACACCAATTTCTTCCAATCCTTAACAATTCATTTTCTTCCCCTCTTCTTTGCACAACATAACATATAAATATACATATACAGACATAGCATATCAATACACATATACAAATACCGTTTTCAAAACAATCTTACAACACATTGCATGGCATGCAATTTTAACTAATCTGGAAATATTCTTCTTTAGCATATCATACCCAATTCACATTGTTTCAAATATCACATACGTACCATCATATCATTTCCTGACAATAGTACCAGATAATTTCACAACTTAGATGTCAAAATGTCAACTATCTCTACTTCTAAAGAATCATATTCTTTCAGAAGTAAGCATACACATTTAGCACATAAAGGCATCAAACATCCATAGTTAACTCTTGAAGTTAATAAACACAGGAATATAAAAGTTATCAAAACGTACCCGTCACATCATCTTCGATATTAGCATCGTCGTCAGTCATCATATCAAAAGTTCTACCCTCTAGCTGTTGGAATATGCCCGCTGACACGAACGAGTTAATGGCACTACCGATGAGGTATAGGCCTATGGAGTCACACGCACCAAGTACTGATTCCGGCAACACGATCAAGCAATAGAGAGGAAAAGGCCAAAATGGGTTTTGGCAGGATGGTACACGGGCCGTGTTCCTGAACACGGGCCGTGTCTAGTCCAACATACATGAGGCGTATTGGCCCAATTCAAGGTCGTGTAGTTTGGGCCTACACGGGCCATGTAGATGAACACGGGCCGTGTAGTGCCAGTTAGACACGGGCCGTCTTAGCCCAATTGGGCCGTGGACCTTGGGCCTACACGGGCCGTGTACGTTCACTGTAACAGCAGAATTAACAGCCTTAAACACTTGGTTTAATGGGGTTAACTTCTCATAATGATGGTAGACAAAGAGACCACGAGTTATCTACTCTAGTAGAGGCTTTTGGCTATCACTTTGTCCCTTAGTTGACATTAGAACTCTCTCTCTCTCTCTCTCTCTTGTTCTTGGTGTTCTTGAGCACAAGAAGCAAGATATACACACACTTGGTTGTTGCTTTGGTGATTACACATCAACTTGCTAGCACTTGGGAATCAAACAAGCTTGGGATGGACTTCATTGGAGGGGTTCTTTGTTGGATTCTAAGCTACTTGACAAGGAAGGTTAACTTGTGTTTTGATCAATTGAGGTATAACCTTTCTTCTTTTCTTGTTCATATTAGTTGCAATGTCATTGTTAGATTTTGGTCCATGGGAGTGTATTCACTAGTTTGGCATTGTTTTTGTTATACATATTGCTTCCGTTGCTACTTGTTTTTGTCAAACGAATACCTTTAGTGGTATCAGAGCCATATCTAACATGGCTTTGCACTATTGAGTCTAGAAAAACCATAAAAGTGTTTTTGGATAAGAAAAGTGTTTTCTTAAAATTGGTTTTTTCATTGAGACTCTTGTTGTGCTAGAATAGATTTATTTGTAGACGTGTTAATATATTTTAGTTTTTATATTTATATATTTGTTGTAACTTGGCATGAAGTGTACACAAATATATACTTATAAATATATATATGAATATGTGTCTCAAAAATGGTTTGATACACTAATGCATATGTACAAGGATGGTCTTTTTAGTGCCTTTGATGTTTTGACAATCTTAACTAAAATATAGATATATATTTGTATATCATGGTTATGTGTGGCACACCATGTTTCTATGTGATATGTTTGGTTTGATTCAGTAACAAGATATGCCCCTAGACCTATGAGTTGTGATGATTGATTATTTTTGGTTTTTGGCGGCCTGCGTGCTGTATTGTTGTAACAATATATGTTTATTTACTTATTGGTGCGGCTTGCACACCGTTTCTTTTATTCTATGTATTCGTATAAATAGTATAGGATTGCGACCTGTGTGTCGTTTATATATATTCTATGTATTTGTATATAGTATAGATTTAAAACCAAAATAGTCAACGGGAGTCATGGTGATGACGTCTTGGCGAGAAGGAATCAACATGCTATTGGAGGTGTTGGATTCGGTGGGAGCTCATCCAACGAGACCATATATTGTCCTTAGATTTTTGGCCTCGTTTTCCCCGTTGTGGCTTACGGGGAAAATGCATAGGAACTTTGGGCATGTTACCGAATCATATGTATATATATATATATATATTTGCGTGGTTGTATTTTATTATTCTATGCATGGACTAGGATTCGCATGCTAGATAATTTTTCTATAAAATTAAATAAAATACAAGGTTTGTTAAAATGGTTAACAATTGCGCGCGAACAGAATTGACATAGAAAATATAAAAATGGTATTATATTAAAAGTGCTTAAAATCGTTTTGACGCTTACTTTGTTAATTCACAAAAGGGTTTTATAAACCGGAAACAAAATCCCGTTTTTCAAAATGTAAATCACGCACCATCCATAAGATGACACCACCCGAATATAACGAAGCAAGGATGATTGTCGAGCTAAGCACGAGTCATTCCTTGTGTAGTTGTGTGGAAGGTGAGTGGGGTAACTCGCATGATTGGTTGTCGAGCTAAGCACGAGCCAATTAATGATCAAGAGTGCTACCCGTGTGTCTTGTCGGATGGTTTACAATTTTAGTATATAATTCTTGGTTAGTTGTCGAGCTAAGCACGAGCTAAACAAAAATTATATATTAAGGTTGGTGTAAGATAGGGATCAAACATGCCAACCGACATAATGGATGTCAACGGGTCCCGCAAGTGTCTAAGAGTTGTAATAGATATTACAATTGGTAAAATGGTTGCCGGCCTAAATAGCTTCGCCACATGATCCGCGGTAAACCCGTCACGGTGCAAGGTGAAATAAGGTTCTTAGCCCTTGTTACAAATAAATTGTTCTGTTTAAAACTATGGGTACTTATTTTAACAAGGATTTCCAAACTAATTAAACTACTTTGCTATTTTAGATGGCGTCTTCAAGCAACACCAACACCACCAACCATTTTTCGCTGAGTTTTCCTTGAGAAGGAGAAACTAAATGGTAACTTCTTGGATTGGTTTAGGCAACTTAAACTTGTCCTATGCCAAGAAGGGAAGATGGTTACCATAGAGGAGGCCCTACCCGAGGTTCCTGCTGCCAATGCCACTCGGGCTATCCGAGACGCTTATGAGAAGCGTGTCAAGGATACCAAGGACATTACTTGCCTCATCCTAAGTACTATGATCCCCGAGCTCCAAAAGCAAATGGATCATTTGAGTGCTTTTGACTTGATCGCTCAGCTTAAGGAAATGTTCCAGCAGCAAGCAAGACAAGAGAGGTTTGAATGTCTCAAGACGGTACTTGGTAGTAAGATGGCCAATGGCGGGAATGTGAGTACTCACGTGTTGCGCATGAAAGCAAACGTGGAGCGCATGGAACGGCTCGGATTTACCATTGGGAGGGAGCTAGCCGTGGATTTGATCCTATGGTCCCTGCCCACCGCGTATGATCAATTCGTTATGAGTTATCATATGCATAGTATGGATAAGTCCATTATGGAGCTTCATGGTATGCTTAAGACAACCGAGTCTAGCATGACCAAAAATAAGCCCGCCATTCCAAATCCCGTTCTGGCTATAAGGGAGGGGCGAATCCAGAAGAAGAAGAGATCTGCTTATACCCCTAAGGGTAAGGGGAAGGGGAAGATTGGCGCTGCCAAGTCTAGCACCGCTTCGGAGGGTAAAGGCAAGGGGAAGATGGTTCCCTAAGCTAAGACTCCGAACGAAGTGGAATGCTTCTTCTGCGGGAAGAAGGACCATTGGCGCCGTAACTGCCGGGGTACCTAGAAGGTCTAAAGAAGCTCAAGGGGTTGAGCATCGCAGGAACTTCTGACTCAGGTATGTACATGATTGAACTCCATCATACTTCTACATCTGGTAGTTGGGTATTAGATACCGGCTGTGGCACTCACGTTTGTAATATTGTGCAGGTGCTAAGGACAAGTAGAAGGATGGAGAGTGGTGAGCTTGACTTGATAATGGGAAACAAGGAGATTGTCCCGGTCAAGGCTCGAGGAGAAGTTGAATTATCTTTTAATTCTGGTTTTTCCATATTATTATTGAACGTATGCTATTCGCCGCTTGTGGCGCGGAACATTATTTCTTTTCATGCATTACACGACAATGGTTTTCGTTTTTCTTTTGATAATGGAGTTATTGTTTGCTCTAAAAATAATATTTGTTATTTTAAAGCTTATCCTTGTTGTGGTATTTATGAAGTAGATGCGTACGTTAGTGATAATCGTTCAATCATGAATATTGATTCAACGTCTAAAAATGGTTTAGACAAATTGTCTTTGTGGCATGGTCGACTTGGCCATATATACAAGACTCGTATCGCCAAGCTCCAAGCGGATGGGATCTTGGAATCATTTGACCACGAGTCAAATGAAGTATGCGAATCTTGTTTATTAGGCAAGATGACTAAAGCACCCTTTCCGGCGTGAATGAGAGGGGAAAAGAATTATTGGACATTATACATTCCGATGTGTGTGGTCCATTTAAGAACATCACAAGAGACAATTCTAGATACTTCGTTACCTTTATAGACGATTATAGTAGGTATGGGTATGTCTACTTGGTTAGACAAAAGTCCGAGACCTTTGAGGTCTTTAAGACTTTCCAAAACAAAGTAGAGAATCAATTGGTCAAAAGGATTAAGATACTTAGATCCGATAGGGGTGATGAGTATCTTAGTCAAGAGTTTTGTGATCATCTCAAGGGTTGTGGAATTATCTCACAACTTACACCTCCTAGGACGCCACAATTAAATGGTGTCGCCGAGAGGAAGAACCGAACATTGTTAGATATGGTCCAGTCTATGATGAGTCACAACCAAGTGCCTATAAGCCTTTGGGGTTATGCTCTTGAAACGGTAACAAGAATCCTTAATCTCGTTCCAACGAAGAAGGTCGATAAAACACCTTTCGAGATGTGGCATGGGAAACCTCCCGTTCTTGCCTATCTTAAGGTTTGGGGTTGTCAAGCCTACGTATGACGTGAGGTAGATGACAAGTTGGAGCCCCGATCCGAAAAGTGTTATTTCATAGGATATCCAGCTGTGGGTATTGGATATATATTCTATAAACCTTCCGAGAACAAGGTATTTGTTGCTCGGAGGGCGGTCTTTTTAGAAAGAGAGTTAGTATCCAATCAGCATGGCGGGACTAAGATTGATCTTGAAGAGATTCAAGAGTCAACAGATGAAGGACCTGACGTTGGCACCAGCCAGCAACCTAGTGAGGTTGAGTCTGTGCATGACAATGTGGAGACTAACGTAAATCCGTTACCTCCCCGTAGATCCGGTAGAACTCGCCATGAGCCAGAGAGATATGGGTTTCTCATATCCGAGGGTGACGAGTTATTGGTGGATCTTAATGAGCCCACCAACTATCGGGAAGCGGCAGCGGGCCACGAGTCTACTAAGTGGAAGGAGGCAATGGATAACGAGATGCAATCCATGGAGGATAACCAGGTTTGGGAACTGGTTGATCCCACACCCGGTTGTAAACCTATAGGGTGTAAGTGGGTCTTCAAGAAGAAGACCGACATGGATGGAAAAGTAAACATTTTCAAAGCCCGACTGGTGGCTAAAGGTTTCACTCAGACACATGGTGTCGACTATGATGAAACTTTCTCCCCAGTGACCATGTTGAAATCTATTAGGATACTTTTGGCAATCGCCGCATTTCATGATTACGAAATATGGCAAATGGATGTCAAAACCGCCTTCCTTAATGGGAAGCTCTCCGAAGAGGTGTATATGATGCAGCCTGAGGGTTTTGTAAATCCGAAGCATCCTAATAGAATGTGTAGATTAAAGAAGTCCATTTATGGACTTAAACAAAAATCTCGTAGTTGGAATCTATGCTTTGATGAGAAAATCAAAGAGTTTGGTTTTTCGAAGAGTGTAGACGAGCCATGTGTATACGTTAGAGCTAGTGGGAGCGCCGTTGTTTTCTTAGTCTTGTATGTGGATGATATCCTACTCATTGGTAAAGATATTCCAACCTTGCAAAGTGTCAAAACTTGGCTTGGAAAATGTTTTTCAATGAAAGACTTGGGAGAAGCGGCATACTTTTTGGGTATCAAGATCTATAGAGATAGATCTAGAAAACTTCTCGGGCTGAGTCAAAGTACATACATTGACAAAGTCTTGAAGCGGTTCAAGATGGAGGACTCCAACAAAGGAAATCTTCCTATGTCGCATGGAGTGATATTGAGTAACTCAATGTCCTAGTTCTCAAGAGGAACTAGAAGTAATGAAGCGAGTACCATATACTTCGGCCGTGGGCTCGATCATGTACGCCATGTTATGTACTCGTCCTGATGTGTCATGCGCTTTAAGCTTGACTAGTAGATATCAGGAAAACCCAGGGCAAGCCCATTGGGTTGCGGTAAAGAACATTCTTAAGTATCTTAGGAGGACTAAAGAGATGTTCTTGATCTTTGGTGGTGAGGAAGGGCTCAAAGTAAAGGGTTACTCTGATGCTAGCTTCCAAACTGATAGGGATGATTGCCGATCACAATCGGGGTTTGTGTTCCTATTGAATGATGGGGCTATTACTTGGAGAAGTTCAAAGCAAGACACAGTGGCTGATTCTACTACAGAGTCAGAATACATTGCGGCAAGTGAAGCTGCTAAAGAAGCTGTGTGGATAAGGAAGTTCATCCGAGACCTTGGAGTGGTTCCTAGCATATCCGACCCTATTGAGATCTTTCGTGACAATGAGGGTGCGATAGCCTTAGCGAAGGAACCGAGAGCTCATAAGAGAACGAGGCATATACCTCGTAAGTACCACTTGATAAGAGAGATGGTTGAAAGTGGTGAAGTCGCTATTAGTAGAGTAACCTCGGAAGGCAATTTGGCCGACCCGTTTACTAAACCATTGTCACAAGCTTCTCATGATTCTCACACTACGGCGATAGGTGTTAGATTTGCTCATTTTAATTGATGTTTGGACCATTATGTATTTGGGAAGATTAACCAATAAAGTTACTAATGTTTGTTTCGATTTATATAGTAGAGATCTATATATACGCGTGTTGCGGTTACTTACATTTAGTCTTTATTGTGTTCTATCTTTGCATGTTTAATTTATTCCCTAGATTGTTTTACAATCTTTAAGTCTCCACAATCGGTCATACTTTATTGGAAAGAAGTATGAATTAAGATTGAGGTAAAGAATTGGTTTTGATAAAACGTGATTCTTGCCTATACTTAAAAGGGGTTTCAAGTGATTGGAGGACCCGCACCCGAGTTTATTTCATGGTTTTAGTCACAAGTAACTCGGGATGGTAATGACATTTCATCCTTAAGCTAGAGATACATGTGATCTCAAAGCATAGGTCTACTTTGCTTTGATCGTTTTCTAACGCAGTCCATAACTGGTCGTTATAAGGGAGATGATTGGGTAGAGTATTATCTATGTGGCGGGTCTATGTAGTCGAAAGGTATTTGTTCCTCTATGTATAGAGAGAATATCCATGGGCCCCACGATGATTAAGTGCTGACATTCATATGCATGGCCATGCTCAAGTTACATTGATGATGGATCAATGTTAACTTGGTTTGTTGGTCACCACTAATCTAAAATCGAGAAACATAAATTGTGAACGATCTGTAGGTTGACTATATTCCATGCCTTGTGTTCACACTGGATATCGCGAACAAAGGGATATACATGTTCATTTATCTTTAGGACAATCATTTTATGATTGGGGATCTTGTCAAGAGTGGCATACCCTATACTGACTTGGGAGCATAGATGTCTTGCTAGAGGCCGCTCTATGTTTGTGTTATGTTTCGTAGTCGTGTCACGTGCAAGTGGGAGTCTATTGGAATATGACCGCTGACACGAACGAGTTAATGGCACTACCGATGAGGTATAGGCCTATTGGGTCACACACCAAGTATTGATTCCGGCAACACGATCAAGCAATAGAGAGGAAAAGGCCAAAATGGCTTTTGGCAGGATGGTACACGGGCCGTGTTCCTGAACACGGGTGGTGTCCAGTCCAACATACACGAGGCGTGTTGGCCCAATTCAAGTTCGTGTAGTTTGGGCCTACACGGGCCGTGTAGATGAACAAGGGCCGTGTAGTGCCTGTTAGACACAGGCCGTGTAGTGCCTGTTAGACACGGGCCGTCTTAGCCCAATTGGGGCCGTGGACCTTGGGCCTATACGGCCGTGTAGACCTACACGGCCCGTGTACGTTCGCTGTAACAGCAGAATTAACAGCCTTAAACAATTCGTTTAATGGGGTTAACTTCTCATAATGATGGTAGACAAAGAGACCACGAGTTATCTGCTCTAGTAGAGGCTTTTGGCTATCACTTTGTCCCTTGGTTGACATTAGAACTCTCTCTCTTTTGTTCTTGGTGTTCTTGGTGTTCTTGAGCACAAGAAGCAAGATATACACACACTTGGTTGTTGCTTTGGTGATTACACATCAACTTGCCAGCACTTGGGAATCAAACAAGCTTGGGGTGGACTTCATTAGAGGGGTTCTTTGTTGGATTCTAAGCTACTTGACAAGGAAGGTTAACTTGTGTTTTGATCAATTGAGGTATAACCTTTCTTCTTATCTTGTTCATATTAGTTGCAATGTCATTGTTAGATTTTGGTCCATGGGAGTGTATTCACTAGTTTGGCATTGTTTTTGTTATACATATTGCTTCCGTTGCTACTTGTTTTTGTCAAACGAATACCTTCACTAGCACAGAAGGGTTCTTTCTCTTTCGTCCATCTGCTGACGAGAATCCCCCACCTGCATCCACTCCTGACCCCGACCCCATTTTCCGTTCTTCATAACATTCATTCGTACGATGACCCTCTTTCTGACAATTCCAATACACACTCCAAGGGAAACCACATTCATTGATCTCATGTCCGAACAATCCACATCGAATGCAACGCAAAGTCTGGGGTGTGCAAGGCCCCGTATGAACAAATCTACACCGGCGGCACCATTGCGAACTTTGTTTAGACCCACCTGTCATAAGCCTCTTATTTCGATTCTTCTATTTCTGGCCACTTTGCCCACTCTGTCTTTGTTGTTCGTTAACATGTTCAATCCTTGATTTCTGCTGCGAAATACATTCTCTATTCATTTTATCCCTTGCCTTTCCATCACTTTCAGCCGACTTGGCTAACGTAAATGCTTGTGATAATGTATTCGCCCATCTAGTAGTACTTCGATATTCTGGAAGCAAAGCTCCCACAAAATGTTGTATCTTTGATGCCTCATCAGGCACCCACTGTTTCACAAACCACAGTCTCTCATTGAATTGTTTAATCAAATCATCTACTGTCATGTCTCTTGTCATCTTCAAATCCATAAACTCTTTCTTGATTTTCGCAATCTCCAATGAGCTACAATATTGTTTGCACAACTTCTCCTGAAATTGATTCCAAGTGATACTCTCATGTTGTTCCTTGGTAAAGTGTCTGGTTAATGAATCCCACCATACCATCGCATCACCTTTAAGCATACAAGTCGCAAATTTAACTCTAGATTCATCCTCACAATTGCACGCATCAAGAGCCTTTACCATTTCTCGGAACCAAGTCAAAGTCACATTCGGATCAGTACTCCCGTGATATTTCGATGGTTTACAATCCAAAAATTGTTTGTACGAACAAGGGTTGTGGAATTATCTCACAACTTACACCTCCTAGGACGCCACAATTAAATGGTGTCGCCGAGAGGAAGAACCGAACATTGTTAGATATGGTCCAGTCTATGATGAGTCACAACCAAGTGCCTATAAGCCTTTGGGGTTATGCTCTTGAAACGGTAACAAGAATCCTTAATCTCGTTCCAACGAAGAAGGTCGATAAAACACCTTTCGAGATGTGGCATGGGAAACCTCCCGTTCTTGCCTATCTTAAGGTTTGGGGTTGTCAAGCCTACGTATGACGTGAGGTAGATGACAAGTTGGAGCCCCGATCCGAAAAGTGTTATTTCATAGGATATCCAGCTGTGGGTATTGGATATATATTCTATAAACCTTCCGAGAACAAGGTATTTGTTGCTCGGAGGGCGGTCTTTTTAGAAAGAGAGTTAGTATCCAATCAGCATGGCGGGACTAAGATTGATCTTGAAGAGATTCAAGAGTCAACAGATGAAGGACCTGACGTTGGCACCAGCCAGCAACCTAGTGAGGTTGAGTCTGTGCATGACAATGTGGAGACTAACGTAAATCCGTTACCTCCCCGTAGATCCGGTAGAACTCGCCATGAGCCAGAGAGATATGGGTTTCTCATATCCGAGGGTGACGAGTTATTGGTGGATCTTAATGAGCCCACCAACTATCGGGAAGCGGCAGCGGGCCACGAGTCTACTAAGTGGAAGGAGGCAATGGATAACGAGATGCAATCCATGGAGGATAACCAGGTTTGGGAACTGGTTGATCCCACACCCGGTTGTAAACCTATAGGGTGTAAGTGGGTCTTCAAGAAGAAGACCGACATGGATGGAAAAGTAAACATTTTCAAAGCCCGACTGGTGGCTAAAGGTTTCACTCAGACACATGGTGTCGACTATGATGAAACTTTCTCCCCAGTGACCATGTTGAAATCTATTAGGATACTTTTGGCAATCGCCGCATTTCATGATTACGAAATATGGCAAATGGATGTCAAAACCGCCTTCCTTAATGGGAAGCTCTCCGAAGAGGTGTATATGATGCAGCCTGAGGGTTTTGTAAATCCGAAGCATCCTAATAGAATGTGTAGATTAAAGAAGTCCATTTATGGACTTAAACAAACATCTCGTAGTTGGAATCTATGCTTTGATGAGAAAATCAAAGAGTTTGGTTTTTCGAAGAGTGTAGACTAGCCATGTGTATACGTTAGAGCTAGTGGGAGCGCCGTTGTTTTCTTAGTCTTGTATGTGGATGATATCCTACTCATTGGTAAAGATATTCCAACCTTGCAAAGTGTCAAAACTTGGCTTGGAAAATGTTTTTCAATGAAAGACTTGGGAGAAGCGGCATACTTTTTGGGTATCAAGATCTATAGAGATAGATCTAGAAAACTTCTCGGGCTGAGTCAAAGTACATACATTGACAAAGTCTTGAAGCGGTTCAAGATGGAGGACTCCAACAAAGGAAATCTTCCTATGTCGCATGGAGTGATATTGAGTAACTCAATGTCCTAGTTCTCAAGAGGAACTAGAAGTAATGAAGCGAGTACCATATACTTCGGCCGTGGGCTCGATCATGTACGCCATGTTATGTACTCGTCCTGATGTGTCATGCGCTTTATGCTTGACTAGTAGATATCAGGAAAACCCAGGGCAAGCCCATTGGGTTGCGGTAAAGAACATTCTTAAGTATCTTAGGAGGACTAAAGAGATGTTCTTGATCTTTGGTGGTGAGGAAGGGCTCAAAGTAAAGGGTTACTCTGATGCTAGCTTCCAAACTGATAGGGATGATTGCCGATCACAATCAGGGTTTGTGTTCCTATTGAATGATGGGGCTATTACTTGGAGAAGTTCAAAGCAAGACACAGTGGCTGATTCTACTACAGAGTCAGAATACATTGCGGCAAGTGAAGCTGCTAAAGAAGCTGTGTGGATAAGGAAGTTCATCCGAGACCTTGGAGTGGTTCCTAGCATATCCGACCCTATTGAGATCTTTCGTGACAATGAGGGTGCGATAGCCTTAGCGAAGGAACCGAGAGCTCATAAGAGAACGAGGCATATACCTCGTAAGTACCACTTGATAAGAGAGATGGTTGAAAGTGGTGAAGTCGCTATTAGTAGAGTAACCTCGGAAGGCAATTTGGCCGACCCGTTTACTAAACCATTGTCACAAGCTTCTCATGATTCTCACACTACGGCGATAGGTGTTAGATTTGCTCATTTTAATTGATGTTTGGACCATTATGTATTTGGGAAGATTAACCAATAAAGTTACTAATGTTTGTTTCGATTTATATAGTAGAGATCTATATATACGCGTGTTGCGGTTACTTACATTTAGTCTTTATTGTGTTCTATCTTTGCATGTTTAATTTATTCCCTAGATTGTTTTACAATCTTTAAGTCTCCACAATCGGTCATACTTTATTGGAAAGAAGTATGAATTAAGATTGAGGTAAAGAATTGGTTTTGATAAAACGTGATTCTTGCCTATACTTAAAAGGGGTTTCAAGTGATTGGAGGACCCGCACCCGAGTTTATTTCATGGTTTTAGTCACAAGTAACTCGGGATGGTAATGACATTTCATCCTTAAGCTAGAGATACATGTGATCTCAAAGCATAGGTCTACTTTGCTTTGATCGTTTTCTAACGCAGTCCATAACTGGTCGTTATAAGGGAGATGATTGGGTAGAGTATTATCTATGTGGCGGGTCTATGTAGTCGAAAGGTATTTGTTCCTCTATGTATAGAGAGAATATCCATGGGCCCCACGATGATTAAGTGCTGACATTCATATGCATGGCCATGCTCAAGTTACATTGATGATGGATCAATGTTAACTTGGTTTGTTGGTCACCACTAATCTAAAATCGAGAAACATAAATTGTGAACGATCTGTAGGTTGACTATATTCCATGCCTTGTGTTCACACTGGATATCGCGAACAAAGGGATATACATGTTCATTTATCTTTAGGACAATCATTTTATGATTGGGGATCTTGTCAAGAGTGGCATACCCTATACTGACTTGGGAGCATAGATGTCTTGCTAGAGGCCGCTCTATGTTTGTGTTATGTTTCGTAGTCGTGTCACGTGCAAGTGGGAGTCTATTGGAATATGACCGCTGACACGAACGAGTTAATGGCACTACCGATGAGGTATAGGCCTATTGGGTCACACACCAAGTATTGATTCCGGCAACACGATCAAGCAATAGAGAGGAAAAGGCCAAAATGGCTTTTGGCAGGATGGTACACGGGCCGTGTTCCTGAACACGGGTGGTGTCCAGTCCAACATACACGAGGCGTGTTGGCCCAATTCAAGTTCGTGTAGTTTGGGCCTACACGGGCCGTGTAGATGAACAAGGGCCGTGTAGTGCCTGTTAGACACAGGCCGTGTAGTGCCTGTTAGACACGGGCCGTCTTAGCCCAATTGGGGCCGTGGACCTTGGGCCTATACGGCCGTGTAGACCTACACGGCCCGTGTACGTTCGCTGTAACAGCAGAATTAACAGCCTTAAACAATTCGTTTAATGGGGTTAACTTCTCATAATGATGGTAGACAAAGAGACCACGAGTTATCTGCTCTAGTAGAGGCTTTTGGCTATCACTTTGTCCCTTGGTTGACATTAGAACTCTCTCTCTTTTGTTCTTGGTGTTCTTGGTGTTCTTGAGCACAAGAAGCAAGATATACACACACTTGGTTGTTGCTTTGGTGATTACACATCAACTTGCCAGCACTTGGGAATCAAACAAGCTTGGGGTGGACTTCATTAGAGGGGTTCTTTGTTGGATTCTAAGCTACTTGACAAGGAAGGTTAACTTGTGTTTTGATCAATTGAGGTATAACCTTTCTTCTTATCTTGTTCATATTAGTTGCAATGTCATTGTTAGATTTTGGTCCATGGGAGTGTATTCACTAGTTTGGCATTGTTTTTGTTATACATATTGCTTCCGTTGCTACTTGTTTTTGTCAAACGAATACCTTCACTAGCACAGAAGGGTTCTTTCTCTTTCGTCCATCTGCTGACGAGAATCCCCCACCTGCATCCACTCCTGACCCCGACCCCATTTTCCGTTCTTCATAACATTCATTCGTACGATGACCCTCTTTCTGACAATTCCAATACACACTCCAAGGGAAACCACATTCATTGATCTCATGTCCGAACAATCCACATCGAATGCAACGCAAAGTCTGGGGTGTGCAAGGCCCCGTATGAACAAATCTACACCGGCGGCACCATTGCGAACTTTGTTTAGACCCACCTGTCATAAGCCTCTTATTTCGATTCTTCTATTTCTGGCCACTTTGCCCACTCTGTCTTTGTTGTTCGTTAACATGTTCAATCCTTGATTTCTGCTGCGAAATACATTCTCTATTCATTTTATCCCTTGCCTTTCCATCACCCTCAGCCGACTTGGCTAACGTAAATGCTTGTGATAATGTATTCGCCCATCTAGTAGTACTTCGATATTCTGGAAGCAAAGCTCCCACAAAATGTTGTATCTTTGATGCCTCATCAGGCACCCACTGTTTCACAAACCACAGTCTCTCATTGAATTGTTTAATCAAATCATCTACTGTCATGTCTCTTGTCATCTTCAAATCCATAAACTCTTTCTTGATTTTCGCAATCTCCAATGAGCTACAATATTGTTTGCACAACTTCTCCTGAAATTGATTCCAAGTGATACTCTCATGTTGTTCCTTGGTAAAGTGTCTGGTTAATGAATCCCACCATACCATCGCATCACCTTTAAGCATACAAGTCGCAAATTTAACTCTAGATTCATCCTCACAATTGCACGCATCAAGAGCCTTTACCATTTCTCGGAACCAAGTCAAAGTCACATTCGGATCAGTACTCCCGTGATATTTTGATGGTTTACAATCCAAAAATTGTTTGTACGAACAAGGCTGTTTAAATCCTGGATATCCAAAAGGATAATCTCCCTGTAAAGTGAGAAGATTGAAAAACGACGGTGGAGTCACTTGCGTTACTGGAGGAAGCGGAACAGTAGCCGGCAATGTAGTAGATTGGGTAGAAATAGTTGTCGGTATCCGTGATGACATACCCTGATTAATTCTCTCTTTTCCGATACCACGAACTATATGTCTGAGTTCCCGAAGTTCATTTTGTAACTTGTGAATATATTCCTCTCGATCATTTTCCTGTTCATATCTTGAAGTACCCACACGATTTGTCGTATCCAGAGTATCAATCACTGAAGTCTCAACCACCGTTTGGGTCACAGGAGGATCAGCAGGGGTATCTCTGTCAGCCATATCTATACAATCACATCATCTCACAATCTCATTAGATAAACCGTTAGTACATAACATACTAACTAACACACAGCTTCACCAATTCACTCTAATTCCCCCAAGGAAAGTTTGACCCAACACAAGCCAAGATTTGGGAATGCAACACTCTAGTTGTGCCTGCATCGCCAAACCAAGTCTCTGATACCAACTTGTAACACCGTAAATCTCAAGCCATTTTTTTAAATCGCTGCGGAAGCGTTTTCAGATTTCACTAAAACAAACACCCACAAAGTACAAAGTACAATTCACAAACATTACATCAAATTGTGTTACAAAATACTTATAAAACACGGCTCATCTCTTCTCAAAACATAATACCAGAGCATTGGTCAAATTTCCCTTTCCCACAAACAAGGCTAAACAACCAAACATGCAAAAAGCAATCAACAGAGGGGAATTAGCACAAAGCTAAGTGAATGGAAGCTACAAACAAGTAACCAACAACAATAAGCACAAACAATCACTATCTGATCAATCAAACAGATCTCAAACAGATCAAAAAATCATCACAAACCAATCCAACCTCTAGAAGAACGGCGGTTCTGCAGAACCTGTAACCGATGCGGGCCAAAGCAAAGGTTTACTGATAGCTATTTGCTACTTGGTAAAGTTAAACCCCTTCTGTTGCAACAAATGCATAGAAGATCAAGAACTGTGCAACCAATAGCAGATAGTCCAGCCCAAAACATACGATAGCTGACCCCTAACCATGTACGCATATCATTAACCATACGTACAGGTCTCACCATGTGCACATATAATTAACCATGTACACTGGTCACCCAACAGTCCAAGAGATCTCAAACAGCAAGCAACAATCAACTACCAACAATATCAGTCAACACAGTCTAATAACATATACCAGATTAGGCAGTCTATCATGGCAAATCAGACTAAACATTCTATCATGGCAATTCAAAGCATAAGAATATCTCAAATCATGTAACCATAAATGTTACCACCAACACCACTCGTGAGTACACTTCCACTCACCTCAGTCCTCGATCCCGTTTGCTCAGTTGTCTAATATCACTAAGTCTTCATAGTTCCTGAGAACACAACAAACCAAAATCAATCTCAATCCATAAATATATATCCACATATATTTATATCAATTATCACCACATTCAACATGTTAAGATTAAAGTTGCGTCCAATAACCCGACATGTTGCGTCACCTCGGAGTGTCGGATTTCCTCTCGGATTTCAAATCCCGGATTCTAAGTGTCGGATTTCAAGGTCTCGGATTTCAAACAATTGGATTTGGGCTTCAGATTAACAAAGAATCCAATAAAATCAAGAACGCGTCGCGTCTAAGGGTATGACATTATATAACATGTATACAACTATCGTGGACATCCTAAAACACATCAAATCATCATTTTATGTAAAACCCATTTACTAGTTTGAGCTTAAAGCTCCATTAATGGTAAATACCATATAACCATGTTTTTCAACATATAAACACATCAACATGAATCATAACATGCTATAAACATTTTCTCACCTTCCTTTTGAATTAAAGAACACAAATCTTCAACTTTTGAGGGTTTCTTCACAAGAAGGGTTTTGTCTCTCAATACACACACTACACCTTTACACTCGTTTGATAAATGAGTAGACAATCTTATTCAATTACATGTACACATAAATAGTATCAAAACCAAGCAGGTGGTGGCATTTTTGAAATCCTATTCTTAATATCATGCATACATGCATACCATACATACATATCATACTCCCATCACTTCTTTTCTTTCACCAGTAAACCAACATACATAAATATATAAGTTAATTAATTTAATTTAATTAACCTTTAATAAACACATATCAATTTAAAACACAATTAATCACATACCGCCAACCCGCTAATCTCCTAGCCCAGGTTTGAGGGTGTTACAGCAGTCCACTTATTTCAAAGCCAGCAAACTCCGAATGAGATGCCAATTGAGTACGTGTTAAATCCCCGTGGAATGAAACTGCTTCCATTTGAGTGAAAGTAGAGTGGCGGGTGGGGTGAGGTGCTTGCACTAGTGGGATGCCGGTGGCTATTTCTATACTATCCGGAACAATGTCACGACCGGTAGCAGATGTGGTGACCCGGCTTTCTAGTGCTGGGGAATTCTCACTCTCTTTCTTTTCATGCTCACTCTCATTATCACTCACAACATTAGTCATTTCTACATCTTCTTTGTCAATAACAGGTACATCCCCAAAAGTGCCAGAAATTTCGGATAGATCGTGGTGGATGTCCTCTTGATGATCAGAGACCTTTCGAGTATGAATAGATTCAGCACGGATAGGAGATGGTCTCGGGCCAAATGAAATAGATTTCCCGGACAAGGAGGATTCAGTTTCAGTCCGTTCGGTGGAGGTCTTACTCGTAGATTTGTCACTGGCCAAGGCCTCAGAATCACTGAACACTACTCCCTCACTCTCGTGTATGTCTGCTCCCTCGCCACTTTGTCCACCCCTCTTACTACTTTCTTGCCTCTCTTCCACGACCCTGCTCGAGGCACCCCTCTTCACACGAGCTCCTAGACGGATACGACACTCACCAGGTGCTACGGCTCCCGGGGCAGGCACAACCGGCTCTGGTTGCGCCATAGGAGCAATCCTATGAACTCTCATATACCCCCTCACTGCCTCACTTTCCGGATCGAGCATATGAATTAGAGCAGTAGGCACGGTCATGGCTTGTATATTCGGCAAGTCCCGTATGCGAATGAATCTGGTTAGGCATTGTACAGGGACTTGGGGGTTTTCCAGTCTGCGAGGGATGGATCGGCAACAATCCATATCATTGATCAAGAGTATGGTTAAAAACCGCTGGAACGATATAAACGTTTTTCTCCTAGTGGTGGCCTTTTCGTTGACCATTCGGACGATCTCCTCGAATATGATAGTGGCATAGTCAAGGTGCCTATGATATGCAACACCTGCTAGCAGTAGTAACGAGTAGTAGGAGCCACCGTCTGTACCCCTGTGTATGCCAGTTAGGGTTCTGAAGATGATTGTGGCCAGTGTTTGCTAGAGAGGAACAAGGTTTGCCCTTTTGAATTGATGGATTTGTGCAAGTTCGCCATCATATCCTAGCCCGTGGATGAGCTCCAGTACTTCATCAACTATTGGTGCTTCATCAAATTCAGTTTTGCTAGCATAGTGCCTAGAGTCGGGAAGGGATAGGAGATACCGCAACCTTGCAGCTGATAGAGTGATTCTTACGTTTTTAACAATACCATGGAGACATGGTTGACCTAGGCGGGTGGTTGCCTCACGGAAGGTGTACCATAGTTGTTGGAGGTATATTTCTGGTACATAGGTTTTAGAGGTATTGGGGCTTGCAGTGATGGCTCGGCGAAGTGGGTAGGCTCGGATTATTTCAGTGACGAGTGGTATTTTGGTATCGGTTTCGAGGTCAAAGTATAAATTATTGCTACTGGTTTCAAGACGTGCATCAGCGGGCAAGAGGCTTTCCTTAGGTAAGGGTTGAGCAAGTTGGTTAGCATCCATCTGAAACAAGTAGTAGAAAACTGATCAGCAGAGCAGATAAATGCAGTTTATTCAATTAGGAGCTGATTTGAATCTTGAAGATTGAATTCACATGTGAATGGTGCATGAATGTTTTCATATGTGAATGAGTTTTGTGAAGTATTCACCAACATCTAAAACATCAAGTATATCACTAGACCTCTGCAACCAACACCATCAAGTATAAACATGACATTTCCAATCAGATTCTTCGAGGTTTCTCTTCATTTTGGGATTACCTTTTTTGTTTGATGATGAAGAAGCTCGAAAACAGCAAGAATAAACAACTTAGATCGATTTTGCTTTTTGACAGTTGAGAGAGAGAGAAGAAGATGAATAGAGAAGGTGTTTGAATTTTGAAAGCATCAGAGAAAGACAACGGTCAGATAACCCCTTTTAAAGGTTATCCGACTTTCGGATCACCTTGGGGCGGGTTATCCGACTGTCGGATCAACCCAGGTCGGCCCAAAGATGTGTTGGCCCAGTCCAAACCGTTTGATTTTTGAATTGATTTTCTTGTTTTTACAATTATCTATTCTATTTTCATATTTTCTTAGTAAATCATTAATGTATTTAGATTGATTTATGAAAATGTCATTTGAAAGTTGTTTAACTTGTAAGCCAAGGAAGAAATTCATTTCTCCCATCATGCTCATTTCAAAATTGCTTGCCATGAATTTAGAAAACTCGAGACTGTACTGCGGGTGCGTTGAGACGAAGATAATATCGTCTACATATGTTTGAACTAGGATATAGCCATCCCTAATCTTCTAAGTGAACAGTGTGGTGTCGATCCGTCCTTTGGAATATCCTTCATTTACTAGATAGGCTGATAGAACATCGTACCAAGCCCGTGGAGCTTGTTTGAGTCCGTATAAAACCTTGTCAAGTATATAGACGTCATTTGGTCTCTTAGGATCAACAAACCCTTCCGGTTGGGATATGTAAACTTCCTCTTTAAGGATTCCATTTAAAAATGCCGTTTTGACGTCTATTTGATAGACCTTGAAATTCCTATAAGCAACATACGCTAGGAAGACCCGAATAGCTTCGATACGGGCAACAAGAGCGAATGTTTCATCATAATCAATGCCCCCTGCTGATTGTATCCTTTGGCTACCAGTCGAGCTTTTTTTCGAATCACTACTCCATCAGAATATTTCTTGTTTTTGAAGACCCACTTGGTACCAACAATTGTTTTGCCATTGGGACGAGGCACCCATCTCCAAACCCTTAGCCGTCTGAACTGATCTAGCTTATCTTGCATTGCTAGGATACAGTCAGTGTCTTGTAGTGCATCTGCAGTGCGTGTAGGTTCTTTCATGCTAAGAAATCTTGAGAACTAACACTCATTGGCTGTGACGGATCGAGTTTGAACGTCAGCATCTTTGTTTCCAATAATCTGTGTTTCAGGGTGTGCGGCAGTCCATTTGGTTACATGGGGGTTGGGGCTATCATTAAGTTCATCGTCTGCATCCTGAGGAAAGAATTCATCCAGCTGTTGTTGTGTGGATGTTTCAGCCTCAGGAGTTGATGATTCTGGACTGTACTGAGGTGTAGTGTTTCCTTGGTTCTCAGTATCAACATCGTCAGCAGTGTTAACCGTTGAGTTGGATGCAGTGTACCATTCACCCAAAACGAAGAATGAGTCTACAGCTGAATCGACAGGTCTTGATGTAGAAGTAGTAGTCGTTTGCTGTGTAATTTTAAGAGTTTCCTAAACAACATCTGCAGGCCTGTCGACACATACACAATTAGTTCCAAAATCATCATCTAAGAAATCAAATATATATTTTAGATCAGAGGGTTCATTCGCATGAGATATATTTTTTTTCTTTTCGATTAAGTGTCGGTCCTGAACTGATGTGTTCAGAAACGATTGTTGGTGACTCATGAGATAAAGATGTTGTTGTTAATGTATCATCAAAAGTCACATTAATAGTTTCAATCACAGCATTGGTCCGTTTATTTAACACGCGAAACGCTTTAGACTCAGATGAGTAACCTAGAAAAATTTCCTCATCTGCTTTAGGGTCGAATTTTCCTAGGTTTGCCTTTTCATTAGGGACAAAGCAACTATTACCAAACACATGGTAATGTTTGATATTAGGAACTCTGCCATTTGCTAGTTTATAAGGAGTTTTATTAAAGCGATGGTGTAATATTGTTCGGTTTTGGGTATAGCAAGTTGTGTTGACCGATTTTGCCCAATCGGAAGGTGGTAAATCAGCATATGACAGCATTGTTCGAGTTTCTTCAACAAGTGTTCGATTTCTTCATTCAATGAATCCATGTTGTTCTGGAGTGTAAGGTACAGAGAACTGATGCGTGATTCCCACAGAGTCAAAATAGGAATCCAAGACTTTGTTCTTGAATTCGGTGCCGTTGTCAGTTCATATTGTACTGACTCTTCCTTGTAATTGATTCTACACATGTTTGAGAAACGAGATAATTGTTGATGGAGCTTCATCCTTCGTCCTAAAAAACTTGACCCACGTGTACCTTGAGTAGTCATCAACTATCACAAGGATATACTTCTTCCCATTTCTCGATTGAACTCTCATCGGTCTACATAAGTCCATGTGTAATAGCTGGAGAGGTTCTTTTGTGCCGGGCACCTGTTTAACTTTGTGTGATGCCCTTTTCATTTTTCCTCTCTCACAATGCTTATACAAATGTTATTTTTCAAACTTGAGCTTTGGCAATCCACTAACTAAATCACCTGTTACCAATTTGTTGATGTTCTTGAAATTTAGATGAGATAGTTTACGATGCCACATCCATGTGAGTTCCGATGAGGCCTTGGACATAAGACATTCTGACTGTTTTCCCTCCAGGTCGGCTAGATCAATGATATACAGGTTTGACCCTCTGGAGCCAGTCAGTATTACGTCTCCATTTTCTATTCTGACTGAGCAAGTCTTGGCTTTGAAGTTGACTTCAGGTCCCTTATTGCAAAACTGCCCAGTACTAAACAGATTGTGACCCAGACCCTCCACATATGACACTTTGCTAATTTTTAAATTTTCTTTTATTATATCCCCAGTTCCCATTATTGGTGCAACATGGTCATTCCCAAAGCGAATATTTCCCGAGTATTGTGGGACAAAGTTCGTGAGGAGACCCTTTTCTCCCATCATATGCTTTGAACAACCGGAGTCCAAGTACCACCGGCTAGATACCTGCACATAGAAGACAAAAGTTGTTGAGGTACACAGTTTGAAGTGGGTCCTTGGGTGTTAGCACATGCAACAGATTCTATTGATGTTTCAGGTAATGATTCTATTGCTGTTACTTTGGGAATCCATACTTGTGTCGTGGTTTTTGGTTGGGTTGGTGATGGTTTCATGATTTCTTTGGATGTGTCGGGTGATACAATTGCTTTGGATGCTTCGGGGGATGATGTTGTGATGGTTTGTCCAATTGTCACATGATTGCAGCCTTTTGGGAGAGATACATCATCGTCTATGTATTCAATTTGTTTCTTTTGATCTCTTGATTTGTTCATGGCTGTTTTTGCTTTGGTAATCGTATGTTAAACTTTTAGTTGTGTTGGCTATGAGATTTGAGCTTTCTTAGCCTTAAAATTTGTTGAATTGGTTTTGATCTCAACAGTAGTTTGTTGAGTGTGATTCCAATTATTAAAGTACCTACGGTTTAGCGACCAATTCTTTGTTAGTACTTTGCTTGGTGACCATGATTCTGAATTATGCTTAGTGGGCACACTTGCATTGTTCGTTTGGAATAGTGCTCTGTTGGAGCGTTTCTTTCGCCACTAAGTAATTCTATTACTTTTTCGATTTATGAAGGTGGCCTGTTCGTGGTTTGATTCAAAATATTTGTAGTTAGTGTTTGGTTTAACTCCACGGTTCTTTCGATCTTGGTCATACACACAATGATATGTACAATGTCCATCAACACACCCATCACTCATGCAAAACATTTCAAATTTAACTGAATTAACTGGAGTTTAAACATGATTAATATGCAAAACAGATGAGTCGTTACAACACGGTAGATTTGTTTGCTTATTGAAATTTGCAGCGTAAATCAAACAATCTTCATTGCTTCCTTCTCCATCCTTCTCTTGAAGCGTCTTCCTCCATCCAAAAACTGGCTTCTTCCCACTCTTCACATTGGCACCTAGATGGACATTTGAGTTAGAAGCAGAAATTGCCAATTGATAATTTTTGGTTGATTGAGAGCGAGAACGATTTGTTTGTGTCTTGGTGCGTTTGGTTTTGGATTGAGACGATCTTGATGTACCGGATTTATGAGATGACCAAGTATCAATGATTTTGGCCTTGCCTTTGAAATTGGTAGACTCAAGTGTGTGAAATTTGAAAAATTCGTTTTCGAGAGAGTTGAGTTTTTCGTGTAGTTTAAAGAGAGAATTTTCCAACCTTGTACATTCTTCACATTTTCCTCCATAGTTGGTGAAAGACAAATCATTTGCAGTTGTGTTATGTCCAAAATCAGTAAATAAGAAACAATCATTTGTGTGCACGTGTAGGATATGTGTATCAGATGTGCTTGACGGCATGGATTCCATTTCTGTTTGAGAATAACATTGAAATTAGTCAGAAATCATCAGTTCAAATGCATCTATTTCGTATGACTGATTTAGACTTTCGTAGTCAAATGAGGTTGAGGCTCCTTTTGCGATGCGTTTTTTATGCTCCTCTTCTGCGAGTTCGTTGATTTGTCCCACGAATATCGTTTTCTTAGTTAATCCTATATTCATTGTATTAAAATCGTATAGTTGTTTAGAAGTAATCTTGTCACTGATGTGAGGATTAACAAAACCTAACCCTTCGTATGTCCATTTTGAAAGTTTGGTATCCTTAGGTTTGTTTAGAAAAATGGTTTGTGCAGTTTGGTCTCGTTTTATTTTTGAGTATAGTTGACATCGTTCCTTTTATAAGAACTTAAAATCTTCTTCCACCGAAACTTTGGCCGCTTTTAAATTATGAATGATTACCTCGTTTTCATTTCTTAAGGTGTTCAGATCATTTTCTTTGGTATTTAGTTCCGATTAAAGGTCATCTAAATTAGAAATTGGTTGATTTCTGATTTGAAATTCTAATTTAGTGATTTTTCAGTTCTGTATTTCAGTATGTTCAACTAATGTTTGTGCATACTCAACACTTACCTTTCCATAAGCACCTGCATCTGTAGTTTGAGTTTCCTCAAACTCTTCATCACAATCAGCTTCATCATCACCATCATCATCTCAGGAGTCTTCACATTTTGCCATTAGGCAAAAGTGAGCTAGATCTGATTCATCATCATCTGAATCGTCTGTGTCGCTCAGGAATTGATCCTCCTCCACTAACATAGCCTTACCGATGGCTTTCTTCTTGGCCAATCTCAATTTGTTCTTATAATACTCAGCATCCTTGGTTTTTGGCTTTCGGAAAACTTTGATTAAGTGCCCCGCTCTGCCATAGTTGTAGCACTTTTTCTCCTCTTCCTGAGGCTCTACGAGTTTATCAAAGTGCTTTTTCTCTTCTAGTTGGCTTCCCTCACCTTTTCTTGGGCCAGAGGTGTACCGTTGCTTGTTGTTGGTGTTAATTTTAGAAAAATGTAGAAAAGCCTATCTTTTAGGTGTGGCCTATAAATAGGCCTTTGGCCCCTTGGCCTTGTAATGCTTTTGACATTAATGCAATATTCGTATTCAAAGCAAAAGGTGTAGTGTGTGTTCTCTCTCAAATATTATCTTCTCTCTACACTAATAGTTGAAGGTTTCATCACGGGATTAACCTTTCAATTGGTATCAGAGCTAAACATGATCTAAGTTGGCTCATGATTGGGTGAATCAACTAAGAACAAGCTGAATCGAAGAAACTACTGTTGAAAATTCTAAGTTTTGAAGGTTTGAGTGTATTTTGTGTTAAATTTCATCTCATTCATCTCTAAATCAATTCTGAGTTCGAAAACAATCTGATATGATTTGATTTTGATCATAATCGATTGCGTTTTTGAAGTTGTTCATGGAAACATCTACGGTTTTTTTTGCTTCAAAAGGTCATCATATTTCATGAGGATGATAGAATTATTGGGATATTATTGATCTACAAAGGATTGCGAGTAAGAGGATATAAAATTCGAGTGGTTTTTCATTGTTATTGATAAGAATTAAAATTTCAGTAAAGAACACTTAAAGATCATGAAGAACAACCTAGATCAGAGTTTTTGATCGAGTTGGATTGACATTTTGAAGGTTTTGGTGTTTTACTGTTGATTTCGAACTGGTTCGTTATTCCTAAGAATACTTCGAGCTTGGCAGTTGAGAACAGATCCCTAAAAATCCGGAATCTGTTGCTAATAGTGGACTTCGAGCGTATCTATTCTCAAATTCGAAGGTAGCACATCTCGAATTCGAAGTCTTAACACTTCAAGTTGGAAACCAATACCACAAGTTTCAAATTCGAAATACAATCTAGTCACCTTCGAGCAGAGTCAAACCCAAGTTCACTTTGCGTTCACTTCGAGTTCAAAATCCTCTAACACTAAGACTTCGAGCGCATCCATACGTTTCAAAACCACTTCAAATTCACAACTCATTGACTTCGAGTGTGTTCGTCCCTTTGCAACCAAAACTCCAAACACATTTTGAAAACAAAATTTCACTTCGAAGTGCTTACTCTATTTCGCATTCCAACATCATTTGTTCGAATTCTGAATTGATCTTTTGAATTCCACTGTTACATTCGAAGTCAACTTCAAAGTTCACTTCGAATTCTTTGTTAGTCACTTCGAATTCTTTGGTATTCACTTCGAACCAATACTTCCGAACACATACCTATCTTCGAATTCGAAACTCGCTTCGAACAGATCAATACAACACTCTTCGAAGAAACCAACTTCGAACCCCAATCACCAACTTTTTCAAGTTAACGATCGTTTCCAAACTTTCAAGTATTTGAACAAAAATGTCAAGTTCCAACGAGATTTTATCAATTGGCACAGACTCGAAACCCCCTGTTCTCTTCCGCAATGATTACTTATTATGGAAAAGGAGGTTTATGGACTTTCTGGAACACAACGAAGTGTATGGCGAGATGATGATTGATTCTATTCTCAACAGAGTAGTAAGAGAGAAAACTCATGATGAGTTGAATGCTGCTGAAAAAGAAAGAAAGAAAGCAGATAGGCTTGCTAAGTATTATCTAAAACAAGGCTTATCTTCTGAAATGTACATGAAAGTAGATAGCTTAGCAACGACCAAAGAAATATGGGATGAGATCAAAAGACAACTCCAAAGGACCGAGCAAGGAGAGCATATAAAACGAACACAATTGGTGAACATGTTTCACGAATTCACTGCTAAAGAGAACGAACTGTTGATTGATACATACAATCGTTTCTGCAAGCTTCAAAATGAGCTGAGAACCAACAAGGTTGAGAGAACTGATCTTGACATCAACTGTGTATTTTTGAGAGCTCTTGGTCCGGAGTGGAAGGAGCATGTGAAACTTTACAAGCATATCAATCGAAATCTCACGTTTGTTACATATCGCAACATCTTTGAGGACCTCCAACAATATTAGGATGAGGTCTCAAAGTCTGCTCCTAGAATGTCTACTGATCCCCTAGCTCTTGTAGCTGCTGAACCATCTCCCCGCGAATCCTCTAGAGCTCAAAAATACAAACATGTTGCCCTGTTTGACTCCGAATCTGATGAGTCAGATGGTACAGAAATGGAGCAAGTGATAAAAGCCATGTCTTTTATTACCATGGCATTCAAGAATAGGTATTCCAAAACAAACAATCGATAAAGGTACACTTCTGGATCCCGAAGACTAGAGAACTTCAAGGTTGCTGAGAAACCTAGATTTGCCAAGGAGGAGAAGATAGAAGAAAGAAAATGTTACAATTGTAGGGGGATGACCACTTTATAAAATACTGCACTCAAAAGAAGAAAAAGGATACTGAGTACTACAAGCAGAAACTCAGGCTATCCAAGAGAAAAGGTGCAAGGAAGGCCATGATGATTAAAGAAGACCAACTCCTATCAGACACTGATGATAGTGATTTGGATGAGGAAGCACAAGCACAGTTTTGCCTGATGGCTGATGTTCAGGATGAATTCTCAGAAGAAGATGAAGAGCCAAAGGCACACTATGATAACTCAGAAGATGAAATGCTTGATGCTGAGGATGCTAAGGATGAGGTACATTCTAACTCCCTAACAGGTTGTGGTATGATCATGGAACATGTTCAGATCATTATAGCTCGCATGAAAAAGTTAGAGAAAAAGATACAAAAATCTAAATCAAACAAAGAAAAACTAAAAGAAGTCATAAGAAATCAACAAATGGAATCAATGCACGTTGACAAAGAAATTGAAGAACTCAAAACCAAAATAATGGAAAAAGAAAACAAGTTAATTGAGTTAACAACAACCATGAGCACCCAAATTCATGATCTGAAAGCAGAGAAAACTAGTATTGAAAATGACACTAAATTTGTAATAAAAGAAAAGGGTGAACTATGCTCAAAGATTAAAGAACTTAAAGACACACTGATCAAGAGGGGACAATCGGAACAAACAATATTTATGAATAAATCCAAAGAACGCAAATTCTCTAAATGGACCAACAATGGTCTTGGATTTGAAAACCCAAGAATCAGTGAAAAAGTGATAGCGAAACAGCTATATGATTTCAATCTAATGAATGATGGCATCACAAAGAATGTGGTATTTGTTAGAAAGGAGGAGGAAGTAGTAGAAGAGGATTTCAAAAGAAAGACAAACTTAAAATCTGAAATTCCTTTTAACTATCAAGAAACTAAACGAGTCTAGAACATCCGAGCCCCACAAGCTCAATGAGTTAGATGATGATTCTATACTTACATATCCTGAAAATCTTAAGAAGCCACATGTAGTTCTGGAAGCCCGAGTATATATACCACATATGGTTTTACAAAGGCAACTCAAAATACTTGTAGCTTATTATTTTCAAACCATTATCACAAATTATTTAGAAAAGGAAATAAAAGAATCAGAAAAAAGTCTTTCATGTCACTGTAAAAAGGAAATCTTGACATGCACTTCTACTCATTCTACTTCCCACCCAACGAGAAAGTATACCAGAGAAGAAAAAGGTAAAACTAAAGTAGAAGATTCAATGGATTCAAAGAAAACCACACAAATATCCTGAAACCACCAAAAGGCAACCAAATGCCATTCCCAAATCCAATCTCACACACTCTCACAACTACAAACCAAAATCACCAACCAAAGTTGTCAACAAGAAGTCAAAGTCTCTCGTAGCTAACCATTACTCAATTGTTTCAGATGTGAGAAGAAAAGACAACAACAAGAGAAGTGTTTGCACAAAAGATAACAGACGACAATTCACACCCAGTTTATCTAAGCCATGTTTTGATTTTTCAAAAAAGTATCATCGCATTTCAAATTTCTTCATTCAATGTATTTTTCTTTCCAAAAACGAAATGAAAGCAAGTACGTATTTTTGCACGAGTCATGGTTGTTTGCACGGACATTGTGAATACAAATGTGAATATGATAGGCTTAGAAAACAATTGGGAATTCGTTCCTGTGAGAATTGGAGACCACAAGGGTCAAATCAAATCAATGCACCTTTTATCACATCACATGGAATAATCATTCATCAATGGGTGACACGACATGCTCTAAACCTCATGAATTACTGGAACTATGAAAATAGATTAATCACAATTCAAGAGTTCGAAGCATGTCGGAGAGGAGGGTACAAAGTATTTTTGAAGGCATGGAACAAAAACGAATCTAAAGCAAGGAAATCATAATCACCAAGTACCAATTCTCCTTCAAGAACAAAGTCTAAATCATAAAAACCGTCAAGCTGAAAAATTCACACCACCAAAAACAAAACAACAATCGGTGTAACAACCAAACAAATTTCTAAGTCTCAAACAATTGCAAAACCTAAGATGATACAAGTTTGGAGATGAAAAGATATTGTTCAGGTCTTTGATCTCAACGACTCAACGGAGTCCGTAATTCTTGAAAAAAGGAGAGATCCCTCTAAAAATTGAATCTCAAATTGTTCCTGATCCATTCTGGATTAAGACCTCAAATTTTAATAACGAAGAACAAAAGATTCAATGGAAAACACAGAAAAGAATAAACTGCATCTTTCAAGAAGTTGTTGACACCAATGCATCATCTAACACGCAAGGACCCATTGCCACATGGGGACCTACATCTTCATTCTTTTCTATATGCAGGAACCTAATCTCTAGTACCTGGACTCAAGGTGCAATAAGCATATGACAGGTGACAAGAGTCTTCTCAAAAACTTCGTTTCCAAGTATTCCGGGAATGTTCATTTTGGGAATGACAATGTATCACCGACACAGGGGTACGGAGCTATAGTGAAAAACAGCATCAAAATAAAGAAGGTTTCTTTTGTAGATGGACTGGGCCATAACCTGTTTAGCATTGGCCAGTTCTGTGACAAAGACTTGGAGGTCACTTTTAAAAAGAATTCATGTTCAGTCAAAACGGAAACAGGTGATGTGCTTCTAGCAGTAACAAGGAAGTCTAACTTGTATTCCATTGATTTGAACAACTACAACACAAAGACCTCCGTTTGTCTTTTAAGTAAAGCCTCATCGGACTTAACTTGGCAGTGGCACAGGAAACTCTCACATCTCAACTTCCACAACATCAACAAACTGGTTACTAGAGATCTAGTGAGAGGCCTGCCAAAGTTAGAATTAAACAAAGACCATCTGTGTGCAGACTGTAAAAAAGGTAAGATGAAACGATCATCACACAAAACCAAGCAAGTCTCCAGTACGAAGAGGACAATGGAGCTTCTACACATGGATCTATGCGGTCCAATGAGAGTCCAAACACGCAATGGGAAGAAGTATATCATAGTCATTGTTAATAATTACTCTAGGTATACTTGGGTCAAGTTCTTAAGGTCAAAGGATGAAGCAACTTCAGTCATCATCAGCTTCATCAAACAACAGCAGAACAAGTTTGAACACAGTGTCACATCCATTCGAACAGATAATGGAACTGAGTTCAAAAACAAAATCTTGTCAGACTATCTTGACCTGGTGGGGATCTCATATCAATTTTCTGCAACATACACCCCACAACAGGATGGGGTGGTTGAACGACGCAACCGAACTCTGGTTGAGGCTGCTCGTACTATTCTGTCTTACTCCGGTCTCCCACCTTCCTATTGGGCTGAAACAGTCAGCACAGCGTGTTACACACAGAATCGTTCTTTCATCCATAAACGTTTCAATAAAACTCCTTATGAATTGGTAAATGGCATTGTACCTAATATCAAATATCTTCGTATATTTGGTAATAGGTGCTTTGTACTCATTGAAAAAGATAATCTAGAGAAATTTGAGGCCAAGGCTGATGAAGCAATTTTCCTAGGTTATTCACATAAGTCTAAAGCCTACAGGGCTTTCAATAAAAGAACTAACTTTGTTATTGAAAGTATAAATGTTACATTCGACGATATGTTGGATGTTAACACTTTTCAAAAGAAAAAGGAAGTTGCTTCTGGACAAGTCAGTTCAGGACCAATACTTCAAATAAAAGAAACAAATATAAATCTAAGTTCATCATAACACAATTTAGATTTCTTATTTGATTTCTTACAGTCTGAATCTAATGTTCCCAAAGTACAGTGACTAGTTTGCACTTACTATGCAAAATCGATTTCAAATGGGTATGATGGGAGAGATGAATTTCTTTCTCGGATTACAAGTCAAACAGTTGAATCATGGCATTTTCATCAGTCAATCCAAGTACATTAAAGACTTGTTGAAGAAATATGACATGCTCAACTGTTCTTCTTTATCTACCCCTATGTCTTCAAAAACAAAATTGTCTGCTGACCTTGAGGGAAAAGCAGCTGATTTAAAAGCATATCGGGGTACGATAGGCTCATTACTGTATTTGACAGCAAGTAGGCCAGATATAATGTTCTCTACATGCTTATGTGCTAGATTTCAGGCTAATCCAAAGGAATCACATCTGCTGGCAAAACAAAGAAAATTTCAAGATACGCATGCTTGTAGGGGGAGAAAGTACCAAAAACATCTGACAAAACAAAGAAAATTTCAAAATCATGTGCAAAATTCTTTAAAATATCAAAAATATGTGTTATCATTTCTTTAAAATTGAAAAATACAAAAATATTTAATTTTTGGTTTATAGTGAGCATTCAGGTCTAATGGACTTCGAAAATTCCCTAAAGTCCTCGCATTCGAAATAAACATTTTTTTGTTCACATTCGAAAGGAAAAAAACTAGACTTCGATCGCTACTCAACTTCTCATTCGAAGTCAATAGACTTCGCATGCGAAGCACACCCAAGTCAGAGGACTTCGAGCGCATATATGGATTCAAATTCGGAGCCAGTTGACTTCGAATACAAAACCATCATTTCCTTTAGACTTCGAGCACATTTCTTAGCTTCAATTCGAAGCTAGTACACTTCAAATTCTAAACAGTGTATCT